>CM028133.1:938898333-940187500 GCA_016271365.2 Neoceratodus forsteri | reverse complement strand
ATTATGAGTGTCTATGTCCTGCACGACAAAGCCATAAACTTTTACCAGGCCCAGTCTTATCATACTCCTTCAGGGGGATGGGGTACTGAATAGTACTCAGTTGGATTTGTTTTCCCCAAACACAAAAAATTAATGATAAACATCTTAATTAAATGGAACCCCAGTCCCAGACAAAACAAACAACAATATGTATCCATAGTTGGATCACTATAATAACAGAAGGGTCCCTTCCGCCCCTTAATCAGGCTTAGATGAGAGTCCAAGAGTGTTTAACCATGTTCTTCCCGGAGGATTCCTTTGCATAGTTGTCCTCACTTCTCACATCGATTCTCTTATCTTCTTGTCAGGAAAGTCCAGAAGTCTTTCATGTATCCCTAAAGAGATCTGGCAGGGATACTTTTAAGCCAGTAAGTGCTGCCCTCGGGATCTTCATAGGTAGCCCAGGAACCAGCCACCTGTACCTGTAGCCTGGCTGGGTATCCCATATGAAATTTAAGTCCAGCAGCAATGACTTTTGAGACAACCGGATGAAATGCAGCATATTTTAGGCGGACTGAGCCCGGTATATCTTGCGCTATTCTGAGCTTAGCTTGCTCCCAACGAACTTCTTGGAGTTCTCTTACTTTGTACAGAAAGTGTTGTCACTCTAGAAAGTTTAAGAAACGGCAAATTATAGGTTGGGGTGTTGCTCCGGGGAGGGGGGGCTTCGGTTTTAATGACCTGTGGGCTCTCTCTGTAATGTATTTGGTCACAAATGGGGAAGGGCCAGCAATCTTCTCCACCAACTTCTAGGCAAAAGCAACAGTGTTTTGGCCCTCCTCTCCCTCCGGGTAGCCCGAGGATCACTACATTATTTCTCCAGCTGCGACCTTCGAGGTCTTCAAGTTTAGCCTCTAATCTGGACAATTTCTGGCACATAGCTGCCATCCCAGGCTTGAACCTTTCCACTTGCTTCTCTAAAGAAGAGATCCTGGTCAAGTTGTCTAAGGTAACAAGAGTAATCTCTTCTAGTTTTCTTGTGAGTGACTTGATTTCTGATGCCATCTCCTTAATCTCGTCTTGAAATGGTTTTAATTCTTCCAGAAATTTAGACAATATGAGCGGCTCCTGATCCGCACCTTGATACGAAGCGTCCCCCTTCTCTGCTCCACTCGAGGCTAGGGATTTTTTTGGGGCCCTTTCTGGAGTAACTGGCGGGGTGTGTTTCTGCTGTTGCTTTTTCATGTAGACTTCCATTCTTTCTCAAAATCACCCTACAAGGGCACAAAGTTAGTAGGGAACCAGAATAACATGAACTAGTGGGTTTAGAGATCGAGAAAATGTACCAGATAACGGTTTAAAAGAGATGGGAAGCTGGAGCTGTACCGAGGAGCGACTATCCGGTAGCTTGCATCACGTGGTCCCCCCCAAATTTTCAACATAGGCATTTTAGCACCTCTGCTCATGTACAGTGTCACTGTTATTTCCTCAAAGTGTTCCAAGAAGTGATTTCGCACAGCGAGCACGCTATTCTGCTCGGGAAGTGCGAAAACACATTTTGGGCAGGATATGTGAAATGACAGCTGTACTGTTCATCAAGAAGTGTGGAAAAATGGCAATGGTAAAAATCCAGAGTGAAAATATCACAAATGCATGACGGTACGAGCGTGCGTGCAATCTGCCAACTCACGCTCGTAACACAGTCATTTTATGGAGTATCATCACCAAATTTTCAACATAGGCATTTTAGGACCTCTGCTCATGAACTGTGTCACTGTCATTTTCATAATCTGGCCCAAACACTGATTTCCCACAGCGACTGTGCTATTGTGCGCCGGAAGTGCGGAAACACATTTCGGGCAGGATGTGGAAAATGACAGCTATACTGTTCATAAGGAGGTGTACAAAAATGACAATGCTGAAAATCTGGCATTAAAATATTGTGAATGTGTGAAGTTACGAGCCTGCATAGCAACTGCACAACGCACGCTCGTAAAACAGGCATTTGTTGGATTTTTTCCACCAAATTTGAAACATAGGCTTTTTGAGAGGCCACCTCATGAACACTGGCACTGTCATTTTGTTAATGGGTTCTGAAAGGTGATTTCGTGCAGTGACTGCGAAATCACCTTTCAAGGCCGATTAACGCTATGACAGTGATAGAATTCATGAGGAGGGGCCCCAAAAAACCCATGTTGAAAATTTGGTGCCAAAATTCCAAGAAATGCCCGACATATGCAGCAAAGTTGAAAAAACCCTATTCATTCCATTATACAGCTTACCGGCATTTCCTCAGTTTGCAGTCGGCTTTGAAGAGTGCAGACATGTTCCTGGTCCACCGAAGATCGTCGCAAGCAGACTCTGGAGGTAAGTATGGGGTGAGGGGTGAGAGGGGTGGGGAGGCAGAGTGCACAGTGGGTGGGTGCAGAAGACTATGAGGGACCTTTTGTTACAGGGAAGAAAAAATTACATCCATGGGACAGTTTTTCAGGGGACGTGGCACACTGGGGTGGGCTCCCAGCATGCCACCTAACTGTTTTTGAGGGGTTGCAGCGATGGGTGATTTGGCATCCTTGTTGGCAGAAAATGGGGGGGATGAATTTATGCCGATGGGGATTAGGCACCCCTGTCGGCACACAATGAAAGGTGGGAGTGGAGGCAAGCTCCAAGGGGGATTGAGCACCCCCCTCAGCATATAAGAAATGCGGGGGGTGGCTGATTTATGTCAACTGGGAGTGGGCTCCCACGTCAGCACACAAAGTGGGGGGAGGACGCAAGAACTGAGGGGGATTGAGCACCCCCCTCGGCATATAGGAAATGGGGGGCTGCTTGTGTGGCCACAGTAAGCCGCTGGGGGATTGGGTACCCCAAAGTCAGCCATTGAGCGTGCAGCCACCTGCCATGCTGCTCATATGGTGAGCACGCAGGAAGGGTCCGCTGCGTCTGACGAGCTTTGCTCGGATTGCAGAGAACCTTTCCTTAGATGTGCTCATCACATTAGCATGCATGGGGCATGCAGGCTGATTGGGGAATGAGGGACGCTCCTACTGATGCATGCTCTGTATTCACCCAACAGCGGCCGCACCTCCAAATCTGCACTACCGCAAGATGTTGACTTGCGCGCAAGCGCGGCAAGCCAACATAAAAATCACTCTCCTAAACTCCTAATGTCTTCTAATGTTTCTTAAAAATCAAATTAAAGGGGCTACTCTATTAGCGTTATCTAATATGTGCTTGCCTAAAATTCCAAGGTATCTAATAAAAAAAAAATCAATATTAAGTACAAGATGCAGTAATAAAATTTCTCTGCAGGAAGGATTCCTAGAAACATATACACCACCAAATGATTTCTGTGAACATAGAAACATGAAACATGAAAACAATAATTTATTCTCTTACTTAGACAACCACACTGTAATAGGGGATAAAGAAATGTGTCCCAATAATGCAGGTAAACTTCATTTTGGTCTAAAACATAATGTGTTTGTGTAACTAATATTGATCTATGAAGCTGAATCATATAACTTGTGAAGTTACAAGTTTAACTGAGCCACAACTTGTAATATTCAAGTGTCTTTTGAGATCTGTATTGACCATGTGAGTAATGGCAGACCGGTGTCTTAAGTGTCTGCAAGACAGAAATACAGGGAGAGAGTTCAAGTTACGCTTTTGACTATTATTATCAGGAGGACAGGCCAGAATAAAAAGCCTGTGTGCACATTCCTAAGTGCAAACCTATTTCTTCCTTCTAGATCTTAATAACTAGTAATGACTATTATTACTATCCTTATATAGTAGTATCAATACATTTGTGCTAAGTAAGGATTAGGTCATGCAAGAACTAAAAGGAGAATTGCCTTGTCATGCATGAACTAAAAGAAGAAAATTGCCTTTTAAAGTTAAAGTTTATATTTGTCTTGGACCAATCATAAGACAACCACAGTACTGTCTTCCACTATATAAGCAAGCCACTATACACTGTTAGTTTGAAGAATGAAGAATAAAGGATGTACCACTTGTAATCTCTCGCTGTGATTATTGTTATAATCATTAAATTCTTCTGCCATCAGCATCATCTCCGTTCGTCTCCTTTCTAAGCATCAGCAATGGATAATTTACTAATGGTAATTTTTTCACAACGCTACACACACTATGAATAATAATTATTTATAATGAGGAAAAGCTTAAAAAACGCTCTCTATTCTGGGAGTGCAAGATTGAACACAGCCTCTGCTTTTTGTGACTGACCCTCTGCAGGGTCGCCCTGATTACCCTGGCTCCAGTGCAGGCTCTCCCACCACCTGGACTCCAGCACCAAGAACAGGCTGACAGAATAAAAAGTTTCAGGCGGTGTAAAATCAGCAGCACAAGTCAGCCTGGAATGTTCAGTGTCCTTTAACTGCTACTGTCAGTTCTCTCTCACCTTCTCTGTATAATTCAGTTTATTCAGGCAGCGGTGGCATACCTGTTCTATGCAAGAGGCTAGCATAACACTAATCCTGCTTCCACAGTTCTTCCACAACTGAGTAGCATGCGGCTGTGCAGTTCCTCTCTCTGGTTGCCTCCTGTGCCCAGTCCAGTGGCCTGGCCAGTATCTGGTTGGTACCAAAGATCATAGACCGGAAACGCAGTAAGGTCTGGGGGAAGAGTGGGGGACATATAAAGTAAAATCATTGTCCCTGTTTCCATAGTGTAGTTGAACCCCTCTTAACCCCAATCCCCAATGATATAAAGTAAAACCATTTCCCAGTTTCCACAGTGTAGTGGACCCCCCACCAGCCCTGATCTCTGACATTTAATTTAAAATATTGTCCCCATTGCCATAGTGTAGTGTCACCCCAGCCCTCCACCCGGTATAGTAACTTACACCCAGACCCCCAGATCTGAACCTGTACCAGCAACTGGCACAGCCCTCCTCACCCACCATGGCCAGCTACTGACTCCGGTCCTGAGAGATGTCTTTAAATGGGATGCAATCATTTGTTGTTGTGGCAACTGATGATATAGTCCTATTTAAAGACAGCTCATCAGTACCATACAGTCAGTGACCCGTCATGGTGGGGTGACTAATGCTGATCCTCAACCTGAGTCGGGATGGGGGTGCAAGCTAAGGATTACTACTTACAGGGTGGAAGACTCACTATGGTAACGGGACAATCTTTTAAATTACTGTATATCATTGGGGTTTGGGACTGGGAGGGGGGTCCACAACACTATGGAAACAGGGATAATGGTTTTACTTTATATCATTGGGGATTGAGGCTGGGAGGGGGGTCCACTACACTATGGAAATGGGGACAATGGGTTTACTTTATATCATTGGGGCTTGGGGCTCGGAGAGGGGTCCACTACACTATAGAAATGTGGACAATGGTTTTACTTTATATCACCAGGAATTTTTTTTTTTGTAGATTTTGTTTCTGTTCCAGTCTTTGAGGAACTCTCTCCGGTGTCCCCGCTCACTGATGGCTCTACCTCCCTTCTGAAGCCTCTCCTGCCAGATCCCTGCCCTTAGCCCGATGGATCCCCCAGCTCTGAGCCCCCTGGGGTGGGCCACCTTCATTCTGGTGCTCTATCTATAATCTAATGTGCTGGGCAGAGTCAGAGGGAGGCTGGTAGAGCAAGTTCAGCTTATGGGATTGTGGCCGTGGCACTGGAGGAGCCTTTGTCTATCCCCGAGACTGGGAATTTTTTTCCATGGTAGGTGGGAGAACTCAAAGTTGTGACCCTTATTAAATAAGAACTGCAGTTACAAGCATGTGTACCAAAATTGCAGTGAATGGGCGTAACTTTCTCATTTTTCTCATATTTTGACCCCAAAGTTTGAACCTAGTCTTCTTATCACCCCATCTCAAGAACCCCATAGGTGAAAATGTTGAAATCCATGGGAAAATGTGATTATATGCCACAGGTGAGAAAACATGTTTTGGGCAGGATATAAAAAATGACAGCTGTACTGCTCATGAGGTGGTGTGATAAAATGGGTAGACTGAAGATTTGCAGTGAAAATATGGAAAATAGTAAAAGTTATGCATGCGAGTACAAACTTTTCAACAACCATCCGTAACTCTGCCGTTGTTAGGAGTTTTTCACCAAACTTTCAATATGGTCTTTTTAGGATCCCACCACATGAATACAGCCAATGTCATTTTATTTATTGGTCCCAAAAGGTCATTTTGCATAGCAACCGTGCCATTGTGTGCCACCGGTGCAAAATCATGTTTTGAGCAAGATGTGAAGAATGATAGCTATACTGTTTGAAGTGGTGTGAAAAAATGGCAATGTTGAAATTTTGGAGTCAAAATATTCTGAATTACCAAAGTTATGCACCTGTGTAGAAACTGGGCAACACACACTCATAATGCAGTCATTTTTAGGAATTTTTTCTGCAAATTTTCAACATGGCCTTTTTGGGTCCCCACCTCATGAACACTGGCACTGTCATCTTGTTAATCAGTCCCAAAAAATGATTCCGCACAGTGACCTCAAAATCATCTTTAGGGACAGAATAACAAAATGACAGTGTCAGTGTTCATGAGGTGGCGTCCCAAAATGCCCATTTTGAAAATTTTATGCCAAAATTCTTAAAAATGGCCCAGATATCAAGATAAGTTCAAAATGCAATTGATTGCCATAATAAGGCACTTACCTTTATTCTTCAGTTCACAGTTTGGCTTTGAAGATTGCAGATGTATCCAGGTCCAGAGAAGATGACAGTGCCTGACCTCCGGAAGTAAGTTTGGGGTAAAGGGGGGGGGTGCAGGGATGGGGGAGGGTGATGGGGAGACAATGAGTGACTGTTTTCTACTTTACAGGTTTTCTTTTTTACAGGGACATAAGTGATTTGAGACACTGGAGGTCAGCTCTCCAGTGTCCCACACTACTGGGGAAGGGGTTATACATGGAGCAGGACACTGGGAGTGGGCTCCCTAGTGTTTGACACTGCCATGGGGGTAGGGGGATGTAAATGCCAACACAGGGACTGGGCACCCCAATGTCAGCAATACAATAAATTATTAATTTATGTGACACTGGGAGTGGGCTTCCCAGTGTCCCATGCTGCCATGGGGGGGTGTTGTAAATGCTGACACAGGGATTGGGCACCTTGATGTCAGCAGTAAATAAGTTATTAATTTATAGGACATTGGGAGTGGGTTCCCTGCTTGGGGGGGGGGACACCATTAAAATAATTTGTGGACACTGGGGTGGTTTCCCAGTTTCCAAACATCAAAATCAAAAGAATATGCATTTGTTTCTCACTGGTGGAGAAACAACATGAGCAATAGCATATTGCGTTCGACCTAGAATCCCACATCGCAGCTGCTCCTGCGACATGGGATCCTTGGTCATGTTAAACATCTATTTTTGTCCCATAGGAAAGAATGGAAAATGCAAAATAAAATTACTTTGGAATGGATTAATATATTTCCACCAAACCTTTAAAAGGCACACCTGTGAGGGCAAGGCTTTCTACCCTGAAAATTTCAGCCAAGATGCTAAAGCCATTTCCAAGATGCAGGAGGACAAAAAAAGTACCAAAACCCCCAAACCTTCTTTATTTTCAACATTCTGTATCTCATAAATGGCTAAAGCTATTGAGACAAAATAGTCCATGTACAAACTCCTACCCAAGGTGATTATGCATGCCAAAATTCATAGAAATCACTTTAACCATTACAAAGTTATTAAGGTCCAATAATTGTCCTTTTGCATTAAACACTCTCATCAACCTAAATATACAAGCACTACCATGCCTGTATAATATAATATACATATTATGCATACAGATATCTCTGGTTGCTACCTGACATGGTACTCGTGTACCTATATTATGACTACTGTGATCTACCTATTACCAAGCTTGTACAACCAGTGAATGCCTGTAACACTGGTTGCTTTTTTAATCTAAGCGTTATGTACTATACTGTTTTGTTTGCTGTGATGTATTGCTCTGTTGATGAGGTGCCTTTGTAAATGAGTCTTTGACTCAAAGTCTGTAAACCGATGATCTAATAAATAAATAAATAAAATAAAGACATATACAGTACAGTAGGGTGGCATAAACAAAAGATAAAATAACAAATTGTACCTGGTGTCCATTATCCCTCCATGCCATATATCACACAGATGGTAATCCAACTTTTATTCATGAGTGTCAAAAAAGGCTAAAAAAACAGGTGGAAAGAGAAAGGTAGTATAAGGCTCTAATGGTATAGTATACATCCAGTGTGCCAATAAGTTAATATTTCTGTGTTCTATCTTGCTACTGAAATATGAGTGCCACAGACCTATATTATAAGTGTTTTACTTTGTGCGCAAAGCCTGCAGATAACAATAAATGTCTTCTCCTAATAATGATTTTTAGTATGTGTTTAAGCTGTGCCTAACAGAATATATATTCCTCGCTTTCATTCTTCTGTATTCCTTCACATATGCTTGGTTAAGGCAAACTCACAGTACTGTAACTAAAAAGAGGGACACTATGATGAAGACGGATGCTGGTAGATCTGCAAAAGTTATTGCAGCTGTCTGACCTTCCCTTATAAAAATCACATAATATCATTAAGTTATTCACTGTTATTTTTCCTTTGCATTTATTAGATGCACAGAGGCTTGCTGATCTGAATCTAAACAGAGGGAAGGAATGAAGAGATTAAGCACTTTTTTTAGAAACAATGTGGTCATGCTGCTGTAGCTGGCAGATAGTAATAACTTTCTGTCCCGCTCTGTTATTGATAAAGTAGGGAACTGTAATATAAAAAATTGGAGCCTGAGCACCAGAAAACAATATTAAAAATAGAGTGTTGATGACATGCAATTTGTCTTTACTAGAGAGAGACCTCAGTATTCACTTACATTTGCACAGCATAATTTGCTTCCACATTTTAAATTTGGTCTTTCTGTGAGGGACAAATGAAAAAGGCACTATAAGCACTTTTTTAGCAGAAACCTGTTTTATTATTATTTTTTGTACACACCACTAGTGTTATGATAGGCATACTTACTATATGCTTACTACAGTGGCTATCTGGTGACCTGAGTTCTAGTCCCCACCGTATTTAAAAGGCAAAAAACAAGCCTGTAAAACTGCGTAGTCACTCACTGTGAAAGGCATGTTCACCCATGTGGTCCTGCACCACTACCACTCGGGTTCCTCTAGGTGGCAGCCAACCAGTGGGACATGTCCCCTCCTTCCCCAAGGGAGAAGAGCTGTCCAAAGGTTGCTCAATCCTCCAACCCCTAGCCAGCCTCCAAGTGACTCAAGTGCATTCCTGAACCCAGGTCACTGGTATAGCAGATAGTAGCTCTACCGCCATTGCTACCAGGCTGGTTTGCAGTGTCCTACTCCAACAAATGCACCTGTACCCGAAATGCAAGGTAATGCACCTGGGAAACAAAAACCCAAGGGAAGAGTACACAATGGGAGGGGAGTGGTACTAACAACAACAAAAATGAAAGGGGACCTGGGGTTAGTCATATCATATGACCTAAAGGTAGGCAAGCACTGTAAGAAGGCAGTAAGGAGGGCTGGGTGGATATTGGCATGCATAGGGAGAGGCATCACCAGTAGAAAACAGGAAGTTGTTATCCTTCTGTACAGGCAGTTGGTGAGACCCCATCTGGAGTACTGCATGCAGTTCTGGAGACACCATCTCCACAAGGACATAGACAAGATGAAGGCAGTCCAGAGGAAGACAATTAGAATGGTGCAGGGTCTGCACCAGAAGCAATGCGAAGAGAGACTAAAGGAGCTTAACATGTATATCCTTGAGGAAAGGAGGGAGAGGAGGGACATGATAGAAACTTTCAAGTACCTCAAGGGAATCAACAGAGTCCAAGAGGGTAGTATCTTTCAGAAAAAGATATGTGCAAGAACAAGGGAGCACAATTTAAAGATAGAGGGGGGACGGCTCAGGGGCAACAAGAGGAAGTATTTTTTCACAGTTGCGTGGAGCAGCCTTCCTGAAGGTAGTGGGGTCAAAAACAGTGGGAGAATTCATGAATGCATGGGACAGACATAAGACAATTCTAGTTGGGGGTAGGAGGAAGTATGCTGTTGGTTAACTAGGATCTGCAGTTTATACAATGGGTAGGGAAATGGGCAGACTGGGTGGGCCAAGTGGTCCTTATCTGCCATCAAAGTCTATGTTTCTATATAAGTCACAGTCTCCCAGTGCTCCAGTCAACCAGGCTTCAATAATGCCGAACGTTCGCTTGCAGGTATTTGCAGTGGTGTTTGGCACGTATGGTGTTTTACCCTAATGCCCTGTGCGATTGCTGTTATTTGCACAATAAATTTTCAGCATGACCTTTTTGTTACCCCCATTGTGCGCTACATAGGCAGAAACACGTTTTGGGCAGGATGTGAAAAATGACAGCTGTAATGCTCATAAGGAAGTGTGGTAAAATGGCAATGTTGAAAATCTGGAGTGGAAATCTTGAAAATTCGCAAACCTACGAGTGTGTGTGGGAACAGTGCAGTGCACGCTCGTAAAACAGTCATCGTTAGGAATTTTTTCACCAAATTGTCAACATTGGCATTTTAAAACCTCTGCTAATGAACAGTGTCACTGTGATTGTCTTACTGTGTGCCATACATTGATTTTGCACACTGACAGCGACATTGTGCACTACATGGGCGGAAACACGTTTTGGGCAGGATGTGAAAAATGACAGCTGCACTGCTCATAAGGAGGTGTGGTAAAATGGCAATGTTGAAAATCTAGAGTGAAAATATTGAAAATTCTCAGACTTATGAGTGTGCATAGGAACTTTATTTATTTATTTATTTATCAAGTCTAGGATTACAAATACCTTTGAGCCATGGCTCTTTTACAAAGGTTCCACGTCAGAGAAATACAAATTATGGGGAACATCAAGACAGGCATTACAACAATGTGGACATTGCAAACAGAGTACAGATTAATACAGTTCAAGGGTAGCATTGTAACAAGGCAGCCAGCGGCATTTGTCAGAAAATAGACAACAGATAAGAAGTGCCAGAGTCATAGGGAGAGGAAGAGGGTATGGGAGAAGGAATGTAGGAAGGGTGGCAAGAGGGTGAAAAGTGCAGCATTGGGTATACCAAGATGTGAGGGTAGAATCCAGTGTGGGGGGACAACTAGAGCAGAAAGGGAAGTGGAGAAACAAGGTTAAGTTGGGCAGTCACAGGAGGTGTTGGTAGTGAGATAGTCCCGGAGCCTAGTTTTAAACATACCAATAGTTGGGGCACAGGAGATGGTTGGGCTGAGGCCATTGAACCAGAGTGGCACTCGATAAGCAAAAGAGCATTGTCCCTGTGAAGTGTGACAGTGGGGACTTTCAGTAGCTGTAGCATGGATCTCCTAAGGTGCCATTTGTTAATTCGGTGTTGTAACAGAGTTGAGACCCCAGAAGGTGCAAGGCCAAGGTAGATTTTTTTCACCATGGAGCAGGTGAGAAACTTTATGCAGTTTGATAGTTGGAGCCAGCCGGTCTGAGTGTACAGGTCACATGTGTGGGTGAGACAGTGAGCACCAGTGATGAGCTGACATGCTTTATTTAAGGTAGTTGAGAGGCATCTAAGGGTTGTGGTTGTGGCCGAGCCATAAATGATGAGACCATAATCTATTACAGAGATCACAGAGCTCAGGACTGCAACCTTCAAAGCTTCTGCCGTGAGGTATGGTCTGTGTTTGTAGAGGAGACCAAGCCGTGTATTAGCAGCTCTAGCTACATTATCTACATGAAGTCCATAGGAGAGATTAGGGTCAAGCTGTATCCCTAAGTATTTGAAGGACCCCACCTGATCTAGAGTGTTCCCCTGGGTGGTGGAGATAGCCAAGTGGTGTAGCTTGTGTGGGTTATGAGAGCTGCAGAAGAGCATAGATTTGGTTTTCTTGTCATTGAGGACCAGTTTATGATTAAGAAACCATGTCTCTACAGAACTGAAACCAAGTTGAAGGTTGTGTTGAAGAGTTGCAGGATCTTTGTGAGTGGAGAATACAACAGCATCATCGGCATATAGTATGATCTGCTCAGAGCAGTGGTAAGGGAGGGAGTTAAGAAAAGGCTAAAAAGGAGGGGTCCCAGTATGGATCCCTGTGGGACACCTGAGCGAACAGGCAGGGTGTTAGAAATAGCGTCCGCAATTTTTACTCTCTGTGACCGGTTTTCTAAGCAGCTTTTAAACCAGAGAGAAGAGTCAGGTGATAGCCCAGCATTCAGTAGTTGGTGTATTAATAATCAATGGTGTACTGTATCGAAGGCCTTGGAGAGGTCGAGGAAAACGGCCCCTGTGAGAAGGCCGTTGTCAAGGGATTTGAAAAGCTCCAGTGAACTCAAGAAGGGCTGTGGTGTTGCTGTGACCTTTCCGGAAGCCGTGTTGTTGTGGAAAAGGTATATTGTATTTATCCAAGTGGTCGGTAAGTTGATCAGCCACGATGTGCTCAAGTGCCTTAGAGAGTGGGGGCAGTATGGAGATAGGGCAATAATTTGAGTGAATCATCTTGTCCCCACTTTTACAGATGGTGTCACGGTGGCTGTTTTCCATAGGTCTGGGAATTTTCCACAGCTGAGAGAAAGGTTTAGGATTTTTGTTAATGGATGAATTACCTCATCGAGGGTGAGCAAAAGAAGCTTAAGGTCCAGGGTGTCGCTACTAGATCTAGATTTAGAGATAGCTGCAGTAATATAGCGGCAAGCTTCATTCAGCCTTACCTTCCTGAAGTAGAAGAAGGGGATGGTTAGACTGAGGGGCTGAGGTATTTGGGGAGTAGGCCCTGTTTTCGAAAAAGTCATGGGGTAGAACAGCACTAAGGTCAGAAAAAGTCGTATTAAAGATGTTTGTGATCACCTTGGGGTCAAGGGTTGAGGATCCATCAACCATTAACATGGCCGGAGAGGTTTTTGGCTGCTTCCCTGTGACATCCTTGATAGTGTCCCAGAAAGCACAACCATTTCCCCATGTATTGGTGAGAGCATCTTTGTAATAGGTGGATTTCATTAGCCGTATGGCTTTTTGTGCAGGCTTTTCGTGCTTGTTTGTAATTTTGGATGTCCAGTTGTTTGCCAGTGGCCCTGGCAACTGCCCAGAGGTGATCCCTTAGTTTCAGCTGTGAGAGAAGAGCCGCGGTGACCCATGGGTTAGAGAGAGATTTTGTTTTACGCCTTTTAGCAGGGGCAAAGAGGTCGCAGGCTTTGTTGAAAATTGAGATGAAGTGATCAAGAGCCAAGTTAACATCTGTTGCTTCATAGATGGGTAGCCAGTCTTGTAGAAGCAGGTATTGTTTGAGATGTGGAAGTTTTCCACGAGGAAGGACTCTGCTAGCGATAATTTTGGGAGGGGGCTTAAGGAATTTGTTAGACCATGCACACATGACTGGGGAGTGGTCACTGAGTGTGTCTGGGAGAATGGTCGTACGAGAAATCCTTGTGGGGTGAGTGGTGAGGACCCAATCCAAGAGGGTACTGGTACCAGTCTTGTAGTTAATCCTAGTAGGGAAGTTTACCATTTGCGTGAGGTTAGCAGCTGAGATGGAGTCTTTATAGGCACTGGCACTCAATGCTAACCAGTTTATGTTGAAATCCCCTAGTAGAATAAGTTCAGTTTTGGGAGGATGTGAGTTGATAAAGTTTAGGACGTCATTGAATCCATGTTTAGGGTCCCTGGGTGGGATATATACGGAGACAATAGTCAGAGCTTTATGGTTGGGACCTAGGATGATTTTTATTGGCAGAATCTGGGCTGAGGCAGAAAGTGATGGAGTTGCTACAGGGTGCCAAGACAGGGAGTCTTTGATATAGATTGCGCAACCACCACCTTCTTTGGATATCCAGTCCAGCCTGTGAACATTGTAGCCCTGTATTGTTACTGCTGAGTCAGGAACTTTAGGTGTCAGCCAAGTTTCCACCACTGCAAGGATGTCAGGGTTGTGTTGGCATATGAAGGCTTGGAGTGCATCCAGCTTTGGTAGTAGGCTGCAGATATTAATGGTTGCAAGGATAAGGGCACCTGGAGTTTGTGTGTGGCCTGAGCTTCTAGGGCCAGGATTGGGATGGACGCTGCCTGAGATGAGAAGGAGGAGGAGCAGGAGTTTTAAGGAGCAGAGTCGCAGCTCTTTGAGAGATAGTTTTGATTGTTGTTTCCAGGAACTGCGCAATGAACACTCGTAAAACAGTCATTTTAAGGAATTTTGTCACCAAATTTTCAACACAACCATTTTAAAACCTCTGCTCATGAACAGTGTACTGTGATTTTCTTAATGTGTCCCATACATTGAGTTCGCACATGGACTGCGCCATTGTGCGCTACATGGGCTGAAACATGTTTTGGGCAGGATGTGAAAAATGACAGCTGTACTGCTCATGAGGAGATGTGGTAAAATGGCAATGTTGAAAATCTGGAGTGAAAATATTGAAAATTCGCAAACTTACAAGCGTGCACAGGAACTGTGCAACGCACACTCATAAAACAGTCATTGTTAGGAATTTTTTGACCAAATTTTCCAACATTGCCATTTTAAAACCTCTGCTAATGAACAGTGTCACTGTGATTTTCTTACTGTGTCCCATACATTGATTTCGCACACCGACTGCACCATTATGCACTACATGGGCGGAAACACATTTTGGGAGGATGTGAAAAATGACAGCTGTACTGCTCATAAGGAGTTGTGGTAAAATGGCAACGTTGAAAATCTGGAGTGAAAATATTGGAAATTCGCAAACTTACGAGTGTGCGTAGGAACTGCACAATGCACGCTCATAAAACAGTTATTTGTAGGAATTTTTTTCACCAAATTTTCAGCATAGCCATTTAAAGATCTCTGCTCGTGAACAGTGACACTGTGATTTTCTTAATGTGTCCCATACACTGAGTTCGTACACCGACTGTGCCATTGTGCGCTACAAGGGCGGAAACACATTTTGGGCAAGATGTGAAAAATGACAGCTGCACTGCTCATAAGGAGGTGTGGTAAAGCGGCAATGGTGAAAATCTGGAGTGCAAATATTGAAAACTTCATAAAGCGTCGGCGATGCGTAGGAACTGCTAGCAGCGCTCAGTAAAACAGTCATTTTAGGAATTTTTCACCAAATTTTCAACATAGCCATTTTAAGACCTCTGCTCATGAACAGTGTCACTGTGATTTTCTTAATGTGTCCCATACATTGATTTTGCACACCGACTGCGCCACTGTACGCTACATGGGCGGAAACACATTTTGGGTGACATGTGAAAAATGACAGCTGTACTACTCATAAGAAGGTGTGGTAAAGTGGCAGTGTTGAAAATCTGGAGTAGAAATATTGAAAATTCGTAAACCTACGAGCGTGCGTAGGAACTGCGCAATGCACGCTTGTAAAACAGTCATTGTTAGGAATTTTTTCACCAAATTTTCCAACATTGCCATTTTAAAACCTCTGCTAATGAACAGTGTCACTGTGATTTTCTTACTGTGTCCCATACATTGATTTCGCACACCGACTGCACCATTATGCACTACATGGGCGGAAACATGTTTTGGGCAGGATGTGAAAATGACAGCTGTACTGCTCGCCAGGAGGTGTGGTAAAATAACGTGTTAATCTAGTGAAAATAATGAAATTCGCGAACTTACGAGCCTGCGTAGGAACTGCGCAATGCCGCTCAGTAAAACAGTCATTTTGGAATTTTGCACAAATTTTTCAACATGGGTTTTGGGACCCCTTCTAATGAATGATGTCACTGTATGGCGTTATTCAGGCCCAAAGGGGTGATTTTGCGCAGTGACTGTGAAATCACCCGCCAGACGAATAACGACCACACATTGCTCATCACGATGAGGTCCCAAACTACATGTTAATAAAAATATACAAAATATCTAATAAAGTTGAAACCCCCTATCTAGCCCATTATACAGCTTACGGCATTTCCTCAGTTCGCGGTTGGCTTTGAAGAGTGCAGGCGTGTTCGGTCCACGAATATCGTCGCGCCGAGCTCGGAGGTAAGTATAGGGGTTGGGGGGGGTGGGGAAGGCTGGGTGCACAGTGGGTGGAGTGCGGGTTGTGGGAGGGGACTGGGAGACTACTGGGACAGTTTTATCTTTACAGTTTTTTTTTAAAAAAACGGACTACGTGGGACGCTTGCCACACTGGGGTGGGCTCCCAGCGTGGCAGAAGATGGCTGGGGGAGGCTGAGGAGCCGACGGGGGATTGGGCACCCCCATCGGCAAAACAAACGGGAGGTTTGCCATGCTGGGGTGGGCTCCCAGCGTGGCAGAAGGATGGCTTGGGAGGGCCATGGAACCGACGGGGGATTGGGCACCCCCATCGGCAAACAACATTTGCGATGCTGGGGTAGGCTCCCAGCGTGGCACCAAAGCTTTGGGGGCGGCGTGATCGCGCGTGGGGGCCAGCGTGGCGCAAGAAGCGGCGTGGCGCGGTGCTCAGTATGACAGCGGTGGTTTTCTTTGAACAGAAGACCACCGCTGTCATCACAGAGCCCCTGCACCCATTGGTGCAGGACCGCCACGCCTGCTCAACAGAGCACTGGATTGAATGGGAGAGGCACACCTCCAAAGTGTGCTACTCTCCCAAAACGTTCCTTGCGCATGCGCGCATGCGAACGTAAAAACTGGTAGAAGTAGGGCCCCACTGGAAATGACATTTTGCATTGAGGAATTAAATCATACCACCAAAAATATAGACCCACCCCCCCATCTGCCACATGCAGCGTCATTTACTGGTTAGAGCTCCATTAGGATCTTGTATGAATACAAGTTAAAATGGTAGGGTAGAACTGGATACACCCTAATCCAGTCTTGTTAACACCAGCCACATCTTGTTTTCTTTTCTTTTCCAATGTATTTACCCCGGATGGACTAGATGAGATCACTCATCTTATTTCCAGTGAGGTACTGCTTCTATCCATTTCTGCAACTGGGTGGACTAGAAGTTCAGTGACTTGCCCAAGGTCACATAGTGTCTATTTGGCTCTGGCTTTAATCTTTCACTTTCAGAACAGAATGAGAAGGGGGGTTCTCTGCTGCTAGTGAGAGTCATGGATTTGGCTTTTGTGGGTCACAATGGGGGCTTTTCTGTATTTACAGTTCACTCCAGTTTGGGCTGAGTACATAGGCTTTGGAACAAATTCCACCTGGGTCATCACCTATGGCCCTTGCATTGGTTTGCATGGGACAATCATTTTTCACCATCTCTGATGGATTTGACCTTCTGGAAGTGGTTCTGACATGGTCTTTATTACCTGAAACAAATTCTCTCTGAGACAAGGGTACTGGATTTTCAAACTATGAAACAGGTATATGAACTAACTAACTCTGACTTCTTTCACTATCTTCAGCTCAGAAATCCACATATTCATGACTGACATACTAGCATGCCGGAATACCAACCCCCCCCCCCCCCAAAACCACTTATAGACCTTATTGCAGATATCCTGTCACATAAAATCACCAAAGGCTTTATCTCACACCTTTATAAAGCCTTGCACCCCTTACTTGTGACCCAACAGAACATATCAAAAGTAAATGGGCACAAGAAGCTGGCATCGATTTGGATGACAGGGACTGAGCAAATTTATTTCTTACTAGTGCTAAATCTACATGTTCTCCCCTGTGGCAAGAATTTGCATGGAGGGTTTGGGTGCATTTCTTTTGCACTCCGGCCATCCAAGTGAAGTGGAGTGCTCATTTTTCTCAGGAATGCTGGTGGAAATGTAGGGATTTTAGAACCCATCACTCACATTTATTTTGGTTCTGGCTGGAATTGCTACAGTTTTGACAATGGGTGACCACCAAAAGATACATTTTCCATTACTATTGACCTCACACTGGAACACACTATCTTAGGTCTACCTCCTTCAGGAGTGGAAGGTATCGACCAAACCCACATGTGAAATATTTTACTAGCTGCAGTGCATAAAGCTACCACCCAAAAATAATTGCAAGCACTCCCATTCACTTTCTGACAGTGGACTAACATAGTCCATGAAATTGCAAGCATGGAGGAAATCACGTACAAGGTGAACCTTCGAACATTTGTCTTCTCCAGAAAATAGGCTAGATGGTGTTTATTACATGATTCTGCCACATCCATTCTTTCACAATCATGAATTTCCATTGCAATCTGTTTCTGGGTTTTTGAATTTTCTGGGCTGTTCAACCACCATTATTTGTTCCCATACATTCTTTATTTGATCTTTTGTCAAACTGCAATAACTTTGCTCTCCTATCATGAATAGTATTGGTTAATATGTATTGTACCCATTGTGTTTAATAAAGATGAATAAAAAAAAACTTTCGCTATCTAGGGTTCTCCTGGGGGGGCGGTAGGAGCCTGAATGCTCCCAGGGGTCGGTAAAGATCTTGCCCTAAAATCAAGCAAATGAAAGTGCAGAGGAGTCAGACCTCTGAGTGGCACAAATCATCAAATTCTGCTATTGGGGGTTGAGGAATACTCAAAACACCTTCTAAGTTTTGAATATAGGTATTTCTATTTTATGTACGATTGCTTAGCTTCCTCTGATACACAGTTGGCCAGTGTTTCATGGCCATGGGTCACTTCCTTGGGGCCCATGCTGGTCTGGAAAAGTTATGTGCTTCCAAATGCCTTTTAGCCTTGAAGGCAGGCTTTATTTTATCTGAAGTTCAATGTGAGCTTTCTAAGCTGCATCAGGTTCTAAAAGGCTTTTTATATAGATATGCTATTCTCTCTTTTCACTGCAGTTGCATATGTCTGCTGATGGCCCAGCTCACTGGTGTTCTGACACAAGGTCAACACTACTAAGATGAAGTCCAGCACAGTGGCAGATTTTGCCAGGATGCGGCGAGTCATTGTGTTGGAACTCTGCTGACACTAGCGGTGCGGCTTCCAGTGTTGCGCCCCCCCCCCAGTCCAACTCTGACTTGAAGCTATAATCCTAGAGACCGGAGTGTGTGGGGGCATAGCCCCCCGCATGGGAGGTTCATGGGGCACAGCCCCCCGATAGAACAGCATCAATATCCCCAAAGGTACAATGCCGACAGTTGCCATTGTGGCTGTTGCTGTGGGGGATGTTGGTGCTAGCACTGTCGAAGCGCTATAGTAAAACCCAGCTTACTACTCCACCCTGGAAGCACATAGCTTGCTCTGACCACCAAGTGGCCTGAGGAACACTGGCCACCAGTGTATCAGAGGAAGCTGAGCAATCATACATAAAATAATATTACCTTTATTTGAACATTTTAAGGAGTTTTGAGTCTTCCCAAACCCAACCCCTCATAGTAGAACTCTCTAGGGTTCCCAAGTTGGTGTTTTAACCACTAGAGCACTGGTGAACCTGAGAACCTGCCCATGTGAAGCTTTCCATTTTGGAAAAAACTCAAGACCATTCAAACAGAGCATTGGGGAACATATAAGAAGCATAGCAGGAAGTGACACTACAAACACTTTGGCAATACACTGCATGAGAAGTAGGATGAGAGGGGATGTAGTTTCAATGCATAATTTTAAATTCTGTGGGCTAGAACATGTCACACTTGACCCTGGGTGGGGCGAGGTATGTTGATGCTAAACTTCTAGAGAGGGAAGTCTATTGGATATATGTATTGGGAGCCCCTAAAATACCAGACCTGAATGACAAAATTGACATTATGCATCTGATTAAAAGGAACTAAGTTTGGATAATTATGCATATCTTATTTCTTTATGCAGTTTGCAATAGAAATTATGTATTGTGGAAAACAATGGTAGCATATTAATGATTTCTATGCTTATTTCTTATTTTAGGAATGTGAAGCTCTGTGGAAGCTCTTTGGATTTTATCATTATTATGTTGGCTTGCCGTGCTTGCGCACAAGTCAACATCTTGCGGTAGTGCGGAGTTGGGGGGTGTGGCCGCTGTTGGGCAAATGCAGGGCATGCATAAGTAGGTGTGTCCCTCATTCCCCAATCAGCCTGCATGCCCAGTGCCACACCATGCATACATAATGGGGCAAGCACATCTAAGCAAAGGTCCGCTGCAATCCGAGCAAAGCTCATCATACGCAGTGGTCCTTTGCTTGCCATGCTCGCTGCCATTATGAGCATGGTCTGCAAGCAGGCGGTCGCCTCACATTTGCCGACATTGGGGGTGCCCAATCCCCCTGTCGTTAACCCCCCCATCTTTGTGTGCTGACGGGGGAGCCCACTTCGTCGGCATAAATCCCCCAATGTTGAATGCCAGGGGGTGCTCAATCACCAGGCTCGCTGGCCCTCCGCTGTCTTTGTGTGCCAATGGGAGCCTCCCCATTGGCATCACCCCATTGTTAGATGCCAAGGGTGTGCCCAATCCCCCTCGGCTCGTGCCCCTGCTTTCTATGTTTGCCAACGGGTAGCCCAATCCCGTTGGCATTACTTCTCCCGTGTTGTGTGCCAATGAGGGTGCCCAATCCTCTGTTGGCTACTGACCCCCAAACAGTTAGGTGGCACTCTGGGAGCCCACCCCAGCATGCCAAATGCTCTGGAAAATGAAAACTGTCCTGCAATGGTTTTTCCTTTTTTCACCCTGTAAATGAAAACCGGCCTTGTAGTCTCGATGCCCCTCCCCCACCCAGCACACCCACCCACTGCGACCCTGCCTCCCTCACCTCATCCCATACTTACCTCTGGAGTCCAGCGCGATGATCTTCGTGGACCAGGAACAAGTCTGCACTCTTCAAAGCCAACCACGAAATGAGGAAATGCCGGTAAGCTGTATAATGGAATGAATAGGGTTTTTTCAACTTTGCTGCATATGTCGGGCATTTCTTGGAATTTTGGCACCAAATTTTCAACACGGGGTTTTTGGGGCCCCTCCAAATGAATTCTATCACTGTCATGGCATTAATCAGCCTCGAAAGGTGATGTCACAGTCATTGCACAAAATCACCTTGCGGGACCTATTAGTGAAATGACAGTGTCAGTGTTCATGAGGTAGCCTCTCAAAAAGCCTATGTTCCAAATTTGGTGGGAAAAAATCCAACAAATGCCTGTTTTAGGAGCGTGCATTGTGCAGTTGCTATGCAGGCTCGTAACTTCGCGCATTCACAATATTTTAATGCCAGATTTTCAGCATTGTCATTTTTGTACACAACCTTGTGAACAGTACAACAATCATTTTCCACATCCTGCCTGAAATGTGTTTCTGCACGTCTGGCCCACAATAACGCAGATGCTGTGGGAAATTAGTGTTTGGGTCAGATTATGAAAATGACAGTGACACAGTTCATGAGCAGAGGTCCTAAAATGCCTATGTTGAAAATTTGGTAATGATACTCCATAAAATGACTGTGTTATGAGTATGCATTGGCAGATTGCATGCACGGTCATACTGTCGTGCATTTGTGATATTTTCACTCTGGATTTTCACCATTGCCATTTTTTCACACCTCTTGATGAACAGTACAGCCGTCATTTCACATATCCTGCCCAAAATGTGTTTTTGCACTTCCAGCGCAGAATAGTGTGGTCGCTATGCGAAATCACTTCTTGGGGCACTTTGAGGAAATAACAGTGACACCGTACATGAGCAGAGGTGCTAAACTACCTATGTTGAAAATTTGATGCCGAACGCCCATAAAATGGTAGTGTTGCAAGCGTGAGTTGCATATTTCCCACGCACTCTTGTAACTTCGCAAATTTGGTATATTTACATGCCACATTTTCAACACTGGCATTTTTTTATACACTCCTTATGAACTATGCAGCTGTCATTTTTCACATCCTGCCCAACATGTTTTCCCGCACTGCACTACCAAACACCCAAAGGGACACCCTAATGCCTGTCACTGTCTGCAAGGTGGGGGTGGGTTGGCATCAGTTCAATACTTCACTGCCATTCCTATGATGCATCTCTTAAACTCCTGCACTGCCAATGCCAGCAAGCCAACATTCAGCATTGACAAATGCTTGTTGATTCTGGAGAAATAGGGGAACCATCCCTTTTATGTTTTTCCTGCACCTCAGCACTTATCATCCTTATACTGGGACAACCACCATATGTCCCACATTAAAAGCCCATGTGTTATACCAATAATTGTTATAACTGTGTGTATGTTCTTACCTTGATGTATATGCTTATCTGATCATCCTGTACTTGTTTATTTGTTTCACTCGTTTCAATGCCTGTATTTCACTATGTTGTAATTGTTCTCATTCTGCTTGTAAACCTACTCTTGTAATCTCCCGGGTCGCACCTGAAAATAGGCATTCCTTGTTAGTGTGCTTACCCAGTAAGCAGAAGCTAATAAATAAATAAATCAAAGTGGTAGCCTGTGGTGCTTACTAGTTCCTGCTGCCTTCTTTAGCACTATTTATAGAACATTCTTGTTTGATAATTAGTATTACATTAAATTTAAATTATCAGTGTTATTGTAAAATTGCTGGCTATGTAGATTTCATATGTTGCTAAATGCACTGCTGTATATGTTTTAAATGTAATATACATATAGATAGATATATACTGTGTGTATGTATATGTGTGTGAATATAAATATATATATATATATATAGATATTGCAAAAACTTTGTTAATGCATCAGTTAGCATTGAAGGGACAAAGTATGAAATGAGGTGTTAGGGTTGAGCCCTAACCCCTTCACCTTACTACCCCATTCCTCCACATCAACACAGGTGCTACAGGTCATTAGGCCCAACTCTCACCCCATTCTATGTGTAAACAGGCTGACATGGTACAGTATAGGAGAATGGGGTGAGCGGTAACTAACAACCCCATGGCACACCCCAATGCCTGTTGGTGTGTGGAGGATGGGCGATAGGGTGGTGGGGTTAGGGGCTTAACCTTAAGCCTTATTTTACTTTGTCACTTCAACCCTAACTGATGTATTAATAAAGTTTTTTTATAATTTATTTCTCATTTTTTGAGACAGTGTAATAGTATCTTTTTTTGCTGTAGAGTGCAGGGTCCTTGGACCCTGCACTCCCATCCCTCCATCCAGATAGTACAACAGTATCCATATGTCACAGTGGATGCACAGGGTCCTTTGGACCCTGTGCTCCTATCCCTCCACAGATGCACATGTGTATGTAGCTGTGAAAACACAGGGGTCTCTGGCCCCTGCATTTCCACACATTAAGTTACCAGCAGGTATAGCAAAATTGCAACAGATAGTCATGACTGTACCATCTTAAATAATTTTCACTGCAAATGTTCAACATAACCATCTTATCACACCGCATTTACCCAGTACAGAAAACTTTCAAAACCCTGTTGAAATGTAATTCTGTGCAATTGTAACACGTTTTGCACCACAGGTGTGGAAAAACATTTTTACAGGATTTAAAAAATTATAGCTGTACTATTTATGAGGTGGTGTGAAAAAAGGTAATGTTAAAAATCTGGATTGAAAACATGAAAACTGGCAACGTTACAAGCGTGCATAGAAACTGCATAACACAAGCTCATAACGCGGTCATTTGTTGAAATGTTTCCACCTAATTTTCAACATGGGCTTTTTGGGACCTCCTCTCATGAACAGAGGGACTGTGATTTTGTTAATCAATCCCAAAAGTTTATTTTACACAGTGACCGCAGTATTCTGCACCACAGATGTGAAAACACATTTCAGGCAGGATGTGAAAAATGACAACTGTACTGTTTATAAGGAGATGTGAAAAAATGACAATGTTGAAAATCTGGAGTGAAAATATTAACAATTGGCGACGTTATGAGAATGCATAGAAACTGTGCAACGCACGCTTGTAATGCAGTCATTTTTTGGAATTTTTTCACAATTTGCAACATGGGCTTTTTGGGACCCCACCTCATGAGCAGTGGCATTATCATTTTGTTAATTAGTCCCAAAAGATTATTCCACGCCGCGACCACAAAATCACCTTTTGGGACCGAGAAACAAACTGACAGTGCCAGTGTTCATGTGGTGTGGTCACAAGAACCCCAGGTTGAAAATTTGGGGCCAAAATTCCTATAAATGGCTGAAATATCAACCTAAGTTGAAACCCCCATTGACTGAAATTATACGGCGCTTACTTTTGATTCTTCAGTTTGTGCTTTGGCTTTGAAGAGAACAGACATGTCCCGGTCCAGAAAACTTTGCTGCTCCTGACCTCCAGAGGTAAGTATGGGTAAGGGGGGTAAGGGGAGGTGGGTGCGCAGAGGGAGGAAGGGTGTGGATGGTGGAGGGGGGCTAGGGAGATGACGAGGGACCATTTTCTTTTTTTCAGGTTTTAAAAATAATTAAAGACCTCGGGATGGTTTTCTTGATTACAGGAACTATGCATTGCTGCAAAAGAAAGGTTTGGTTTTTTTGGTTGAAATTTGGAGGGAATACAGCCAACATCTCACAGATGTGCCTTTCAGTGTTTCAGTGAAAAAATATTACAGGGCGGCAAAGGTACGGCACTCCAAAGTTGACACTTTTTCCCATAGGATAACATTATGGTGTCCGCTGCATTGCAGGAATCCTTTGCCACCCTGCTACAAAATAACTGTTTGGTCTTTTGGGCTGAAATTTGGAGGGAAGAAAGCCAACATCCAACAGATGTGCCTTGTAGTGGTTTGGTGAAAAAATATTTCAGGGAGCCAAAGTTATGGTACTCTGAACTTCTCTTTTTTTCCCCATAGGATAACATTACGGCATTCGCCGCGCCTTTCAGGGCCCGTATCTCGGAAACAGTGCGAGACACAGACTTTTCTTCAGAAAAATGCTTAGCCCCCTGATGAGGGCTAAGTACAAAACTAGCCAGGAAAGTCATAAATCATATGACTTTTACATTTTGTTTCTACGTGGTACGGTTTCTGAGATATAGGCAATTTAGTATTCCAACTCCTCATTTTCTGCTCCGAGGCCCATTATTATGCATACATTCTTTGTTCTCACTGTCTTTCTCAATGCAGCTTTTGGGGAAAACCAGCCTGTGTGCTTACATTACTGTTACCCTTACAGCTTCTGCTTGTGGTTCCATTACCCCGTTTCACTTGTTCCGTCTACGGCACTATGTCATTACCTTTGCATTTTCATTTGCACTTGCATTTGTGTTATTTTAACCATTTGTGTCTACAGTGCTGTTTATCTTTGTGTTTCACTTTGCATCACCATGCACATTACCATTTACGTTTACGGGCACCATGTTACTATGTGACAAGACATCACGTGGCTGGAGCTCGGGGCCCAAAGGGTCCCGCGCTCCCACCGCCGCTTTACATTGCCTATTTCTCATTATCGTTCTCAAAAAGAAGGGAAATTAGTGGCAAAAAACTCAGTTTAATGCATTAGTTAGGGTTGTTCCACAGTGAAAAAAGCAAGGAAATTCAGTGTTAGGGTTGAAAGCCCCCCCTTGGACCCCCCACCACCACACCCCCAACCAGCATCAGGGTGCACATTGGGGTTGTCGGTCCTAACTCTCACCCCATTCTCCTATACCTCTGCTTCTTCACACATCTGATTGATGGGGTGAGAGTTAGGGCCAGCAACCCAACACATACCCTGATGCCAGTTGGGGGGTGTGGACAGGGGGTCCAAGTCGGGCTTTCGACCCTAACACCGAATTTTCTCACTTTTATCGCTGTGGAACAACCCTAACTAATGCATTAAACTGAGTTTTTTTTCCTCTATATATATTAGAGGCAAAAAACTCCGTTTAATGCATTAGTTAGGGTTGTTCCACAGTGACAAAAGTGAGGAAATTCGGTGTTAGAGTTGAAGCCCCTTGAACTCCCAGCCCACCCGCCCGGCTGGCATCGGGGTGCACGTTGGGGTCATGGCCCTAACTCTTACACCATCACATGTGTGAAGAATCAGAGCTATAGGAGAATGGGGTGAGAGTTGGGACTGGCGACCTAATGTGCACCCCGATGCTGGCCAGGGGTGGGGGGGGTCAAGGGGACTTTCAACCCTAACACCAAATTTCCTCACTTTTGTCACTGTGGAACAACCCTAACTAATGCATTAAACAGAGTTTTTTGCCTCTAATATATATATATATATATATTGCAAAAAACTGTGTTAATGTTCTAGTTAGGGACACAGCCACAAAAGTAGGGAAATGTGGCATTAGGGTTTTCAGAGCTAACACCCTACACCCATCCTGCATACACCAACAGGCATCAGGGGTGTGCTGGGGTGATGGGGCTGGGACGGTCGGTCAGAAGGGGGCAGCTAGGGATGTAGGAGGTAGAAAACTACAGTATATAAAAAAAAAACCCCAATGCCACATTTCCCTACTTCTGTGACTTTATCCCTAACTAGAGCATTGACATAGTTTTTTGCAATTTATTTCTTTACTTTTTGAGATAGTATAATCATGTATTTATTTGCTTGTGGGAGCACATGGCTCACCAGGCCCTGTGCTCCCATCCCTCCATAGATGTGTATATGTATGTAGTTGTGGAAGCACAGGGACATTCGGTCGCTGCACTTCCATTTATAAGACTACAGTGACCTAATTGTCAACATAGCCATCTTATTACCCCACCTCATGTACCCAGTACAGAAAATGTTCAAATCTCCACCAAAAATGTAAGTCTGTGCAACTGCAATGCCATTCCGCACCCCAGGTGCAAACACACATTTGGGTCAGGATTTGAAAAATGACAGCTGTGACATACATGAGGTGGGGTAATAAGAAGGCTATATTGAAAATCTGGAGTTAAAATATTTAAAATGTCACAAGCTGGCATAGCAAAATGGCAATGAATGGTCATAATGTAACTTTGGCATTTTTTCATATTTTGACCCCAGATTTTCAACATAGTCTTCTTATGACTTCTCTGCATAAACCCAGTAGCGGAACATTTTCAAATCCATGCCAAAATACCATTGTGTGCCACATGTGTGTGTGTGTGACAGTGTGGAATAGGACCCTGTCCCAGTTGTTCTGGAAAGAATCTGCATGCAGGAATTTGTTCTATTCTTTCCTTTCTTGTCTATTTGTCTGTCTGGTTGCACAACCAAATTTTCCTGTGAGACCTAGGATTTGATGACCCTGATAGTCTCACAATTCTTCGCCTCTCACTGTCTCTCAGCCTTCCCTTGCTGTCTCTCTTTTTTTCTCCCTTGCATATCTGCTGATATAAAAATAAATGCAGATCATTACGTGGAAATGTAACTAATATTGGGGTCTGTTTGTTTAGAAAATATATAGTGGTACTGTTGAAATGTATATAATTATATTTTGAGCTGATTGCAAAAAGCTATTGGGAACGCAAGAGGTTACCTGAGTGCAAATATTTAAGCTTTTTGCAGAAGAGCTGTGGAAAGAGGGCCTCAGCTCAGGGACACTCTGTTCTAGCTGTACCTGCCTGATACTTACAAGAACAGGATGCTTCTTAAGAATGGGGGGTTGGAAGGATTTATAAGTAGAGATGCAGCAAATTTAAATTCCGCCAATGACGTGAATGCAAAGTGGGTACTCCACGTTGCCACTCTGCTACGTGGCGTGGGAAATGTAAAGTGCCCACTCCGCCTTTTCATTACCACTTCGTGTTAAGGCAGAATGGCAACTTGAAGTAAGGTGGAGTCATTGTTTTCAATGAACTGCGCGTTCCTTATTATGATTTTAAGTGATCCACTTTGTGTTTCAGATTTGGCAACCCCCACACGTCGCATGGCTTACAGTACTGTAAGTCACATGCTCTTTAGACAGGCAGGAAGGAAGTGAGTCATACAAGTAGGCACTTTCACTTTCTCCCGTGCAGATGAAGAGAGAGGAGTGTGTTGTTTTGTCACTGCTGAGACTTGGAGATCAGAGCAAGGAGGAGATTTAAACTTTGATTCAGACCCAACAGCATTTTTAAAAGCTAAGCATTTTTGTCTTTTCTGTACTCTTTTTTACTTAATTTGTTCTTTCTGTAAATCTATTTTTCTTACCTTTATAAGTAGTTAGTTGTTTGTCTGTGACTGTGTGTGTGTTGTGTGACAGTGTGAGTAGTCATTGCTCGGACTGAGGGAGCGCAGTAGGAGAGATGGACCAGGGTGAGGGAATGTCTGGGGCTGGGGCAGCTCTGGGAGAGTGTGGTACTGGTAGGCGTCATACCATGCGAATGTGTGGGGGACATGGCCACCAGTTCTTTTTGGACCGATCGAAAATTCTAAGTGCCCCCCCCTTGGAAGCAGTACCAGCACCGCCTCCTGACTCTGAGGCAGTTGAATCACTACCACCACCACCACGTCCAGCACCAGCTCCAGCACCAGGTCCTCTGCAGCAGGATGTGCCTGTGCCCCTGGACCAAGGTGTGGATCCCATCCCTGCTGAGCACCATAATCAGCTGGCTAACAGTTCATCTGGACCTCCCCTGCCTGTGCCTCGTCCTCCCTGCACCTCCATTGTTTGGCAGCTTTTTGACTGTGTTAGGGGGACAACAGCCTGGTCAGGTGTCACCTATGTGAGGTGGAAGTGTGTCGTGGTCCCCGGGGGACTCACCTAGGTATTGGGGCCAATACACCACCAGTTGGAGTGGAAGGCTGCCACAGAACAGACTATGCCTGAACCTGCTGGCCCTTCTGTGGCAGAGGGTGCAGTTGTGCATGGTGGCAGCCCTAAGAAGATGAGGGTCAGAGCAGCACCTGCTGCTCCACCAGCACCCCACCACCACCACCACCACCTGTAGAACATGTGGACCCCAGAGAACTGCGTGTAATGCATGCTGACTTGGCAGTTCTCTGGAGTGCTGTCAAGGAGAACAATGAGAGGGTGAGTGCTGTCAAGCAGCGGCTGGATCACATAGAGGGACATCAGTTGCAAATTATGTCCATGCTAGAACTGCAGCTGGCTTACCAGGGGATCCCACATTATTTTTTTTTCCTCACACCATGTGCCCCCCCACACCTTTCTTGCTGTGTTATAAAATGTATTCCTCCATCATCCCTGACCCTTGTATGTAATTATGCCCTCTTTTTGTTGTCTTCCGTATGCATGACACTTTCTATTTTGACCCCCCTACCTTCTGTTAAGTGTGTGTGTGTGTGTGTATGCACAAGCTGTTTTGGTGCCTCATTAATGTTTACTTTCTGTTGTGGAGTGTTTGTAGAAAAGCAGATTGAGCAGTGCAAGTATACTGTGCTAAACTGCATGTGTGCAGTCAGTCTTCTTTCCTGTGTGTGTATGCACTGCAGACACTGTCCAGCTTCTTGAAAACATATATATGATGATTGCTGTCTGACTTGTTGCTGTGTTTATGGTATAAAGAATAAAGATAAGAATATGTAATGTATATTTTGTTAGGAGATCAAAGCAACCAAAAATCCTGCTTTTCAACAAACCGTATCTAACATACATGAAGTATTGCTGATGCACCCAAAATATTTCAGAGTGTACAGACATTATAAAGTCAGAAAATATATAAGGTCTGGTTCACTGCCACCACACTGTACTACCACATTCCTTCTTTTCATTATTTCTTCTGGAATATGTCTTTCTAGTTTACACTGGCAGTGTCAGTTTTTCAATGAGTTGATATTCACCATAACACAAAACAGCACCAGTGGTAGCACAATGTGATGGCAGTGGACTGCTGGACCTGTTATATATTCTGACTTGAACATGTCTATATACCATAAAATATTTTGGGTGCTTCACCAATATTTTATGTCTGTTGGGTATGGTTTGTCTAAAAGCATGATTTTTTGTGCTATTATCACCACAAAGTCATGTGTGCACTGTGTCTGTGTGGCAAGTGATTGAGGTGCACATTGGCCCCAGACCTCCGAAAACATATCATATGACTTTGGCTGCTGCTTTTGATGATACAAATAAAATATACAATATATATTCTTATCTTTATTCTTTATACCATCACCATGAACAGTGCAGCAAGTCAGCATCAGCATATATATATATGTATATATATGTTTGCAACTTGACACTGGACAGTGTCTGCACACACAGGAAAGAAGATGGACTGCACACAAGTAGTTTAGCACAGTATAGTTGCAGTGCTCAGTCCTACTTTTTGACAAATATTTCATGATAGCATGACAGAATGTAAACATTACTGAGGCTCCAAAAATATTTACCAGACTCACCCGAATTCCCAATCCCAAAATGCAACTGTCTTTTGTTCTGAAAATTCCCCAGTGCTGGCAAAGTAAAATGAGAGCGTAACATGAAATGCCAAGTCCCCCAAAATTAATGGCACACTCAGTCATGCGCACTGTAGAAACATGGAAACATAGACTTTGACGGCAGATAAGGACCACTTAGCTCACCCAGTCTGCCCATTTCCCTACCTATTGGATAAGCTGCAGATTCTAGTTAACCAACAGCCTACTTCCTGCAACCCCCCACTATAATTGCCTTATGTCTGTCCCATGCATGTTTGAATTCCCCACTGTTTTAGACCCCACAACCTCTAAAGGACGGTTCCATCGTCCACCACTCTCTCTCATGAAAATAATTTCCTCACATTACCCTGAGCCGTCCCCTCTAACTTTAAATTGTGCCCCTTGTTCTTACACAACTCTTTTTCTGAAAGATGCTACCTCCTGAACTTTGTTGATTCCCTTGAGGTACTTAAAAGTTTCTATCATGTCCCCCATCCCTCCTTTCATCAAGGGTATACATATTAAGCTCTGTCATCTCTCTTCATATGGTTTCTGATGTAGACCCTGCACCATTTAGTTGCCCTCCTCTGGACTGCTTCCATCCTGTCTATGTCCTTGCATAGATGAGGTCTCCAAAACTGCACAGTACTCCAGATGGGGTCTCACCAACTGTCTGTACAGAGGATAACCACTTCCCTTTTTCTACTTGTGATGCCCCTCCTATGCATCCCAGTAGCCCCTGACTCTCCTTACTGACTTCTCACATTGCTTATCCACCTTTAGGTCATCTGATATGACTACACCCAGATCCCTTTCCATTATTGTTGTCGTTAGTACCTCCCCTGCTATTGTATACTCTTCTCCTGGATTTTTATTTCCCATGTGCATTACTTTGCACTTCTTTGCAATGAATCTAAGTTGCCATATGTCTGACCATTCCTCCAACCTTGCCAAATCCCTTCTCATCCTTTCTACCCCCCTTGTGTATCAACTCTGTTACAGATCTTTGTGCCATCCGCAAAGAGGCATACCTTTCCTTCCAGACCCTCCGCAATGTCACCTATAAAGACGTTAAAGAGGACTGGACCCAGAACTGAGCCCTGAGGTACTCCACTGGTAACCCCCCTTTCTTCAGAATGTGTTCCATTCACTATTACCTTCTGTGTCCTGTTATGTAGCCAGTTTGTTACCCAGGCTATCACCCTGGGACCCACTTCCAGGCTGGCTAACTTGATTATTAATCTTTTGTGTGGGACTGTGTCAAATGCCTTGCTAAAGTCTAGGTAGGCCATATCCACAGCCCCTCCCTGGTCTATTCTTGGTCACCCAGTCAAAGAAATTGATTAGATTCGTCTGACATGACCTTCCTGCTGTGAATCCATGCTGCTTTGGGTCCTGTGCCCTGCTGGCCTCTAGGTACTGAACAATTCTTTCTTTCAGAAGTGATTCCATCATTTTCCCCACCACTGAGGTCAAACTAACAGGTCTGTAGTTTCCTGCTTCTGCCTTGCTCCCACTTTTGTGAAGGGGAATCACATCTGCCCTCCTCCAGTCCTCAGGTACCACCCCATCTTCCCATGATTTGTTAAAAAGTGTGGTTAGTGGTGTCACTAGGTTCTCCCTTAGCTCTTTTAGGATTCTAGGGTGAATCCCGTCAGGCCCCATTACTCTGTCCACCTTGAGTTTTAGGAGTTCTTTCAGTACTCTTTCTTCTGTAAATGGACTGGTGTCAACCCCACTACCTAGAGTGCTTCTACTGTTTGGTTTAGGTAACTCCTCCTCTTCTTCTTTTGTGAATACTCAGCAAAAGTATTCATTCAGTATCTCTGCATTTTCACTGTCTCCCTCTGCCCACCTCCCCTCTCCTTTATTAATCTTCACTATCCCTCCCTTAACTTTTCTATGCTTCCTAATATACCTATAAAAGGTTTTATTCCCCTTCTTGACTGAGTTGGCTATCTTTTCCTTGGTTTGGGCCTTTGCTTTTCTGACTGCCTTCCCCACTTCTTTCTGCTTTAATTGATACAGTTCCCGGTCGTGCTCTGTCTGTGATTCCTTATACTTTTTGAATGCAGCCTTTTTCTCCTTAACCTTCCCTGACACCTCTTTTGAGAGCCATAGTGGTTTTTTTATTCTGCTTTGTTTTCTTTATTTGTTTCACACAAAGGCTTGTTGCCTCCATGATGGCAGTTTTGATTTTTCTCCATTGTTCTTCCACCCCTCCTTTCTGGCCATTTGCTAATGCATTCCTCAGGTATTCACCCATTATGCCAAAGTCAGCCCTTCTAAAGTCCAGTATCCTTGTCTTTGTATGGCTTGTCTCCATGGTTGTGTTTATTGTGGAGCATACTGTGCAGTGGTCACTTGTTCCCAGATGTCTACTGACTTCTAAGTTTGTGATCCTCTCTCCATTTGAGAGTACCAGGTCTAATATTACTCCCTCCCGAGTGGGTTCCACCACTAGCTGTCTAAGGCATGCTCCCTGTAGGGCATCAAGAATGACCCTACTCTTGGATGTGGCTGCAGTCCATGTCACCCAGTTAACATCTGGCATATTCAGGTCCCCCATCAACAGTATCTCCCCTTTTTCAGCCATTTTGAGAATGCCCTCTATCATTTTCATGTCCATTTCCTCCCCTTGAGACGGGGGTCTGTATACAACCCCTGTGCGGATTGTGATGCCATTCCCTGTCTCCAAGGTGACCCAGAGTTCCTCTTGTCCTCCCCCTTTACTTTTTAGTTTTGTAGCTTTGATCCCTTCCCTTATGTAGACAGCTACTCCACCTCCTCTTTTACCCTCCCTGTCCCTTCTGTAGATTGTGTACCCTGGTATGTTGACATCCCAGTCATGGTTTTCCGTGTACCATGTTTCTACGACTGCCACAATATCCAAGTGTTCCTCTTCCATCAGGGCTACTAGCTCTGGAAGCTTGTTTCCAAGACTACGGGCATTGGTACTCATTGCCCTCCATTTAATGTTGGCTTTATTCTTTTTTACCCCATCTCTGCTCTTATTGCCCTTGTCCATTTTTCCATTTGCCCCTGTCCTGCCCTCTGTCAAGTTCTGTACCTCAGTGTTTACCCTACTACCTGCCATGTTTTGTGGGGGGAGGCTTGAACTTTCCTGTTTCCTATCAGCACCTCCCCCCTTGGCTAGTTTTAAAGCTTGCCAAGGAAGCCTTTAAACCTGTCACCTAGGAGTGTGTTTCACTTCCTGGACAGATGCAGACCATCATGCCAGTATAGATCTTCATCTCTCCAGATGGAACCCCAGTCCCCAATGAAGTCAAAGCCCTGTGCTCTGCACCAGTTTTGCAACCATTCATTAAACTGCATGCTGTGCAGTACCATAGCCTCACCCCTGCCATAGACTGGCAGCACCTCTGAGAAGGTTACTGTGCTTGCTACCTGTCTGAGGCCCCTCCCCAACTCCACAAATTCATCCTGCACTGCACTGATCTCATGCCTAGCTAGGTCATTTGTCCCGAGGTGGACAATGATATCTAGTTTCCTCTCCTGTGATGCTGCTTCTGCAATACTGAGGATTCACTTCCTGTCCCTCCAAGCCATGGCACCAGGCAGGCACCTTACTTCCCTCTCCTCTCCCCTCCCTTCCCCAGGTCTACACCCCTAACAATTGAGTCCCCTATCAGAAGCTGTTTCTTTCCCCTGTGGTGTCCCTTGCCACTCTTTTGTGGGTCTCCCTTGTGGATGTCCCCAGCATTTTTCTTGGTCTCCAATGAGGGTGTCATCATAGAGGAACCTTGATTTGCCAGGCTAACATATGATTTGTGTAGAGGTGCAACTCGGGGGCTACACCTCTGTTCCACCACCCTCACCCTCCCCGAACCTACTGTGGTCCATCTGCTCTTCACACATGGAAACCTTTGAAGCAGTGGTTGTGGAACTGGTGCTCTTTGGGTGGGGGAGGCCTCCTTAGTCCTTGCCAGTTCAGCCTGGAGGTGGGCAACCTCCTCCCTCAGAGCTGACAGTTGCCTGCAAATAGGGCAGCAATGCAGGTTCCAGAATGTCTCCCGGAAAATTGCTGCCTCACAGCCAGTGCATTGCACCACTCCCCACATGCCTTACTTCCTTATAATATACAATGGGTAATATATAATTTTTTTTTTGTGTGTATACTTACCCTGTATGCACTGTGCTGGGTAATTAAGAATATGACAGTTCTGCTCCAAGACCTGTTGAGGAAGTGATGTCAGAACCTTGGCTATAAAGGAAATGCCACACCTGGGGTGGGTAGGCCACAATCACTGGTGACTGTTAGAAACAATCAAATACACCACTGCTCCACCACCCTGGTGAGTACTGCCCTTTATAGTAAGTCAACCAATACCACAATGTACTAGACCACTGCTCCTACGCAAACCACTTTACTGAGTCCAGGGATAAAAATGAACTCACTGTTCAGCCAGCAAGACACTTCTAAAATATTGCACAAATATCCTTCCAAATCCTATGCGTCTAGCACAGAAATCAAGCAACTTCAGTTGTATTTTAACCCCTCTGGTTATAAAATTACTACACTTTAATGGAATCCTGCAATTCTTAATGCCAACAAGAATATAATGAAACTTTCTGTAGAAAGTGTAGCTTACTTTCCTAGTCCCCTACAATATTATGTTTTACCAAGTTCCCAGTTCCTCAAATGCATTCTAGTTTGTTCTCTACAGTATAGCAAGTTTCTCAGCTTCCAACAGGAGCAGGCAAGTCTTTTCTGACTGGCTTTTCTCTGTGTAGTTTGATTAAGACAGCAGTGATAAAAGCCCCACCCTGAATCAATTGATTGACTAGTGACACCTGTGATGTAAGCAGGCCTTTCAGTGAAGACAATTTGCTATGTCTGCTTCTAATACACACACAAACCCTTTATCTGTAGTCACACACAGTCCCCAGAATTATTCTGCATCCCCACAATGTAACTGTCTTGTGTCCAGAAAATTCACACGTGCTGACAAAGTGAAATGAGATAGTAGCATGAAATGCAAAATGTCCCAGAATTAATGGCACACTCAGTCATGCATGCAGTACTCACACAGAGTCCCCAGATTTTTTCTGCATCCCCAAAATGCATCTGTCTTGTGGCCAGAAAATTGACAAGTGGTAACAAAGTGAAATGAGAGCATAACATGAAATGTAAAGTGTCCCAGAATTATTGGTACACTCAGTCATGCACACAGTACTCAGAGTCCCCAGATTTTTTCTGCGCCCCCAAAATGCATCTGTCTTGTACCCAGAAAATTGACAAGTGGTAACGAAGTGAAATGAGAGCATAACATGAAACGCAAAGTGTCCCAGAATAAATGGCGCACTTAGTCATGCACGCAGTACACACACAGAGTCCCCAGATTTTTTTCTGCATTCCCAAAATGCATCTGTCTTGTGTTCAGAAAATTGACAAGTGGTAACAAAGTGAAATGGGAGCATTACACCACCTGCAAAGTCCCGGCAGAAATGATGACAGTGAGCAAACTGTTGCTGGTCCATTGTGTGCTGCGATTCCCGCAAATGCGATGCGATCATCTGAACCAGATGGAAGGGTGCCCTTTGTCTGTACACTAATAGTAGCATTGGTGATTTGATATATATATATATATATCTATATGAGATATATATATATATATATATATATATATATAAATAGAGGATACATGATGGGCGACTGTGGAATATGGCAAATATTTGCATGAATGCAGAGTGAACTGTGATATTATTGCAGTTCAGTCTGCACGTGCAAATGTTTGCCATATTCTAAGTCTACATCATGTGCGGATTTATACAATAGAGGCTAGTACATTTTAGGAACATTTTTCTGTGTTTCTCCCTGTTTACTTTATTTTGGTAATTGGGTAAGTTTTTTTTTGGGGGGGGGGACCTGGGAGCACTGGGCAGTTAAGTGATTTGTTCAGAGTCACACGGTATTGAAATGGAAGTTGTGAGAATTAAACACTGGTGTGGGCTGCTGGATGTAGGAAGTTGGTTTGTTGCTTGTTACTCTAACCTCTAGGCTATACTGACAGCACTGTTTGTGTGTGGTCTGAGTGTGTGTATAAGTGTTTCTGAATAGGTTGAGAGTGTTAGACAGTATGAGGAACAGGTGCATGTGATTTGCAATGATAATTGTGTTACCTGCAGCTAGGAGTGAGAAACAGACTGTTTATTCAGTAAGTTGCAGGCTTCACTGAGACACAGAAACTTGCAGTCAGCACCTAGAAAGATAAACTGGTTGTGAAGGAGGCTGGTTTGAAGATTAGAGCAGCACAGTGATGTGCTAGGATTGTCAGAATAACTATGGGACACATGTCATTGTCTTTTACAATGCTAATTGAGTTAATTGCAGGATTCAGTGAGAAAGAGAAACTGTGAAGCTATTACATGCAGGCTGCAGTGTAGATAGTCTGACTCTGGTGACATCACCATTGTGAGTATATTTGCTGGTGATGTAGACACTGTGGGTTTATCAGGAAATAAACCCACAGGCCCAGATGTTCAAAAGGGTTGCGCCATGCGCAATAGGGTTGCGCCTGCCAAGTCTGAAATTGCGCCATTCTGCGATATTCAGCAGGAGGCAGTTACGCCACTGAAAACATGCTGAGCAACAGCGCAATGCAAATTAATGCATGCTGAACTGGAGGGGGAGGAACCATGAATAAACTGCACAGCCCAATATTCAGCCGGGCTGTGCAGAGTTGTGCAGGCGCAACCCCCAACCTGCGCCTGCACAACTTTGAGCCAAAAAAAAAGGATCAAGTCGAGGGCCACCCACAGGTGAGCTGCCGCATTGCAGGGTGCAATGCAGCAGCTGCCACCTGTGGCTAGCCCTCAACCACTTCTTACCCTCCCTGCAGCCCTATAGTGGCAAAAGTGTAAAACATCCACCCCCACTGGCCCGATGGCGGGCAACAGCAGAAAAGTCCCCCTCCCCGACTGGCCCGATCACGGGCATAGCTTAAATCCGCCCTGCAGCCCAATCGCGGGCAGCAAAGTGTCCCCGAGCGGATCCCTGGTGGTTCAGTGGACTGATAAGCCCGATCGCAGGCTGGAGATGTTTAAAACACCCCTGAACATATCCCTGGTGGTCCAGTGGACCGATAAGCCTGATCGCGGGCTGCAGATGTTTAAAACACCACAGTAAACATCCCTGGTGATCTAGTGTCCCCCCACCCACCCCAAGCCCACCACCCGCTCCCCCACAGTCGGTGAGGCAGCATCCCACCCACCTGCGCCGCGCCCAGCAACTGACTGCCCAGTAGGGCTGCTGCCCATTGGTGCAGAACAAGAGCCAATGGGCGTGCAGACCACCCCTGGGCGGTCAGTTGTCGTGCAAATCTGGTTGCGCTATGCGGTGAGCTACGCGCCCGGCAACTGCTCTACGCAATAGACGCACCACTGAGCATCGTGGTGGCAGGGGGGCGGTGCTGCTCCACCACCGCGAGGCGAGGCTGAAACAGTGAGTGAGCTCAAACGAAATAAAGGGGTGGAAGTGTTATATCCAACCACAATAGAACCGGTCCACGGAACTGAGATATGTTGAGGTGTTTAACTCTCCAGCCCGATCGGCTTATCGACCCACTGGACCACCAGAGATATGTTTGGGGGAGACTTGCTTGCCTGCGATCAGGCGCTGGTGAGAGGTTATTCAACATTTGCCCGTGATGGGCCAGTCAGAAGGAGGGTGTTTAATGCTTTTGCTTTCGCGTCGGCGAGCCAGTAAGGAAGGGGTGGAGATGTTTTACTCTTTTGTCTGATCGGGCTGCAGGGGACGCTTGATTCCCCAATGGCTGCTGCCTGGCAGGGCGCCAGGCACAAGTCACCGAGTTGGCGCACCTGCGTATACAATGGCATGCAAATGGGGCCATAAACAGATGCAAATGGCCCCCCACAATTGCATGAATTATGGCCCCATTTGCATGTCTGCCTTTTGGATATCAGAAATTTGCCCATGGCGCAATGGTGCTGCATACGACATGAGATGATGCTCCACTCTGACCACTTGCGGTGGCGCCAAGTTCCTACTCGCACTGCACAGTGGCTGTGGCTGGGGTGATATTCAAAGGAGTTGCTCAATGGCATATCCGCACAGATATCACTCGACTACACCCTCTCGTAACTATTTTGTGCAGTGCAAGAGCTTCGCCACAAAATAGGCGCAGTTTGAATATCCGGCCCACAGTATCTATGTCATCACAGCGTTATTCCACTGCAGTGAGAATACATGTTTTTTATTGGCAAGGTTACATCCTCACCCCTATTGTATAAATATATATATTTGTATTTTGTAGGTGGGGGGGTTGACATATATAGACATGTACTCATAGGCCCAGATATTCAAAAGGGTTGCGCCATGCGCAACAGGTTTGCTCATGAGCAAGTCCAAAATGCGCCATTCTGCGATATTCAGCAGGAGGCAGTTACGCCACTGGCAACAGATTGTGCAAAGAGCAATGCAAATGAATGCATGCTCAACAGGAGGGAACCATGCATAACCTCGCAACCTGATATTCAGTCGGGTTGTGCAGAGTTGTGCATCGCAACCAACCTGCGCCTGCACAACCTTGAGCCAAAAAGGATCAAGTTGAGGGCCACCCACAGGTGAGCTGCTGTATTGCAGGGCGCAACACAGCAGCTGCCACCCCTGGCTGGCCCCCAACTCGGTCCCTGTGCCCCCCACCAGCCCGATCGCGGGCATCACAGGTACATGAACCCCCACACATCTCCACAGCCCGATCGCGGGCAGACACATCATGACCCCCACATCTCCCACAGCCCGATCGTGGGCAGAACCTGTATAACCCCCAGTGCCCGATCGCGGGCAGAATGTAACCCTCCCCAACCGAATAACTCCCTGGTGGTCAGTGGACCGTAAAGCCGATGCGGGCAGAATGTCTGCACAACCCCCAAACATCTCCCTGGTGTCTAGTGTCCCCCCACCCACCAGCCCCTCCACCCGCTCCCCGCGGCGGCGGCGACAGCATCCACCCGCCTGCCCGCCCGCCCGCCCTGACTGTCGGTAGGGCTGCACGCCCATTGGTGCAGAGCTACAGCCAATGGGCGTGCAGCCCCGTCCATTGACAGTCCAGATTTGTGAATGATCATTCACCGTCTGGACTGTATCATGTCAGTATAGACTACTGCGCCCGTGGCTGTAACTCTGCGCAATATGCAATACGAGACAATCAATCGGCGAGCAGACAAGGTAACGGCGGGTGGGATGCTGTCCCCGCCGGCTGCGGGAAGCGGGGTGGAGGAGCTTCGTGGGTGAGTGGGGGACACTAGACACAGGGAGATGTTTGGGGGGTTGTGCTGTGACATTCTGCCCGCGATCGGGCTTCGTCACTGGACCACCAGGGAGTTATTCGGGTTGGGGAGGTTACATTCTGCCCGCGATCGGGCACTGGGGGTTCATACAGGTTCTGCCCGCAATCGGGCTGTGGGAGATGTGGGGGACATGTACGTGTTCTGCCCGCGATCGGGCTGTGGGAGATGTGTGGGGGACATGACAGGTTCTGCCCACGATCGGGCTGTGGGAGATGTGTGGGGGTGTCATGTAACTGTGATGCCCTCGATCGGGCTGCATTGTGCGTCGGTCCCCGACGGCTGCTGCCTGGCAGGGTGGCCAGGAGCAAGTCCTCGGGGATCGGCGCACCTACATGCAAATGGCATGCAAATGGGGCCATAAATAGATGCAAATGGCCCCCCTGCGCCTTGCATAAATTATGGCCCCATTTGCATGTCACCTTTTGAATATCGGAAATTTGAGCATGGCGCAATGGTACTTGCGCCACCGCAAGTTTAATGCTCAACTCTGGCAACTTGCGGTAGCGCAAGTTCACTACTCACCATGCGCAGCTGCTGTGGCTCGGGGGTGATATTCAAAGTAGTTGCTCAACAGCACAACTCCTTTGAATATCACCCCGGCCACACCCATGCTCAACTATTTTGAGTAGCGAAGGGGCTTCCGCCTCAGACTGGCGCAGTTTGAATATCTGGGCCATTGTATTTTGTATCACAGGTCACAGATACTGTTGGTGTCCACATTCCAGTGCTTGATGAGAACTTTTTGCATTGAAATTGGAAATGGATAACTCTCAAACCAATGAAGGTAAGCATTTTTTTTTTTTGGGAGGGGAAGCGTATTTGCAGGTAGGGCTCATTAATGGTTTCTTATTTGGTTACTTCTTCACAGATTTCATCTGCATCCTTCTCGAGTCTGGTTGGTAATGATGGTCATTGATTGAGATGACTTCTGCATGTGGCATGTCTGCCCCAGCCCGGGGGGGGGGGGTGCCTGATGTTGAAGAACTTCTTTAGATAAGGCAACTATGCCAAAACAAAGCATATGGAAGTTTCTTAAAAAAGAAATGAAGGACTTCTTACAACTTGATTGCAACAGTAACACATTATGTTTAAGCCGTGGTTGTTCCACAGGTATCTGGATTATTAACACAGGTAGTAAGCTGACACACTGTAGTCAGTAGATCAATCACAAGTTAATTTAGTTCCAGACTGTGTAACAAATATACTGTGCCAGTGGCCCTGGTTCTCATTCTCAACTCAAGTTAAATTTCAGAACCACATCTTGTCAAGTAATACAACCTGTGTGCAACTTTTTCAACACTGTCATGGCTGCAAAGCTGCAGGTTCAGAATACAGTGCATGATATCTTGCAGAAATAGTTTTGGCGACATACACATGTCACCTAGTTTATGAATCCTCCTCCATCGGATTTGTTGCACTCTTTTAAAAAATGGAACAGATGAAATAAAATGTATATACTTACCAGTATGGATTTGAAATGGATATTCCATAGGTTCCTGTGTACAGTACTGCTGCAGTACCATTGATACTGACTTTCAGGGAAGGAGATTTGTTTTTTGTTAACCTGTAAAAAAACAAAATACATTTACCATATGCGTTTGACCATTGCAGCTCGGAAAAGCAACAGAAAACAAAACATACAGCTAAAGGAAGTTGAATAGCATAAAAAAAATTAGTACACATACTCACTTTTTAGTTTTAATATCAAGAAGCCTTGTGCCTGTGGCTGATGGATGTGGTCTCCTATTCGACTCCCTCTGCCTTGGCATGGTCAATGTAATGGGAAAACATTGTCTGAATGACACTGGTGGTTGGTGCTGGTGGTGATAGCTGTGGCACCTGATGACATTCCCTGTGACATCTTCCTGCAGCTGGTGGTGGTGGCAGTGGTTAACTGCAGTGGTGGTGGTCTGGTGGGGCACACTAAGTAATTCTCTGTGGTGCCAGTGGCTTACATTGATTCTGGTGGTGGTGGTCCGGGGAGGCACACAAAAGTCATTCTCTGTGGTGGCAGTGGCTAACATCGGTCCTGGTGGTGGTGGTCCAGGGGGGCACACAAAGTCATTCTCTGTGGTGGCAGTGGCTAACATCAGTCTTGGTGGTGATGGTCCAGGGGAGCACACAAAGTCATTCTCTGTGCTGGCAGTGGCTAACATCGGTCCTGGTCGTGGTGGTCCGGGGGGCACAAAAAGTCATTCTCTGTGGTGGCAGTGGCTAACATCAGTCCTGGTGGTAGTGGTCCAGGGGGGCACGCAAAGTCATTCTTTGTGGTGGCAGTGGTTAACATCAGTACTGGTGGTGGTGGTGGTGGTCCAGGAGGGCACACAGAGTCATTAAAATGAAAACATGCTTCATACTGCAAATGTCACTGCCTTTTTAACAACTTCAGTTAAAACCTGCCAACATTAACCTCATCATCATCCTCATAAAGAAAGCTGCCCTCACAGTCATCTATGTCTGAAGTCTGACTACTGGGAAATTCCTTCTCCATTGTGTTATCTACATCAGTGGTAGGCTGTTTCATGCTGCCACTGCCAGTGCCACCAGGATGGTCCATTTCTACATCACCAAAACCACCATGACTAGGCCGGGGTATGAATGCTGAGGTTGCAGACAGTGCTGGTATGTGCCTCTCATTCATTTTAATGAATGTTAGCAAACTAACATTTGCAGGAGAGACATTTGTCTGATGATCCCTAACTGTTGCTGAGCTGAATACCCCCTCAACACTTACACTGGAGGGTGGGCATGTGAGGTACTTCAGTGCCACTGCAGTCATCTCTGGCCATTCTTTGACCTTTCCACTCCAGTACAAAAGAAGATCATCAGTTATTGACAGATGCCTGTTTTCAGACAAATATGACTCAACCATTCTCTGTGCCACACTAAGTCCAGTGGTTGATGCATCATCCTGTTCTCCGGAATCATTTATTTCACAAATCCCCACTTGGGACAAAGCCTCCCAATGTGGGTTGACGCCAAACGCTTTGGATGACAGACCACCTGGAACTGCAGTCCCCTTCCCCTTACAGGATATGTTTGATACTCCTCCAGTTGCACCTTCAGCCTGATTATGCTGCTGAGGTTTGTTGACCTTCGCAAGTAACTTCTGTGCCCCATGAACCAAGCGTACCAGCTGCACAATGGAATTTTTTACCTGTTCAAGCCCTCCCTCCAGTACTGAGGCAATTCCATGTTTGTATCGTGGGTCCAGCATTGTTGCTATTGCAAAGTTGTCACTGCATTGACTGTTCAAAATGTGACAATTCTGGTTGAATACTGTAAGCATGTGTTTCAGCAACATACTGCTAGCACTGTCTCCAGCAACATCAAGGCCATGCTGTACATTCACCAATGTCAGTCTCAGCACCAACAGCAGTGGAATTGATTGACTAATGGAGGCAGACTCACCACTCACTGCCTGTGTGGCATGTTCAAAAGGCTGTAAAATGGTTATTACAGAGTCCATGAGGTGCCACTATTCAGTCGTCATAGACATGGAGGCCCTGGAACTGTCACGGCTAGTGTGCATCACAAGATATTCTGAGATGCTTTGTATTGTTCATACAACCTCTTTGCCATGTATAAAGTGGAGATCCACCTGGTGACAACATCCAGCTTCAAGCAGTGCCGAGGGAGGCTGTTTCACATCTGCAACTGCGGAAGTTGGTCACGGACCTCTGCAGTTCGTGAAAAGTGAGAACAGATACAGCATGCAACTGTCAGCATTTCCTTTAAATCAGGGTGCTGCAGAAACTCCTGCACCACAAGATTTAAACAATGGGCCATGCATGGAACACAAAAAAAGCCACCATTCATGATGCATTTCACCACATTTGACCCATTGTCACTTGCTATGAACCCAGCTCTCAAGGACAGGGGGTTCAGCCACTTGTCAATTTCAGTCAGTACCACATCCAACATGTTTTCACCAGTGTGTGAACAGGTCACATTGTGCATAGTAGTTGTTGAATGCTGTCGAATTCCTGCAAGATTGCTACCATGACACTCCACCTTACTGCACTGATTATTCACAATACCAACATCACAAACAACCCCCGGCACCTGCGCCCAGTGTGCAGTTATACACAGATATGAACTCCCCACTGTTTTGCCACTTGTCCACATATCCATACTTAAATGGATGAATGGAGAGGAGAAATGTTGAAGGGCATGTCTTACTGAGTCAGACACAGTTCGGGACAACTCGGGGATGGCATAGATATGTCCTGGATGGGACTTTCCATTTTGGACAGGCATGTGCAGCAAACCACCAGAACCCAGAATTCTCCACAAAGGAGAAGGGCAAAAGATCAATTGCCAGCATTTCAGCTACAGCAGCATTAAGTTCACGTGACACTGTATGATTGGGTGGGTACTTCAGCTTATGCGCAAAAACACTTTGCAACATGAGCTGACAAACGTTTTACATGGGGCGTGATGACAAATGGTTCTGCTCTGTGAATGGCAGGGGTTGGAGTGTGGACGTTTGATGAAGACGGTTGCACAGGTGATGACGACAAGCCCACAAATGCAGTTATTTTGCCACATTTACCAACCGGGATTGATGTACCACTTGCACTAGACATACTGCATTCACCACCACCACCACCACCACCACCAAAACTGCTACACTCACCACCACTGGACAACATTTCAAAATCATTATGCTCCTCTACCTCATCATGCTTGTAGTAATCCTCTGCTCTTATTTCATCACTACTGCACCCATTTAATTTCCTACTTGATTTAACAGTCATGGAAGGAGATAACATGCTCATTATAGTTGATGACGAGGGTGAACACCCCACTGTGGTATTAGCTGCCATCTTGTGCTGGGTCCACAGTGCCATGTGCCTATTCTTAAGATGCCTATGCTGTCCTCCTGTGCTCAGATGGCTCCCCTTTTTACCTCGACTCACACGCACATGACAAACCTGGCAGATTGCAACCACTCATCATTTGCATCTTGCACAAAAAAATTCTAAACAAGGGATTGTGATGCTCTACTTTTAACATGTTCCCCGTTCATTTAAGCCATGAAGTGGAGGGTGTGCTATGTGATTTTTTGGGCAGAACATTCTTGGACTGCAACTGACCACCACGACTACCTATCATTATTACTGGGTCATCATCATCATCATCATCATCATCACCATCAACTGAAACTGGTAAATCACACGTTTTAACGGGGGGAGGGATTATTGCAAATAGACCCAGACACAGCCACCTTGAATTTCTTTTTCTTCGGTTCCCAACTGGGGTCCATTACATCATCATCATATTCATCAACATCACCCACATCCACATCTTCTGCTTGGATGCTGGCATGTGGACTGCATGTTGCAACCATAGCAACATCATCATCAACACCACCATGTCCATCACCTGATAATTTTCACCGCACTGTGAATCACTACATGGAAAATGCGTGACCTGAAAAATGGTGGAAGAAATGTCACATTGTATGCTATCATTGACATGATTATCAGAATCTTCATGTTCAGTTACTGGGATGTTACTGGGAAGTATGACATCATCTACACTGCCACTCACTCACACTGCTTCACACTCCACTATGTTTTTGGACACAGTACACTGGTAAGAAGTGGAACTTGAGGCAACAATACTCATACCACCATCAGCAACTGCACTAACACCACGGGCTGGGACAACATTATCTCCTCCAACTATGAGTGAAGCTACTGATTGGGCTGTAAAAAACATTGCAGGAGAAATACCTTTCCTCACATCAGCAATGCACTTCTGGGTCTGTGTACTACCACTCCCACAGACAATCTTACCACTGGCAGCAGTGCCATGGGGAGAACCAGCTTTCCTTGCATGTCTCTTTGTGGGAATTTTGGGGCTCAACACCAATATTCTAAACAAATTTAGATTTTGGAATGTTCACTGTGGGTGGGGGAATGCCAGATGTGAAGCCAAAAAACAACTGTGGCTTCAGCAACAGATAGAGATGAAAATTCACAAGTGAAAACAGCACCTTAACTAATCAGTGGTGATGAAGTCACAAACAATCCAATCTGGAAAAGAATTCCATTTGCCGGTGGGGGGCATGGACTGCAGATATTTATGGCAGTACAAGCAGCAAAACAAAGAAAAAATACCACAATGGCAGTACAAAATCATGCAGCTGCAGTGGAGAGCAGGTTCACACTGCTGTGCCTGCAATTACACTGTAGCACAATAAAAGGTGTATTATTTGATGTCACGCACTGCGCACACACACACATACACACACAATTTGTCTACAAGTAATGCATAGCAAATTGAAAAGTTCTGTAATATACCACATATTATAAACAACCTCAAATTCTGAACTGCTGCGCCAGATCCACACAACACACAATCAGCAAAAAAATGTCAACAGTTACTGACAATATTACTGTGTGTACATTAACATAGTCAGTTATAGAACAAAAATATAACCAAAAAACAAAGAAATCCCTCTTTCTCCAACTTAAATCTACCTACACCACAGATTCGCCTTCCCCCAAAGCACACGTTCACTGTCTCTTACTACACAGACTCAGTGTTGTACATTAACATTCAAAATCCACACACAAACAAAATTGCTTGATGATATGAGCACAGGAGGGTTTCCTACAATCGACGAACTAAAGTTTGAGCAAAAAAATTACTCAAAAAGGCTTTTTTAATAGCTTTTTGAAGGTTTGAATCACAGACAGCTCTCGGAGCACACTGTCTCCTACAGCTTCCTACACACACTACCCCGAACTGAGGGTGTGCAGATCAATATAGAGCCCATGTAACCATAAATCCCATAAATCACTGCAAAATTCACCTTCAGAGCTTAAAAACAAGGTGAAGTGAGGCAAAGTACATTGTTCTCAATGCACTTCGCCTTTAAGGTTGGTGGAGTAGTGGTCTGGGAAGGCAGAGTAACGCAAAGACATTGTTCTCAAAGGACTTCATGTTACTCATTATAACACAAATTACTCCACTTTGTGTTGCAGAGTATTCCACAAATTCACTTTGACTCTGTGAATCACTTTGCATAGTGAATTGAGGCCACTTTGCCCACCACTACTTATAAGAGAGCTGAGCTGCAATTGCTTGTAAGAGAAAAGGGACACAGAAACTGAAGGAAAACTCTGATGGATGTTGTCTATTTTATTTTGCCTTTGAAAATAGTTATGCTGAACAAGTGTATTTTGTTATGTTGCTTTCTAGTGTAAATAAATATTTTTGGTGAATTCTACAACAGCTCCTGGTTTTCCTATGCTTCCTGACCTGTGCCTTAATGACAGATGATGTTGACCTAAGTTGGATTTCTACCATGCCTACTCTAAGTCAGGAGTTTTGCACATGGGTACTGGACCTAGTACCAGGGAAGCACAGATAAAGGTATGGATTCTGCAGCAGCAAGTTCAGGAGTGGTTACCAGGAGAATGGCAGCCAAGCCAGCAGAGACAGAAGTCCAAGCTGAGATTGTACAGCCAACACAAGTTATGGAAAAAGAACAGGCAGTGACAGAACCTAAAAGCCTGATGGATTTTTTCAAATGGTGGTCTGTACAACAAAAAGAGATGGAGAAGCAGAGAGAAAAAGAGATTCAATGTTTAGAAGCACAGAGAAGAGCACAGATGCAGCAATAGGAGCAGCAAAGGAGAGAGAAAATGCAGCAACAGGAGCTGCAGATGAGAGAAGAGAAGAGATGCAGTGACAGGAGCAGCGATGGCTGGATGCCTTGCAAGCTATCAAAGGCAGAGGCTCTGGCACAGACCCAGATGCAAACACAAGCAACTTAAAAGCCATTAAACTTACAAAGCTGTGCCCCTTGGATGATATAGAGGCATATCTGACAACTTTTGAAAGAGTTGCCACAGCCTGCCAATGGCCAAAGTAACAATGGACAACCAGAATGGTATCCTGCCTGACAGGGAAAGCCCAACTTGCCTACAGCAATATGGACACTGCACAGTCAGAAAACTATGACCTGATGAAAAGTGAAATCCTGAAAAGTTATGACATCTCTGGAGAGACCTACAGGTAGAGATTTCGATCTCTGAGGTACAACTCAGTCAACAGTCCTCGAGAAGCCTTCACCCGACTTGGAGAACTCCTGAAAAAATGGTTCCAACCAGACGGCAAAACAGACCAACAAATCATCAACATATCTGCCATGGAGCAATTCATCAACATTCTGCCTACAGATGTGCAGCTTTGGGTAAAGGAACACTGACCAGAGAGTGGGGAAAAGGCAGTTTGTTTGACCAAGGACTACCAAATGGTCAGGCAGATACCACAGCAGTGAGGTAACAGCCAAGCACTGATAAGGCACACTTTTTCCCATTTAAACTCAAAGCCCGATAAGAACTCTAGTGGGAGTAATAAATCTGTGGCCAGAGACATTATTTGCTATAACTGTAATAAGCCAGGCCATATTGCAAGAAACTGCCATAGTAACAGGCATGGCACTGGAGCAGATTTGTCCTTGGGGAAATTGGGGCAAGCACTTAACAGATGTAAAGATGGGGGATATGACTGTAAAGGGACTTATTGATTCAGGAATCAAACAGACCCTAGTGCATTTTTAGGTGCTGGGAAAACACTGTGCAAAGGGACCAGGTACTGGTGTCATCTGCATTCACGGGGACACTCGATACTATCCCGCCACCCAAGTGACTGACCATTAAGGATGTGTCGCACCAAATGAAATTGGGGGTAGTACCTAAGTTACCTGTACCTGTGATTATTGGAAAAGACTTTCCAAGATTTTCTGAGTTATTCAAGGAGGAAGTAAATCCTGATGTTTCAGCAGCTGTGGTGACAAGTGCTCAGGCAAAGAAAAACTCAAATGGTGGGAACACTTCCTTTCAGTGATTTTGATTCGAACTTGTTTGAGCACAGCTTCAAGATCCAGAAATCCAGGAAAGTAAGATGATGCTTGAAGAAACTGTGACAACAAAAGACTGATAAAAATAAAGGGTTAACATATGAAAATGCTGAAACTAATTTGATAACTGATTGCGATTTCTTTCAGAACAAGCTAATGATGTTTCTCTCCAGGGTTATTTTAAGCAGCTGGGGTGAAGCCAAAACAGAGTGGACCAATGTTTAAAAAATTTAATGGGTTACTGTACAGAGTTTGGGCTAAACCACAGACACAGGAACAGACAGAACAATTGGTTATACCACAAAAGTATAGAACAGAGTTGTTACAGATAGCACATGATAGTCCTATGGCTGATCACTCAGGGAGGGATCGCACCCTTGCTAGATTGCTGTACAGATTTTACTGGCCTGGAATTCATGAAGACATTGTTACCTATTGTAATTCCTGTGCTGAGTGTCAGAAAGTAGTCCCAGTCACTAAAGAAGACAAGGTGCCCCTGGTGCCCCTACCCTTGATAGATGTGCCTTTTGAGATAATTGCAATGAATGTGGTTGGCCTTTAGACAAAAGTAAAAAGGGTAACAGATTTATCCTGGTAGTATGTGACTATGCTACTCGATATCCAGAAGCAGTTCCAATGCATACTGTTACAGCTTCAAAAGTGGCAGCAGGTTTGCAAAAATTTGCAGCAGAATGGGCATACCTAAAGAAATTATTACTGATCATGGTAGTAATTTTGGTGCAGTATTATTTAAGGAACTATACAAACTACTAGGTATCACTGCCATACGAACCTCCCCTGTCACCCTCAGACAGACGGTCTTATTGAGTGTTTTAACCAAACCCTAAAATGCATGTTAAAAAGGTTTGTAAAAGGGGAAGGGAAAGATTGGGACCAGTACTTGCCTTACCTATGTTTTGCTTACAGAGAGATGCCACAGGCATCAACAGGGTTTTCACCATTTGAAATGCTGTATGGTAGGCAGCCAAGAGGGCCATTGAATGTGATAAAAGAAACGTGGGAAGATAACCCCAGTCAGAAACAATCTATAATGTCTTATATGTGTGCTCTAAGAAAGAAGCTGGCAAAATATGTTGAAATTGCCTATAGTAATCAGGAAGAGGCCCCAAACCAGCAGAAGGTATATTATTACCATGGTGAAAATAAAAAGTTTTTGAGCCAGGTGAAAAGGTTTTGCTACTGTTGCCCACAACAGAAAATAAACTGTTAATGAAGTGGCAAGGCCCTTATGAGGTTTTTAGATGTACTGGCACCATTAACTACGAGACTGAGACCCCTAACAGGAAAAATCCAACTAAGATACACCATACTAACCTCCTCAAGAAATGGGTCGAAAAAATGCCTAAAGCTGCTTTGCTAGTTTTACTAGAAATTGATGAGGAAGATATTGATGTAGCTTATGATAGACTGGAAGAAACTGTAACTGCTAATGTTGTAAAGGTGAATGTTTCTTTAACCTCAGAACAAACTGCAGACATTCGTAATGTGCTAAAGACATTTAACAGTACTTTTACCACAGTACCAGGCCGAGTGAAAGGGGCCGAGCACGTAATGGTGACAAGGAATGCTCGTCCTATTAGAGAAAAGACATGCAGGTTACCAGAGCGGTTAAGAGCTGACATGGTTAAGGAAATTTAGAAAATGAAAGCATTGAGTATCATAGAGGAGTTGAGGAGTGCTTAGTCATCTCCAATGGTAATTGTAAACAAAAAGAAGTGAGTGTTAGAATCGGCCTTGATTTTAGGAAACTTAATCATTTGTCAGAATTTGACAGAATAGATGATTTGGTGGACAGACTAGGGAGTGCAAAGTATATCAGTACCCTCAATCTCACCACAAAGGTTACTGGCAAATCCCTTTAGCTAAAGAATCCAGAGACAGAACTGCATTTGCCACCCCTATAGGATTCTATCAGTTCACCACCATGCCATTTGGTTTACATGGTGTGCCAGCTACTTTCCAGTGGTACATGGATGTCATGTTATCCCCTCACACTGGTTATTGTGCTGTGTACCTGGATGATCTTGTAGTGTACAGTTCAGACTGGAAAAGCCACCTGGAACACCTATGAGCAGTTATCCAAGCTATCAAAAATGAAGGTCTGACCATTAATCCTACTAAATGTGAATTGGGTATGCAGGAAATTAGATATTTGGGCTATGTGTTGGGAAATGGGGAAGTTAGCCAAAAATTTCTAAAATAGAAGCTGTTGCTAACAACCCTGTCCCTAAAACAAAGAAACATGTCAGGTTATTTTTAGGGCTTGCTGGTTATTATCTGAGATTTGTTCCCAACTTTGCTGAGTTAGCTACTACCCTTACTGAATTCAAAAAATGTTACCCAAATAATATGAAATGGATCCCAGAGTGTGATGAAGCATTTCAAGCCATTAAGGCTGCATTATGTTCAGCTCCTGTTTTGAGAAGCCCCGATTTTGAGAAACCATTTTTGTTACAAACAGATACATCAGAGGTAGGCCAAGGTGCAGCCCAATGTCAAAATGTAGATGGGATAGAACATCCTATTTTATAAATAAGTAGGAATTTGCATGCCAGAGAGAAAATGTACTGCACCATTGAAAAGGAATATTTAGCAGCAAAGTGGGCAATGGAGTCCCTTAAGTTTTATTTGCTAGGAATTGACAGACTGTGTACTTATAACAGATCACAATCCTCTCAGTTGACGTAACCAAATGAAAGCTAAAAATTCCAGAATCACAAGGTGGTACCTGGCACTACAGTCATTTAAATTCACTGTGATACACAAATCTGGTAAAGAGAATAACAATGCTGATTTTCTGTCAAGATATGGATTAGGAATTGAGGGTTCTGAAGGTTGAAAAACAAATGTATGGGCTTGAACTTTACTGTTTGCTGTACTGTTATAGAAAAAAAACAGATACTGCATATGTGTTTAATTGCTGAAAGTAGCAAATGTTATTAGAGAATGAATAGAAAGTGTTGGAAACCTGTTTAATAAAACAGGTTCCCTCTTAAGGAGGAGGTGTATGTGACAGGGTGGAACAGGACCCTGCCCCAGTTGTTATGGACAGAGTTTGAATGCAGGAATCTGTTCTATTCTTTCCTTTTCTGTCTGTTTGTCTGTCTGGCTGTGCAACCAAATTTTCCTGTGAGACCTAGGATTTGATCACCCTGACAATCTTGCAGTTCTTTGTCTCTCACTGTCCCTCAGCCTCCCCTTGCTGTCTCTCTCCTTTTTTCTCCCTTGCATATCTGCTGATATAAAAATATATGCAGATCATTATGTGGAAATGTAACTAATATTGTTATCCCTTTGTTTAGAAAATATATAGTGGTACTGTTGAAATGTATATAATTATATTTTGAGATGATTGCAAAAAGCTATTGGGAACTCAAGAGGTTACCTGAGTGCAAATATTTAAGCCTTTTGTGGAAGAGCTGTGGAAAAGGGGCTTCAGCTCAGGGACACTCTGTTCAATTTGCACCTGCCTGATACTTACAAGAACAGGATGCTTGTTAAGAATGGGGGTTGGAAGGACTTATAAGAGAGCTGAGCTGCAATTGTTTGTAAGAGAAAATGGACACAGAGATTGAAGGAAAACTCTGATGTATGTTCTCTGTTTTATTTTGCCTTTGTAAATAGTTATACTGAACAAGTTTATTTTTTTATGTTACTGCTAGTGTAAATAAATATTTTGGGTGAGTTCTACAACTGCTCCTGGCTTTCCTATGCTTCCTGACCTGTGCCTTGACGACAGTGTGAAAACAAATTTCAGACAGGATGTGGAAAATGATAGCTGTACTGTTCATGCGGGGGTATGAAAAAGTAGCTATGTTAAAAAATTGGAGTCAAATATTGAAAATTACCAAAGTTATGCATGTGCGTAGGAAACTTTCAACAAGCATGCATAACTCCAGCCATTTTTAGGATATTTTTCACCAAATTTTAAACATGGCTTTTTAGGGACCCCACCTCATGAACACTTGTGGTGGTAAAATTTCATTATTCAGTCCTTAAAGGTGATTTCGAGCAGCAACTGTGAAATCACCTTCCAGGCCCAGTTAACAAAATGACAGTTGAAATGTTCATGAGGTGGGGTCCAAAAAAGGCTATATTGAAAATTTGGTGAAAAAAGTCATAAAAATTATTTATTTATTGAATTTTGTTGACCCGGTAAGCCCACTGGGCCTAGAAGTCCCTTTTTAAGGGGCGACCAGAGGAAGGGGGATACAGATGGTGAGCAACTGAAATTGAACCAGATTAAGCTGTTGGTGGCATTTCTTTAGTGAATGGGAGAAATTTGGCCAGGACACTGTGGAAATTCCCCTACTGTACTGTAGGTGTCCCCATTCGACAGAGGAGGACGTCCAGTTCAGTACAGGCTTTGTGAGAGACAAAGCAGGAGGTGGAGGTGACTGACTTGGAAAAAAATATGGAGAGAGAAATTGGAGACCCTGCTGATGGAAGGAATTCGGAAGGAGAGGAAGAAGACATGTTTGAGTTGGTGCCAGCCACAGATGTATCTGAAGAGCTCTTAGAGGTGGATATGTCCGAGAAGCCAGATAGTGGTGGTGGGACATTATGTCAAACATCTGAAATTGATAAAAACTGAGCATCGGCTCACCTGGAGCAAATCTAATCGGTGAAAAGAGAAATTGTACAGAGACAGCTGGAGGAGGAGGAGGATGAGAAGCAAATGGAAAAGAGGAGATGAGAATGCAGGAAGCGTGAGGATCGGGAACCATGTACTAGCAGAAAGGACGATGGACAACAACAACAACAGGAAGCACCTGGGAGGAGTATTGATTCAGACAGATGCAAGTAGCTCTCGATTACGGAAGTTATGGTGAGAGCTTTCGGGGTATCAGATGATGCCAGTGAGGGAGGAGAGTGGAAACCTGGGCCAGCGTTGTGTGGCATGGGTTGGAAACAATGGCACAATGGGACTTGGGAGCCTGAGGAGGAGTGGATTTCTGGAAGAAGTGTCGGTAATGTATGGATGCAAACTGTATTGGGGGCAACAGAACAAACTGAAGAGAGGAGTAATACGAGTGAACAACAGGGTTCACAGGATACTATGGGGAAGGACACTCAAAGAGGAGATACAAGGACTGGAGAAGGGTAAGAAATGAAAGCATACAGTACAAAGCAGTAAACAAGGGAAAAGAAGGGGAAAGAATGACAGAATCCCCTATTGAAATACAAGAAAAGTCAGGAGGGAGAGGGATCAGATCCTTTTCAGATATAGTGAGGGGTAGGGAAAGGAGAAAGGAAGCAGGAATTTTACTTCTGGGAATGGGGTAGTGCTGTGATCCCACCCCCAAGACCAAGTTATACAGAAGTTCCCCCAAGGAGTTTTGCAGATAGGTTAAGGTATAAAGGAGGGTTGGAGAATTTTCCAGATAGATACCATGTGGGAAAGGTTTTTTTTTAAAAATCCACGAAGTTTATTGCTACAGAAATTTATGCTTTGATCCAAGTATCTGGGGAGGATGTATTTGACATAAGCTTCAGGACAATGAGAGGGCTGGAAAGATTTTGGCAGAAATATAGTCTGTTAAAATTTTCTCCACTGTAAACTCCTTTTTTGGTATGGCCCCTTACAAAACCAACGATTAAGTTTATTACTGTCATGTTTAGGAATGAGCGTGTGCATGTGGAGGATATTCAACAGTGGTTAAATTCAAAATGTGAGATGTTAGGACCCCCAGAAGCTATTATAGACTCAGAATTCCTATGGACAGGAGGGTGGAAATTCAAGGTATGAATGCACCAAAGTGAAGTAGGTATTGAGCATATATAGAATAGTTTCTATTTGGGCAGGACAGGGGTGTGGTCTTTTACCCAGGCCAGCCTAAGGCATGTTATAGATGTGGATCAAGAACTCACTTGTCAAATGCATGTGATAGCATCAGGTGTGGGTTGCGTGGAGAAATAGGGCATAGCTACTCACAATGCTGTAATCATGTAAGATGCAATTTATGTGAGGAATATGGTCACATGTATCAGGATTGTCCATGGGCAATAATAAACAAAGCACAGCAAAAGGGGACAAAAGAGAAAGAGAAGGAAACAAGTGCGGGAGAAGGAAAAGGTATCCCCCCCCCAAGCCACTAACTCTGCTCAGTTGAGCCCCAGTAAGGAGGCACAAAGCCCTTTAGGCCTGGAAATGGGGGAGGGCATACATGAAGAAGAAGAAGAAGAGGAGGGTAGTGCAGAACCCCAGGGAGAGGTAATAAAAGAGGGGGACAATACAGATATTAAAAGAACCGGTATGGAAGAAGGACAAAAGGGACCAATAGAAAACATGGGACAGGATCCCCTTCCCACTACCTCAGAGCAAGAACAAGAAAATTCTCATGGGAAATATAATAAAATGACTTTGAGAAGTGAAAAGGAGATTCGCCCTGAAATACCTTTGAGTAACGCTTATGAAATTTTGGAGGTACAACAAATAGAGGACAGTGGGGGAGGGGGAGAATCGGATGTCCTGGTGGAAACCAGAATGGAGGGGCAAGAAAGAAGAAAGGACAGGGTAGAAGAGCAGGATACTTCAAGGAAGAAGAAAAAGAAAAGAAGGAAGATAACATGAGTAAGGAAATGGAAAAAAGCGGGAAAAGAAGAAGAGGAGGTGGAGGTAAGGAGGACTCATAATAAATTGACTTATGGTGTTGTTTTCAATAGCATCTGTGAATGTGACTAGCATTTTAATGGGAGGAAAAGGGGGCAAGTGTGGAATGAATTAAGGGAATTGGCTTGTGAAGTGGTTTTGATACAGGAAACTTGGCTAAACTCTATAGAATCGGTCAAGCTATCCCAAAGCGAGTGGATATGGGGACTGGCATATTTTTCCTTTGGAGGGGACTGGGCAGATGGGGTTGGTATTTTGTTCTCTGGGAAAGAGTTAAAATTTCAGAAGTTGATTGATATCGCCCCAGGAAGGGCCTTGATAGTTGATGGATTATGGTATGGCGACCCAAGCAGGTTCATTGTGATGTATGCTTCACAGATTAAGTTTGAAAGAGTACAGCTATTTGAACTAATACAGCCATATTTATGTACTGAGAGGAATATTTATTTTGGGGGGATTTCTATTGCACATTAGATATAATTGACAGAAGAAAAGCAGAGAAGAAAGTGTATTGCGATTCCTTTGCTTTGGGGAAAGTAGTAAAACAGGCAGAGTTAAAAAATGTATTTAGTAAAGAAGGGTGTGAATGTCAATTTACATATAAATGCAGAAAACGTTTTTCTAAAATTGATTATGTCTTTTTATCAGATAGGGTAGACAGAGTGAAGGTTAAGGTGCGTCCTAATGTATTTTCTGACCATTTAAGTATAAAAAGTATAATAAGCATGGAGTCTGGCATTGTGCAGCTGAAAGTACGATGGGAAATGAGCATGGCAGCTTTAAGGGAGGAAATAATCAAAATACAAGTAATGGATATTTTTGTAAGCAGTTCTTCAGTAATCGGGTTATATGAGGATTTGGCAGTATGGTGGAGTGAAGTGAAGAAGGAGTTAAGCACTTGTTTTAAAAATTATGGGAAAAGGATGGTGAATGACCATTTTTTTCAGTATTTAAAGTTAAGAAATAAGCTATTTAAGGTATATGAAGCCTTTTATGTAAGTAGGATGGATGTGTCAAGACAACTTGCAAGAGGAAATGAAAGCAATACAATATAATAGAGCAAAATCTATAGCAAATGAATTACATTTTGGTGCCTAGAAGAGTCCATACTCAGATCCCTGTGACACTTTAAAGGAGAAAAAAAAAACAGATCCAGAATAACGTCTTTAAGGGATAAGAATGGGAATATTATTAATAAGTCAACAGAGTTAAATGAAATAGTAGAAAAACAGCTAGCAGAATTTTTAGAGGATAATAAAAGTAAACAGGAAAAGGAAATAATGGAATATTTGCAGGACTTGCAGATACCTGTCTTAAAGGAGACTGAGAGACACCTACTAAAAAAGAGATAGAAGAAAGAGAAGTGTATGAGGTGATAAAGAATTTAAAAGGGGGGGGTGGTACCAGGGGAAGATGGAATTCCAAAGAGTTTTACAGAGAATTCCCAGAGACTACGGCAGCCTGTCTAACAAGGGTATTTAATTATATGTTGCAGGAGCAATACATTCCAGTAAAGTTTACAACAGGAATGGTAATATTTTTGTATAAAAATGGAGATAGGAAAGAGTTGACGAACTGGAGACCAGTAAGTCTCTTGAACTCTGATTTTAAAATATTAGTGCAAGTTCTACAGAAAAGATTAAGAGAGGTGGCAAGGGTTTTGATTGAACCAGTACAAACATGTGCCATTTCAGGGTAAAATATACAGGAGAACCTTATTATAACTAGGGATATAATTGAGTACTGCCAACAACAAAAGAAGGAGGCATGTATTTTAACTATAGATCAGAGGAAAGCATTTGAGCGAGTGAATCATGATTTCCTACTAAAAGTATTGGAGGAATATGAGATTCAAAAAAAATTTTGTAGGTGGGTGGGTCTGTTATATAAACATGTGGTCCTAAAGACAGAAAAAGGAGGAGTTCAGGGTAGAGAGATAAAAAAAAAAAGGGGGGTGAGACAGGGGTGTCCCCTGAGCCCTTTGTTATATACATTCTTGTTGGGTCCATTGACCAGAATAATTAAAGGGGACCTAGAAATAGAAGGAATAAAAGGCAGGTAAGTGATGGATGAAGTCAAAATAATGGCTTATGCAGACGATTTGAATATATATATCACTTCACAGGAAGGGATTGAGAAGGTAATGATTCAGTTAGAAAAATATTCAAAGGTGTCTGGGGCAGAAATTAATGTAGAAAAAAGTAAGGGTTTATGGATAGGGACAGCTGATAAGAGAGAAAAAAGATGTAGGAACATAAGAATCATGACTGACAGTAGAAACATTTTGGGAATAAAATATGGGTTGGGGGATATGGGGATGGAAAATTGGAAAGAAGTAATAGAACAGGGAGAAAAAAGTGGCTAGATGGAAAACCTGGAAAATGTCCAAATATAAAAGAATATTTGTGATTAAACAGTTTTTGTTACCTTGTTTTTTATATGTTGCAGGAATTTCCCTCTACCAGTAACATTAGAATCTGAATATTAGGGATGTTTTCTCAGCTGTTGAGGGGCAGCAGGCTTAACCCTGTTAAGAGAGACAGAGAGAGGGATAACATATAAGCCAGAGAAACAAGGTGGGTTAGGAATGATAAACCCGATAGTATTTTTTCACATGATCTTTTGGTATAGAAACATTGGGGTAATGTTGAAGGGCGAAGAGACTATGATTGAGAAGTGAGGGAAAATGCATTAGGTAACTGGTGGGAAGAATGGAGGGAAGGTGTTCCTAAACTGTTTAAAAGGAAGGAAATACCAAAATATTATGAGGGTACTCTGAAAAAAAATATGAAATGGGGAATAAGAAGAGAAATAATGTTAAGTTTGCCAAGAAAAATAATGTACAGAAAAATAATGATGGAAACCGGGGTAGGTGAGACAGAGTTTAAAGGAAGTATAATGAGAGAAAATAAGAATGCATGCAAAATGTTAAACAATCCAAGAGTACCAAAAAAAATGAATGATTTACAATGGATAATGGCACATGGGAGGGTGGGGGTAAGGGGGAACCATAAACATAAGGCAGTGGAAGAAAGGAACTGTTTATACTTAGGATGTGGGTGTGATCTGGAAACCCAGGAGCATTTTTTACTTCAGTGTAGTTATGCATTAGGCTTATGGATTTTTTTGTCAGAAAAGTGGAAGATGCCATGGTTGAAAAAGATTTCTTATAAAAATGTAGTGCTAGGAAAGTATTGGAAAGGTATCATTGGGCAACTCTACATATTCTTTTTGCATGCATAAAGTATTACCTGCAGCAGGGGAGATGTCAACTTCTACTACAGCAGAATGAGATTTCTTATGAGGGAATTGAGAGAATGTGTAGTAAAGAATTAAAAGAAGTGTATAATAATGACTGCAAATACCATCCGAGGCAGAAAGTGTAAATGTGGTGGAAAGGTTTAACTTACTTTGTGAAATATGAATAAGTTTTAAATTTAGGAACGTGGCAGTTGCCTTGACTGTAGGAAAAGAAGAGGAATACGTGAGAGGTACGCAGGGGACAGTAAAACCCCAGGGACATAAGGGGGAGGGGCCTTGGTGGTGGAAGAAGGAAAGGGAGGGGAACAGAATAATGTGAGTCTGGAAATACTGGGGTTGCTAGAATTGACGAAGTGTTGTAAAGAATCATTAATATGTGTATTTAGCTGTCGTATTCAAGTATGTTATTTGCTGTAGGTTTACCTATGTGTATGTTGTACAATATGTATGATGATTTGTTGTGTTTCTTGAAATAAAAACTCCCCTACTCTTTTTCAATAAGTGCCATGGGATCTTTAACATCCTCCTGAATGACCACCAATCCAGGTAGATGGGACCTCGGTTTAACGTCTCATCTGAAAGAAGGGCAAAGTTATGAACAAAAGTTTAAAATACAATTGAAATACATTATACTTTATTTTTTTATTTATTTAGGGATTCAGATCATACCTTTGAGCTCAGAGATCTTTTACAAAGGTTCCACGTCAAACAGTGACAATGACAACAAACACAAACAGTTTATGTACAATACTCGAATAGTAGGTAGCTAGTATATAATAAGGTTACAATGCCATTCACAGTACCAGTGGTGTTAGCACAGCATCAAGAGCATTCAACTAGGGTAAAGGACAGTGTTTGTATGTAGCGAAGGAGATAAAGAGGTGTGACACCTAGTGTGAGAGTCCGAGGAGGAGTCAAGGTGAGGGGGAGGGGAGACTGGGGTGGGGGGAGAGTGGGCGGCCAGAAAGAGTGGCTTTGTCTAGGAGGTTGGGAGGTAGTGGTGGTAGGTTGGTTATAAGGTTGACATATAAGGTATACGGCACTTACCTTGATTCCTCAGTTCGCGGTTTGGCTTTCAAGAGTGCAGATGTGTTCTGGTCCACAGAAGATGACAGCCTATGACCTCCAGAGGCAAGTATAGGAGTAAGGGGTGGGGGTGGGTGTTCAGTGGGAGGGTCGGGATGGGAAGGGGACAGTGGGGATGATGAGGACCATTTTCTGTTTTTCAGGATATAACAAAAAATAATATGTTGGTTGATGGTTGTCTTCTTTACAGGTTAAAACTAAATAAATACTCTGGGACACTGGGGTGGGCTCCCCAGTGTCCCACACTGCTGGGGGGGCCACTTGATATCAGCAAATAAGACAAGGGACTATGGGGGGACATCTAACACTGGGGGTGGGTATCCTGGTGTCGGATTAAATAAATAAACACACACACACACACACACACACACACACACACACACACACACACACTACACACACACATAAATAAATAACTAATTGGAGGCTGGGGGTTCCACTAGACATCAGGGCAAGATATGGGAGTAGGAGGGGTGCAACTAGACGCCAGGGATAGGGGACAGTGATCGGTGGGTGGGCGGGGTGAAACAAGACACCAGAGAAAAGGGCAGCTCACAGATGACACTGCAGCCAGCAGCATGAGTTCCAGCTGCGGCTGCAGAAGTCAAGAAAATCCCACTGTTCTCATACAGAGAACACGGGAGAAGCGCTCCTATCGCTAAGCTGGGCATTTGGTATTTTGGGTGCCCAGTAAATATATTTCTGGCCAGTATACTTAAAAACAAGCATCAGAATCTAACTAAACAGGCCCCGTTTAGCTAGGTTCTAATCTTTGTTTATTAAAGTCGCAGCATGTTTGTGTTTCTTCCATGTTTGTTGGTTCGTGAAAAAGGGCAACAAGTTGGCAGTTGGCACGGCACAAAACAAATGTTTGGTGCCATTCCAAACAAGTGGCCTGAAAGCAAAATGAGCATTTGCAGCATCAACATTTTACTTTCACTGCAAAGTGTTATCCGAAAAACTGTAGTACGCATGCACAGGTCAAAAACACTAACATTTAAAGCTTGATAACTCTGATACCCCTTGAAATGTTTTCACCTGACCTGTCAAAGGCACTACCTTGGGACATGACACCTGTCTCTTGCAAATTTGGGGCAACAATTGGTTTTCATGTAGACTGCAGATGGGAGCAAAAAAAAAAAAGAAAACAAGTATAGGAAAACATTTTGTTTTTTTCTTTTAATGACACATACAGATCTCAGAAACAACACAAGCTGCAGTCACAAAAATGTCCACACAGCAAGACTTTGCCTACTAGAAAACACATACATGATTTCAGCTCATTTTGTCAGAGAGCCAAGGATATTAAGGTGCAAAAAATAGAATTTAACATTAAACAGCCTGCTCAACCCTAAGTTAAGGGGCACGATAAAAAATATATATATATGTATTTAAAACACTATCACTTTAAACACAACTCTTTTATATTGACCTGTAGCTGACACACCAGATCCTCCTGATGACGCTGGAATAGCGAAACTGGTCGAGGTTTTATTTGTGTGATCCCGAGCTGTTGGCATTTGCTGTTCGCTAATAAAGCTGACTGCACTTTATCTAAATTGTGCTGGTGTTTGTTCTTTGTGACTGTTCGTGTATACCGGGCACATTTGAGTGGTTGGGAGTGGAGATTGCTGCTTTGTGACTGATGACTGGAAGTGTGCAACAAGTTCCTTAAAGGGCTCCCTCATATCCATCCCCTGGTTCATAAACCAGTCCCCATGTGGGATCTTACCTTGTTTCTAGAATTCTTTATAAAGGCTCTCTTTGAACCAGCTAGCATGCATGTTATACCTTTCCTTTCATGGAAGATGCTTTTCCTTTTTGTGATTTCCGTACAGTGAAGTCCCATTTATCCAAACAGCTTGGGTGACAAAATCTTAGTTTGGATTAATGGGAGTTCATTGTAGTGAGACTGCTTAATTTATATTGCTATTGAGTCAGGTTGCGAATGCAGGACAAAATGGGGAGTGACTAACATATAGTTTGGGACATACTGGGTGAAAAGAATAAGGGTAAGTATTGTACCTGTGAGAGGGAGTAAGGGAGTGCAATGTTTTTACATTTTATGTTATGCTTGTGCTTTTAACTTTTCACTTTAAGTACGTACTGAACTGTGCTGATCTATTTTTTATAGTGGTGTGAACAATGTCTGCACTGTTTGTTGAAGGCTGGACACTCTTTCCTTGGCAGCCTTTGCCTGCAGATCTCTTGATAACACTAACTATACAGGGTTGCAGTCCAGCTGATTTTCCAACCATTTCAAGCATTTGGTAAGGCATTTTACAGTCTCTGAATGCATAGGGATGGCTTCTGCTTTGCCTTCAGTGACAGCACTGTCACATTCGTCCTTACTTTCACTTGTTTCAGGCTGCTGCCTGATAGCGTCTATGATTCAATGGATATAAATGCATGTCCTTCTTCTTCGCTGTCACATAGTACCCATTCCACCATGTCATCTCCGCCGAGTAAAACATTAAGCTTTCTGATCATGTCCTCAGGCCCTACCGGGTCATAATATTGTACGCTGAATAGCGTACGACATTAGAGCTAACCTGAAATAGCGCTGTATGAGACAGTGAGTGGTGCAATACCACAAATACTGCTGTATGCGGTATTGCACCCTCGCACTATCCCAGGCAGAGGATAAGACCTCTGCTGGGACAGTGTTCCATTGAGCAGCTGCCGTGGCTCAATGGACTAAGCCATTGCAGCAAGGAATCCAGGCGCTGTGTTGGGAGCCCTCCACAAAAAAATAAGTCATGCAGATTGCAAAAATCGCGCTGTATTAGCAGTGCAATTTTTGCATGCAGCAAAATGTCTTGTGACACTATGACCCTCTGCCTCTTCTGCCAGTTCTGCAATCTCCAGAGCACTATCTGGGCCCATTGGCTCTCACTCTCTTTCCCCCTCCATGACTGTCTCAGCTTCCAACTCCTCGATTACTATAATGCTGATTTATGCTATGTTTTAGCTATCATCTTTAGCCACACCTTCTCCCATGCCATCCTGTACACACAACATTTTTCAGTGTAAGCAATCTCCTGGTTCAATTCCCTCCCAGCCAACATAGCTGACTCCACTAAGCTTGGTCCTTTCAAGGCCTCCCTCAGAAGCTATCTGACAAGCACTCACTGCTGCAACTGCACATAATCCCCCTCCTGCCCCTTACCCTCACCCCTAGGCTGGGTCTACCCTGTCTACTTTTGCTGTATATACCTGGGGTTTCAGGCAACATCTGCTGACTAATGTAATAAAATATCTCTGGTTGCTACCTGACGTGGTACTCGTGTACCTATATTATGACTACTGTGATCTACCTATTACCAACTGTGTACCTCCAGTGAATGCCTGTAACACTGGTTGCTTTTTTAATCTAAGCATTATGTACCATACTGTTTTGTTTGCTGTGATGTATTGCTCTCTAGATGAGGTGCCTTTATAAATGAGTCTTTGACTCAAAGGTCTGTAACCGATGATCTAATAAATAAATAAATCTGCTGAAGCGACATGTCCTCATTAGTGTCAGAAAACACAACTTGCAGCAAATGTTTTCTGTACTGGTGTTTAAACATTTCCAGTATGTCTTGATCTCAGTGCTGGATCTTTGAGCTAGTGTTTCATGGCAGGAATAGGCACCGAATGCTGCTGTTTCTCGTCTGGATCACTGGCATTTCAGGTTGTGCAGGTGAATTGTCCAGAAGCAGTACAGCATTTAGAGGGAGATTAAGTGATATACAATGTCTTTAATGTCTTTTAACACTGGGTACAAAGTGATCTTTGTACCATTTGGTGAATAGCACACCATCCATCCATGTGTTCCACTGGCTTGCATATACCATTGGCAGAACTAACATGTTAACTTGTCAAAAGCACCTGGGCTTTTGAGATTTGTCAGTGAGAAAAGGAGCCAATTTATGAGAATCGGTAGGATTGACACACTCAAGAACAGTTATGCAGTCCTTTCAAATCCTTCTGCGACTCGCATGCGCTTACCTTACTTATTAGTGAGCCAACACGCATCAGTAAGAAAAACCCTATGAAAAGCACATTACTAGACATTCTTCTAGTAAGTAAGCCTCATTCTTTCTCCCATGCTGGGATTTTCTCGGCCAATGTTAGTGACCATTGTATTATCGCTGCCATAAGAGCAGCCCCTAAACTGCCATCTTCAGCCAAGTTCTCCACCAAAAGATCAAAATGGAACTTCGACCCGCTTGCATGTATCAGTGAACTGAAAGCCTCCTGCTTTGGCAGGGCTTCTATTTAGCCAAATCAGTAGAATCAGCATATGCCATTTTCCATGAAATTGTATCCAGTGCCCTCAACACCCATGCACCCCTGGTCAAAACCCGCGTCAAGGCCAGGAAGTGCAGTTGGTTCACTGCTGAGCTCAAGACAGCACTATTAAAAAGGGACAAGCTCTTGAAAATAGCTAGCAAATCCAATAAAACAGAAGACTGGTGTCTGTTCAGATCAGCCAGAAACTCCTGCACTAAGCTGATCAGAGAGGCCAAGGCCAATTTCTATCATGCTGAACTTGACTCTGCCTCTAATTGCCCTACCAAGTTTTGGTCCACGATAAAAGAATTATCTGGTCATACTACAGGTAACACGCTCCCTACAAAAATTATCTTGGACAATGCAACTATCAACAACAGAAAAGAGATATTAATACTAGTATTATCTACTGGTAAGTACTGGTGAGGATACCAGTAGACGGCGGCTGTGCTGAGCCTGCTGCTGCCGCCGCTGTGTTTCTAGCGTTACAAGTGTTTAAGCGTTTTATTTTCTGTCTAAAACTTCACTCTCCTTGAAGGTAATTTTTAGTTAGATAGGGTTGAAGAAGTGAGGAAGTTAGAGCTCTGCGATTACGAGCGTACGAGTGCACGAGTAACGTTCCCTGCGTGGAAGTTTTTCGCTCTCCAGTTTTGTTTTCGTTTTACCTGTTTTACCTGTTTATTTGTTTTATTGGAATTCACTCAAAGTTACTGAGTCTGTTCAGAGCTAATTTTGATTGTTTTGTGGCCATATGGAAATCTCTGGTCTGTGGATCTGGAAATGTGTGGAGTCGTGGAGTCGTTTGGTTAATCCATTAAAGTAACTGTCTGCATTAAGAGGACCAATAAGGAGGACTTGCAAAGGAGGAATCATTCAACTATGTATGGCTTGTTGCTGAAGCATCTGCCTGCCGTGCTCAAAGAGAACTTGTAAGGAGAAGGACTTGTAAGGAAGTTTTCCAACAGAGTATTTGTTATTCCAGCTGCTATACAAGATTTTGGTTGTCCTGTTATTGATTTTAAGGATTCTGGTGAACTCTAGTGGATTTATATTTGAAGTTACTGGTTGAGAAGCGTTAGCTGCCTCTTGGTTTCCGACTGGGCAGGAGTTGCCCAGTTTTGTTCCTTGGGAAGCTGGGGGACTTAGGGCTTCTTCTAGACCGCCCCGGGATTTGGCTGTTTGGGCTGACTCATGGGACGTTTGTATCTGCGGGTCACTTGCCGGGTAAGGTTGCTGTAGAAGCAGTGGCTGCCTCTCGGTTTCCGACCGGGCAGGAGTTGCCCATTTACCCCTAGGAAGCTGGGGGGACCAGGGCTTCTTCTAGACCTTCCTAGGATTCGACTGTTTGGGCTGACTCGTGGGATTGTTATAGCCGCGGGTCATTGACCGGGTAAGGCTGCTACTACTGCTGTCTTAGGTAACACATTTATCTACCTGTTTTCTGGTAAATGACTGTTTGGAGTATGGTCCTTGAAGTACAAGTTGCTGCTGGATTTCTGGACTCCTTCAGATCCCTTTGTTGAGTTGAGTTTGGATTCGGATCCTTACTACTGGATTTTTTGTGTGCAATATTATTTATCTGGACTTACTTGATTTCTATTTGCTCTGAACACTCTGAAAATGTCCCCTGCTATGTGAGAGGTAGTTTTGGGAGATATTATATCTATTGCACTATTGCATTTGAGAGGTGCTTCAGTGTTCAAAAATACAAAATTATTTTAAGTTCTGTATTTAATGGTATTTTATTGTTTAGGGTTAGTTTTGAGTTGGGATTTATTTTAGTTTTGTTGATAGGTGTGTTTGAGTTATTTATTAGATAATTGTTATTAAAGATGTGTTTGGGGTCCACAACAGTTAGGCGCTACTCTCCTACCCTGCTCCGGGACCTCCGTCCCTTTTATTGTCCTCGGCTGTCAAATGACGTTCTTAATAACTGACGACAGCGGTATAACGAAAGGCGCTTAAGGGATGGGTGGGCCGGACAGAGTGGGAGATTGGAGGGGGGTGGACAGATAGGGATAGTTGGGTCAAGGAGACGCTCTGGGGCGAAATGGGATCAGAAGAGGGGTCCTCCTTGCCTGATTCCCATACCCAAGGGCTCCACAGATTGTGGGCAGGTGCCGCGTTCCTCTCCAAAAACCCATCCAACTCAGGCGGTGCTATGTAATGTAAGGTCTATTAGGAACAAGACTGCTATTATCGCAGACCTTGTTGCAACATCTGACCTGGCATGTATCACCGAGACCTGGCTGGATGAGAATGCAGGTCCTATTTTAGACTCTGCTGCTCTGGCTGGGTTCTCGGTGATTCACCGTCCGAGATTGGATCATAGGGCCGGGGGAGTGGCCATCTTTTTTAGATCAGATCTGAGTCTTGTGGAGGTGCCAGTTGGTAAGGCCAGGTCTTTTGAGTGTATCCTGGCAGCAGGTGCAGAGTTTAGGATTCTCCTCATCTACCGTCCACCTGGCGATGGTGGAGAATTCCTGAAGGAATTTGCGGACTTCATCGTGGACATGGCATTGGAGTCGCCCCGATGGTTAATACTGGGTGACTTCAATGCCTGGGTCGACGATGAACTCTCGCACTTTGGAAAGAATTTCCTCCAACTCATGTCTATGTTGGGCCTGTCACAGGTAGTTACCTCTGCTACCCATATAGGGGGACACTCTTTAGACCTGGTGTTCACACTGGATTTGGATGTTACCCATCTGGGGGTGGAACCAAATGTGTGGACAGACCATCACACCATAAGATTCAGTTTTGGGTCACCCCCTAATAGGCCTGCCTCTACGGAGATGGTCCAGTATCGCCCTTTAAGGGGAGTAAACCCAGAGGGCCTATTAGCGGTACTGGACCTATCGGGTGTTTTGGGTGTGAGCATAAGTCCAGGAGACCTTGTTCTTGCCTATAATAAGGCAGTGAGCAGGGCCTTGGACCAAATTGCTCCTGTTCGTGTTTGCCCACTCACCCAGCGCCCAAAGACTCCACGGTTTGATGGGTCTTTGAAGGAACTGAGAAGAGTAGGGCGAAGGCTAGAGAGGGCCTGTCGGAAATCTTGCTTGGATGCTGACAAACTTAGATTGATGGATCATTATGTTATCTCTCAATTGGCAATAACCCGTAAGAAGGCAGAATTCCTGTCCAGGGAGATTGCTGCTGCGTGCAACCAACCAGCTCAACTCTTTCAGACTGTTGACAGACTGTGCAATCCACTCTGTCTACAGTCTGGAAGAGATTTTTCACAAATAAAGTGTGATGAGCTTGCTCGGTTTTTCGCTGATAAGGTTGCCAGCATTAGGTTGGATATCGGCCAGGCTCATTCTTCAAGGGTTTGCAGTGATCGGCAGGGGGAAACAAACACCTGTGTTGCCTGGTTTGACTTTGGTAGGCCGGAGTTTATGGATATTGTGAGGATTGTCCAGACTGTACGTCCAACCAGCTGTAGTTTGGATCCGGGCCCTACGCCTCTATTATTAGATTGCAGAGATACTATCTGTCCGACCATTGCTGAAATTGTTTGGAAATCTCTGGAGCAGGGGATCTTTCCTGATCCCCTAAAGGAGGCGGTCGTTTGACCACTCCTAAAAAAACCTTCATTGAACCCGAACTGTCCAGCTAACTACAAACCTGTCTCTAACCTGCCCTTTTTGGGTAAGGTTATTGAAAAGGTGGTTGCACTGCAACTGGACAACCATATCATAAATCACAATGTCTATGATACTCTCCAATCAGGATTTAGGAAAAGACATAGTACTGAGACTGCCCTTGTCCGGGTTCTAAATGATCTCCTGATAGCGAGAGATCGAAAGGCGTGTACTATTCTAGTCCTTCTTGATCTCTCTGCAGCATTCGACACTGTGGACCATGATGTGCTTTTGGAATGCCTGCGGTTCTACTGCGGACTGTCTGGTACAGTTCTGCAGTGGTTTCAATCTTTTCTCATGGGGCGGAGACAGTGGGTTATCACCGGAATTTATTCCTCTGATGCCTTCTCTCTGCCCTGTGGGGTTCCACAGGGCTCCATTTTAGCACCCATGTTGTTCGCTGTCTATATGCTGCCATTGGGAGACATTATTAGGCAATACAGCTTGGGTTTTCACTGCTATGCAGATGATACCCAGCTGTATTTGTCTTTTAGTCCTGGACAGGAAGATGCAGTATCTATACTTAACAGCTGTCTATCCAAGATCAAGGATTGGATGAGTGCCAGCTGGCTAAGGTTAAACCCGGATAAGACTGAGGTGTTGGTGGTGGACCCAGGTCGCCTTGAGGCGGGTTGTAGGGCCAGGCTTCCTTCGGGCATATGGATCGACGGTGCCCAGCTCCCAACCTCAGACCGGGTGCATAACCTGGGCGTTATTATTGACGATGGTTTGACCCTGAAGTTTCAGGTGTCATCCGTTGTCAAATCTTCCTTTTATCATCTTAGGAATATCGCTCGGGTGAAACACCTGGTTCCTCCGGCTGACCTTTCGGTATTGGTCCATGCCTTTGTTACCTCTCGCCTTGATTACTGCAATGCCCTGTACCTAGGGCTACAAGGGGTTGATATCCGCCGCTTGCAGCTGGTGCAGAACGCAGCAGCCAGGCTTTTGACTGGGACATCTATGAGAAGTCATATTACGCCTGTGCTGCGCGAACTGCACTGGCTGCCGGTTCAGTGGCGGATCACCTTTAAGGTCGGGTTACTGACCTATAAAGCCCTACACGAACAGGGACCCGCAGTATCTTCAAGATCTCCTTGTTCCCTACTGTCCCTCTCGCTCGCTCCGCTCTGCTGACGAGGGATTGCTAGAGGTTCCCAGGGTCCGTTTAAAAACCTCTGGAGCTCGGGCATTTTCTTATGCTGCCCCTACCCTGTGGAATTCTCTACCTCGTCGGATACGAGGCTGCCTGACCGTTGAGAGTTTTAAGTTAGAATTAAAAACTTATTTATTTAAACAGGCATATGGAGAGTGATTTTATTGTAATTATATTGTTATTTGTTGTTGTATGTTATATGTATGTATTTTAACTATTTTATCTGTACAGCGCTTTGGTTTTGAAAAGCGCTTTAAAAATAAATTTTACTTACTTACTTACTTACAAGTCTTCAACAATCATTTTGCCACTGCCGGTCTAGCATTTTATAATTTGCCGGCACGTAGCCTGCGTTCTCAGCCTACTATGCAACCCCCGGTATCTAATTCCACTAAAGCAGTCTTTTCCTTCTCCCCTGCCTCCCTAAAAGAGGTTGAAGATCTTCTACTCCAGCTGGATTCCAGAAAAAGTGCAGGTGCTGACACATTTGATCCGTACTACCTAAAGATAGCCTACCATGTCTTGGCTGTACCTATTACATATCTTTTCAATCTATCTCTTTCACAAGGGACCATTCCTCACATGTGGAAAACCACACGTTATTCCGTTATTCAGATCTGGTGACCCCTCTGATCTAAATAATTATAGACCGATCTCCCTCCTCCCCATTTTATCAAAACTATTGGAAAAGATTGTGAATGCCCAATTGAGATCTTTCATAGATAATACAAATCTGTTAAACCCCATGCAGTCTGGCTTCAGATCTAAACATAGTATGATCACGGCCCTGTCCAAGGTGATAAATGACTGGCAACATGATCTAGAGAATAAAAAATTTGTTTGTGCCATTTTTTTAGACCTAAGCAAGGCATTCGACACTGTTGATCACAGTCTTCTCCTATGCTCACTAAAAGAAACTGGCCTCGACCCTACCTCCCTGCATTGGTTTGATGACTACCTCACGAACAGACACAAGCAGGTCAAGGCTGAAGGTGAACTATTTCCAATCCGTTAAAACGAGGTGCCCTGCAGGGCTCCATTCTGGGGCCACTTCTATTTACTATCTACATAAACAATGTACACACTACCACCAAAGAGGCAAAAATCCATCTGTTCGCAGATGACACAGTGATTTATTTGAGCCTCACACTGCCTGAAACTGCCTGCAGAGACCTACAGGCCGACTTCAACCTACTGCAACACCAGCTAATAGAAAAAAAGCTATTGCTTAATGCCAAAAAAAAGAAAGCGATGCTTTTTTCTCCTGTTGATAATGTATCATACCCTGCTGTTGTTGGTACCATCCCTCCCGTCTCCACTCTTTTAGGGGAAAATTTGGAATTTGTACCGAAATTCAAATATCTAGGGGTGTGGCTAGATCACAAACTTTCCTTTGTGGATCATCTGGAGGATCTGTTAAAAAAACTGAGGTAGAGGCTTGGTCTTTTTTTCAGGATTAACTGCCTACTAACTACAGAGGCTAAGAAGTAGCTTGTCCAGTCCACGTTCCTCTCCTTACTTGACTATGCTGACTTTATCTACAGTCAATGTGCTTCCTCTTACCTTGGTAAACTGGACATACTATATCACAGAGCCCTGCACTTCATTACTGGTCTCCCCTTCTCCACCCACCACTGCCTCTTATATACAGCTGTGGGATGGACCTCCTTACAGTATAGACGGAACAGGAATATGGCCTATTGGACATACAGTGCTGTTACTGGTAAACTTCCGTAGTATATTGCTGATTGTCTGCCTCCCAGTGTGCCTGGAACTTATGCTCTAAGAAGTTGTTCCCTGCTCTCTCTAAAAGTGCCCAGGGCTGCAACGCAATTTGGGAGAACTGCCATAGGTTTTGTACTGCCATCGTTATGGAATTTGCTTCAGAAATCTCTGAAATTAAAGTGTCCTGTCAGTCTTGCTGTATTCAAGACTTTGTATGCAAAATATATCACAGAAGCCTGTAATTGCTTCAAACGACCGTAGTTCGCTCATGCCTACTCCTCTCATACCCCCTATTCCACTCTTCACTTCACGCAACTTGCTCCTGCTTCTGTTACCAACCTAACATCCTCAGACCTCCCTTAAACATCTGCACACCTGCTTATCCCCCAGCCTGTCAACCCCCTGGCCGCATTATCCTAACCTCAAACCCCTTCCTGTCGTCAGCCAGCTCCTTACATCGCCTGCCTTTGTCATAATATATATGTTTTGGAAACTTCCAATGTATTACCTTTCTTCTGCAGCACTCCCCTTAGCCTCTTCTACTTTTGTCTAAAACATGCCTTTTTCTCTTCATGCATACTACCCATGTATATATTACCTGAATTCAGTATTATTCATTATGTGATAGATATGTGATGCAGGTTCTCCTGCACTGTTGTATACTTTCATTTTCTGTTATATTAATTGCATATAATTTATATAGTTATTTGACCTTGTGTAATGCAGGTCCACCTTGCAAATGAGCTTGCTCAATGGTGTCCACCTGGATAAATAAAGATTTTGATTGATTGATTGATTGATTCTGGGCCTGCTTCTCTTTAGTCTTTATCTAAATGCCTAGCCCAGCTCCTGTTCAAGTAAGGCTCTTCTTTATGCAAATGATGCTTTACTCCTTGCCTCCCACCTGGACCCCTTTTCACTTAAGGCCTCCCTCCAGCACTCTTTCAACTAGATCGAGAGCTGTTTTTTGGAACACAGACTTCTTATTAACATAAAAACAAAAACAAATCTACTAAATGCTTTTCACCCACCGTCAAAGCAAGGCCAGGGACTCTCCCATCCAGATACTCTCCAGCTTGCTTCATCCACTGGATCAAGTCCTTTCAGATAAACACCTGGGCATCACATTTAACCCTGCCCTTTCATTTCACTCACACATCAACACGCTCACATCAGCCACCAATGCTCAAACTGGTCTTCTATACTGACACAAGGACTGCCTACCACCAGAAGCCCTCTGTCTGGTTGTCACCTCTTCTGTCTTGTCCCTAGTTGATTGTGGACTCCCTGTTTACACAGCTGCTGATGCCACCACTCTCAACAAAATCCAAATGTCCATTAACAAGGCCTGTTGGTTCCTGTCCGGTGCCGATAAGCGGACCCATATGCGCACTCTATACTCCTTAGCCAATGTACTCACTTTTGAGGAGAGACTACAATACCAGTCCTGCCTCCTGACAAAACAAAATACTCCTTGGTCTCTCCCCTCCCCGGGGTGTCCACATCACTTCTCCCTGCTACCCCTTCTGTCTCCACTCGCAGTGCCCCAAGACTGCTATACAGGTTCCCATGGTTAAGACCTCACTTGCCCAAAGATCCTTCTGTTACAGGGCCCCTTCCTGGTACAATGCCCTCCCCATCTCAATCTCCACCCTCTCTAAAATTGGTCCTTTCAAGGTCACACTTAGGAATCACATTCTCTCCACCCGCAGATGCGCGTGCGCTTAGTTGGTGAGATCCTAGTCCCCACTCCCCATAGAGTCCGAAGTTAATCTCCGCCATTGACAATGTCTCTCATGAGACAACATCCCTGTAAATCGCCAGAATTCTGTACCTGCACAATGTTAACTGCCTAGCTACTACCTGTATAGGACCGCAGTTTCCACTGTGTATGACAATGTCTTTGTGCTTAATCTTATATTGTCAAATCTTCCTACACATTATCAAAGTCTGTAACCAAGTCTCTATTTCATGTATTGTCTGTTATTGAATTTTTTGTCTATCTTCTGTATACTCTGTTAACTGATGTGGAGCCTTTGAAAATTAGTGCATGACTCAAAGGGTTGTAATTACGATGTGAATATAAATAAAATAAATAAAATGCCACAGGCTCATTCCAGAGGGTGTCAGGGAATGTAACTGGGGTCAGTTAGTCATTTGTGTCCAGAACACTGAAGTCACAGATGCCCTGCTCCTGCATGTGCAGGAGCATGTCACGTTCCCATCCAGACCACAGGATATATGGGCAACAAAGGCGGCAATTTATGCCATGCAAGGCATGTTGAACATACTGGGTGCAACTTACTCTACACATGTTGCAGTCCTGTCACTGTCACACACCAAGGAGGCATACCAAAACCACAAGAGATACCATAGCATCATTGCCAGGTAGTATGTGATGCCGCAGGCCTGATGATGAATGTGTGTGCCAGATACCCCAGGTCTTTTTTAGAGCACAGGAAGGCAGAGATGGCTGGCTTGTAGGCAAGTGTGGTACAACACCCAGGTATGGCAGACCCCTTTTTGCCATTAAATCACATGTGTTAAACATGTTCCCCTTACCAACAGACAACATTGACTATCCCTTACAGATGTACCTGATGACCCTGTCCCAGGTGTCACACGGGACATGGATGGTGCTTGTGCTGTACAGGGGAGCATAGATGGTACATTGGGCTGTGCAGTGCTGTGTGGTGTATTGCCTGGGGTCTAACCAGCCCCTTTCACTTCCCTGTTGGATGGCCCTTTTATAAGGAGGCATGTGTGTCCAGGTGGTGTGTCTTCACCACAGTCTTCTTGCCACACTGTATCCAGATATAGTGAAATGCATGACTCCCCCAGACTTCTTCAGAAATGGCATCTGCATGCACCCTACCACATACTTGGTGGGAGAAACATGCTGAGAAAACATGATTTGAGAAAATGTGATTCTATAAAATTTGAGTGGCCTTGACTCATTACCTTATTTTATGATAAGTGGATATTGTAGATTCGAGATAACGTGATTTTTCTTGCCTTTGCCTTTCTTACCTTACCTCATTTTGCATGAAATGGATATATTAGATTTGAGGGATATGTATATTAGATTTGAGAAATGTGATTCAAGAGAACATAACTTGAGAAAATGTGCCTGGTCTTATCTGTGCCTTTCTCAACTCATTAGATTCAAGAAAACAAGACTCGAGAAAATGTGATTTGGGAAAACGGGATTTGAAAAAACATGACTGATCATGACTTTGCCTTTCTCAACTCATTTTATATGAAGTGGATATATTAGATTCAAGAAAACGTTATCTAAGAAAAACCTGTTTGTTCTTAACTTTGCCTTTCTGTGCTCATTTTACATGAAGTGGGACTCAAGGCTAGTGAGGAACGGAGTAGTCTCTGAAACTGGAAGCACTAGAAGGAGGAAGAGAGTGAAATCGGTGTGCTTGGTTGTTTTATCATCAAATGCACTGGACAACCAGCTGGGAAAGCTGTTTGCAGTGGAAGCAGAACCAGTAGACTTCTGGGCACTAATAAACATGGTTTCTTTGACCATTCTGTCATGCACCTACCCTTAGATCTTCCTCTTGCCATCACCTATGCCACACCACTATGACTCCTAGTCCCTGTCCTGATGATATCTCCACCACCACAGCTTGCAGAACTGGCACTTGAGAGAACTGACATGGTGGCAATTTTCCCTTCTCTTTTGTTCCCCTGCATCCCTTTCACCCTCGTCCCCCCATTCTTTGTCATAGTTTCTACACAATGACACAATGGAAGATGATAACACTCACACACATACCTGTCAGATACTCTTACACACCCTCTTAGTCCTCCTCACCCTCATTTTGAGACTTAGTACCTCACTACAGGAGCCTGGTTTACCTGGTTTTAGTTTAGTTTATTTACTTATAAAGTGCACTTTTTCAATTTTGACTCAAGGTGCTGTATACATGAGTACGTTCATAAAACAAATTTAAAATATAGTCAGTATCCAGAAATAATGACAATTCAGGTTAATTAATATGAGGGAAAAGCTTCCCTGAAGAAAAATGTCTTCAGCTCCCTTTTGAAGGCATTTACTGATGAGGCCTCTCTGATAGTATAAGGAAGTGAATTCCATAGGGTTGGTGCCATAAATGAAAATGCTTGGGCACCAGTGGATTTTAAATGTACCCTAGGAATCACCAAGAGGCCTGCATCAGCTGACTGGAGGGGATGGAGTGGGCAGTAAGGCTGTAGAAGGTCTTGCAGGTATCTTGGCCCCAGTCCATGCAGGGCCTTATAGGTCAGCAAACCGACCTTGAATGTGATCCGCCACCTAACAGGCAGTCATTGCAGACAGCGGAGCACAGGTGTAATGTGACAAGACCTCCAAAGGTCAGTCAACAACCTGGCTGCTGCATTCTGCACTAGCTGCAGAAGGTGGAGCTCAACCCCCGATAGCCCCAGGTAAAGGGCATTGCAGTAGTCAAGCCAGGATGTCACAAAGGCATGGACTAGTGATGGCAGCTAATCTGGGGGAATCAGATGTTTAATCCTGACAATGTTGTGATGATAATAAAATGCACTCTGTACTACGGCCGACACCTGAGACTTAAGAGTCAAGCCACAGTCCAGCACCACACCATGATTCCTCACCTTTTCCGAGGTGAGCAATTGGGAATCCCTGAACTAAGCCCAGAAACTTGACCAGATTGCACACCAATCCCTGGATGGCCAGATTTCACCACTAGTGCCTCCGTTTTGTCTGGATTCAACCTCAACCAGTTGACACTCATCCAGTCTTGTATCTCAGCAAAGCACTAATTGAACCTTAAGACAGCATCCTGATGTTCAGGAGCAAAAGACAGGTATAGCTGTCACCAACTGGAAAATACACTATATACAAAAAATACAGATGGATTCTTATGCCCTTGCCCACACCACTAGCAATTGAAGTATTTGTCAAATAAACCCTTCAAGCTCTCCCTGTACCTTTTACAGTCTGTTGAATTTGTTCTGCCTTGCAGCTGATGCAGGGCCTGGAGCTGTCAGTAGAGGCTCACACTGTGCATGCTCTCCTTTTAACATTATTTTATTTATTTATATATTAGTTTGTTTTTTGTTTATTGGGTAGACACAGTGAACAAAAGTCCCATTTTCAGGAACAGACCAAGGCCACCAGACAAAGGCAAAAACATCAAGACATTACAAACTATATGTAAAAAGAAAATCACAAACTGTTACAAACAGATTTTGTACTCAAATACTGTTTAAGTTTACATTTAAAGCATTGGTAACTTAAAGTCTGTTGCAAATAATTTGGAAGATCATTTCAAAAAAGTAGGGCAAAGAAATAAAGGGTTCTCTAACTTATGACAGAGGCTGCTACTGGAGTCTCAAGTAAATTGAAATTTGATGATCTCAAATTTTTAACATGAATGTATTAAACCAAATGACAGATCAATGGAGAATGATCTCTATAACTTTGTATCTTATTTAACAAACAGCCCAACTGGAAGGATCTTTTCAGAGTAGGAGGGAGACAATTTGACAATTGAAATCCTTATGTAGTTTACAATAACGCCTTTTATAGCTAGAAAGTAATACAAATAAACAAACAGCCTCCTCTACAGGTACCTGTCTCAACAACTCAACCTGAATTCCACTTTAAATCAGTAACTAAAAATTAAAATCTTCAGCTTTTCAAAGGGCTAAGAGGTGATATCTCCCCTGGCTTTGACTCCCTAGAACCTACATTCTTTAAAATAGCCACCCCCATCATTGTCACTCCTATAATGCATCTCATCAATAAATCTCTTCTGGGTGCAGTTCCAAGGAAATGGAAAGTGGCACTTGTTGTGCTGGTCCACAAAGGTGGGAATAAAGAATTAGTTGAAAACTATAGGCCAATCTCTTTGCTCTGTATGTTATCAAAATTTCAGGACAGGCTGGTATATGACAAATTACAAGCCTTCCTTGACTAAAACAATTCATTGTCCAATGTCCAACATGGTTTCCATAAAAAAAAACATGGAACAGACACACCCCTGGCAAGGGTTACCTCTGGCATTCTTAATGCCATGGACAATGGGATGCCTACTAGAGCAGTCTTTGTTGACCTTACGAAGGCATTTGGCTTAGTCAGTCATGACCTCCCCCTAACTAAACTGAGGCGTTCTGGTGTAGATAACCTCTCCTGCCTCTGGTTTAAGAATTACCTATCAGTAAGAAAACAATGGCAGGATACAACCTCTGCACTTAGGGAGAACTCTGTTGTGGTACCCCATGGCTCAATACTTGGCCAACTCCTAATCTCCTTATTTATCAGTGTCATGCCCCTTAACTGTGGTGGTGCCTCAGTGCAGCTTTACGTGGATGATGCCATAGATTATTGGTCATCAGTAGATATAAATTGGATTAATACTCAACTAGGCAAAGATTTCCAGATTCTAGAAAACTGGTTTCTGGAGAACAAACTTGTTCCCAATCCAAAGAAAACCAATGTTATGCTATTTGTTAGCAAGAAACTCAGCCGAGAAAGACACCACCTCCTCACCTCTATTTACCCTCACTGGGGTAAGCCTTGAAGTTGTGTAAACATTCAAATACCTAAGGGTTGTTTTAGATCAAAATTTGTCCTTTGAACTTCAGGCAGAGGTCTTGACCAAATCCCTAAACCAAAAGCTTGGCCTCCTTCATAGGCTCACCCCCTACCTCTCTATCCCTGCTCGTGTGGCAGTAATAAACTGCACCCTGCTGCCAGTTCTGTTTTATGGTGCCCTGGTTATGCAGTTTGCCTGTGAATCTGTTTTATCAAAACTAAAAAGTCTACATAATAGAATTGCGTGTTTTGCTGCTAGTGCACAATCCAGGGACCACCACTGTGCTGTGATCACCTCATTGGCGTGGCACTCATTTGAAGCTAGACTGTGCTATCCCCTGCACTGTATGACTTTTAAGCTGCTGAAACCTAATGCTCCTCCAAGCATCGCTTCCTTAATTCAGCCCAAACAACATGCTAGACCACTGAGATCAGCTAACTGCCTCTTGTTGGACATTCCTTGGGTTCAGACTGCTGTTGATAGTAGATCCTTCTTTCTCAGCTCCCTCTTTGTGGAGTTTCTTACCTGCAGAGCTTTGTGCCACCATAAACACCACCCAACTTAAGAAGGTGCTCAACATCCTCTCCTGGGCCCCCATGCCTTGCCACTGTAAACATTGAAAACATTTATTATTGGATCCTATTTTCTGAATTTTTAACTGCTTTTTCAGTTTTCCTTATTGCAGTCATTGGGCGCTATGCACTATCGGGCAGAAAGTATGTGCCAAAGGCTTGTACCCTGCCCACGTAGCTCCACTGACCCGGACAGGAGGGTAGCCTGTGACGATGGCGATTGCAACTGAGTGCTTTCAAAAAGGGCAACTCAATCACAGTACCTGTGCACAGGGCTACTGGGCAGGAAGGGTGACCAGATAGAGGGTTCAGCGAATATAGAGACAGGATGTTGTTATGTATACACATGTGGGAGGTGGGGAGGGACCACGCCGTGCAACAGGTGGAAGGGGAGGGAGGTTTTGTGTGGTGTGGTGGGTTGGTGGCAGGCTGGGGTTGGGAGGGTGCTGGATTTGGTTCTGGGCACGCTCATGGTTTTTGCGCCGGGTCGGGATTTTGTTTTACCTTTGCACCCCCCCCGACATGCATCCCCATAGAGTTGAGAATCCTTTAGTGGGGGGGGTGTCGCATGGGTGCAGCCCCCTGCATAACAAAGGAAAACCTAAGTCTCCAGTGCCCTCTTGATGTTCACCAGAGAATACATCGCCAAAACTGATTGTGGGCGATGTACACTTGCCCAAACGGTGATCGCCTTTCCACGATCACTGTTATCACATGGAACTGACAGGTGCAGGGTGCATGGTATTCACAACTACATGCACCCGCAGGGCACCTGTCCATGCTCCCCCCCGGTGTGCAGGACTGTGTAGGGTGGCCAGGGCACAGTAGTGGACCCAGGTAGGCATTCAATCAGATGCCCATCCTGGGTCTGAGAATGGATCACTTGCATGTCAAGGCACGGGTCCAGATATGTGAATAGCTCCCACAAACACCCAGAGCCACATAGCCATGCCCCCATGTCCAGCAGTCCTGTAAAATGACTCCCCCTCCCACCACACAGCAAAGCCCCACCCCCATCAGGGTGCAGTAAGCCCTCCTAACATAACTGTGCACTATCCCTGGTATTGCACATGCATATCCCCCAACATATCTGTGCCCCATCCCTGGTACTGCAAAAGCATATCCCCCCGATACATCTGTGCCCCATCACCAGTACTGCACAAGCATACCCACCACCCCAACACATCTGTGCCCCATCCCCGATATTGCACAAGTATACCCCTGCCCCCATACTTCTGTGCCCCATCCTCAGTATTGCACAAGCATACCCCTGCCCCAACACATCTGTTCACCATCCCCAGTATTGCACAAGCATAACCCCACCCTAACACATCCGTGCCCCAGCTCTAGTATTGCAAAAGTATGATATTGCACAAGACACCCCCCGCACACACAGTGCCCCATCCACAGATACCCAACCTCAAACCTGGTGCCCCAGCCATATTATTGGTGGTCAGTGGTACCCTCCACCCCCTGCAGCACCAACAACACCACCTTCTAGTCCTTGTCCCACCAAGTAGAGCCACGGATCCAGACTGCCAGTGGCACAGCCCTCCACACACCTCTAGCATTGCCAGCCATCCAAATGACAATGGGAGCATGCTGCCTATACTGCACTCCAAGCAGCATTTGGTTGGCTGTCAGCCATGGAGGTGTATGAAGGGCTGTGTTGTTAGCTGTCCAGAGTTGTAGCACTGACTGGTGGGTACGGGGATCTGGGGGTGGTGTTAGTGCTGCAAGGGGTGCCACTGACCACCAGTGATGCAGCTGGGGTACCGGGTTTGGGATCAGGTGTGTGTGGATGGGGTAGCTGTGTGTTTGTGGGTGGGGTGTCTTGTGCAATACTGGGGACAAGGCAGAGAGGTGTTGGGGTGGGGATATGCTTGGGCAATATTGAGGATGGGACTCAGATGTGTTGGGGTGGGTGGTATGCTTGTGCAATACCAGGTAAATGGCACAGATGAGTTGGAGGTAGGGGGTATGCTTGTGCAATACTGGGGACAGGGCACATATGTGTTGAGGGGTATGCTTTTGCAGTACTGGGGATTGGGCACAGATGTGTTGGAGGTGGGGTATGCTTATGCAATACCGGGGACTGGCACAGATGTGTTGGGAGCTGGAGGCTATGCTTGTGCAATACCGTGAACAGGGAAGACATGTGTTGGAGTGTGGGGTATGCATTTGTTATACGGGTAAGTGGCGGACAGATTTTGGGGGGGTGTACTCTTACTGCCAGGGCCTGTGTGGGTGGTCGGTGTGTGTGGGGGTGGGCCTCCATACCACTGCTGGGGCCGTGCAGGGGTTCTATGTGTGTAGGGCTGGGCACATACGTCATTTATGGCAGAGTCTCCCCCTGGTGTAACTGGCACCCTCCTACACCCCCCAGTGTATAGCACTATGAACCTTAGTGAATGGTGTGTCTTGCTGGCACACCCCTGGCATGCCCCACCTGCTCTGGCACATTGCTGACCACGCGACTGGGGGATCCGGCGTGTAACTGACTTGCACACAATTCATGAATGATGCTGAGGGTCTGCAGGACCCCCATTGTACGACATTAAAGAGTATCCATGCCTACGTGCTTAGTTTCCATGGTGCATAGCTGTCATGCATAGGCCCATTGTGTAACTATTCATGAATACTTATGTAATAGCACTTATTCCATTGCATGTAGTCAACTATTCTGAATTTCCTTGATTTGTTTTGCTTTGTATATGATGTACTTGTTTCCAAGCTTTCAACAAGTCCTTAGTGAATACCTATGTAACTTCTTTGTGTAACTAATTCCACTGTTCTCCTCTGGATAAACTTTCTGTATCTGATGTAATATAATGCACACTACTATTTGTAACTAATTCTGGGTCTCCCCTGAAAAAAGGGACTCCATTGTCTCAGCAGGATAACCCGGTCACCAAAATTCAAATAAATAAATATATAAACTGTTATATGCAGTATTTCACATATTTAAATTGGACATAGAATCATCATAGTAAACAGAAGAACAGTAATCAAAATGAGGCAATAATGTGTCCCTAGCAATCACAAACATAGTATCACAGGATAAAGACTTCTATCATTTAAACAAGTCTTCCAAGTGTTGGTGCATTGTTTTAGATCACAATAAGTCAAATTAGAATCCAAAATAGTGCCCAATAAGTTGGATGAACTAACCTGTTCCAATAAGTTCCACTCTAAATCATATAAATAAAAAAAAAAGAAATACAGGTGAAGGGGTACAGGCAAAGTGGGCAAGCATTAATGATGCGATACTTGAAGCAACATCCCATTGTGTTACAGAGAAAAGGAAGTGCAAAAGAAGAAAGAAGCCACTTTGGTTCTCAAAAACAGTAGCAGAAAAGGTCAGAGCCAAAAGGCTGGCCTTCAGGAAATATAAGGGAACACAGCAGGATGAAGATAGGGAGGCATACCAAACTTCCCTAAGGGAAGCAGGGAAGGAATTAAGGCAGGCAAAGGAACAAACCGAGGAAACACTAGCACAAACAGTAAAAGAAGGTGACAAGACTTTCTATAGATATATTAGTGAAAGGAGAAGTCCAGAGGAGGTATTGCTAAGATCAAAGGGGATAAGGGGGCATGTGAGGAGGAGGACCATGTAAAAGCATCTATCCTAAATATATACTTCTGCTCAGTATTTACTGAAGAGTAGGTAGGGCAGGGCCCACAGCTCAGCACCATGGACAAAGGGGGAAGGGAGGTGTGCACAAGTCCCTTCACAAAAGAAAGGGTTCTACAAGCACTCACTAAGCTCAGGGTGGACAAGGCAATGGGACCTAAAGGCATACATCCCAGGGTACTAAAGGAGCTAAGGGTGGAACTAGCAGAGACATTATCAGAACTGTTTAGTGAGTCTCTGAGCACAGGAGAGGTCCCAGAAAACTGGAGAAGAGTTCATGTGATCCCGCTCCACAAGAGTGGTAGCTGGGAGGAGGCACGGAACTACAGACCAGTCAGTCTTACCTCAGTAGTGGGCAAGATTATGGAGGCACTCCTTAAGGAGAGGATAGTGCAACACCTGGAATCCATAGGAGCACAGGATCCAAGACAGCATGGGTTTACAAAAGGAAGGTCCTGTCAAACTAATCTCATAGATTTCTTTGACTGGGTAACCAGAGTGGTGGACCAAGGTGGAGCAGTCGATGTTGCCTACCTTGACTTCAGCAAAGCTTTCGATACTGTTCCACATAGAAGATTGATTAATAAACTGGGTAGGCTCGAGGTGGGTCAGAAGTTAGTCAACTGGGTGGCAAGCTGGGTGATGGCAGAAAACAGAGATTAGTGGTAAACGGCATACAGTCAGAAGAGATGCAAGTCACAAGTGGGGTACCTCAGGGATCAGTCCTGGGGCCAGTCCTCTTCAAAATCTTCATTAGTGACATTGCAGAAGGACTGGAGAGTAAGGTTTGTCTGTTTGCAGATGACACCAAGATTGGCAACAGAGTAGATGATCCAGAAGGGGTGGGCAGAATGAGAAGAGATCTGGATAAACTAGCAAAATGGTCGGGAGAGTGGCAACTGGAGTTTAACGCAAAGAAGTGCAAGATCATGCACATAGGGAAGAGAAACCCTGAAGCCACCTATAGGCTGGGAGGGGAGTTGTTGGCAGTCACAAGGGAAGAAAGAGACTTAGGTGTCATCATCACCAATGACCTGAAATCGTCCAAGCAGACCACTAAAGCAGTAGGTAAGGTTAGGGGAATGTTGGGGTGTATTAGTAGAGGTATCGCAAGTCGTAAGAGGGAGGTAATAATCCCTTTTTACAAGACACTGGTTAGGCCCCATCTGGAGTACTGCATGCAGTACTGGAGGTCAAACCTTCACAAGGACATTAACCAAATTGAGGCAGTCCAGAGAAGGGCAACCAAAATGGTGCAGGGACTGCATCAGAAAACATATGAGGATAGATTAACAGAGCTCAATATGTATACCCTAGAGCAAAGGAGGAAGAGAAGTGATATGATCAAAACATTCAAACACCTTAAGGACAGTAACAAGGTGAAAGAGTCTAACATGTTTCAATATAAGAAAAATAGCAGGACAAGAGGACACAGCATGAGATTAGAGGGAGGCCGATTAAGGGGTAATGTGAGGAAGTTCTTTTTTACAGAAAGGGTGGTGGATGCATGGAATGGCCTACCTCAGGAAGTGGTGAATATGAATACAGTGCAGGGCTTCAAACAGGCATGGGACAGGCATAAGGGAGCAATACAGATGAGTATGAATAGATAGGCCATTGACAGAGCAAAGGCCGATGGCACATTCATAAGGCAGAAAAAGAAATGGGCAGACTAGATGGGCCTTGCAGTCCTTATCTGCCATCAACTTCTATGTTTCTATGTTTCTATAAATTGAAATAATTATTAAACCTGGGCAATTTAGGTTTTGAACCAAAAAATATGGCATTGATCTTTTCTCTAAAGAATAACTTGCTGCACTGAAGCCACAATTTTGATGTTTTTAAGTCATTGTTCAAAGAAGAAACTATTTCAGATGCGGAAGAAGGGCAGTGACATAATATTGAGTTATCAGCATACAGTAAACAATTTGAGGATTTAAAGATTTTTGGCAAAGAATTAGGGTGGGATATTCAAAATGCGCCAGGCAGGGGCACAAGCCTGGGCGCAGCGCAACTGGGAAGCACCAGGGCATGGTCTGGGCGATATTCAACGGTACTGCGCCATGGCTCAGCACCATTGAATATGGCACTAGCACCACCTGCACTGCACATGGTGCAGTGGCACTGCGCCAGCGCAAGTGGCAAGTGAGGATCGGGAGATGTGCCAGTGCAAGTGCGGGTGTGCTAGGCGCATGACCCGAGATATTTAGCGCTGGACATGCAAATGAATCCATTATGCATGCAAGGCACAAATGGGTCCATTTGCATGTCATTATGGCCCCATTTGCATGCAGGTGCACCGATCCCTAGCGACTTGCGCCTAGCGCCCTGCCAGGCTGCAGGCATTGGGCACCAACGCTCCTGCCCCTCGGCGGGCAACATGCCCCAATGCCTGATCGCGGGCTGTAGTTAATGTAATATCCCTGGTGGTCCAGTGGACCCAACCTCACTGCCCAATCGCAGGCTTTAGATAAATGAAACCTCCCTGGTGATCCAGTGGACCTGCACCCCCTCTCCTATTATGGGCTTAAGTAAAATAAATAATCCCCTGGTGTTCCGTGGGCCAATGGGCATGCAGACTGTACTGTACTACACAGTCCCTGAAATGTGAATGGTTTCATTCACATTCCGGGAACCGTGTAATCTGATACAGATCTCCATCTTGACCACAGTAGGCAATTGAGTGTACAGCCGTACTGTACACTGTCAGTTGGCGGGCGGCCAGGCGGTTTGCGGGTGAGGAGCTGCCACCTGCTGCTGACTGGGGGAGAGTGGGGTGGCAGGTCTGAGTGGGCAGGTGGGGAGGGGGGTACCACTATACCACCAGAGATGTTACATTTGCTAAAGCCCACGATCGTGCCGGGGTTCAGGACCACTGGACCACCAGGAAATAATTTACTTTACATAAGCCCATGATCGGGCTGGGGAGTGGGTCCACTGGACCACCAGAGAATAATTTGTTTTACTTAATCCCGCGATCGGGCTGGGGAGTGGGTCCACTGGACCACCAGGGAATTTATGTATTCATAATGCCGTGATCGGGTGGGGGGGAGGCAATGATGTCCAGACTTTGTCTCTGGAGGTTGGGTGGCCACCCACAGCTGGCGGCTGCCGTGTTGCGCCCTGCAATAAGGCAGCTCACCTGTGACTGGCCATGCCTTGCTCCTTCTTTTTACGGGCTGATGTTTGAGCTCCCCCTGTGCGGCGCAAGGCAGGTGTGTGCCTGCATATGCGCTGCACATCCCAAGCTGAACATCGTGATGTGCTGAATATGCATGGGCATGTCCCCTGAACTTGCATCGCATACATTACTGGTGCACCCCAGAGCATCGGGATTTGCGCAGCGCAACTTCCACCTTTGAATTTCGCACCGAAGAGCATCAGTGGGTTGCGCATGGCTCAACACTGTTGCACCATGTGCAACCCCTTTGAATATCCCACCCTTAATGTATAACAAAAATAATAAGGGCCAAAAAAGTGAGTGCTGTGGAACACCATCTGGGGGCACAAGATTTAACAGTACCCAAACAAGCACATCAAGTTTGATTACTCAAATAGCTATTGAAATAATTGACTGTGTTGTATGAAAAGTCAAGCAAAGCCGAACATTAAAGTAACAGATCCTGATTTATTAAATTGAATGCCTTGGTCAGGTCCATGGAAATAGATCCGGTCAGCAGGCCATTATCCTTAGCTCTGTTCAGATGGTCAGTGAACCCGACTACGCCAGTCTGTGTATCTTACCATGTGAGTTTTTGAAACAATACTGTTCAGATGTAATACAACTGTACTTATTAGAGTATTTATTCACCTGATTAAGTATGTATCTTTCTAAAAGTTTACTGAGGGCTCAAAGTATAGATATGGGGTGGTATTTTTCAATAGAAGTAGAACAAATCCTGTTAAAGACAGAAGCATCCTTAATGAGTTTCTGGGAACAAGGCACAGATTGCGTAGTCAAAGACATACGGTTCTGAAAATATTTGTTATGGGCGGGGGGGTTGATAAACTCAGCAACCAGTCTAAGAAAACTGAGCTGAGGGCGATGAAAGGATGCAGTCTAACCATATACTGTTAAAAGAACAAAATCTTAACAGCGAAGACCATTACAGAGACAATTTTGATGTTGTCACTGAAACGGTCCTGCTGTACACCAGCATTGGTTTCACTGGTGTTTTGTCGCCTCCCAAATCAACTCAGACTCAGAGTTGATTATAAAACAAATCAGGGGGTGCAGGGGGCAAAACAGTAACTTCATGATGGGTGCAATTTCAACAGTCAGAATGTTGCCCATCACTGTAGTGGCTTTCGACAAATCTGTTTTCGAAGCACCTTGGTGGAGCCCAGTCTAATTAATGGACAACCCTATTAACAACCTGTAGGTTTCAATCTCATAGATTACTTTACATATAAAAGGGTGGATGGGGATGATTTGTTTCAACCTGCGGAACTGAATGAGTTTGGTCATTTGTTAAATTAGGATTCTTAAGCAAAACTGATTTGCAGCTACATAGATGAATACATTTTTATGTTGATTGCGCGCATGCGCAAGAAACATGTTGTGACAGGTTTCTCCACAAGCAGGTTGTGGAGGCACTGCATTTTTGTGGCCAATGCCCCCACAGCCTGTAAAGGCTTGTCCCACTTCCCCCAATGCCATGGCGTGCTGCTGCTGACACTAGTTCAGCCAGCGTGCCACCAACTTGTAAAAAATTAGCCGCTGCAATCAGGGGCTGCCTCATCATTGCAGCATCAGCCATTTACTGCAATGAGGGAGCGACCTGTCATTGCAGGGTGGGACCCTGAAACAGTGATATTGTTTATGAACATGGCAGTGGCTTGCCGCAGTGTTCACAAACAATATTAAACCCCACCACCGAGGGGGTGCCCAATCCCCCTCGGCAGCATGTGCCCCACACTTTATGTTGCTGACGGGGAGCCCACTCCGGTCATCATTATGTAAACCCCCCCACTTTGGTTGCTTGCCAATGGGGTGCCCAATCCCCTTCTGCATAATGTCACCCCCAACTCTTTTGTTGTCTGCCGACGGGGGTGCCCAATCCCTGTTGGAACAATGTAACCGCCCCCCCTTTGTCATGTGCCGATGGGGGTGCCCAATCCCAGTCAGCGTAATGTAACACCGCCTTCCCCTTTCTTGTGCACTGATGAGGGTGCCCAATCCCCTGTCAGCTACATCTGCCCCCCCAAAACAGAAGACTCCGTTGGCATGCTGGGAGCCCACCCCAGTGTGCCACATTCCCCTGTAAAATTAAAAAAACGGTCACATGATGTCATTTTTTTTTTCCTGTAAAGAAGGAAACAGTCCCTCGGAGGTCTCCCTGGCCCCCCCCACAAGCCGCACTCACCCACTTCGCACCCTGCCTCCCCATGCCCCCCTCACCCCATACTTACCTCCAGAGTCCGGTGCAACTATCTTGGGTGGACCGGGAACATGTCTGCACTCTTTAAAGCCGACTGCGAACTAAGGAAATGCCGGTAAGCTGTATAATGGAATAAATAGGTTTTTTTCAACTTTGATGCATATCTCAGGCATTTTTTGGAATTTTGGCACCACATTTTCAGCATGGGGTTTTTGGGACCCCTCCTCATGAATTCTATCACTGTCATGGTGTTAATCAGCCCTGAAAGGTGATTTCGCGGTCACTGCATGGAATCACCTTTCGGGACCAAGTAACGAAATGACAGTGCCAGTGTTCATGAGGTGGGCTCTCAAAAAGCCTATGTTGCAAATTTGGTGGGAAAAATCCCAAAAATGACTGTTTTACGAGCGTGCATTGTGCAGTTGCTACCCATGCTCATAACTTTGCTAATTTGCAATATTTTCACCCTAGATTTTCAACATTGGCATTTTTTCAGACCTCCTTGTGAACAGAACAGTACAGTACAGCTGTAATTTTTCACACCCTGGCCGAAATGTGTTTTCGTGCTTCTGGCGCAGAATAACACAGTTGGTGTCGGAAATCAGTGTTCCGCACAAATTAAGAAACTGACATTGGCACTGTTCACGAGCAGAGGTCCTAAATGCCTATGTTGAAAATTTGGTGATGATACTCCATAAAATGACTGTGTTACTAGCATGCGTTGTGCAGTTTGCACGGACGCTCATAAGTTCACAAATTTATAATATTTTCACTCCAGATTTTCAAGATTGCCATTCTTTTGCACCTCCTTATGAAGAGTACAGCTGTCATTTTTCACATCCTGGCCGAAATGTGTTTTCGCAGTTCCAGCGCAGAATAGTGTGGTCGCTGTGGGAAATCCATGTTCAGGACACATTATGAAAATTACAGCAACATGGATCATTAGCAGAGGTCCTAAAATGCCTATGCTGAAAATTTGGTGACGCAAGTCCATAAAATGAGTGTGTTACGAATGTGCATTATGCAGTTTCCACACATGGTCGTACTGTAGCTTCACAACTTTGCAATATTTTCACTCCAAATGTTCAGCATTGCCATTTTGCCACACCTCCTAATGAACAGTGCAGCTGTCATTTTTCACATCCTGGCCAAAATGTGTTTTCGCTCTTCCGGCCCACAATAGCGCGGTTGCTGTGGGAAATCGGTGTTCAGGACATATTAAGAAAATCACACTGACACTGTTCATGAGCAGAGGTCCTAAAATGCCTATGTTAAAAATTTTGTGATGAAACTCCATAAAATGACTGTGTTACGAGAATGTGTTGTGCAGGTGTCACGCACCCTTGTAAATTTGCAAATTAGTAATATTTTCATGCCAGATTTTCAGCACTGGCATTTGTTCACACCTCCTTGTGAACAGTACAGCTGTCATTTTTCACATCTTGGCCGAAATGTGTTTCCGCGCTTCTGGTGCAGAATACCGCAGTCACTGTCAGAAATCAGTGTTTGGGATAGATTAGGATCGAGCAACTGGTGGGGGAGTGATCAAGCTCAATTGAGCTCTGTCGGGACTGCTGCAGATGCCTTTGTGGGCAGGAAAAGGCAACAATGCAGGAAGTAACCTAGTACAAAAGGGCAGCCTGCGGCACTGGGAGACACAGAACGAGCGAGTGAGAGAGGGGGAGTGAGCTCAATGGAGCTCTGTTGAGACTGCTGCAGATTTGTTTGTGGGTAGGAAAAGGAGCAATGCATGTACAAAAGGGTAGCCTGCAGCGGTGGGGCAAACAGAACAAGCAAGCGAGCAAGCTCAACAGAGCTCTATCATCACTGCTGCAGATTACTTTGTGGGCAGATAAAGGTGGCTATGCTGGCAGGAGCCCAGTACAGAAGGGCAGCCTGCAGCACTGGCAGAAATGGAACGAGCAAGTGAGACAGGGGGAGTGAGTGAGGCCAACAGAGCTGTGTTGGGACTGCTGCAGATTTCTTTGTGGGCAGACAAAAATGCCGACAGAGGCAGGAGCCCAGTACAAAAGGGTAGCCTGCAGCACCAAGAGAAACAGAATGAGCAAGTGAGACAGGGGGAGTGAGCGAGCGACCTCAATGGAGCTCTGTCGGGACAGTTGCGGATTTCTTTGTGGGCAGGAAAAGGTGGCATCGCAGGCAGGAGCCCAGTACAAATGGGCAGCCTGCAGCGCCAGGACAAACAGAATGAGCAAGTGAGAGAGGGGGAGTGAGCAAGCTCAACGGACGTGTATCGTGACTGCTGTGGATTTCTTTGTGGCCAGGAAAAGGTGGTAATGCAGGCAGGAGCCCAGTACAAAAGGCCAGCCTGCAGTGCCGGCAAAAACGGAACGAGCGACTGAGAGAGGGAGAGTGCGCGAACTCAATGGAGCTCTCTTGGGACTGCTGCAGATGTGTTTGTGGGCAGAAAAAGCCACCAACACAGGCAGGAACCCAGTACAAAAGGGCAGCCTGCAGCAGTGGGAGACACAGAATGAGCGAGTGAGGGAGGGGGGAGTAAGTGAGCTCAACGGAGCCCAGTTGGGGCTGCTGCAGATTTCTTTGTGGGCAGAAAAAGGCAGCAATGCATGCAGGGGCCAGTACAAAAGGGCAACCTGCAGCAGCAGGAGAAACAGAAGAACAAGTGAGAGAGGGGGCATGAGTGGGCAAGGTCAATGGAGCTCTATTGTGACTGCTGTAGATTTCTTTGTAGGCAGAAAAGGGCAGCAATGCAGGCAGGAGCCCAGTACAAAAGGGCAGCTTGCAGAGCAGGCAGAAACAGAATGAGCAAGTGAGACAGGGGGAGTGAGTGAGGCCAACGGAGCTCTGTCGAAACTGCTGCAGATTTCTTTGTGGGGAGAAGAAAATGCCACCAGAGGCAGAAGCCCAGTACAAAAGGGCAGCCAGCAGCGCCACGAGAAACAGAATGAGCGAGTGAGACAGGGAGAGCGAGCGACCTCAATGGAGCTCTTTGGGGCAGCTGCAGATTTCTCTGTGGGCAGGCAAAGGTGCCAACACAGTCAGGAGGCCAGTACAAAAGGGCAGCCTGCAGCACTGGGAGAAGCACAATGAGCGAGTGACAGAGGGGGAGTGAGCAAGCTCAACAGAGGTCTATCGTCACTGCTACAGATTTCTTTGTGGGCAGGAAAAGGTGGCAGTGCATGCAGGAGCCCAGTACAAAAAGCCAGCCTACAGCCCTCACAGAAACGGAACGAGTGAGTGACAGAGGGCGAGTGAGAGACTTCAATGGAGCTGTGTCGGGACTGCTGCACATCTCTTTGTGGGCAGACAAAGCTGCCAATGCAGGCAGTAACCCAGTACAAAAGGGCAGCCTGCAGCAGCGGGAGACACAGAATGAGCAACTAAGGAAGGGGGAGTGAGTGAGCTCAACACAGCTCTGTTGGGACTGCTGCGGATTTCTTTGTGGGCAGAAAAAGGCAGCAATGCACGCATGGGCCCAGTACAAAAGGGCAGCTTGCAGAGCGGGCAGAAACAGAATGAGCAAGTGAGACATGGGGAGTGAGTGAGGCCAACGGAGCTCTGTCAAAACTGCTGCAGATTTCTTTGTGGGGAGAAAAAATGCCACCAGAGGCAGAAGCCCAGTACAAAAGGGCAGCCAGCAGCGCCACGAGAAACAGAATGAGTGAGTGAGACAGGGAGAGCGAGCGACCTCAATGGAGCTCTGTTGGGGCAGCTGCGGATTTCTCTGTGGGCAGGCAAAGGTGCCAACGCAGTCAGGAGGCCAGTACAAAAGGGCAGTCTGCAGCACTGGGAGAAACACAATGAGCGAGTGACAGAGGGGGAGTGAGCAAGCTCAACAGAGGTCTATCATCACTGCTGCAGATTTCTTTGTGGGCAGGAAAAGGTGGCAGTGCATGCAGGAGCCCAGTACAAAAGGCCAGCCTACAGCCCTCACAGAAACGGAACAAGCGAGTGACAGAGGGCGAGTGAGAGACCTAAATGGAGCTGTGTCGGGACTGCTGCACATCTCTTTGTGGGCAGACAAAGCCGCCAATGCAGGCAGTAACCCAGTACAAAAGGGCAGCCTGCAGCAGCGGGAGACACAGAATGAGTGACTAAGGGAGGGGGAGTGAGTGAGCTCAACAGAGCTCTATTGGGACTGCTGTGGATTTCTTTGTGGGCAGAAAAAGGCAGCAATGCACGCATGGGCCCAGTACAAAACGGTAGCCTGCAGTGGCGGGAGAAACAGAATGAACAAGTGAGAGAGGGGGAGTGAGTGAGAGAGCTCAATGGAGCTCCATCATGACTGCTGCAGATTTCTTTGTGTCCAGAAGAAGGCAGCAGTGCAGGCAGGAGCCCAGTAGAAAAGGGCAGCCTGCAGCACCGACAGAAATGGCACAAGCGAGTGAGAGAGGGGGACTGAGCAAGCTCAATGGAGCTCTGTCGGGACTGCTGCAGATTTGTTTGTGGGCAGAAAAAGGGGCCAATGCAGGCAGGAGCCCAGTACAAAAGGGTAGCCTGCAGTGCCAGGAGAAACACAATGAGCAAGTGAGAGAGGGGCAGTGAGCAAGCTCAATGGAGCTCTATCATGGCTGCTGTGGATTTCTTTGTGGGCAGAAAAAGATGGCAACGCAGGCAGGAGCCCAGTACAAAAGGCCAGCCTGCAGCGCAGGCAGAAACTGAATGAGTGAGTGAGAGAGGGGGAGTGAGCTACCTCAACGGACCTGTGGCAGGACTGCTGCAGATTTCTTTGTGGGCAGAAAAAGCCGCCAACAGAGGCAGGAGCCCAGTACAAAAGGGCAGCCTGCAGCGCCAGCAGAAACAGAATGAGTGAGTGACAGAGGGGGAGTTACTCATCTTAACGGAGCTGTGTCGGGACAGCTGCAGATTTCTTTGTGGGCAGCAAAACCTGCCAAAGCAGGCAGAAGCCCAGTACAAAAGAGTAGCCTACAACACCAGGAGAACAGAATGAGAGAGTGAGACAGGCGGAGAGAGCGACCTCAACGGAGCTGTGTCGGGACAGCTGCAGATCTCTTTGTGGCCAGAAAAAGGTGCCATGCAGGCAGAAGTCCAGTACAAAAGGGCAGCCAGCAGCACCAGGACAAACACAATGAGCGAGTGAGAGAGGGGAGTGAGTGAGCTCAACAGACCTCTATCGTGACTGCTGCGGATTGCTTTGTGTGCAGAAAAAGGCGGCAACGCAGGCAGGAGACCTGTACAAAAGGCCAGCCTGCAGCGCCGGCAGAAACAGAATGAGTGAGAGAGGGGGAGTGAGGTAGCTCAATGGACCTGTGTCAGGACTGCTGCACATTTCTTTGTAGGCAGAAAAAGCCGCCAACAGAGGCAGGAGCCCAGTACAAAAGGGCAGCCTGCAGCGCCAGCAGAAACAGAATGAGCGACTGAGAGAGGGAGAGTGACCCACCTCAACACAGCTCTGTCAGGACGGCTGCAGATTTCTTTATGGGCAGAAAGAATGTGCCAATGCAGTCAGGAGCCCCGTACAAAGATGCAGCCTGCAACACCGGGAGAAACAGAATGAGCATGTGACACAGGGCCACTGAGTGAGCTCAACAGACCAACACAATCAAGCGTTCGGCACTGACAAATGCTTGTTGATTAAAACTTCTGCTATGGATGCTATATCATTTATAATTAGACTATTTTCAATTAAACTACCAATGTGATCAAGCTGGAACCTAAGTAACAAAGTATTGAGCTTTGATTAGAATTTTTTCTCAGATTGCCTAATGCATTCTGTTGTTGGATTTGAAAAATGCTTGATTTGCTAATTAAATTTTAGATTTACATTGGTTCTTTAATTCCTTATATATCTGCCAGTCAAAAACAGTTGTCAGTTTGTAGTTTTCCTGGGATTTATCTCCTAATTAACCATTTATTCCTTATTTCCATAATTCATCTTTTAAAAAATATAAGGTCTCTGTCTAGAATAATGATCAATTGCTTGCACAAAAAAATGGGCATCATCAATATTGTCACATTGATCCAAAAAGGACCAATGTACCCCACATTGGCTGCCATTAAACTGTCATAGTCATATTTAGAGTAATCCCTGAAAAAGTATATATTTTGTTCAAGTCTAGGTTTTAAATTACCCTAAATGTGAAAGACTGGTAAATGATTGCTTAATAAATCTGCAGGTGTTTCTATTTGTGACATAGACCTGGAAGCTGGCCAAAGTTATATTACTTCTCAAAGTGAGGGACACTTTCTCCTCTGGTAACTATCTGCCTATCTCCCATATCCTCTTTCTTGTCAAGCTACAAGCAAAGCTTGTCTACAATAAACTCTGACTTTCTTTCCTCTTCTGATTTCCTTGCCCCATTCCAGTCTGGTTTCAGGAAGGATCATTCCGCTGTGTCTTCCATGCTGTGTGTAACTGATAGACTCTGACTTCCTTTCCTCTTCTGATTTCCTTGCCCCATTCCAGTCTGGTTTCAGGAAGAATCATTCCGCTGTGTCTTCCATGCTGTGTGTAACTGATTATATCCTCTCAGGGATAATCAGGGTCACATCAAGGCAGCCATCTTCATCGATCTGGCTAAGGCCTTTGACTTGGTCTCACCATGTCCTCCTGAATAAGTTGTGTTCTGCTGGCCTCTCAGCTGCTGCTGTAGACTGGTTCCTTTCTTATCTGATGGACCATCTACAGTCAGTACAGGTTGGTAGTGCCCTCTCACCATCTCGTCTCATCCAAGTTGGAGTCCCACAGGGCTCCATCCTGGGCTCCATACTCTTCTCCATCTTCCTCAATGACCTACCCTCAGCCTGTGTCACTTCGCATATACACATGTATGCAAATGACACCATCATCTACACTTCCAATCCATCCACCTCAGATGTGGAAGGTCTGCTACAACAAGATTTCTGCAAGGTCCTACATTGGTTCCAATCAAACCAGCTTTGGGTCAACATTAAAAGAATGGTGTCATTGACCTTTGGCACCAGCCAAAAGCTGGCCAAACTCCCATCATTGCCCATCTTCACCACCTTGGATGGTTCCCCACTTACAGCAGTTATTTCCTTCAAGTACCTAGCTGTTTGGCTTGACAGCAAGCTTGATTTCACTTCCCACATTGATGCCATCCACGCTAAGCTCTGACCTAAACTTGGTGCCTTGTACCAAAATAAATCTTGTCTTTCCCTTCAGGATCACTGAGAGTTTGTTACCAAAATGGTACTCCCAGTTTTTGACTATGTGGACGTGGTCCATTTGTTTGCCCTCTCAACTTCACTGGCCAGACTGGATAACCTCTCTAATGCCTTCTGTCACTTTGCAACCAACTCACCATCCCAAACTCATCACTGCTCACTTTACAGATCACTATCCATTCTTCCTTTACCATCACATCACCAGATGCACTGTACCTCCTTTATATCTAAATTCTGTGTTGGGTCCCATCCCTCCTACCTCTCATCAGTCTTCATTGGACCCACTACTTCCTGCTCCCTCCACTCTATAGCTCATAGCATCTTTGTTTTGCCACATCCCAGTACCTTGGCTGGCCAATCAGCATTTGCCTATCATCTCCCCCAACTCTGGAACCTGCTTCCCTCGTCCCTCTGCTTCCCTACCTCCATTCCCTCCCTCAGATATCAGCTGAGGCTCCTTTCCTACCCCCTTGCTCCTATTTCCTCCTTTAACAGTCCCATCAACATTTTGCTGTAATGTTCTACTGCCTTATCATGTTTTGTATGCTCATTGTGCACTTTCTATTGTCTTTGTAAGCTCTGACTTTGCACTTTTTTTGTAACACTGAATTTGTCTATACTATGTATCATTTTCATGCTCACCGTGCACACACATTCAGTGAACATTTTGTTAAGAGAGTGGCTTTTGAGGGGTGTGACACAGTCAGACCAATGCAGAGTGGTCTGCAAGGGATGTGTTAGTGTCACACCAATCATCAAGCCAGGCTGATCATGACAGTATTCTGGTTTGCTTGGCAGAAACTTTGTGTATTTCAAATGAAAGAGCTGACCCAATCATAGGTTGTCTCTTTTCTTTGATCTATGCCACCGAGCAAGCACAGCTGATCTGTGAAGATCAGCCTGCTGAGGAATTTCACTCTGTAACAAAGAAAGCTGCCCATCGATGTCTGTTGCTGGGCCTCTGTAACTGTCTCCCCACCCAACCCTCCCTCTCAGCACCCACCACCACCCTCACAAACCTAACACTGACACTTGGGGTGCTCAATCCCACATATAGCCAGTAACAAAGAAAATCATCCATCGATGTCTGCTGCTGCACCCATTTAACTGTTCCCCACCCAACCCTCCCGCTCAGCACTCACCCCACCACAACACAACACTGACACTGGGGTGCCTAATCCCCCAGTGTCACCAGCTCATAGTTTTTTTTATATGTATATATAACTTGTAAAAAAGAAAACCATCCATCGATGTCTGTTGTTGGTACCCCAGTAATTGCCCCCCCCACGAACCTCCCTGTCAGCATCCACCACCCCTCAACCCTCCCAAACATAACACTGACATTGGGGGTGCCCAATCCCACAGTGGCTCCATCTCGTAGTTTTTTTTGTATATGAATATATAGTCTAGTTTTTTTTGTATATGAATATATAGTCTGTAACAAAGAAAAACATCCATTGATATCTATTGCTGGTGCCCCTGTAACTGTACCTCCCCAGAAAACCCTTCCCCTCAGCACCCACCACCACACCTCCCATAAACATAACACTGATGCTGGGGGTGCCCAATCCCCCAGTGTGCCACTTTGTAGTTTTTTTTAAGTACCTATATATAGTCTGTATAAAAGAAAACCATACACCAATGTCTGCTGCTGGTGCCCCTGTAACTGTCCCCCCCACATGGCCCTCCCACTCAGCACCCACCACCCCTCCCACACACATAACTCCTACACTAGGGGTGCCCAATTCCCCTAGTGTCAACATCTGAAATAATGAAAACCTTCAATGTTTGTTGCACCGTTAGTCCCCCCACCCAACCCCTTCCACTCACGCACACCACCCCACACAACTTCCCAAGCCTTACTTACCCACTGGGAGTCCAATGTCCGTAATCTTCTCTGACCACAACATGTCTTCACTCATCAAGGCTGGACCTCAAACTGAGGAAATCGGTTATGAGTATTTCAATGGTGTTTTGAACTTAGTGGCATAACTTGGCCATTTTTTAATATTTTTGCCCCAAATTTTCAACATGCCTATTTGGGACCCCACCTCATGAACAATGGCAGTGAAATTAGACAAATCTGCCCTGAAAGGTGATTTTGTAGTCACTGCACAAAATCACCTTTCAAGCAGGAGTTGGAAATTTTCTCCACCCTCGTTCATGAGGTGGGGTCCTAAGAAGACTATGTTGAAAATCTGGTGTAAAAATATTAAAAAACAAGCATTTGTCAATGCTGAATGTTGCTTGCTTGTATGTGCTGTTTAGGTATTTGGAAGTGATAGTTCCATGCCTTCCTCCCAAGACATCCACTGTCTCTTTCCGTTCAGTATTCACAGAAGAGTGGGAGGGGCAAGGGCCACAGTAGTACAGCAGTTGCTAAGGGGTAAAGAGATGGACAGTAGTCCATTCAAAGGCAAAAGAGTCCTGCAGGAGCTCACTAAATTGAAGGTAGACAAAGCGAAGGAACCAGATGGCATACACCCAAGGATATTAAGAGAACTGCGAAGGGAGATAGCAGTACCTCTGGCAGCCATGTTCACTGAGTCATTCAACACGAGGGAATTGGAGGAGGGCACATGTGGTCCCTCTACACAAGTCCAGCAGCAGGGAGGAGGCAGGGAACAATAGGCCATTCAGCCTCACCTCAGTAGTGGGGAAACATAGAAACATAGAATTTGACGGCAGATAAGGACCGCTTGGCCCACCCAGTCTGCCCATTTCCCTACCTAATGGATAAGCTGCAGATCCTAGTTAACTAGCAGCCTACTTCTTCCCACCCCAACCCCCTAGAATTGCCCTATGACTGTCCCATGCATGCTTGAATTCCACCACTGTTTCCGACTCCACAACCTCCTCTGGAAGGCCGCCCCATGCATCCACAACCCTCTCTGTGAAAAAATACCTCCCTAAATTACCTCTGAGCTGCCTCCATCTTCAAATTGTGCCCCCTTGTTCTTGCACACCTCTTTTTGAAAGATGCTACCTCTTGGACTTTGTTGATTCCCTTGAGGTACTTGAAAGTTTCTATCATGTCCCCCCTCTCCCTCCTTTCCTCGAGGCTATACATATTAAGCTCCTTAAGTCTCTCTCCATATGTCTTCTGGTGCAGACCCTGCACCATTTTAGTTGCCCTCCTCTGGACAGCTTCCATCCTGTCTATGTCTTTGAGGAGATTGGGTCTCCAGAACTGCACACAGTACTCCAGATGGGGTCTCACAGCTGACTGTACAGAGGGATAATAACTTCTTGTTTTCTACTGGTGATGCCTCTCCCTATGCATCCCAGTATCCCCCCAGCCCTCCTTGCTGCCCTCTCACATTGCTTGCCCACCTTTAGGCCATCTGATATGGTATTGTTTAGTTTATAGCTGTACCCTAGATTATTTTTCCGAAGTGCATAACCTTGCATTTGGCTTTGCTGAAACTCATTTTATTCTTTTTTGCTCAATTTTCAAGATGAGTGAGATTATTTTGAAAATGCTATGCAGATTTGTTACCTGTTATGATGCCCCCTACTTTACAATCATCTGCGTATTTGCAGAGCCAGATGTTATTAAGTGGTAGCATAAATGACATTAGAATGTTAAATAGTACAGGGCCTAAAACTGAACTCTGTGATACGCTGCTTGTGACTAATCTCCAAGATGATGTGTGCCCTCTTATGGCTACCCTTTGTTTCCTGTTTGTCAGCCATGAATTTACCCACTTGACTATACTGGGATGAAGATTTACATTAAACATCTGTTCTATTAATACCCTGTGTAAAACTGTATCAAATGCTTTTGACTAGTCAAGGAATATGATGTCAACTGATAGCCCGTTATCTAAAGCAGATAACAGGTTCAAAGAAAGAAAGCAAGTTTGTTAAGCATGATCTACCCTAAATGAAACACTGTTGTATAACGTCTATTTGTCCCGTTTCCTGTAGATGAAAAATAATGCGTTGCTTTAGTATTTTTTCCAGTAGTTTGTCCAAGACTGATGTTAAACCTGTTGGTCAATAATTATTTTTTTAATTATTTTCTCCACCGCTGCTGTCCCGGCAGGGGCTATGACCCCTCTCTTAGAGGGGTACATCCTCTAGCCTTCTCAGGCCATCATGGGTCCTGCCAGGTCCCAAAGTTTTCCGTTTCCTCCCACACCTACTTCTGTGCAATGGGTGGGTAGGCCATCTCCATCTCCATGGAGGCAGCCAATCACCCTAGATGTGGGCCAACCCCTTGCATGGCTGCACGCATGTGCCAACCCCCAGCCACCGCCAGGTGTCAGCCAACAGCACACAGTGCAACTCCCCCCACCCCGAGGAAGGAGAGCAGTCCTTTGGACGCTCAATCCTACCTCCCCCAGCTGACCTCTGAGTGACCTGAGTCTGTTCCTGAACCCGGGTTACCGGCATGGCTCGAGGTAAGGCATCCAGTACCTCAAAACTCAAAGCCACCGGGCTGGCTTCTTGGTTGATAATTTTTAACATTGTGTTTACTGCCCTTTTTATGGATAGGTGTGGCAATGGCCTTGTTCCATTCTTGGAGTGCTTTTCCCTCTTTCAGCGATGTATTGAACAGTAATGTGAGGGGACCAACAAGTTGATTTACTGTTTCTTTAAGAAACATAGGGTTGATACCATCTGGACTGGCTGAGCTGTTAGCTTTAGTAGCTTTAATTACTTCAAGAACATCTGTTTCATGAAATGGCAAAAAGGGCACAGAATTTGTTGCATGTTCCAGGATTACTTCATCTTTATGAGCAAATACACTTATAAAGTAATCGTTCGGTTGCATTGCCATTTCCTTTTCCCCCAGTATCATGCCATGATTTTAAATGGAGTTTTAGAGTTTTAGGATGTATTATTTATTAGTAATTTAATCCGACTCTGACTTAAATTATTCTAATTTACTGTAATGTGTTTTTAATTGTTGCACCTCTCTGTAAAGTGCCCAGAGCCTCTGGGATTGGGCGCTAAACAAATAAAATCTTACTTACTTACCATAAATAAATTAAAAAAAAGTAAAATAAAAACAAAATTCTCCACATTCCCTCAAATTACTGAAGCTCCTTCCTGCCCATCCTCCTGAGTCCTGAAGCAGCCTCAGAGTGTTGTCCTGGGCTGTGCTGTTGCAGTGTAATCTGGGCAAAGGGCAGCAAGTGTGTGTCAGCTGGCAGAATGCTGGTGCCTGGCCCTGGTAGTTGGCACCTTGGTGGCACCCCATAAAAAAAGTAAAAAAAAATAAAAAAGAATAGAATTTTCCATATTCCCTCAAGTTGCTGAAGTTCTTTCCTCCTCCTCCTGAGTCCTGAAGCAGTCTGTGTGTATTGTTCTAAGCTACGCTGTTACACTGTGATCTGGGCAGTGGGTATCAAGTGTATAACAGCTGGTAGTGTGCTGGTGCCCGGCCCCTGATAGTTGGCACCTTGGTGGCATCCCATAAACAAGCATTTGTCAATGCCAAATGTTGATTGCGTTGGTCTGTTGAGCTCGCTCAGTGGCCCTCTGTCACTGGCTCAGTCTGTTTGTCCCAGTGCTACAGGCTGCTCTTTTGTAGTGGGCTGCTGCCTGCATTGGCACCTTGTTCTGCTGAGGAATAAATACGCAGCTGTCCGGACAGAGCTCCATTGAGGTGGCTCACTCCCCCTCTCTGACTCGCTCATTCTGTTTCTCCTGGCGCTGCAGGCTGTCCTTTTGTACTGGGCTCCTGCCTGTGTTGGTGGCTTTTTCTACCCACAAAGAAATCCACAGCTGTTCTGACAGAGCTCTGTTGAGGTCGCTCACTCCGCCTGTCTCACTCACTCATTGTGGTTCTCCTGGCGCTGCAGGCTGCCCTTTTGTACTGGGCTCCTGCCTCTGTTGGTGCCTTTTTCTGCCCACAAAGAAATATGCAGCAGTTCCGACAAAGCTCCGTTGAGCTTGCTCACTCCCCTTCTCTCACTCACTCATTCTGTTCTGCTAGTGCTGCACACTGCCCTTTTCTACTGGGCTCCTGCCTGCGTTGCTGCCTTCTTATGCCCACAAAGAAATTTGTCGGAGTTACAGTACAGCTCTGTTGAGCTCACTCACTCACTCACTCATTCTGGTTTTCCTGCCACTGCAGGCTGCCCTTTTGTAGTGGGCCCCTGCATGCATTGCTGCCTTTTTTTGCCCACAAACAAATCTGCAGCAGTCCCAACAAAGCCCCGTTGAGCTCATTGACTCCCCCTCCCTCACTCGCTCTTTTTGTGTCTCCTGGTGCTGCAGGCTGCCCTTTTGTACTGGGCTCCTGCCTGCATTGGCATCTTTTTCTGGCCAGAAAGAAATCTGAAGCAGTCCTGACACAGGTACACTGAGCTCACTCACTCTCACTCTGTCACTCTCGCATTCCGTTTCTGCTGGCGCTGCAAGCTGGCCAAGATCATGGAGACATCGCTTAAAGAAAGGATAGGAGGGCATCTAGAAGCCATCAGAGCCCAGGACCATAGACAACATGGATTCACAGTGGGAACATCATGCCAGACAAATCTGGTTGATTTCTTTGACTGGGTGACAAAGGAAGTGAATCAGGGTGGGGCAGTGGACAACACTTACCTTGATTTCAGCAAAGCCTTTGACACCATCCTATATAGGAGGCTGATAAACTAGCTGGGTAGGCTGGGCATGGGGGAAAGGGTGGTAAACTGGGTTAGAAACTGGCTAACAGACAGGAGGCAGAGAGTGGTGGTAAATGGGGTGCAGTCTAGGGAGAGGGGGTCACCAGTGGGGTGCTGCAGGGATCGGTCCTGGGGCCAGTCCTGTTCAATGTCTTCATTAGTAAAATTGCAGAATGTCTGAAGGGAATTTTTTCACCAAATTTTCAACATAGCCATTTTAAGACCTCTGCTCATGAACAGTGCCACTGTGATTTTCTTAATTTGTCCCAAACATTGACTGCGCACACCGAATGCGCCATTGTGCGCTACATGCACGGAAACACATTTTGGGTGACATGAAAAATGACAGCTGTACTGCTCATAAGGAGGTGTGGTAAAATGGCAATGTTGAAAATCTGGAGTGCAAATATTAAAATTTTAATTCATAAGCGCGCGTAGGAACTACGCAATGCACACTCGTAAAACAGTCATTTTTAGGAATTTTTTCACCAAATTTTCAAATTAGCCATTTTTAGACCTCTGCTCATGAACAGTGTCACTGTGATTTTCTTAATGTGTCTCATACAATGATTTTTCACACCGACTGCGCCATTGTGCGCTACACGGGTGGAAACATGTTTTGGGCAAGATGTGAAAAATGACAGCTATACTGTTTATAAGGAGGTGTGGTAAAATGGCAATGTTGAAAATCTGGAGTGAAAATATAAAATTCGCAAACTTACGAGAGTGCGTAGGATCAGCACAACAAATGCTCATAAAACAGTCATTTTTGGGAATTTTTTCTCCCAGTTTTCAACATAGCCATTTTAAGACCTCTGCTCATGAACAGTGTCACTGTGATTTTCTTAATCTGTCCCAAACATTGATTGTGCACACCGACGGTGCCATTGTGCCCTACATGCACGCAGGCACATTTTGGGTGACGTGAAAAATGACAGCTGTACTGCTCATAAGGAGGTGTAGTAAAATGGCAATGCTGAAAATTTGGAGTGAAAATATTAAAAATTAGCAAACTTATGAGCATGTGTAGGAACTGCGCAACGCATGCTCGTAAAACAGTCATTTTTAGGAATTATTTCACCAAATTTTCAACATAGCCATTTTAAGACCACTGCTCATGAACAGTGTCACTGTGATTTTCTTAATGTGTCCCATATATTGATTTCACACACCAACTGTGCCATTGTGCACTACATGCGCGGAAACACATTTTGGGAGCAATGTGAAAAATGACAGCTGTACTGCTCATAAGGAAGTGTGGTAAAATGGCAATGTTGAAAATCTGGAGTGCAAATATTAAAATTTGTGAACTTATGAGCGCGTATAGGAACTGCGCAATGCACACTCGTAAAACAGAAATTTTTAGGAATTTTTTCACCAAATTTGCAACATAGGCTTTTTGAGAGCCCACTTTATGAACACTGGCACTGTTGTTTTGTTAATCGGTCCAGGAAGGTGATTTTGCGCAGTGACTGCGAAATCACCCTTCAGGCCCAATTAACGCCATGACAGTGACAGAATTCATGAGGAGGGGTCCCAAAAACCCCATGTTGAAAATTTGGTGCCAAAATTCCAAAAAATGCCTGAGATATGCAGCAAAGTTGAAAAAACCCTATCTATCTCATTATACAGCTTACCGGCATTTCCTCAGTTTGCGGTCGGCTTTGAAGAGTGCAGACTTGTTCCTGGTCCACCGAAGATCGTCGCACAAGGTCCGGAGGTAAGTATGGGGTGAGGGTGGTGGGGAGGCAGGGGTGCAGTGGGTGGTAATGGTTGTGGGAGGAGCAGGGAGCAGTTTGAGGACAGTTTTGCATTTACAGTTTTTTTTTGAATAAGACGATGAGGATGTTTGCCACGCTGGAGTAGGCTCCAGTGTGGGCAGCTGGATGCTTTTGGGGGGGCGGAGCCGACGGGGGATTGGGCACCTGCCGGCCATAACAAATTTTACCATGTTAGTAGGCTCCCATGGCACCTGGAAGCTTTGGGGACATGGAGCCGGGCGCAGGGATTGGGCACCCCTCCGGGCTGTACAGCATGTGCATGGGGAGGGGACATGCATGAGCATGCAGTATGCATGCGTGCGTGTGTGTCTGTGTGTGGAGGGGGGAGCTCTGCTCACTGAAGCAAAGCACTCCCTTTCAACTGTACAACCACTGCATTTTCAAGTGCTGTCATAAACAGCTGCAGCAGTGATTGGGGAACTGGGGCCGTGCCTGCAAACATAGTGACTGAATTGGAAGACGGATGCCACACCTCCGAAAACTTGGATGATGGCACTATGTTTCTTGCACATGCGTGCAAGCAACATAACGTTATGAGCCTACATTGAAATGTGTGAATGCACGCTCATAATGTTGATAATTTTCAATATTTTGACCCCAAATTTTCAACATAGCCATTTTTTCACAGCACCTCATGAATGTGACAGCTGTCAGGTTTCAAATCTTGGCCAAAATGTGTTTTCACACTTGTGATGCAAAATCACCTTTTGTGCAGGATCTGAAAATATTCTCCACCTTTGTTCATGAGGTGGGCTCATAAGAAGACTATTTGGGCATAAAAAAGCTATGTTAAAAATGTGGGGTAAAAATATGAGAAAACAACAAAGTTATGAGTCTACATTACACATTTTCAAGGCATGCTCATAACTGTGGTCATTTTCAATATTTTGACCCCAACTTTTCAACATAGCCATTTTTTGATATCACTTCATGAATGTGACAGCTGTCATTTCTCAAATCCTACCCAAAATGTGTTTTAACATTTGTGGTGCAAAATGATGTTTCAGCTATTGTTTTATAGAAACATAAAATTTGATGGCAGATAAGGACCGCTTGGCCCAACTAGTCTGCCCATTTATAAATAACAGAACAAGCACAACCATGGCAGCACTCTTGCAGGAAAAACAAATAAGTCATATATAGGTCTCTGAGGCAAATGCATTTAATGCATGAGAGCACAACACTAAGCCCCAGCACATCACCTCATAAATGGGATGCATCTCTGGGGGGGGGGGCGTGGCTTCACAGTGATAGATGGCTCTCTTAAATAGTGAAAAATTTAAAAATACAATGACATTTAATTCTAAGAACAAACTGTGTATGTCACATCAGTTTGACACCCATTTAACACACAAATTCTTAATAATGTGCACCCAAACTTTGTCCGATAGTCCATTCAATATAACAGTGCATCAACACTTAAAAAAGTAAAAACACAGCTTCATATATCATTTTGCTCTTATAAATAGTATTGTAATATATGTAAATGCCATAAACTTAGGAAAAAGTATGTCAAAAACAATCCGTCGCTTTGAAAAGTTCTTAAATTGAAAATAAATGTGTCTAGAAAAGACCTAAGTATAAAGTATAGAGGGAAAAATAGAGGAGAAAGGAAGGGGGGGGGGTTATTCTGTGCATCACAACTCTATAATCTTCGCAAATATTAAAGAACATTTAAAATGTAATATTTAAATGTATTACAAAAAATCCATAATTCTAAAACATTATGGTAAATCCATGCTGGTATGACCCAAATGGTGTGTAAAATATGTTTGATAAGCATAGCACCTGACTGTAGATGTCAATGCAACCTTAATGTAAATGGGTAGCACCAAGAGAAAAACAAAGATTTTTTTTTAAAGAGGGGGAGGGGGAAAGAAAAAGATCAGATGGGGAGGGAACAATATAGCCAGACTCAGGTATATTATATTTTAGAAGAAAGGGTTTGGTACATACAGAGAGGCATATAAAAGTGAAACCTTCTATAAATTCTAGCTGTAAACATCTAATTTTATTGTTGTTTAGAAATGGCAATATATTTATGGCATAATTTAACCCATGTGGAATAATTGTTTTCAGTGTGTAGATCCAATGCAATTCCTTTTGTAAAAGGAGATTTTTTCAATTGGCACCCCTTGAGTTTCTTGGGACATGCTCTAAGCCCACAAAACTAAAACTTTCTGAACAACTATTTTGATGTTCAGCAAAGTGTAGCCCCAAAGGGGTATTAGGGCTTGCTTTGTAAATTGAACAACCATGTTCCCGGATTCACTGTTTAGGAGCTGCTGTGGTACAACCTACATAGATTTTTGGGCAACCACAAACTAGCACATAGATCACAAATTCTGCCAGTTTTTAAACTGCTAATTTCAACTGCTTTAGATAGCAATGGGTGTTAAAAAGACTTCCTGATTACAGAAAGTACAAATGTTGCACCGACCACATCTGTAGCAGCCTAAGGGTCTAGGGGGAAAACAAATGGGTCTCAGATCTTTGGATGGTTTACTGTATAAACAGTGAGTGACATAATCCCCTATATTACTCCATCTTCAATAGGTGATCCTTGGTCTGTCTCCTAGCACTGTTTTCAAGTGTGGGTGGCTGTCCAAAACATGCAAATGTTTTTGTACAATCCTCAATATTTCAAATGAAATTCAGTTGTGCTCGGTTACCAAAGTTACTACATCATTCTGCATATCTCTTGATTTTGGATGTAAAAGGGCTTGTCTGTCTATATCTCACCTTTTCAGTTGCTTCATCTAGAAGCTTTATAGGATACCTGCTTTCCAAAAGCCCGTTTTTAAGGCTAAAGCATGGGCTTCAAAAGATTTCCATATTCAAACAGTTGCATGTAATGCACATGAATTGTCGAATGGGGAATACCCCTTTTCAAATGTCGAGGCTGGGCACTTGAAAAATGGAGTCAGGTGTTGCCTGAGGTAGGTTTCCTATATGTCTCTGTATTTTTTCATTCTCACATGACTTAAAACAAATGTCAAGGAAAGTGATAGTACCAGGATTGTAGTCAAATGTAAATTTTAAACCCAAATCATTTTCATTCAAATAATTCTCAGATGAATTTGCTGACTAAATATCCCCATCCCAAACTACCAGAATGTCATTGATAAAGCACCCCCAGCATATCACTTGGGGCAAAAAAGGATTTCTGCCATGGTCGAGCATGACAGCACCCTCCCCGTCAAGCCATAAAAAGGTTTTTATAGGCATGTGCCATCATTGTCACCATGGTAGTTCCGCAAGTCTGCAAGTAAAAGTTCCTGTCAAAGACAATATAGTTACTTGTTAAAATCAATTCAACAGCTTGCGTTATGAATTCTTTGGGTAAATTCTTTGCCCTTGGGTTACTGGTCAAATATGTCATAGGACCAGTAAACCCAAACTGTGGTAAATACTGGTGTACAGACTAACCATATCTGTTGTTAGCCATATGTATCCATGGTGCCAGACCAACTCCTCCAGTTTAGAAAGAACATCTACAGAGTCTCTTATATAGGATGGTTGCAGGATCATTAGCTGTTTTAAAAAACGGTCCAAAAAGTGGATATTATTTCTGTTAAGGATCCCTGTCCTGAAATAATTAGTCTTCCTGGAGGGTTGGTCTGATCCTTATGGATTTTTCGTAGAGTATAAAAGGTGGGGATGAATGGGTTTTCAACCTGTATATAATCACTTTCTCTTTTACAAATGAAACCAATGGCCACACTTTCAGAAGAAAATCGTAAAATTCTGATTTTGAGTCTGGATGTTGGATCTTCTGGGAGTCACTGTGAAGTCATGCCCCCTGATGAAACCTTCCATATATGAGGTGAAGCACTGGGGCTTAGTGCCGTACTTTTGAGCATTAAATATATTCGCCTCAGAGACCTTTTTCCAACTTGTTTTTCCTGCAAGAGTGCCGCCTCAGTTGTGCCTGTTCTGTTTAAGTTTTGGTTATGGCCAGCACCCTCTCGCCTTTGAGTGTGTGGCATTCTGTTTTGCATTTTATAAATGACACCTGTCATGCTCAGAAGGAGTGGTCATAAAAAAATTATGTTGCAAATTTGGGGTAAAAATGTGAAAAACCAACAAAGTTATGAGGAAAATGAATTGTACCAACATTTACTCATTACTTTATTTTCTGCATGTTTTGGCCCCTAATGTTCAACATATCCCTTGTGTTACCCCACCTCCTGGACATGGCAGGTGTCATTTTTCAAATGTCCCCCGAAACTTGTTGCCACAGTCGCACAGCAACATCACCTTTCAGATGGGATTTTAAAAATTCTATCTGTTTTGATCATAAAGTCAGGTCATAAAAAGACTGTTGGGCATTTGGAGTCAAAATGTGGGAGTCCACTTAAAAGTAAATATAGCCGCTCAGCTGCCCTATCCTGGGTAACTGCAATCTAACAATGTGTCAAAACCGGACACCACTGAAAATGAGATATTTTATTTATTTTTTAGCTTTTATTTACTGGGTAAGCAAACTAGACAAGAAATGTCTATTTTCAGGTATAACCTGGGAGATTACAAGAGCATGGTTTACAGAAAAGTACAAGGGGAATTACAACAATGTGAAATACAAGCAATGAGCAGGGTGATACAAATAAACAGGTACAGGATGAACAGATAAGCATATACAACAAGGGTAAGAACAAGCAAACAATAGTTACATTTCATGGAAATAATACAAGTGCAATTTGTCCCATTTTGAGGATGGTAAGTGCTGAGGTGAAGGGCATGCAGGGTAGATAACTCCCCTTACTAGAGTTCAGAAGGTGTAGGGGAACCAGGGAAGTAGAGAGTGCACAACAGGGTCCAATTAGGAGTAGGGGATATCAAGCAGCCATGGAACAGTTACAGGCTGAGGCAGACTTCAGGTGCAGCCAGAGGGAGCTTCTAAAGATGGGATGGATGAGGGTACATCTGATGGTTGCAGCCAGGGTATTCCAGAATCTAGGGGCACAAACAGCAAATGCACGATCACCTGACAGTGTATGAATTTTTGGGACAAGGAGGGGTTGCAAGTCAGCTGACCATAGCTGGTATGATGATGGAGCAAGCCAAAGGAGTTTGGACAGGGCGGGTGGGGTGGCATTGCAGACGATTTTGTCTGTGAAGCAGCCCAAGACAAATAAGTGATAATTATCTGGGGACAACCAGTGTAGTTGACTGTATAAAGCACAGTGGTGGGTAAGTCGAGGGACGGCAAGGGCAAAGTGGCCAATATTATTATAGCCTACATCCCATTTAATAAGGCCAGTGTTTGCATTGAGAGTTAAGATTGTCAGCCCATTGTTGAGAGAGGGAAGGAATAAACCTTTAGCAAGGGCAAGCCGTGCAGTAGCAGTAAGGGACCCATGACCCCAGTATGCAAGTCCAAGCTTGATATTTGTTGCCCTGCAGATATTTTGAATGTGTAGAGATAAGTCTAACTGGGGGTGAAGAGTAACTCCCAGGTATCTAAAGGAGCATGTAGTGCCAACTGGGACACTATGAAGACTTAAGACATTGAGTGGGACAGGACACTGTTTGAGTTTGGCAAAGGAGCTGAAAAGCATGAATTGAGTTTTCTTTAAGTTCGGCACCAGCTTATTTGTAAGGAGCCAATGTTGCAGTTTATTGAATTCAGCTTGTAGGTTGTGATTTATGGAACAGACATCACCTGAGTTTGCTAGGAGGACTAGGTCATCAGTATATACGATTGTGGTGCTATGGGTAGGGACTGTTGGGAAGTCATTGATAAAAAGAGAAAACAGAATAGGGCCCAGAATAGATCCCTGAGATACACAGATAGTGACTGGAACAGGTTCCGATAGAGCTCTATTGTACTTAACAAGCTTTAGTCTGTCAGTGAGATAGTTTGAAAACCAGTTTAGGGCTGGACCAGCAACACCAAGGGAGTGAAGCTTGGTACACAGTAGGGAATGATTCACTTGATCGAAGGCCATTGAGAGGTCCATAAAAATAGCCCCAGTCAGCATACCCTGGTCCATGGCAATCCTTGTATCATATGTAACTTTAGCAAGAGCTGTACCAGTGCTATGTCCTTTATGAAATCCATGCTGTTCAGGTGACAATAAGGTATGTTTAGACAGGTAATCCATCAGCTGCACTTCCACCACCTTTTCCAGTATCTTACCAACAGCAGACAGGATGGCTATAGGACGGTAGTTTTCTATGCATTTCCGGTCACCCTGCTTGAAAACAGGAACAACCTTTGCTACTTTCCAGATTGCAGGAACAATTCTGGTGGTGAGAGAGAGGTTAAGAATATAGGATATTGAGAGCGCAAGCAAAGGGGTCCCAATCTTTAGATATTTTGGTTCAGGGTCATTGTGACCAGCACTCATGTGAGGAGAAAGGTCAGTGAGAAGTTTGTAAGTTTCCCTCACTGAGACTGTTTTAAGACAGAAAGGTGGGTGAGACAGAGATTCTGGAAGAGGGGACTTGTCATCGTCAGCAGTAAACAGGGAGTTATATGCAGAGAGATTGGAGTATTGCTTGTTAAAGGCACTGACGATGGTAGTAGCATTATTGCAATTTCTACCATCGACAATCTTATCCCTAGTATCACACCGGCTATAACCCCCAACTACGGTTTTAATAGTGCACCAGAAGTATCGCAGGTCACTAGCAGAGGATTAGTGGGCTGCCTTGCAGTATTCACTCTTGGCATTACGTATGGCTTTTTTTCAGATGTTATGGAGTTGCCAGTATTCATGGTAGTCAGACAATTCCTTAGAGGCTTTAAATTTACCCTAATGCTTATTGCGGGCTTTCATGAGTGAGAGCAAGTCCCCATGCAACCATTTAGTGATAGTGCCTCTAACTCTCTTTCTGACGCGAGGTGCATGCTTATCCTGCAGAGAGGGAAGGATGTTTAGAAGCTTGTCAAGAGCACCTGTGATGTCTATGGGAGAGAGTACTGTGGCCCAATCTGTGGATGCAAGATCTTGAAGAAAAAGAGCAGAGTTAAAGTGGGAGAAGTCTCTCACTTTTATAATTTTATAGGGCACTTTAGGGCAGGAGACTCTCCAAATGCAGTAAATGGGGGCATGGTCAGATATGGAGTCAGAAAGGACTCCAGAGGCTGAGATCCTATCAGGCCTGTTTGTCAGAAACCAGTCGAGGAGTGTTCCTCAACTCCCATGGAGTGGTTTCGTGTGGGCTCATTGATAAGCTGAGTAAGGCTGAGGGCTGCCAGCAGTAGTTCATACTGCTTGACACTGTCACCAGATCAGTTTATATTTAAGTCACCACATACAAGTACCTCATTTGAGGTGATTTTAGGGCTAATGCTATCAAGCAGATAGGAGAGCCCCTTGATATCCTGCTTTGGAGGGTTGTATGCACAGATGATGTAAATTTTTTTGGCATTCCCTAGTAGGAGAAGACCATGAAGGAATTCACAGGTGGCAGATGGGGGAACCAAGTTGTACTGGATTAGGTATATGTTAAGGTGACTTTTGTAGTATATCAAAAGACCACCCCCACTCGTTTTACCCAAGCGATTGCAGCGCAGGAGGCTAAAATTGGGGAGCGTGAGGGCTGAGTCGGGGTGGTAGGTTTCAACCTTGTTTCCGTGAGACACAGACTATCAGGGTTATAGTGGTCAACCCAGTTCAGCATGATTGTGGATGTGACTACGAACATTGAGATGTACAATTTTAAGACCCTTAAGAGAGGACCAGGAGTGGGTGTTAAAGGTCTGTTGTGAGGTAGGTCCGGGGTTCAGTTCAACATCTCCAGCAAGGAGAATAAGGAGAGCGGAGAACCAGAGGAGGTGGCACAGTCAGGTCTTCCTGTAAAGTATTTTATGAGGAAGGTATTGGAGCATTTGAGCAGTCTAAACACAATTCTCATAGAATTTGGTAGGAAGCACCAGTGGGAATGCACGTTTGCTTGCCAGGAGGCTATTAGATTGGAATAAGAATAGTCATCAGGGTGGTGCATCTCCAGAGGGCTTACATATGGTGGAAGATAGACAGTAGTGAGTGGAACAGAATAGGCAGGTTAGGAAGAACATTGTGGCTTTTTTAATAGCAGACACCTCAGGAAGGAAGTATTCGGTAATGCCTAGTTAAGTTACAGTTCTAGATAAGGTAGAGTAGAAGTTGTAAGTAGAACCTAGTTAGGGTGGAGTTCAGGCAGTAAAATTGAAGTAGGTAAGGGCAGGACAAATTCTTATTGACAGCCTATAAGTCAGGTGATGTGTCAGAAAGATAGAAAGATTCTTGTCCTTTGAGTAGTGCTGGCTTTGGAACAGTGCCCTCAAGTGGTAGAGATTTATAACTTGCAAATGGGAAAGTGGGGAGAAATTCTTGTCCCTGGGCAGAAAGTTTAACAGGCAGACAGCTTTTCTTGCTGGAAGACCTTGGAGAGGTCTCTGCTCTGTGTCTCAGCAGTACCTGCAATTTCAGTCAGACGGGGAGAGTGGCCAACTCTGGCACGGTGAGTGGTCTCTGCAGCCAATTTAACTTGAAGCTGCCAGGGAAATGCAAAGGTAGGGTGTGTAAGATAAATATTCTGTGGGAGGGGTGAGAACAGAGAGCTAGCATAATAGGAGATTTACTGGTGACAGGGGCTTCCCCTGCCCAGTGTCTCCAAAGAAATCTTAGAGAAACTCTTTTTTTTTCCAAAAAATAGGCATAAAAGTTTTAAAATATATTCAGTTAAGGACTTCTAAGCAGTGAAATTAATTAAACAGCTATGCAGTAGCTAACTAACTGAGCAGAACAGACACTGTATCAAAGTTAAGAAATTCTTGTCCCAGGGCAGAAAAGACACAGTGTTTAACAGGCAGACAGAGCTTTCCTGGCTGGAAGTCCTTGGAGGGGTCTCTGCTTTGTCTCTCAGCAGTACCTGCAGTTTCGATCAGAGAGGGAGAGTGGCCGACCCTGGCCCAGTGAGTGGTCTCTGCAGCCAATTTAACTTGAAGCTGCAGTTTCGGTCAGAGGGGGAGAGTGGCCAACTCTGGCACAGCATCTAATCTGCTCTGTGCTGGGTAAATATATAGTAAATATGTGTACAAGCAAGCAAGCTCTGGTACAATAGCAGTACCAGTGGCGAACATTCGGCATTGATAAATGCTTGTTATCTTTTGTTCCCCTCCTCCAGGTCACACCTGAAAATGAGCCTTGACTCAGTGTGCCTTTCCTGGTCACCAATTTTCAAATAAATGCATACATTTGTAAAAACCTAAAAAATAGTATGTTTTGAGCTCTTAACATTCATTTGAATGGGCACACTGATCAACTGATTTAAGTTTGCTTGTTTCAATATTAAATCAAATTGTGGTTGATGTTCTGCATTCTAGTGCAAATGTATGATAACCCAGTATTAAAATATATTTTTAAGACTAATTTGAACCAACATTATCTATAAGTTGTGGCAGACCTCTTAGACCCTCTATAGGCAGATTATAAGTAAAATGTAGCAGCAATTTATTTGTGTCGTTCAAGCAATTCTGACAGGACCCATTCACAAGAAAAAACATTGAAGAATTGTTTTGAATGTCTGTTAAAAACAAATGTTCCTAAAATATATTACAATACCAAACACCTTTCTTTTGACTTTCCCTATGTTTAAACAATGATTTATAACCTTGTAGGAAGACTATCAAATCATTAATTACAGTAGCTGGTGTCAGACAGGTTTTGCTTATGCCAACTGTGTCAGGTTGGTAGATGTTTATCCAGGCTCTCCTCTCCTCTGCAGCATAAATTTCAGTAGCCTGCTGTCCTGAAACTACAGTGAGAAATAGTCATCTGGAAAGATAATGTATGATTCTCTGATGATTTTGAAAGATTTTAATTTTTTAATCAAATGCCAGTTTTTCACGTACAGCAAAAGGAACTCCTTCAGTAATAATAATAATAAATAATAATAATAATTTTATTTATAAGACGCTTTTCCATTTCCAAGGTGCCTAACAATTTAAGAACAATAAATATAAAATCCAATAACAAAACAGTACAACTGAAAATCACAAACAATCAGTAATAAATACTTCAGCTATCCAAAAAAGCTTTTTGCCACAGAAAGGTTTTTTAAGCCCTTCTTAAATTCCTCCACAGCTGTGCACTCTTGTAACCGACGGGGTAGAGAATTCCAAAGGGTGGGATCTGCATAGACAAAAGCTCTTGAACCAGATGACTTCAAATTCACCCTTGGAATCTCTAACAACCCCTCGTTGGCCAAGCGGAGTGATCGATCAGGGCAGTATGGAACCAGAAGCTCTTTCAGATATTCCGGGCCCTGTCCATGTAGGGCTTTAAAAGTCAATAAACTGACTTTAAAGGTGATCCGCCACTGTATTGGCAGCCAGTGCAGTTCACGCAGCACCTGGGTAATATGGCAGGAACAAGTAGAACCCGACAAAAGCTGGGTTGCTGCATTCTGCACCAGCTGCAGGTGATGGATTTCAACCCCAGAAAGCCCTAGATAAAGGGAGTTGCAGTAATCCAAGTGCAAGGACACAAAGGCGTGGACCAAGGTTGGAAGGTCATCAGATGGAACCAGATGCCTAACCCTGGTGATATTCCTAAGATGATAAAAGGAAGTTTTGATGACAGCTGACACCCGCGAATGCAGGGTCAGCCCGTCATCAAAAACTACCCCCAGGCTACACACCCATTCAGAGGTCGGGAGAGAGACGCCGCCAAGAACAATCCCAGAAGGTGCACCAACACCCGACCCCCCTATCTGGTGACCCAGGTCCACAATCAGTATCTCAGTCTTTTCTGAGTTCAACTTCAGCCAGCTAGAATCCATCCACTCCTGGATTTCTTTCAGACAGTCGTTAAAGACCAAGAGAGGTCCATCCTGGTCAGGTGCAAAACAGAGGTAGAGCTGGATATCATCTGCATAACAGTGAAACCTCAGCCCATACCTTCTTACAATGTCTCCGAGGGGTAGCATATACACTGCAAACAGCATGGCTGATAGCACAGACCCCTGAGGCACTCCACAAGACAAAGAAGTTGGGCCTGAAGAAAAAAACCCAGACACAACTCTTTCATGAGGAAAGATGTAAACCATCTGTGGACTCTCCCCGACATTCCACAGATATGCCTCAGGTGTCCTATCAACACCATGTGGTCCACGATATCAAAAGTTGAAGAAAGATCCAGAAGAACCAAGATGGAATGGCTCTTCTGATCTCTTGCCAACAGGAGATCATTGAGCACCTGAACCAGAGCCATCTCAGTACTATGTCTCTTATGAAAACTGAACTGAAGGGGTTCATGGATGTCATGGATAGTCAAATGGTCCTCCAGTTGTGCTGCCACTACTTTCTCAATCACCTTCCCAAAAAGGGAAGGTTAGAGGTAGGTCTGTAGTTTTCGAAACAGTCTGGGTCCAAGGTAGCTCTCTTCAAGAGTGGTGTCACCACCGCCTCTTTCAGGGAGCTAGGAAACTCTCCCGATTCCAAGGAGCACCAGACTATCTGCACAAGGACTGGACTGATGATGTCACTACAACCCAAAATTAGGGAGGTCGGTCCAGGATCCAAACTGCAGCACGTAGGGCGCACACTCTGGATAATCCTCATGACATCCATGAATTCCAGTCGACTGAAGGTACTCCAGGAAAACTGAGGGACAGTGACCCCATACTGGTCAACCACAATCCCCTTAGAGTGTGCTGGCTGCAGTATAGCCCGAATGCCAGCTACCATATTTGCAAAGAATCGAGCAAGCTCATCGTACTCTAATTGTGAAAAAGCTTTCCAAACATGCAGGCAGGCTGGGTTGCACAGCCTGTCCACAGTTTGAAATAGCTGAGCTGGTTGATTCTGAGCAGCCGCAATCTCCCCAGACAGGAATTCTGCCTTCTTACAGGTGATTGCAGATTGTTAGACTGAATAATGGTCCATCGATCTATGGCGGTCGGCATCAAGGGCGGACTTTCACCAGCAACTCTCTAACCTTCGTCCCTGTCTCTGCATCTCCCTCAGAGTCCCATCAAACCAAGGGGACTTGGGGCAAAGGGAGAGGGGGTGAACACGGACTGGAGCAATAGAATCCAGAGCCACCATAATGGCTGTATTATAGGCCGACACGAGGGGGAGAAGAGGTCAAGGACCGCCACAAGGCCTTGGGAACTTATATCCCATAAAGAGTGGAACCTAACCATCTCTACAGGGGTAGGCCTTCAAGGAGAGGTGCTAAAACTAAACCCCACGGTGCAATGATTGGACCACCCAACTGGTTCCACCCTCACATTGGATGTTTCGATCCCTAGGAGGAAGATTAAGTCCAAATAGTGTCCATGTTTATGTGTAGCAGTGGAAACCACCTGTGTAAGACCCAGAGATGTCATTAACTGGAGTAAGTGTTGACCAAATTGTGAGAGTTCATCGTCGACCCAGGCGTTGAAGTCGCCCTGAACCATCAATCTGGGCGACTCAAATGCCATGTTGACTACGAAGTCCGCCACTTCCTGAAGGAATCACTTCTCATCACTGGGTGGATGGTAAATGAGAGCGATTCAATAACCTACACCTGCTACTACTGTACACTCGAAGGACTCAACCTCCTCAACTAATACCCCCGTGAGGTTTAGTTCGGTCTTGAAACAGACCACAACCCCCCCTCCCCCGCGATCCAGTCTCGGGCGGTGTATCGCAGAGTACCCAGCTGGAGTCATAGTCTCCACAATGGGGCCAGAATGTTCATCCAGCCAGGTCTCGGTGATGAATGCCAGGTCCACCGTACCAACAAGATCTGCAATAATTGCAATCTTATTCTTAATGGACCTGGCATTGCACAACACTGCCTGAGTTGGATGAACCTCACGGGCCGCCCGGGCCATCTGCCTACCACATTCAGTAGTGCCCTTTGGTATGGGCACCAGACATGGCGAACCACGATCTGGATTCCATTTTGCCCCAGGGTGTCTTCTGGATCCAACCACCCCAATTCGGTGACCCCCCTCATACATCCTCTACTGTTCGTGAATAATGCCCAGCACTCTACAGTGCTGGTAGGTCTCAAACTGGACAGGGAGTATAGAAAGGGTGAAGGGTATGAAGGACAAAGGATCAGTAGCACACTACTGTGTGGGTTGGCATCCAACACATTCTGCAGCTACAAAACAAATTATAAATACACTAAGCAAACCCAACCGTATTATCACCCAACCCCACTCCTACGCTTAGATCTTGAGCCACTACAATCCCCCCTCACACATAAATAACATACAAATAATAAAATAATAAAATAATAAAACTTACCCCTGCCAACACTCTCACGGCCGGGGAGAAGTGCAATTTAGGCACTCTCACTGCCCAGACAAAAAATCACAAATAAACAAAACTACATATAAATAATGGGGATTTACCCCTTCCCCCAGTTCTCTCACAACCAGGCAGACAGAGTGATTTCGGCACTCTTACTGCCCAAATAACAGTCACGGTCTACATAAATAAAGTCACAGAACTTTAACATAAATAAAGAAAAAAAAAATAAGTATGTGAGCGACAAGGTCCTCTCTCCACCCAGGCGTCCACCAAAGTAAAAATTTAAATCCAGAGAAGGGTGCAGTTAGTTCCAGCAGTCTTCACCCATAAAGTACAGGAGTCACAGAATCCAGAACAGGGAATAGGCGTCCATAAAATCAGAAGAGGAAACCAGAACCGAGCCGCTCATAACCAAATGAAGTAGGGGGTAGAAGCAAGAGGGAAATCCAAAATATAACTCCACTGTAGATACGAGGGAAAGCCAAAATCCAAATCAAAACCAGCATCTGTCGAAGTCTACCAAAGGATTCTGATCAGCAGCTTAGGGCCCATCAACTCCAATCTGCGTGGAACCCCGTGGGAAATAATGCAGCCCCACCAAGACACCCGAGTAAGGCCATGCTGCAGCCAAACCTGCGATTCAAGGGGAAACATGGTACCCCAGCCAGCTCCCTGGCTAAGTCAATACCCCAACCCCTGGTGAGGTGGTAAATCCCTCCAGGAGACACACAATGGAGTCGGGCCCACTTCAGTCACTATTCACCATCCAAAGTATTTCCAGAGCCAGTATTCAGCTTTAACTATCAGCCCAAAATCAATTCACAGCCAGAGTCCAGGCAAGAACCAGCCATACATCCCTCACTAGATCTCCTTATGATTTTCCTCCTGACTAGGCTTCGAAAAGTGTCCCGCTCCCTCTCTTGCGTTCTCCACAACTCAACCAACTTCTCTCCACTACCCCTCATCCCATACAGTCCAGCAAAATTTCTTCCTGTGCAAAGAGCGAGGAACACCGACCACAGCAACAAGAGTTCTTCAGGCTCAATAAGAGCTCCACAGAAGCCCAAACATCAGAGACAGGATGGTAAAATTCTACAATTTACACCGTAGATCATCCAAGATCACATTACATGCAGCAAGCTTACAGCAGACGCTCCAAAATCAGAAGTGCAATGCAAAATAAAACCAATAAAACAAATAAAATAAAATAAAATACTACAAGAGAAGACAAAATAACACAAAATAGCATGGAGATTCAATGAAAATTGAACAAAACAGCAAGCCCAGCCTGGCAGCTATCTTGTCAGAGCCAAGTCCTTCCCCTGTAACAGAGAACTGGAATTGGCACTAAGATGTTTGCAGCACAAGAATTTAATCACCAGCATCGCTGATTGGCTGCTACAGGTCATATGGCTTGCCAACAACTTGGACATACTTTATGTGTGCTTCCTGTAAAAACTGCAGTGTTATAACATTGAAGTGCTAAAATGTTGAAGAGAAACTAGGTTTGTTTGGACCAGCTTTGCTGGTGTCCAAAATGTTGTATTTTGGCATGCTTGCTAAATGCAAATTCAGCACTGGCTCATTCTTACCTAGGTGATCCACAGCTGGAATCCCATACCAGCCTGTGTGATCTTTAGCAAGTCACCAGACCTTCCTGGGCATCTACCCAAGAGTACCAGCTGTAAACTAAACAGAACAGGATCCCCCTGGAAATCAGAAGTTGTACCTCAGTTGATCAGTCCCTGGTCAATAAGTTGTTAAAAAAAAGGCAGTAAGTGATTTGACTTTCCCTGCTGATGTGTGGCTTCTTCTGAGTTCTGAGACTTTTTTGTCACAAATCTGGTGGGAGAGTTATGTTGAACATCCACCTTAGATGCCTCTTGCATGGGGACTGGGTGGTTGGCTCCTGCCATTACGAATGCCACCTGATGGGGGTGGAGGGGGGTAGTAGTCATGTGAGCAATAATATCTGGCTCCAGATGGGGGAGGAGGTGAAATCTTGTCACAGGCATGACTCAGGATGTGGACACAATGGGTGGCATCATGTGCCCACTTCAATAAAAATGAGTGCTAGTAGGATTGTGATGAGGGGCCTACTTCTGACTGGCTATAGAGGTGTCTGTCATGGGCTGTGCCCCAGTGAAAGTGGTGTGGCACATAGGGTGAGGAAGAAGTGATGGTGGTACTCTGACACATGATGCTGCCCCTCACCACAAACACACACTCTCTATGTTTAGCAAAGGTATAGCCAGCCTTATGGTCAGCTAACTGTCCTCACCTGGAGAGGTGTAAGTGCAAGACAGTACATGAGGTGACAGGCAGTGGATATCTGGAAGCCATTCCAGCTGGTGTGGTATAGAGCCTACCAGGTCACCATCTCGCACGCTTGATAGTGCACGTCAAAACAGTGCAACAGGAACAGTGCAGTAGGGAAGAGTGAGAGGGTGCAGAACAATGAAAGAGTGTATGTATGGTAGTACACCCTCTCACTCTTCCCAGGCAGAGAATAAGACCTCTTCTGGGAGGAGGGGCCAGCAAGCAGCTGCCGTAGCTTGACAGGATGAGCCACAGGTAGCATGGGAGGCAGGGAGTGCATCTGCAGACCGGGTTTTGATTCCTGGTTCCAGACGCATGACATTTTTTAACTTTTTGAGTTTGGTGCAATTGTAACTGTTAACCCTTCCCCCCAGAGTTGGTTATTTAAGTTGGAGGGTTGGGGGGGCACAAACACATTGGAAATATACCACGCTGTATTGCTGGTGTGGTATATTGCTGCGCTGTAATGTCTTGTGACATTATGACCCCTTGCCAGTATAAAGGGGCTGTGGGCAGGCTGAAGAAGCTGCTCACCAGCAGGGTAAGGAGAGAAACATGTAAAGTTTTAAAAAAAGACAATTTTATTCCAAAGCTTGCCTGTTTTGTTGAGAATGTGTTATAACTATATCTTTTGCACTGCCCCCATTTTATGAGAAGAAACAACAAAAGCAGGAAGACTGTGCATCCCAAGTAGAATTATTTGCTGAGGCTGATCTTTATTGTTTAATGTCTGAATTTGTTCTGGGAGAGGAAGCCTCAGTCAGTGCGGTGGATAGTCAGTGTGCTGAGCTCTGGCACATGCTTTCTCTCTCTCCAGCAGGAGATACAGGGGGAGGGAAAGAGGAGGGAGCTGAATTGGAGGAGCCATTCGGGAGGGCTTATTAGCCCTTTTATATTTGCTGATGTCACTGCATAAATGAGAAAAAGGCAGGATCCAAGAAAAAAAAATCTCTGCTCTGTGTGGGCATGAGTGTGTGTGGAGACTAGAGAGAGTAAGGGACTATAGTATCCAGCTCTGTCTATCCGGCTAATTTTTCACACAGATCTGTGCATTCAGCATTTTCTTCCTACCGGGTAAGGACTTTAAACCTCTTTCTAAATATTTCTGTCTAAGGTTTCCATGGTGTAATTTAGATATCTAGGTGAGGGATTCATAGCCTTTCTTTCTGTGGCTCTTCTCTCTCTTTTTTTTTTTTTGCATAATCTTGCCTTATCTTAATTGTACTTGTTTTCCCTTGATCTCTTCATTCCATAGAATGCTGGAGCCTCAGGGAGCATTCTCCCTCTCTCACCAAGAAATTAGGTTAGCATAAAGATGCTTCACTTTAAGCACTGATTGACTGACTGACTGACTGCAGTAGGGGTACTATTACCTGTGCCTTTAAAACTGTCCTTCATCCCATGTGTGTTATAATATATTTTATTACATGCGACAAAGAATCCAAGCTCTGAAAGATCGGTGCTTCCACCCTTTTTAAGTTTTGCATTGAGCACATCAGTATAGACCTTGATCTCTTGGCATAGTGGAATGCAATGCATGGCAAGCTAAGCAGAAGTGTAGAATGGATTATCGGGGCTCAAAAAGAAATAACTTTGACTGCTCACAAACAACTTCAGTTGATTTGTTTTTGATATTTTAATGGGGTGTTTAGGAACAAATATTACATTCTGTTTTAATCAGTTATGTTGTAGTTGAGAAAACAGAGATGTGAAATGTGTATTATATCTATAGTGTCTGTCTATCTAGATATCTCCACCCCTCTTGATATATATGTTTATATATAATACTTACATTCACATATCTATCTATCTATCTATCTATCTATCTATCTATCTATCTATCTATCTATCTATCTATCTCCTCTCTAATATATACATATATGTGTGTCTCTCGCTGGCTCCCTATCTATCTATCTATCTATCTATCTATCTATCTATCTATCTATCTATCAAAAGAGTGTGTACTGTATATAGATGTGTATTACTACTGTACCATTAATCTTGCCTAGAAAGTGCTGGTATGAACGACTGGGGGGGCACTTGTCAGGGTTTCTTGTAATGATGTTACTATACTATGCTGTATCATTAGATGAGGACTCTACTTGACATTATCTGATCTAGTCCAGGGTAGCTTTATCTTACTACTGTTCTTGTTAATGATCCAGTTTCATCTTGCTGCACCTCTTAAATGTGAACAGTTTTGCTGGGCTGAGAAAGAATGGAAGAAAATGGAAAGCTTAAAAAACATCATCAGTTGTGTTTATTTATAGATGTAGCATCACGTGACCTGCTGCTGCCTGTTTAAAAATCAGTTTACCCCAGTTCTGAGCAAGGGCATGTGTCTAATTAGCCTTGGAGTAAGAAGAGAAGCACTGGCATGGATTAGGGCACTTTGTGAATCTACCAGTGAGCCCCTTCCCCCATCAACCATCCATATATCCCTGGTACTGATAATTTAGCATTGACAGGCAAAGTACAGGATGTTTTGTTGAACCAAGTACCTATAACAGTGGATTTGGTGAGCTGCTGTATGCACTTCCTATCAGGACTGATATCAATCCAGGATCTGATCTGTTCTCTTCGTGGGCTCTTAAGAGCTTCATGCCCTGAAGCAAATTTCACTGAAAAGTATGTTCCAGGACCAAGAATAAAGCAGCCTTTGGAGGCAGGTGCTGTTTTGCATATGTGGTCATAGATAGATAGATAGATAGATAGATAGATAGATAGGTGCTGTAGCTATGATAGATATATATATATATATAGAGAGAGAGAGAGATAGATAGATAGATACTGTAGCTATAATAGATAGATAGATACATAGATAGATAGATAGACAGATAGATGCTGTAGCTGTGATACATAGATAGATACATACATAGCTAGATACTGTAGCTATGATAGATAGATAGATAGATAGATAGATAGATAGATAGATAGATAGATAGATAGATAGATAGATAGATGCTGTAGCTATGATACGTAGATAGATACATACATACATAGATACTGTAGCTATGATAGATAGATAGATAGATAGATAGATAGATAGATAGATAGATAGATAGATTTTATATTTTTATTTATTTTATCAGGAAAAGCTCCGCTAAGCAAGCTCATTTGCAAGGAGGTCCTGGGTAGGACAGAATACAGTTTCAAGAATACAGTAAAACAATACAAGGAAATAATACATATTAGATATAAATACAGCCAACAGTTATAATAGAAAAGCAGCACAGTATACAGAAAGAATGTCATCATAGTAAGCAGAGCAATACTATAGATAGATACTGTAGCTATGATAGGTAGATAGCTAGGTAGATAGATAGATAGATAGATAGATAGATAGATAGATAGATAGATAGATTGATTTTAATAGATACAGTAGCTAGAACTTTTATGTAGCTATTTTATTAAAGGTAAAATACTGTAAATAGGAAGATACTATAAATAAATAGCTCTAAAGACATTGCTGAAAGGTATAGATAAATATCTATATAGACAGAGAGGCAGACTGCATGTGCAAACATGCACAAAAATTTAGTCTCCCAAGATATTAATGAACCAGGACATCAGATACTTGTATCTGTATATTAGCTTCAGCAATTCACAGCCATACTCATGCCCTAGTTGTAACAGTGCCCAATATGTTTCCTATTCCTGCCTGTTGGACCTAAAGTCAGCTGTTACGTTAGGCAACTGTTTTACTGTCTGAAATACATTTAAAGAGCATCCAACATCTCAAGAACTGAAAAATATCTTATATGGGCACAGTTCTGCTTACATTTCCTATTAGGTTTTTATTTCTGCTCCCCATTATTTGATACTACTTTTTATTTATTAATTTTTTTAATATACATTTTTCTCACCAGGGCACACCATAGGCAGCTACTTCCACCCTGCCTACCATCTACTGTATGTCCATCCACTGCTCCCCCCCGTATCACCAAGCCCCACTTCCCCCCACAGATTTCCCCCCTGGTGGGGCCAGGAAGGGGGGTGCATCCTCCCCCTACCTAGGACTCACAATCCAAATCAGGGCTATTTCAGTGAGCCAGTGGTAGAGTAAGACACCAGTTGGCAGGCAGGCAGGATGTCATGGAGCCCACGGTCACCCTTTCTCCCATTTTCATCCCTCCCCTTCTGTGACTGTGAGCGCATTCATGTGGAGGCACACGCACACCATGTTGTCACATTCTTGCCTCCCTAACTCCAGTGCTGCCACCCGACCTCCAGCAAGGGGCAACCAAGGAGCAGGACTACATTCTGTCCCTCCCAAGGAGAGAAGAGCCATCTGTCAGTCGCTCAGTCCTCTCCTTCCCCTGCTGACCACTGGCAAATGGAGCTCGCTCCCAAGCCTGGGTCACTGGCATGGCACGAGGTGTGATGTCCAGCACCTCAACCCTCAGCGCCACTGGGCTGGTATTCATTACTAATTTCATATGCTCATAAACAGGATTCTTGTTCCATGAGAGCTCCTCATTTCCCATTGCTTATTCCCCACGTATGGTCTTAACACACTGCTTTTGACATCACAGTTATTTCCATTACAGCAGACTGCAGAATTGATGATTATGATTCAAGTGGGGCTGTAGGGGCAAATGAACTCCAAGGCATAAATATCCTGTTTTCAAGCACATTTCCTCAGTATTTGATAAGGTGGAAGAGAGCTCTATAGAAGATATGCGAAATACAACTTGGACTGCATCTAAATATTTTTTTTGTCAACATCTTCCCAGAGACGTCAGCATCTCTCTCTATGTCCTCACATTAACAGAATAAAACAAACAAACAAATGAACAAACAGAAAGTGACCCAGAAAAGGTGGTACAGCAAGGAAGAGAAATAAGAATTTCTATGGGAATCCAAGAACTTGGAAGGCTAATTTTCATTTCTAAAAGGAACTGACCAGTATGCATGTCTGGTGACCATGGATCTTTGAACTAGAATGAAAATAGCAATGTGCAGTGGGGGCCTGAAATAGCACCATTGACTCCTGATGATGCACCATCCTTTTCTGTAAACTAATAAAAAATTAAAAAATAAACACATCTCAAATAAATTATATATTCATCTACTTGAGAGACCTTAAGTCCCTTCCACCATCACAATATTATGAGTCCTGCCGTTGGACTTAGCTCTTGCAAGCTACAATAGAGCAAACACTGTAATGTTTAAAGCAGTGAACATAACCTGTTAAACTTGTGTGTATGGGGGGGGGGTGGAATTTGCTAAACCTTGACCCAAATTTAGGAAACATGGGTAAATTAGTATTAAAATGTTTCCATTTTGGGTTTTAGCAGTTCAAATCTCAAGGATGAGATCCTGAACCCTTTAACAAAGCAGGCTTATATTCATTCAGGAGTGACAGCATGACTTGGTTGGCACCTCTCTCACCAGCAGACCACAAGTCCAAGGGCTCAAATCAAACATCAAATCCAAAGACCCTCTAAGTGAAAGATGTTTTGATGCATTCATCCATGGTTTTGTGTATGTTGTCGTGCACGTAAAACAGCAGTTCATGATGCAGAGACAGTTTTTTACTTGTACCTTTCATTCCGTTTGAGATCACCGTTTTGCTCGTTTTTCTAGGTTACCCCACACACACACACACACTGTTGGTATTTTTAAAATTTGAAACAATTAATTATGAGCATCATTAATTATGATTGCTGGAAGGGTTTAATCAATATTCTCAGCTGTATTTGAACACCCATGGTTTAGCATCACTGTCCTTGTGACTAAGGGGAATTATAATGCAACAGACAGTGCTCAGGGTGTTGGAAAGTTGGATCAGCAGGGCAATCTTCAAGCTACAAAAATGGACAGTAAGGTCTGACATAGTGAACATAAAATAACATGTGGCTCCGCAGAAATGGATGTGGAAATAAGAATGAGCTGCACACATCAACACTGGAGGGTGCAAGGGACTGTCTTATGAAAGCAACAGTACATTTTGAACTATATTTTTTATTCTATCTTAGATTGCCCCAATCACCTGTCTTGTAAGATACCCATTTCCTCCATTTTTAGTCTACTTTAGCATTGTTTTACATCTGACATAGTAAAAGTAGTAGTCTTTTAAATATGCCTTTTTCATGGTGGTTGTACTCGCAGTCATGGTAGCACACCAAATGTTTGACATCCCTTTCCTTGTGACTAAAATAAACTAGCATTCAGCAGACAATACTCCTTGACTTTACTGGACAGTGAGTCTTCAAACACTGCTGAGAATGATGATGAAAACCTGGGACTAGACATGTTAATAGAAACACTCATTTTATGATTTCAAATGTAAAAAAAAGTTATAAAGCAGACTAAAATTGGGGGTGATGGTATCATACATAACAGAAGATAAGGCAATGCAGTTTTATTTATATAGTGCTTATTCTGAGGGCTAAGGGAACTTCACTGTATACAGTACCTGCATTAGTGCCATTTACTGTAGCTCCTTGCTTCGCTTAAAACTCAGTGCAAGGCATTATGGGTATGCAAATCCTTGTGCAGGACAGGCTGGCAAGACCTCACCAAAATGAGCACTGCTGGTAAAAAAACAAACTCTGGTCAGAGATTATATGGCTGTTCAGAGTGGTGAGAGTGAGTAAAAGAACACTCAGAGCTCTCGCTGTGCCAGAGTCTGCCATGCCCAAGATGGCGGTGATAAAAGAAATGGGCATGCACACACAGTTTGAACCAGCGGCCATCACTTCTGCAGTTGTGGAAGAAAAAGTAGTGCCCCACGAAGGGGATGTGTTTATGTGTTGAGCAGAGGAGGGGAAGAACCACTGAAACACAATGAGTGGAACTGTACCAGATCACTGTGGAAGCACACAGGACAGTGGTCTGGACACTTGCATCCACAGTGCTCCTACAAAGATTGACAGCAATACATCTGCAGAGCTCCACCCATGCAGCCGTAAAAAAGGCTTTGACCTTTGTTACAGTTTGGACTAAAAATGGCAAAGTACAGGCATGTGTTTTGTCCCAGTGGGACTCTCCATCCTCTGTGTATAGTTACTATCTCTGCCAAGTACCAGGACAGTCCCAGAGGAACACTTACTGTAACAAATGTTAAAGCCTTTGTAGGCACATTTTGTTCTGGTGAAGCCTTGACTGCCCGCTACACCCAAGAATTTGCATAGCTATAATGCCTAAGGTTTGAGCCTTTAGATTGTATGACTGTGGTTTGGAGAGACATAGAGAAACCAAACAATCTGGATACTTTTTTTCTCTCCTTGCATCCATGGTGGATCTTACACACAACTCTTCCTGAAAACTGCCACTCTGGGATGTTATTGAAACATGTACTAAATGCCTACCTCCTTGCTTCATAAAGCATTCATTAAATAGGCCATGAAAAATCCTGTAGACTCATTAGCCAAGATATGTCACATGATCATTGATTATATTCTGACAAGCACATATCTCACCTGAGCTACACTTTTTTAACAAATTAAAAATGTAACTGTGTATAATGAGTTTTTTACACACACTAAGGATGTGTAACAAAAAAAAAAATCTTAAGCATACAGTTATGTATGTTTTTTCTTTGGCTGTTTCTGTGGGGTTCCCGACAGCACTCCTTACTCCTGCTACCATATGGAGTCCATATGTTTTAAAGCAGCTTTTTAACCAATCGAGGTTAGTGTAAAAACAGTTTGTTTGGGAACAGTGCTTGCGTGACTGGAGGCCACTTGAAAACTGACACACAATCTCAGTTTCATGCTATGCTCATTGTTTTGAAAGCAGCGCAGGGAGAGTGCTAGTAAAGAAATGTTGTGATATCTGGGTATGACGACATATTGGTTATTATGGCATTTGACAGGATTCAACATAGAGTTGTTAATGAGAGTCACCAGTTATTGTAAGTGGAATAACATGCTCTAGGGTGTGTGGTTATCAGGTAATAATGCATTTCTTGGGTTGTTGCAGCAATTGGCCACACTTTGTGCATAATAACCACTCAAGGCATGCATTATTTCCTATAAGCACATACTCTGCCATGTGCTATCCCTTATGTAAAAGATGCTTCACGTATAAAAGGTGTTGTACAAATTTTATCCCACAGGACATTTTGGGGAAGTATTGTATCTTTATGAACTGTTGAAAACTTTGCTCAGTTCTACATGCCCAAAGGTTTATGGGGCAGAATTTTCAAAAAGGTTGAATCTGGATACAATCTTGTTGTGCCTGAGTCTGCATTCCTTTTTTTAAAGATGAATCCCATTGTGAGAAAAAGTCATGATGTGCAGTCACAAAAATGACACTAATGCAGTTTTCATCAATTTTTAATGTAGTTGCATCTTTTTTGTTGCAAAAGTCAGATTTTGTTGGGCCATTTAATAAATTGTGTAACAGGCTGGATAGCTGTACCAATTAAAAACAGTGGTGGGCTAGTTTAGTTTCAACTGGATCTTTGTATATATAGTCCCAGGCTAGTCTCAGACAAGATCGTTGTGAAAATAGTGGCAGGCTAATCTCAAATGAATCCACTTGAGCAGCCCCAAGGGTGAGCCAGTAAACTACAGAACGATAAGCCTCACATCCATCATGGGAAAGCTGATGGAGACAATCCAAAAGGAGAGGCTGGTTTCCCTCCTAGAGGCTAATGGGCTGCAGGACATCAGACAGCATGGGTTTGTCTCAGGCAGATCCTGTCAGACCAACCTGGTGGAGTACTATGACTGGATAAGCAGATAATTTGACAAGGGCCATGCAGTAGATGTCCTGTACCTGGACTTCAGTTAGGCCTTTGATTCAGTGCCACCTGGGAGACTAGGAAATAAGCTTGAAGGCATGGAGTGGGGGCAAAAATGGTGGGATGGGTTGTGAACTGGCTGCAAGGGAGACAGCAGATGGTGGTGGTGGGAGGCGAGCTCTCATCTCCCAGGGTGGTGACAAGCGGAGTGCCACAGGGTTCTGTACTGGGACCAGTTTTGTTTGGAATCTTCATAGCAGACATCTCAATAGGTATCAAGAGCAAGATCAGTCTGTTTGCAGATGACACCAAGATGGGTGTAGTAGTGGATGATTTATGAGGATGGCAGGGGTTGGAAGATGCTCTGGCAAAATTGGAGGCCTGGTCAGACACTTGACAGCTGGGGTTCAATGCCAAGAAATGTAAGGTGCTATATTTTGGTGCAAAAAACCCAAGGAGGAGCTACCAGTTAGGAAGGATTCAACTAGCCAAGACAGAGAAGGAAAAGGATCTGGGGGTGATCATAATGGGTGCAATAAACAACTCTGCACAGTGTAGAAAGGCAGCTGCAAAGGCCAACAGGATGCTGGGTTGTATTGCCAGAGGCATATCCTTCAGTAGGGGAGAGGTTTTCCTGCCGCTACATAGGTCACTGGTTTGACCACATCTGGAGTACTGCATTCAGTTCTGGTGACCATACCTGAAGAAGGACATTAGGTTACTGGAGGCGGTGCAGTGCAGGGCAATAAAAATGATCCAGGGTCTAGGGGACTTACCCTACAAAAGCAGGCTGAGGGAGTTGAACATGCACTCCCTAGAAGAAAGGAGGGATAAGGGGGACATGATTGAAACCATCAAGTACTTGAAGGGAATAAATAAGATGGGCATGTAAGGGCTGTTCAAATTAAGGAGGAGGAGGGACACTGGCTGGCACAATCTGAGATTGGATGGGGGAAGTTCAGGAGGGAAATGAGGAGACACTTTTTTACGGAGGGGGTGGTGTCAGGGTGGAATGCATTGCCAAAGTAAGTGGTATCCTGTAGAACAGTGGGCTGCTTCAAAAGCAGATGGGACAGGATAAGGAAGAGGGTCACTGGAGGGGAGGGGTGGGAGGGAGAGGCAGCTGCAATATTGGGGCTGGTAGTTGCACAATCGAGCAGACGTTATAGACCATAAGGCCTTTATCTGCTGACAATTTCATATGTTCATATGAATCCTTCTGAAAATCCTGTTCCATGTTTTTTGACCCCCCCAGTCTGTTTTGGTTTGGTGGGGGGCTGTCTCATATTAATTTCAGCTCCATTGCAAACACCAAATAGTGTTTGGCATACTTTGTAATGTTTTAAAGAAGACAGGATGTGATGACTGGCTGCTCCTAAGAACATGTTGGAGTTGGCTGGTCCCAGCAATGCTGTTGCAACACTCTGTGCTACTCCCTGTTATAGCTATGTTTCTGGATTCAAAGTTGCCCACCATGTGAACTGGTGGCACAAATTAGCAAGCTGCAGAGCTGATTTGCACCATCCACAGGTGAGGGTGTGGGCAACCCAACGTTGGAGGATATTTTGTTTGCCTGATAGAGATTGTCAGTGGTGTCCACCATGAAGGAAGTTGTTTGCCTGCCAGGCAAGAGGAAAAGGTAAACCAGGGAGCCTTGCACAAACACCACCCCCACAGAAAGACTCAAATCAACAAGATAAACTATAACTATATGCTGTATGTCATTTACTTAATCCATTTAAAGTCACTGTATCAGTCAGTGCAACCCCATGTAGCTCCACCAAAATGGCCCCTGACTTGTTTCATATCTCCACCCAGCTACATTATCAAGGGGTATTTTAAGGTCCTTTTAGGATCTGTAGAAATTGGAATTTTCTAAAATGTTAAACAGTCCAGTCGGATCAGAACTGGCAAATTCTGAGCAACCATATTTGTTAGTCACCCTGTACAAATATCGGAGAAAAGTAAAGTGACATCAAAGATAAATCTAAGGATGTCGGAACTACATCTTTGATTTAAAAAAACAATATGATGATTTTTTTTGCCAGTTAATACTCCTGCTTGTCTGAATCCCACCACAGACACTGGCACTGTGTGACCCTGAGAGAATCACCTGACCTTCCCAGGTCTGTCTACTCAGCTGCAAACTGGGTAGAAGCAGAACCTTTTTGTTCATTATTTCACTACAAAGCCTGATAATAATAATAATAATAATAAACTTTATTTCTTTTGTGCCTTTCTTAAATCAAGGCACATTACAAAATAACAATTATAAAAACATCATAAAACAAATTAAAATCCAAGCTAAAATATACAGCATTAGTCAAAATCTATGTCTTCACCAAATGCCTTTTTCCATAAAAAGGATTTTAGCCTTTTTTAAAACCCTCCACCATCATGCACCCTCTAATCCAACGTGGTAGAGAATTCCAGAGGGTCGGCACCGCAAAACTAAAAGTGCGCGAGCCGGAAGATTTTAAAACTGCCCTCGGAATCTCTAGCAAACCCTCGTTGGCTGAGCGGAGAGATTGCATCAGAAGGTAAGGCACCAGAAGATCTTTCAGGAAATCAGGGCCCAAACTGTGTAGGGCTTTATATGTTAGTAATCCGACTTTAAAGGTGATCCACCACTGAACCAGCAGCCAGTGCAGATCCCGCAGCACCGGTGTAATATGGGAAGAACATCAGGTCCCCATTAACAACCGGGCCACTGAGTTCTGCACTAGCTGCAAGCAGCGGATATCAACCCCAGGAAGCCCAAAGTTGAGGGAGTTGCAGTAGTCCAAACGGGAGGTCATAAAGGCGTGGATCAATGTAGGCAGGTCACCAGATGGAACAAGGTGCTTGATCCTAGCGATGTTCCTAAGATGGTAAAAGAATACATTAACAACCGCCGACACTTGCGCACGCAATGTCAGCTGATAATAAAGGATCACCCCCAGTCTCGCACCTGTTCAGAGGTAAGGAGCTCCACATCCCCCTGGAATAAATCTGAGGTTTGATTTGCCCCCGGCCACTCAATCCGGTGGCCAGGATCCACAACCATCACCTCCGTCTTCCCAAAGTTCAACTTCAACCAGCTGGACCTCATCCAACCCTGGATCTCGCTGAGACAGTCGTTAAATGCTGAGAGTGCTCTATTCTGGTCAGGTGCAAAAGACAGATAGAGCTGGGTATCATCGGCATAACAATGAAACTCCAGCCCATATCATCTTACAATGTCTCCGAGGGGAAGCATGTACACCGCAAACAACATGGAGGACAGCACAGAGCCCTGAGGCACCCCACAGGACAGAGCGGTAGGATCAGAGGAAAATATCCCCGATACAACCCTCTGAGTTCTACCTGTGAGGAAGGAGGTAAACCATCTGTGTACCAAACCCATCAACCCACAGATGTATCTCAGGCACTCGAGCAGCACCTCATGGTCTACAGTGTCAAATGCTGCTGACAAATCCAGAAGGACCAAAATGGAACATTTTTTCTGGTCTCTCGCCATCAGAAGATCGTTGAGCACATGAACCAGTGCAGTCTCAGTGCTATGTCTCTTTCAAAAACCTGATTGAAGAGGGTCATAGATGTTATGGATGGATAAATGGTTGTCCAACTGGGCTGCCACCACTTTCTTGATAACCTTCCCCACAAAGGGGAGGTTCAAGATGGGTCTGTAGTTGGCTAGGGAGTCTGGGTCCAGAGAAGCCTTTTTCAACATTGGTGTCACCACCGCTTCCTTCAGGGAGTGGGGATATTCACTGGAGTCTAAAGAGCACCAGACTATCCTAGCCAGAACTGGAATGATAAACTCACCACAGCCCATAATCAGGCCAGCGGGACCCGGGTCTAAACTACAGCTTGTGGTATGCATACCCTGCACAATCCTCATAACAACATCGATTTCCAGCCTTTTGAAGGAACGCCAGGCAAACGGGGTACTTGTAACCGTAGGCTGGGTATGACAGAATAGGGATTATTGTTTGAAAACTGCAGAATGGCTTACTCCTCAGATCATTTATCTTAGAAAAGAGAAGAATGCGAGGGGACATGATCACAGTGTTCTGAATATTAAAGGGGGCCTAATAGAGTAGAGTTAGGTATTTGTTTTTATTTTGCAATTTTGGGCTGGGAAAAGCACACATGGGGCTGAAGCTTGTTCTCAGGTGTATTCCAGAGCACAGGAATGCTAACTGACTTGTTTAGGGTCACACAGTATGCAAATGGAGGTCATGGGGCTCAAATCCAGGTCTGCTTGATATACCAGTTGCATTCACAGCTTGTGGTTCTAACCTCCGGTACTCTGATGTTTGAGGTAGTGAGAGAATGCAGAAATACATAATATCCAGTGAAACTGGGAAGGGGGAAAGATGCAAGATAAACAGGAACATCACAAAGCACTGCTGCAGACGGGGGAGGCAACAGGTGAAAAAGACTGCCCAGTAAGACTGTGGAAGTAAGCATGTATCAGGTCTAGCAGGATCTATACTAAAGAAGTAGAAGCTAATCTGAAAAGAGGGCAGACTAGATGGACCAGTAGGTCGTTTTCTGCTGACCACTGCTATGTAACTATGTAAGGTTTTTAAAACAGGAGTAGACTTGATTCCTGCAGGACAAGAGCATTGAGAGTTACACAGTATGAGCAGGAGTAATATTCAGCTGTTAAAATTGCTTGTATGTTCATACCTGAGTATTGTCACTGCTGTGTGGCTGAAGGCGTACCATGGTGCTGTTTTACTGTGTTATAATGAAAAGAACAATTAATACTGCTTATTACAGTGCATTAGTAACACGTGGCCTTTTTACAGTTTGTTACACTTCAGCATCAGGAGCAGCAGTGGGTTTGGCAAGTATGTCATGTAGCACAAGTCTGGTAAATCAAAAGCAGGGTTCAGAATTAAGTCTGGTGTCCACTAGCCAGCAGGGCTAGTAACTGAGAACACTCACATGCCCCAGTACCAATCCACATTCCCAACTGGTATGCTTATTGAAAGGTTACCTCTTCCAATGCTAACCAATGAGGCTAGCTGAAGGAAAATTGTCCTGGCACAATACAAACTCCACCTGCATTTTGCCAGAAACGAGTGCCAATTTCAAACCCGGATGTAACTAAAAAGAAAAACACACACACGGATTCATGCACACACACACTCACACAACTGAAACAGTGTTTAAAGTGCATCTCTTCTATACCATTCATATAGAGACTCTGAACTGCACCCTACTTAACTGGGAGGACAGTAAAATCTTTGCTGATACCCACAGTGTTTGTTTCTGTGGCAACAGACAGTTTTTGGAAAGTCTGAGTTGACAACACTGTAGCGGCACATTGATTTCCATGGGGGAGTTTCTCTTGGCAATGGAAAAGGCGAGTGGAAACATGTTTTTATATGAATGCATAAATTCTCTAGGATACAGAACATCTTTAGAACAACCTGCTCTATCAAAATCAGATACAAGGAAATCACAGATTTTCTTAGGTACAGTTGCATTCATATGAAACACTTTCAAAGCTGAGAGTGCTTCACAGAATACTAATAAAAGAAAACATTACAGAGTGAGTGCAGAGCAAGACAATATAAATCTTCAAGTATAAGGAAAAGGACTAACAAACAAAAATGTAGCTTTCACTGGAGGTTTGCAAGAATAAGTATGTTTTCAACATCTTTTTAAGAACATGTACAGTAGTTCCTGCACTGTTTTTTTTTTTTTTTTTAATTATTCTTTGGTAACCAGGTAAGACCCATTAGGCACAAGTGCCTGTTTGCAGGGGTAACCACAGGAGCACTGGGAAGGTTAAGTGACTTACTCAGTGTCAAGCACAGTATGCAAGATTGCCCGCTCAAGGTGACAGCGGCCGGGTTCAGGAACGGATTCGGGATACTGGAGGGCTGGCCGGAAGGAGGAGGAGGATCGAGCACCCATGGGACACTCTCCTCCTCTGAGGAGGGTGGGTTTCATGTTCCGCTACTGTACCACCACCTGGGTGACCACAGGTGGAGGTGCAGCAGGATGGCATGAAGCGGGTGGGAGGACGTCGGCCAGGAGCTGGAGTACTTGCACATTGCAACATGCTCTGCCCCTTGGCTCCCCTAACATGCCAACATCCTGAGGGGTGGCACCAGAACAAGGAAAAAACACCCCATTGCGGCAGTCATAGATGGGACCCGGCTGCTCCAGATCCTACAACTGGGCTCCCGGCCGAGACCACAGAGGACCTTCTGGCACACACTAATGGACTGGAGTGGGAATCGGGGGACCCCCCTCCTCCCAACCCCGGGGGGTAGGCCAAGGCATGATGGAGGTAGGTCTGGTCACTCCTTACAGGACTTAACCGGGGAGGGACTGGGGGATCGACAGCCTAGGGTACCTGGAAGGGAACCACCGCGATGCAGAGAAGGGGGCAGAAAAACAGTAAATAATAATAAAAAAAAAAACAGTATGCAAGTGGAGGTTGTAGGAATCAAATCGAGGACTGCTGGATGTAACAAGCCCATTCACAGTTTGTTACTTTAACCACTAGGCTGTACTGCTGGCCCTAAATTTCTGTGCAATGCCCCTTTTCCTTGTGCCACAGATGGCAAATGAGATTGTGTTTGTTATCTCTGCTTGCCTGCCTGGATTTCAATAAATTTCAATTAATAAATATATGGGGGGAGGGGCAAAATAATCTGTAGAGGCAGAATAAAGGGGAGTAGTGTAAAATGCATTGTCTGCAGAACAAGTCTGTAGTGTCTGACATCAGTTTGTGCTTACAATACCCACTGTTCAGCCACAGAGACACAATTTCAGGAGGGACAGATGAACACTTCAAGGCTAAATCATGGACGTACCTCAAAATCAGAGGCAGTTGCAAAGTATGACCTATGCCACTGTATTCTGCACTAGTTGCAGGTACTGAATTAACTTGACAGAGGGCTCCAACTGAGCACAATACAGTAATCAGACTGCGATTTCATGAATGTGTAAATGAATGTTCCTTAGGCCAGCTGCTATACCCATGGATTAGTTGCCCCAATTATCAGCTGTGACCCTGCAACCTCCCCACTCCAGTTAATTACATTTACTGATTGCATAATCCAGCTGCCCATGCTGTTAATCAAAAGTGAGGAACACCCCAGCAAGAAGACTTTTTTTTATCAATTTATGCATGATAGCCCGCCTGTAATGCAACATCTCATTTTCAGCAGGGCCCTGCTTTCTACCCATTTCCCAAGATGTGGGGACTGGAGCACTGGAAGGTTAAGTAACTTGCTCAGTGTCACACAGTGATTATCTGGCTTTGGCGGTGTTTGAACCTGTGATCTCCTGCAGATTAATGCAATGTACTTTGTGAGTCATAATTCTTGAAATGCATGTGGCCTAGAAGTCAGATACTAGACAAACAACTGACTTTCCCAGCAGAACATGCTGCACATCATATCTTGATGCTGAGGCACGTGCATGTGCTACTTATTTAAAACATAAAAAGTGTATTTTACCAAACATGAAACATTCCATTTACAGCAGTGCCGTGCAGAATTTTCAGATCCCGAGGGAAGGGAATTCTGCAAAATTTTGGAAAATTCCAACTAATTCTGTGGAATCCCATCAGAAATGGCATCCCTAAATTCTGTAAGTGGACTTTAAAGCAGCAGTACCAGTTAACAGAAATTTAAATAATGTGTTTGGCAGTCAGAACAAAGGAAAACATCAATGTATCTGATTTAGTGTTTGCATTATTCCATTCCTGAGGCAAAATAGAGTATTCTAAAGTTCTTAAAAGTTATTGGTCCTTTGCCAGGTCCACCATCATAGATGTAAGCAGATCAGTGTGGTATTGTGCTGCTGACCATCAGAGACATGTTCTGGTAACACCCTGACATATCTGCATTATAAATTCAGTGGGTGCAGTTAGTGTGCCATCTCTGGGAGAGGATTTTTTGAAAGCTGATGGGGGCTGCCATCTTTATTGTAGATCCACAAAAATGACAAACGTTTTAATTCAACATGGGGCACAATTCTCAAAGATTGATGCAGAGCTTGCACACACCCTGCATTAAACCCTGTGCTGCCCCAAACACATTGCCGCACCATGCTCCCGATTCTGCATGCACTTGCAGCACTTTACCCTCATTATGGCGACTAACACCAAATATTTGGCACAAACCCTGTAAAAAGGTCTGTGAAATTAGACCAACAAAAGCTGGTCTAATTCTTGCCCTATGGTGCATGGGATCAAGAATCCTGATTGCCAGCCAGGGAATGCCGAAAGCCCCATGCGCCGTGTGTTCGGCGCACTGGGGGCTTGCAGCATTCAATCCCTTTTGAGAATCGAGCCCATGGTCTTAAAAAGAGCTGATTGAATTTAAAATACCCAAATGAAGCCTCTAATATTATAAGAAATATATTACTGCTGAAAAAGGTAGGATGATACTTTTTGCTGGCTAACTAGTACTGCTACTTTAAACTGCAGATTAGGTGTTTTTTATTTGATCTAAACAGTGGATCAGCAAACTGCAGAAAAATAAACCATGGTTTACATAACCGGTGGACATTCAATTTGTGGTTAAAATTAAATGACTTTGGCCCAGTGGTGCTGAGGGTTGAGGCGCTGGATGCCACACCTCGCGCGACGCTGGCAACCCAGGTTCAGGAGCAGACTCAGGGTTGTTGGTGACTGGTGGGGGGGTGAAGGATTGAGCATCCCAAAGGATGCTCTCCTCCGCCAAGAGTAGGTTACTGGGGGTATCTCGTGCACCCGATGTTCCTGGTGGCCAGTGGAAGCAAGGGCTTACAGGGGCAATGGTGGCTCTCCGGAGCCGGGGAGGGGAGGTCGCTTTGGGCACTCGGCAATGGCATGCGTCAGCATGCTGTTTGCCTGGACATACATCCTTCGCACTGGCATTCTCGGGGGTCAAGGGGAGAAAAACAGGAGAAAAATCACATGCAACCCCAGCCCTCTGAGCACAATGAAGCCAGGGTAGGGGGTGCCTTGAATAGCCCAGGCGGATGGAGTAGGAGGGGCTACGATGCCTCCTCTGAAAGACGTGGGAGCTGGGCAAGTGCAAAAAAAAAAAATTAAATGACTTTCGGAATTCATCAGAACTGTTGGAGCTTTCTGAAAAGAATTTCAGAAGCAGAATTGCCATTCTGCCTGAACTATGCTGGCAGAATTTTACATTTTCCACAGCTCTCACTTATAGTACACCAGTTCACCAGTATACTTACCATAAGAAGGCACACACCAACTTTACCGCCTGCCATACAACTGTCATCCAAAATCACAAAAAGATTTATAGTGTATGGTGAGACTTTATTCAGCGTGGAATTCCATACCTTGTAAAAAGTTGTTCTGCTGCAGTACTGATGTTTGAACTGCAGCAGAATGAGAGGACAGATGTCATACGACAGTGCATTGCTGATCAGCTGATCAGCAGGCATGCTACTACCGCTTGTGCTGTGGTGAAGTGTGTGGTGAGTAGCACTTTCAGAAAAATAAAAATGAAGTGTTAGTGAAGTGCTGCAGTGAACATTTTCAGAACCAATAAGGGAATCTGTGTTTTCTCTGCACCATACACTATAAAACATAATGTGTAGGTACCCAAATACACACCAGGGCTGTTTTTCCACCACATAGTTACCATGACAACAGGGACTTCTGGAGCTTCACTCTAGAGGCCACTCTGTTGTCAGGTAACCACTCAGTGGAAGAAGAGCCCTGTTGTGTATGGGCTTCCATACATTATCCTATATCTTTTACAGAGGGGGTCCAGCCTCCAGTAAAACAAATACTGGATAGCATCAGCAGAACTTTATTGTACTACTTTCTAAAATCAAAGTCCAGTGATACCGAGAGTGCCAAACTTAATTGGCTAAAACTGAACTACATGTAAAACAAGAAATGACTACAACCTACTACAGCTACTTTAGCACTGTGTTGTAAAATGTGGGACATTGTTTTAATAATGGGTGGTAGCATAAGTTTTTTAATTTATTTTTTTATTTGCTGTACCTTTGTGTAGTAATTTAGTAAGTAGAAGAAATAATAATATGTAAGGTTGTTACTGCAATATACATGGGATTTTTCTCATTTTTTTATTTATAGTGTTTAGTGTATTTGGTACCAATAAACTTGAATTTCAAGGCATTTCAATCTTCCTTCCTTAAAGAGTTGACATGAAAGCTGTAGATTTGTCCCTTTTTTTCATTATTTTTTTATCCTCCCCCCAGATGACTGCATGCAGGTCCCTCTACTCTGCATTGCAACCTGAGACCATCCACCACTCCCCTGGTACCACTGAGCCCCATTTCCTCATGGATTTTCCCCATGTGGCAGGGCTGGGAAGGGAGGCAAGCCCCCCCCCCCCACCCAGGGCTCATTATCCAGATCAGGGCTTCCAGCAATCCAGCAGTGGAGCAGGATGCTGGTTGGCTGAAGGGCTCCATGGAGCATGCAGTCACCCCTTTTCCATTTTTTTATCCCTCCCTTTCATGTCCATTGGCGTGCATGCGTGGAGGCACACGTGTGTCACGTGGCCATGCTTCTTGCCTCCCTAACTCCAGTGTTGCCACCTGACCTCAACCCAGAGACAGCCAAGGAGCAGGACAACCTTCCCTCCCTGCCTGGGAGACCCATTGTTGGATGATCAATCCTCTACCTCTCCAGCTGACCCTGGACAACCTGGGCTTGCTCCCGAGCCCAGGTCGCCGGTGAGGCACGAGGTGTGGCATTAGGCACCTCAGCCCTCAGCACCACTGGGCTGGCTAGATTTGTCCCTCTTTCATTCATCCACAGCTGAGGCTGTTTTTACGAGTTGACATTCTTATTCCCCACAAGGACAGACTATGATGTCATAAGCAAGGAATTATGATTTCAGCTCCAGAGAAAACCTCAGCTGTAAGTGAAGGGCAACAGACAAACACCCAGTTTTTGTGTGGATGTACTTGATAACTTGACTCCAGGATGCTCCGCCTAACCCTGTATGTCATGATAGCCCCCCTCACCGACCTTATTAACCACTCCCTGTGCCTCGGTCAATTCCCGAATGCATGGAATCAGGCTGAAAACACCCCCATATACAAGAATGGAGACCGCACTGTGCCAAGCAATTACAGACCTATCTCCATCCTCCCCCCTCTCTCTAAGGCCCTGGAAAAAAATAGTATCCATGCAACTCGTGGACTATCTTTCCACCCACAACATTCTGTGCCCTGAACAACATGGCTTCCGCCCTGGTCACAGCACTACCACAGCTCTGCTGGAGTTCTCCCACTATATACACTCAGCACTAGATGCCAGAGAGCTGGCTGGGGCAGTGTTCATCGACCTGTCCAAGGCCTTCGACACTGTGAGCCACCCATTACTGCTAGAAACCCTCGGTAAACTGGGGTTCTCAACCAGTTCGCTGACCTGGTTCTCCAGCTACCTCTGTGACAGATCCCAATGTGTCAAATTAAATGGTAGCCTGTCTACGGCACTGCCTGTGCGCTCTGGAGTACCCCAAGGCTCCATCCTGGGCCCCACTTTGTTCAGTCTCTTCTTAAACTCCCTTCCCAGCTCTTGCTCAGGCAAGCTACTACTATATGCTGACGATGCAGCCCTAGTCGCCTCCCACCCCAACCCACTCACACTTCAGAGCTCCCTGCAACTCTCCTTCAACCAGGCTGAAAAATGGTTCCTCGACCATCGCCTGGTCCTGAACCTAAAGAAAACAAAGACCATGATCTTTGCCCACTGACAAAGTAACTCCAAAAATACTCCTCTTTGCATCCTTCCCAGTACCCTTCACCCCCTTGAACAGGTAGCCATGTACAAATACCTGGGCATCACCTTCGACTTGGCGTTCTCCTTCCATGCCCATATCCATGCCTTATCCTCGGCCATGAATACCCGGATTGGGGTCCTCTATCGCCACAAGGACTGCCTCCCCGAATTCGCCCTACGGCTGGCGATCACTTCCTCCATCCTGTCTTTGGTTGACTACGGACTCCCCACCTATGCTGTCACTGACCTCACTGCCCTCACAAAAATCCAGACATCTATCAACAAAGCCTGCAGGCTCCTGACTGGTGCCCCAAGTAGAACGCACACGTGCCAACTCTACTCCACCACTGACATACTCAATTTTGAAGAACGGCTGCAATATCACACCTGCATACTAACCAAAAAGTATCTACTTGGGCTTTGTCCCCCCCGGTGTCACCGCACTGCTTCCGCGGGCCTCTCACTCGGTCGCTACCCGCAGGGCTACCAGTGCCACTTTCCAGGTGCCTAGAGCCAGGACCTCCCTCGCCCAAAGATCCTTTCATCATAGAGCACCGTCCTGGTATAACTCCCTCCCCTCACATGTCACTAGTGCCGCCAAAATTGGCCAATTCAAAATCGCCCTTCGCAAACACCTCATTAGCTCATGGAGATGTACGTGTCTATCTTAGGGCCTACTGTGAGTGCCTTCCAGACTTATCAGCTACTGCAGGACTAAGTATATAACAGTGCTCGTGTTTTGCCTGCCATCAAACTGTATACCACATTTTGTATCCTGCATGTCCCTCTGGGAACCCAGTGACTTTGTTGTGGGCTCCCTAGAAACCCAAATATTTAGATGGCACTTTGATGATTCTGTATTGTATGTTGCATGTATTTCACTTGTACTGTTCTCCACTGTCTTACCTCACATTTAGATTGTTCCCCTCCCTGTGACGAGGTGCCTTTGTAAATGAGTCTCTGACTCAAAGGTTGTAAATCCGATACATGTCTTAAATAAATTAAATAAATAAATTAAATAAAGAACAAAATGACTTGGCTAGGTAGTGTAGTGGTAGAGCTTCTGCTTGCTACTCAAGTGACCTAGGTTTAGAAATGACTTGGGGTTACAGGGGCCAGATGAGTGAAAGACTGATGAGCATCTCACTGGAAAACACTCAACTTTGGGGTGGGTGGAGGGTTCTGTCCTCTGCTGCCTGTTGCCCAGTTGAGGCTTGACAGCAGAGCATGCAGAAGTTGCCACAGGGTCAGGAAACACCATGGATACCAATATGTGATTGTGCATAACTGCACATGCTCACATCATGTCATTGCTTGTCAGCAGCCGCAGTGGAGGACAAATAATGGAAAAATCACTGAGACAGAAAGGTGGCAAATGACCCCCCACATGCCCTGAACTACTGACTAGGCACCCATCACCTGGACCAGATATTCACCTGTCAGGGAAATTGCACTCCCTGGCAACCCCGCTGTGGAGGGACAAACCATGGAGGCACAAAGGAGAGCAGGCTACGTACCTGGGGTTTGTGAGTGACAGGGCTGGGTTAGGGTAGTTAAGGATGAGGCCACCTAGTAGTCAGGACAATAAATATGTACAGGGATGGGGAAAAAAATGAACAGAATGGCTTGAAGTTTAATTTTTGTTTTGAAGAATCTTGTAACTGGGTTTTGTGGGTGCCAGCAGGGATTGTATGTAGGAGTCCAGATCCTCTGCTAAAAAAATGCAAAGAAGGACTATGAGAATTTGTGTTATTATGGATAGCTCAATTTTGTCTTTGCAAATTCAACAGTTACAGTATTAACATCTTGCTGGCTAAACAGAAACAGATACAAAACTGTGGCATTTATTGTTGCCCATGCTACACTCTAAGACATTTCACAATGGGCCAGGCTAAAAGTGTGGTTGCTTTCCTTACCTCAGAGCCATGTTTGTATTGCAGGACCTGGATTCCCATTCTGGGTCAGCTTGGAGAGGAGAGGGGTTCTGTGGGTCACACTGCTGGCACATGGCTGCCCTCTGGTGGCCCAGCAGGGAAGAAGCCTTTCAGGCAAGTATACATTTGGTCCTGTAACTGCTACTGGTGCCCCATGCATGATGCACAATCACAGTTCACAGGCGCCAAATGGTGGAAATAACCACTTTTACACTAGTGTTCTGTCTTGTGCCACATTGTGTTTTGCACAACAGAGACACAAGCCTTCCTTTGCATGGTGGATCAGTACTTCATCACTGTGCTGACAAAGGGGTAGGAGCAGCCATGAAATAGCAGGGGCCAGGCATATCAATGAGCGACTGAACCATACTATGCCATTAGCTGGCCCCTGCACTCTCAGTTGCAAGCCACAGTGCTTTCCCATACCCATTAAAATAGCTGAAAACAGTTCTACAGGTGGGTGCAGGCTTGCAAACTGGTATAAAAATTCCAGCACGGGATGATCACTGGAATTAAGGGACTGGGCTTTGGAGGAAGGGGGGCCACTGGACACCAGGGACTTCATTTGGATAAGGGAGTGCTTGAGGGGGCCACTGGACTGCCAGACAGGACCAGGCAAGAGCCTGCAGTGTTGACTGTTGTCTGCCTAGACGTTGGCACAAAGTGAGAAGCAAGGAGGGTGGGTATTACTTTGGTAGTAATGCTGTTGGCCCACTGCTTAGTACATGGCACAGTGCTATAGCTGTGCCATCTAATGACTCCTGTGGTTGTTGCAGTCCCGAACATTGGTGGGTGCACAACTAATATCTAGATACGTGCATTTGCATATGTGTTGAGTGACTGTCACATGGAGGGGATTTATAAATCTGCCTATAGAGTGCCAGCATCAGGGCATCTGTTCTTTCCCATACCGCACCACCACACCTTTTGGAAAACAGTGAGGGGAACCTGGGAGCCAGCAATTAACCCATTGAAAAAGCACTGGTTTGGTGTGGCACATTGGTGGGAGTTATGTCCTGAAGTCTTTGGCTTCACTTGTTTTGCTGTCTGTGATATAGTTGTGTTAAACTGCTGTACGCTACTTGAATAAACTGCTGCACTTTGCTGGAGGATAATCATTATGACTTGTGAGTACCTTGTTTATACAGCTTTGCTTCTTTGAGGTGTTTTGTGCACACTAGGTTCCCCTCTATTTTTGATTGTTTGGGCCCTTGAAGCCTCACCGGCCAACACCATTGTGATGAGAGGGGTTCTGTAGTAGTAGTAGTAAGTAAGTATTCTTATTCATAATTTTTTTCAGATCATGAATATGGTTTACCCAAACAGCAGTTGACACATACATACACAGTGCAAAACATTTGTTACACAGATCATATTATAATAAAATCGTGTATGGCTGATACACAGTAATATATAATAGTGCAAACAGTTTATCATCACATTTGAATACTTACATCAAGCAAGCAATAAGACATGATGAGGTGTGGGTTATCTCCTGATAAGAGCACGCCCAGGTGCGTTGTTGAGTGCCTTATGCACCTGGGCGTGCTCTTATCAGGAAATAACCCACACCTCAGAGTGTCTTATTGCACTTATAAAATGGGTTCATCAAGTCACTAGTTATGGAAAAAATAAATAAAAAGAGGGAGAACATTTTAAGAATTTGAGCTTTTATAACATAAACTTGTTAAATAGTCCCTTTATTTAAGTACTTACTGTGCCCCCCCCCCACCATCTCCCCACCAGACAAACAGACATAATGGTTAGGTTGTTTTGTCTGGATATACTTTTAATTCCCCTTTGTGTTCCTCCTGTTCAGATACTATAAATTACAGTGTGTGCCATTTAAATGTAACGTTAATGTTGCACTGCCGCAGTGACCTGCTGCTTTGAGAGCAAGTAGAGGGCTTTTGGTTTTGTGTGTGTCTGCTGGTAACTGTATAAATTCAGGAAGACAGAAACAGTTTTTAATTATTTTTTATTTATAGATTTTAGGGTTTGGTTGACTATTGATGCGAGCGGCTTGATTTTGTTTTGGAGCGAGCTTGTCCCTTAGCGGCCGCCATATAGAGCTGTTTTCAGGTTGTGCTTTTTTTCCCCAAGTTTCTGTATTGCGTGGTGCCATGATAGTGTGTAGAAATACAAGCAGTTTTTGTTTGATGGAAATGTTTCAAGCAAAGTTTGTGAAGGGGACAGGGTAACGTGAGTGAAGGCAGCATGCTGTGAATGGGAAGATGTCCACACCGAGCGCTTGCTGTTTTCATGGTGTCACTGAGGTATTTACATTTTTTTTATGTGGGTTGGGGGGAACAAGGTCTGGATGGATTTCTTGCAGTGTTTTTGTGCCTAAAGAGATACAGACAGGCTACTGTTGCTTGATGTCTGCTGTTACAGCGCTGCAATGTTTACCGTTGGAGCTGCTTGTTGTGTGGCTAGTTTTCAGAAATAGCGTGGGTAGGTTACTGATTTGTGGTTGTTGTAAGATCACTCAGGAGAGAATAGTGCTGGTTGGCATAGATACATGCTGATAAGGACACGGCTGGAACGTCCTTTCAGCCAATGAAATTGAGACTTTTTTAAACCCATTTTATAATCTGAGTTAAACACAGTTTCCCATTTAAAATGGGCATAGGAAACAGACAAGGCAAGGAGACTCATCCAGTATGGATCTAGATCTTAAGTAGATCTTGGTCTTACACCAATGACACCTGGTCCCCCGCGTTTTATTTTTAGCCCACATCGTAATTTGGACAGCATTGCAGTGGTTTGTCTATAACTTCCATAAACCATTTTTTTATGTTGTTGAATACCATCAAAACATTAGACAGCCTCAAAGAATAAGGTGTTGAATTTTAAATTTTTGCTCCAGAAATAAAAAAATATCCCCCTATAGTTGACCTTTTTTGGGGTGCAGTATATATAAAACACTGTTACTGTTCTCAGTCCTTCCTTGATCTTTCTTAATTCCAAGTTATTCATTATGTAGTTAGGGGCCCTGCCTTTAAAGCACTGATACATGCATCTAATAATATGAAGCTTCCTTCTTTCATGTACTCTAAGCCACCCCCATTTAGAGTACATATACTGTAGCAATGGTGTACATCCCCGGGAGCATCGGGGATGATGTGGACAAACCTATTATAAATTACATCCAGTTTTGTCAGCTCCTTCCCCGATGCCCCAAGATCATAACATCCCTGTAATCCAGGATTAGCGCAATCATAGTATTTACAATGTATTTTTGGGCCTCTTTTGGTAAACATTTTTTGACCCAGTACAGCATACTGAATTTTCTACCCAAGTCTGACACAGTATTATCCATGTGTGTATCCCATTTGCATCCTGTATCCAGCCAAAGTTCCGAGTATCAATATGAATAAAGCTATTCCAATATCGTGCCATCAACAGTTAAAATATTTAATATCTCATTTATTTGCCCTGATTCTGAAACCCACTTAAACAATAAAGTCTGTGATATTTTTGCATTCAGGGCAACCCTGTTTTTTTCTGAAAAAAATTACTGTACCTGATCCAGTGCCATCTGCAGATCACCCTTAATTTGTTTTACAGTATTTCCTGGAGTATAAATAACTGCATCATCAGCATAAAGATGAATTTTAGCATTGGGGTTATTGAGAGAGATTGTTCATATAACCATTAAAGAGCAAGGGCACAAGACGGGGCTCTGTGGAACTTCTGATTTGATTTTAGAAAAGTTAGAGGCAAAATGCTTAATGGAGACCAATTGTTGTCGACTCTTCAATATTCCTTAAACCACTTCAGTGGGGTTGTTGACAGGCCAAATGATTTTTGCCTGGACAGGAGAATCTAATGGTCCGAAGTATCTAATGCTTTTGATAGAGCTAAAAAGATCACACCCACTGACAGTCTCCTGTCCAGAGTCTCCTGCCCATTCCCAACTACATTAATTAGAGCTAAAGTAGTACAGCTTCCATTCCTACCACATGTTTTGTAGTTCAGTGTATGTGGCCCCTGTTCTCTTTACAAAGTCTATATGGCATGAACTGGGGGGGGGGGAGTTGCAAGAGTGCCCCCGAGAACTAGCTTGATGCTGACACTGCATTCTTGTGGTAGGTCTGTAACCACACCCCAAGGGACAAGAGGTGAAAATGAGATTAAAGGTGAAATTAATACTGATGACACCCCCAACACCCACTTGCTCCATGAGTTCTAGATTATGGATCTCTAGATCACCTGCCCCCCTGCCCATGAACTGGATCATTCCAGTGCAGCAGACCCTGTCCAAAGGAGTACGTTTGTGTGGAACAGGATGAATCTGCTTAGAACTATGTGGAGACAAGCTAGGGTGCTCCAGAGGTGAAGGGATCCAAATTTATTTATGTAGTTATTTAGATTTGTTGCACAGACAGGTAGCTTCATCCAGGATTGTCAATAGTCTTTTGAGAGGGTGCTGGTGAACAATGGCAGTAACTAAGTTGGCACTTGAAATTTACTACTTATTCAATTCAATTCAATTCAATTCAATTCAATTCAATCTTTATTTATATAAGGCACCTTTCTGAAACCAAGGTGACTGTACAATACATGATAAAACAATAAATAATTAAAACAATATTAAAATTAAATTAAACAACAATATTCAGAAATCATTATAAGCTTTGCTAAAGAGATAGGTTTTTAAAGCTTCCTTAAAACTTTGGACAGTCGGGCAGTCTCGCACCTGACGAGGTAGAGAATTCCACAGGGTTGGGTCCATAAAACTAAATGATCTGGCCTCTGAAGTTTTTCAACGAGCCCTGGGAATCTCTAGCAATCCCTCATCAGTGGATCGGAGAGAGCAGGAGGGACAGTAGGGACAAAGGAGATCTTTCAGGTAAGCAGGTCCCTGATCGTGTAGGGCCTTATAGGTCAGTAAACCAACCTTGAAGGTGATTCTCCAGCAAATTGGCAGCCAGTGCAGTCCGTGGAGCACAGGCATTATATGACTGGACCTAGAAGAACCAGTCAACAGCCTGGCTGCCGCATTCTACACTAGCTGCAGGCGGCAAATCTCAAGTCCCGGTAGCCCAAGGTAAAGGGCATTGCAATAGTCAAGACGGGAGGTAGCGAAAGCTCGGACCAAAGTAGGAAGATAGCCTGGAGAAACCAGGTGCTTCACCCGGGTGATGTTCCTCAGATGGTAGAAAGAGGTTTTGACAACTGCTGACACCTGAGATTTAAATGTCAAACAGTCATCAAACACAACGCCCAGGTTCCACACCCGGTCTGAGGTAGTTAGCTGGACACCCCCAAGCCATAGACCCGAGGGTGATCCAACCAACAGACCCGCCTCCCGGCAACCCTGGTCCACAACCAACACCTCAGTTTTTTCTGGGTTCAACCGCAGCCAACTCACATTCATCCAGTCTTGGATTTCGGCAAGACAGTTGTTAAAGACCGAAAAGGCAGCATCTTGGCCGGGCACAAAGGACATATATAGCTGAGTATCATCTGCATAGCAGTGAAAACCCAGACTGTACTGCCTAATAATCGCTCCTAACAACAGCATGTACACCGCAAACAACATGGGCACCAAAATGGAGCCCTGCGGTACCCCACAGGATAGGGAGAATGATGCCGAGGTAAAAATCCCGGACACCACCCTCTGAGTCCTACCTTTGAGGAAAGATCGAAACCAACTGAGGATTGTACCAGACAGCCCACAGATAGACCGCAAGCGTTCCAATAGCACACCATGGTCCACAGTGTCAAATGCTGCAGAGAGATCAAGAAGGACCAAGATGGAACGAGTCCTTCAATCTCTTGCTATTAGGAGGTCATTTAATACCCGGACAAGAGCTGTCTCGGTACTATGCCTTTTCCTAAATCCAGACTGGAGAGAATCATAGACATTGTGGCTAGTCAAATGATCATCCAACTGTGATGCGACCACCTTCTCAATAACTTTACCCACAAAGGGTAAGTTAGAGACAGGCCTGTAATTTGCCAGACAGTCCAGGTCCAAGGAGGACTTCTTAAGAAGGGGCTGAACCCCAGCCTCCTTTAGAGGATTTGGAAAAATCCTCCTCTCCATGGACCTCCAGACTATCTCAGCAAGGACAGGACCAATTTTATCCACACAGCCCACTAAGAGACGTGTGGGGCCCAGATCCAAACTACAGTTGGTCGGACGCAGTGTTTGGATGATCATCACAATGTCACTGATTGTGGGAAGGCTGAAGTCAGACTACACAAACTGGGTGTCCGACATCTCCTGCTGACCATCACAACTCCCATTAGAGAGGGTCAAACAGATATCAGATCTGATTGTGGCAACCTTATCTGAAAAGAATAGAGCAAACTCCTCACACCATTCTTGAGAAAAAGCTCTTCTGGGCTGAAGACAGACTGGATTGCACAATCTGTCCACAGTCCGGAAGAGCTGAGCTGGTCTATTCTGTGCAGCAGCAATCTCTCTGGACAGGAATTCTGCCTTCTTACAAGAGATTGTGGATTGATAGACCACATAGTGGTCCATCAAACTAAGTTTGTCACAATCCAGGCCCGACCTCCGCCAGCACCTCTCTAACCTTCGTCCCACTCTCAACTCCCTCAGAGTCTCATCGAACCAAGGAGACCTGGGGTGAAGAGTGAGAGGACGAACACGAACAGGAGCAATGGAATCCAGGGCCCTTGCCGCCGCCTTATTATAGGCAAGTACCAGGTCTCTTGAATCTGTGCAATCTCTCAGTAAGCCCGATAGGTCCAGCACCATCATCAGGCCATCCGGGGAAACACACCTTAAAGAGCGATACCGGACCATCTCCATAGGGGCCGGCATACTAGGGATGGCCTCGAAACTGAATCCAATGGAGTGATGATTCAACCATCGACTGGTTCCTCCACCAAATCGGATATCTCCATCCTCAGAAGGAACACCAAGTCCAATGAATGACCACCAATATGGGTCGAGGAGGAAATAACCTGTGTGAAGCCCAGTGAAATCATTAAGTGGAGGAAGTCTTGACCAAATTGCGAGAGTTCATCGTCGAGCCAGGCATTGAAGTCCCCCAGAACCAACCATCTGGGGGACCCCAATGTCTTCGACTTCCCACAGGAAAACATTCCCATCACCTGGTGGACAGTACACGAGAAGTATCCCGCACCCCACACCCTTGCCCATGATACATTCAAAAGATTTGGTAGTTTCCACTGGTACCTCCACTAGGTCCAGTTCTGATCTAAACCAGATAGCAACACCTCCGCCCTTATGATCCATCCTCAGGTGGTGCATCACTGAGTAACCAGCTGGAATTACTGCCGCCAAAACTGGTCCAGCATTCTCATCCAGCCAGGTCTCAGTGATGCACTCCAGGTCAGATTTCACAACAAAATCAGCTATAATAGCCCTCTTGCTTTTAATAGACCTGGCGTTGCACAACACCACCCGAGTAGGATGAGCATCCAAGGATGACCGTGTTACTTGCTGACTACAAGCAGAACCCTTGGGTATGGGAACCAGACAGGGAGGACCCCTTTCCCCGACCCATTTCACCCCAGGGCGTCTCCTTGTCCCCACTATCCCTATCCACCCACTCCTTTCTATTCCCTCTCCAGACCCTGCTCTCGTCCTCCTCCTTCTTCCAACAATCCCCAAAGCCCTACACCATCTATAAACTTCTGGCATTAAGGGAGGACAGGAAAAAGGATGAAGGTCTCTGAGCCTGGAGGGGGAATAATACTCAACTGTCCTTGTGCCGTCCCAGCACATATTTAGTGCCCTAAATAAATAACAACAAATAAACCGTCCCAAATACAAAATTAACACACTCCACAAAACTAAATAAATACAAAGCCCTATATAATGATTTAACAACAAAATAAAAATCCAAATTAAAACACAGAATAAATCTCAAAATGTTGATTTAAGGGCTCTCACCCCCCAAACCCAATCACAAAATACAACCAAATACAACAAACAACTAATTAATTCTCCTCCCACCCAGTCCTCTCACCACTGGGAAAGAGGTAAAAATAATATACACTAAAATAATCAATTCCTTCCCCACCCAGTCCTCTCACCACTGGGAAGAGAGGACAGCACTCTCAATGCCAAACAAATAATAACATAAACTACAAATCTAATAAACAAATAAATAAATGGACACAGGGTCCTCTTACCAAATGGATGTCCAAATAATGAAAATTAATAAACCGATTTCTTCAGTCCAATTCAAAGTGCATACTGGAGAGCTCACGCCAATAAATGGATACTGCTGGGTATAATGCCAGGAATCCACAAGAAAGTACAGGGAAGTTGTAAACCAATTCAGGTAAAACAGCATTCTCAATGAGAAATTTTAGGAGCAAGTAATAGGTGCAATTCCAAAATCAGGAGCACTGAAAATTCAAATTAATGGCATAGGGAAAGTGACCACCTCTCCAGAAGGTCACTGCCCCCAGCCGGGTCCGGAGCAATGGCCCCCGGCACAGAATCCACTCACCAGTGGATCCCCCGGTAAGCCTAGGAAACACCAGCTACTTGGGCCCGCCCTTCAGCAGGCCCCAAACCGGTGCTGCCCGCCTCGAATCCAGCCAGCGGCAGTGACCACCCCAGGCAGCTCACCCCAAAATTCTTGCTCCAACACACACTCCCAAATCCAGATTCCAAAACAACGAACAGTCAAAAATGCTTCAGAGAGTAAATAAACACAGGCTCCTCTTTCAACTTCAGAAGATCTCCCCACACCAAGGGATCAACAAGAACCAGCTCTTCCTCCCAGACACTCCTATAGTCCCAACCACATCAGTCCAGCACTCGTATTCCAGTCAGAATCCAGTCCTCAGATCTTCAGCTTAAATCCAAAATGACCATACACCATCTCATAAAAACAAAGCCCCGGTCGTTCATGCCATCCAGGGAACATTACACGCTGTTCAGTCCAGTTAAAGGATTTCCAGTAATCCAAAAAATCAAACAAGTCCAACAGTCGTAGGGTAAATAAAATCCTTCCCGAGTAAAGCCAAACAATCACTGGGCTCGACGATTTCCAAAGAACAGACAGCAAAGCAACCGTCCGTTCTGGATTCCAGAGATAAACAGGTAAAAAATTCACGCCGAATGCCACAGTCGTAATGCACAATGTGCAGATCGCTCAATCGGGCTTCTAAAAAGAATATCACGGCATCAATATTAAGCCAAAGTCTGGGAAAATCGGAGGCGACCCGCTTCACAGTACCCACAGATCCTCCTCGAAAAACTCCAGTCCAGGAATAAAGAACCGGCAAACCAGCGAGCCAGTGCCCTTAGTTCTGTAGGTAATCCAAAGGGGCTTCAAGCGTGTCACCTGGACAAACAAAATACAACCGGAGAGTAACAGAAGGAAAAAAAAAACAAATAAAGCATTTAAACTCCGATAATAAAACACGTAAAAACAATTAAAATGTAAGCTAAGTCTAGTTAAAACTCAGCTCATGCTATCAAACTAACAGACGGCAGACCCAGCGTGGTCTCCATCTTGATCAGTCAGTCAGATATCTATATACATAGTTACACTGATACAATCATACTGGAAGCAATACAGTACCTTAGGAATATCTCAAAAGTAATGAGGCAAAGAGTTGGAGAAAAAGGATTGCTAAGAAGAGGTTAGCTTGATGGGTGTTGGGCTGCAGTAGGAGTGGATTCATTACAGGGGTGAGTGGGGGTAGCAGACACAAGGACTTAGGAGGCATCCGAATGGGACTTTTTTAAACAGAGGTAGAGTAATGGCTGATACAAGGATGGTGCATTCTGCACTGATCGCAGCCCAGTCCCTGCTGTACATGAGCAAGGTCAGAGATGCCATGGTATGGGTGGTTATACCCTCCAATGACCTATGTCATATACTTAACATGATGTGTTTTTACCTATCCATATGAGACATATGTGGATAGCAACTAACCTGTTGCCGTCTAACAGTTGGTTGCTAAGTTCCTCTCTTCTTGTGAGGGATAATTAAAATCAATGCTAAATATTGTAACTGTGGTGAAAATCTATGTTTGTACTCAAGCTATAATGTATAAATTGTACCTTCTCCACGCTGTAACCCGATCATGCTGTAGCTGGAAACCACTGCAAATGAGTCCGTGTATACTTTTTTTTTTTTTTGCTCCTCTTCTTCAGCTCAGCTTCCTTCATGCAGCTTTCCCAGCCCTGTCACCCGGCTTCTTGTCAGCTTTCCTTCCAACTTCATCCTCCACTTATCACACCTTCTCAGCAGGGGGAGGCAGGCTGGGCCTCGCACCACTCGGACCAGATACCACACTGGAGGAGAGCCATGTCACCAGTGCGGGGCTGGCAGGAAGCCAGCATTCATCCTGCCATGCTGGGGTCTTTCCTCTTTGCGGTCCCATCCCTTGGGATGCAGACAGCATGGGAGTGCATGTGCATCTATGGGACCATGCATAGCACAGCACCAGCCTGGGTACCCCTCCCCCCCACACCGCTCCAACTTCACTGCCACCTGTGGTCACCTAGGTGGCAGTAAAGTAGAGGTGCTGACAGTACTCCCTCGCTGAAGGAGGAGAGGGTCCTCTGGGTTGCTCAGTCCTCCTCCGACCGGCCAGCCCCTAATGACCTGCACTCATTCCAAAACATGGGTCACTGGCGTTGCCAGCTATAGTGCTATTGCTGCCTTGAAAGGGTGACCTACTGTATACATTTTTGATGAATAAAATTATTATTAATAGTAGTAGTAGCAGCATCAATGATTTTCTTAGTATTCTTAGGCAGAGAGCTCCAGCTGAGAGGTGCAGATATGGCAAAGACCTTTTCCCCCAATGGTTTTGCATGCTCTTGGTGCTTGGGTTTCTGAACTGAGTATGTAGCTGATAGTTCTGTGTCTTGTTTGTTTAGAAGATGAATTAAGTATGCCAGATATGAGCCATCTATGCATTAGAATATTAGGGAAGACTATTTAAGTTCCCTTCTCTTGCCTGATGTGAGAAGTCCAAGGATACTATATAGGATACCATAGTGTGTTCTATTTGTCTGCAAAAAAAATGGATAGTGAGGAAGAGGTAAGAAATACCAGGGAAGGCCTGGAAAGACTTGGTCTGGCAGTTAAAATTCAGTGCTAAGAGGTGCAAGGTTGTGCACTTAAGAGTAAAACATCTGAAAATCGAATACAGAATGGGTGGGTAATGGTGGAATGTACTTAAGAGGAGAGGGACCTGGGGGTAATAATGTAGAACAGTTTTAAAACATCATCAACACAGTGTGCACCTAGGCAGTGGGATGCAAACAGGAGGAAGGATGCTGGGATGTATAAGAAAGAGGATCAGTAGCAGGAGTACCGTGGCTCTGACCCAGTACAGCTGGTTTATCCTCTCCTGGGGTACCATGTGCAATTTTAGGGCGTGCACTTAAAGAAAGACAAGGACAGGCTGGAGGCAGTGCAGATGACAATCAATCTGATCTCGAGTCAGCAGGAAAAGACTTACATGGAGAGGTTGAAAGGTCTTAACATGCATACAGTGGAAGCAAGAAGAAACATAGGGGACATGATAGAGACATACAAATAACACCATTGGACAAATCAGATAGATAACCGAGAGTCTGAATTTCTTTTAAAGGAAATGCGTTTTGCACAGTTCAAAAGTGCCTGTTCTGGTGTGCCTTCGATTAGATGTTTATTGTTTATAAGTATTGTTAGTTCTTCTTTGTGGCATGCATTGTCTGTGACTTGCTCTTCTGATGTGGCTGAACAAGGGCTGAGCCTAGATCACGTTGTGGTTAAAAAAAAAAACAAGAACTGAAATTAAAGTTCTTCACACTAAGTGAGAACACAGGTAGCAGAGCAAACTCAGAGAAACTGGTGCTGGGAGATGTAAAAGTGACATCAGAAAGCATTTCTTCATTGGGAGGCTGGTAGGGGGTACAATAAATGACCAAAGGAAATAGTCTGTAGGAAAATCAATAGCGAGGTGCAAGCATGGGTGGAAACAACAACCTGGGCTGGTAAAGATGGTGGTAAAAGGGGAGTGAGATAAGGAGGAGTGGAGGGCCGCTGGAGTCTTCAAAATCTACATTAGAGAGGTAGTGCAGGGCAGGCTTGATGTGCTGCAGGGCCTGTGTCTGCTGACAGCTTCTGTGCTTCTGTGTTTATTACAGCCAAAAGGGAACCAGCCCTGGCTGTTAAATGCCACAGATATTTCTGTAAGCACGGTCCTACTACGGTGTCCCTGGCAGATCTATAAACTTCAGTCCCGTACTCTGAGGACTGCAGTAGATACTGACATAAAAGCAGGTTCCTTGTATGTACTCATGTTTGAAGCAGTTTTCTTATGATAGAGCAGGCTAAGCTTTTCTGCACGCTCCTGGCTGACCTGGAGAGATGCTCAGTAACAGATAGTTTGAAATCTAGCCATCTACCCAGGTACTTGACATGTTCCCAGCTTTCATTGGTGGGGCAGCTAATGCCCAAATTTGAAGTTAGTTGAGAGACAGTGTCCCACTAAAGAGTCTGCTGCAGCTGTTGTTTTGATGTTTCAGTATTTACTGTAGCAACGGGCAGGTGGTGGACATCTAAGACAGAGTGGCATCAAAGGCTGTCTGTAATGAAACGTTATGAGCTGTGATTGCCTTGGATATGGCATTAATGACTGTGTCTCCTGCATATAAATGAATACAGTACTGGTGTCCTGGTAGGTACAAGCATATGGTGGGGCATTGATGAAGACCTTATAAAATAAGGCAGCCAAGGATGGATCCTTGCGGGATGCCAAAGTTGAACAGTTAGGTGAGGAATTTGCTCCATTTACTTTGAGGACTTGTGACCTATTTTCAATGTAGTTTTCTATCTAGAGCAGGGGAGAGTGATGAAGTCACATGGTGTGACATTTTTCTGAGAAGTAGGACATGACTGACTGTTTCAAAAGCCTTTATGAAGTCGATGAAGATTATTCTAGTGTGATAGCCTTCTTCCAGAGCGGTTACTGTGTCATTGTTCACCTTCAATAGTGCAGTGATGGTGGCAGGATTTGGACAGAAGCCAGATTGCTCCCCAGATAAGGTGCAGTTCCCATGTATATGCTGGTTATTAGGGTCCAAGATGGGTCCTGATTTATGAAGAGGTGCTACTATAGTTTTTTTTCCATATCTCACAAATTTGTCCTGTATGTGGGGGGTGGAGAGAGAGGTTGTAAAGAAATGTGATCAGGTGCGATAGTTGTTGGGCAGCGTTTTTTAGTAAACTGGGATTAGTTTGAAAAGGCTCTGAACATGGACCACTTGTGTATTTGTATATACAAATGACTTTGAACATGGACAACATGCATATTTTATTTTGTTTTTAATTTAAGTAAATTGATGCCTTTGCTCTTTTGATTCACTGGCACCCTGTATTTTGCCTCCAGTATATTATCTCATTCCATTTACTGCTCAAGCCTGCTGCACATTTTGTCTTTGCATTTATTTGTCTCTGTAAATATTGTGTACCATGTACTGTGAAGCTAACCCCCTTTGTATTACCCAGTTACATTTATTGTTCATATTTTTTGTGTATTTTTTTCTCTGCATATTGTGTATTCCATCATGTAGATATTATATGCATATTATATAATTCATTATCCCTGATTCTTTCTGGCCTCCTTCCAACCAAGGTCTAAACTGGAAATTAGCCTGTCCAGACTCTGTTTGCTTACCTAGTAAAATAGGTTTCAAATTAATAAATAAATGTAATCAGCTTCAGCACTTCTGGAAGCAACCAGCTATTTTAGTAGTGTCAGAACTTCTGATTGCTAGATATTCCTGAAGAGGAAGGTAGGAGTAGTTCAAAAGCTAGATGTTTTGCCAAGCAGGACTGTAGAGATGGGAGAGGTCTCAAGTGCTGGAGAAGGTATTGGTAGGTTAAGATTGGTGAAGTGCTTATTGCAGTCTATGCATGAAGTCTACATGCCATGTATACATGCTGTGTAGGCTTTCCTCAGTGCCATTGCCATTTATTGTGGACTCCCGTGACATTCATGGAAGGGGGCCAGGCCCCTTCCGTACCAGATGCCCTGTCTGTTCATGAACCTGCATGCAAGGAAGGGCCAGAGGAGTGGCCGGGGAAATTCTTACACCATACACCATTCATTAAGGTGCAGAGTGCAGGGGGAACAGGCTATGGGCAGGGACCCTGCCATAGGCACTGTCTTGCCCCACACACCTTGCCCTGGACACCTTAGGGCAATAGACCCCCCCTGCCATGTTTCTCCAGCCCTCCAGAAATACAGTGAGGACTGGAGGCAGCCATTGGGGCACTCACCTAGACATTTTTGTATTACTGGGACCCACCATGTCCCACAATCAATAAATCCAGAGAATCGTGTAGTGCACACAAATGAAAGCTTCAGACATGTTTGAAATGATGTAACACAATCCCCTGCTGCACGCAAAGCAAGGGATCCCCTCTGCCACCTGTGTCTGCCAGTCCACCCCCTGTGCACCAATGCACCAGTGGGATGGGGTAGGGCCATGGACGGGTGGGCAACATTCCTGAATGACATGCCCTACATGCCAGCCTGCAGGTGTGGATGTGCACAGGCTGGGTATGTGCCTGTTGCATGTACCCAGCCTGTATTAGTGCATAGGGGTCATTAAGAGTGCTCACTATTCCAGTATCGTCAGAGAAAATACTTCCCTCATATTGTGATGTAATTTCTGCTTGATTCTTCTCTATGACCATGTTGATACCTGACCAAACCTTTTGGGAGAATGGCTGTATGTATCCCAATGCCTGGTATAGGACTCCAACTTCAGTTTCCTTGTAATAGTTTCAGCCAAGCTTCTAAGGTGTCCATAGGCTTCCCAATCACTATCATCAAGGTAGGCATTGAACATGGACCAAACTTTTTCTCTGAGTTTATAGCCAGCCCAGGTATAATCCAGTTATGCTATTCCCTTCACAATGTAATGACATAGGTAGGAGCACACTTATGCAGTCTATTTTTAAATTCACTTGCAAAAAAGGACCAGGCATCGACCAGGCATCTGCAGTGTCCAGCATCACTTACTATAGCTATGTGAACCATATATCCTGAGGAGGTTGTGAGGTCTAAAACTGTGGGAGAATTCAAGAACGCATGGGACAGACATAAGGCAATTTTTGTGGGGGATAGGAAGAAATAGGCGTTTGGTTAAATAGGATCTGCAGCTTATCCTCTAGGTAAGGAAATGGGCAGACTAGGTGGGCTAAGCGGTCCTTATCTGCCGTCAAAGTCTAAGTTTCTATGTTTCTATAATGCACTCCAGCTAATCACAGCATGCTGTCAGCAGCAAGGCTGCACAGAAGAACAGTGCATTCTGAGTTAAAGAATCAGGGTGTGGCTGCATATTATTTCTGCTATCTGCTAGGGCTTTGGTGTCTGATTTTAATTACGTTTTTTTTAAATTGGACATCGAATCAGATATTCAAAAAGGGTATCTGCACACTCATCATTCTTGTTTCAGGTTTTCTACTTTTAATGTCGTATCCAAAGTTATTCCCAACATAGAGGATAATGCATGGTCTTTGGTTAATAACCATGCTGTAAACACTTTGAGAGGTTGCCATGGCATCATTGTAAACCTCGAGAGCACAGCTCGAGAGGTTTTCAGATGTCATGGCAGCCTCAAGCAGTGTTTTCAGTGCATTTGTTAACCAAAGACCATACATTATATTTTATAGTGTATGGGCTACCAAGATTGTGTAATCATGCACTGAAGTACTTTACTGAATTACTTTATGGAACATTGATTGTTGTGAGCATTCCGTTTTGTTACACTATTGATATATAACATACTCAAGAAGGGTTAACAACAGAGTGATGTCATAACGATGGTATAACAAGGTTTTAATCTGCTTGATTTCAGTTAATAATAAGGGCTTCTCATATATTATATTTTAATAACAGCTGTGTATTTTCAAAGCATACTTACTGGATTTTTGAGACACACTTGATTTCTTTTCCAGTGAACCAAATGTCTCCTGAGCTAGAACTGGGCAAAATATTTGTGCATTTTTTATGGAAATTTGTTCTGCAAATTTAAAATATACCAGAAAAAGACATTTGTTGTGAAAAAAATATTCAGTAAAAAAAACAATCTCAGTAAAATCCTTGTATCCCTGGGAAGCATGGAACATTTTTCAAAATGTTTTTACCCAAGATAACCCAAATGAGATGCAGCATTTTTGTTTTCAGTGGGGTCCTTGCTTCTGCCAGTTTCTGTAGCTAAGTGGATTGGAACACTGGGAAGTTAAGTGACTTGTTCAAGGTCACCCATCATTATTTGGCTCTGGTGGTGTTTGAACATAAGATCTTCTAGTTCCCAAACTGGTGTTCTTAGTACTAGATCACACTGCCTTCACTTGTGTTGCTACCGCATTCTACCTCTGCATCCTGCATCATGCCAGCAGCAGGAGCTCCTCACAAAGGCTAGAGCTACCTATTCCTGCCCAGCCAGCTCTCTCCTCCTGGGCTCCTAGGAGACAATCACGTAATGGAAGAAATAAATAGATACAATAAACCTCTTCTAGAGGTGCTGCCATCTGGAATTAATGCAGATAGGAAAAAGTGCCTTTACTAGCATAGAGAAAAAAAACCATGGCCAAACACCCCTACGTAGCATTCTACTCTACCAGGGACCCTCTTATGAAGCCTTCTGGGTAAGGCACAAAATAGGGGTGTTTGCCCATGGCATTTCAGCTCTATGCTAATAAAGTCACTTTAATTTACCTGCTATGGTGTGTGCCATTTATAAGTTTCATATCTGATGTAATGGAAGAATCCATCCATTCTCAATGAGGCAGCAGGCATCCAAATCAGAAGCTCACCATTACCTCTGCCACCTGATGTATTATGACCTGAGCTCACCATTACCTCTGCTACCTGATGTGTTATGACCTGAGCCCAGGCAGTGAACTCAGGCCCCTCAGTAGCATTTGCCACCTGGAGACCCAGACTCCCCAAAGGAAATCTTAGGAGGACCTGGACCAGCTTCTGGAAGTCTAACAGAGTTCTTTGTACACAACTTGTATAGTGTGGGTAGGCACCAGGCAGTGCATTGTTGGTCTTTAAGTTCCAGAACTGCATTCCAGGCACAAAAAGCACAGATCAAAGGTGAGTCCTGACAGGCTGCTGGTGTGTCAAGGATGCACAGACCCAAGTCTAAGAGCCCTGGTAAACTCATGTCATTGGCATAGTAAGCTACACTGCATATCATTATGCCATGGGGTAGCTAATGCTTTTGGGAATTTTAAGTCATTTGGCTCCCAGAACCCAAGTGCTACAGTTAGTACCACTGAAGAAGTCTGGTCCTGACATTTGACTGAGCTTTTTTGCTCTGAGATATTATGCTCCAGTGGGTGTGCTGTCTTTTCTATAAGTCCAAATAAAATGTATGATGCACACATGTGTATCTGTATCCAACCCCACATACAGCAGATTTGCAAAACTTAGAAGGCACATTAGCCAATCACAGTGTGGCATCTGATGGTTTAGAACAGTCATCAAGCCCCTTTTGCTGTGCACCTTCTAGAATAAGCTCTGGATCAGTCAGTTACACAAATCAGTTTGGTGCGAGCATTCATGGAAATGTGGACCAGTGGTGAGAACACAGGTATTGTGACTTGGGAGATCAGAGTTCAAAAATCCCACCACAGATACTGGCAAACAGTTTGATCCTGACTACTAAGTCACTTGACCTCCTTTTTATTTGTTCCTCTTTCCTGAGTGAAAACAAAAAAAACAGTGTACATTAGCTCACCACAAAACCTGCAAGAATTTGGCTTATTGTTTGACTACTGCAAAAGGTCTTTTTTTATCTTACCTGAAAAGTGTCACCAGAAGTATACCGAATAACAGAGAAAAATGACAAAAAGGTATTCCTGGGGTGTTTCAGTTGTAAAAGGAATCCCATAAAACCTAGTGGTTACCATGAAACTACAACAACATGGATTTCTATATGGTGTTATGGCCCTTGTTAATGACTGTGATACCACTCATTGGAAATGTTGTTCACTTTTGTTGTCTTTTGTATTTTATGGTGAAGACTACAGAGCAACTTTCTATTATAAAAAAAATGCTTGCAACCATTAACTTTAGACAAATAATTTATGCTTTAACTTTAGTGCTTTCAAGGATTTTTTTTCTTTCTCCTGCGGTTGGTCTACTAAATATTGTAGATAATACCATGCTTATTTCACTGAGCCTTTCAAAATGCATCTGACTTTCTCCCTACAAACCTCACAATTGCTGTTTGTGACATCACGGTCTGTTAGTATGGTGAGCACTATGACAACATAAACAGAGGCTTGTTGTTGTTAGTAGATCCAGAAAAAAAATTATTTGGTACCTTTTATTGGACCAAACATAGATGCTGCAAAAGAAAAAAAGTGCTTTAGCTTTCGGATTACATTGAGTCCTTCAGTAGAAATTAATGCCAGTTGTTTTGGAAGAATACCAAAGCAACTGGCATTAGTTTCTGATGAAGGACTCAATAAAGGCTGAAAGCTAAAGAACTTTTTTTCTTTTGTAACATCTATGTTGGTCCAATAAAAGGCATCACATCATCTCTTTTTTTCTGGATCTTTTGTCACAAGGACCAATATGGCAAAAAATCTAATTTTCTGTTGTTAGCAGGGAACGGAAAAATGCTTTTCATACAGACTTTTTGGATAGACTACAAAAAAGTGCTGTAAACTTATAAAAAGACATTGACAATGAAAAAAAAAAGATTCTCTAGTGAATTGTAATACTGTATCTGAAACATCATATCTATGAAAGTATGTGCCAAAATGCAGAGTTGCTCTTTAATATTGCTATAACACGCCTATCTGCAGTGGGCTTCTATGAATGGGAGAGGAGAAGAATTTCAAGTCACATGATGATAATTGTTGCGGTGAAGGGAGGAGCAGAATTTCAGTCCTGATGGTCACTGTTGGATTTTACAGTACATAAGGGAGCAGAGGCATCTCTCGTATTGCATCTCTCTCATTATAGTACATACTGCACTTGGTGAAGAAACTTCAGCAAAACTGTCCTTTGGTCTGAAGGAAAACAAGGTGAGTTTTGAAAATCAGTCTACAAAACGGTGTTGCTGGGACAGTGGAAACAGACTGATATTGACTTGTTCCTCAGTGACATTTATGCTTTTACTCCCATAAATTTTTTTTGGAAGGGGGGTGTAATAGCTGCACAAAGTTGTGGAAAGTCATTTGTAGGACATGCTCAGTTTTTGACATGTCCTAAGTAATTATCATACAGGAATAGGGCAGCTCTGCAGTTTGCAGTGTAACTATGAGTACTAGTGCTCTGAATAATCTGATAGAGTACAGTGACAGAGCACATGCAGATATTTGTGCCAACTTGCATAGAAAACCTAAATTAGGCTACAGCTCCAGAGTCTCTGGTGTCCTGTCCCAGATTTACTATCAATGAGTTTTTGTCATAGTGAGTGCAGCTCTGTTTCTAAGGATGAGACTAGAATACCAACAAAAGAACTTTTTTAACTGCCCCCAAAAAAGAGACAATGTGGTCTACTGGTTAGCATATCAACTTGGAAACCAAGAGAACACAAGCTCAATCCCCACAGGAGCCCCATACTCACTGTGTGACCTTGGAAAAGTTACTTATAACCTGCCAGTTCTCCAGTCCACCCAGCTGTGAAAATAGGAAGAAGCAGGAGCTCACTGAAAATGAGATGTTGCATCTTCTCTGGGCTATATTAAATGAATTGTAAAATAGAAACCAAAAATACACATGCCACTGTCTACCTACTGACATCTGTCTTGTCTCTGCCTTTATTGACCTTAGTTAGTCTGTTTCTGTGGGTGCTGTTAACAAGGAGCAGGCAGGTTTTGGTAAGAGCTTTTTTTTCCCCCAGGGCGTAGTGAGGTTAGGTCTAGAGTCTTCTACACCTCTCATCTCTTCCCCTTCACATAAAGCACCCCTCAGTAACCACAGGGTAACCTGACCCTAACCAGAAACAAGGGATCCTAAATATCTAGTGTGGATTGGTAACATTAACTCTTCAAGTGGTGAAGCAGCCTGCCATCCACAAAGGGTGTGAACCGGGTATTCAGTCACACCCAGCCCTAAAGGAGATGAAGTGACTGGCAGCCATCCACACCATTGTGGACTGGGAACCTGCTCCCATCCCCACATTAAGGAACGTAACAGATGGCAGCTTTCCACCAGACACCCTATCACTACTTCATAGAGTGTAGGGGCCACAAACATTTATCTATTATCCAAGAGCCCAACAGCACGGGCTACTGACAGCACCAGCTGTATCCCAGGAAGAGGTCTAGTACTATTGAAGGTCATGGGGTCCATCTATGCTACCTATATTGATTTTATTAATGGAAACACCACACATATCCCTTCTAGGGACATGACTGCTCTGCAAAACACATGGATCCTTTGTGCCCCAGGCAATATATATTATATATATGTATATATGTATGTATCTATGTATGTGTATATGTGTGTGTGTGTGTGTGTGTGTGTGTGTGTGTGTGTGTGTATATATATATATTTCTCATATAACACCAGGTAACAAGGCAAAATAAGTGGAGCATTGCTGCTCAAGTCCTGTGAAGTACTTAATCCAGTCACTCCTCCTGTACTGGAGCTATGGCATGGAAGTAGCAGAAGGAAGGTAGCTGGCAATCTTCCTCCATCGGGGGGATACCTGAAAGATGTACTAGACAAGCACAACAATAAATCACATTAACCCTGTGCTCAGCCGGGCAGTTGATGGTCAGTCCACACCTAGAGGCAGTTGATTTGTAATATCCCAGGTGGGACTTGCTAATAAAGTTGCCCTCCACTTGCTTCATCATCTGCATCTTTGTGGCCACTCATCTCCATCTACCCAAGTCAACACCATCTTTGGCATCTGGATACTCCATCCAATGTGCCACTTCTTTACTGAATAGTCAGCTCAAATTCATCTTCATTCACTGAAATGTCACAGGTCCCCACTGCTGATTTTGTTAAAGACCCGGTCAGTGAGTCATTAATCTTGATGCTCCTCCACCTTTCTCCAAGCCCGAATGGGTAGATGAGGATAGGCAAAACCATCTATGTGTGTCACTATTCTAGCCAACTTGTGGACAAATTGGCAAACTTTCATTTAATGTCGCAGAGAATATTCGGGTGGCAGCCACATCCCACAGATGTTCTTCTGCACTGCTTTATTTCTCCTCTGAGCAAGTTCTGTTGGTCTTAGAGGGGCTGCTGGTGGTGCAACTACAGGCAAAGACTTGGGGAATTCTGAGTCACTCACACATGGCCATTTTGACCTTTCTGGGGACCAGCACAGGTCTGCACGCTAGTCTCTCTGATCCCTCCTTGATGCCATTATTGGCATTACTTCCTACAGCCACCGTGCATTATGAAACTCTTGTTCTGGGCCAAGACACTAGTGGGGCTGCCTTCTCTATCTATCTACTTGTTTTTTAGCCAGGGATCCCAGCAGGGTGAGGTTTCTGATCTCCAATTGCTGATGTCTTTGGTTGAGTCAGTTGTAGCAACACAGGTTGTCCCCTCTTAATTTCATGGAAAAGGGGTAGATTTGGTGGCCCTAGTCCAAACAGTCTCTGGGCCCGTAGGCCTCATTGGGAGTTCCAAGATTTCAACATTTAGTGCCCTCTGCTTTTGGGCACTGCTGTCTTCAGGCTGTTCTGTATCGATCTCTGAAGTCGGGAGTGAGGAATCCTATGTGCTTGATTGGGAAGTCACTGCTTTACCCTTACAGCATTAAGATAAGGGACAGGCCAGACCCTGGGTCCAAAATGGTCAAATCCTCTGCAGCAGCAGGTGCAAATCATAGCCTGCCTCGAGGTTTCTTCCTGATTTCTTTTGGCAGCAATGGTCAATATGTCATTTCTACAAATGGCAGTCTTTTCATTAAATGAAGAGTCCTCAATCTCTAGGCAGGTCAAAAAATTCTCAGTCTCCAATATCTTTTTTCTTTACCCCTATGTTACTCTTGCCTGATGCAGAGAAAAACATCTGAGGAGCCTTTTTTTCATGTGCCTGTGGTGACTGATGCTACATGTACTCCCAATTTAGCTGCTTCTTTGAAAAATGACTGCTGTTGATGCCTCTGGCTGGTGCTCTCCCTGGGACACACCCAAATCCTGGATGAGCCTACATGCATACCCCCCCCTCCCAGTTAGGGTTTTCCAGCATGGCTTCTGGGCAGTGGCCTCTACTCGGATGTGGCATGACTGGTGCTTGCAACCCTGGTCACAGAGGATCAATTAGGGAGTATCCCCAAACCCACACCTTCTTTCTTGGGATCCATAGGTGGAGTAGGCACACTATGACTCTGAGATTTTGAAGAATTCTGACTGAAGTCTTGACACATTGTGATGCTGAGGTCTTGATGCACTTTGGGTCTGAGGTCTTTATTCTTTGTGACACTTAGGTTTTAAAATTCAGTGACATTAATGAATACACTTTTCTGGCAATCATTGAATCTCGCTAGCCATGGGGCTTTCCTACAAGGGACCATATCCCCAATTATCTGGTCTCTGGGTCTCTCAGAAACCCTCTGTCACAGACCCACAGAGCCCCAGAGACTAACAGCTGAAAATAGCTGCATGATCCCCTTTACATACCCCTTAGTTCCTTCCCCTAAGTAGCATAATTACTTAACCTCTCCCAGGTTCTAATGCTACCTAAACTACATACAGTGTCAGTGGATTAGTAATGACCAACAAGGCAGTTGGGGGTTCAGTGCCAAAATGTGAAAAATCATGCACCTACAGCATAGCAACAAAAGGAACTGAGTATAGCATGGGAGGGAGATACTAACAGTCACTAAGCAGAAAGGGGACCTTGTGGTAAGTATATCTAAAGACCTCAAGGTGGCAAGGCAGTGAGACAGTGAGTGGGTAGGGCCAGTGGGATGCTGTGATGCACTGGGAGAGGTATGTACATCAGAAGGAGCAGAGGGAGGGGGTGTTGCCATTGTATTGTTCACTTGTGAGAGCCTACCTGGAGTATTGTGTCCAGTTCTGGAGACCACACCTCAGAAAGGCCATAGACAGGGTGGAGGCAGTCCACAGGAAGATAACTTGAATAGTTCAGAGGTTGCATCAAAAGCCCTATGAAGAGAGACTGAGGAATCTCAACATGTACACCCTGGAATAGAGGAGAGTGAGAAGAGCATGATAAAGATAAAGGCAAAGGCCGATGGCACATTTATACGGTAGAAAAAGAAATGGGCAGACTGGATGGGCTTTGCGGTCCCTATCTGCCATCAACTTCTATGTTTCTATGTGGACTTACAAGTAGCTCACAGGAGAGAACAGGGTGCAGAAGGGGAGTCCCATTCAAATGAGAAAGAGCACGAGGATCAGAGGGCATGCAAGCATGCAATAAAGCTGGGGGGTAGTATAAAAGGGAATTCAGCAAGTGCTACTGTACTGAAAGAGAGGTGGACACCTGGAACAGACTACCAGTGGAAGCGGTGGAGACAACAACAGTAGGAGGCTTCAAGCATGCATGGGATAGACATATGGCAACATTAGTAAATAGGCACGGAGGAAAGAGCATTGCTGGAGATCAGTTAGAGTCTGCAGACACAGACTAGGCAAAGACCATCTGGACTGACTGGGTGGAACAAGCAGCCTTTTTCTGCAGACAAATTCTATGCTTCTATGACCATTCTACTTCTAATGGAGGGAAGGGGGCATTATATGCCAATATGACACAGAGAGCAAGGCCCAGGATGCAGCTTTATTAAAACAAAAAGTTGTGCAAGTTTCTTTTGTTCATACTGGTTTTGAAAATTATCCAAGATAATGAAGATGTAAAATACTTCAAAAAACTTCTGGTAAGAGTGTCATTGTTTACCATGTTTATTCACAGTACCTCAACCACCCATTCATTAATCAGGTCACTGTAAATGTGATTGAGGCACCTGAGAAGCATTTCAACTCTCAGTATTTAGAGCTGGAGTGCCCCCCACTGTAAATCACATTAAATGTCTTTCAAAACACAAGGGGCTGGATTCACAAAAGGTTGCCTCAAGCTATGACATTGGCAGCCTGCGGCAAGGGCCCCTACTTCCTGGACCCTGTACTCGATTCAGTATCAGACAGGGTCCAAGAGCCTGCATCCTGCAGCTTGCAGCATTGATCCAAGGAAGGGCTCAGCCCCCAGAATGCTGCAAGTTGTGGGATGGGCAGACAGCAGATGCACCCATAGAAGTGAGCTGCGGTGCTCCTCCATGCCCAAAGTGCACACAGTAGTCATCAAAAAGCCCACTGTGGGCTATGCCCCCCCATCCTGATCCCATTAATACCAGGATAAAAGCCCTTATGGGCTATCTGAACACCCTTCCCAGCCCCGATGCCTATGTCCCACACTCGTCCCAAATCCCATCCCTGAACCACTGTTACAACCCCCTTCTAAATGCCCCATATATCCCTGGTGATCCAGTGGCTGCCCATCCCCCCACCCAACGGTGCGAGTCCACACTGCTCCCCCTCCCAATACCCAGCCAGAAAATGGCACAGCTCACCTCTCACCACCGTGGCCAGCTGCTGACTGAGCTGTCTATAGAGCGCGTACAGTTAGTATACATGCTTGGTGAATGATAGCTGCTGTCATTCACCGAGTGTGTATACTAACTATACGTGCTCTGTAGACAGCTCAGTTGGTGGCTGGCCGAGGTGGTGAGTGGTGGGCTGTGCCAGTTGCTGGCTGGGTACTGGGAGGGGCGGGGTGGACTGCACTGTTGGGTGGTGGGGTGGGGGGACCCTGGATCACCAGGATATATGGAGCATTTGGAGGGTTGTGACAGTGGTGCCAGGATGAGATTTGGGGTGGGGTGTGGGACATGGGTATCAGGGCAGAACTGAGGTGTTTAGATAGCCCATGGGGCTTTTACCCTGGCACTATTGGGATCAGGACGGGGTGCCATAGCCCACACTGGGTTTTGGACATTACTGTGGGGACTTTGGGCATGTTGGGCCGGGGGGTGGTGGTGTACACTAGGGGAATGGGGCTGTCAGGGATCATAGTAGCCTCTTGGTTGTGCAGCACTGGCTGCACATTGGCAACCCCCAGTGGACAGCAAAGAACACTTACTCCACCTTATAGCTGGTGTAAGTGTTCTTTGATGGATGTCCACTGGGGGTTGTTTCTGAATACCAATTTGGAGACTTTGCAGTCACCCTTCCTGAATAGGGTGCAACTGCTGCCATAAACCCCCTTATGCCATGTCGCAAGGGGTTTATGATGCATTGGTCCACTTGGGCACAGGCAGTCTGCAGCATGTCGCAGGCTGCCTTTCTGAATCCCAACATGATGCAAGTGCTACTTGCACTGATTTTGTGGATGCAAGTTGCCTTGCATCCTGAGTTGCCTTTTGTGAATCCAGCCCAAGGTTTGCCACAGATGGAGCTGCCATAGAACCTACCTGGAAAAGCTGTATTTTTTTCTGAGTCAGAATTTCTGGGTAAAATGTTTCTCTTTTGCTAATCCCAACATAGGAAGAAATTGTCTTACTAACCCTACGTGGATATTCAAGAGCAGAATCCCAGTGGAGAACTTTGAATTTAGTGTTTCCTTCCTTCTTTATGGCTAATGGGTACTGATGTAATGGGTGGTGGTGCCGCTGCCATCATATGCTGACATCATGGCTGCATCGTCACGTCTTCTCTGTCTGCTGTTTCAACGTAAATTATCATTAATAAGTCAGGCGTCTTTGGCTATCCCATGCCTATATTTTAAAACTGGTATCACTGCTGGTTATCTCTGCTCTGGTTGTTTTTGTTCTTTTTATTTCTCACAGAACTGGGGATGGGGGGAGGACACATCCTAATGATTTAGACAGATAATCAGAAGGTATCATTAACTCTTAAGTCCCTGTTGGGGGTATTTCAAGCGCACTGAGGATACATCTTCAGGCTCTTGGGGTGAGGGGAGGGGGATAAGCACCTGCTATACCAGTGCTTCCTATGGCAGTCAACCAAATGACTTTGATGGCCACGGAGGGGGTGATATGTAGTCAGCTTGGCTTACATGAAAGAGGGCTATCTTTTTTAATTCATTTACCTGGGGTAGCCCGGCTGAGATGTTTTTATTGGTGTCCTGGTTTTACCCATTTCTAATGATGGGTTCACTGAAGCTCTGTGGCAACACAGTGAGAGTCAAGTGCTTTTGTCAGGGATTTGAACTAGAACTACTTAGCTAATGTATTTTGCAGATCAGATAGGCCAGATAATGACTTTTATTTTGCCCAGATTTTCTATCTGGAACACTTAATGCATTATCCGTGCCAGTACCCAAAACAGAAAATCAAGGGGAAAAGGCAGAATACTAACTCCAGTACTCAATTAGTCAGTGAAGGAGACCATGAATAAGATTAAAACTGATTTTAGTTTAGTTAACTGAAATGACCTGAACACTATTGAAGAAGTAAATAGGGTACTTGAGTATCTCAAAAAACATGTTCCACTAAAAATTAAAAGAACACGCAGCACACAAAAAATAGCTGGTTAAATAGAGAGTTAATGGCTATTTTAAAGAGTAGGGATGCAGCATGGGTACAATTTAAGAACACTAATAAAATAAAGGACTGGAATACCTTCAGGGAACTAAGGAACAGATGTAAAAAATTGATCAAATAAGCAAAAGTAGATCATTGCAAAAGAGAACAGGCAAGGCAACTAATTTTGGTAACAAAAAAAAAACCTTTTGGGAGGGAGTTAATAACTTAATAAAACTGAAGAAAAGAGAGGATATTAAATGCTTTCTAAATGGTGACCAGAACTTAAGAGGGAGTCTGGATACAGTGACTTATTTAAGTGAGACTGGGGAAAGTGGAAATCATTTAACCAGGAAGGGGACACTAAGCTGAAGCTTGTGTCCAGGTGCAACCTGGGAGCACAAGGAAGTTAAACGACTTGCTCAGGGTCACACAGTATGCAAGCGGGGGCTGAGGGATTCAAACCCAGGTGTCCAGGTTTGCAGCTCAGTGCTCTTAACCACTACGCTATATCATGTACTATATGACTGTTTCTGACTAATCTGCTTATGTTAGTGTTTTCACTGACACAGATGTTAAAGATGCTACAACTTTTTTATCTTGACCAAACTTTTATTTTTAAAGGATTATGAAAAGTGAAATATTTAAACTACTAACTAGGTTGGCTGTATCAGAAGGGTCAGGAGCAGACATTGTGGAGGCTAGATTTTTTAGAAACTGCAGCGGCAGAATTACAGTATCTTGGCATTAGAAAAAAACTTAACCTGTCATGCAAACAAGTGTTTCCAGATTCATGGAAGAAGGCATATGTGACTCCAGTTCATGAGCATTTGTAGAGAATTATAGATCTATTTCTTTTTTATCCTTGCTGGGTAATATTTAAGAAACATTATTAAAAGGGTATGGGAAATGAAGATATTTAATTGGTTCCTGCCACTCTACTATCTTTACATTAATCTTTAATTAACACACTTGTCGTGCCGCTTCACATAAGCAATGATTTTTAAAATGAGTCCCACACCCCCTTTTGGAATTCTTTTTTTAGAACACTAAGCCACCATTTAATAGGACCGCTAATATGGTGAATCCCCTCATTAACAGGATATAGATATACAAATACATTTCACCAGCATTGCAACACACAGAAAATATGAGACTTTGCAAAGTACCAGCTGAAATGTGTTTTCTTTATTATTACTTTTTTTTTTGTAAAGATTCCCTCCTTCACCTTGCTGGTTTAAATCGGCATGGCCGATAGTGCCACTGGTTATATATTTAAAAGCAAATAAATTAGTGAGGGAGCTGTAACAAGTTACTGCTTTTTTTCTTTCATTACTGTAGATGTGCAAGTTGTTGGTCATGATGTGAGTGGCTGGACAGGCAAATGTACACGTGTGAATCTGGTCACAGCTCCTCACAGCTTGAGTAGAAATAAGTTATCTGACAGAAGGTCCCGTAGAGCTCCACGTACAGGTTAACTTCTCTGTAAATAGTTTCATTTGGCAGTTTGTTTCTGTGTTATGTGCATGAATTAAGCTACTGGCTGCAGTTTGCCTAAAAGAAAGACAAAAAAAATCTTTTACATGACCATAACAAGTCCAAGAAAGTGTAGCACCCAAGACCTCAAGTACTGAGAAATCACTTGGAGGACCACTGGTTACTTTCAAATTTAGTGTGCTGAAATATGAAAGCTAGTCCTCACAGTGCAAGATTAAAATACAGCCCCAGCTATGGTAGTAAAATCTTGGGCTGTAATTTCTCAGTACTTGAGGTCTTGAGGTCTTGAGTTCTTAGAGAGTAAATAGGATGGAAAGAGAAAGTTAGGCATAGAATCATACTCTTCTGATGGGGAAAGAAGGAGCCCATGTTCTGTCAGACCTGTAAAATAAAGAAAATCAGGTTAATATGGAGAAAATACAGTAGCAAAAGCAGAAACAGAGAGCCAAGAGAAACAGGAGGTATATGAGAGCAAAGATATGGAAACTGCAAATTTAGAATTCAAGTTTACAGATGGGTCGAAGCAGGAAAACAAAGACACATAGAAAAGGAAATAAAGTAATCAAAGGGATTCCCGGGATTATGTGGGGGAAGAACTCTTCCCCTACTGCCTATTTAAGTGGAGCAGCTAACTCCCGCTCTGCTTACAGCGAGTCACACTCAACCACCATCCTCCCCCGATGCCTCCTCCTTCTGCGGCACTCTTATCCCACCGGGGGGGCTCCATAATTCTAAACCATGCCTCCTTCCTTCCTACAGGTGGGATACAGAGAAAGGCCAAAACCATCAAATATTATCAAATGACTCAATTCAAGCATCCAAGTACCTAAGCACAAATCATTCTATGCTGGCCTCTGTATCCATCAACCACCTACATAATTTCAATATACTGTATATGTTACATAATCACTGAGCTATGAACCACACATAATAAAAAGACAGGAACGTAGAGAAAGTATTGTTTGTGGTGGGGCTCACCTAAAACCCCTTAGTACTCTGGATGGAGATGTGGCCAGTATTTCAGAATGGTAGCCCACGGAGCCTCTATTAGGCTGATGGCCCAGCAATGGACTGCATCCATGGCAATGGATCACTTGCCTTCACAAATAATCATGGATGGACTATTTTACTAAAACAAAGTAATAAACTACAGAAACTTATATAAAACAGAAATGTACAGAGGGGTAATGTTAATGTTCAACTTAATCACCCTCTGTGGGCAGTAAGGCACTCAGCTGCACCTCATGCCACATTACACCCCCAAGGGATGATTAACTAGAACATAAACATAACCCCTGGTCACACCTTATTGCTTAACTATTACATCAATTGATGGAATACCAGGAAAATTACAATGTCAAGGGCTCAGCATGGCTTCAGGAAGGACTGTGGCATGACTGATTGCCTTGATCAGGTACATGAACAGTCTGCATGAAAACAGAGTTGGGGCAGTGTTCATGGACCTCACCAAGGCATTCGGCCTACAGGACCACTCCCCTCTGAAGCTACAGCTGAGCAAAATTGGATTGGGTGACCCTGTAATAAACCAGATTGCATTATCTGAAAGATAGAAAACAAATGGTTATAGTTAATGGTGTACTATCTGACTTAAGAAATATTGGATACTGGATCCCCCAGAGGTCAATAAGTTGGACCCCTGTTGTTCACACTATTCATTAAAGATCTCCCACAAATATGTAACATAGTGGCCGAGTGGTTAAGGCGATGGACTAGAAATCCATTGGGGTCTCCCCGCGCAGGTTCGGATCTTGCCGACTACAAACAGTGGTTTGGTTGGATGGATTGAAAACTGGCTAGCTGGACACACTCAGAGAGTAGTGGTCTGTGGGGAGCTCTCGAACCCTATAGAGGTTGGTAGTGGGGTACCGCAGGGCTCGGTCCTGGGTCCGATCCTGTTTAATGCATACATATCGGACATCAGGGAGGGTATAGGGTGTGAAATGAGTCTCTTCGGATGACTCCAAGATGGGAGCAGTAGTTGAGGGAGAAGAGGGAGATTGGCCTGCAAGGGACCTGACACCCTGGAAAGCTGGGCTCACACATGGAAATTAATTTAATATCACCAAGTGCAAGGTGTTGCATCTTGGTCGGGGAAACCCTAAACACAGGTACACTCCTGGGAGGAGGCGCTGGAGGCCTCAATAGGGAAAAGACCTAGGGGTCATGGTGGATGCATGTATGAATAACTCTGAGCAGTGCAGGAGAGCAGCTAGCAAGGCAAACAGGATGTTGGGATGCATCATAAGGGGGATCACCTCTAGGAGCAAGGAAATGATTCTGCCGCTGTACAATGGACTGGTAGACCACACCTTGAGTACTGTGTACAGTACTGGAGACCACACTTGAAGAGGGACATACAGCTCCTGGAGAGGGTACAGAGGAGGGCAACAAAGATGATATGAGGGCTAGGAGATTTGACGTATGAGGACAGACTTGAGGAGCTCTGCCTGTTTTCATTGGAGGAGAGGAGAGACAGGGGGGACATGATTGAGGTCTTCAAGTACCTCAAGGGAATAAATAGGGTAAACATGGAGGGGATCTTTAGACTAAAGCAGGGAGGTATCACCAGAGGGTATGGTTTGAAGTTGGAAGGTGGAAGGGTGAGGGGGGAAAAAAGGAGGAGGTTTTTCACTGAGAGGGTGGTGGACCCTTGGAATGCACTGCCTGGTGAGCTGGTTCAGAGATCCACAGTGAAGGGCTTCAAGAGAGGGTGGGACAGACACAGAAAGTGGATGTATCAGGTGATGGCCTGTCCCAGGGTGGTGGGGATGGATGATAGGGGTTACTGGAGCACAAGGGATCGGAGGGCCTCGGCACCCAACTAGGGATCTAAGGTTCGAGCAGACTCGATAGACCGTAAGGCCTAATCTGCTGGCAAATAGTATGTTAGTAAGAATAATTCTTTATGTAGATGATGCTGTATTGTATACAGCAAATAAGGACAGGCTAGGGATTTTTGGAAACAAATAATTTGATAACCATGGAACAGTATGGATTTAGAAATGGTTATAGTACCACAGTGACCTTGGTCAGATTGATGGAAGATGCCCACAGCAATATGGATATGGGAATGCTGGCTGGGCTATCTTTATTGACCTGACCAAGGCCTTCGATTTGGTGGACCACACAATACTGACAAAAAAGTTAAACCTCTGTGGAGTCAGTGATTACACCATTAAATAGTTTCAGGATTACTTAGAAAATAGAATACACATAACTAAGATTCACAACAGTAAATCCAAACCTCAAAGAATTAGTTTGGGTATCCCTCGGGGCTCCAGTCTGGGCCCACTCCTGTTTTTCTTGTGCATAAATGATCTTCCCAAAGTGTGTAAAGACATATGTACAGCAATGTACGTGGACGATACAGTGTTGTATTGTTCTGGTAAATTGGGGCGGACCTAGAGGGGCACCTTCAGGACACCTATAACAAACTACAAAATTGGATTTGTAATACTAGATTACTACTAAATGAGAAAAAAAAGGAAGGTGATGATTTTTGGGACTAGACAGACACTAAATGCATGTGGGCAAAGTTTAACAATAAAGGGATTTAATGAGAAACCGTTAAGTGTTGTAAAGACTTTTAACTATTTAGGCATAGTCCTTGATCAAACATTGACTATGCAAGAACATGTACACAACGTAATTAAAAAAGTGAATAGTAAGTTGGGTTTTCTTCATAGAAACCAGGTGCCGCAGGTTGCAAGATGACAGAGTGCTGTACGTAGGTAAACACTGGACAGCCTTCCAACTATCACTTCACAGTTTGGGCACCATGACCGTATTTTGTTTCGCCCCTATTTTGATAGCATTCCACATTCTGAACACTGTTTTGAATGTTTTGAACCATTTACACACATGTTCTGAGGCAGAGGGGAAAGAAAGGTCAGTTTATGGCCACCTTATGTCTGCTAACAACCTGAAGAAAATGAATAGAGCCTCATCTGTCTGACAGTGCATTTGACCCCCTCGTCTCAATGGCAAGAATAGTGGAGAGAGACTTTCAGAAGCAACAGAAATGGAGAAAAATATTTTTAACCAGAAGATTTCCTGGACTATAAATGGCCACAACAGAAGGCATAATGCAATAAAACAAGGCAGTAAAGCCCAGCTAAAAGATGTAGCATTTAAAGGGTGATGGAAGTCATTAAAGGTATGAGCTCAGGTGCTAACAGTTTTATGGAGAAGATGGAGTGTAGATGGTGGAACTGTTGGGAAGCAGCTGCGAGTTTGTTTGGAGTGGATGGAAACACTGGAGAGGGTCTGCTAAGCCAAACAAACTCTCAGAATGAAAGATTGGAAAGCAGGAAGGTTCTATGTCATAATAACGAATGCAAAACAGTGACCGCTATTATGGTGAGTGTATAGCACTGAAAAGCAAATCGATGATATACACGTGCATCCAGCAACTAGACTTAGTGTCTACCACCCTCATGGGGAGCTTTGCCTCTGCAGCCCCTACTAAAATATTCCTCCACGGGGGTGCATGTTGGGAAGGGGGTGACACTCCAGATGTAAAAAATAAATAAATGGCAGCGGCAGCCAATGGCAAAAGTTTTTCCCCCCAGTCCACAGCCCTGAACCCAGTACCTGCTGTGCCAGAGCTAGCCATCCTCACCACCACACCACATGGCTGGCTCAGCTACAACAGGCACACTGCCTACTGAAAACCATCTTCCCTATCCCTCCCCTTCCCCCTTGCTATCCTACCTTTCCAGTCATGCTCCCCTATCCTTGCCATAAGATTGTGTTGCTAACCTTGCAGTTAGCCCATGATGATAGTGCTGAATAAAAGTCGCTGTTTTGATGGTCACTCATATTCACTCACTATCATCACAGGATACCAAGCAGGTTTAAAGCCAGTTCTTGTCGCCTGCTGGAGTTATGTGGAGGATGTCATAGGAATCCAGAGGCAGGAGCTAAGTACATTTATTTTTACTACTAGCAGTTTAAGAAATGCTATTTGGCAGAAAATATAAATTGTCTGTGAAGAAAAACTTTTAAGAAGTTAGTTTTAATGCCTTTACCCGGTAACTAGAAATGACTAGCTGGAAAACGGGTCCAAAGAGGAAAGGACCAATGATTTAGCTACTATTTCATGTGGACTCTGGTACGCCGTGATACAATTTTATTTTATTAGGTGGGAACTCTGTTTGTGAGCTTGATTCCTGCTAAATATAAGAGACTTTTCTTGAAGTTAAGGTTGTGTGCTAACTTAAAAGGACTCCGTCTCTAGAGCTGTGTATACTGGTCTGAGTAACCCACTTCTCCTGCATAGCACCAAATGTTACACAGAATATGAAGGCAAGAAGAAACAGACTGCCATCAAAGTCTATGCTTCAGTGGACAGACTAGGTGGGCCAAGCGGTCCTTATCTGCCGTCATAGTCAGAGTCTATGACATTTATTTAGAAACCTTGACAGTGTGGTAAAATAAACTGAACATTTAATACTGGGGACCATTAGCAGCAATGGACTCCCATATGAAAGGGTGCCTAGAACCCTGATGAATAGAAATGTGTTATGGCTGCTTGCTAATTGTAGGTAAACGCCGTAGAAACAGCATTTGCACCTCTATTTGGTCACTCTTTTATAAAGTGTATTGTCAGGTTACTGATCACATTTTTGGTGAGCAGCTTGCTTTATTTGAAACAAGCATTTGTCAATGCCGAATGTGGATTGCGTTGGTCTGTTGAGCTCACTCAGTGGCCCTCTGTCACTGGCTCAGTCTGTTTGTGCCAGTTCTGCAGGCTGCTCTTTTGTACTGGGCTGCTGCCTGTGTTGGCACCTTGTTCTGCTGAGGAAGAAATCCGCACCTTTCCCGACAGAGCTCCATTGAGGTGGCTCACTCCGCCTCTCTCACTCGCTCGCTCATTCTGTTTCTCCTGGTGCTGCAGGCTGCCCTTTTGTGCTGGGCTCCTGCCTTTGTTGGTGGCCTTTTCTACCTACAAAGAAATCCACAGCTGTCCCGACAGAGCTCCGTTGAGGTTGCTCGCTCTCCCTGTCTCACTCACTCAGTCTGGTTCTCCTGGCGCTGCAGGCTGCCCTTTTGTACTGGGCTCCTGCCTCTGTTGGCACCTTTTTCTGCCCACAAAGAAATCTGCAGCAGTCCTGACAAAGCTGCGTTGAGCTTGCTCACTCCCCTTCTCTCAATCACTCATTGTGTTGGGCCGGCACTGCAGGCTGCCCTTTTCTACTGGGTTCCTGCCTGCGTTGCTGCCTTCTTATGCCCACAAAGAAATTTGCAGCAGTTACAATACAGCTCTGTTGAGCTCACTCACTTGCTCATTCTGGTTTTCCTGCCACTGTAGGCTGCCCTTTTGTACTGGGCCCCTGCATGCATTGCTGCATTTTTCTGCCCACAAACAAATCTGCAGCAGTCCCAACAGAGCCCGCTGAGCTCACTGACCTCCTCCCTCACTCGCTTGTTCTGTGTCTCCTGGTGCTGCAGGCTGCCCTTTTGTACTGGGCTCCTGCCTGCATTGGCAGCTTTTTATGGCCAGAAAGAAATCTGCAGCAGTCCTGACACAGCTCCACTGAGCTCGCTCACTCCCCCTCTGTCACTCTCGCATTCCATTTCTGCCAGTGCTACAAGCTGGCCTTTTGTACTGGGCTCCTGCCTGCGTTGCCGTATCTTCTGCCCACAAGGAAATCTGCAGCAGTCACACTAGAGCTCCGTTGAGCTCGCTCACTACCACTCTGTCACTCACTCACTCATTCTGTTTCTCTTGGTGCTGCAGACTACGCTTTGTATGGGGCTTCTGGCTGCATTGGCACCTTTGTCTGTCCACAAAGAAATCCGCAGCTGTCCCGACAGAGCTTCATTGAGGTCGATCAGTCTCCCTCTCTCATCGCTCATTCTGTTTGTCCTGGTACTGCAAGCTGCCCTTTTGTACGGGGCTCCTGCCTGCACTGGCATCTTATTCTGCCCACAAAGAAATCCCAGCAGTCCTGATAGAGCTCCATTGAGCTCACTAAGTCCCCTTGTCTCACTCGGTTGTACTGTTTCTCCCACCGCTGCAGGCTGGCCTTTTGTACTGGGCCCCTGCCTGTATTGATGCCTTTTCCTGCCCACAAAGAAATCCGCAGCAGTCCTGACAGCACTTCGGTGAGTTTGCTCACTCCCCCTCCCTCACTCACTCTCTCATTCTGTTTCTCCCAGTGCTGCAGGCTGCCCTTTTGTACTAGGCTCTTGTGTTGGGGCCTTTGTCTGCCCACAAACAAATCTGCAGCAGTCCCGACAGAGCTCAGTTGAGCTCGGTCACTCCCCTCTCTCACTCGGTCGATCTTAATCTGTCCCAAGCACTGATTTCCCAGAGTGACCATGCTATTGTCCGGCAGGAGTGCAAAAACATATTTTAGCCAGGATGTGAAAAATGACAGCTGTAGTGTTCATAAGGAGTTGTGAAAAAATGCCACTGTTGAAAACGTGGCATGACAGTATTACAAATTTGCGAAGTCACAAGGGTGCGTGGAAACAGTTCAATGCACGCTTGTAACACAGTCATGTTATGGAGTTTTGTCACCAAATTTTCAACATAGGAATTTTAGGACCTCTGCTCATGAACAGTGCCACTGTCATTTTCTTAATCTGTCCCGAACACTGACTTCCTGCAGAAAGCACTAATGCGATTCTCATGAGGAAATGTGAAAACACATTTCGTCAGGATGTGAAAAATGACAGCTGTACAGCTTATAAGGAGGTGTGAAAAAATTGCACTGTTGAAAATCTGGTGTGACAATATTACAAATCTGCGAAGTTACAAGGGTGCGTGGAAAGTGCGCAATGCACACTTGTAACACAGTCAATTGATGGGCTATCATCACCAAATTTTCAATATAGGCATTTTAGGACCTCTGCTCATAAACAGTATCATTGTTATTTTCTTAATCTGTCCCAAACAGTGATTTCCCACAGTGACCGCTCTATTCTGTGCTGGAAGTGCGAAAACACATTTCAGCCAGGATGGGAAAAATGACAGCTGCACTGTTCATAAGTAGGTCTGGGAAAATGGCAATGTTGAAAATCTGGAGTGAAAATATTATAAATTCGCTAAGTTACGTGCCAACTGCACAATGCATGCTCATAAAACAGTTATTTTTTGGATTTTTTCCACCAAATTTGCAACATAGACTTTTTGAGAGCCCACCTCATGAACACTGGCACTGTCGTTTTGTTAATCGGCAATTCCGCAGAGTAACCGCGAAACCACCTTTTGGGGCCAATTAACGCCATAACAGTTCAAGAATTCATGAGGAGGGGTCCCAAAAACCCCATGCTGAATATTTGGTGAAAAAATTCCCCAAAATGCCCTATATGCACTAAAGTTGAAAAAATCCTGTTTATTACATTATACAGCTTACCGGCATTTCCTCAGTTCGCAGTCGGCTTTGAAGAGTGCAGACGTGTTCCCTGTCCACCGAAGATCATCGCGCCAAGCTCCGGAGGTAAGTATGGTGTAAGGGGTGTGGGAGGCAGGGTGCGCAGTGGGTGAGTGTGGGTTGTGGGTGGGGGCAGGGTGGCCTGAGGACAGTTTCCTTTTTCAGGAGAAAAAAAAACAAAAGATGTCATGGGACTGTTTTTCCCTTCACAGAGGCATCTGGCACAATGGGGTGGGCTCCCAGCATGCCAGTTGAAGCTTTCATTTTGGGATCCAGCAGTAGCCGATGGAGGATTGGGCACCCCTGTCGGCAGGAACAAAACCGGGGGGGGGTATCATTATGCCAACAGGGATTGGGCACCCCGTTTGGCAGGAACAAAACTGGGAGGGGTATCATTATGCCGGCGGGATGGGCACCCCATCAGCAGGAACAAAACTGGGGGTTTACAGAATGCCTACGGAGGGCTCCTCGAAAATAATGCTAACGGGGATTAGGGCCCCCGCCGGTGCAAGTAAACACGGTGGGGGGAGGGGTTATATTGTTTGTGAACACAGCAGCAACCCACTGCCATGTTCACAAACAATATCAGGGGTTTCACATCCTGCCCTGCAATGACGGGTCGCTCCCTCATTGCAGCGGATGGCTGATGCTGCAATGACGAGGCAGCCCCTGATTGCAGCGGCTACTTTTTTAGAAGGTTGTGGCATGCTGGCTGAACTAGTGTCAGCAGCAGTGTGCCACGGCATTGGGGGATGGGGAACAAGCCTTTGCAGGCTGTGGGGGCATTGGGCACAACAGTACCACACCTCCACAACCTGCTTGTGGAGAAAGCTGACACAACATGTTTCTTGCACATGCGCACAATCAACATAAAAAGGAGACTTTCCTCTTAGAACCCTTATAAATTGGAACTGGAACTGAAGGGATGCAGGAACCTGAGAAGCTGTTATCAATATGCTGCTTGGAGTGCTAAGCTCATATGGTCTGAGGCCTAGAAATGTGGTTATTTAAGGTATTAAGAGTATTTTAAACTAAATGCTGAATGCTAAAGCTGAAATAATGCATGGATTTTTATTATTGAATGTATCTATCTGCCCTGATAACAATTAATTGAAGTAATCATAGAGTGGAGATAGTGAGGGGATTATTATTTAAATTGTAACTGCTCCCATTAGGGGCCTTCATATATTCAAAAGGGAGGCTTGAAAATTTTTCGGGGATTATTGTATAAAGACTGTAGTCACTAAGTACTTGCAATGATACCCTTCCAGATTTGTAGTTTAGGCACCACGCTCCCGGATCAATGGGATGGACTGAGTGTAGTTCTGCATTTGATTGATTGAGAGCCTTTTATGGGCCATGCAATAATAGTTTTGGTTTTTGGGGTCTGAAATGGCCCATAATGTTAGTCATATAGAGTAGATTAATAGTTGGCTCACTTACAGGCCAAAGTTAGTGTACCTCAATTGAACTTGAAGCAGGGCTGCCATATTGTTAAGGCCCCGGATCAACGGGTAACTGGGCAAAGCTTGAACTGTTCTGGCCCAGCTGGAGTCATTTATGTGACATTCTGATTTCTCGAGTGTTTATATGAAGTATAACGACTGGTATAAATACATGCCTTGAATATAGACTTCCCAGTCTCCTATTTTAAGGCTCTATTACAAGGCCCAGAAAGGCTGAAAATTGATGGTATATTCTTTATAAGGCAAACTGGGTCTGCTGGACTTTAAAAATTTCAGTTCTACATTTGAATTCATAGTACTTTCATTCTAGGGCTCATAGCATGAATGTTGGCGCTAAACATTTGACATACGCAGAATGTAATTCAGGATTGTAGGGTGTTTACAGCTGCTAAATGTTTTTGCCATGTGATACCTGTATGGAATGTGTATTTGTACTGGTATGTATGTACTGTTTTGTAGAATATTATAATGGCTTTATAGCAGAATAATAAACTTGACGACGACTACTACTACTACATAGAAACCAAAATAACTTAACAACTGAAGCTAAAAATACTATATCAAAGCAAGTACTGCTCCCTGCATTGGCATACAATTCAATCCTGTTATGTCAAGCTCCCGAAAGTACTATGTCTAAATACATAGTCACTTGCAATAACATTTGTAGATCTATTACTAATATTTCCAAGTATACCCATCATTGTGATTTATATGCACATGCACAAGTCCTAGCACCACGGGACAGAGTATTTCTAAAAGCTGCGCGCTTTGCTCAAAAAGAGTTTTTGCAACAAATGTACCAGAATGTTTAATATAAAGTTTGATTCTAAGTGGCGAAAGTACATAACTAAGAAATGATTCATTATTATGGTTTAGAAAAAAATGTACACAAACCAGACTAGCAGAAAGATCTTTCTCTTGTTATGGTCCTAACGTTTTAAATACATTAGTTCAACAGGGTATTGATATAGCAGTAAAGTATTTTGTTTTTAAACAAAACATGGCTGACAGTTTGCAGGCATCTTCTACATGCTATTGTGTAAAGGCTAGTTAATACTTTTTACATTTGATTTTCTTTGTATACAATGTTCACTCTGGCACATGTAGACACTATTATAAATATATGTGCGTAATGATTCCCCTTGATGATTTTATTGATTTTGTATTTATTGTGTAATTTTTCTATGTACTGTGATACTCCTTATGCTGTACCCTTTCCCCCAGGCATGGCTGAAAATGGATCCTTTTCATCCTGTCCACCTTCCTGGTAAAACTTTAAATAAATATTAATGCCCTAAATAAAACAATGGACATAGAAGTTGGTAATACAATCAATTGGTTCATGCAAAACAGATTAATCATAAATAAAATAAAAACAAAGACAATGTTATTTAGTATGGTTCAGAAATCTCATAAAAATACTAAGTTTCAGGTTAGATTTGATGGAGAGAATAATCTCGAGCTGGTTAGTGTAACACTGGATTTACACTTCAGTTATGAAAACCATGTAAGACAAGTCTCCACACAGCTACACAAGAAACTGGGAGCATTATACAAAATCAGAGTTTTGTTAATAGAGGATACCCATAAGATCCTTTCTCAGACTTGCTTGCTACTATCAATAGACTACAGAAGTGTAGTCTGGGGGTGGTGGTGTCTGATAGGGTCTTAACTAGAAGAATGTGTATGTGAAATGCTGTGTGTAGATTTGCCTTGCATGCAAAGCACTGAGAAAACCACTGCAGTCTATATGATAGACTGAGCTGGCTGCCACCAGGGTGCAGAGATAAAGTCTACATTAATTTTTCAGTTTACAAGGCATTAAAAAGAGAGATGCTGGCCTTCTGTATGGTATCATTGTATTGAGAAAATAGAACAGCATCCCTGCATTCTGACAATACTGTAACATTATCCATGCTTTTATTTTAAACCTCTGATGGTCAGAAATCGTTCATGTACACAGCTACCAAATCCTGGAATGTGTTAGATCCAAATATTAGAAATTAGAAAATCTGCATCAGTTTAAGTTACTGTTTAAAAATTTTCTGAAGACAGAAGCAATCTGCAGGTGTTTTTAGCTATAGTATTTGCACATCTTGTATCATGTATGTTTATTAGTCTATGCTTCTCTTTCATAATCTGGTTCAAAGGTATACTGTTATATTGTCTGTACTGCCTTTCATGACTCTGCCATAATTGCTCGGGTGGAGCCTGAAAAAAGGGCCATGTGGCCCAATGCATCTTTTAGTTAGTTAGCTAGTTTTTGATACCTGGGTAGGGTGCACTAGGCAGACACTTGCCTATTTTCAGGCATGACCCTGGAGGTTACAATAGCAGAGATAATACAAGAACAACAAAAGACAAGGCAGGCTTGCACATTACGTCGTACAGAGTAACGGTAACCACTAAGTAATAAAAGAGTGCAGCGATACATAAAAATAACAATGTGTAAGAGAGGTACAATATGATTCTACAGAATTTCATTGAGGAGCAAGCAAAGTAGTCATTTTAGGTTTTGACAAGCACAGATTTGGTAAGAAGTTCAGGTAATAGTGTTTACAATAACGGGTTAGTTTTTAACAGGATACAATGCTAACTAGATTCACTGGAGGCTGACAAGGGAAGTAGACTCTGAGACCTCTGAGCAGGTACTGAATAAGTGCATCCATATGTTAGAAGTGTGAGAGAGGGGCAGCACAGTGTTAAGTGTTAGGACAGGCACACTGGGAGTGTTGAAGCAGATCAGCGCGGAGATAACTACTAAAGGTGCCAGGTGTTTAATCCTACCCCACAGATGGAGGTATGCTATTCCATAGCTTAGGGGCAGTGAAGGAGAAAGATATCTCACCATACCTGGTACATGGCATAGTGATATTCAGTTGGTCAGTGCCCGAAGATCTAAAATAGTAGTAGCTAGTGCAAGGTTCAAGGTATGAGGTAAGGGAGAGATGCTTTCTGTTATTTAATATACTGTGGACAATTTTCCCTAGTGTAAGGCCTATTAGGGCTGAAGGGAAGGGCCAGCCTAGTTTGATGTACAGGATACTGTGGTAAGGCGACTACCTCTGAGAGCGAGGCGGCATATATTGTTATATCCCACTATCCATTTGTGCATGAGGGTGTTAGAAGTATTGGTGAAGACTGGAAGGCCGTACGTAAGTTTAGGGAGCAATAGCATGCATGCAATGGTGCCCCTAGCACTAGGGAGAATTTTTTGCAGGCATGGTAGGCAATACCAAGACTAGAGTTTGCAGCAGTACATGTGAAGGAGATGTGCAGGGTGAAGTTCAAGGAGGGATCTAGGGTGATTCCTAAGTATTTGAAAGATATGACAGTGTCAAGAGGAGAGCCATTTGCACAGGACATTGAAAGGGGAGTGTTTACACTATGCAGCCGAGAAGGTGTACCAAAGAGCAACACCTGGGATTTGGAGAGGTTCATTAATTGTTTATTTTCGATGAGCCAGGAGTGGACTACCTGGAGATCGGAGGATAGAGCATTGCTGATGTTGATTATATCCTGGGCGTGACTGATAAACACTACGTCGTCAGCGTAAAGGAGAAGGGTACTATGTGTGGAGCAGTAATAGAGTTTATGTGTAGGGGTAACAGCAGTGATCTGAGTATTAAGCTTTGGGGGACACCTAGGGCAGTAGGGAGACAGTTGGAGTAGAAGGAGCTTATCTTAACCCTTTGTGTCCTAGTTGCAGGATAATTGGTGAACCAGGGTAAAGCATATTCAAAGATCCTTAGGGAACTCAACTTGCTAAGTAGTATCTGGTGGTTAATCATATCGAAGGCATTAGCCAGGTGTATGAATATTGCACCAGTGTATTCTCCTTTGTAAAGGGAGGTGTAAATGGTATTTGTTAAGGTGAGTAGTGCAGTAGACCTGCTGTGGTATGTACAGAAGCTATGATGAGCAGGGCAGAGTAGGTTGTATTCATCCAGTTATGCAGTAAGTTGGGTGGCAACAATGTTTTCTAGTATGTTGCTTAGAGCCAGTAGAATGGAGACGGGTCTGTAACTGGATATGATTTTGTTGTTTCCTTTTTTGAAAATCTTTTTTGAAAACAGGGGCTTTGTTTGCTTGTTTCCAGACAGTGAAGACGGTGGAGCTAGAAAGGGAGAGATTGAAAATTCGAGTTATTGAGGCGGCCATCTCGTGGGCTACAAGTTTGATTAATTTAGGCTCCAGTCCATCTGGACTTACTTGGTAAACAAAATTTTAAGTAAAATTAAATAAAAATAAAAATTATTTGCTCTGTCTTATCATCATCTGATCCTTTTTCCATTTTCTCACTAGACCACTGACACTCTAGGATCTTCTCCGCTGCCCCCATCATGCTACATTTTGCCTTCCTTTACTGACAGAAGGGAATCCCCTTGTACCTGGACAGATCAGATACTTCTGATACAGAAAAAAAAAAGGGGCCCAATTTTTTTTCATGTGGTGTTTTTTGTTTTTCTCCCCGTAACCCAGCCTCCTACTTCAGATGCACGCACACACATGGAGCTGTACACACACTGCGTCTCAAGGTACCCACCCACTATGTGTTACCCATACTGCCTACGCTGACCAATGAGCCTCCACCCGGTGGCAGCAAGACTATGGGGGGGGTGATGACCACCCTCCAGAGAGGAGAGCTGCCTTCTGACTGTTCAATCCTGCTCCGACCCCCCGCGCCCCGGCCGACTCCCCGACCGGGGCTCAATTTTTAAATGGCCTCAGGTGGCCCAGGGACTAAGTCCTGTGACACAGCTCACTTGTGTTGAGGTAAATCTTCGCAAAGACAGAAATGCTATTTTTTATGAACATATGAACATACAAATCTGCTAGCAGAAACAGGCCACTAGGTCTATCAAGTCTGCTTGACTGTGCAGCTAGCAACCCTAAACTGCCGCTGCCCCACACTCCTCCCCCCATCACCTTGACTCCCCATGCCCCCATGCACCCTATCCCATGTCCTTTTGAAGTTGCTAACTGTCCTTCAGGAGACCACCTCCTGTGGCAGTGTGTTCCATTTTGCCACCACCCTGTCTGTGAAATAATGCTTCCTCATCTCTCTTCTAAATCTGCCACCCTTCAACTTGAGCCCATGCCCTCTAATCTCCCTTCCCATCTTCAGTGTCAACAACCCTTTTTTGCTTATCTTGTTGATCCCCTTCAAGTATTTGAAGGTCTCAATATTATCCCCCTGATCCCTCCTCTCCTCCAGAGTGTACAGTCCTAACACCTTCAGTCTATCCTCGTAGGTCTTGCTCTCCAGTCCCTGGACCATTCTCATCACCCCTTTCCAGCAGCCTAATATCGCTTTTCAGATATGGATGCCAGTACTGTACATAATACTCCAGGGGCGGCCTGACCAATGACCTGTACAGTGGCATGAGTATATCCCTGTGCCTAGATGAGATGCCTCATGATATACACCCCAGAATCCTGTTAGCCTTAGCTGCTGCCCTCCTGCACTGAGTGAAATTGTTCATGTTCCCTGTTATGATCACTCTCAGGTCCTTCTCTTCCTTGGTGGCCCCTAACCAAACCCCTCCCAGCCAGTACTCCCTCCTTAGGTTCTTTGCTCAGAAAGTGCATAACCTTTCACTTTTTCACATTGAATCCCAATTGTCTCTTCACTGACCACTCTTCCAGTTTAGTCAGGTCCTCCTGTAGCCCCTGCCACCCTTCTCTGTCATCCACCACTGCCCCTGTCTTAGTATTGTCTGCAAATAAACTAATATTGCTCTGAACTCCATGTGAGATATCTGATAAGAGCAACCCGAACAACACCAGTCCCAGCACAGAGCCCTGCTGCACCCCACTCATCACCACTCTAGGGGATGAGATCTCCCCCCCCACCACTACCCTTTGTTGCTTCCCCTTCAACCATGTCCCTATCCACCTTGCCATCTTTGTCCCTACCCCCACATACTCCAGTTTTCCCCCCAGCTCACCATGAGGCACTGAATTGAAAGCCTTGCTGAAGTCCCAATATAGAACATCCACTGCATGGCCCTGATCCAGCTCCCTCATCACCCAGTCATAATATTCCATTAGGCTGGTCTGACATGACAAGAGCAACTCTACACTTCAGCTTGTGCTTTCATAAATCAGATGTTTCAGCTGTTACAATTTAGTAGTGATTACATTTGTTTTTCATTTTGAATGTTCCTTTCTGTTATTTACAGCACATCTTGTTATAAAATGGGTAGGGAAAATCTTGTATTTTGATTGGCTGCCAGTCATGCATTAGAAATGTTTAATGCACGGCTAGCAACATGTTCAGGCAACCACAGCCGCAAGTAAAAAAATCAGGCATTAATATGCTAAATAGAATGTTCAACTTTTGAATAGCCACCATTTGTGTTTTTTGCATTCAGCCACAAACTTGGAGAAACCCTGTAAACCTCATAATCATTTCTGATGACACATGTCTGTACGATCTTTACTCCAGACCAGCTTCTGAAATTAGAGGAACTTTGATCACTCCAGAAGTTCTGGAGCCCTGATAGTCCCATTCTCTGTCCTATACTGTGTAGGAGCTGCCGTCCACCCGCTCGCTGTCCCACTCGCTGTCTCCCTTGCTAATGGTACACTTGTTCAGAATGCAGAACCAGCAAACAAAGGAAAACATTATTTTTATACTAATTCTGTCCCTGGCTACTGCTGGAACATCAGCATTGAAGGATTACTCCATCCCAACAAACTAGACCACTTACTTGGCCATGGCTCACCAATCACATGCTGAAGCAGACATGGCTTCCAGAAGGTCTGGAGGAGGTGTGGGCAGTCTGGCAGCCGCCATCCGGCTGAGCCCTGAGTGATTTTCCAGTTTTCTTGGTCCCACAGCTATTGATGTCCTCTTGCAGTGCTCCCGGTCTCCACCGGGGGCTGCTGCAGAGCGACACATGCCCAGTACCCACCCCAGGAGAGGAAAGCAGTCCAACAGATGCTCAGTCCTCATCCTCTCCTGCTGGCCTACAGCAACCAGAGTCTGTTCCCGAACTCGGGTCACTGGTGTGACACGAGGTGTGGCGTCCAGTGCCTAAACCCTCTATGCCACCGTGCCGGAATTCCAATTCTGATGTAATTTATTTATTTATTATTTAGTTATTAATTAATTAATTAATCTATTTATGTAGTACTTATTTCAAAAGTTTCATCAGGAAATACATACAGAGTTTATAACAGCCTGTTTCCAGATGCCTCCTGGGGGGGGGGGTAGGAATAGGCAATAACAAAGGTGCAGAACAATTAAAATGCAAGATACAGTGTACACAATACAGTTAGGTGCAAGAGTAATAGAAATTTGATACAGTATGGCAATTGCAATGAAGTAGAGACTATACAGTTCTGTAAGGTGCAAGTGTAATAAAAATACAATACAGTTGGGTGGTCATATGTGTCAATGCAGTAAACCAGTATAATAAACATAAAGGGTGCAAGGTTAGTACAAGGAACATGTGCAAACAGGAACTGTATCTGAACACTGGTTTAGAGCAGACTAGAAACTACCCAGCCTGAGCAAAAATACAAGAGAGAACAATTCAAGTACAATACAGTAAGGTAACGATGCAAAACAATTCCAGATGTGAACCCAGTTAGGAGCAGATTAATGCCACAGAGATAGGAAGCCTAGAGATATTGCTCCGAGCTGGGAATCGGGGTACCTAACAAACAGGGAGGGGGCAGAGGGACGCTATGACAGGGGTCAGGTGCATTTGCAGAAGGGGTAGTAAAATTGCAAAGAAGGAACTTTAGGAAGGAGAAGGATGAGGCTGAGCAGATGGAAAATGAAAGAGAGAGCCAGAGTTTGGAGAAACAACATGAGAAAGTGACTTGACCTGTAGTAGTTTTCCTGTAGGGGAGGGAGAGGTAATGGGATCCTGTGTTTCAGAGAGGATAGAAGGAAGGAAGGGGAGGAATAAAGGAAGGCATAAAGGTAGGGGAGGGTGAGAGCCAAACCAGAATTTGGAGGTGAAGGAGGCATGGTGTCAGAGGTGCCTGGCATTAAGGAGAGGAAGAGAGGTGGAGGAGTAAAGGGAGCAAAGGTGGGTATGGTGGGGAGGAAGTCCAAGGCAAAATAGCAGAAAGAGTGGAACAGAGAGCCCAGTCTGGCAACAGAGAACTTGGGGGCAATTCTGTGAACAATGTCACCATAGTCAAAGATGGGGAAGATTCTCTTCGACACTTAACTCAGTAGGCAGGAAGCGTGATGCTGGCTTTGATCCTGTAAAGTGCATCCAGTTTGGGGTGAAATTTTTGGTGGATGGCATGTATGTTCACTGAGAAGCTGAGATGATGGTCTAGCCAGTCACCAAAGTACTTTATTAAGGAGACATCTTCAATGGCAGTACCATTGAAGGTATGGAAACTGGGGAGGAAGGAGAGCCTGTTAAGCCTCTGCATGGAGCCAAAGGTCATGGGGAATGTTTTCTTCGTGTTGAGGGACAGTTGGTTGGATGGGAACCAGCACTGGATGCTGTCAAAATCCTGTTGATATTGGGCAGCATTTTCAGTAGCAGAGGGACCAGAGGCCAACAACACAGTGTCATCTGCACGCATGTGAATGGAGTCAGAGGGGCAACCAGTAGGGAGGTTGTTTGGTAATAAGGAAGAGTATGAGGTCCAGAATGACTCTTTGGGGAACGCCTGAGCAGACTGAGAGTTGGAGGATAAGATGTCTTCAATATGGACAGCTTGTGACCTGCCCTCAAGGTAGAAGCAGAACCGGTGGATTGAGGAGACTGCAGGCCCCGTCACCATAAGATTGTCCAGGAGAAGGGTGTGGGACATGGTGTTGTAAGCTTTGGGCAAGTTAACGAAAATAGGGGAAGTGAGATAGTAATTGGGTGGAATTAGACAGATTCCAAACTTATGCAGAATTCCAGTGGAAGAGGAATTTGAACATTCTGTATGACTCTGAATCTGTGTGTTGGGGAAGGGCGAATGTTTTTATCCTTTTTTTCCATACAGATTTTCTTCTACCTTGCCATCCTTCCACTTGCTGGCCAACTCTCCAGTGGCTTTCCAACCCAACAACCACTACACAAAGGGGTCCAAATGACATGGAAGTCTGAGAATGCCTCCAACTGTCACCCCAATGGAGAAGATGGCTTTTCTTCCCTCAGTTTTTGCAATCTGACCCTTGATACTCTGTCCTCCCCATGGTGGTAATACACACACATCCATTAGTGCCGTGGCATAAGCAGTGTGACCTTGACTGCAGAGTAAGCTTCCTGGACCCCGTTTGGGGGTTACTATGGGAAGTGGAAATTGTTTAACCTGGAAAGGCACAGTAAGTCAAATCTTTTTTACAGGTGCTGGAACATGTCAGCAACTCTCCCCAGTTCGGGATGTGCTGCATGTGTCACTGTTTTTCCCAGTCAGACACTCAATTGCCAGTGTACCAGGTCTTCCCTGGAACCTGCATCACTGTCACAGCTGCATGCCAAGCCATTGGATGGCCTTGGGATGGGTGGAGATTTTTGAGTTTGACTTCCATTCTGAAACCAAACATTGTAAATTATTCTTGTTTTCAAACTCTTTTTGGCCCTAATAATTTGCATATATTGTCATATTTCATGCTAATTAGTTGATGTCTAATATATGAAAAAGGATTATGGAGTGGTTAAAACCCATCAGTTCTAACCCTGTATTTTTATCACCCAAACACATCTTTATGTAGTTCTGCCTACCACTGAGTGTCATCTTCTTTATTCTGCCTTTATATCCGCATCATCTGGGGATGTCTTCCCATTAACCTTTGGAAAGAATGTTTTAGTTTTAATGTGAGTTGTCAAGATAATGCTGAGTAGCTGATGCTACAGTCTCTCATCTACCCCAGTTATAAAGTATGGTAGTAAATGTGGGGAGCTATGAATACATACACACACACACATGCTTGCACCCAGTAGCAACATGTTAATTGTCCCTGGGATTGCTTTTTTATCCCTTCACTTTCAGGAGCAATTGGGGCTGGAAGGTGGGGTCATTGTTGTCTGTGGAACTTAAAGGATCAATGATGCTGCTGGGTTTTAATCTGAGAACCATTGTTAATATTCTAAGCGTTATAAATAACAATCAATGGGTCAACATGCAGAATGCAATGGCAAGCTGTTCTTGTTATGCTGTTGATCAAACTGCTCAGGCTTTGCTTTTGCTTTTAACTGACATCATAAGCATAACTCAAATTAAATTCTGTGTCATTTTGCATGTTGATCCACTATTATCTGCATTATTAACTTGTATTTTTAACCACTTATATTGCCTTTTTAAAGAAAGGAAAGAAATGTGGCTTTCTATGCTGCCATTCTGTGTTGTTTCACATTGTCAGTGGCTCAGTAATAGTAATTATAACTGTTGGATATTATGACATCCCCTACCACTACCAGGAAGAGACTGACATTAAAAGCTTTAACATTATCATGGAACCCAAAGTGCTTTACAAGCCTTGAAGACATGTCAGCAGGCCTTAGGACTACATAAAGTCTAAACACATTAATGACACCCTGCCTGGTAGAGCCAGCAGAGTAAGTCACACTTCCATATGGAAAACCCATGTCAACAACTGCAAACTTGCCCACCCTCTCCAGGTCAGTGTAGACAGGAGAGTATTGTTCAAGTAAGCAGTCTCAGAGTCTGGAATTGATTGTTTTCTGGCCACTATAATAGGGCCCCCTGTTGGCCATGAGGTGACCTTGATGTTGCAGGTGAACACAGAAATCTGACCATCCTCCTACACAGATGGTACATAGTGACTACCACTCACTTGGCTTCAGGGGGGTGGGTGGAAACATGTGGGAAAACTCTCTTGCCCAGACCGTGCTTGTCAGCTGGCCTACTACCCCACATTCAACTCCTATCATCCGCTCATGCCACTCATTCCAGTGCCATTGCACATGGGTGTAGGAAGACATAATCCATGTACTCCTTGTCATACATGTTTAAATATAAGGGGGCAACAACACAGCTGTGCACTGTACCATTGTTTCACAGAGTGTCCAAAAATACAGGGCCAACTGATCCCTTCTGTACTTGTATTCTTAGGAGTCAAAACTAGAAGAGTCGGCCACTGAGATTGGTTTTGCATCTCATGGACCATACAAAAACTTTAGGCTCTGGGGGTGGAATGCATGTGTCTGCAGGAGCAATACGTGGCAACTATATTTTTAAGTGAATGGAAGGAGGCAACAAACAGTGCCATGATGTACAAAAATTGTGAATATATTGTCAGATGGGGCAACAGACATGGTCACGGTGTATGTATTGTTATTGTCTGGCTACATATGTGGGTGTGTTGTTTTGTGGCCTACAAACACTACTGGTTCAGGCCCCATTAGAAGCAGCAAGCTCTGGGGAGTAGGTGGTGGCTGCTGAGTCCGTAAAGGCAGGCATCAGGAAGTGCTATCCACAGATGGGAAAGTGAGGGCAGAAGTGGCTAGATCTAGCCAAGGCTGCCCCTTGACTGAAATAGACAGAGAAGAAAACTGAATTAAATAAAAATATTGTGCACAGAGAGGTTACGCGATCTGCTCATGGTCACATAATCAGACACTGGCTTTTATGGGATTCAAATCCAGGTCAGAAAGAACACAACTCTGCCCTCTTGTTAGCATCTTTTTGGTATTTGATTTTTTTATAGTTTTAAATTTTAGAACCATCAGGACTTGGGGTGGTATTTTAACATTTTTCTTTCAGGCCATCTGCACTCAATATCAATATGGAAACATTCAGTATTGAGGAGCATGTGAGTGGGGTGTGTGACAGCATATGTGTACATGCACAGATCCACACTCAATATCAATAAGACACAAACATGTGAATGTATAGTGTTGTGGAGCATGTGGGTGGGGTGTGTGACAGCATATGTGCGCATGCATGGATCCGCACTCAATATCAATATGACAAAAGCATGGGAATGTTTAATTGTGACGCATGTGAGTGGGGTGTATGACACTATATATGTGCATACATGAATCTCTTATCTATATCAGTACACAAAAGTGTGGGAGTGGTCAGGTGTGGCGTATATGAGTGTGTGATGTGTGACAACTTATATGTGCATGCATGGGTTTGCACTCAATATCAATACAACAAAAGCATGGGAATGTTAGGTATGAGCATATGTGTGTGTGGTGGGTGACAGCATATGTGGCATGCATGCATCCACACTCAGTATACATATGACACAAGTGTGGGAATGTTCAGTAGTGGAGCATGTGAGTGTCACGTATGACAGCATATCTTTGCATGCATGGATCTGCACTCAATATCAATGTGAAAAAAGTGTGGGACTGTTCAGTTGTGGAGCAGTAAGTGTAGTGTGTGACTGTGTGTTTGTGTGTGTGTGTGTATATGTGTGTATATGTGTGTGTGTGTGCATGTACATGAGTTCACACTCATTGTCAGTGAAGTGTGGGGATATTCACTACTGGAGTGTGTAAGTATTGGTGTGTGACAGCATATGTGGGTATGCATACATCCATACTAAGTAGCAATATGTACCAGTTTGGGAATGCTTGGCTGTGGAGCATATAAGTGTTGGTGTTTAACAGCATATGTGTGTGTGTGCATGGATCAGCACTCAATAACAATATGGTGCCAGTTTGGAATGTTCAGTTCTGGAATGTGTAACTGTTGGTGTGCGACAGTATGCAGTTTGTGTGCATGCATAAGTCCACAGTTAATATCAATCAGTACTAGTTTGGGAAGGCTTGTGAAGTTCTTGAGTGTATGACAGCAGTGTTAAAATGTTTAGTCTTGGAGTATGTGTTATGTTTGGAGTGTGTGTTATGTTGGCATGGGACAGCATATGCGTGTGAGCACACACAGTATCTGCATTCAATATCAATTCAGCATGGGTGAGGGAATGCTTGGTTATGGAGTGCATGAGTGTTGCCGAGAGACAGCATGTGTGTGCATGCACAGTGCATTTACACTCAATATCAATATGGCACCAGCGTGACACTGTTCAGTTGTAGAGTGCATGAGTGTTGATAGCATAGTAATTTAAGGTAGGAAGGGACACTGGGTCCATCATGTCCATCTTCCCTGCTTCACATGCAGATAAAAAGAAACCAGGTTTTCAGTGCAAATCATTACTAATTCACAGAGATTCTTGAGCCACTCTGCTACGCAAGATACCCATTTATTTCCTTGATAAACATACATTTGTGCAGGACAACCAGCCTGTTGGCACAGCAGTAGGGGTACTGCTTGCAACTCCAGCAACCTGGATTTGACAAGGAGCCTGGGTCTTTAGGGCTGGCCTGAGAGTGGCAGTACTGAGCATTCCAGTGGATGCTATCCTCTTCTAGGGAGGAAGGGTGGTGAGTTCCTCTGTGCCATCATAACTTGGGTGACCACAGGTGGTAGTGCAGGCAGAAGCCATTCTTGGGTGGGCAGGGACACTTCCTGATATTAGCACATGCAAGCACAGTATGCATACATCATGCACCTCCTCACTGCTGGCATCCTGCCTGAGGGCTGTGCAGAAAAAGTGAAAATGCCATGGCTGGCACAGTAGGAATCTAATTCCTTCACAGGCCTCACACCACTGACAGTGACCTCTGCCTCCAGCGCATAGGAAATTAAAAGGAACTTGTGGAACCCCAGTGGTCCCACCATGGGGGGGGGGTAAGCTATGGAGTTCAGGAGGTTGGAGTAAATACCTAGAGAAGCTGAGTGAGTGGGTTCGGGGGTAGTGGAAGGGGGCAGGCCAGAGACAAAGGGGCATGAACAAATAAATAAAAAAATTGTCCAGGTTTACCTTGCAGGTCTACACTGTTTTCATGTCCCCTGTACCCAATGAAAGGCTATTCCACAGGGTCGTTATCCTCTGCTACAAAAGTTTCTACTAATGATATTCCTGAATTTAACATCTCTGTGGTTCAGAACATGTTCTCCATCCTGCTGGAGTACTCCAGATCAAACATATATATGCATATGTTCAATCTTGTCAATACCTCCAGAATGCAGAAGACTAAGATCATATCCTTTCTTATTCTCCTTTTCTCCAAGGTGGACATGCTAAGGGCCTTTAGCCTCTCCTTAAACCTTTGTCTGCATACCCCTGGCCATTTTGGTGGCCCTGCATTGTACTTTCTTGATGGCTTAAATGTCCTTTTTGTTCTGAGGGGTCCAGAACTGATTACAGTATACCAATTGAGGCTTGAGCAGGGCTTCGTATAGTGTCAGGATTACTTCCCCTGCTCTGCTGGTGATTCCTCTCTTCACACACTCCAGCATGCTGTTTGCCCTCTTGACAGCAGCTGCATACTGTTTGTCATGCACCAGCCCCCTGTTGCCTTCCTGTCCTGGTTCACTGCAAGATCATCTTCAAGATGATCTTCACAGTGTTTGACTATGCAGATTTCAAAGCCATAAATTCTACACTTGGCAGGCTGGACTCCCTTTTTCTCTTCTTCTGCTGCAGCACACTGATCATCATGCTTTAGCCCCTTGCCTGCCATTCTCTCTTTATCTTTTCAGTGTTTGACTAAAAGGATTATTCTACAGCACTGCTGCAAAGTCAACACTTGCCAGCCTGGACTCCCTTTTTCTTTCTTTTCCTGCTTCACTCTTAGTGCTCTAGCTCTCGCTCATCACTTGTCTCTCTATACAAATCTCTCTCTGTTCTCGAGAGGTTAATTGTCTCTCACACTGTTGCTCCTTCCTAGCCAAATACTGGCTTACCATTATTCCCACTTATCTCTCCTTAACCCTGTCATCCCATCCTTCTACTCTGTCTGATCATCACATGCTCATTTCTTTCTTATCCCTGGCTAAAAAGCGTTATAGTATGTGATTTTAAGTCAAATTGGTCAGTCGATACATATATATATATATATATATATATATATGTGTGTGTGTGTGTGTGTGTGTGTGTGTGTGTGTGTGTGTATATATATATATATATATATAGGGTAGATATAGGGTAGCTTTAGGGTAGCTGGTCCATTCCACTGGGGTATCAAACAGACGAGGCATACTGATGAGTCCTGGTAGGACGAAACACGTGTCTATGTCTTCTGTTAGCACCCTTTGCAAACTGTGTGAGAGGCCTTTCGGCACCATGCAATTCTGCTTAAAGTTGGACCAGCATAACATTCTGTGGTGATTTGCATATGCAACCCATGATGCTTTGCATTGTGGGGGCATGTGTGATTTTGTATTTTCTTGAAACTTGGCTTCCCAGCCAAATGCCCTTTGGGGTAACCCTTGCCTCAGTGTTTGCGCACAGAGGTTCTTTGTCTTTTATATATATATATATATATATATATATATATATATGATATGTAACAGGGACCTGTGCAATACATGACTTATTTTCATATGAGCTGTTTGACCTTGGGTAATCTCACGAGTAGTGTAAGCCATGAGTGCTGTGCCCATGGTCAAACAGCTCGAGTGAAAATAAATCATGTATTCCACAAGGTCTCTGTTACACATTTCATTTATGCAATATGGATTATTAAGGATTGTGTAAGGAGTTTTGTTTTAATTTGTTTATTTAATTTTTCATGTTAACATACATGGACTTTTTGTAGTTTTCCTAGGGTAGCTCGGCTTAGCATAGTTGTTGCTAAGCAGTTGCTATGGATGCTCCAACTTTACATTATGGACAGTACATAATGAAAAAGTTTGATGCACAATTCTTTTGTTTTGACATTTTTTGGGGGGATTTGTTCATCAGAAAAAGGAAATAAAAACTGAATTGTCTGCCATTTTTTGCTGATTATAAAAAAATCTAAAAGGCATAACACTTCTCATTTTGTAGATAATTTTGTGCTGAACAACTTTTGTGTGCAACGTACAAATGCTATCAGTTTTCATTTTAAAGTTATTTGTATTTATTTGTTAAAAAAATGCAAAAAAAACTTAACTTTCTGCTGCTTTTTGCTAATTCTACAAAACCTAAAAAGTATCTATAAATGAAACACCACTAATTTTGTATATATTTGTGCTGTACAACTTTTGTGCTCACAGTACCATGATAACTTTTTTCATTTTAATGTTATTTGCATTTGAATATGATTAGTACTGCTACTGAGGCCGAACATTCTAAATTGGCTGATGACATAGCAACTGTTTATATAAATGAGTGATGACATAGTAACTATGTATGTAAATGAGTGATGACATACTTACTATGCATGTAAATGGGTTTATTTACACAGTAGCTACAATACACATTATTTATAGCATGCATTTGTTGTTCACACCTGTTGCATAAATATATACAGTCACATATATATATATATATATATATATATATATATATATATATATATATATATATATATATATATATATATATATATATATATATATATATATATACACACACACATATATATATATATATATACATACATATATAAAAGAAAGCCCCCTAAGCAAGGTCAGTTTAATTCGATGTATAAATATGACCACTAGACAGAATAATGGAACAAGAAAATGCACTTATTGATTGGTTGCTGACCAACAGAGTGGCTAGTATAAAATTGATTGGTTATTACCTGATGGGTTTAGTAATCATATTCCTATTTATTTGTCAATGGAGCGGAAAAGCTGAGTGAGTGCCATTAAATATACTTTCTTTTCAGAATTTTAGAAAGGTAAATAAGGATGCTTTTCTGAGTAACCTAAAGTCAGCTGAGTGATCTTCTGCTACCAGAAAGAGTGATATCGATTACATTTTGTCAGTATCTGCAACAAGCATATTGTTAAACATATGAGAAGGGTCTCATACATGGACATCAGAAGGCTGAACAGTGATTCAGAACTACCTCTTGAAACAACAGCACAAGCTTTGGGTTAGGTTTAAGTAAACTGGACAAGAAAGACACTGGAAAATGTTTTAGGTAACTTAGGAACCAATGTAATAACAAGATTCAGATAGCTAAGCACTGCTAATTTAGTAATTGTTTTTTGGACCTTGAAATATCTAAAAGAGGAGATTAAAGGTGAGAAGTTGCATAATGAGTATGGATGTACTTGGCAGGTTCAGAAAGATCATAGTCTGTATTTAAGCAGGGTATCAGAAAAGAAGGTTTTTCTTTTAATAACTAAGAATAAGAAGATTCAGGAACAGATTATAATGATACAGACTTTAAAAGTTGAAAATTGCTGCTTCTATAATTACTACTCCTTTGACAAATATTTTAAATCAATCTCTGGTATGTGCTGTAGTCCCAGTAAACTGGAAGTATTCACTTATCACACCACTGTATAAAGCAGCAGATAGGAAAAGGGCCAAAGAATATTGGCACATTGCCATTCACCCTGTCATTGACTAGTTACTGGAAAAGCTAGTATGTGCCTGGTAGTAAAAACAATTAAATGCACTTTGCATGATTACTCCTAAGCAACATGGCTTTAGATGCAGTCATAGTACAGTGACAGCCTTGATCAAGCTCACAAATTACTTATGCTCCTCCATAGATAGTGGGAACATGGTTGGGGTGGTTCATAGACCTAAGTCAGGGCCTTCGACCTGATTGAACTGAAAAATTGAGAGATTGGGTACTGTGCCTCTTATGTCACAGTGATTTGTGAGTTACCTGGGGAGTAGAATGCAAGGGTAAAAACTGAAGACTTGTTGTCTCCAATGGTAAATATGACGTACGGAGTAACCCAAGATTCCATACTGGGACCATCGCTGTTTTCAGTTTGTGTGAACATGTTACCTGGGGTATTCAGTAATGTGCAAACACTATTTCATGTGGATGACACAGTTTTGTACATAAATCTCAATAACATACAGGATCTAAGTGGCAAAGTAACAAAGCCTTTTCACATTTTACAACATTGGTTTGATTCCAATAAACTTGTTCTGAAACTTAAAAAAGGCTATGTTGTTTGGGAAACATTCCAAGTGGAATTCTACCCTTAGTGATTTTAAAATACAGGAAACAGAGGGTACTTACAGTATGTGGAGGAGGTTACAACTTTTAAATATTTGGGATGGGAGTGCAGTTTGACCAAAACTTGAGTTGTGAGAAGCACTGTATAGAAGTGAAAAGACGTGCATTTAAAGTTGGGCGTTTTACATAGGGTGGCCTGTTGTTTGTGTGAGGATTTGAGATTACACATGCAGTATGTTTATTGCTACCAATATCAATCAATCAATCAATCAATCAAACTTTATTTAACCAGGCAGTTACATCATTGAGCAAGCTCATTTTCAAAACCTACCAGGTCATAATGTCGTACACTTAATAGCGTATGGCATTATGCGCGAACCCCGGACCTGTGCACTCTCTGTGTTGGACCCCCCGGAGTTAGAATCCTAATTGGTGTGGTCTGGGGGCACAACCTCCATAATAGTGGGAATTAAGCGCCTACAGAACAAAAGAAATCTGGAAATTGCGCAACACGATTAAATCACACGGCAGAATGCTGTGCGACATTTTGACCCCATGCCTTTTCAAGATGGTTCTGGACAAAAGGGACACAGATGCTTACAGTAGACAACATTACATAATATAGTGGACATAATACAGGCTGTTATGATACTAAAAGTCAGTAGCTGGATGTATCAGACATGCAAGGCAAGTGCAAGTACAGACATTTTAAAGTAAAGCATAAACAAATTGTAGGTTGTAGAGTACCAATGAGGAGAGGAAGGGAGGACATAGAGGAGGGCAAAGGGAAGAGAGGGTATCAGACACTTAGAGGAGAGGGAAGGGCAGCCTACTGGTAGGAGGCCCCCAGCGAAGATAATTAGTGGGGGGGGGGATAAGTAGGGGTGGAGGTGGTTGCCCTAAGGGCATGCTGGCCGACAGGGGGAATAAGCAGCCTGGGCTGTCAGAAGTTAAGGGCAGGGCTAAACTTTACCTGAGACAGTTACACGCTGTTTTAAGGCATCTGTATAACAGCTGTCTGAATGTAAAGTGGCTCAGCAGCAGAGATATTTTAAGTAGTTTTTGCATGCTGTTCCTGAACACTGGTAAAAAGGAGCTAATGGCAGTTGAGTCAAGACATGTCCTTGTCTCTGGTAACTTAAGGAGGACAAGGGAGGAGTTCCTTAGTCCCTAGGCACCCTTTGAGCATTCAAACAGGTCACAGATATAAGGTGGTAGCTTGTTAATGAAAGCCTGGAAAAGCCACATGAGGGTGTTTATTTGCCTCCTCATGGAGAGGACGGCCAGTCTAGTGCCTGGTACAATGAGCAGTGATGAGTATGCAAGGGCAAGTCCAGAACAAATCTCAAAGCGTGATGATAGAGTGTATCAAGCTTTATGAGCACATCCTGGGGGCAATGGCTGTATAGGAAGTCAACGTAATCAATCAGGGTAAGAAAGGTTGTTTGAATCAGCCGCTTTCTAGCTTCTATGGTGAGTAGGCATCTTATGCAGTAGAAAATACTGAGGCACTGTCTTAGCTTTTTTGTTAACTCACTTAGATGCACACTGAAGGTGAGTTTATTGTCCAACCAGACTCCCAGATATTTAAATTTGTTCACTAGCGCTAGTGGTTCACTAAGGAGGGTAATAATCTGTGCGGTCCCAGATATCCCTGTATTGTGGAATGGAGAGATAATCATAGCTTTTGTTTTTTTTAGCATGTCACAAGAGCTTCAGATTCAGCAGATTGTGCTGGAGGATGATAAAGTCCTGCTGTAGCTCCTTGTACGCAATGTTCAAGGAGGGGTTTGACGTGTAAAGGACTATGTCATCTGCGAAGAGATGAACGTTTTTTCAGGAATCAGGCCAGAGTCGATGTGGTTGATGGGGAGGGCAAAGAGGATAGGTCCCAAAATGGATCCTTATACTTGCATACTTATATACTTACATACTTACATTGTACTGTGATGGTTTTATTACTTTCTCATGATCACAACAGGCAGCACAGATGAACCAAAGAATGCTGAACGGGATGAGTGGATTTGTCTGCTTCTCTTCTGACTCACCATTGTGTTCACCTCAAGAGGCATAAGTGGTTATCTGTGGAAGAACATTTTCAAAAGGAGTTCTGTGTCATGATTCATAGGCTTCTTCTTGACAATTTGACAACTGCTTTGTGCAATGTGATCTCACTAAAGGAACATGTTTGCTCTTTGAGATCAAATATTGCATTATTAAATATACTGAGGGTCAGAACAGTAATGGGTCAGGGGGCATGAAATTTTGGGCATGGAGTCATTATGTCATAAGACAGAACAGTGCAGCAATGTACCGCACTGTAAATACAGCTGTTACATTCATGCTGCTGAGACAAACTGCTGAAACACATTTTGGTTAAAGAAACTAGTGGCTTCTTTGTTTTCTGTGGGAGGCTCCACCCCATGAACCCCCTGTTACAGCGGCACCTTGAGTCCCCCCTATTAATATAATTAACTCTGGTGGGGGTTCCAACACAGGGATGGGGAGAAACATCACTGGGGAGAAAAAAAATAAACCACACAGTGTGGTTTCCCAAAAGTCTGGGACCAGTATTCGAGCCCTGATCCACAGACGCATAGCAACCCTGCACTGCCGCAGCTCACCTCAATGAACAATGGTGGCAGTTCAGTGGACCACCTCCCCAACAGCAGTCTTGACCTCCACGTCACTCCTCCTCCTCCCCACCCATGCATGACAGGGTACAAAACCCAGCAAGGCACATATGTTGTACTCAGTTTTGTACCCTGTTGTGCTAGTACACTGCACTACATGTTCCACGTGGTATTCCATGTGCAGTTCTGTCCATGACATATTGACCTGGTAGGGAAATGGCACAGATCCTAAGCTGTGAAATGACCTACTGTAGATTTGAGGATGAGTAATAGCAATTTGTGAATAACATAGTTTTAAATATCTGCAAAACAGATTTGTGTACTTGTTTTTACTGTAATGTCACTGTGCAATTCTGTGATATATTTCTGTGTATTGTGTATATTTTTTGTGTCAGGTATGGCTTGGGTCATCCAGTGAAAGGGAAAGTTAGTGGGAGTTTTACAGAGTTAACAAAATAAAAGAAAGACTCAGGCCAATCTGCTTTTTCTCTCTACCTTTTAATACTTTGGAACAACCTTACTCTCCCCATCCATCTCTCATCCTCCTTACACTCTCTTAAAACACTCTTACTAACACACTTCTCAAAATCCTGAACCTACAGCTAGCCATCTTCCTCTTCTTCTTTCTGCATTACAGGAATCTTATACCCTCTTTGTCTCCTTGCTAAGTACCCATTTTGCCACTTACCCTAATGTAAAACACAGATTACTCTGTAATTTAAATGTTTACACCATCATAATTCTGTTACAAATATCTTGCCATATGTGGGCTGCACTCTCCCCTTTGCTGCAATCCTTGCTACCCCTGTAACCTATGTATTCTGTGTACTTTATGCATTGGTTTCTGTTCTCTTTCTGGAATTTGTTACATGCACAGTACCTTGCTTTTACTGTTCATCTACATCCCTTGTTGTCACTCTGTTTGTTATCGCTGTATCATTCTATGCTGTATCCCACCCTCAGGTTGTACCTGGCAATGAACATCGGCTCAGTGTGCCTATCCTGGTCACCAAATCTTAAATAAATTATTACCTAAGGTCCTTTTTCTCCTCCACTGCAATCATAGAAGCCCTATACAGTGAATAGGTCCTACCTCTGTTTTTCTTTCCCAAAGCTTGTCCCCATCCTCAGGTGGTTCCACCATCCTGGCTACAGAATACCAGCAGCAACAGAAAGCAGTTCACTGGTAATCACAGCTTGAATGCTAAACAGCAGTGACCCCAGCACTGAACCCTGAAGAATCCCACCAAGCTTCCCTTAGCATTACAATGATCGCAAGATGTAACCCGTCTGCCCCTTGAGACTTACTTGGCTTGATCTTTACAAGGTGGTCAGCTACCAGAGCAGGAGGGATGTCCACTAGTTGCAATGTAGCTTCCTCTGATGCCAATTTGACTTTTCAATGAGCACCCTACTTCCATTAGGCACTCCTTGGTGAACAGTGAAACAAAATATTTATTCAGCATCTCAGCCACCATCATCTCTGTCCCTCTTGTAGTTTTTCCCCCTTCTCTTGTTTTCAGAGGCCCAATACCATCCTTCACCATCTTCCTTCCCTTTTTGCACTGGGGGAAGGATTTGGTGTTGTATGTAGCTCAAGCTGCTATCTTGGCTTCCAGCTCCTCCATGACTTTCTTAATTCTTATCTTACAGTCCCTCTGTACTCTCCTCTCTGCTCTGGAGGCAACCTGCCTTTTTTTGTGGTCCTAGATCATCTTTGTCTTCAGAATCAGTTGTCTGAGGTCCCTGATAAGCCAGGGGTCATACCTTAGCCCCATTGCTCTTATTGCATACAGAAATGCAGACCTCTTTTGCTGCTTCAAACACCTGTTTCCATGAATTTCACGTGTTCTCCATAACCAGCTTCATGCAGCTGTTCCAGATCCTTGCAAGACACCACATCCTTGACCTTGGTAGAGTCTGTCTTTGTAAAGTTCCAAGTCCTGATGTCTGAATCTCAGCTCATCTTCCCTGTCACCAGGGAGGAGGATAGCTGGTTGTGGTCACGGCTGTCCACCAGTGCTTGAATATTCACTTTTGAGATGATCATATTCCCAGCTGCTGAACACAAGGTCAAGGATAGCCTGCAACCTAGTTCCCAGTTGAACATGCTGCTATAGGAAGCAGTCCTTAAAGCTGGCCATGAAGTTGATCATAGCTGTGCAGTTAGCCTACTCAAATCCTCAGTCTATGCCTGAGAGCTTGAAGACCCCAGGATCACCACTACATTAAATTTTGCTGCTCTGTTAATTTCCCCGTCTTGCTGTGCATCATGTTCTACTGAGCTGTTAGGGGGCATTTACCACACTCTCCTCAAGGCTGGTGTTTCACAGAGTGTGTACAGTACATGCACACATCCATAATCAATAATAATGTCACCAGTGTTGGAATGTTCGGTTGTGGAGTTTGTGATTATTGGTGTGCTACAGTGTGTGTGTGTATGTGTGCATATCTGTACCCTATCTCAATAAGACTCTGGTGTGGGATTTTTTTTTTTTTGCAAGTAAAATTTTTATTGAGTCACATTCACAATTAATACCTTTACAGATGGCTACCCACATAAATACATGCAAAATGAGTAAGAGATCATTCTTATTAGAACATTAGAACAATAAGCTTAAATAGTGTATTGGATATCACAATTATGTCTGACCATAAATACAGTTGTTGCACAGTCCATAACTTTTCAAATCAGAATATATTCAGCATGCAGTTTTATGCTGCATTAGATCAATACATAACAAATTTATGCTTTGACCTTTTAGTAGTGTCTGTATTTTACAGCTTCAAAAACTGATTGACATTCTTGAAAAAAAACTGTATGGTATAGTGAGTTGAGAAAAAGCTGTTTCCCTTCAAAAATTGGAAGTGGCGAATTAGCACTATTTCCAATATTTTAAAATCAGTCTTTTTTTTTTTTTTGGCAATATTGCTGGCTTTCAAACTATGCCATTCCCATTCTTCACTTGCCTTTTTATTGATCATTTCCAGAATGACTACTTGGGCATTATACCTTCTTTTAGTTTGGATATCTATCCTTTCCACCACTTCAAAGGACTGAAGCCACCAATTTTTGGTTAATTTGCAATCCCAAATTAAATGAACATGTCCGAGTCTGGTAGGCCACAATGCCAACAGTCTGAGTCTGTTTCAAGATTTATTGAAAACAACCTGTGCGTGTGTAGTAAATCCTATTAATTATATTTAATTGAATATGTTTGTGCCTTGATAATTATGTTGTCTTGCGCGTGCAGTGCAAGCAACATTTTGTGGCAGCTTGCTGGAGTAGCAGGTTGTGGAGGTGTGGCAATGTTGTGGCCAATGCCGCTACTGCTTTTTTGGGCTTGTCTCAGTGTCACCAATAAGTGAGCATGCTGTCTATGAGAGCAGTTGAAAAGTGTGCCACCAACCTGAAAGAAATTCACCGCTGCAATGAGGGAGCGCCCCGTCATTGCAGGGTGTGCCTTGCCTGCTGAAACATTTCAATAAACATGGTGGCGGCTGTCGCCATCTGCCTCTCACAATCCTTAGAAAGCTGACTAAGGGGGTGCCCAGTCCCCCTGTCATCAGGTTTATAACCCCCCTCAAGACTGTGTGCACACTGGGAGCCCACCCCAGTGTGCCTTGTGTGTTCAGAAGCCGACCGCGTCTGCATGTTCCTGCCCCCACCCCACCCCCATTGTTTGCCACACTGGGAGCCCACCAGTGTGGTCAACATAACCCCCCCAAAGTCATGGGACACACTGGGAGCCCACCCCAGCATGCCCAACAGTTGTTTTATTTCACCTGTAAATAAAGAAAACCTTCCTGCGATGTCCATTCCTGAAAAAAAGAAAACGGTCCTTTGTTGAGTCTGGAGTGCCCCTTCCCCAACCCGCACCCACCCTCTGTACCCACCTCCTCACACCCCTCCTCACCCCATACTTACCCCTGGAGGTCCGGTGCCACAATCTTCGGTGGAGCGGGGACACATCTGCAGTCTTCAAAACCTACTGCGAACTGAAGACATGCCGGCAAGCTGTATAATGGCATCAATTGGGGAGGTGGTCAATTTTGGTGGCTGTCTCTGCCACGTTTTTGACTTTTGGCTCCAAATTTTCAACATGGGGTTCTTGGGACCCCACCTCATGAAATCAGTCATTGTCATTTCGTTATTCAATCCTGAAAGGTGATTTCGCGGTCACTATGCAGAATCACCTTTCAGGACAGAGTAACAAAATGACAGTGCCACTGTTCATGAGGTGGGCTCCCAAAAATCCTATGTTGCAAATTTGGTGAAAACATTCCCAAAAATGACTGTGTTATGAGCATGTGTTGTGCAGTTTCCACGCACGCTTGTAACTTCAAGAATTTTTAATATTTTCACTCCAGATTTTCAAAATTGCCATTTTTTCATACCTTCTTATGAATAGTACAGCTGTCTTTTTTCACATCCTACCCAAAATGTGTTTTCGCACATCTGGCACGGAATGACATGATCACTGTTGGAAATCAACATCCGTGACATATTAACAAAATCACAGTGCCAATGTTCATGAGCGGAGGTCCCAAATGCTTTCATGAGGTGGGGTCACAAAAAGTCCATATTGCAAATTTGAAGTGCAAATACCAACAAATGCCCAGGGTGTTAGGGTTTCTAACCACAACGTCCCACCCTGCAGACACTGAAAGGTGACAGTGGTGTGACTTTGGATTGTCGGCTATAATACTCTTGCCATTCTACCCCCACTTCAACCCTGCAGCCAGTGACAGGCATCAAGGTGTGCCATGGACTCTTTGGCCCCAAAGTTCACCCCATTCTCCTATACTGCACGCATCTCATAGTATTTCCTTATGGAAAGGGGTGAGTGTAAGGCCTGACAGCCCTAAGGCACAATGCAACACTTGTCGGAGTCTGTAGGGTAGGGTGAGGTGAAATGGCATGAGCGTTATGGCCAATGACCCAAAGGCACACCTCAATGCCTGTTAGTCTCTACAGGGTGGGGTGGGGTTGGCCTTAGTTCCATAATTCACTGCCATTCTTATTATGCATCTGTCTAGCTCCTGCACTAGCAATGCCAATGTCAGCAAGAGAACATTCGGCATTGACAAATGCTTGTTTATAACCAGTAATAGATTTACATACCAGTTGCCATTGTTGGCTAGTAATGTTGGTCTTCAGTTCTCTATCCTATTTTCTGATAATAGCTCTAATGCACTTTTCTGAGTATTGATGTAGTTGGTTTATGATACAAGCAAAGATTTTCTTTGATTTGCTAGAAAGAATTGACTCCTACCTTTAGGAGCTGTTTTCCAGTGATTGTAGTCCTTTTTGAAGAGACTACTAAATTGGTAAGAGCAGAAGCAATGGTGATTTCAAGCCTGTACCTTTCCCTACATTTAGACCATACATAAGGTAAAGTTGTCAATTAAATCCTTCCATCTATGAATACCTTTATCTGACCATGATTGCTTGTATAGTGTTGTCCCATTTATTTTGTAATTGGGGTTATTTCAAATGGGATCTGAAGGAGAAATATTAACTGTCCATTACATTTTTTACATATTTTTAACTGACTTGCTTATATTTTTTATTATGTTGCTTTTAGGCTTTATAAAATAAGATGGTACTTATATTACTAAGGTCACTCTCTCCTATTTGGAAGTCTCTCAGACTTGAGTTCTTGTCTTCAAAATTGAATTCTCTGTATTAACCCAGAGAAAAGCCAAAATAAGCCAGATGGTATGAACCACTATCTGGGCAGGCCAAGCCTCCTTGATATTTGGGCAGGCACAGCTTATGCCAAGCAATCCTGGGTTGCTTGTAGTTCCACAGGAAACTTCTTAATATTACATTTTCTTAAACAAACTTTTTTATAATGTTGGAATGTTTGGTTGTGGAGTGAGTGATTGTTGAAGTATTGCAGTGTGTGTGTGTGTGTGCAAGCTGTACCAATCTCAGTATGACACTGGTGAGGGAATAATTGGTTGTGAAGTGTGTGTGTGGTTCAGGGTATGAGCAAGTTTGTGTGCATACATCCATGCATTATCAGAGGAGCATAATTATGGGAATTTCTGACTGTAGAGTGTGCATGCGTGCGCTGTGTGTGTGTGTGTGTGTGTGTGTATGTTTTTTAAAAGCAAACTCCCAAAATGGAAATAATTCAACATAAATCAAGTAACTGCAGTTCATTTTGCAGGAGGGAGGGCTGAAAAGGTCTTTCAGTTCTTTGCCTACTAGATAATAAAATGTTTTTTTAATAAATGGGTTTCACTGAACTGCAACACAAACTATTATTAGGTGCTAATAAAGTAGCACCTCATGTAGCTAGGTGGCATTTATTTGAAAATCTATCCCAGCAGGACAGAGTATACACACTGTTAGCATAATTGATTTCGGGGGTGATTAAGACCATTTTCTTCCTGCAATGTATATTTTCAGCTCACCCACTAATGCACGGTGATCCCATGTTACACTGCCATCTTGGAGACTGGGGCTTCACATGTGAGCTACTGAATCCCACACTAAAGTCGATTGGAGTTTGACTGCTGACCATGAGGTGGTATTGGCTGTGAATATAGCCACCTATCTGCTCTTCTAGATCAGGAAGCGTGCACCTATGGTGAGCCATTTTTTGTCAAATATAATTTTATTAAATCTTTTTCACCAATAAAGCAACAAAGCCTTCATAAATGGGTCATTGCAAGACAGAAAGTTTGTATTTGTGTTTACAATCAATAAGACAACCCATAACAAATCAAAAGTGAACAACAAAAGAAAACAGATAATTACATACAATAATCTTAATCCTGTCTTCTTTCCCTCTAAGTAGTTCATTTCAATGTCAGCCTGATCTCCCCCCAGAGAACTGGGAGGAGGGGGGTGGGGACACTGGGTGATTCTGTAAAATTATTTTCAGTATAAATATCAAGACTTATTGGTTTTCATTTTGCAAAGATTGGTTCACTTCATACTGCTCATATGCTGTCAAATACCATCAAAGATGTGTTGATTAGTCCTGACCTTGTGCACCACTTTTTCTAAATACATATTCTCTGGCATTGCTCTTCTCCAGTACAGAAAAACGGGTAGTTGGCTGTGCTTCTGGTTAGTGAAAATACGAAGCTTGGCAATCAAGATTGCCAAAAAAAGTGAGTTTACGGTGTTTGACTTGAAGTTCCTCTGACTCACCAAGGAGCACCATTCTTGGTGTAATGTTGATTTGTCTAGCAGAGGTCTCAGTTAGTGCTGCTTCAGTATCCTGCCAATAGTTCATGAGAGGGGGGCAGCTGTACCTCATGGGCCTTCTGGCCCTCCTCAGGATCTTTGCTTTACTGCTTCTAATGTCAGGCAATGCGCATCCCAATCCGGGTCCCATCGCACGCAACCCTAGCTCCTCACACCAGGGGCTAAGAATGGCTGCAATGAATATCTGCAGTTTGCCAAAAAAAATGGCAACCCTACAATGTTGGATGCTGCAACATCAGCTAGATGTTTTAGCCCTCACAGAAACATGGCTGTCAAAAAAGACTCTTGAATCCTCTGTCACACTCCCAGGCCTCATCCTTTATAGAGCTGACAGAATCAGCAATCGAGGAGGGGGTTGTGCTTTTTACATCTGAGACTCCCTGTTATGCCAAGCCTTACTGGCACCCTTTCTGGAGCACAGAGCACAAGCCCTGACTATAAAGCTCATGTCAGACCCTTCCAGAGCCCCTGTAATTATAACCATGGCTTACATCCCCCCAAGAAATCAAATCCCAGCTATGCAATCCCTGGCCAGCTATATCACCAGCCTCCCCCCCAAAAAAAAAATTGAACACATCATTCTAGGGGACTTTAATGTGAACTGGCTATCCAGCTCAGCCTCCCCCATAAAAGACACCCTTGCTGTGCTAGACCTGGCCCAGTTAGTTACTCAGCCAACCAGGTTAAATCCAAGTAATGGATCTGGCACCCTGCTCGACCTGCTACTCACCAATCGACCACACAGAATCTCAAACCTTGCGGTACTCCCAGGCTCCCTAAGTGATCATTGCCCCATCCTCTTCACCTGGTCCTGTCAGCAGCAAACACCCCAATCAAACAGTTTTACCCAGCACCATTTTCACCCAGGAGGCATCACTAAGCTAAGGCGGCTACTAACCCAGTGTGACTGGTCACCAATCACCTACACCCCTACTATAGATGAAGCCCTTGACTACTTCACTCGCACATTCAATAAAGCGTGTTATAGCATTGCCCCTCTTTTTAAGGTTCAAGCCAAAAAGCATAATGCCCCCTGGGTCACACTGGTCTAGCAACTAAAGACTAGAGATGACCTATGGCACAAAGCTGTTGCCTCTGGCGTACAGGCAGGCCTACAGGGTAGCACGTAACAGGTGCACCTGGGCCATTAGGATGGCCAAATCTAACTACTATAAGACTGCCCTTGCTTCCTCATGGGTGAATGCAAGGTTGTTCTGGGACAACTTAAAGGAGCTGAATGGAAAGTTCTGGTTGCCGCCCCCCCTCCCAAATAACTGTCAACAATGACACTACCTCTGACCCACTTACCATCACCAACTGCCTTAATGCAGCTTTCTCTGACCTAAGTGCAATTCTTCCAAACAACTTCTTTGATCCCGCCCCTGGGACCCCTGAGCCAAACAATGCATACCCCCCCTTTCCACCTCAGGGCCATCTCAATGAGAGAAACAAGGCCACACCTTGCAAATGCCCTTGATGATCAAGATACTGCAAAGACTCATTTGACATGAAAATCCTTAATTTGCTACTAGATTCTGTGCGCTCCCCCTGACTGATCTAATTAACTGCTCTCTATGTCTAGGGCAGTTTCCAACCACATGGAAGATGACCACTATCACCCCAATACTGAAGAGTGGGGACCCCACCTCCCCCAATAATTACAGGCCCATCTCCATTCTCCCTCCCCTCTCAAAAGCCCTGAAAAAAATAATTGCCACCCAACTCACCAACTACCTACTAGCACATAACATACTATTTAGGGAACAGCATGGCTTTAGAGCTGGACACAGCACAATTACCGCCCTCATGGAGTTCTCTAGCTTTCTGCACAATGCCCTAGTTAAAAAACACCTAGCAGGAGCTGTTTTCATAGACCTGTTGAAAGCTTTCAAAACAGTCTCCCACCCCCTGCTCCTAAGTGCCCTCTGCCTCACAGGTCTGTCTCCTGGACCCCTCACTTGGTTCACAAGTTATCTCTCTGATAGGCCCCAATGTGTCAAGATAAACAGCACTCTCTCCTCTACCTTGCCAGTCTGCTCTGGGGTCCCCCAGGGCTCTATCCTTGGTCCCTTATTGTTCAGCATCTACCTGAGCACCCTGCCTAAATCCTGCCCAAGTAATCTGCTGCTCTATGCAGATGATGAGGTACTGTTTGCCTCCCACCCTGATCCCACAGTCCTACAGTCCTCCCTGCAATTTGTCTTCAACCAAACTGAAAACTGGTTCACTAACCGCAGACTGGTGGTCAATGTAAAAAAGACTAAGTCAATGCTCTTTTCCCACTGACAGAGCAAGGACGGTGATGCCCAGCTAACAGTCTTTTCCAAAGCTCTTCCCCCTCTGGAACAGGTCCATACCTATAAATACCTGGGCCTAACATTTGATCCTTGCCTCTCATTCCACCCCCATATCAGTAACCTCTCCTCAGCCATAAATATTCACATAGGACTATTGTATTGGCATAAAGACCCTTAACCTTGCTGTTACCTCCTCCATCCTCTTACTAGTAGATTATCAGCTTACCGTGTTCTCTGGTGCTGACCACATAGCTCTCAGCAAAGTCCACTTGGCTATCAACAAGGCATGTAGACCCCTCACTGGGGTAGATAGGCGTACCCACAGCTGCACATTGTATGCCCTATTAAATATCCTCACTCTAGATGAAAGAGTACGCTATTAAACGTGTCTTCTCACCAAAAAGATTCACCTAGGACTTCCCCCGCTCGGAGTTTCAGCCTCCTTCTGTTCTTCTCATGCCTCTGCAAACACCTGCTCCACTAATGAACTTGTGTGGTCTGTTCCCAGAGTCAGGTCCTCCCTAGCCCACAGGTCTTTTACCTACAGAGCACCACTATGGTACAATGAACTCCCCCCTGCTGTATCCTCTGTCTCCAGACCAGGCCCCCTTCAAAAAAGCCCTAAAAGACCACCTACTCTCCACCTGTCGCTGCCAGTGCTACGGCTAGCTATGGCTGGTGGTTAGCGCCACCATTTCACGGCCACCGGGACCTGGTCAGGCCTGCTCGGCCTGCTCCTGTGGTGGTGCATAGGTGGAGATCCCAGCTAGGGAATAAAAGCATTCATTACAACCAGTACTACATTGACAGAGTGTGTGCTAAGGTGTTATTACCTACTGTACTAAAGTGTTATTCTCTACTGTTCATGTATACTTCTCTATGCACATTACTGACTGTGTAATTGACAATATTTCACAATATGCAAACTTCTCTTTTGCACATTATTGACTGTGTCAATGACAATGTCAGTCTCCTGACTGCTTGTACCTTTGACAATTACAAGCTCCTTAGATGGACCTGTATAGCTACCTAATTGTATAGGCCTCATTCTCCTTACTGATTGTACTACTCGTACCCTGTGTTGTTGTCTACTATATACTGCCTTCTGCTTATTCTGTACGGTTCTCAGATGTGGAGCCTTTGTAAATGAGTCTATGACTCAAAGGTTGTAAATCTGATATCTTTAATAAATAAATAAAATAAATAAATGGGGATCAAATCTGCCTCCAGTTGGGAACACCTTGGAGAGGTGCCATCACAATGGGATGCAAGTGTTGCCAACAGTATAGTATGCCCCTTGAGTTGTTATGAATTGTATCAGCTTGTATTTTGCTTGCATTAGGAAGTGCCACCCAGAATCTAATATGTCCAAACAGTCCTTTGATTCTATCCCAAAATCTGTTTGCCACTTAAGCCTATTGTATTCACCAAAGCTAACAATGGAGCTCATCAGACTCTGATATAGTTGTGTCACCAGTCCGTTCATGTTTTGTATATTATCCAGTGCATAGGCTGTACCTGATGGCTCCAGCAATTTAAACTCTGCTACTAAGGTGTCCCCCCAAAAGTGCCTTCTCTGAAGATATCTAAAAAAAAAGTGTGAATTAGGAATATTGTAAATTCTGGAGATGCCTGCCAAAGACATCAGGTCACACCCTGAATATAAATGTCCTAGGCCCTGTGAAGCCCACAGCCTAAATCCCTTGTCCTTAAGGAAATGCAGATTAAGGGGACTGCCCACTGCAGTGTCAGTACTGTGTATTGTGCCAATGTTGTTTAAATTTATATGGTCTATGCCAAATCCTACTTGAGTGGGTTACAGTCTGGTTACACTTAGCTCCCTGCATATTCTGTAAAGATGAGCTGTAAAGTAAGTCAGCCAGTGTTTAGTTTGGACCCTCCCCTTTTCTAATAAAATGCCAGTGTTTTTGCATTGACCATCATACCAGTTTCTCAGGCAAACTAGTTGGACAGCCCAATAATAATTGACAAACTGGGGGGGTACCTATTCCCTCTCTATTAGGTTTCTGTGCCAGTTGGTCTACTTTAATCAGCAAAACCAGGAAGTGCAGCACTTACCAGTGTGAGGTAGGGTGCTGATCTGGGGCTATGAACCCCAAACTAGAACTAGGGCAAACAGGTAAACCAACACTCCCAAGTCCAAATCAGAAGAGTGCACTGAAAAAAAGGCAAAAAATTGAGCCATGCTCAGGTCACAATACTTGTGTGGTTCATGGTAAAATTACTGTTATTAACTGCAAATACAGGTAGAGCATACTTCACAATGACAGCCCAACCTGAGACCTTTACTTAGGTGCTCCTGGCACTTCGCTTAATTGGAGCTTCATCAGAAGGTCTAGTAGTTTAATCCTTGGAGTTTCATTATGCCAAAGCCAGGGATGAGGAACACTGTTTTAGTCTTTTTTCTTTTTTTTCCCCATATTTTGTTTATACTCCTTTGGCCAGGACAGGCTGGGCTCCCTTCAGCCCTGCCTCACCAATCCCCAGTGTTCAGCATCTCCCCAGGACTTACCTATTGGCCTGAATACCCCCATGTCCTTCCCCTTGTCGAGGTTGGGAGGGCGAGGGCTGCCCCACTGCAGTACAAATACAGTTCTTGGTCTCCGGCTCCTGGCAATGAAACAGGTCAAGGATTGGCAGGAAGGACTTCATACAAATCCTGTCCAGCCACTATTTTTCCTCCATTTTCTCCCTTCACCACACTAGGGTGTGCTCATCAGTGTGCATGTGTGGAGGCATGCACTCTCTGTGGGGTCCCAAAGCACCACCCACATCTACCACTTCTGCCCCATATGGCAGTTATTCAGTGGAGCAAGCACTCCTCTGTCTGAGAGAGAGGAGAACAGTCCCTGGGATGCAGAATCCTCTCTCCCCTTGCCAACCTGCGGCAACCCCTGCTCATTTCTGAACACGAGTTGCAGACATGGAGTGAGGTGCGGCATCCAGCACCTTAACCCTCAGCTCCACTGCACAGGCTGCTATTTTAGACTTTTAAAGAAATGTTCTGGGATTGGTATCGGGATGGGAGCAACTGAAAGTGGTATAGAAGTTTAGGTAACATGGACATTGTTAAAACATTGGAATGACCCAGTAATGTGATAGTGGCAGGTATTGCGACTTCTTGCATAATTTTGTGATCATCTCGATAGTGGTGGGTAGCTGGCATCATAAAAATGTCTAACCTGTCTCTTGACCAGGACCCCAAAATATCTAAAGCTATCTCTGGTCCACTGTAAGGGTATGGGTAAGGGTAAGAGTTCTTGTAGAGAAGCATGGGTGCAATCACACAAAGGCATTATCTGAGTTTTATGCAAATTTACCTTGTAGCCAGACAGTGCTACAAATGCCTGGGGCTGTTTGATTAGTAGTGGCAGCTATGTTTCAAGTTTTGTTTCAGACCAGAAGGTCATCTGTATATAGCGATACCTTCAACTCAACATTTCTCAGGTTCACTCGTCTAATATCATTACAGCCTCTCAGTCACTGTGCCAGTCTCTCCAGAGCCAGATCAAATAGCAGTGGTGAAAGGGGGCACCCCTGTCAGGTCCCCTTACTTAAACAGAATGGCGTTGAAAGCCAGGCATTAGTTTTTATATTTACAGTTGGGTTATCATAAATCGCCTGGACCCAAGACAGGAACTTCAGTTGGAAACCCATGGTGCTCATCTTGCACCAGAGGTGGTCCCACTAATTTCTATCAAAGACCTTTTCTCCATTGACTGTGACCACCACTGGGCAGTTACTTGAGTTGTGATCTCTCCAGTTAGAAACTATAACTGTTCAGAGGTTTGAGGGGGCCCCTCTGTCCCTAAGAAAACTGGCTTGATCTTCATGTGCCAGTTTAGGCAGCACTTGCTCCAGCCTACCTGACAAAATCTTAGCGTATATTTTGAAATCAGTGTTTCACAAAGATACTGGTAGATATGATGCTACCCTGTCCTTAGGTTTATCTCATTTTGGAAGTACTGTAATTCTAATCTGTTTGAACATTTCAGGGAGTTTACCTGTATCAAAGGCTGCTACGAGGGTGTCAAACAGAGGGCAAGAGTCAGAGTCAGTTTTTGTATAAGTTAATCATGATGCCATCCAGCTCAGGGGCTTTCCCAGTCATTAACTACCTCATGGTCCCTAGGACTTCTTGTTTAGTAATAGGTTTCTCTAGTGATTTGGCTTCTTCCTTGGATAGGGATGGTAAATTACTATGAATAGTTTGAGGGTCTATCTCCTGCACTGGGCAAGGGTTCCCCATTCCGGAAATGTAAAGTTCAGAGAAGAAAGAAACAAACTCAGTATTTATCTTTTGAGGTTCCACTTGCAGACTCCCAGCATCATCCCTAACACTGGTTGTGTGGCTCTTGTTTTAATTGATATGCTAAGAGCATGCCATATTCTTTTCCCAGCTGGTAGTACCAAGCCTTTTGAAAACCCAAAGTCCTCTCTATCCTTTTTGTGTGCAGCTCATTATATTCTGATTTTAAGTGAACAATATCCTTATACAAGGCAGGGTTTCTATTATTTTTAATTTATTTTCCACCTGCTTGATCTGTGTTTCCAAATTATCCAGATATTCCTTGCCTACTTGATGCATCGTTGCAGGTGAATGCTATTGCTCTTCCTTTAATAAATGTCTTAACGGAATCCCATGCTGTCCCTATATCTGCTACTGAATTGTTCCTTTCCCAATATTGTTTGATTTCTGTGCCTATTTGCTCCAAGAAATCTGCTCTGTACAACAATATCGTGTCCAGTCTTCAAATTCCACTGTTAGATTGTGGCTGCTGCAACAACTGCCAGATGAGCTTTAAAGGGGCATAATCAGAATAACTAAGTATTCACAGTGTACTAGGCCCAGAAAAACATCCCCAGAGGTTAGCAACAGGTTACTTCTTGTGTGTGCTTAATGCACATGAGAATAAAATGAATAAGCTTTCTTACTAGGATGTGATGGCCTCCAAATATCCTGCAAGCCCAGCTCCTTCAGTTGGAATTTAGCAACTAGGCGACTTTGGCTAACTTGCAGGGCCATTGTGAAGATCTACCTAGATGTTTATCTAGGACCAGGCTGAACCCCCACCAAAATTTTCTGACTGGATGTCTGGGTCAGTGGGAACAACATCTCTTGAAAATATTTGCAGTCATCATAATTTGAAGCATATGCATTAAGCAGTACTACTGGTTGGTTATACAATCTGCCCTGGACCTGCATTCATCTACCCGTAGGGTCTGATTTAGTTAAAGTAGCTTCAAATGGGATTCTTTTATGGATTAAAATTGCAACACTCCTCAAATACGAAGCATAGGATGCTGAATACACTTTCCCTAGCCAGTCCCTGTGGAACTTAAGGTGTTCCTGAGCTGCAAGATGGGTTTCTTGGAGATAACCAATATCCATTTCTTGTTTTAAATAAGGTAACACACATGGTGTTTAATGGTGTGGTTCACCCCTTTGATATTCCATGTGATGATCATTATTTTACTAGTCATTATGACACATCCGACAAGCTGACATAATCACAATCCTGTTTTTCCCAGCTGATCCTTTGTTCCAACCTCCCACATTCTCAGATAGTAATTTTGTGTAGCACTACAATTGATCAAATGTCTGCACATGCAATACAACATAAACAATTTGTAACATGGAGATATGTGATTCCCACTGAACATAAACCATTTCAAGGGATACCATAATTAAACCTAATATTACCTGGTCCCAGGTAAGTTCCTATACCCTAGGCACAGTATGCGGTGGCCTAGTGTCATGGAGGTGTACACCCCTGGACCCGACCAGTCCTCTTGGAAAAATAGGCCCTTAGAGTGTTCTGGAGGCTGTGGTTGGTAATCAGGAACAAAACCAGTGTTTAAAAGTACTCATTCCAGGAGCTCTTACTCTGGCAGCCCTGCCAGACTGCCAACCCTCATATCATCCACCCATTAGCATTTTTACAGCTGAGCCTATGGCATAAACAGTGTTGCTGGCTTTGGACTACTGGCAGATTTACCACCATGGCCTCTGCATAAATGGGAGATACAGTGGGGTCCACTGGGTCTGAGCAGTCAATGTGTTTCAGTCAAATATACTCCTCCAGCCATGACTTGCCAGGGTGGAGGCAATCAGATGTCCCCAGAGCCAACCTGTCCCACTCCATACTGCAGTTCCTGAGCCATACAGATACATTGTAAGGTAGAAAGAGTTGAATGGCATAAAGCAATGTATTTAAAGTACATGGAAACATAGAAAGTGATGGCAGATGGGGACCAAAGGTCCATCTAGTCTGCCCAGATCCTACCCCCCCAACTTTGATACTTTTTGTGACTATCCCCTTGTGCCTATCCCAAGCTGATTTAAATCCCCATGCTGTTTTGGATTCAATGACTTCATCAAGTAGGCCATTCCATGGATCAACCACCCTTTCTGTGAAGAAAAACTTGCGCATGTTGCCTCTGAATCTACCCCCCCCTCAGTTTCATGTCGTGGCCTCATGTTCTCTTGGAGTTGTTAATGAGAAAGAGCTCCTGGGTGGGAACTCTGTTTATACCCTTTAGGTACTTGAATGTCTCAGTTATGTCCTCCCTATCTCTGTGCTGCTCCAGGGAGTACATGTTGAGCTCTCTTAATCTGTGTTTGTAAGACAACACATGGAGACCGTGAATCATTTTAGTTCCCCTCCTCTGCACTGTCTCCAGTCTGTCTATGTCCTTCCTGAGGTAAGGCCTCCAGAAATGGATGCAATACTTAAGGTGGGGCCTCACCAGGGACATGTACAGTGGCAGGATCACCTCTCTTCTTCTACATGAGATGCCCCTACCTATGTATCCTAGCATTTTACTGGCCCTTATTGCTGTTTTTTCGTATTGGTTGCCCACTTTTAAATCTGAAATGATAACTCCCAGATCTCCTTCCTGTTGGGTGATTGTCCCCCCCCCCAGGTGATAGTCAGTACCCGAGTTGTTCTTACCCAGATGCATGACCTTGCATTTTTTCAAGTTGAATTTTAGCTGCCACCTACTTGACCATTTTTAGAGCTTGAGAAGGTCACTTCTCATTTGCTCCACCCCCTGTGCTGTATCCACTCTGTTGCAAAGCTTTGTGTCATCTGCAAACAGACATACCTTCCCGCCTACCTTATCTGTGATGTCACTATGAACACATTGAAGAGCAAAGGTCCCAAGACGGACCCTTGTGGCACACCGCTGGTCACTTCCCTCACTTCTGATGCTGCCCCATTTACCATCACTGTTTGGGTTCATTGCTGAAGCCAGCTTCCTACCCATGTTACCACTTCCTTCCCTACTTCTGTATTCTTGAGTTTATTTAGCAGCCTTCTGTGTGGGACAGAATTGAAGGCTTTACTAAAGTCTAGGTAGATGACATCCATGGTACCCCCCTAGTTCACCACCCTAGTAACCAAGTTGAAGAACTCGATCAGGTTTGTCTGACAAGACGTCCCTGCTGTGAACCCATGCTACTTGGCGTCCTGCTGTTTAGGTTCCTCCAGAAATGCTATTATTCTTTCCTTGAGCAGTGATTCCATCCACTTTCCCACCACTGAGGTGAGACTAACTGGGCGGTAGTTCCCTGCTTTCTCTTTGCTACCACTCTTGTAGATAAGGATTACTATTGCCATTTTCCAGTCCTGTGGGACCGCCTCTTAACTTAGGGCTCTACTAAATGGGTCTGCTAGCGGTACAGCCAGTACATCACTCAGTTCTCACAGTGTGTGTGGGTGGATTCCGACCAGACCCATGGCTTTATCCATGTTCAGTTTTTTTAATTCTGCCTTTACCCTTTCTGCTGTGAACGGGCTTGTGTCACCCCCTTTCTGTTATTTTGTCCCCCTTTGGGGTGGGTTTGTTGCCAGGCTCTTCCTTTGTAAAGACAGAGCAGAAGTACTCATTCAAGACCTCTGCCTTTTCTATGTCTTCTTCCACCTTTTTCCCATCCCTGTTTAAGAGCCTGACAATACAGCCTTTGTTTTTCTTTTTGTCACTTATGTAACTAAAGAAGTTTTTTTTTGCCTTCTTTTACCCCTCGCACCAAGTCTTCCTCTGTTTGTGCCTTTGCTGCTCTGATCACCCTAGTTGCCTCCCTCAGGTTACTCCTGTACTCCTCCCTATCTTTGTCACTGTTAGAGCTCTTGTACTTCTTGAATGCTTGTCTCTTTTCTCTTACTGTAGTTGCTACCTCTTTTGTTAACCATAGCGGATTTCTTTTTTTTCTTGTCTTACTGACCAACCTGGAGCATTTCTCAGTTACTTCCTCCAGTGCCTTCCTTATGCATGCCAGCATTTTTCCACCCCTCCGTCTGCCCTTTTCTTGAAGTTAGCTCTGAAGCAACTTCTCATTTGGTCAGTCTGTTTTTTTTTAAATCAAGGACTCTTGTGTTGGAGTGGCTTGATTCCTCTGTCTTGCTGACCTTAAGCCAGACAGATCTGTGGTCACTCGATCCCAACTGGCACCCCTCTTCCACCTCCTTTATCTTGTTACTGGTAGTGAGCACCAGGTCCAGGATTGTGTTTTCTGTAGTCGGGGCTGTTACGAGCTGGTTTAGATCAGCCCCACTCAGAACATTTAGGAAGTTTCTGCTTCTAGCTCTGGGTGTTGTGCAGGAAATCCATTCTATGTCTGGGAGCTTGAAATCACCCATTAACACGACCTCTCCCTTATTAGTCATATTCATTATGCTTTCCAGTAGTTCTATGTCTGCTTCTGCCTCCCTGCGAAGGAGGCCTATATATATGACCCCTAGTCTGAGGATTGATTTATTTCCTGGTTCGAGTGTGACCCAGAGGACCTCTGATTTGTCTTGGGTTCTTTGGACTTCCATGGCTTTTATGCTCTCTCTTATATATAAGGCAACCCCCCCAATCCTGAATAGGTTGTAGCCTGGGATGGCAGTATCCCATGTATGGTTGCCATTAAACCATGTTTCGGTTACTGTCATCCAGTCCAGTCCAGTCCAGCCTCTGCCATTGTAGTGGTGAGTTCAGGAATTTTGTTAGCCAGACTATGGGCATCAGTCACAATTGCTTTCCAGTAAATGGCATCCTTTTTATGTTTTTGTTCTAGCATACCATGTTTCCCATTCAGTCCTACTGTGCTCTTTCTGTTTTGGCTTATGCACTCAACGGGAGGAGTTCTTGCCAGGATTTGGGGGGGGTGACTGGGGTTCCATTTCCATAGATTTGATTGGCCACCACCTCCCCTCCCTCTAGCTTAAATGACTGGTGAATACATCAAATTTATGCCCTAGTGCCTTCATCCCCTCCTTGTTGAGGTGAAGGCCATCAAATTTAAAGTAAGATCGTTCCCAAAAAATCATTCCAGTCACGACTGAAGGTGTGCCCTTTGTCTGAGCACCAATTGCAAAGCCATGAGTTTAGTTCCTTGGAGTTTAGTTCCTTGATTTCGATTTCCTTAATTTTCCCTCGGAGAAGGCTTGAGTGGACAAAAGAGAGGTCAATCTATCCCCTAGATTAGAGATATGCATTTTTACTTGTTCAATGGAATAGTAGGCGATATCATTTGTTCCTAGGTGAATGATGATGCCTTTAATGTTACCCACCCTACGTACAAGGTTCTCAATACGGCCTGCATCCCTTTTTGCTGTGGCCCCAGGGAGACACTTGACAGTTATTTCCACTTGGTTGGTATCCTGCAAGTGGGATTTGGCTCCTCAAATCACGGAATCCCCCATAATGATCAGGTTCTTTTTTCCATTGGTAGAAGTGTTTGTCCTTGCCTGTTTGTCCTGTTGATGTGGAACCCTGTCCCCTTGATCCACATTAGTGTTTGCTTCCTCTCCTTTTTTTTTAACTATTTTTTTATTTCAGTTTTTTCATAAAAAAGAATACCACAGAGCATTATCACCAGAATAAATGAATGTGGATAGTGAATTATATGCTGCACATTGTACAAATATTACATTTATATATAAACAGAATAAGCATTGTACCTTATAAATGCAGTATATTCTATTAATAATGATAAAGTATATGACTCTATCCTTAATATACTGTATAGAAATAAAAGAATAAAAATCTCTTGGTTTAGGTCTACAATTTCCTCATTGGGGACTAGGGAAGTCCATGGGAGAACTTAATAGGGTATGTGTCAAAATCACTAGCATCACTATAAAATATTAAGTTACATACAACATACGGGCAACCTATAGACAAAAGAAGGATATTTTGGGGCTGGCTGGCACCCAAGAGGACCAGTGGGGAAAGTCTTATAAGCTGAGGGGACAGTCCTATGCCGGCTGGTCTGGCCTTATTTGAGACATGTGAAGGAACCAGACATTCCAGCAATTCATTAATTCTGGGATTTTATTCTGTAACCTGGCTGTCATATGTTCTAATTGGTAGACATCATATATTGTATCTTCCCAGGCTGTTATAGAGGGGGGATCGGGGCGGAGCCATAAACGTGTGATACACTTTTTGGCCATACCCAGCAATATATTAAGTAAATAGATGTGGTGCGGGTTCTTGAAGTGACCTGGGTAATGAAGTAGAATCACAATAGCCGGGGTAAAATCACTCAGAGATGGGAAAAGGTCAGGTATTCTTTTCCCTATCAGGGACCAATAAAACGTGAGAACTGGGCAAAACCAGAAAACATGGGCATGTGTGGCTACCTTGCAGTCGCACTGCCTCCAACAGGAGGAGTCTCCTCTAGTCAAAACTTTGGCAGAGACTTGGGGAGCATGAAAAAAATCTGATATGATTTTCCAGGAAAACTCTTTCCATGTATATGAGTTTGAGGTTTTATGCTGTCTTCGCCAGATCTGGAGCCAATCCTCCTGGGACAATGCCAGCTGAAACTCAACTTCCCAATGAAACTGCACTCGGTCCATGGCCAGTGAGGAGGCCCCTTGTAGGGCTTTATATAAATGAGAGACCAAATGGGTTTGGTCTCCACCCCTTGCAGTCTGAATCAACAAAAGGCAAGCAGGTGGGACCACCTGTGCAGTGACATCTAAGTCAATTTTAGTGTCCAAGAAGTGTCAGATCTGTAAGACTCTAAAGAAGCCAGACTTGTTCAGAGAAAACTCCTGTTTAATCTGGTCAAATGACTTAAAGATGTCATTGTCATAGAATTGATATGCATGTTTTAAACCTTTGCACACCCAGGCCTCAAAGGTAGTATCTAAGCATGCTGGGGTCCATGATGGATCTTCGGCAGGGATACCCAACCAGGAGGATAGGAATTTGTTAGTTGGTTGAGAGAGAAAACTCAACCAACTATGAAGTAAGCCCTTCGTTAATCTAGAGCCCCATCGTACCTGAGAAATATTATGTGGCTGAAACACACGGGAATAATTTAGGGGGCAATCTGCCATAGATCTTTCAACTGTGAGCAATGATGGGGCTTGATTTGGGGGTAAAAAACAAAATGTTATATGCTTAAGTAGGGCATCAAACCAATAATTAAAAATGCAGGGGAGGGCCAAACCACCCTTCTTCTTAGGATGCTGGAGCTTACTCAGTGCTATTCTGGGTCATTGGTTTGCCTATAGGAACTTACTGGCAGTTCTGTCCCAGGCCTGAATGTCCTTTGTGGTGAGGGGGAGGGGGATATTTTGCATTAGGTATAAAATCTTTGGCAAAGAGTTCATCTGAATAGATTGAACTCTAGCCATCAGAAAGAGAGATGGAGAGGGGTCCATCTGGTCAGATCTGATTTTATCCCAGACAAAATTGAGGTATAGTTCAGAAAATAGAGCTCTGAAAAATTCTTAGGTATTTTAATGCCCAAGTATGTTATGTGAGGTTTATCCCATCTATAGGAGTACTCCAGGACTAAGTCCAGAGGCAAAGGGGGCTGTACTGAAAGAGCCTCTGATTTATTTGGATTGATAGTATAACCTGTGAGAGTCTCTATTTATTTTAAAAGTGTGGTTAGAGTTTGTAATGATTCATCAGGATGTGTGATGTAGAGAAGAAGGTCATCAGCATAGTATGCTAATTTATGGTAGGAAGATTCTGATACCCTATACCCATAGAGATTAGGAGTTTGTCTAAGCAGTTGTGCTATGGGCTCCACAAAAATGGCAAACAAGTAGGGAGAAAAGGGACAGCCCTGGCATGTGCCCCTAAACAGGGGAAAACATTCAGAATGGGAGCTGTTCAATCTCACAACTGCCTCCAAATCAGAGTATATACACTGCCTATGGCTGTCATAAATAACTCAGGGAAGTTACATTTTTAAGGGTGGCTTGAAAAAATCCCCATGAGACCATGTGAAAGGCTTTTTGAGCATCAAGACAAAGTAGTAAAAGGGGATATTTTGTAGATTGGGCATGATCAACAAGATATAAGGTACATTTTATGTTATCCATTGTCTGTCTTCCTTTAATAATTCCAGACTGATCAGAATGAATTAAAGAAGGGAAAATGAAATCCAGTCTGTGGGCTAAAATACTTGTATAAATCTTGTAGTCTTGATTGAGTACTGATATGGGATGATAAGACTCGTAGAGATGTGGAGGTTTCTGGGGTTTCAGAATTATCGAAATCATACCTTGTTTCCATGATATAGGGAACAAGGAAGTGAGATGACTGGCCTGTATAGCCTGCAAAAGGGGGGACTGTACTAAGTTCCAGGCTCCTTTATAAAACTTGGCTCTGAAACCATCAGGGCCAGGAGCTTTGCCATTTTTAAGCCCTTTAATGATTTTTTGAAGCTCCAGATCAGAGATCGGAGCTGCTATCTGAGCCTGTTGGGAGGCCGAGAAAGTCAGACGGCGGATCTGAGAGAGGAAGTCCAGTATTTTATGTGGTGCAAGTTCTGCTGATGAGGAATAAAGGGACAGGTAATACTTCTTAAATGCCTCAAGAATATGCTGCGTGGAGTACCGCATCTGACCTAGAGTGGGGTCTTTGATTTTAGAGATGGTGCTTTGTTATATTTGATTTCTGAAACGATAAGCCAGAAGTCTAGAGGCTCAGGCTCCACCCTCATAATATCACTGCCTTAACCAGGCCAGGGCTTGTTCGGTTCTGGCTGTCAACATTCGTTGAATCTCAGCCTGCGTCAGGGAGATTAGGGGAAGAAGATCAGTATCACCTTGCATGTGGGCCTCCTGGAGAAAACTAAGCTTCTCTTGCAGGGCCTGCAAACTTGCTTCGGCCTGTCTTTTCTGATGAGTAACATAGGCTATAATATGGCCTCTAAGCACAACCTTAATCGTATCCCATAAAGTTTGAGGAGATACCTGTGTAGCGGCATTATCTCGAATAATTTCTGGAATTCGTGTTTCTAGGAGATCTTTAAATTCCCTATCTCTCAGGAATGATGGGTTAAATCTCCATTGTACATTTTTCCTCTCTTTTCGGATATTAAGTTTCAAGACAATGGGGGTGTGGTCAGACAGGCAGATATTAAGGATATCCACTGACCAAACCTGATCCAGGTATTCCCTGCCTGTACAGAAGTAATCTAGTCTGGAGTAATGTTTAAAAGCATTAGAGTAGTAGGTACGTTTCTGTTGTCGAGGGTGAAGTCATCTCCACACATCAACCAGGCCAACATCTCATAGTAAATGTTTGAGATGTTTTTTTTTTTAATATAGCTTTTTATTTTATTTTAAGATAGAATTTCACATACATGATCATATTTTATGCAACATGATAATTGTTGAGGTTCTATAGTACAGCTTATACAGGCAGTTAATTTACAGGCATTTGATTTATAAACATTGAACTGTTTAACATATCCCTGTCGTAACAGTTTATTGTCTTTCATTATTTGGTTTTTAGGCCAAAAAAAGTTCTCATAGACTATAATCTTAAATAAATAATAATATTCCCTTGCTTCCCTGTTCCCTGTTTTCCAGATCAAAATCTCTCTTGAGCTGGGTCTCCTCCACTTAGCATCAGAAACCCCAGGATAATATACTAACCCAACTGTGATTAGCATGAAATACCTATGATAATTCTTTTTTGGTTTCATGGCGCAAAGTCTTAGTAAGTCTCTAATTGGTATGCAAACCACAGTCCCCATCTGGTATTAAAGGTGTTAATCCTGTTATTTATCTTATATGAGAGATGTTCCAAATTATATACTTCATAAGTGAAGTTTCTCCAAGAGGCCTTATCAGGAACCGTTTTAGTAAGCCATAATCTGGTAATAACTTTTTTAGCTATTAGGATTAAACGTGTGATCAGTTTATATTAAAGACAGCTAATCTGTATGTCCTGTGGAGGTGTTGGTGTCAGGATAAATCCTGGAGTAAATAAAGCAGGCATGCCAACAATATTGTTAAGTTTCATTATGATATCTCTCCAAAAGTCTGATAAGAGGGGACAGGCCCAAAATATATGTTCTTGGTCTGCAGGGGAATACCCACATCCTCGCCAGCAGAAACTACCATTTGGTGCTCCCAATTTTAGCTGAATATCTGGGGTTTTAAAGAATCTAACCCTGGTCTTCCAGGCAAACTCCCTCCAGTAAGATGATAATGATGAGTTTTTAGAATAAAAGTAGGTAGATTGTAACCATCTGTCTGGGTCTAGTTCTATTTTAAGTTCTCTTGCCCATCTGGCTCTCACTTGATATTGTTCCTGTGCGGACATAGGACGCATTGGCAGATAAATATTACTAATAATGTGTTCCTGAGATCTACCTTCTATAGCCTGGATAATCAATTGTACCCTCTTAGAGGGAGCTTTTGCTATCTCAGTTAAGAAGTCAACCATTCCAACTAAAACAGCATGTAGTGCCTTATAAGCTGAAAGTTCTTTCTGGGGTAATCCATATAAGCATTGTAAATATGTGAATGGATGAATTCCCACAGGGCTTATCAGTTGGAATACATACCTGATGGAGTAGTGTTCCCATCTTAACTGATCTGTCTCCAATGAGGAGGGGAGGAAGTCTTTATTACAAGTTAAGGCACTTAAAAAGTATTTCTCTTGGGAGGTTAATCTACACCAAGTGATATAAAGCCAGTTTTTTAAAAATTCCGCTGTCATTTTCAGAAACCTGTTCAAGGTATAACACCTGTTGTTGTCTCCCAGTAAGTACATTGGTAGGGATTCCAGTCCATTTAAGGTTATCACTATTATTTTCCAGTGTACCATGTAAGAGGGGTTAATGAGTAGTAGGGCTGTGTGGGTTTGAGTTGCTCTAGAATATTCCTTCAGGTTAGGTAAATTTAGCCCTCCCTGTGATCTAGGAAGCTGTAATAAGGTGTATTTTACCCTTGGGGGTTTTACTCCCCAGATAAACCTTGAGATAAGCTTGTCACAGGATCTAAAATAAAAGTCAGAGGGAACAGTTGGCAAAGTTTGTAGGAAGAATAATAAACGAGGGAAAATATTTTGTTGCATTGTTTCTACACAACTAATTAAACCTAGAGGGAGCTGTGACCATCTAGACTTATCTGAGGTGATTTGCTGTGTAATTGGTTCCATATTTACTATTTCAAGATGTATTAGCTTAGCTAGGATTTTTAACCCTAGGTACCTCATCTCCAGTCTATGCCAGTGCCAAGGACATTACAGTTTCATTTGTCTGGATGGAGAAAAGGAAAAAAATTAAGTACTTCAGTTTTTGAACAATTTATTTTGTAGCCAGATAAGGTGCTGAAAAGTTGAAGTTGTTCCCATACCACAGGGACAGTTATCTTTGGGGAAGTCAGAGTTAGCAAAATATCATCTGCAAAAAGGGATAATTTAAATACTTTGCCTCCAAGTGGGGTCCCATGAACATTAACATTTTCCCTTAATTTGGCAGCTAGACGTTCTAAATAGAGTGCAAATAGAAGTGGGGATAAAGGACATTCTTGCTGTGTAGCTCTGGATACAGTCAATGGTGAGGAGATTGAACCATCTAATTTCAAATAAGCTACTGGAAAGTGGTACAGGCCTGGATTTGGGATATAAATTTTTCAGGGAAATTAAATTCTTTAAGGGTAGCCCACAAGAAGGGCCACGGCACCCTATCGAAAGCTTTCTCTGTGTCAAGTCCAAGTAAAATTAAATGAATTTTTCTATGAGTAGCACTTTCAACTAATAGTAGAAACCTTTGCACTGCATCGTGAGCTTGGCGCTTCATAATAAATCCCACTTGATCTCTGTCAATTAGCTGAGGTAGAAATCTGTCTAATCTATGAGCCAGAATAGACATGAAAACCTTATAGTCACAGTTTAATTTAGATATGGGGCAATAGGAAGTGGCTAGGGTTGGATCTTTTCCAGGTTTTGGGATAGCTGTAATTTCAGCATATCGCCAAGATGGGGGTTGGGGGGTCCTCCCTCCTGCATTTACCTGTATGCTGGTAGCAGGGTGGGTATAAGTAATTTTTGAAATTGTTTGAGAAACTCATTTGGGTATCCATCTGGTCCCGGGGCCTTTTGTGTCTTGGTCAGCTTAAGGGTAGCTATAATCTCTTGGTCAGTAATAGGATGTATCAGGGACTCAGCTTGATGGGTATTTAAAAGTGGTAATTTAGTGCTTTGAAGATATGTATTCAGTTGTTGTGGGCTTGGGGAGATATCCTCACTCAGTATGTAGAAGTTTATAAAAATCAGTCATACAGTAGCTTGTCTAATAGCAATGTTGTGGGACAACAATTGGTTAGTTTGTGGGTGTCGAAGTTTGGCAACCGAGGCCCTGCTTCTGGACCCACGCAGGTATCTCACCAGATTCCTGGCTCCTCGTGGCCCCCCTTCTATTGAATTTAGTTTTAAGTACAGTTGCTGTTCTATTTTTTGATCTTTTTTTTTTGCAGTTTTTGTTTAATTATTAACATCTCAGGTTTGACAGAGTTATCTCCTTGACATAACTTAACTTGCAGCCTCAATAAAGCCTCTTGCAGTTCCCATTCCCTTTTTTCTCTACCTTTTTATTTAAAGAAGTATATTTGATCATATCACCCCTGAGCACTGTTTTGAGGGTGTCCCATTTAATAGTAACTACTATATCAGGAGAAGCATTATCTACCTGAATAGTTGGTATGCGAAACTTAACCAGTTGAATGAATTCTGGATCTTGTAAATGGGTTATATAAAGCCTCCAGAAGTTTTGTTTTTTAGGTCTCTCTGCATCTATTTTTTAAAAAAACAGGGGTATGATCCGATAGAAGGGATGTCCCTTTATATATATATATATCCCTAACATATTCAAGATGTTCAATCGAAGCTAAAAAATAGTCTAATCATGCTGAGGTATTGGTTTTGGGTGAAAAATGTGTAAATGCCCTTACTGAAAGAAAGAAATGGCCCCAAGTGTCTATGAGCCCCAATTCAGGGAGGGGTTGTCTTAGTATTTCTGTATAGCTGATCGCTGATGCTTAGTAGGATTAGATTAATCTAATTTAATATTCAGGGTGATATTTAAATCTCCTCCAATAATACACATGCTTTGAATGGCTGGCAATAAGGTATCCAGAAATCTTTGTGCCACCTTCACCTTACTTCCTGGAGGGAGGCAGAGCTAATATAACCTGCCTCGAGTAAAGTTGACCCACCATAATTACATAGTGTCCAACTGAGTCTATGATCTGTTTTTGCATTTGGAACTGTGTACCATAAGGAATTAGAACTGCAGTACCTCATCTCCATCCAGAGGGATGGGCTGAGCCCACCACTTTATCAAACCCCCATGTGCCTAGTTTTAAGTGTTCCAATTAGGATAGATGGGTCTCCTGAAGCATTATCACATCCGACTTACTTTGTTTAAAATATCGTAGCAATCTTCTGCTCTTTACCATATTGTGAATGCCATTTACATTAAAGGACATAAGTGCAGAGTTAGCCACGGTTCTTTATAAAAAAAAGTAAGTCTTTTTCTGAATATGGGCTCCCCCTCTTTGACACTCCAACCCTAACAGGACTATTCTGATGTGTATAGGACCTAGTTCTAAATCTCTCATAGGGTGTTCTTAGTCACTTTCACTAGACCCCTGCAGTCTCTTTCTAAGCAGGACATAAGTACTATACCTCCTGCCTGACACCTCGATAAGCTGTGTTGCATATGATAGAAGTTTAAGCCATAACTCACATGCCAACAGGGCATGGTTAAACATTTATGAATCTCATTAAGCCTAAAGAAAAAACTTTTCTTATGGTTAATATTATTAGGGCTCTCACATACTGTTTTGAAGCAGTTATCTCTTTTACCATACTTCTTGTAAATAATACAAAAATAAAAAATGTAAAAGCTTCCAAGGTAGGGGAAACTATTATCTATTTCCCTTTAGATACTGGGTGTGCATTGGAGTAAAAATGAAACTTTAACCCAGCAGGAGGGTTAAAAATGGGGCATATTTTGCCACGGGCCCACCGTGGGCTGTTAAGGCCCACAAATGAAAAAAGGGAACGTTTTGTCCCAACTTATAAAAATAAAGCGATGGTTGTCCCCCAAGAATGTTGTACAAAATTGCACAAAGTCCCGCTCTCAAACACCAAACCCCTTCCTGTTTGAGTTGTCTCTGAAGAAAATCAAAATATTTCGGGTCTTCATATTCTAGTCCCCATCTTTAACTACATCTCTAGTCTGCTTTTAAATATTGTTTTGCCCAGAACATTTCATTAATATGTCCATTGAATAAGTATGGATATAGATGTGATTCAGCCAAGTGCATTCCTCGTATGGAGAGAAGTAGGATTCGATCAGTTCCAAGTGGTAACCTTGACTTGTGCTTCTTCTTGAAGCTATGGGATGACAGTTTTTTACAAGCACCACATATTGCTGGTATCAATTATGTTGTTGCTTCCCAGAGTTCGTTAGGGAGGGGTGGGCTAAGGGAAAAGGAGCTGCGGCGAGAACAAGGCCGTTTGTTTATCCCTGACAAGTATCCAAGTGTAACTCATATTTTAGAGGGCTTAACACCCAAAGGTAGAGTCAAGGCAGTCACTAGGCCTAGCTCGGAGGAATCTGAAATAGTTCTTCACCGCTTCCATCTCACCTCCAGCCCCCCACAGTCACTCGTGGTTAAATGCAAATAATGTTACCAAAAAGTACCTTCAAAACATTTCAGGTTTCTCTTTCAAGGATAGTAGTAGTAGTGTCTTGAACAAACTTTGCCAACTGTTGTTTAGGGTCTCTTATATTTATCTGTTTTTTCTTTTCTTCTGCTGCATTTAGTTTTGGTTGTGCTGTTTGCATCATGAAGATTGAATGAAATGGGATACACCAGGCTGCGGCCTTTCTGGAAATGACAGGCCTTTCACCTTCAATTGCTCACGGGCCTCCTCCACATTGGAGAATTCCATCTTTCCCTCAGGCAAGAAAACAACAAGCCTCACCAGTTAAGGGGTCTGGAACTTGATGCCCTGATTTTTCATCCTGGGAAGCAGAGGGAAGTAGGCCCTTCGTTGTTTCATTGTGCGAGGTGCATAGTCATGATCCACATAGAATCTGGTTTGTCCAAAGAAGATCTTTTGTTTATGCCAGGCTGTTAGTAGTATATGTTCTTTCACTGCATATTTATTGAATCTGGCAATTATAGATCTGTGTGCAGCAGTCACCGTAGATGGTTTTGGAGCTAAAGATCTATGCACTCTTTCAAAATCAAATTGATAGTCCTCAGGAAGGTCTAAAGCTGAGCGGAGTAGGCTAGACATGAATTCTTTTATTTTGGAGTCCTCGCTTCCTTCTAGTATACAATAAAGGTGAATATTTTTTCAACATGCTCTGTTCTCAGCATCTTCTTGGCATGCTTCTAAGAGGCCTTGTTGTTCTTGTATTTGTTGCATTGCATTTTCCAAGTCATCTACTCGATTCTCTGTAGCTGTAATTTGGCACTCTGAGTCGTCTGCTTGCTGTTCTAATTGCTGCACATCTCTGCATATTTCTGAGTACAGCTGTTTAATACCCACCCTAAATGCACACAGTTCATGATATATCGTATCCAGTTTAATTTTTTTTTATTCTGTTCTTTGGTGTGCGATATTCCAACTGGGTAGCCCTGGCAGGTGATGGCATGCTTTACAGTAGAATCAATTCGGACTCTGAGATCTCGGACTCCGATCTGAGATTATCTTCCACAGCTTCTTCCGTTTTCTTTAGTTTTATAGATGCAGGACACTTATTCCCCCTCTTGTGCATATTGTATTTGTAATATTTTGAGAATTCTGGAAGTAAGAGGTAGGATTTTCTCGGAAGGGGGTTCGGAGCAGTTGTCTTAGGCTACCATCACCATCGGGGGCAGAACCGGAAGTTGTCTGAGATGTTTTTGTCCTGAGGACTGCGGAGATGGGTGAACAGTGGAAGAGTCATTGCTTCCTCTCCTGATTTAGGTGCTTGTTGGAACCTGAAGCTTTGTTTTGTAGTGCCTTTTAGGTTGGTCCAAGGCTGGTGCTGCTGCACACTACTTTCCTGGTTTGAGCAGCTGCCTGATTTCCTGCATGTCCTTGCTAGCAGGATAAACCTGTTTTTGCAGCTACGTGTACATCCTGTGATTGCTGACTATTTGATGAGCCCTGTTGTGGTTGGCTCTGGCCCTTTGCACAATCTGCCAACCCCCTGGATGGATTGTCCTTTGTAGTAGAGGGCCAGTATCAGGGTGTTGGTGGTGCTAGGGTGGATTACAATCCCTTGTGACCTACTGTGATGTATGATTTAGCTGTGAAATTGGTTCCACCATCAGAATGCGCCCATCTGGGTGTGCCCATCATTAGGGCACCAAGGATTTTAATTTGCCTCCTGCTTTTAATTCAGGGGGATGTGCCCCCTGCACCCCCCATGTGGGGGGCTGTCCCACCATGCCCCCCTAACTAATTATTCTAACTCCAGGGGGGTGGACCTTGGGGAAGGGGTGGCAAATTTTGGAATTTGGCACCCTATTGATGGGCGCACTCTGACCTGAGCGCAGATGGCTGGAAAGGGTGAAATTGTTGTCCATGCTTCTTGGAGCTGGGCTTGGAGGTCTTTTATGGCCCAGCACATTGGGCAGTGGCATATTTTGTTGATACAGACCCTGTAACAAACTGATCTACATTGATTACAATGCACAATGTCCATGTCTGGTTGTTTTATTTTGCTTAGTGATGAGTCCACAGTTGTGGTAGGTCTGTGCTAATTCAAAGGGTGCCCCTGCCACTGAAAAACAATCAACAACAATAGTGATGAACAATGAAGCTCAACAGACAGTAAGGCTAGGGGCTGGACCACACTTGGTGTGTGTACCTCCTAGGGTTGCCCTTTGCATCTGGGCTGTTGCATCTGGTCACTTCTGGCTGAAAGCTTTCTATTAGCTGACCGCTATTTTAGTAGTGGGTGCAACAGTCTGTGAAGATCAGTGAAGCTCAGCAGTTGATAAGGCTAAGGGCTGGACTGCTCTTGGTGTATGCCTCTTAGTGGTGCCTTTTGTGTCTGAGCTGTTGCTTCTGGCTAAGAGCTTTCTGTTAGTCCACCAGCAGTACAAATGCTGATTTACATACAACAGCCAGGAATTCTGGGTAAGTTTTCCAACTGCTCCCTGAGAGAGCAGCTACTGGCTGGGTCTGAGCAGAGTGAGCGAGGAGAGATGCCAACTCAGCAGAGAAAGGAGCCTGGACTGTGCACTCTAAGGGGGATTCACCCAGGTAGAACCACTGTCAAAGAATCTCTGTTTCTGCACCTGTCAGATTCTGCCTTCACTCTGTGATTGGTCTGTCTTCCAGTCAGTGAAGATCAGTGAAGTTCAGCAAACAGTAAAGCTAGGAGCTGGACTGCACCTTGCATATGACTCCTGGGGTTGCCCTTTGTGACTGAGTTGTTGTTTCTGGTTCTTTCTGGCTGAAAGCTTTCTAGTAGCTGACCACTATTTCAGTATTGGGTACAACAGCTGGTGAAGATCAGTGAAGCTCTGCAGTCGATAAGGCTAAAGGTGGGACTGCTCTTGGTGTATGCCTCCTAGTGGTGCCTTTTGTGTCTGAGCTGTTGCTTCTGGTTGTTTCTGGATGAGAGCTTTCTATTAGCCCACCAGCAGTACAAATGCTGATTTACATACAGCAGCCAGGATTCTGGGTAAGTGTTCCAACTGTTTCTTATGCTGAGAGAGCAGCTGCTGGCTGGGTCTTAGCACAGCGAGCAAGGAGAGAAGCCACCTCAGCAAAGAAAGGAGCCCATACTGTGCACTCCAAAGGGTATTCATCCAGGTAAAACCACTATCAAGGAATCCCTGCTTCTGCACCTGTCAGAGTCTGCCTTCCCTCCATGATTGGTCTCTCTCCAATCGGTGAAGATCAGTGAAGCTCAGCAGACAGTAAGGCTAGAGGCTGGATCGCACCTGGCGTATGCCTCCCAGTGTTGCCCTTTGCATCTGAGCAAATGAGTAACTCATAACCCTCCCCAGAGCCCTACATGGTAAAACTAACCCAAATCACTGCCCACTGTTCCAGTTTGTGAGGTCCTTAATAACTGAGGCAAAGCAGTCTAACATATTCAGTGGTTGCTTAAAAACCACCTAATGTCATGAGCAACTCAGTCACCTTGATGCTCCTCTTAAACAGAGCCTTTTGGGATGGGTTCTGCCTCAACTTCATTTGAGCCTAAGTGCTGTGGAGATGAAACTGCCCTATCCATCCCCAAGCACCTCTATCCTTATTGGGGTCCACAGACAAGTCCCTGAACTCAGGTGTACCTTCCAAAAGTGACACTTGTCTCAATGCCGTGTGAGTCTCTTTGGGGGAAAATAGTTTTTGTCAATATACTGAGTGGTTGACAGCATGGTCTGAGACAGTATGGTGCTTAAAATGGCACAGTTGAATAGTCCCACACTCAGTTCCAATGTACGCTTAGACAGTTAAATCAGTGCTTCAGTCTATGTGATGCCAATTTAGATTTAACCAAACTAAAATGCCTTATATTTACAACCCCTGGCTTCAGTCATGAGGAATAGGCTCATCGGGGGATAAACTAGAAGTAATATTCAATGTAGTAAAGATCTTCAGTAAAATCAAATGGGAGTGAAGCAGGCAAATTTAAAACCACATGTTATAAAGTAAAACACAGTCCTACAGTCATTTTAGCAACTCAGCAAAGTCTTTGACTGTACTTGGCTCAGTTAAAACAAGCATTTGTCAATGCCGAATGTTGTCTTGCTGGCATTGGCATTAGTAGTGCAGAAGCTAGAGAGATGGCTAACAGGAATGGCAGTGAAGTATTGAACTGATGCCAACCCCACCCCCACCCTGCAGAGACTGACAGGCACTGGGCTGCACCTTTGGATTGTCAGCCATAGCGTTCATGTCATTTCACCTCACCCTACCCTGCAGACACCGACAAGTGTTGTGGTGTGCCTTGGGGTCCTCTGCACTCACTGTGCAGGACCAGTGGGTGACACCAGGGGTGAGGGTCCACAGGATATGGCAGTCCATGCCAGTCCACCAGAGGCTGCCATTCCCCCTTCAAAACAAGCCAGAAATGTGCCATAATATCAGACCAGTGCCAGTGACACCCCCAGCCCATACCTCTTCACCCAGGACTGGGGGCCAGTGGAGAATGGGCTGTACTTGCTCCGGCATGAACTGGACAACCAGTCAGAGAGGGGCACATAGGTGGTACGACAGCCCCAAAGTAGATGCCCTCTGTGCCAGCTGCACATGTTTCTCTGGCAATGTGCAAGATCATACAGTTGTCTGTCCCCTTGCCTGCCCCCAGCCCGCCACAGAGATGGGTCCTGTGACCATGATTTGGGCATGGAGTAAGCATACAACAATGGCTCTGGATGCTGCAGGGTGCCCCAAAGGTGCACATCCTGTGCATGGGGGGCATCTGCTGCTGTCCTCCCTCTTTGCAAGACTGGAACTGCTGCAATCATTGTGTGGAGCATGCCCTTATTTCAAAGCATATTACGTATAGAATAATGCATGGGGTGGTGTGTGTAATGAGACTTTTACACTCACCCAAGGTGTGGAATGCTACATAAACCCCGAGGGCAAAGCCCAAGGGGTTTAATAAAGCATCCCACACTGATTATTGCGAACATGCTTGTTACGAAAGGCGCATTATGTAGTTGTTATGCACCTCAGAAACAGTTATTTCTTGGAGCATTGTCATCAAATGTTCAACACAGGCATTTTAGGACCTCTGTTCATGAACAGTATCACTGTCATTTTTGTAATGTGTCCCGAACACTGATTTCGCACAGCAACCATGCTATTCTGTGCAGGAAGTGCGAAAACACATTTCGGCCAGGATGTGAAAAATGACAGCTGCACAGTTCACAAGAAGGTGTGGTAAAATGCCAATGTTGAGAATCTGGCATGCAAATAGTGCAAATGCAACAACGCATGAGCGTGCATTGCGCAGTTGCTGCGCACGCTCGTAAAACAGTCACTTTATGGAGTAGTCACCAAATTGTCAACACAGGCATTTTAGGATCTCTGCTCATGAACAGTGTCACTGTCATTTTCGTAATGTGTCCCAACACTGATTTCACACCACGACCGCTCTATTCTGCGCCAGAAGTGCAAAAACACATTTCGGCCAGGATGTGAAAAATGACAGCTGCACGGTTCACAAGAAGGCGTGGTAAAATGCCAATGTTGAGAATCTGGCATGAAAATATTGTGAATTCACTAACTTATGAGCGTGCGTTGCACAGTTGCTATGCACGCTCATAAAACAGTCATGTGTTGAATTTTTCCCACCAAATTTGCAGCATAGGGTTTTTGAGAGCTCCCCTCACAAACAGTGGTACTCTCATATCCTTATGCAGTCCTGAAAGGTGATTCTGCGCAGTGACTGCAAAATCACTTTTTGGGACTGAATAACGCCATGACAGTGCAAGAATTCATGAGAAGGGTCCCAAAAACCCCATGTTGAAAATGTGGGGCCAAAATTTGCAAAAATGTCTGAGATATGTACTAAAGTTGAAAAAACCCTATCTATCCCATTATACAGCTTACCGGCATTTCCTCAGTTTGTGGTCGGCATTGAAGAGTGCAGATGTGTTCCCGGTTCACCGATGATCATCACAATGAGCTCTGGAGGTAAGTATGGGGTATGGGGGGTGTGGGGAGGCAGAGTGCGAGTGGGTGGGTGCGGATGGGGATGGGGGGGCACGAGACTACAAGGACCGCTTTTCCTTTTACAGGTACTAAAAAGAAAAGAAACATTATGGACAGTTTTTCTTTCCCAGAGGATTTGGCACACTGGGGTGGCTCCCAGCATGCCACCTAACTGTTTTGGGGAGGTCTGTAGCCAATGGGGATTGGGCACTTCTGCCTGCAAACAACATGGGAAGTAATTTATGCAACAGGGATTGGGCACCCCATTGGCACACAAAGAAGGGAGGGGACGAGAGCTGAGGGGGATTGAGACCCCCTTGGCATTAAACAATTGGAGGGGTTATTTCTGCCGACGGGAATGGCCCCCATTGGCACACAAGGAAAGGGGAGGTGGGGTAACAGCCGAGGGGGGATTGGGCACCCCCTCGGCATTACACAATTGGGGGGTGCTTTATGCCGATGGGGAGTTGGCTCCCCCGTCGGCACATTGGCAGGGGCAGCCAACAGGGGGACTGGGCACCCCTGAAGTCGGCAGTTCTACGGCCGTGTCCCACCATGCACATAATGGCAGCTAGCACGACAAGAAAAGGACCGCTGTGTCTGACGAGCTTTGTTCGGATTGCAGCAGGACTTTCCTTAGATGTGCTCACCACATTACGTATGTATGGTGTGGTGCCGGCATGCAGGCTAATTGGGGAATGAGGGACACACCTACTGATGCATGCCCTGCATTTGCCCAACAGCAACTGCACCTCCAAATCTGCACTACCGCAAGATGTTGGCTTGCGCGGCAAGCCAACATAAAAATGCTGCTTACCATTAATTGTAATGTAACGTTTGGTGGGCATCAACAAGTCAAAGGGCATTTCTTTCATTTTGAGGGTGCCCTTAAGCTCCCTGAATTATTTCTGTTTGGTAAACAGCTTTGAGTGGATATCTGAGTAGATGTGTAGAAGATGTGATTGAAATTTTATTCCACCCTCCTTTCTGGCTTTCCTCATGGTCAATTCTTTATCAGAATGCTTGTCAAACATGAAACAAAACCTCAACTTTTCAGTAGGTGCTGATCATCTGATAGGGCCTAGTGAGTTCAGTCAATGTCCATGCTACCAGTATAACCCTCTGAAGCCACAAACTCTTTGAATATCTTGATGAAAATATGTCCAGCTGGTCCCCCTTCAAACCGTCAGCAAGCCCCAACACCTTAAGGTTCTCCTCCTGCTGTGATTTTTGGAGTCTGTCCACTTTTTGTTCAAAGTACATAGTTGTTCTTTCATAATGAGAGACTTGTATCTCCCTAGGCCCTTGACTGCCTTTATTCGCACTCACTCTGTTTTTGACTTATGTGAGATGTTTGTCTAGTTTGGAGATTTTTGTTATGATGTGAGCCATGCTGGACTAAATACTGGTGAGTTTTTCAGTTACTGGGGCAAATCCATGGTGAGCATTAACCTAAAAAACATTTAGGTTGATAGGAATGTACCAGTGAAATAAAATGAAGCAAGCAGAATAATAATACTAAAAACAGAATGCTTCATAATACACTATTTTGTTTGATTTTAAATTTCCTTTTTTAACTTACATTTTGTTGTTTCATACAAGAAAGTGTGATACATTCTTACATTAAAATATAAATATCTGATAAACATTATCTTATTTTAATCCTGTGTGAGAGGAGGTGGGGATAGATAAAAAAAACAAAAACTTGAGCCTAATAAACATCTTTTGGATGAGACGTTAAACTGAGATCCCACCTGCCTGTTCTGGTGGTTGTTCAGGTGGACGGTAAAGATCCCATGGCACTTTTTAAAAAGATTAGGGGCATTTTATTGAAAACAAAAGATGGACAATACATCATTACAATATACTTATATCAAACAAAAGCAATACAAAACTATAAATTACATTAGTAACATCTATTTTGCTATCCAAGCGCAAGAGGTCCAATATGTTTTAACCAAGGAAGGGTTACAATGCTTTTTTTCATATTGATATCCTAGTCAGTGGTTTCATAACCATATGGACCACTGCTTCCAGTGAATTCAACTTTTGTTGAATTTGTATTGCACAGCGAGCCTGCCACAAATAATATTTACAACAAACAAAAATGAGCTGTAGTGTGGCAGGACGGAACTTTCTTCCAGGCCCCATGACAAAGACCCAGAAAAACAACAGAATATGTAACGTGTTGAAACAATGTTTCATTCCCCTTTGAACTCAGAATTTACCAAAAAAAGTATATCAGAAAGACAATGTAGTAGAAGGTGACTTTGTGTTTCCACGGTGTGCCTACAAGTGCCTCTGGTTGTCTGAGTGACTCTTTTATTGCCATGCTCCTGTGAATGCTCAGCCACATGATGTCCAGCACTGGTTTTGGGATCATTTTGTTAGTTAATTGCTGCATGGCTTCCTTTTCTCACCCTTCTGGGCAAAATCTTAGTGTAACTACACTAGAAAAATGAGTGTGAAGGATGTGTTTATACAAATGTTTTCTATCCAGCAGTACTATATGTGATACATTCAAGTTCCACCTGTATAGCTTTACATGCTAATGTCAGGTATTGGGGGGATAATACGTCTATAAACAGTAGGAATCCAATTGTAGAAATGAAAGGAAAAGTGTGACTCTTACTGGGATTTGAACCCAGGACCTCAGCAATCCGTGTTTTAGCTCTTAACAAACTGAGCTATGAGAGTTCAGCCAATTAAGGCCCCTGAGTTTTCCCATGTGCATCACACATACATTTCTTTCTGTGTTGCAATGAGCAACCAGGAAGTCTTTTTACAGACTCAAATAACTCCTCCTCAATCTCTCCCAAGTGCAGTATATGCCACTGTGAGGCAAATTTAGAAATCCAATTGTAGAAATGAAAGGAAAAGTGTGACTCTCACTAGGATTTGAACCCAGGACCTCAGCAATCCGTGCTTTAGCTCTTAACCAACTGAGCTATGAGAGTTCAGCCAATTAAGGCCCCTGTGTTTTCCCATGTGAATCACACATACATGCACTTTTCCTTTCATTTCTACAATTGGATTTCTAAATTTGCCTTGTAGTGGCATATACTGCACTTGGGAGTGATTGAGGAGTTATTTGAGTCTGTAAAAAGACTTCCTGGTTGCTTATTGCAACACCAGAAAGGACCCTGAGTTTTCCCATGTATGTCTAATTAGATAAGTAATATTACTCACTAGTGCCAGCATCTTCAATTGCTTAGGTATTATCATTAAAGGGAGAACTGTAAAGGATTAAGATGCAGTACTAAATTTGTGAAGCCTTTAGTCTAGATTTATTATACAGAGAAAAAATGTGTCCCAACAAAAGACTCTGTAATTTGGTCCTGGAAATTTAATGTGACTATTCAGTGTACAGTACAACATTACCAATACAATGCTGATATAAATCAACCTTACAAACTGTGCAACCAACAAAAATAATGGAGTGAAACATATTCCTACCATTAATGTCTGACTAAGATGGTACATACACATTAACCATAGAAGTATAGGCTGCATTAAAAGGAAAGCCACAACCCCCTCCCAGTGGAGCCACAAATTGCATCATGCTGAAGGCACCATCTTCGAAATTATTTATACCTAAATGTCTACCTTACAGTTGATAATTCTCCACATATAACCCAGTAGGGGGATCTACTTTCACATACAAGTGAGCCAAATTGTCCCCCCAAACATTAATTCTTAACTCAGAAGTCCAATTTAAAGAAAACTTGTAGTGGCATGCTTCATTTCTCCTCAGAGTCCTCCTTCTGTTCCTCTGATGCCTGATTCTCCCTCGCAGCAGCAAAATCCTTCTCTGCCTTCTCTAGCCATCTAATATAGTTACATTTTTAGGGTCTCTGAATTAAAAAGGTTTCCCTCTTAAACAATACTGAGGCATGGGACCAAGAAAATGGCGTGTATAATGTCCTGTGTGCTTAACTGCTTCCTCACTACATCAAACTTCTTCCAGTATTCTTGTCCAACAGGACAAGCCTGGATAAACTTTCACGATGCAACCCTATATCTACAGAGGATTTATTTATTTATTTGCTTTTGTTAACTGGGTAAGCACACTAGACAGCCAAGTGCCTATTTTCAGGTGCGACCCGGGAGATTACAAGGTACATACATGAACATCAGGCAAAAACAAGTGAAGGATTACATTAAAGAGCATTAGCACACAGGGTCAACACAAGTAACAACAGTGGTTTACAATGCAAGCAGTAAGTAGAAGAGGAGTATGGTAGTCATATGTAAGTCAGTGTTCATCATTCCAGGCAGCAATGCTGCAAGGCTTGCAGGTAGGCAGAGAGGAGTCAAATTGAGATAGAGGGGGCCCAGAGCAAGATAAGGAAGTTGCACAGTAACACTGCTCTCCCTGTTGGGCAGGTGGGCCTAAGTGGTCTATTCCTTCTAGTAAGCTGTGAGTACAGGAAGAGTATAAAGTGCAGAGGGGCACTGCCTAAGTCATATTATTTAGGTATCGTCTCAGTTAGTTGGGGCGGCATAGGCCGAGGAGGTTTATCTAGTGCAGAGGCAGGTGGAGGCCATTTTGAGAAAGCCCCAGAGGGAGGCTTTAAAGCATTAGTGGGAGGGGAGGAGCAAATGCTTGATGGAAGAGAGTTCCATAACCTGGGCACGTACGCAGCGAAGGTTCGGTCACCCATTTGAGTGCGGGTCTTAGGTACCAGGAGGGCATTAGAGTCACTGGATCACAGATGGTAGGAGGAAGTAGCTGGAATGAGGGATTCAGCAAGGATAAGGGGGGGGGTGGCAGTTCTGACAACACTGTCTATGAAGTTGCCCACGACTTAGGAGCAATGAGTTTCCAGTGGGAGCCATTCAAGCTGGGAGTAGAGCTCACAGCGATGTGTGAGGCAGGAGGCTGAGAGTGAAAATGGCATATGCTGTTAAACGCTGAGTCCCACTTTACTAGACTAGTTTTTGCAACGTGAGCGAAGGAGACTAGTCCATAGCAGAGCATAGGTAGGAGGACTCCCCTGGCTAAGGCGAGATGGGCAGCTGGAATGAGACAGCTTTTTGCTCTGTAAGCGTGACCCAACTTGCAGTTTGAGGCCCTCCATGAATTGTGTATGTGCATGTTCATATCTAGTTGTGGGTCAAGAGTCATCCCCAGGTGCTTGACAGAGTCTGCAACTAGCAGTAGGGACCCATCTGCCCCAGAGATCTGTAGTGAATCCAGGACAGCTTTTTTCTCAGCTTCTGAGCCAAATAGCATGGCCTGCATCTTCTGCAGGTTAATCATAAGTTTATAGGGAGAGGCATCACCAGTAGAAGAAAGGAAGTTGTTGGCCTTCTGTGCAGACAGTTGGTAAGACCACATCTGGAGTACTGTGTACAGTTCTGGAGACCCCATCTCAGCAAAGACATATACAGGGTGGAGGTTGTCCAGAGGAGGGCAACCAAAATGACGCAGGGTCTGCATCAGAAGACATATGAAGAAAGACTAAAGGAACTAAAGATGTATAGCCTCGAGGAAAGGAGGGAGAGGGGGGACATGATAGAAACTTTCAAATACCTCAAGGGAATCAACAAATTCCAAGAGGGTAGCATCTTTCAGAAAAAGAGATGTGCAAAAACAAGGGGGCACAATTTGAAGATAGAGGTGGGATGGCTCAGAGGTAATGTGAGGAAGTATTTCTTCACAGAGATGGTTGTGGATACATGGAACAGCCTTCCTGAGGAGGTCATAGGGTCAAAAACAGTCGGGGAATTCGGGAATGCATGGGACAGATATAAGGCAATTCTAGTGGTGGGTAGGAGGAAGTAGGCTGTTGGTTAACTAAGATTTGCAGCTTATCCGCTAGGTAGGGAAATGGGCAGACTAGGTAGGCAAAGCAGTCCTTATCTGCTGTCAAATTCTATATTTCTATGTTTCTTATGGTCCTGTAACCAAGTTTGGATTTGGTCGAAGTCCAAGTTTAGTTTGGCGTTGATGGTAGAGATGTCCTGGGAGCTGGTCATGATGACTAGGTCATCTGCGTACAGTACTGAAGACCCAAGAGCCTGAGCCAAGGATAGCTCATTTATGAAGTGGGAGAACAGGAGAGGCCCCAGGACAGAGCCCTGGGGGACTCCACAGTTTACCTGGGCAGGCTCAGACAGGGCCTTGTTGAACTTTGTGTACTGCTACCTGCCTGTGAGGTAATTACTGATCCAGGCAAGGGCGGAGGAGGAGGAGAAGCCAAGTGATAGGAGAGAGGAGCACAGAAGTGCATGGTCTACCCGATCGAAGGCTTTCGAGAGATCAACAAAGATGGCCTCGGTCAGTTCGCCTTGGTCAACAACAGACCTGATCGCAGAGGTAACAACTGTTAGGGCAGTGGAGGTGCTATGCCCCTTTCTGAACCCGTGCTGTGCAGGGGAGAGTAGGTTGTCAGTCTGTAGGTAATGGGTGAGCTGCGAGGTGACTGCCTTTTCCAGAACTTTGCTGATTGCTGACAGGATCACTATGGGACGTTAGTTCTTAGGGTCTTTTAGGTCACCTTGTTTGGGCACAGGGATGACTTTGGCCATCTTCCAGATGTTCAGGACTATACCCGAGGTAAGCGATGCATTGAAGACATGGGCTATGGGTCAGGCTAGTACAGTTGCCCCTAGCCTAAGCAGCTTGGGCTCCAGGCAGTCATGCCCAGCACCAGTGTGAGGGGAAAGGCCAGCAAGGAGCTTCTGGGCCTCCATGTCCGATATGACCTTGAGGTAAAATGGCAGATGGGGGGTTGTCCCACTGGGTGGAGAGGCCTGATCCTTGGGGTCATGATACAGTTTGGGGAGAGTTGAAGGCATTGGCAATTGTGAGAGGGTTGTTGCAGTTTACCCCGTCAATGTGCATGTCTGTGACCTGAGCTGTAGTAGACCCACCAACCACATTCTTAATGCTCTGCCAGAATTGCCTCAGATTTCTGGCTGTGGAGAGCAGTATGGACTGACAGAACTCACTTTTTGCGGAGCGAATGGCTTTCTTACATGAGTTCCTCAGCTGTCTGTAATCCTGAAGGTCTGAACTGGACATTGAGTACTTATATCTCACCCAGCATTTATCCCTTTGTTTCATGAGAGAAAAAAAGGCTTCCATGGAGCCATTTAGTTGCAGTGCCCCTCACTCTCCTTCTTGTGAGGGGGGCATGCTTGTTTTGAAGTGGGGTGTAAACTTTTAGGAAGTTGTCAAGGGCCTTTGTGGGGTAATTTGTGGCAATGACCTGACACCAGTCAGCATGTCGCAAGTCAGCAAGGAAGTCTCTAACGCTGAGTTTGGAGTAGTCCATCATTTGTATCACCTTGTGGGGATTTTGGGAGGGGAGTTGCCCCATACACAGTAGGTGAGAGAGTGATCTGACAATAGCATCAGGGAGAACACCACAGGAGATAATTTTCTCTGTTCTATTGCCTAGCACCCAGTCAATGATGGAACCCTTGTCTCCTCTTGGAGAGGGCCTTGTGGGTTCAGAGATGAACTGGCTGAGGGCAAGTCCAGCCAATAGGGGCTCATATTGCTGAACGTTGCAACCTACCCAGTTGAGGTTGAAGTCACATAGGACTAGTAACTCGTTCGAGCCAACCTTTGAGCTAAGATTGTCAAGGAGGGAGGAGAGCCCAGGCACTCCACCCTCAGAGGGGTTGTAGGTACAGATCAAGTGAACCTTTTTGGTGTTTCCTAACAGGAGGAGGGCATGCAGGAAGTCACAAAGATGTGATGTAGATGGCATGTGTCCTATGACTGAGAAATTTAAGTGTGTCTTGTAGTATAGGAGTACTCCACCCCCCCCTTGTTCTCAGCCCTGTCCAACCTAATAAGGTTGTAGCCCGGGAGGGCGCATACTGAGTCAGGTATGTGTGGCTTAAGTCAGGTCTCCATGATCCCCATAATGTCAGGGTTATAATGAGCCACCCAAGCTGTTAGCTCAGTAAAGTTTGGTAGCAGGCTGCATATGTTTAAGTGTACTAACCTCAAGCCTTTGGCTGATAACCAGGTGGAGGGTGGTTTCTGGGAGGGATTAGTGCTCAGTGGACCTAGACTTTGGGCAAGTACCCCAGCCTGGCTGTGGAGCACAAGGCAACCTCTCAGCGGCATCATCCTATCAGGCCTCAGTGGGGGGGGATGGTAGCCGAGGTGAGATTAGCCCTGTGGGATTCACAAGGCTCAGGGGTGTTGCAGTGAGCTCCCTTTGGGCAGTTCACTCGGGGCTACAGTGCAGGCACAGGCTCCCCCGAGGGTAATTTAGCAGGTAAGTTTCAGTATTCAGGAGCAGATACCTCTAGCAGGATTGATCTAGTACCCAGTGATACAGAAGTAGGTTAGTTGTTGCTTCAGGCTTCAGGGATTGCCGCTCCTGCCCATGCCAGTTAATTGTCTCTAAATATTGGTACCACAGGATATCAAGCTGTACCTATTTCAAAAAATTGCCAATCATGCACTGAATTTTACTGTCAAAGCTAATTGTCTCTAAGTATTAGTACAACAGGATAGCAGGCTGTATCTAGTTCAAGAAATTGGCAATCATGCTCTGGATTTTACTGGCGTTAGACTGGTAACAAGCTGAAACAAGTAAGGCTGACACAAGTAAGTACAGTAATTACATGTCAAGTGGGAGGAGCTAGTGGACATTTAAGGGGAGGAGGGAAAAGGGTGGGCAGGTGGGACTAAAATGTCCCATTTCAGCAAGCAGCCTAAAATGTCCTGTTTCAGCAAGCAGCCTCAAGTCCCAATGTGCAGCTCCAGAAATACTGCTCGTTTTCAGGCTCTTTGCCCGATTTGTGTCCAGGGGAGGTCCACCTGACCAAAGCAGTGAGCCGGCACCTTGACCCTGAAATTCCCTCGCAGCTGGAATCAGGAGGGGGACCCTCTGTGGAAGGGTCTTCCTCACTTCCCTCACAGCAGTCAGGAGTGAGCCACAGGGCTCAGTGGGCAGCAATTTCAGAGAGCTGGGCAAGTGACGCAGCGAGCAGAGAGCCAATCAGGCAGTGGTGCAGATTTCAAATGTTGGCACCAGAAAGCTCCTCCGCTGCGCCTCCAGAATGCTGAGTGTCCTCTTAGGAGCAGTTAAAAAAATGTCCTGTTTCAGCAAGCAGCCTAAAATGTCTTGTTTCATCAAGCAGCCTCAAGTCCCGATGTGCAGCTCCAGAAATACTGCTCATTTTCAGGCTCTTTGTCCGATTTGTGTCCAGGGGAGGATAGGAGGATCTTGCTACCAAAATGACTAAGTCTTGGATTTTCACCTTGATAGTTCTGAGCAAAACTGTATGATGTTGATGTGGGGTCTGCAGCACCAAGAAAAGATTCACCCTGTTTGCCCTGTTAGCACAGTTCAATGCCACTATGTCAATGGACCATCCCCTGTGCAGGAGCTTGTTTTGTGTCACACTGAAACACATGATGATAATCTGGTCCCTTGCAGGCCTTGCACTGTCAACTAAGCACCTCCTTGGTCCTCTAGCAGAGGATGTAAGTCCCAGAGAAGCCAGCTTATGCGACTGGGGGACCGGTCAGGATGAAGACAGATTGGGAGAAGTGAGGAGTTAAAATACTGATTAAAAAAAAAGAAAGAAAGAAAATGAAAAGCCTGATAACAGATTCCTGGGTGCACATTAAGCTGTATCTCTGCACATCCCAGGTGGTTAAAGGCCCTGGGCTCACCTCTGTGTCTCCCAATGCACCCGGAACATGTGATGGTTAACCAATAATGACTGAGAAGCTGGTCATTTCCAAGGGATTGGGGTTGGGGGGATGGGTGGCCCAAGGTGCAGCTCAGGGCCACCTCCCTTCAGCCATAGAAACATAGACTTTGATGGCAGATAAGGACCGCTTGGCCCACCCAGTCTGCCCATTTCCCTACCTATTGGATAAGCTGCAGATCCTAGTTGACCAATAGTCTACTTCCTCCTACCCCCCACTAGAATTGCTTTGTCTGTCCCATGCATTCTTGAATTCCCCCACTTTTTTTGACCCCATAACCTCCTTAGGAAAGCCATTCCATGCATCCACCACCCTCTTTGTGAAAAAATACTTCCTCACATTGCCCCTGAGCCATCCAACCTCTATCTTCAAATTGTGTCCCCTTGTTCTTGCACATGTCTCTTTCTGAAAGATGCTACCCTCTTGGTCTTTGTTGATTCCCTTGAGGTACTTAAATGTTTCTGTCATGTCCCCCCTCTTGGGCTGGTCTGCTGGTGCTGAGGGTTGAGATGCTGTACGCCACACCTTGTACTATGCCGGCGACCCGGGTATGGGAATGAGCCTGGACCGCTGGGGGTCGGCAGGGGAGAGAGAGAGAGAGGATTGAGAGTCTGCAGGACTGCTCTCCTGTCTCAGGAGGGATACAGGGGTAGCTCGGTGCAGCAGCAGTCCCTGGTGGAGACTGGCGGCACTGCTGCGTGCATGGGCTCACTAGCAAGGGGTAGACATCAGGTGGCTGCCTTCCAGATGTGGGTGGGAATACTCACATCTTGGGCTGGGTGGCATTGCATGTACCACGTCAGGGGCGTAAACATGGAAAAAACCCTCTGGTCTGGATAGGTGATGGCCCTCCCAGAGCCGTGCCACCACACATCTAACACTGGAGCCCTTCCACCACCCCTTCGATCTTCTCGGGCCCTATGTCCCTCCAGGGGTTTGGGGAGAAAGTAATGTTCTTGAGGATGGCGGGGCTCACAGTGGGTGGTAGAGTGACACTGGCCAGTGGAGAGGTCTGAGAGAGTTCCAGCTCCGGGGGGGCCCCCTCTCCCTCCTTTCCTTGAGGGTATACATATCAAGTTCCTTTAGTCTCTCTTCATATGGCTTCTGTAGCAGACCCTGCACCATTTTAGTTGCCTTCCTCTGGACTGCCGCTATCCAGTCTACGTCCTTGTGGAGATGGAGTCAGAACTGCATGCATGCATGCAGTATTCCAGATGGGGTCTCACCAACTGTCTGTACAGAGGAATAGCAACTTCCTCTTTTCTACTGGTGATACCTCCCTCTATGCATCCCAGTAGCCCCCCCAGCCCTCCTTACTGCCTTCTAATCCAAAGAAATGACTGACTTTGAGGTTGTTATTGCAATTATAAGTCTAATCGCAATAACAGTTTTCTTTGATACAGTTTATTTTTTAAATTTCTTAAGGTTTTAAGCAGAGTGGCTCAAGTAATCAGCTGAGCATCTCTGCTGTGCCAGGCATTTCTTAAACTTCTGAGGAAAGACTTGGTTGGTCCGAAAGCTAAAGTACTTTGTTTTTTTTTATAAATATCTTTGTTGGTCCAACAAAAGGTATCAAACCATTTGCTTCTGGAAGCATTTCTAAGAGATTCAGACCAGCACAGCAGTCAATCAGTGAGCTATTTTAGCTGATGAATAATTAATTAGACTTCTAGTATAGCTTACTGTATACTCTGTCATGTGGCATTTCTTAAGACCACACTGCCTCCAAGGTTTAAAGGCCACTTCAGGCCAGGACTAGACTTATTGACTAAAGGGCGGGCTGGGGATTAGGCCACACATTTCTCTGCTGAAATTCCCTCCCACCAAAGTGAATTCACAGGGGACATAGATTTTGTTATATAAACCACAATGCTATAATTACAGTTCCCTTTACAGATTCTTACTCATGTAAAAATCTCCTAATCAAAGCCTATTGCATTTGTGTAGTACTGTTGCTAGGAGAGAGAGAGAGAGAGAGAGAGAGAGAGAGAGAGAGAGAGAGGTGTCTTGGCCCAGTCTGAAGAGGAAACAAATAATTTAACGTAGCTGCATATCTGTGATGGATTGGCCTGTACTTTTTGTCATTGTAAAAATATTGAAAATCATGGTATTATCATGGTCAAAATGAGAGAAATCATGAAAATCCTAGGAAGTCATGGAAAGCCATGGATGAATGACTTTTCAAGACTTTTTCTATGATTTTTGTGGTTTCTGTTATTTTGACCAAGATAAAAAAAAATGTCCAAATTTTACCATGAGAAAGGTACAGCCCAATCCATCTGTTTTGACATATTTTTTATGTACACACTCAAAGGTTTAATGTTTTAAAAATTAAATTTTTAGCTTGAACAGTGGCACATGACAGCATATTGTGCTGCTTTCCTGGAGACCAGGGCTCATGTGCAGACTTCAGAATTTCACACTGGGGCCAGTTGAAGACCAAGCACATTGTAGTGGTGAGGCCTATACTGATCAGTCTATCATTTGCAAAAAAACTAAATCTATGGTGTTTTAGTGACAATGTTAGCAACTGTGATGTTGTCATAAAAATTATACAGATCATGGTGTTGTCATAAAAATTGGAAAAACTTGATATCCATGATATCTGTGCAAAGGTACCACCTTAGTGATGGATATCAACTACATGCATGCACGGCCCTACTGTCATTTGTCAGTTTGCATTCTCACCATGTAAATAAACCAGACCCCATCATAGGGCAGCAAGTAGGTCAGTGTGCAGTTACTTTCTTATCTTGTTTGCTCCCTCTGTTGTCTCTTTTTGCTTTCCATGTCCCCCTCCTGATGATTGAAACTGCCATGGTCCTGTTCCCCTCCATCGTGAGCCAAACTGCCACAGCCCTATCTCCCACCCTGACTATTGGAGCTGCCAGCCCTGTCCTCCACCCTAATGATCACAGCTGCCATAGCTCTGTCCCCCACCTCGATGATCTGGGTTTTCACTGCCCTGTCCCCCATGCTAACTATTATAGGCGCTGTGGCACTGTCACCCAACCTGATGATTGGAGCTGCCATGGCCCTGTCCTCCACCCTAATGAAAGGGCTAACTGTTGCTTTGTCTTCCACCTGACAAGCTCAGCTGCCACAGCCCTGTCCCTTACCTTGACAGTCCAAACTGCCATGATTTCAACTTCTCTCTAGATGGAAGGGTCAGAGAGTGGCTGCCTTCATAACTAGTGGTAGCAGGACTTCTTGGTTAGCCTTGAGACAGCCCCAATGTGTGTTTTTTTTGGGGTGGGAGGACTTGCAAGTGCATGCAAGTAAAACAGATGGCAGCACAACTCAATGCCACTATGTTAATGGACTAGCCTCTCTGCAGGAACTTTTGTGTCCACCGAAACACATTGAACCAGTTCACATGATGTGTGGTGTAGTCATGAATGGAGTGGGGTACAACTGTGGGCAGGACATTACAAAACATAGTACTGGGGGGGAGGCATGGCTAGTGGCCAATGAAGAAAGATGGGTTTTGAGGAGGCTCCCACTACTCTTTACTAAAAGCATAACAAATTTATTTTGAAAGAGTATATTTCTTTAAAAAGCCTATACCATCAACTTCAACTTACTGAGCTGTATCAGCAGATATCTTTTTTGTTAATCTTCTCATGATGGATAAGTCCCAGCAAGCCACTCAGTCAGATGGTGGGAAAAAGACAGGCAAGCAGGCAGACACAACAGGAGCAGGCAGCTCGAGCTCTGAGGCCACAGATGTCAGAGAACCAAGAAATCTGACCCTTTTGAGGGCCATTAGGGAACTCAGTGCTAAGGTGTAAACCTTTTGATGGTAGATTTTCAGCCTTGGAAGGCAAAGACAATCTAACTACCACTGAAGCTAAACAAGCTAGAGACACAGCAAACAATACAGCTACCACTGTGACCAGACTGATCGTAGAAAATAAAATTTTGAGAGCATGTCTGGAGCATTTAGAGAATGACACTGGATCAAGCCTCATGCAAGTACTATGCAAACAAGAGGGTTCAGTGGGCTTAGGGAGGGTGAGGCTGGTGGAACAGAGGTGCATCCCTCCAGTTGTACCTCTCCACAATTTCTATGCCATTCTGGCAAAGTGTGGTTCCTCTACGGAGGCACGCGCAGTGGAGACCAAGGAGGATGCTGGGAACCTCCACAAAGGAGACCCACAGGAGGGTGGCAGGGGACCCTGCAGGGGAAGGAAACAACTCCTTGTGGGGGACTCCATTGTTAGGAAGGTAGAACTGGGGGAGGAAGGGGAGAGGGAGGTGAGGTGCCTGCCTGGTGCCATGGCTTAGAGGGACAGGGAGCGAATCCTCAGGATTGCCGGAGCAGCTGCACAGGGGAGGGAGCTGGATGTCATTGTCCACCTAGGGACAAATGATCTGGCTAAGAATGGGATTAGAGAAGTACAGGAAGAGTTTGTGGAATTGGGGAGGGGCCTTAGTCAAGTAGCACACACGGTAACCTTCTCGGAGGTGCTGCCCATCTATGGCATAGGAGAGGCTAGGGTGTTCCGCACCATGGGATTCAATCAGTTGTTGAAAAACTGGTGTGGAGCTCAGGGATTTGGCTTCTTTGGGGACTGGGGGTCCACCTGGAGTGATGCAAGCCTATACTGGCATGATGGGTTGCATCTGTCCAGGAGGGGAACCAGCATCCTAGGTGATAGGTTTAAATGCTTCATTGGTAAACTTTTAAACTAGCCAAGGGGGGAGGCACTGGAAAGGAGCAGGGAAATCCTAGCCCCCCCAAATAATCACAGTAGTAAGTGCGGCAAACACCAACATAGAGGTGTCGATAGGGAGAAGGGCAGGGGTAAATGGAGAAAGTGACAAGGCAAGAAGGACAGGGATGGGACAAAAGGGAGTAAGGCCATCAGGAAATGGAGGTAATGAGTACCAATGCCTGTAGTCTGGTCAACAAGCTCCCTGAGCTGGTGGCCTTGATGGAAGAGGGATGCCTGGATATCTAGCAGTCACAGAAACATGGTACACAGAGAACCTATGACTGGTATGTTAACATACCAGGGTACATAACCTACAGGAGAGACAGGCAGGGGAGAAAGGGGAGAGGAGTAGCTCTCTATGTAAAGGAAGGGATAAAAGCAACTGAACAAAAGAGTAAACAGGGAGGAGAGGAGGCACTGTGGGTCATCTTGGAGACTGGAAAGGGCATCACAATCCACACAGGGGTTGTGTACATACCCCCATGTCAGAGGGAGGGAATGGACAAGGATATGATAGAAGGCATTCTTAGAATGGCAGAGAAAGGGGTGATACTGTTGATGGGAGACCTGAATATGCCAGATGTTAACTGGAGCACATTTGCTGCAGCCACATCCAAGAGCAGGGCCATTCTTGATGCCCTACAGGTGGCAGGCCTTAGACAGCTAGTTTCAGAACCCACTCATGAGGTAGCAATCTTAGACCTCATACTCTCAAATGGGGGCAGTGAGAGGATCTCAGATCTAGAAGTGGGTTGCCATCTGGGGACAAGTGACCATCAAACAGTGTGGTTCACGTTAAACTCAGCTACAGAGTCAAGCCATACAAAAGTGAGGGTACTGCACTTTAGGAGGGCTGACTTTGGCAAGATGGGAGAGTGCCTCAGAAAAGCACTAGCAAACAGGCTAGAAGGAGGTGTGGAGCAACAATGGGGAATCATCAAAACTGCTGTCACAGAGGCAACAAGCCTTTGTATGAAGCAAATAAACAAATCAAAATGAAAGAAAAAGCCACTATGGTTCTCAAAAGAGGTGGCTGTGAAAGTCAGGAAGAAAAAGATAGCATTCCGGAAGTATAAGGAAACACAGAAGGAGCAGGACAGAGAGCTGTGCAGCAGTTAAGGCAGAAGGAAGCAGGGAGGAAGTCAGAATAGCAAAGGCCCAAACTGAGGAAAAGATAGCCAACTCAGTTAAGAAGGGGGAAAACCTTTATACATACATCAGCGAGTGAGAAAGACAAAGGAGGATAGTGAGGCTGAATAGAATGAACGGTGGGTGGGCAGAGAGGGAAAGTGAAAAAGCAGGGATACCGAACGAATATTTCTGCTCAGTATTCACAAAAGAGGAGGGGGAAGTGCCTAATCCAATTAACAGAAGCACTCTTGATAGGGGGGTCAAGCCCAGTTCTTTCACAGAAGAAAGGGTTCTGCAAGAACTCCTAAAACTGAAGGTGGACAAAGCAATGGGTCCTGATGGAATTCACCCAGAATTCTAAAAGAATTAAGGAGGAACTAGTGAAACCACTGGCTACTCTTTTAATAAATCATGGGAGGATGGTGGTACCCGAGGACTGGAGGAAGGCAGATGTGTTTCCCTTCACAAAAGTGGGACCAAGACAGAGGCAGGAAACTACAGACCTGTCAGTCTGACCTCTGTGGTAGGGAAAGTGATGGAGTCACTTCTGAAGGAAAGAATAGTTGAGTACCTAGAGGCCAGTGGAGCACAGAACCCAAGGCAGCATGGGTTCACAGCGGGAAGGTCGTGTCAGATGAATCTAATAGATTTCTTTGACTGGGTGACCAAAGTAGTAGACCAGGGAGGGGCTGTGGAAATGGCTTACCTAGACTTTAGCAAGGCATTTGACACAGTCCCACACAAAAGATTAATAGTCAAATTAACCAGCCTGGGAGTGGGTCCCAGGGTGGTAGCCTGGGTAAAACATTGGCTGCACAACAGGACACAGAAGGTAATTGTAAATGGAGTCCACTCTGAAGAAAGAGGGTTACTAGTGGGGCAGAGGGTTCAGTATTGGGTCCAGTCCTTTTAATGTCTTCATCAGTGACACTGCAGAGGACTGGAAGGAAAGTATGCCTTTTGCAGATGACACAACGATCTGCAACAGGGTTTGATACACAGGAGGTGTGGAAAGGATGAAAAGGACTTGGCAAGGTTGGAGGAATGGTCAGAAGTATGGCAGCTAGGATTCAATGCAAAGAAGTGCAAAATAATACACCTGGGAAACAAGGACCCAGGGGAAGAATACACAATGGGTGGGGAAGTAGTAACAACAACAAAAAAGGAAAGGGACCTGGGGGTAATCATATCAGATGACCTTAAGGTTAGCAAGCAATGTGAGAAGGCAGTAGGGAGGGCTGGGGGTATACTGGGATGTATAGGGAGAGGCATCAGCAGCAGAAAACAGGAAATTGTTACCCCTCTGTACAGACAGTTGGTGAGACCCCATCTGGAGTACTGTGTCCAGTTCTGGAGACCCCATATCCGCAAGGACATAGGCAGGATAGAGGTAGTCCAGAGGAGGGCAACTAAAATGGTGCAGGGTCTGCAAGAGAAGCCGTATGAGGAGAGACTAAAAGAGCTTAATATGTATACCCTTGAGGAAAGAAGGGAGAGGGGGACATGATAGAAACTTTAAGTACCTCAGTGGAATCAACAAAGTCCAAGAGGGTAGCATCTTTCAGAAAAAGAGACTTGCAAGAACAAGGGACACAATTTAAAGATAGAAGGAGGGCGGTTTAGGGGCAATGTGAGGAAGTATTATTTCACAGAGAGGGTAGTGGATGCATGGAACAGCCTTCCTGAGGAGGTTGTGGGGTCTAAAACTGTGGGAGAATTCAAGAATGCATGACACAGACATAAGGCAATTCTTGTGGGGGGTAGGAAGAAATAGGCTGTTGGTTAACTAGGATCTGCGGCCTATCCTGTAGGTAGGGAAATGGGCAGACTAGATGGGCCAAGCGGTCATAATCTGCCGTCAAAGTCTATGTTTCTATGTTTATAATAGTAATAATATTTATTTGTACCACGTCTTTCTTAAACCAAGGTGCTTTAACAAAGAATTCCAGATAAAATAATATACTAAAACAAACAAACAATAAATACTGATTCATAAAATCCGATTAAATAACATCAGGTCAAATAAGCTTGCTCCCATAAATGGGTCTTCAGGGCCCGTTTAAACTCCTCCATGGATGTGCACTCCCAAAAGCGAACAGGGTACAGAATTCCAAAGGGCTGGGGCCCATACATAAAAGCACAGGCCCCCGAAGATTTTAAAGAAACCCTTGCAGTCTCTAGCAACCCCTCATCTGCCGAGTGGAGCGATCACCTAGGGCAGTAAGGTACCAGAAACTCTTTCAGGCCAAGTCTGTGTAGGGCTTTGCAAGTCAGAATTCTGATTTTAAAGGTGATCCACCACTGAACTGGCAACCAGTGCAGTTCGTGCAGCATCAGAGAAACATGACAATTACGAGGAGTACCTGTCAATAACCAGGTTGCAGCATTCTGCACTAGCTGCAAGTGGCGGATATCAATCCCTGGTAGCCCTAGATAAAGGGAGTTGCAATAATCAAGGTATGAGGTCACAAAGGTGTGGATCAGTGTAGGCAGATAACCAGATAGAACAAGGTGCTTAATCCTGGAGATGTTCCTCAGATGGTAAAAGGAAGATTTGACGACTGCCGACTCCTGCGACCGCAGTGTCAGCCCGTCATCAAAAACCACCCCCAGATTTTACACCTGTTCAGAAGTGGGGAGCTGAGAGCCACCAAGAAAAAGTCCTGAAGGCAAACCAGCCTAGACAGGCCACAGATGAACCTCAGGCATTCAGGAAGAACCCCATGGTCCACAGTGTCAAACGCTGAGGAGAGATCAAAAAGAAACAAGATGGAATGGCTTTTCTGATCTCTCCCCATCAGTTCATTGAGCACCTGAACCAGTGCAGTCTCAGTACTATGCCTCTTTCAGAAACCAGACTGGAATGGCTCATAGATGTCATGGATGGTCAAATGGTTCTCCAGCTGCATGGTCACTACTTTCTCAATCACCTTCCCCACAAAGGAAGGTTAGAAATTGGTCTGTAGTTGGCATGGCAGTCTGGGTCCAAAGAAGCTTTCTTCAAGAGGGGTGTTACCACCGCCTCTTTCAGGGAGCTAGGAAACTCACCTGTCTCCAAGGAGCACCAGACTATTCATGCTAGGACCAGGCCAATGGTATCCCAGCAACCCTTAATCAGGGAAGTTGGGCCCGGGTCCAAACTACAGCAGGTAGGGTGCATACTCTGGACAATCTGTTTGACATCAATGAGCTCTGGTTGGTCAAAGTAACTCCAAGAGAGCTCGGGTTAGTGACCAAGCACCGATCCTTAGCTTCTCCCATAGAAGGTGCTGGCCGGAGTATCGCCCTGATGTTGGCCACCTTAGCCACAAAGAAGCAAGCAAGCTCATCACACTCTATTTGTGAAAAGGCTCTTCGAACCTGCAGACAGGCTGGGTTGCACAGTCTGTCTGCAGTTCGAAAGAGTTGAGCTGGTTGATTCTGAGCAGCTGCAATCTCCCCAGAAAGGAACTCTGCCGTCTTACTGGAGATTGCAGAATGATAGACTTAGTAATGTTCCATCAATCTAAGATGGTCGGCATCAAGGGCAGATCTCCACCAGCACCGTTGTAATCTTCATTCTCGCTGCCGCATCTCCCTCAAGGTTCCATCGAACCAAGGGGACTGAGGGTGAAGGGGGAGAGGATGAACGTGGACAGGAGCAATGATACCCAGAGCCAAGGAGATAGCCTTATTATAAGCCAGCACCAAGGTTTCTGGATCATTGCTCACTCCAGAAAAGTCTGATAGGTCAAGCACCGCCACCAGGTCCTCAGAGCTTACATCTCATAAAGGGTGGTACCTGACCATCTCCACAGGGTAGGCCTATGAGGAGGAGTGCAAAAATTGAACCCCACAGTGTATTGATCAGACCATCCGACTGGTTCCACCCCCAAATAGAAGGTATCAATCCCCAGGAGAAAGACTAAGTCAAGGGGAGTGACCGCCTTTGTAAGTGGCAGAAGTAACAACTTGTGTAAGGCCCAAAGATGTCATCCGTTGGAGGAAGTGTTGACCAAATCATGAGAGTTTGTCATCAACCCAGGCATTGAAGTCACCCAGGACCATCAGGCTGGGCGACTCGAACACTATGTTGATCATGAAATCCGCAACTTCCTGTAGGAAATGCTTCTCATCACCTGGTGGACAGTAAAGAAGGGTGATCCTACAATCCACACCCACCACTATGGTACACTCAAATGACTCAGCCTCCTCAAATGGTACACTCATGAGGCCCAGTTCGGTCTTAAAACAGACCACAAGAGGGAGTATATTTGTTGGTGTTTGAAAGGACCCTCCTACACTGACACTTAGGATTGCAATTGGGTGATTCCATATTAAAAAGCATACCGTATAACTCCCCAAGGGAGATCTGCATCCCAGGAGCAACCAAGAATCATCCCTATGGGGTATCTAGTGATGTGGGTGAAACAAACTGAGCAACTCAAAATGAGCTACTCAATTTGTTTGCCCACAATGAGAGCAAGTATGAAAGGATAATAAGGTACATGGATAGCGAGGTAGGGAAGACAGACTAGCGAGTGTTGAGGGGATTAGCGAGGGTAGAGGGAGGAGGTTAGGTATGTGGATGTGAGTAGGCTGCTGCCAAGCTGGCTGCCTGGCATGGTGGTTACGGTCACTGCCCATGGTATGCATGGTCACGAGTTCGGGACTGCATGCAGGTATTTTCAAATTTTAGTTTTTTGTGTTGCTGGTTACTTTATTTATTTTTTTAACACAGCTCCCATTCTCCCCAGGTTGTTCCCCCACCAGTGGGTTGTTCCTCCCACAGTGGTCACTCCCTCCCGTGTTTTCTTCCCTCCCCCAGTATCTGCCCGCCCTACATTTGAGAATCTATAGTTTGGGGGGGTGCGAGGGCACAGCCCCCCACATGAAATGTAGGTTTGTATTATTGCCATTATTGTATTCGGTGTAGAACTGTTTGTTGCTTTTGTTTTTGGCATTTAGGTGTCGCTGTTATAAGACTCGCCATTTAGAACTCACCCATATCATATGGAACCTCCTTATGGTGATGGATGGATGGCACATCAGAGATAGGATCCTTTACAAAGCCAAAGGAAAGGCCAACTGGTACTAGAAGACTGGTGACAGTTTTACCTGTTTCTGGATATTAGCTATTCTACCAGGCAGAGACCTAAAGTAAGTCCTTCAATGCAGTATAGGCGGGTCTGCAGGCACTGGGATTCAGTCATGCGTTTCAGTTACTGGCCCAGCTCAACATTACATATCTGGGTAAAACTTACCTGTATACTGATCCTGCAGAGGCAGGAAAGAGACTGGAAACTATTAAAATTGATTTTACCTGAATGGAGAACAACAAGCCCCCCTGAGCAGGAGAACTAGAAAAATCTCTTTGTATGCCTTAATATTGTTACATAGCTTCCCTCAGTAGCATAGGGGTACAACCTTTATTTGTGTCACTCTTCAGTTTTGTTTTAGTCTAAGGCTATGATGTGTAATTCAGGCTACAGTGTTATTTGTTTCCTAGCATAATGTTAGATGTGTGGGGAGTGATCCAAGTAAACTAATTATTGCACATGATTTGCTGAAAATGGCTCTGAGCAGGAAGCTGTTCGTGATCCATGACGTCTCCGAGAGGGACAAGATGTCTGACACTGCACGGCAGAGTTAACTGCACTCTATATGCATGTAGGGTAGCCCCCAAGCACATATCATCTTGAAGCTGTTCACCATTGATACAATGAAAATAAATCCCTTCTGCATATAATTAGAACATTATACTTAACAGAGTGTTGCATACATACAAGGTATGCAATGGGTTGACTCTGAATATGCCATTAATCTTCATGGGTGAGGGAAAAGGACCAAAATTCACAAGTGGTGAGGACACACGTGAGTTAAGAAGATCCTGCCCCCTAACAAATAATAATAGTGGCATATTCTAAGTTAGACCAGTGCATGTCTAGTTTATACCGCCCATTTTCAAATAAATGTATATCATTCAAATGTGTCCCTTTTTATAGAATACTGCAGCAATAATACACTAATCATCTGATTACTTATGTACAAGGGACATAGTTGACTCATGTCTTTTTATGCCAGAATTTGGCCTCTTTTCCAAAACTCATTAGATTCTGATTTGGTATTTCTGAGATTACAGGCAAGGTATTTGCCTGGGGGTGTAGATAGCCAGACCCAAATTGATCCAGTGCCCATTTACTCCTGTTGTAGGATTGTTGAAGATGGAAGTGTCCTCTGTCCCCTCATTATTCATTTTTATGTTGACTGTGCGCAGCACAAGAAACATATTGGGACAGCTTTCTCAGAAGCAGGTTGTGGAGGCACAGCACTGTTGTGGTCAATGCCCCCACAGCCTGCAAAGGCTTGTCCCACTTCCCCCAATGCCATTGCACACTGCTGGTGACAGAAGTTTGGAAAGTTGGCACCAACTTGTGAAAATTTTGCCGCTGCAATGAGGGGCCGCCTCATCATTGCAGTGTCAGCCATCCGCTGCAATGAGGGAGCGACCCGTCTTTGCAGGGTGGAACTTCCAAACCCTGTCTACACAAACAATATCATCCCCTCACTGTGTTTATTTGCTGATGTGGGCTCCAATCCCTGTTGGCTTCAGTGCTGCTATGTAGATTCTGCAACCAACCCCCCCCCCCGCTTTTATTGTCTACTGACGGGGGTGCCCAATCCCCATCTGCATAATCTAAGCCCCCCCTTTTGTTGTGTGCCGACGGGGGTGCCCAATCCCCCATCAGCTACTGCTGCCCTCCAAAGCAAGAGTCCTTTGGCATGCTGGGAGCCCACTCCAGTGTGCCACATGCCCCTGTAACATTAAAAATCGTCCCACGACATCTTTTTTGTTTTTTACCCTGAAAAAATGGAAACTGTCCCTTGGCGCTCACCCTGCCCCCCACCCGCAACCCGCGCCCACCCACTGAGCACCCTGCCTCCCACCCCTCACCCCAAACTTACCTCCAGAGCTCGGCACAACAATCTTCAGTGGACTGGGAACATGTCTGCACTCTTCAAAGCCGACCGCGAACTGAGGAAATGCCGGTAAGCTGTATAATGGAATAAATAGGGTTTTTCCAACTTTAATGCATATCTCAGTCATTTTTTTGGAATTTTCACACCAAATTTTTAATATGAGGTTTTTGGGACCCCTCCTCATGAATTCTTGAACTGTCATGGCGTTAATCGGCGCCGAAAGGTGATTTCGCGGTCACCACGTGGAATCACCTTCCAGGGCTGATTAACAAAATGACAGTGCCAGTGTTCATGAGGTGGGCTCTCAAAAAGCCTATGTTGCAAATTTGGTGGAAAAAATCCAGAAACTGACTGTTTTACGATCATGCGCTGCACAGTTGCTACGCATGCTCGTAACTTCGTGAATTTGCAATATTTTCATGACAGATTTTCAACATTGGCATTTTGTCACACCTCCTTGTGAACAGTACAGCTGTCATTGTTCACATGCTGGCAGAAATGTTTTTTACGCACTTTCGGCGAAGAGTAGCGCGGTCGCTGTGGGAAATCAGTGTTTAGGACAGATTAAGAAAATAACAGTGACACTGTTAATGAGTAGAGGTCCTAAAATGCCTATTTTGAAATTGGTAACGATACTCTATGAAATGACTGTGTTACGAGCGTGTGTTGTGCAGTTTGCATGCACACTCGTAACTTCGCAAAATTATAATATTTTCACTCCAGATTTCCAACATTGCCATTTTCCCACATCTACTTATGAACAGTATAGCTGTCATTTTTCCTATCCTGGCCCGAAATGTGTTTTCGCACTTCCAGCGCAGACTAGAGCGGTCGCTGTGGGAAATCACTGTCCGGGACAGATTGAGAAAATGACAGTGATACTGTTCATGAGCAGAGGTCCTAAAATGCCTAAGTTGAAAATTTGGTGATGATAGCTCATCAAATGACCGTGTTACAAGTGTGCATTGCACACTTTGCATGCACCCTTGTAACTTCGCAAATTTGTAGTATTGTCATGCCAGATTTTCAACAGTAGCATTTTTTCACACCTCCTTATGAGCAGTACAGTTGTCATTTTTCACATCCTGACTGAAATGTGTTTTCACAGTTCCAGCACAGAATGACGTGGTCACTGTGGGAAATCACTGTTCACGACAGATTAAGAAAATGACAGTAGCACTGTTCATGAGCCGAGGTCCTAAAATGCCTATGTTGAAAATCTGGTGACGAAACTCCATAACAAGACTGTGATACAAGCGTGCGTTGAACTGTTTCCACGCAGCCTTGTAACTTCACAATTTTGTAATATTTTCATGCCACATTTTCAATAGTGGCATTTTTCCACACCTCCTTATGAACAGTACAGCTGCCATTTTTCACATCCTGGCTAAAATATATTTTTGCACTCCTGCCAGAGAATAGCACGATCGCTGTGGGAAATCACTGTTTGGGACAGATGAAGATCGAACGAGTGAGAGGGGGAGTGACTGAGCTCAACTGAGCTCTGTTGGGACTGCTGCAGATTTGTTTGTGGGCAGAAAAAGGCCCCAATGCAAGATCCCAGTACAAAAGGGCAGCCTGCAGCACTGGGAGAAACAGAATGAGAGAGCGAGTGACAGAGGGGAAGTGAGCGAACTCACCGGAGCACTGTCAGGACTGCTGCAGATTTCTTTGTAGGCAGAAAAAGGCATCAATGTAGCCAGAGGCCCAGTAGAAAAGGCCAGCCTGCAGCAGTGGGAGAAACAGTACAAGTGAGTGAGACAGGGGGACTGAGTGAGCTCAATGGATGTCTATCAGGACTGCTGTGGATTTCTTTGGGGGCAGAAAAAGGTGCCAATGCAGGCAGGAGCCCAGTACAAAAGGGCCGCTTGCAGCGCCAGGACAAACAGAATGAGCTCGTGAGAAAGGGAGACTGAGCGATCTCAACTGACCTCTGCCGGGACAGCTGCAGATTTCTTTGTGGACAGACAAAGGTGCCAACACAGCTGGGAGCCCCGTACACAAGTGCAGCCTGCAACGCCAAGAGAAACAGAATGCACAAGTGACAGAGCAGTAGTGAGCGAGCTCAACGGAGCTCTATTGTGACTGTTATGGATTTTGCTGCAGGCAGAAAATGTGGCAATGAACGGAGGAGCCCAGTACAAAAGGCCAGCTTGCAGCACCTGCCAAAACAGAATGAGTGAGTGAGAGTGCTCAATGGAGCTGTGTCGGGACTGCTTCAGATTTCTTTCTGGCCAGAACAAGCCAGAAATGCAGGCAGGAGCCCAGTACAAAAGGGCAGCCTGCAGCGACAGTACACACAGAATGAGTGAGTGAGGGAGGGGGAGTGAGTGAGCTCAACAGAGCTCTGTTGGGACTACTGCAGATTTGTTTGAGGGCAGAAAAAGGCAGCAGTGCACGCAGGGGCCCAGTACCAAAGGGCAGCCTGCAGTGGTGGGGAAACCAGAATGAGCATGTGAGAGAGGGGGAGTGAGCTAGCTCAATGGAGCTCTATTGTAACTGCTGCAAATTTCTTTGTGGGCAGAAGAAGGTGGCAATGCAGGCAGGAGCCCAATAGAAAAGGGAAGCCTGCAGCGCCGGCAGAAATGGAATGAGCGAGTGAGAGAAGTGGAGTGGGCGAGCTCAACGGAGCTTTGTCGTGACTGCTGCAGATTTCATTGTGGGCAGAAAAAGGTGCCAAAAGAGGCAGGAGCCCAGTACAAAAGAGCAGCCTGCAGCGCCAGGAGAAACAGAATGAGTGAGTGACACAGGGGGAGTGAGCGACCTCAACAGAGCTCTGTCGGGACAGCTGTGGATATCTTTGTGGGCAGAAAAAGGCGCCAATGCAGGCAGGAGCCCAGTACAAAAGGGCAGCCTGCAGCACTGGGAGAAACACAATGAGTGAGTGAGAGAGGGGGAGTCAGCAGGCTCTACAGACCTATGTCAGGACTGCTGCAGATTTCTTTGTGGGCAGAAAAAGCTACCAACAGAGGCAGGAGCCCAGTACAAAAGGGCAGCCTGCAGCACCAGGAGAAACAGAATGAGCGAGTGAGAGAGGGGCAATGAGCCACCTCAACGGAGCTCTGTCGGGACAGCTGTGGATTTCATAGTGGGCAGATGTGGAAGTATAGTGGGATACAAGACTCTGACACCAGTGTAGATAGAATTGCACTGCAGCAGTTTTATTCAAAAAAAAAAAAATAAAATAAATGCAAGCGAACTGTTCGACTACAAATAAAATAAAACAAAACAAGGAGGAATACTTCTCCCAAGGAACATATGTAGAAATTCCCAAATAAATACGAAGAACAAGCATTCAACTTTCCTTAGAACACACTAAGGTATCAGTTACGCCTATGGCATCCCTCTGGGCTAGACTAAACTTTACATACCTGCTTACATTTATAGTGCTAGGTGAACATGTGCTTCTGAAAACCACTCCCCTTCTTATATAACAGGTAACAAAAAGTTTATAAAGCAAATAAATATTATTTTTAAACATTCCCAGAGGTTAAACAATGAAATCTCAAATATGTAGAAGGGCTGGAGTGTAAAAATAATAAATTTAAACTGATTTGTATCCCATATATGGGTTGTTCCTATGCTCTCTGTTGGGCCGGCCAGCACTTAGATAAACAGAGACTAAGCTGGAAAGGAGACCCTAGCATACAGGATACAGAACTGAGTATGGGGAACACTTAAAATATATGTGCTTCAGGTAACAAATTCTTTCCCCCTTTTTATTTCAGCAACAGTTCAAACCAGACAATACTATAAGCTTAGCATTAGTCTAAAAGTGCTTCTTTTACAGCAACCTTTGTTAAACCTGGAAGAGCTGGTCTGCAGGTGAGAGCTGTGTGCTTCCTGGGTGTAACCCTGAATATTTGTGATGCTTAGAAGCCTAGAAAAGGCATAAGTTAACTTAGTATGCAGTCTGGGTCTCTTGGCTTAACATTTGTATTTATTTTCTTTGAGTCCCCTAATGCTTGCACTGAAGTAGGCTTTTCCTGCACTGCTGGGTATCTCAGGACGCCTGAAAACTCCTATTTAGGATTGGGACTGCTTGGTTTACTTATGAGGGGCTGTCTGAATACTAAAACACTACAAATGCCATTTTTACTATTGGAAACAGGTTCCCCACACAGTACAGGCTACAAAAATGGGAAAAAATGAACATTCCCGATGCTGACTCAGTACTGCGAAGTGCGCACCAGGAGGCTGCTGCCAGTACAATCGTAGGGAGTAGCACGTCAGAGAGGAGGTAAATGATATCGGGGCTGCCTTTGGAGACTGGAACAGTGAAAATTAAGCAAAGGGATAGAAAGAACATTAGGTAGGTGGCCTTCCTACCTATTGGGGATTCAGAAAGGGACATTACAGAATCAGAGACACAAAGATTAGAAAGGGTGCTGTTGCAACAGACTGGGGACACAAGAGGAAAGTCTCCAGAGGTCAGGCATCCTATCACAGCAGAACAAAGTGCCAATGCAGGCAGGAGCCCAGTACAAAAGAGCAGCCTGCAGCACTGGGAGAAACAGGCTGAGTGAGTGACAAAAGGGCAGTGAGCAAGCTCAACACACCAACGGAATCAACATTCAGCATTGACAAATGCTTGTTCTTTCTTCTGTATATTATGGTTTCCTAATATATTGTACTATTGTACCAAGATGAATTCCTTAAATGCTGATATGTTATATTTGGTTAGTTGTTTGGATATTTTGGGGAGTATTGTATGAACCCAGTTGCTCAATCTCTTATTATGACAGACTATTGTGTGTTGAGCTGCATGCTGGCCAATTTTATTGACACTTTGAATTTCGCAATTCTCTAATGTCACATTGTAATCAACACTGGATCTGAGACTGTTTTCAACATTAATAAACCTTATAAGTCTAACTTATTGTTATTTTAATGTTATTTTGTAACTAGATACTGTATATATTTTAAATTCTACTGTTGTCTGTAATTATACTGGTGCAATATTTGTAAATTATATTTTAATACACTTAATGTAAAGGCAATGGCCAAACAATAAATTTGAACTTGAACTAGAATACTGCAGCACTCTGCTGTGATTTCTTCAGGCACTGTTTGCACTGTTGAATTTACCTGTATTGCTATTGTTTCCCCCTGTTCCCTAGCACAACACTGGAAACAGGCTGCCCTCCCTTATGAAATATTTATAAATAAATGTTTCACCTGCTATCTTGTAAAGCATTATAACATATCTAGCCAATGTTATTTTGTTTGTGACATATCTAACATCAAGATGAATATTTTTATCTTAATATAGAGGCTTAAAAAACACCATTTAGTTGACAAAATGTGTTCTCACAGGTTTGGGACAGTATATGTCATGGAATCTCATCATGCATAGGGTGTGTTATGAAGTACAAAGTAAACCTGAGTGGTTACTGTCACTTGAGACCTGATGATATGCCATGATATACCACAGGCTGGAGTTTGTTATTGTGATTCTAAAATGGTCAGCTCCAGAAATGTTTCAATGTGGGTGAGCTTGGTAAATAATTCTGACCTTGATCTATTCAGATCTGATCAGGGGTCACACATCATTTCAGACATTCAGTTTTCAGGATTTTTACTATCAATATCAAGACTCCAGAGCACAAATGTGGTGCACAGACACAGACTGGGATGCATAAAAATACCTTTATGGTCTTCAAGATGCAGACAGTCCATAGATTGAGTGAACAGCAAAACAACACAGAAATTGGAGGCAGACTAACAGACCCAACATTTTGCATAGCAATGGACTTCGACAGGCAGTACCTTCTCCAATCTGTTGACTGTCTGCATCTTAAAGAAAATAAAGTTTGTTTTTTTTTATTTTGCATCCCAGCCTGTCTGTACACCACCTTTGTGCTTTGGAGTCAGTAGTAGAAACATTTATTGTTCTTCAAATGGCATTACAATATATTACAATATATATAGACATACAAGACGAGAGATCTTTTCTTACTACCCTAAATGTTTTGAAGTTTAAAAAGTGTAAGGTAAGTTACAAAACAAGAGACATTTTCCATTCTTTCTGTACAAGAAATATTGCCATAATGTTATAGAAAAGAATTTAAAAATAAAGTAAGTCTCACCTATCACACTCTCAGAATCATTACATTTCTAATAACTTATTATTATAGTGATGCCGTAGCACCACTATAGTTAGGGTTGAGTAGGCTGTTTAATGTCAAACCACTAAACTTGCACTTTAATAGTTTCACCCCCATTTAATGGATTTACACAAACGTTTGCATGCATGGTTTGGGGGGCAAGGTCTCTTCATGTGCTAAGTTTCATTCTGGTCAGATGTGCATATACTGAGATCCAGATAGGGAAAAAAGTGAAAAAAAGAAATCAGGGATCTTTGCTGTTATTTTGTCACCTTGCATCCAAATGGTTTGGAATTTTGGTCTGAAAATTTTTAGAGTAGAAAGACTTGCCCCAGAATGATGTGGTTGGGAGGGAAAATAGTAATCTGTTCCAGAGTTATAGAGATTTGAAATTTTGGTTCTGAGCATGCTCAGTACAGTCTTTTGGATAGCTGTTTTATACAAAACAAGAATGTGGCCATACAAAACAAGATTCTGTTTCATTTGAGGGGTAATCTTGTGAGAAAAAATTATTGTTTCATATGGTGGCCATCTTGTTTCCTTTTTTCCCCCCAAAAAAGTATTTTTTGAAAACCCATAAAAATCATATGCTGCAGAGACACCAACATATGTATCTTGTTAAATGGGACCCCATTAGCTGGGTCCTGCAGTTAATTTTTGGAAAAGGACCCAGAAATGTATTTTCTAAATGTTTTAAAAATCTTGTTTCATGAGACAATTTTCTTGTTTTTCGTATGGCTACATGAAACAAGAATAGGGCCATAGGAAACAAGTTAAGGTTCATACAAAACCCGAATTTGGACTTAGTGTTTTTACATTCTTCTTTTGTGTGAACCAATACTGTTTTTTTTTTCACATTTGAACTTTAACATGCCATAACATTCAATATTTGGAGGTAAGAGACAATCTATATAACAAAAGAAAGGTCACAAAGAGTATTACAATGCTAACATATAATACAACCCCACCCCACCCCCAAAATTAAAAGTGAAAAGTCCCATAGGATAACATTTGGACATCGTTATCTACAAGAAGAGACATACATATCAGCCTTTTTGCATATAAGGCAGGGTTGGGACTGGTCCCAAAGTGTTTGAGTAATAGGCTTACTTTTAGGGACTTGGCTCTGTCACTGAGGAATTCTGAATTTTTACAAACGGATATACCAAATAATTTTTCCAAGAAGTCCCAGCAGGTTCCAAAATCTTGGAATGCATTACTCAGGCATTTCAGGGTACCTTTGATTAAACCTTTGACAACACATTTTAAAAAATCATTTGTTATTGAATAATGATGTCTGTAAATGTTTCAGTTGAAGATGTCTATTTATTTTTTGTAATTTTGTATGAAATGAAATGATGTTATTTGTAATTTTGTACATGCTAGGTCACCATTCTAAATGAGCTTTGCTCAATGGTTATTCATAATAAAACAAACAAAAACAAAAAACAATGCAACTTTAACAAGCTGTAACTTCATCAATCTTTTGAGTTGAGGGCAAAGTTATATACCAAAAGACGTTCTCAATGGCCAGCCCAGTGGCACTGAGGGCTAAGGCACTGGACGCTATACCTAGTGGTATGCCGGTGACCCAGGTTCGGGAATGAGCCCAGGCCATTGGAGGTTGGTGGGGGGGAGGGCAGAGATGGATGGAGCTCAGACAGGCAAGCTCTCCTCTCCAGGGAGATGCAAGGGGCTTCCTCTGGCTGATGGCTGCTACCTGGTGGAGACTGGGGGCAGCACAGGCCAGGAGGATCCAGGCACTAGGCTGGGGTGGGAGGAAAGGGGCCATTACCAGGGCCATGGGACTAATGTGTGCCTCCACATACATGCGTACCCACTCCTGGAATCCCTGGGGTAAAAACAGAGAAAAAAGCCAGTGGCAGGATGGTGACTGACTCCCTGCAGGCTCCACTCCTGGGACAGGCATAAGGTAAGCCCCGGTAATTCCAGGTGATGGGGCTGGGGGGGGGGTCAGTCAGATGGGGCTGTCCGGGGTGACAAAAAATGTTAAATGATAAAAAAAAAAAAAAATGTTCTCAATGTGTACTACTGGACTAAGGGCTGGATTCACAAAACTCTTGAAATTTCTGCAGTTGCTGGAAAAACCTGGCACAAATGAGTCACTTGCAGATCCGCAGTTTTCCCACAGCTGTGATTATTCACAAAGGTGGAGCCAGATTACAACTAGATCCATGATTTATAGCAGCTTGCAGATGGTGTTGCCAGGGAAATTTCCACAGCTGCAGATGACTGTTATGACCAGTGGGACCAGTCGTAACATCTTCCACAGCTGCAGTGGACTGAGAAAACCAATCTCCACAGCTGTGCAGATTTTGGTCCACAAATGGAGTTGCAGCATGTGACATAGTCCCAAAATGCATAGTGAATGCAACATTAAGTCCCTAATGAATACCAGCTGAAAATACACATATAAAAGATAAAAATTAAACAATGAAAATTACAAGCTGGCCCAGTGGTGTGAAGGGCCCCTTCCTCACCGGAACCAATGTGTGGTGGTGAATGCAGGTTTCTGGGGGCTGGCTGGGGAGGGAGAGAATAGAGTGTCAGGAGAAAAGCTCTCCTCTCCTGTAGAGAGTGGCTTGGTACTCCTGCTGAATGACTTCCCCAAGGTGGAGGCCTGAAGGTAGTGTGGGTCAGGGACACCAAAGGACAGGAGGGTGCTGTGGGACCCCACAACGTGCACATGCCTCCATGTGCGCATGCTGACTTGCACGCCCCAGCATCAGGGAGGGACAGAAAAATGGAAAATGGAGGAGGGAGTGCTGACAGGCTACATGATGATTGCACCACACTCCTGACCCATAGCTCACCCTGCAAAACTGGATTTATGCACTGGGGGAAGATGGCCTTCCCATCCCTGGCCACACCACAGGGAGGGATCTGTAGGGGGATTTACTGAATGTGGTCTGGAGTCAGGAGAGAGTAACATGGCCTCCCCGGTAGATGTGAGCCCTTCTGAAAAGAGGGCTGAAGCCTGGCTGCCAGCAGCAGTCCCTGGGGAGAAGAATAAGAAAAAAAAGGTAAGGAAAAAAAATAAAATTCCTATAGGATAATATTGCTAGTATAAGAAGCTATAACTCTGTTCATATTTGGTGTTAAGGGACAATGTATGTATGAAAAAAAAGACGAATTGTATAAGACTAACAAACGATAACCCCAAAAAATTCAGGGGCAATATAAAAACATAAAAATTAAAAAATGTCAGTTCCCATTAGATAACACTGCAACTTTAACAAGCTGTAACTCTGTTATTCTTTGGAGTTAAGGGATAATCTATGTAGCAAAAGAAAGATGCAAATGAGTACTACAAGACTAAGTCCCTATGAAATACCAATTGAAAATTGACATATAAAACAGCTGAAAATAAAAAAAAAGAAAAAATTCCCTTAGGATAAAATTGCAACTTTAACAAGCCATAAGTCTGTCAATAATTGGAGTTAAAGGACAATCTACATATATAAAAAAAATGGTGTCAACAAGTAGTACAACACTAACACAAAGTCACCACCCCAAACCTTCATGGGGTACACACTACATCCTCAAATTACCTCCAGTCTTTACCATGGTGCCACATCCACAATGAAAGTCTGATCATCATCAAAAATGCACCAAAGGTGTATCTCATCTTCCACTACAACCATAGCAAATTTTTGAGCAAACCAGCAAAAATTTACTGTCTTATGGGGAAAAGCCAAAAAACATATTTTTGCTCATATACACTCAACTGCTCACAGTTAAGAGGGACACAATATATTTTTTCCTTTGAAGTGAGCCCCACAAAAGACAATTAAAACTAAGCACATAAATTGCTTTTCTGGAGCCATGGGGCCAGAGGACCCTGTGCTTTCATAGCTAGATGGATGTATGCATCTATGGAGGGATGGAAACGCAGGGACCAAAGGGCCCTGCACCTCCCCAGCCAGATGGATATGTTCACCCAGGCCTTGAAGATACTATTCTACTATCTTAAAAAGTAAGGAAATTCTTTGCAAAAAATACACCCGTGAGGGTTCGGATTAAAGTGACAAAAGTAGGGAATTGTGGGGTTAGGGTTCCCAGTCCTAGCTCCCAACCCCCACCCCCAAGCAGGAAAAGGAAAAAAAAAATTATGGTTTTTGCTGTCCTGACTTTTGGCAAATCAGGGTCTTCCTTGGTGTTCCCAACCCTAATGCTTGGACGTGGGGTGGGGAGCTATGGTTGGAAACCTTAACACCACATTTCACTACTTTTTTCACTTTAATCTTTTTTATTTATTGAAATGTTTCACCAGGAATGCACACTGAACAACAAGTTGCTCATCTTCCAGTGTGACCTGGGGGTGGGTTACAATTGGATGAAGAATTAGAGATACAGTTTAACATTTAAAAAATCCAAGAAATTAAACATTCAATTACATTTGTAACAAGTCATATAGTTAAAAAATATCATAAATCATAAAATCACATTTGTGACATAACATACAGTTAAATATATCATACCTGTGGAATATGCATTTAATTACAAGTGGCATATCTAAGGAACATAGTGCAAAACTTTAATGTACCCTTGGAGCCAACTCCTTGCAGGAATGATCTGAACCCTAACTGGTGCATAAACACAGTTTTTTTTGCAAAGAATTTAAGATATACATTGTACTTTTCCTGATCCTATGTATAGCCTGCAGGAGGTAACCCAATCTCATTAAACATCTCAGCGGTTCCAATGCAAGTAACAGTTCAATTTGCTCTTGAGTAGGCAGATAATATTTATCTATTACATTTCCCAACCATTTACCTCATTGATGTTTATACCATGTACATATGAAAAGGACAAGCGGTAAGCATCAATGAGCAGGGTGTTGAATTCCCCCAGCCCCACAAGGACAGACAGCTGACCATGTGACACTCAATCCTCCCTACACGAGCCAGTTCCAGAGTAACCCAAGTCTATTTTCTTCTTCCTGCTAATCAAGAGAATGAATCCAAGGCTATCTTATCTGATCCATTGCACCTTGAATCACATATTCTGCTCTGGAATGTTATAAACCTTATTTTATAAATATTCTTCCCATATCTGGACCTATAATCATAGCCAGATATTTTTGGAGTTTATGTGCCCTTTTAGAAAGGGCTGAAATAAGTGGGCAAAATCTATTTTGATTGATTTTTGTAGCAGTATTTTGCTTACTTATTGCATTGGAATCTGGTAGCTGTGAAGTGTGTGTGTGTGTGTGTGTGTGTGTGTGTGTGTGTGTGTGTGTGTGTGCACCCGCGCACCAAAACACTGTAGTGCACCCTTTCCTCTGTGCTGCACGAATTTTTGTAATTCTGACTTTAATTTGCATGCATGGGTCATCAGTCTGTCCAGTAATGCAGCATAGAAGATTGAGCACTGGAATCCAACACTGGGACTGATGATGGGGGGGACACTTTGCACAAGACAGACACTTTGGAGGGGAAGCACAGGTTGCCCAGCATTCACACCCACCCTCTCTGCTTTCTCATTGGCTATAAAGCCTGTTTCTCACTCACCTTCCTAGTTGGAGAAAGGGTACAACCATGATCATTGGGCTGGTGGACGGGGTGCCCACTCGACCTACGTCTCGACTCCCTGCTGACATCTTCCTCCTCTGGGACCCTCACCAGGACTTTCCAGCTCCCTGGATCACCCCTCTGGGGGGGCCTGCCCCACCCACCTACCTGGTGGCCTGTCTGAGATTAGAGGGTCCATCCTGGAAGAGGCCCTGGAGGACCGGAGGAGGGATGGTGTGGTGCTGGGGATATGGGCTTGGTCCCTGGAGCCTTCGTGGCCTCCCTGCCCCTGCAGGGGATTTTTGGCTTGTGTGGTTTCCCCTCTGGAGCATGGATGTGCAATGACATCCCGGCACAGACCTGTTGACGTCCACCGCCACTCCACCCCCAAGTTAAGGCACCGCAAGTGCCTTGTGCTGCCCCAATCTCCATCAGGAGCCATCAAGGAGTGGCACAAACCCCAGATCCCTCCCCAGGGAAGGGAGAGCAGTCCTTCAGATGCTCAGTCCCTTCCCTCTCTTGCCGACCCCTGACAGCTCAAGTCTGTTTTTGAACCCGCATCACCGATGTGGTGTGTGATGTGACATCCAGCGCATCAACCCTCAGCTCCACTGGGCCAGCTAGTTCAATGTATTTTAATGGGTTTTGAATTTGTCCTCATAAATTGATCATTTTTAAACACGTTTTCCTCAGATTATCAACATGACCTTTTTGGGACCCCAGCTCATGAACAAAGACGGTGAAATTATGCAGATCCGTCCCTAAAGGTGATTTCGCGGTCACTGCAGAAAATCACCTTTTAGGCAGGATTTGAAAGTGTTTTCTGCCCTTGTTCATGAGATGGGTCATAAGAAGGCAATGTTGAAAATTTATAGTATAATATTTAAAAACAACAAAGTTATGATTGTATGTTGAAATTTTTCAACGTACACTCGTAACTTTGGCAATTTTCAATATTTTGACCAAAAATTTTCAACATAGCTATTTTTTCACACCATCTCATGAACATGGCAGCTGCCATTCTTCAAATCCAGGCCAAAATGTTTTTTCACACTTGTGGTTCAAAACTACTTTTTGGCTACTATTTTATAAATGACATCTGTCATGTTCAAAAGGAGTGGTCATAAAAAGACTATGTTAAAAATGTTGGTTTGTAGTGGCAGCTTGCCTGGCCCTGCCCTTAGTTCTTAGATAATCTGTCACTTGCAGTTTTACATTTCACTTTTTTCTGCTGCAATGAAAATGGCTGTCTGGGTCCTTCTCACTAAGAAGAGCTGCAACCATGAGAAATTGCATGTTCTGGGGCCACACATCATGGAATCAGCCAAATCCTGAACTGTTCGCTGTGCATAAAAGACATTTGCACATGTGTCCCAGAAAGTCCGGTCACCTTTGATCCATAAAGACTCTCCGAGCACTTTACAAGCAACCATTAACATACTGGTAGTGGAGCAGCCTTGCTGCAGTCAGCAATGTCCCCAACACTGTACACTGTTATGGATAATTATTAACATTAGCAGCTGTTTTACATACTGTGAGATGGAATGGTGGCCAGGATAATGGAGATATCCCCAATTCTTTTTGGAAGAGTGACAAGAAATCTTTAAAATCATGTCACCTGCACCTCTACCTGAAACTGACAGAAGGGACCTTAATTTAACATCTTATGACTCAATGATAAGTTTAAATGCTACATTGACAAGCATTTAAACTAGTAAAGGGGGGTGGCAGGCCAGCAAGGAGGGTACCTACTTGCTCACCCCCCAGAGCTAGCAGTGGAACCAGTGAACCAGAGGAGTGGCTATCTCTGCAAAGCAGTGTGCAAAAGATGGAGATTAGTGCCCAAGAGGTGGATAAGCAGAAAAGGGGCAAAATTCAGCAGAAGGGCAGACAGCAAGGAGAACCAGGGATAAATGACAACCAAGGAAGGGGCTGGAGTAGAACAGTGAAGCAGTCTAGGGAGGTCAAATCATGGAAAGCCATGTGTGCAAATGCCAGGAGCCTTAGCAACAAGATGGAAGATCTGGAGGCTGTCATGGTACAGTCAGACCTGGACATTGTGGCCATCACTGAAACCTGGTGTAATGAAACCATGACTGGGAGATGGCCATCTGGCTACAACATATTCAGAAGAGACAGAGCAGGCAGAAAGGGAGGAGGAGTGGCACTGTATGTGAAAAATGACATAAGGGCCACAGAGATCCAGGAGGAACAAAATGGGGGAGAGATACTGTGGGTTAAGCTGGAAAGGAAAATAGGGACAGCTATCCGCACAGGTGTGGTCTATAGACCACCAGCCCAGGAGGAAGAAACAGATAGGGAGCTGATGCTAGCCATCCAAAGGATGGCAGACAAGGGTGAGGTAGTACTGGTTGGAGACTTCAATATTCCAGACGTGGACTGGAGCATCCCAGCAGCAGCATCAACTAGGAGCAGATTTATCCTGGACTCCTTCAGGTGCCTTCCTCAAGCAACTGGTCATGGAACCAACTCGGCAGAAGGCAATACTGACCTTGTGCTCACAAACAGGGACAGTGTGATGGGGTAACAGTGGGGGAGCACCTGGGTAACAGTGACCACCAGTCATTGTGGTTTGAAATCACAGAAAGAGCAGAACCAAACCACATAAAACACGTATCCTGGATTTTAGGGGGCAGACTTTGGGAAAATGGGAGATACTTGAAAGAGGCATTAAGGGAATGGGACAGGAATCAGGGGTTGAGGAACAGTGGGCAGTATTTAAAATGGGGATTATAAGAACAACAGAATTATGCATTAAGCAGGTTAGCAAGAGGAAAAGGAAGAGGAGACCATTATGGTTTTTCAAAGAGGTAGCAAAGAAAGTGAAAGCCAAAAAGATTGCATTCAGGCAATACAAAAAGACACAGGCAGAAGGGGATAGGGAGAAGTACCAGGAGAAGCAAAGGGAGGCAGGGAAGTCAGTAAGGGAAGCCAAAGCTCAGACAGAAGAACACATTGCAAAATCAGTGGGTAAAGAGGACAAACCTTTACAGGTACATAAGTGAAAAAAGAAAGACAAAGGGAGGGATAGTGAGACTGAAGGGGGAGGATGGGAGCCGTGTGGAGGATGACAACAGTAAAGCTGACATATTGAACAGGTATTTCTGCTCAGTCTTTACTGAGGAAGAGGGGGTAATGGGTCTGAAGGGAGTACAAGGGGTGAGAATGGTGCAGAAATGGACACAAGTCCCTTTACACGAGAAAGGGTCCTGAAGGAACTGAAAGTAATAAGAGTTGATAAAGCAATGGGGCCAGACGGGGTGCACCCCAGGGTCCTTAAAGAACTAAGAGAGGTGGTGGCTGAACCTCTGGCTATCCTGTTTAGCCGATCACTGGAAACAGGGGAGGTACCCAAAGACTGGAGGACAGCAGATGTAGTCCCTTATACAAAAGTGGGAACAAAGAGGAAGCAGGGAACTACAGACCAGTCAGCCTCACCTCGGTAGTGGGGAAGATCATGGAAGCACTACTGAAGGAGAGATTGGTGGAACATCTGGTTGTCAATGGACTACAGGACCCAAGGCAGCATGGTTTCACCAGGGGGAGGTCATGTCAGACCAACCTCATTGAATTTTTTGACTGGGTGACTAGGGAGGTGGATCAGGGGAGGGCAGTGGACATGGCCTATCTGGACTTCAGCAAGGCCTTTGACACTGTGCCACATAGAAGACTATTACACAAACTGGGGAATATGGGTGTGGGCAGGACAGTAGTGTGGTGGGTAGGTAACTGGCTGGGTGGCAGGACACAGAGGGTGGTGGTAAATGGCTGTCACTCCACAGAGGGAAGAGTGACCAGTGGGTACCACAGGATCAGTGCTGGGACCGTCCTATTCAATATCTTCATCAGTGACATTGTGCAGGATCTAGAAGGCAGAATTTCACTGTTCGCTGATGACACAAAGCTCTGTAACAGAGTAGACACACCAGAGGGTGTAGACAGAATGAGAAGCGACCTGCAGAAACTTGAAGAATGGTCAGGGTTTGGCAGTTGAAATTCAATGCAAAGAAGTGCAAGATAATGCATATGGGGCACAAAAACCTGGCACAATATATCAGTTGGGGGTGAGATATAGCATGCACCAAGCAGGAAAAGGGATCTTGGGGTTGTCATCTCTGATGACCTCAAGGTAGGGAAACAGTGTGACAAGGCAGCAGGTAAAGCAAATAGGATGCTGGGATGTATAGGCAGGGCATCACCAGCAGGAAAAGGAGGTCATATTCCGCTATACAAGACACTAGTGAGGCCCCACCTGGAGTATAGGTGTACAGTTCTGGAGACCATACCTACGTAAGGACATAGACAGGGTAGAGAAGGTTCAGAGGAGGGTAACAAAGATGGTGCATGGATTGCATCACAAGTCCTATGAAGTCCATGAGACAGGTTGAAGGAACTGAACATGTACTCCCTGGAGGAAGGAGGAGAGGGGATATGATAGAGACATACAAGTATCTTACAGGGAGGAACAGGGTGCAGGAAAACACTATTTTAAGCGAAAAAGATGTTCCAGGACTAGAGGGCATGGGATGAAGTTGGAGGGAGGACGATTCAGAGGAAACATGAGAAAGAATTTCTTCACAGAACGGGTGGTGGACAAGTGGAACACCTTGCCAGAGGAAGTGGTGGGGGCTGAAACAATCACGGGATTTATGAATGCATGGGATAGACATAAAGGAATTCTAGAGGTCAGGGGTAAGGGGAAACAGACTTCTAGGAAAACAAACTGAACTTACAAGCTCAAATGGGCAGACTGGGTGGGCCATAGGCCCTTATCTGCCGACACTGTCTATGTGTCTATGTATCTATGTGATGGACAGCACCTTCAAAGGGGTGACCTCCACAAGTATGGCACTGCAGTGACAGCTTTAAGCATGGATCCAATTCCTGGATGGGCATTGGACTTGAGCTCATAACCTACTACTAGCCTGGAGTTTAGAATGCCACCAACAGAGCCATACTAACAAATCAGTGTGATCTCACTTCAAGGGGGAGCTCCTGCAGAAGGTAATACCATTAGGACTAAGGCCGACAGGTGTAAGGACCCCACAGAAAAATTTTCTAGCTAGCAGTTTGTGGCGAGGGACCGCCTCCGACGTCGGCTCCACCCAACGTCAGATGTGGTATAAAGGGGGCTGTCCCCCGGATCCACCTCAGTTCTTTTCCCACTGTCGAACCGTGAACATTGGATCTATGGATGCCATAGTTGCAGTAGACCACCTTTTTTCTCGTGATTCGCACATATTTTTTTCTCATATAACAATCTTTCCTCAACAATTTTTCCGTCAAGTTTAATGTCTTCATCATCTCAGTGGTGAAAATCTAAGTGTGCATGTGGGAAGCAGATCCTGGCAAAAGATGGCCATTCTGCCTGCCTGATCTGCCTAGGCCCAGACCACTGGCTGGATGACTGCCCGCACTGCATCAAATTCAATAACAATACCAGGATTCGCCACGCCAATACCTTAAAGGCCTATAATCTCGAGCAGCAAGAAGCCACCATGTAGAAGACCCTATCGGTACACAGTTCATCCTTTTCAATCAGTGAGTCTCCCCCCAAGGAGAAGAGATCTGGAGGGAAACAGCACCACCAGGAGAAGGAGAGGGCCTGATCAGAGTCCCACCCAAAGTCACCTCACCTGGCGTCTACTACTTCCACCTCCAGCGGGAGGTCAGAATCGGTACCCCCAGGTACCAAAGCAGCTTCTGGGGACACACATAGGAAGTCAACCACCTCTACTCAGGGAAAAGGTAGAGAGTCTTCTTCTACGAGATAGCTGTCCACCCAGATCCCCTTGGCCCACTGACCCCATAAACATGAATCAATCCATAAGAGGCAGGCATTGGCTTCAGGCAAATCCACAGAGATAACCACCCAAAAGCCTTTTGGGATGTCTGAGAAGCACAAGAAACTGGATGAACCAGTGAAATGCTGGGAGGTCGTCAGGTCTCAGACGCCTCCCCCACCCAAACACAGGACATTGTCTGCTTCCCATACAATAGGGCATTCCAACTCTACATCAGAGAAAGAGCAAGTGCCTCAGGCAAAATAAAGGCCATTGTCCCCTAAGGACCATCCATCAGCCCCGAATAATCAGCCATCAGCCCCAGCGACCGATTCCCCAGATACCGGGGTACCAGATGCCCAACAGTCTCCATCAAAAGAACCAGACGTTAGGCTGCCAGACACCAAGGATCTGATGCCCAATGTACCAGTCGAGAAAATGCCCAAAGACCAGTAATCAGAACCTCCAGACCAGACGCCCAGACCCTCAGGCACTTCAAACCAGACGCCCTCACCACCAATCAGTCCACTAGCTGAGGTGGGAGCATTTTGTAATGCATGGTGGAATACCATCAAAGAGGATCTTCTCCACAAACCCAGGGATCCATCCCCAGTAGATCCTCCACCTAGACACCTCACTCTTGAGTGGCCTTTACCACCGAAGGAGCTCTGTTTGCAAGATAAAGAGGACAGGCGGACGCCTGGGTCAGATGGCCGCAAAAGGCATCCATCGTCAATCCCATCATCTAGCATATGCCAGCCATCATCTTCAAGGGACAATGCAGGGGACTTGTCTTCAGACTATTCCTCAGAGGATGAGCTCCCCATTCCATCTCCAAATCCAAGGGACTCACCGAGGTCACCCCCAGATGACCCATCCTTTTTAGACATTCTGCGCCATATTATACTGAATGTATTTGAATATGCTTTTATGTCTGTTCTTGCTGTGCAGCACCTTGAAACTTTGAAAGGCGCTCAACTAAATACATTTTATTATTATTATTATATTCAGGTGCTTTACCAATGGGGCACTGAGGAATTAGACCTGGAACAGTGCAGACTGGCCAAATTCTTGGGAGCCACAGATCTCAAACCATTGGTCATCCCCCCCTTTGGTGAAACCATTTCAGAATGTGACCAAGTCCACATGGAGACATCCAGCCACTATGACCACAGTCCCTTGTAAGGCTGTCAGACTGTCCAAGACACCAAAAGGGGAGCCTTTTCTGAACAAACACCCAAAGGCAGACTTGATGGTCCTGACAGCTGCCCATGGCAGAACACAACAACCACGCCACATGAGTGCCCAGCCACCGGACCCAGAATCCAAGAAATTGGACCAGATGGGATGCAAGGTGTACTCCTCTGCAACTTGCACTGTTAGGTCACTCAATTTCTTGGCCTACATGGTCACCTACCAAAAATCCCTGTGGGCAAAGGCAATGGACCTAGCCAAGTCACAGCTAGATTCAGTGGGTAAAGCAGAACTCCTTGCTGTGATTCAGTCAGGCATGGATGTGGATAAGCATGTCCTCAGGAGTTCTTATGACTCCGTGGATACAGCAGCAAGAGTAGCGTCCACCGGCATTTGCATGAGGAGGCATGCTTGGCTCAGGATTTCGGGGCTTCTGACAAGATCTTCAGGATACTATCCTGGATTCTTCTTTCCAAGGACCAGTCCTGTTTGGACAGAACACTGAAAAACTGATCACCGGACTTCAAGGTTCAGGTAAAGCTATATCTGAAGTTCACAGAATGTACCGGTCAGAGCCACAATACACATGCCGTGGTCCCTTTAGGAAAAATCAGGGACAGCAAAGAAGGCAACAGACACAACATAAGCGAGGCTTCAAAAGAAAAGGCCACCCTGTCCCTTCAGATTCCCAGGGCCCCAAAAACCCCAAGGCGCCAAGACCTCCCCTGTCTTTACCCTCCAACACAGCATGACTCCCTACTGACCCCCTCCACCACAGTCTGTGCAGGGGGAGGTGGTAGGAGGGAAATTCTCCCTATACCTATTCAAATGGTCCAGTATAACATCAGGCCAATGGGTCCTCCGGATAGTAGAAAGCGGATACTCCCCTAGAGTTCACCCAGTTTCCACCAGACATCCCACCAGTCTCTTCCCACTGCTCACCATCCCATGCACTCCTCCTGAGGGCAGAGATGCAGGCTTTACTGGACAAAAGAGCCATACAGGAGGTTCCTTTTTCTCAAAGGGGAAAGGGATTTTATTCCCATTTATTCCTTGTCCCGAAAAAGATGGGAGACCTCCATTCCATTCTGGACCTGAGTCATCTGAACACCTTTATCGAATACAAATGGTTCAGAATGGTGACCCTGGCAAGCCTGTTACCAATGCTCCATCAAGGAGACTGACTTTGCTCACTAGACATGCAGGATGCCTACATGCACATCAAGATCCTGCCATCCTACAGGAAGTACTTACGCTTCACCTTCCAAGGAGGACACTACCAGTTCAGGGCACAACCGTTTGGCCTATCCTTGGCACCAAGGGATTTTACCAACTGCCTAGCAGTGGTAGCGGTGGTCCTAAGGAGAGGGGGTTACCTCTTATATCCCTATCTGGATGATTGACTTCTTACTGCACCAACAGAAGACCAATTGAACAGGACCTTGGAGGAGACATTCAGCCTATTCCAGACTCTGGGCATCACTGTAAACCTGCCCAAGTCACAGCCATGGCCAGCTCAAAGTTTACAATACATTGGAGCAGTCCTGAACAGAGTCCAAGGGAGAGCTTTTCTGCCCTTAGACAGAGCAGCAAGGCTAAGAGAAGTTGCTCGCAGGATACAGGACTTGGACTTGGTTCCAGCAAGAGTGTTTCTACAACTGTTGGATCACATCGCAGCAGCTATTGTGACAGTTCCACTCTCATGTCTGACCACGAGGATCCTGCAATGGCACCTTAAGATTCAATGAAATCAAGGTATGGATGACCTGGAAGAGCCCATTTGGATCTCCAATGCAGTCCGACAGTCTTTGACCTGGTGTCTCATCCCAGTCCATCTGAGCATTGGAGTTCCCTTTCAGTGACCCAGCCCACTGCAGACTCTCACCACTGATGCACTAGGACTGGAATGGGGAGCAAATCTTGCTTCACATCAGACAAGGGGCTCCTGGAACTCAATGAAATGAGCTCTTCACATAAACATTTTGGAGATGAGAGCCGTCCTGTATGCCCTTCAAGATTTCCAAGAGGTACACCTTCCTGGACCCCTACTAGTCCAGTCAGACAATACCCAGGTAGTCTTCCATCTGAACAATCAAGAGGGTACACGTTTGTATCCCCTGTGCAGAGAGGTGATGAGAGTTTGGTCCTGGGCAGTGGATCACAAGCTGGACATCATGGCAGTCCATGTTCCAGGCATCCACAATGTTCTTGCAGACATCTTAAGTCACTCATGATCTCAGAACCATGAATGGGAATGACAGCAAGAAGTCATAGATGAACCCTTTGAAAGGTGGGGTCAGCCAGAACGGGACCTTTTTGTATCCTCACACAACGCCAAACTGCCCAATTTCTGCTCGCTAGATCCAGGGTCTGGTGTTTTCTGGTGAGACGCATTGTCCCTCTCTTGGGCAGGGATGTTTCTGTATGCTTTCCCTCTCTTTCCTCTGCTTTAGAGGGTCCTGCTCAAGTTGCAGGTAGAAGAGGCCAGGATGATAGTGGTAGCACCATTCTAGCCTCATCAGATTTGGTTCCTGCTGTTGCAACTGCTGGCAACAGAACCGCCAGTTCCATTGCCTTTCTCCACTCACTTGCTCTCCCAAGAGCAAGGGACTTTAGTCCATCCAAATCTCCAGTCCTTGCACCTGCATGGTTGGCTCCTACGGAGATAGCTAGGGATAGGTTTGGAGCATCCCTTAGAGCGGCAGAGGTGCTCATGGCAGCAAGAAAACCCTCTATCATGGTGACCTACACCATGAAATAGAGGCATTTCTGCTAATGGGTGATTGATCCCCTAGGTTGTCCTGTGGAATATGTGCTGGAGTATCTTCTCCACCTGTTGGACTTGGGTCTCAGTTACTCATCCACAAAGGTGCATCTCTGTGCTCTGTCAGCTTACCATGCACCAATAAAAAAAGGGAAGACTCTGGAACAGCGGAACATCTGCAAGACCTTCCTGAGAGGTATCTTGCATATGAAACCCCCAAGGAGAGACCCAGTACCATCTTGGGATCTCCTGTTCATTTTAGAAAAGCTCACCTTGCCATCTTTTGAACCAACCACAAGTTGTGAGCTCTGCCTTCTCTTATTATGTTATTTTTAGTTGTCATTACTTCAGCCTGGAGGACTTCTGAGCTGCAGGCTCAGTTGTGTAAAGAGTCTGGTTTTCCACAGGGTCAGAGTAGCCCTGCATACAAAGTTTTTACCAAAGGTAGTATCTGAGTTAATGTTGAACCAGGACATCCAACTTCCAGTTTATTACCCAGAGTACTCGAACAATGGTAAGGCATTGTTACATTCTCTGGATGTACACAGAATTTTGCATTATTATCTGGCTAGGACTAGTTCCACCAGACAGACAGATCTGTTGTTACTCTCCTTTGCCCACAGGAAACTTGGAGCACCAGTCACAAAACAAGCCTTAACTAAGTGGCTTTGCACTGCATCACTTTTTGCTACCAGCACCACAACAAATCCCTACTGGGACCAGTGAGGGGTCACTCCACAAGAGGGTTGGTGACATCTTTCGCTTCCCTTTGAAATGTATCTTCAGTGGACCTATATGCGACTGCTACTTGGAGTTCAGTGCATACTTTTGTGAGGCACTATAGTCTGAACATTGCTTCCTGAAGGAGAGCAGGTTTTGGCTTAGCAGTCTTTCAGGGACTTCTCTTTAAATTTCCCACAGTTTTTATTGTCCTCCAGCCTTTCAAACTGGGTCTCTCCTTGGGCATTGCTTGGGACTCAGTCCTAGTGGTATTACATGCTGCAAGAGCTCCCCCTCGAAGTGAGATAGTAGTTACATAAGAACTTGCCGTTAACAGTAGATCTTCGAGAGGAGCTCTTGCAGCAGGTAACTTTCCTGCCCACCTGCCCCCGGGGAAAAACATTACATCTTCTCTTTGGGGATGGGAGATCCTCCTCAGTTCTTTATCTGTATTTTCAGCAGGGTCTCTGGCGGGAGAACTGAGGTGGTGCCAGAGGACCACTCCCTTTATACCACATCTGACGTCGGGCAGGGCCGATGTTGGGGGTGGTCCCCCACCACAGACTGCTAGCTATAAAATGGTTCCGTGGGGTCCTAACACCTGGCAGCCTTACTTCTAATGATATTACTTGCTGCAAGAGCTCCTCTCGAAGATCTACTGTTATGGTAAGTTCTTACATAACTGTACTTTCTACGTGTTCACAAACATGCAAACACACTTGTATGAGCACACACCCACACGTGCAGATTCAAAATGGGTGCCATACAGCAGTCATTTATTTGCATTGCTCTCTATAGACCTTATAAATGCTTGCTGTTTTAAGGATAACAATTTAACCATCCTTCTAAGCAACAAAAACACAATGATAAAAGCTCATCTTCATCTAAAATTGAATCTCCATTGAAAATCGCCTTTAAAAAGGGTCCCTTGGTTAGATTCTTTTCTATCACAACTTCTGGCTTGCAGAATGCTTCACATGCTGTGATGGAAGTGGCAGCAACTAGCTCCACAGCTCCACCCAGGAGCCCCTAGATCCCAAGCCAAGCTACCCTAATGGTTATTCCCATGTCTCTGAAATCAATTGGAACTTCACGGCTTCAGACATTACGGGTGACAAACAAGGTAAAACAGTATCATTTAAAGATCTGAGTGACTGACCCACAGACTGCATCTTCTACAATGAAGTCTAAGGCCCTGCACACACTGAGCAGTATGTAAAGAAATGTTTGAAAAATACTTTTTAAATTCTGTGCCATAGCATTGTTGTCAGAGTGTCCACACTGCACTCCTACACCGAGCTTGCCCGAATGAGATCCCAGTCATGACTGTGGCACCAGCAGAAAGCACTGCGGGTGCTGCAGTGCATGCTGAAGTACTCATAATCAGGCATCAGTGTGGATTGTGGTGAAAAATACACAATTCAGTTCCTTAGCTCATTTGGAGCTTAGCCATGTCTGTGTGATAGTATATTTTTGTTTAAGTCTTATCTCACATTCAACATCCCTAGATATAGAACTCGCTTTGGGTACTCAGCCCTTAGCCATGCCCTGCCAGCCCTTTGGAACTCCTTACAGGATTCACTGAAACTTTCCTCCCTTGTTAAAATGGCAACATTCAGAACATTACTAAAAAACACGCCAGTGACTCCTACAACTGTTACCACTAATGACTATACCCTAATAGGAAGCAAGCTGCCTGGGATTGTATATCTCGTCCTTCCCTACCTTCCCCCCCTGAACATTATCTTCAACCCTACTACTAATTTCTCCTTACTACTCATAAATTTATCCATCCTTTCCCTCCATGTTCCCCCTTAGGTCTCACACTCACCTCCCTCTACTGTTTGTAACTTTCTTCACCTATCTAAGCAGAATACAGCTTGTCTCTAGTTCAGGCTAAACCATATTATGCTGTCCTTAAATGCACTTATGGTACCCCTGCCAAGGGTATACTCACAGTTATGTAAATATACTGACTTTTATGTCATTTTGTTTTTTTAGAGTCCTTATGTATATTGCTTTCTCATTTCCTGTGCTTGTAATGACTCTAATGTGTAATGTTTACTGTCCTCAATTCCTGACTCTGTATAACCCTTGTCTGTTATGTTTATCGCTGTATGGGTGTCCAGGTCCACTTTGTAAATGAGTTTTGCTCAATGGTGTTTCACCTGGTTAAATAAAGATTTTGATTGACTGATTGATTGATACAGGCAAATAAACTATTTTTTTATCATGTCAGGTTGCCTTAACCTGTGTTACAGCACAGATCGCATTCACAATGCTGTTAACATGGGTTGAAGAGCCCCTGACACCATTGGAGAAACTTTGAATAATGTGAGATTTAGGCATAATTCGGTGTAACCCCTCTGTTACCCGGGGTTTCTAGAATCCCACTTAGATCTAGTGGCAGGCAGGGAAAGGCAGCTTGTGAGACACCAGTTAAATGGGTTTCATGCTGTCTCACTCTGTCCTCAGTCTCAGCTGAGCTGGAGGGGATGGTATCACTTAGAATTCTCGCAGCAGCATAAGCCACAGTGGAATGTTGCAGCAGGGAGTTAGGTTAGAATATTGGGGTTTTCAAAGTCAGTCTAGTGGGAGACTCAGTGGAAGGAGGAGGTGTGCTGCATTAGTCAGCCCCTCAGATCTTAGCGCTGTAATAGAGCTACCACAGGAAGAGGGTGTGTGTTCTCACCCTAGAGAAGGACACAGAAGAAACCAGTAGAAGCGGTTGAGACTGTTTCCCAGTTTGTTCCAGTGCCCCATCCCTGGAGGGATGGGGAGGGGGAGACCAGCATTTCAGGGGCAGTCCCCTGGCCCTGCTGGAAGAAGGAAAGCTTCCTGACTAGAGAATGTGTACTGAGGTACCAGATATGTGTTTTCTGTGTGAGAAGCCCTGGGGCACCTGCGAACCATGGTGAGTCTGCTCTGACATAGAGCTTCTGTTTCACCAAGAGAGTTGTATAAAAGTAACTGCTTCTGTGGGGTCAGGAAAGGACAGCCCAGTACAGTACTTTGAGATATGTGTATGGCTTGAAATACATCTAACCAGTGGGGTCTACAGGGATGGACATAGCCACTTAGAGAACATTGCAAGTCAGGACACCAGTTACATGGAAAGTAAATTGTTAAATATGATATACATTTTGAGACAGCGGCTACAAACAGAGAGTTCAAGGAAAGGTGTTGACTCCAAATGAATGGCCGGGTATGGATTTGGAAACAAGAGGTGGGAGACCCCCCCATCTGGAGTAACCAGATTTACCTCTACGGATTCACTTTGGGCACCTATAGCTTTCTCCCAGGCACTTGGCCAGTGTCTGCAGAAAGTACCCAGATGTGGAATTAAGGAAGTACCCTTGAGGAAAGAAGGGAGAGGGGGGACATGATATAAACTTTTAAGTACCTCAATGGAATCAACAAAGTCCAAGAGGGTAGCATCTTTCAGAAAAAGAGACTTACAAGAACAAGGGGACACAATTTAAAGACAGAAGGAGGGCGGTTCAGGGGCAATGTGAGGAAGTATTATTTCACAGAGAGGGTAGTGGATGCATGGAACAGCCTTCCTGAGGAGGTTGTGGGGTCTAAAACTGTGGGAGATTTCAAGAATGCATGGGACAGATATAAGGTAATTCTTGTGGGGGGTAGGAAGAAATAGGCTGTTGGTTAACTAGGATCTGCGGCCTATCCTGTAGGTAGGGAAATGGGCAGACTAGATGGGCCTAGCGGTCCTTATCTGCCCTCAAAGTCTATATTTCTAAGTGTTTTTTTCCCTTTAAAGCTAGAAGCACTCATGGGTGGTTGAAGGAGCCACCACCAAAAGTCCATGACAGATGGAAAAGTGTACTAGTGCTGGCTGAGTGCCATGCCAGGGAATCCAAGAGTGAGATTACCAGTTCGGGCGTGGGACCCCAGATGTGTTCAGAACCTGAGGGTTGTTGTGTAATAAAGAAGATGTGTTCTGACCTCTATAGATCTGCATATCCAGTGAGTGTAGCCCTGTGGGGGTCCATCTTGCTTTGTATTCATGTGTTAAAGTGAATAAAAGCCCCACTTTAAAATCCCACTCATGGTTTGGACATTTTCAGTTCTTGCTTCCTGTGTCCGGAATTACTTGGGTGCCCCTGACCAGAAGTGTAAACCTAGCCCTGATGCCAAGCAAATGTTTTCTCCCTGAACCTAGGCTAACCAGGTTATGGGTTACAAAAATGGAGGCACCGCGCACTAATAACTAATAACAACCCCACCAAACCTGGTTACATCAGTTTATAGTTTATGTATATTCTCATATTCTTTCTCCTTGTTCTTAATTACTGAGAAGTGTTTCATAAAACAGTATCACTGTCCCCTGGATTTCACTTGCATTATCTCCTTGTGTACACATTACATCATAATGCCCTTCTTATGACATCATAATTATCTCTGCAGCAGCAGCAAACCATGATGTCATAAGAAGAATTGTGATTTTTGGTGTAGATGAGCAGCCAGAGCAAACAGGGCAGAGATCCTGTTTCCATGCAAATGTCCTATATAATAAAGAAATACAGGTGACAATTTAGAGAAAATGTATGACATATAAGCTAAAGTATATCTAACTATTACATTTTTTCAATGCTATCCCAATGGCATCAGGAGCTCTTTAAGGCAACTGTGTTTGTCTTAAACTACGCTCGAACTTGCCTCTGAGCAGGATTTGAGCAAGGTTTGAGAACATGGATTGCAGCATGGTCTTAACTGTGCTACAATGTTGACACAAAAACTGTTAACCTGTTTTAGCAGAGATAAAATGGTTTAAAAGCCCTAGTGTGGACAGGGCCTAAGATTAAAAATGTCAGAGTTCAATCAAGTTATGGGAGGACTAGTTACCTTTCTTGAATGTTTTGATAAAAGGATGGACACTTTCCTTTACAAAGCTGACTCCTTGGAACCTAAATTAGAAGAAATAAATTAAACAACTTCTGCTGCGATTGAGAAAAGGAAAGATACTAAAACTGCTATGCGAGAAGTGCTGGCAATTAAGCATAAAATTGCTAATCACAGATGCTCTTGCTTCATCTAATACCAGAAATGTGTTATCTTTATGTCGAAGAATTACTGAGTGCTTAGTAAATGTAATGTGGTATCACAACTTGAAAATTATTGGTCTTCCCATAAATTTAGATTTAGTCATTTAGAATCTACGGGCTTATTTACATGGTCACTCTGATTTAAGTTGCAGTCCCTCTGGAACTGCCCCGACCTCCTGCTCAGACCTGTTGTCAAGTTTACTCAGCCCTTCTCAGCACTGATTCAAGCCATGCTGGAAAGAGGCTGTGAGTACAAGGGTGGTCAGTTGCTTGGTGATGTTGCAGTAACAGTCAGTAGACTGGAGATTCCAGCATAGGCTACTCTCCCTCTCCTTAACACTTCCATAGACAGTTCCCACTGGTCCCCAACTCACCACACAGTTTTTCTGCCATCCATTCACAGCACGCTACGATACCCAGTGCTGTTGGTAACTTTAGCTTGGAGACTAGTTAAAAACATAGCAGTTTGCAGTAAGGAAACAAAGGCAGATGTTTATTCAGTAGCTGTTGTATTTATTTTCCTCTGTTTTCTATGATTTTTGGAGCTGGCGTGTCTGAAAGACAGAACCAAACATCCGGGTTCTGGGGACAGCATAACAGGAGGGCAAAGTTGGATGCTGGGAGACTCCACCTTGTGTCAGAATGAGTGGTGCAGCCTCTCTACATGGCTGCTTCCACTGCTGGCTACCAAATGCATATGTAGTTCTGCAGCGGCTCTGGGAGAGGAGAAGGGACTGACTTGCCCTGATCAGGTAAGTGTCCGCAAGTCCGCATTTTCACTGCAGCAACCCAAGTGGCCTTATGAGACTTTATCAAACTACTTTTCATACAGGTTTTAAAGTTTTAAGAGGTTATCAGAGGAGAACTTGCCTTTTTATAATGTGCATGTTTCATTTACTGGTAAAACGTAGAAAAGACAGCAAAACAAGTTACACTACTAAGAATTTTACTACTGAAAGAGAAGAGAGTTGCCCAGTTACATCTACAGTTATAATCCCAATTTATTGATTGATTGATTTTATTCATGAAAAGACCTGGGGCTATATTTTCAAAGCCCTTGAAATTCCCACAGCTGTGGGAGCAAAAAGTTGGCGCTAGTGGGTTTCCACTTGCAGAGCCACAGTTTCTCCCACAGCCGTGGTATTTTCAAAAATGGAGCCGGTTTATGACCTGCTCCATGATTTACAGCAGTTTGTGGATGATTTTTTGGTGCAGCTACGAGGAATAGTTTAGTTATGCCTGGTGGGACCAGGCATAGCATTCTCTGCAGCTGCACCAGCTGAAAATACAAAACTCCGCAGGTGTGGAGATGTCATCCAGCAGCATCAGCTGTGGAGTGGGAGTTTGTCCCTGGGGGCTTTCAAAACCTAGCCCCTGGTTAACTCATGAGCAGATACCTGTCCATTTCAGTGGATGGTTAGGGGAGGAAAATACAAAATAAATAAAATACATAAACACAATACAAAAACATTAACAAACAAAGTAATTAAACAAAGAAGTGAAATATTTCTGTTACTGACAGATGTGTTCTCAAATTTTAAATCCATGAAGTGATAGGAACATTGAGACATAGAATCTCATGGCAGATAAGGACCTCTTGATCCACCCAGTTTGCCCATTTTTTTTCCTTTTTCACACAAACAAATAGCGACACTTGCAGAGACTACAATCTCAATAAAAATATTTATTACATTAAAATGAACACACCTGTAGTTTCCCCAGCGCTTCAAGGGTATCGACCCCCCAATGAAGAGGGTTGGTACCCCCAAAGCACCAGGGAACCTATGGATGTGTTTGTTTTAATGTAATAAATATTTTTCTTGAGATTGTAGTCTCTGCAAGTGTCGCTATTTTTTTTATGTGAAATAGTAACTGCTGTATATTTTAACTGACTGCAGAAGAGTTTACCGCAAAGCACACTGAATTTTGTGTGTTCTTTTCCTTTTTTCCCCTTGCCTATACTGACACTGCAAACTCTACTTGATCGCCAGCTCTGTCCGCACCTTGCCTTTCAGTAAGATTCCCTTTTGCCCGTCCCATGCATTCTTGAATCCCTGCCCTGTCTTTACTCCTACCACCTCTGCTTGAAGACTGTTCCAGGCATTAACCACTCTTTCTGTGAAGTACTTCCTCACTTCTCTCTTGAATTTACCACTTACAGCTTCATTGCATGTCCCCTTGTTCTTGTGCATCTTTTCCTCTGTAAAATACACCCATTCTGTACCTTATTTACCTTGTGAGGTATTTATTGGACTCTATCATGCCCTCCCCCCCTCTCTTCTAGGGCATACATATTGAGGTCCATCATTTTCTCCTCATAGGGCTTCTGATGCAGCCCCTGAACCATTTTAGTTGCCCTAATATGGATGGCCTCCACCCTGTCTATGTCCTTTCTGAGATGTGGTTTCCAGAACTGGACACAGTACTCCAGGTGGGGTCTCACCAGTGATCTGTACAGTGACAACACCACCTCCTTCCTGTTGGTGATACCCATTCCTGTGCACCCCAACATCCCACTGGACCTTCCCATTGTCTTGCTGCACTGCCTCATCAACTTGTTGAGGTCATCAGGTATAATTACTCCCAGGTCCTTTTCCTGTTTGGTAACTATCAAGACCTCTTCTCCCATTTTATATTCCACTTCTGGGTTTCTGCACCATAAGTGCATGGTTTTGCACTTTGCATTGAAACCCAGCTCCCATGCCCTCGACCACTCCTCGAGTTTTCTCAGGTGTCTGCACATTCTTTCTACCCCCTCTGGAGTGTCTATCCTATTGAAGATATTGGTGTCATCTGCAAAGAAGCAGACCTTTGCTTCTGGTTAATCTGCAATATCACTTATAAAGACAATAAAGAGGACTGGTCACGGTACTGAGTCTTGAGGCATCCTGCTGGTCATGCTCCCTTCCCCAGAGTGAACTCCATTTACCACCATCCTCTGTTGCTTATCCCTTAAAGAGCAGCTGACACCTTTGGAAAAACATCAGAAAACACAATATTTAGACACAATTCAGCTTGTATTTTGTCCATCTTCTATAGATTTCTCATCTTCATTATTTATTACTAAAGAAATTCCCACAAAACCAAGATCTTTAGCCCTTACCATCCCACTGCCGTTATAGCTTATTCCCAACTCGATGTCATAATGCTCTGTTGTGACATCACAGTTTGTTGCCATGGGGATAACCTTGATGTCACAAGCAGAGTATTATGCCATCAAGTTGGGAAGAAGCAAAATGAGCTGTTGAACTCTCAAGGAACAACTATACTATTTTCATGCACATGACCTCAGTAATAATTAATAGGGATAAAGAACTACAGAGCCGATGAAAAAATATAAACTGCTTTGTGTCTAGATATTATGTTTTTAAAAGTTCTTCTCAAGGCGTCGGTGGCTCTTTAACAATTTCTTACCCAGTTTAACACCTTAGGACCCACTTCTAAGCTTTCCAGTTTCCTTGTAAGTCTCCTATGTGGCATGGTGTCTAAAACATTACTGAAATTTAAGTAGGCTACATCCTGTGCCCCACCCTGATCTAGTGGTCTGGTCACTCAGTCAAAGAAATTTATCAGATTTGTCTGACATGACCCCTTAATGAATCCATACTGTCTCAGGTCTTCTATCACACTAGATTCAAAATACTCCACAACCCTTACCTTTAGCAATGATTCCATTAACTTCCCCCGCCACCAACGTCAGGCCGACACCTACAGTTGCCAGCCTCCTCCTTGCTACTGCTTTTGTGAGCTGGACTACATCTGCACTAGGTGTGGACGAAAATGCAGATTTCTGCCATCGTGGATGTACCACAGAATTTCAAAAATTTTGCGGAATTTTCCTCTCTTTCACCTGTGGTGGAATTCCAAACTTTTGCCAAGTAACTGTGGATTTCCACCTAGTAATGAGGCATTTAATTATGAACTGCAGACTTTTTACGTGATGTGGAAATAAAGTCTCTTGCTTCGTATTTCGCCGTATATTGTGTAATTATCCACTGTTTGCATTACTTCTGTGGGGTGTTTTCCAACAGTTTAATATATTAACCTGCATTTCTTACATTTATTCCACAGTTTTTCTACGGAATTTCCACTAAAGGTGGCAAAATTATTTCCAAACTTTCACAGAAGCGAAAACCTGACTTTTGCCAAAATTCTGCTGGCGCAATTTTTTTTCCGCACACACCTAATCTGCATTACTCCAGTCCTCCAGAACAACTTCTGTTTCAAGTGAGCTGTTAAAAAGGACTGTCAGAGGTGCAGACAGTACCTCTCAGAGCTCTCTTAGTGCCCTTGGGTGTACCCCATCTGGCCCCATAGCTTTGTCCACTTTCAGATTTGCATGCCCCTTCAGGACTCTCTTCACTGTAAAAAGACTTGTACGGTATCTACTTCCCTCCAGTGCTCCTGCTGGTTTTATTGGCCCATCCCTTTTCCCCTTTCTCTGTGAAGGCTGAACAAAAGTATTTGTTTAGGATATTTGCTTTTTCCTGATCCTGCTTGGCACAGTCCCCACCTGCCCTTCTTAGCCTTACAATCCCTTCTCTAGTCTTCCTCTTTTCAGTTATGTACAATACTTAAAACAACCTTGTCCCCTTTCATTATGCCCTGAGCTTTTGTTTCCTAAGTTTATGCTCCTTACCACTTTCCCTGCCTCCATCTGCTCTCCGGATACACCTCCCTGTCATCTTCCCTCTGCATCTCTTTATACCTCCTGAGTGCTACCATTTTAGCCTTTACTCTTTCAGGGACTCCTTTAAGAACCATGACAATCTATTTTTCCTCTTGTGTTTGCTCATTTGCTTTGTGCAGAGGCTTTTTGTCTTCACTGTGCCTTTAAAGGCTACTTGGTAAAATTATGCTGCTCACAATTTCTATAATTTAAAATTATATTTGTCCTTCAGGTCATACACTTTTAGACTACTCAGCATTTCTCAACAATTCACACTGCTTCTTCAGGAGTAGTGTAGACCTATTTTACAACAATAGTTTACATAAATCAAATATACTTCGGATGTATTATATATATTATAAGTCATTATATTTTATATAAATATAATAATTTATGTGCTTTACCTTAATATGGACTTATCACTTCCTTTACATCAATCCTTTATTTGCAGGGGCCGTTACTTCTAAAAATAAATGTAGTATTATAGATAATACACTATTAATTTTAATTACAATTCATTCACACTATAACGTTAATACAATCTTTATTCCTACCTTTTATATTTTATTTTCTTTCTCACTGAATGCCAACCTTTATTTAATTAAATGAACCTTTCAGTCTGGTTTCTGTTTTTTATTGATCTTTTTATGCCCACATGTCTCAAAACAACTTGTTTCTGAGCTTGTAAACTGATAGTTTTCTGGAACCTTGAGTCTTCTCTTCTCTCTGCTTCAGACTGTGTGTGCTGAAGTACTGGCAGTTGCCCCGCACTGTTTTTTTAGGTAGCTCGTGCTGACTGGAGCATGTAGATTCCATCAATGGTTAGGCACAGGTGGCAGAAAAGGTTCTTTGTGATGTACTCAACTAGCTAGATACATTTTATGATGTACCCTACTGTGGAGATAAAAAATGTATCTAGCTAGTTGGTGTCTGCCGTCTTCCAGAACCACTCCTCTTTCTAGTGAACTGTTAAGCTGGACTGTCAGAGGTGCAGCCAGTACCTTTCTGAACTCCCTTAATACCCTTGGATGCACCTCACCAGTCCCCTTTGCTTTGTCCACTTCAGATTAACAAAAACACTTCAGGACTCTCTCCTCCAAAAAAGGACTAGTTCCACCTCCCCCCTCCAAAACATCTGTTACTTTTTGTGGCCCTTCCCCTTCCTCTGTGAACATGGAACAAAAGTATTTGTACAGGATGCCTGCCTTTTCCAGGTCCCCCTCTGCACAGTCCTCCCCACTTACCTTTTTAACCTTACAATCCCTCCCCTGGTCTTCCACTTTTCGCTTACATATATAAACAAGCAATTGTCAATGCTGAACATTGGCTGCTTGTTAAACTATTTATTGTTTTACAATTCTGACCCCAAATTGTTGCAGTGTCAGTGGCTCAGTAGGTAGCACACTCACCTCTGAGGGCGGGAGATCAAAGGGCTGTGGGTTCAGTTCCCACATCTGGCACTTGGGTTAATATCCCAGTACTGACACTGTAGTGCAGCATGAGAGGGGTGCTGCACTTCTGAGGTGCTGTCTTTCGGATGAGACGTTAAACCGAGATCCCATCTGCCTGGATTGGTGGTAGTTCAGGTGGATGTTAAAGATCCCATGGCACTTATCGAAAAGAGTAGGGAAATTTCCCTGGTGTCCTGGCCAAATTTCCCTCATTCACTAAAAATACCACCAACAGCTTAATCTGGTTCAAGGTCAGTTGGCATTCATCTGTATCCCCCTCCCCCGGGTCGTGCCTGAAAATAGACAGGATTTGTCTAGTGCAATTACCCGGTCAACAAAAACTAAATAAAATAAAATAAATTTTGAAGGTACTTGTTTTAGGATTCACCTTATAGACATGGCATGTGCCATTTATAGTAAATTGGTGAAAATGTCATTTTGCACTAGACATGCAAAAACGCATCTCATCCAGGATTTTAGAAATGATGCATGTCGCATTTGTGAAGTGTTGTGGAAAAATGGCTATGTTGAAAGGCTGGAGTCAAAGTATTGAAAATTAGTGAAGTTATGATTGAACATTGAAATGGTGTAATGTTCAGTCATAACTTGGGCATTTTACCATATTTGTACACCAAATGTTCAGCACAGCCATCTTCTTACCCCACCTAATGAATGCGGTAGGTGAAAATGTTCAAATCCCTAGCAAAATGTCATTCTGTGACACAGGTACGACAATACGTTTTGGACAGGATTTGAAAAATTATAGCTGTCACATTCATGAGGTGCTGTGAAAAAATAGCTATGTTGAAAATTTGGGATCAAAATATTGAAAATGACCAAAATCACAAGGCTGCATTGCTAAATTTCAACATAGGATCTTAACTTTGTTGTTTTTTAATATATTTTTTGTTTGCAATTTTTTTTGTTTTTATGTTTTGAGAATTTGTTCAGTACATTGATTCAGAATGAGTCAATGTAGCAATATTAAGGCAACATACAAAAAATGTACGTACATTTTACAGGTGTTGCAAATTGCAACTCCTTTGAGTCCCACGAGTTTGGAATGTAATGGGTTCACTAGTAAGGCTTGGAATGCAATGTTTTGAACCCTGCAAAATCTTGCAAGGCAGGTGACAATCAAACAGGATAGATCTCTCCAGTTGTGCTAGCTTCCAAAACCGCTTTCCCACATATGCTTTTTCCTCCAGTTCATGTGGCTAGCATGTGTAGATTTGAAATGAGCAAAGATGTCAGTAAAAAGAAATCTATGTAGCAACTGCTACTGATCAGGCTGCAGTCATTTTAGAAGCATTTATGGTGGACAATGGATGGGCCAGACTCACCATATTCTTGTTTGCTGATCCACATCCACTGGAAGGTGGACAGAGATGCCAGGATGGAATCATCAATCTAGACAGAGTTTCTTACGCTCAGTGGGGCAATGATCTTGATTTTCATTGTACTGGGTGCCAGGGCTGTTATTTCTTTCTGCAGTTGGTCGGCGATGCCAGGGTACGTGGTGGTACACCAGACAATACTATGTTGGCATAAAGGTCCTTACGGATATCAACATCACACTTCATAATGGAGTTGTAGGTGGTCTCATGAACACCAGCAGATTCCATACCCAGGAACGATGGCTGGAACATGGCCTCTGGACACCTGAATCGCTCATTACCAATGGTGATCACCTGACCATCAGGCAGTTCATAGCTCTTCTCAAGTGAGGAAGATGAGGCAGCAGTGGCCATCTCCTGCTCAAAGTCCAGGGCAACATAGCAACTTCTCTTTGACGTCACGCACAATTTCTCTTTCTGCTGTTGTGGTGAAGCTGTAACCTCTTTCTGTCAGGAGCTTCATGAGGTAATCTGTCAGGTCATAACCAGTCAAATCTTGATGCAGGATGGCATGGGGCAGGGCATAACCCTCATACATGGGCACAGTGTGAGAGACCTCATCACCAGAGTCCATTGCAATATCAGTGGTACTGCCAGAGGTGTAAAGGGACAACACAGCCTGAATAGCAACATACATGGCTGGGGTGTTGAAGGTCTCAAACATGATCTGTGTCATCTTTTCTCTGTTGGCTTTAGGGTTCAGAGGGGCCTCTGTAAGCAGGACAGGGTGCTCCTTGGGGGCAACATGGAGCTCATTGTAGAAGGTATGGTTCCAGAGTTTCTCTATGTCATCCCAGTTGGTGACAATACCATGTTCAATTGGATATTTCAGGGTTGAGAAAACCCTCTTGCTCTATGCTTCATCACCTACATAGCTGTCTTTCTGTCCCATACCAACTATGACACCGTGATGTCTTGGGCGACCAACAATGGAGGGGAATACAGCTCGAGGGGCATCATCACCAGCAAATCCAGCTTTGCACATACCGCAGTCATTGTCGATGACAAGTGCAACAATCTCATCTTCTGCCATTTGATCTACGTGTAAGGAGTGTTTGCTGGGTGGTTGTGGGGATGATTGGTGACCGATGTTACCAAGGCTGTTGCTGCCTGCTCAGTCATTTTTTAATATTTGTGCCCCAAATTTTCAGCATCGCCTTCTTATGACCCCACCTCATGAACAAGTGCTGAGAAAATATTCAGTTTCTGCCTGAAAGGTGATTTCACACAGCAACTATGAAATCACCTTTTGGGACATGAAAACACATTTTGGTCAGGATTTGAAAAATGACAGCTGTCACATTCATTAGGTGCTACAAAGAAATGACTATAGTGAAAATTTGGTGTCAGAATATTGAAAATGAAGAGTTATGAACCTGTATTTGCAAATTTCAACATAGGCTCTTAACTTTATTACTTTTTAATATTTTTACACCAAATTTTCAACATAGCCCTCTAATGACCACACCTCATGAACAAGGGCAGAGAAAATATTGAACTCCTGCCTGAAAGGTGATTTTGTGCAGTGAATGCAAAATCACACTTAGGGACAGATTTGCCTAATGTCACTGTAATTATTCATGATGGTAGGGTCCTAAAAAAGGTATGTTAAAAATTGGGGCAAAAATATTCAAAAATGGCCAAGTTATGCCATTAAGTTCAGAACCCCATTGAAATACATTGAACCACATACCTGATTTTCTCAGTTCGTGGTCAGGCTTTGAAGAGTGAAGACATCTTTGTAGTTCAGAGAAGATTACGGCTTTGGACCCCTGCTGGGTAAGTAAGGGCTTGGGGGTGGGTGCTGAGTGGGAGGTTTAGGTGGGGAGACAATGGCACAACAGACAATGATGGATGGTTTTCTGTGTTTTAGGTTAACAAAAAAGATGAGGACAATTTTTGATATTTCAGGTGATGACACAGGAGAATTGGTCATCCTCATTGTCAATGTTATGTTTATTGGGGGGGGGTATACCGAGGGAGGGTCAAGTGGGGGATACAGCTACAGGGGTGCTAGCTACAGACATCAATGAATGGTTTTCTGCATTACAGGCAGATACAACTAAAACAATAAAAAAAAAAAATTAGGCGGTGGTGACTGTGGGATTAGGCACACCCAGTGTCAGTGTTACGTTTAGGGGGGTGTGGAGCAGTGGGTGCTGAGAGAGCTGGTTGGTTGGGAGGGGAAACAGTTTCAGGGGGGCCCGCAAGAGACATTGATGGATGCTTTTGTTTTTTTACAGACTGACAGGCTGCTGAGGTTGAAAGCCACTCAGCTGTTTACTGACAGGCTTCATGCAAATCAAAGGACCAAAGTCCTCTTTGATTGGAGCAGCTTTGGTCCTTTGAAGTACACAAAGTTTCAGCCCAGCAGGCTGAGAGTGATGTCAGGATTACAGCTCATGGTCATTGGTGTAGACTGCCAATCCTGAGCTTTTCTGAACTGCAATGGGCTCAGCAGTGACACCCCCCCCCCCTGAAATCCACTGTCCTTGACACAGAATGTTGGGTGCGCAAGCACAGAAAACGTAAAAATGTCTTGTCCCCTTTTGCTACTGCCTGGGATATTCTCTCTTCAGTTTGTGCCTTTACACTGATTACTGCTTTCCCTGCTTCCTTCTGTTCCCTTGATGCACCTTTCTGTCCTCCTCCCTCTGTGTTTCCTTATACCTTCTGAATACTACCTTTTTAGCTTTTACCTTTTCAGCCACCAATTTTGAGAACCGTAGTGTTTTTTTAACTCTTGCTTTTGCTCACTTGCTTGATGCAGAGGTTTGTCACCTATATTGTGTCCCCTTTTAGCTTCACCTAGTGTTACTCCACCCCACCCATGTAAGTCCCACCTGCAGGGACATCCTGAGGCATTCACCCATCTTTATAAAATCTGCCCTTCTGAAGTCCAGGACCCTCATCTTTGTATGGTTCAGTTCTGAAATTGTTCTTATATTGATCCACACTGTACTGTGATCACTGGTCCCCAGGTGGCCTTTCACCTTGTTGTCTGCAAAATTGTCCCATTAGTGAGTACCAGGCCCACTATTGCATCATCATGATGGGTTCACTGACTAGTTGTCTGAGGCATGCCCCCTGCAGGGAGTCCAGGATGTTCCTGCTTCTAGCTGAAGCCATAGCTGGATGGCTCCAATCTACATCTGGAAGATTAAGGTCCCCACCAGCAGCACCTCCTCCTTTACTGCTATCTTGCCAATGGTTTCCACCAGTACCTGATCTAACTCCTCCTCCTTCTGTGCCGGATGTCTGTATATTATGCCAGTGTGAATAATGACTCCATTCCATAACTCCAGGGTGACCCATTTTACCTCTGCCCCCTGCATTCCCTGTATCACCATTACTTTTATGCTTTCCCTCACATAAAGCACTATACCCCTCCTTTCATTCTACCCTGTCCTTCCTGAACAGAGTGTAGCCTGCTAGGGTCTTGTCCCAGTCATGGTTTTCAGTGCACCATGACTCCATAAATGCCACATAATCCAGGTCAGTCTCTACCATGATTGTCTTTAGGTCGGGAATCTTATTTCCTAGATTTCTAGCATTCACATACATGGCCTTCAAAATTTTGTTAGCACTCTGCTTGTTACCCCCCCTTTTTCCTTTTTGCCCTCCCTCATTCCCCCCCTATTTTAACACTCTTGTACCCATCCCCCTTCATTTCTGTCACCCTACTTCCTTTATTAATTTGCACCCTGGGTGTTCCCTTTCCTTGGATTCTCACTACTCTCTACTTCTGCCTGTGTGGGGGTGTAGCTTCTGCCTTCCCGATTCTTTATTCCCCCGGCTAATTTAAATATTTGTCAAAGTAACTTTTAAACTGTCCACTGAGGACTGCTGATCCCATCCTGGATGGATGCAAGCCATCACTCCTGTATAGGCCCTTATCATTCCGGATGGATCCCCAGTCCTCACTACAGCCCAGCCCCTCCTCTTTTCACCATTCCTTCAACCATGAGTTGAAGCTCCTGGTGCAGAGATCCCTCCCCCCATTCTAGACAAGCAGAACCTTAGTGAAAGCCACTGAGTGTGCTACCTGACTAAGACCCCTCCCCAGCTCCCCCTGCACTATCCCAGCCCTGTCCCTAGCCAGCTCATCGGTCTTCTCCAGGTGGGCAATGCCATCCAGCTGTCCCTTCTGTCCTGCTGCCTTAGCAGTCCCCAGGATCCGCTTCCCAGCCCTCCAGTCCATGGTGTTGCATAGGCACCTGACTTCCCGCTCCCCACTTCCTAGTCCCAAATCTATCCCCCCTCACATTCAAATCCCCCACCAGAAGTTGCTTCATCCTCTGCAGGGGGCCTCTACCTCCCTCCTTTGGATCTCCACTATGGAGGACCCCTCACATCCTCTCTGTCCACTACCACAGGTGCCTCCTCCCAGCAGTCCCACACCACCAGAGTACTGTAGGAATTTCACAGTGTTACTAGTTGAGGAATGTACCTCTGACACACCACGCCCACCCTTCCAGAGCCCACCATAGCCCAGCTATTCCGCCTTCCTGGTATCTTCTGAGGTAATTGTGGCAGACATGGTGGCCCCTGGTGGGGGAGTAGGTCCCCTGAAACCTTGAAGAACTCAGCCTGAAGTCTAGCAACCTCCTCCCTCTACCCAGAGAGGTGTGTGCACATGGGGCAGTACCGCAGTCTCCAGAAGATCTCTTTGAAAACCACCATTCCACAGCCACTGCACTGCACCACTTCCAGCATTCCCAATTTCTACTCTTCCTGTGTTACTTGGAAACACTTATGTACACCCTCCCTTGATAAGGTGTTTCTAGGTTTTTCCCCTTTTGATGCTTGTTTTGCCCCTGTGTACATCTACCCTAACTAAGGTGTTGCTCCTATTCCCGGTATTGTTCTACCCTTTATCTTTCACGTATCCCTTATGCACCCCTACCACTGACAGGGTGTTTTTATTTTTTGTCCTTTTGTTGTTTGTTATGCCTCTTTGTGCACCTACCCTCAGTAGGGTGTTGTTCCTATTCCCTGTTTTGGTATTCCCTTTACCTTCCACCCATCCTGGAAGTGAATGCAACAACAAGAGCTAACAGGTACCTTACCACAGTCAACCGGCAGAGTCCTCTGCTTCTTTGCTTCCTCCTGTAGCTGCCTGGTAATACCTAAGGTGCCAGTCTTACACCTGTTCCACTCCTGTGCTGTTCCACTCACATGTTGGGACATGAACATGTGTGGGGACATGCTAAGTGTGCCTGCTTTTATACACCAGGTGGAACCTCCCCCAGGCAGGATTTCCTGAGTCTGCTAGTGTCTCCAATTATAGGGCTGGTTTCCTTAGCTAGTTTCCTCTACACTAGCTGTTACACTTGTAAAGACACATTTTAAAATCCCCCCAAAAAATCTGCCTACAAATCTCTTTTTTTCTCCCTACTTACCCTGTTACTTTCAGCATGAAGAGAAATATAAATAAATATCAATATACCTTTAAGATAAAGTTAGGTGCTTACACTCCTTTCTGTCAGCATGTCTGTCCTTCTTGCAGAGGACTGCAACTAGATAATGTGTTACCTTTTTCCAACACAACAGGGGATTCTAGTTTTCCTCTTTTACTTTAACTTTACCCCTTTATGCTTACTTTAAATACAGTAGAGTGTTGCATCTGTATCTTCCTCCTTCCCCCAGAATGAGGTTCAAAATATACAGAATTGCCTAGTCTTTCTCGGTCAACAAAAACTAAAAAAACTAAAAAAAAAATAAATAAAAAAAAAGGTAGTTTTTTGCTTGTATGAACTGTTTTCTCCCTGCTGTAACCCTTTACCTTCCTCTGTACTCTCCTACTCCGACAGAAACAAGCATACAGGCCCATTTTTGCTGCACCCGTATGGAGAACAAAAATACAAGTGAGTGATTTACAGCTCCTTCTTTTTCTTCCAGCAGGCAACCCAAGTCTTAGTGCCATTCACACTTCATCATGCACGAATGCATGCCAAAACCCCAGTCTGCAGCTCCTTTATTTAGTCAAGACTTCCTGCTCACCATACTTGGCTGCCTGAGGGGTCACATGATAGTGCTGATATCCCTTTCCTCTGAGATAACTCCCTCAGCGCCTCCCAGCTTCTCCTACCCATTTCCTGGTGGCCTGGCTGCTATAGCTGATGAATAGAAAAATAAATCCATAGGTAATGCATTGCCACTGGATGAGGCTAAAAATTGAAAAATCTTTGTCCCTGATTAGTATGTATAAATGGTTGTTCAAAGAGTGCTCTGTTTGAGAAATGGTTAACTATAAAAGGCAGATCTAAGGGAACCAGGTCACTGATACTGCTGAGCAAACAGCTGGAATAAGCTTTAAACAGAAGAGAGGCAATCAGTAGCTATGCCTCCACCTCACAGACAAACACTGCCTAATGTTTAATAACTGACAGTGATGGGTACTTTTAGGAAGCTGTGTATAAGGCTGGGTGAAATTTATCTTCCAATAGAGAAATTCAGGTGAAATTCTTGTTTTGCTTCCATGAAATTATATGTAATTTCCATTAAAAATGTACAAAATGTCACAAAGATTTCAGTTATTTCCATCTAATTTAAAAAGTATTTGCACCAAATTTGATATGATGACTTTACAAGGATCCATATAGATGTGTACCAAGCTTCAAATCTCTACCCTTAAAAGGTGACTGAATTATAAGCCTCCAAATGTTTGGAAATTTAAAAATTACATTTCACAGTTATGTAAACTGCAGAATGTTAAGCCCCTATAGCTTTAGAACTAGAAAACAGAATATCACCAATTTTGTTAGGTTCATTGACCCTAAATATTAGGCTTTGAGGCCACCCCCGTGGCCCAGCAGGAGGGATTCATGCTGCCATGCTGATGACATGGGTTCAGAAGTGATCCTAGGAAGTCATTTTGGGAGGCAGGCCATGGTCAAAACAGCTGCTGCTCAGCAATGCAGCTCAGTCAGGGAGGGCTGGTGACAGGTTCTGGTTCTACCAACACAGCAACACCTGTAGTTGGGTCAGGGAGCTTGCTTCTGCCAAAGGAAACTGTGGCAGTGCAAGGCTGGCAGAGGCATCACCCCCACTAGAGAAGATGGGAGAGAAAAAATGTCTGAAAAAAAAAACTGGTAGCCAACTGAATGATTACAGGGTTCAGCCTGCTCAGGGTAAATTCCTGTGAACAGAATGTATTCCTGAGAGATGAACTGCTGGCTGGGAGAAAACTCGATATAGGAAAAAAGAAGCTGTATGTGTCAACTCTATAATCTTTTGCTGAAAGGCTGGCCAAATTATAAGCCACAAATGTTTTGAAAATAACATCAGTAATTAAAGTTGAATTTCATGAGCTTTTGTGAAATTGTAGAGTGTTGTGATGCCTTTGTTGAAGCCATGTCCATACATTTTGCCTAGTCATACATTTGAGTCGCCATTGTACAGGAAGGTAAAGGCTGAGTAAAGTGGTAAAAGGGTACAATTAGTAGGAGGCTTCATAGTAGAAGTAGAGTGGTGCCATGTGTTAGGTCACCATCCTGAGTGATGAACCATGAAGAATAGTCATGGACGGCACTGCGCACTAATCTGTCTTCTTGCAACATGGCACATAACCACTAGAGCTCACTGACTTAATGACTTGTAGAAGCACATTCAAAAGCAGCATTGTTTTTGTACAATACCACTTCCTGACTCTTTAGCAGCCCTGTAGATAATAATGTATATTTTTGCTGTTTGAAAACTGTGGCACCAAGTAATGCCACGCTTTACAACTAGCTGCGATATAAGCCATTGTGACCAAAGTATCTGGATACCTTTAGTCATGATGGAGCATGATGCTGGGCAAGTGTTGAAGGGGTATTTCAGGGCTGATGTTAGTGAAGGTAAGGTGATTCGGTGGTGAAAAGTACCTTGTAAAAGTTAAATTTCACAAGTACGATTTTTATGGCATTACCTATTATACGTTCATGAATTTTTGAGCAAATTTTGCAAATGAGTAATTTCTAAAGTATCCACAATAAATTTTAACCTACTAAACCACATTTATCCAGCTTAAAATGATTCCAGGACATATTTATTTTTGTGTGCATGCAAAATCTCAAGTGAACACCTGCAGTAGCAGTGGAGCTATACATATCCAATATTTTTAAAATCTTCATACAATTTGATGAATAATTAAATTGTGAAATTTTGAACTCCTGTAATTTACAATTTGCACAGTCAATTACCTCCCTATTTAGTAGTTTCTATGACCTTTTCAAGAAAGTATGCATATAAATTTGCAATTAGCTCCAAAGGTGGCTAAGTTGTAAGCAAAGACATATTTTCAGAAATGTTCACATGAATAATAAATTGGAAGACTTGGAGCCCCTATAACTTCCCTGCCCCTGTTCTACAAAACATGACATCCATTTAGAGCATCTTCCAAACAATGGGGCCTATTCACTAACTACGCATAAAACACACATAACCTGCCCATGCTGCCCTGCACCCATGCACAGGCGGCTGCCAGCTGGCATTCATGAATGCCAGTCACTCTACCATCTCCCAGTGTACAACTGCACAGGTGAGGAACATGGTGGCATGCAGACTGTGGGTAGGCCCCAAAGTGGATCCCTTGTGTGGACAGGCAGATGACCCTGGGAAGGCACCTACCCCCTTAGATCAAACAATGGGTGTTTGCCATATGGACACCCCCAGACTTCCAGGGCAGAACAGTGTGCTGGTACTGCTGTGTGCAGGGGATCCTGGTACCACCGTGTCCCATCACTGATCCATGGAGGGCAAATAATCACTTACACCTGGGTCCCCCCTGCTGTAGAATTCCAGGCCATGCCCAGCGCACAAGTGCATTAGTGCATACACGCAGCTCGAGCACCCCCTGGCATGCTCCTGTACTGCCCCCGGTGCAGAGCCATGCCACCAGCATGGCAATTCCTTGTGCAAGGCACTAGCGTGCCTTTGGTGAATGATGCCAGCGGTGCACAGAGCACCACTGCATGGCAGTCAGGTATAGGAATGCCTACCTGCTGCCCTTATGTGTCACATAGGCATTTGTGAATAGACCCCAATATGCATGCCTAATGTCAGATCTCTAGCGGTAACACTGACTGCATTAGGACTAATTAAATAATTTGGGAACATTCCACAAATATCACAAACGTTAGTGAAATTTTGTGGAATTTGACAGAATTTCCTGAAAATTCTGTGAAACCAGAATTAACTAATTGCACCAAGCCCTATCTGTGTAACACAACATAATATTTAATTTAAAGAGAATATTGACATTATCCAGTGTTGTCTTAGAGACAGAGCCATAACAAAGGAGGCCATAATCTATTACTGATAAGCTTTGTTTTAGGAGCTTACAACTAAATTTCTGGAAGAAGGGATGCATTCACCCTATACAGAAGACCTAGACATGTGTGAATGGTTCTAATTAACTGACCAACATATGGTTCATATGACAAAGAAAAAATCCAAGACTACACCTAGGTATAAAAATTTCTCCAGCATCCAGTTTTCTTCCATCTATGTTACTTATAAAAAAATCCTCAGACTGGTCAATTTTTTCCTTGCATTTCTGAAGATCATGTTTTTCCTTTTTGTAGCAAAGTTAAACGATGGTTAATGACACAAGACTGGAGCATGTCAAAGCTTGTTTACAACTTAGTTTAGAAATGTATTAAATACTTCACAACAAAAAACTGCTTCATCAACATATAGAATTATGCTTATAGGAGAATGGGCTTGGGGAATGGAGTTTAACAAAAAAGACTGAAAAAAAGAGGCCCTATGATTGATCCCTGGGGAGTACCCAAATCATTTCTTAAGAATGAGGAATAAATATCCACTATTCGTACCCTCTTCTGTCAAGATGCTAGGTACTGCCTAAAAACTTCACATACATTGTCAAAACCCCAAGTCCTTGAACAACCTCCAGTAATAAACTATGATGTACTATTATAGATCGAGGGATCGCTCCCGAGTGCTCCTTTCCCCTGCGTGTGAGACACTCTTATTCTGTGAAGAGCAGCTCATGTGCAGATGCCCTGTAAAAGGGCACATTCCAGGACAGTTTAAAACCAAGAATATTATACAATGGCAAGAAAATTTCCTGGTCTCTGATTGGTCAGTGTGTCCCTGGCACAGTGAGGTTATCCCAGCACAACCTCACTGTATTGCTTTGGATGCCTTGGATGATGAGCATTTTATTGAGCAGCATTTGGATGATGAGTTGGATGCCATAAAATCTACTAAAAACATATTTTAATTTTTATTGTTTTATTTTGTATAATAATGAGCCATTGTATAATAGCAATAAAGCACTCCAGGGTGTGGGGTGTGCTGGGATAACCTCACTTCTGGGATGTTGGACACACTCGTCCTGCGGCCTCGTGCCCAACCACCCAGGCGTGAGGTTATCCCAGCACAACCCACACCCTGTCGTGCATTATTGCTTAAGTAACATTAATCTATCAATCTATAATATATTAATATGCCCCACGTCACCACTTCTTGTGGTATTAGGGGGTTCACTTGCATTCTGCTTGAGCCAGAACAGCTCAGCTTTGCTTCACTGTTCTCTCTCTTGGCCAGAACATGCATGAAACCACTCTTATACCTCCACAAGTGGCTCCGTGGGACATGTTAATATATAAATCAAAGGCCTTGGTGAGGTTCACAAAGATTGCTGCAACCATCTTCCCTGCATCTAATTCATTCTACATGTCTTGTATGAATCTCACCAAGGCCGTGGCAGTACGATGTTTGGATTTGAACCCATGCTGGGCTTCTGTAACAGTGTTCTCTTCATCAAAGAAATTACACAATTAATTGAAAATAATCCTTTCCAGGAGTTTTACCAGTGGACGCAGTCTTTGCCTCCAACACAGACCAGAAGAATGCAATTAAATCTACTAGGCCTAAAGGTGTGTTTTTTTTATCTTTCAAATTTCCTACATTTCAAGACATTTCACCTACTGTATTATGCAGGAAAAGAGGAAAACATTTCTTGTATTTAGAGAAGATTTGATCAAGCTGGGCACCTTAGTTTCCATTAGTTTTCAAAGTAGGACCCACTCACCCAGTTTCAAATATATATAAATGATTTTAGAACAGTTAATAGTGTACCAACATTATTTATTATATGCAATACAGTGCAATTCAGAAGTTTCAGAACAATTCTTCTTCAGTGAAACACTGTATCTAATGAGACTCAAGAGGCAATGACCTCCATTACACAGAGAGAGCAGGAGGCCCTGCAACGCTGAAGAAACACACAAAATAAAGAAATGTTGTTAAAGCTACAGTGTTCAGTATAAATACATTAGTTGCTAGCCTTGCTTGTAGAGCAGAAAGCGGCTAACTAAAAGAAACTACATTTTCTTATTAATTTAAAACTTATATCTCAGCAGGAGTCAGTGTCAGTTAAGATTAAGTAGACAGATAACTTTATTAGAAGTAGAAGGGGTCTTATTTAGGGTTAAAAAAAGAAAGAAAAGAAAGTCAGTGTGTGTTCTGTGCAGGGAAGGGTACTGTATCAGCTGACTTTGCTAAACCAGTAGGAGGAAAGAGAGCTTACCTGGGGTGTGGTTTAGACACTAGAAAAGCAGGTGAGTCAAATTACAACTTCCTGTTGCTAGCCTTGCTTGTAGAGCAGAAAGCAGCTAACTAAAAGAAGCTACATTTTCTTTTTAATTTAAAACTTATATCTCAGCAGGAGTCAGTGTCAGTTAAGATTAAATAGACAGATAACTTTATTAGAAGTAGAAGGGGTCTTATTTAGGGTTAAAAAGAAAGAAAAGAAAGAAAGTCAGTGTGTGTTCTGTGCAGGGAAGGGTACTGTATCAGCTGACTTTGCTAAACCAGTAGAAGGAAAGAGACCTTACCTGGGGGTGTGGTTTAGACACTAGAAAAGCAGGGGAGTCAAATTACAACTTCCTGTTGCTAGCCTTTTTTCCTACTAATTACCCTCCATCCCACCCACCCAAAGCCAGTTCTACTTTTATAGCCACTGGATTTGACTGTCAACAGGAACTTCCTGTTTGGCAGTAGGAAGGAAAGGATCATAGAGAAACATTGGTTGTGTCAACCCTAAAGTAAAAAAGTAGCTCACTCTCCCCCTTAGCTGCTGGTGGTCTGATATTGAGCAAGGAAGAAGGAGGCTACTGAAGAAGATAGGAAGTTGCTGACCCAGAACAGGAAGGGTGAGAGTTGTAAGGAGAGGAGAGAATAAGCATCCAGTGAAACAGTAGAGAGGACACAAAATAAGACATGATAGGAGTGGTGCAGTGCAATGGCTGTGGGGCAGCATTGTTCCAGGAGACATTCTGGAGGCTGCGATGCTGCCCTATTTGCAGGCACCTCTCTGGTCTGAGAGAGGAGGTTGCCCGTCTCCAGGCTGACCTGGCTAGGATTCATGAAACCTCCTCCCCCACCCAGGGACCACCAGGGCCAATGCCACTACCTCAGAGGTTGCCAAGAAAGAGGAGAGGCTGACCAGGGTGGGCTCAAGGAGGGAGAGGGTGGTGGAACAGAGTTGCATCCCTCCAGCTGTACCTCTTCACAATTCATTCGCTCTTCTGGTGGATAGTGGTTCCTCTATGGAGGCACCTGCAGTGGAGACCAAGGAGGATGTTGGGAACCTTCACAAAGGAGACCCACAGGAGGGTGGCATGGGACCACACAGGGAAGAAACAGCTCCTGGTGGGGACTCAATCATTGGGGGTAGAAATGGGGAGGAAGGAGAGGGGTAAGGTGTCTTCCTGGCGCCATGGCTGGAGGGACAGGAAGCGAATCCTCAGGATTGTGGGAGGAGCTGCACGAGGGAGGGAGCTGGATGTCATTGTCCACCTAGGGACAAATGACCTGCTAGGAATAGGATCAGAGCAGTGCAAGAAGAGTTTGTAGAGTTGGGAAGGGTCTTAGACAAATGGCCGTCACGTAACCTTCTTGGAGGTGCTGCCTGTCTATGGCAAGGAGATGCTAAGTACTTCTCACCAGGAATTCAATGGTGGTTGAAAAACTGGTTTGGAGCTCAGGGTTTTGGCTTCATTGGGGACTGGGAGCCACCTGGAGGGATGCAGACCTATACTGGTGCGATGGTCTGCATCTGTCCAGGGGAACCAGGATCCTAGGTGAGAGGTTTAAATGCTTCATTGGCAAGCATTTAAACTAGCCAAGGGGGGAGGCACTGAAAAGGAGCAGGGAAATCCGAGCCTCCCCTCACAAAACATGGTGATTAGGGAGGTAAACACCAAGGTACAGAAGTTATTAGGGAGCAGAACAGATTTAAATGTAAAAAAAGGCAAAGGCAGTAAGGACAGAAATGGGGCTAAAAGGGGTAAGGCTATCAAAAAGTGGAGGGTGATGAGTACCAATGCCTGCAGTCTGTTTAACAAGCTCCCTGAACTAGTGGCCTTGATGGAAGAGGGTTACCTGCATATTGTGGCAGTCACAGAAACATGGTACACAGAGAACCATGACTGGGATGTCAACATACCAGGATACACAATCTACAGGAGGGACAGAGAGGGTAAAAGAGGAGGAGGAGTAGCTCTCTTTGTAAAGGAAGGGATCAAAGCAACAGAGCTAAAGAGTAAACAGGGAGCAGATGAGGCACTTTGGGTCACCCTGGAGACAGGAAATGGCACCACAATCCGCATGGGGGTTGTATACAGACCCCCATCTCAGGGGAAGGGAATGGACAAGGAAATGATAGAAGGCTTTCTTAGAATGACAGAAAAAGGGAGATATTGTTGATGGGGACCTGAATATGCCAGATGTTAACTGGAGCACCTTGCTGCAGGCACATCCAAACAGGGTCATTCTTGATGCCCTACAGGGGCATGCCTCAGACAGCTAGTATAGGAACCCACTGGGAGGAGCAATCTTAGACCTGGTACTCTCAAATGGGGATGGAGAAAGAATCTCAGATTTAGAAGTGGGTTGCCATCTGGGAACAAGCGACCACCAAACAGTGTGGTTCACGGTAAACACAGCCATACAATCAAGCCATACAAAAGCAAGAGTACTGGACTTTTGGAGGGCCGACTTTGGGAAAATGAGAGAGTGCCTCAGAAAAGCACTAGCAAACAGGCAAGAAGGAGGGGTGGAGGAACAATGGGGAGTGATCAAACCAGCCATCACAGAGGCAACAAGCCTTTGTGTAAAGCAAATCAATGAAACACAATGAAGGAAAAAACTGCTATGGTTCTCAAAAGAGGTGGCAGGGAAGGTTAAGGAGAAAAGAACAGCATTCAGGAAATATAAGGAAACACAGAAGGAGCAGGACAGAGAACTTTATCAGTTAAAGCAGAAAGAGGCTGTGAAGGCAGTCAGAATAAAAGGCCCAAACCGAGGAAAGGATAGCCAATTCTGTTAAGAAGGGGATAAGACCTTGATAGGTACATTAGGGAGCCAAGAAAGACCAAAGGAGGGATACTGAAGCTTAATAAAGGGGAAGGAATGGGTAGAGGGTGACAGTGAAAAGCAGGGATACTGAACGAATATTTCTGCTCAGTATTCACAAAGGAAGAGGAGGGGGTTACCTAAACCAAACAAAAGAAACACTCTGAAGACGGTGGTCGATACCAGTCCATTTACAGAAGAAAGGGTTCTAAAAGAACTAATAAAATTGAAGGTGGACAAAGCAATGGGGCCTGATGGGATTCACCCAAGAATTCTAAAAGAACTAAGGGTAGAACTAGTGACACCGCTGACTTCTCTCTTTAACAAATCATGGGAGGATGGGGTGGTACCTGAGGACTGGAGGAGGGCATATGTGATTCCTCTTCACAAAAGTGAGAGCAGGACAGAGGCAGGAAACTACAGACCAGTTAGTTTGACCTCAGTGGTAGGGAAAATGATGGAATCACTTCTGAAGGAAAGAATTGTTGAGTTCCTAGAGGCCAGTGGGGCACAGGACCCAAGGCAGCATGGATTCATGATGGGAAGGTCATGTCAGACAAATCTAATAGATTTCTTTGACTGGGTGACCAAAGTAGTAGACCAGGGAGGGGCTGTGGACATGGCCTACCTAGATTTTAGCAAGGCATTTGATACAGTCCCACACAAAAGATTAATTCACAAGAGAGCCAGCCTTGGAGTGGGTCCCAAGGTGGTAGCCTGGATAAAAAATTGGCTAGACAACAGGACGCAAAGGGTAGTAGTAAATGGAATACACAGTGAAGAAAGGAGGGTTACTAGTGGGGTACCACAGGGTTCAGTACTGGGACCGGTCCTTTTTAATGTCTTTATAAGTGACATTGCAGAGGAACTGGAAGGAAAAGTATGTCTCTTTGCAGATGACACAAAGATCTGCAACAGGGTTGATACACAAGATGGAGTGGAAAGGATGAGAAGGGACTTGGCAAGGTTGGAGGAATGGTCAAATGTATGGCAGCTCAGATTCAATGCAAAGAAGTGCAAGGTAATGCACATGGGAAACAAAACCCTAGGGGAAGTGTACACAATGGGGGTGAGATACTGACAACAGTAAAAATAGAAAGGGACCTGGGGTAATTATGTCAGATGACCTAAAGGTGGGCAAGCAATGTGAGAAGGCAGTAAGGAAGGCTGGGGGGATACTGGGATGCATAGGAAGAGGCATCAATAGTAGAAAACAGGAAGTTGTTATCCCTCTGTGCAGACAGTTGGTGAGACCCCATCTGGAGTACTGTGTGCAGTTCTGGAGACCCCATCTCCGCAAAGACATAGACAGAGGAGGGCAACCAAAATGGTGCAGGGTCTGCACCAGAAGACATAGGAGCTTAATATGTATACCCTAGAGGAAAGGAGGGAGAGAGGGGACATAATAGAAACTTTCAAGTACCTCAAGGGAATTAACAAAGTCCAGGAGGGTAGCATCTTCCAGAAAAGGAGATGTGCAAGAACAAGGGGGCACAATTTGAAGATAGAGGGGGGAAGGCTCAGAGGTAATGTGAGGAAGTATTTTTTCACTGAGAGGGTTGTGGATGCATGGAACAGCCTCCCTGAGGAGATCTTGGAGTCAAGAACAGTGGGGAACTTCAAGAATGCATGGGACAGACATAAGGCAGTCTTAGTGGGGGGTAGGAGGAAGTAGGCTGTTGGTTAACTAGGATTTGCAGCTTATCTGTTAGGTAGGAAAATGGGCAGACTAGGTGGGCCAAGCGGTCCTTATCTGTTGTCAAATTCTATGTTTCTATGTTTCTATCAAACCATATTGGGTTATGGTTATCGCTTTATGAAAATATCGAGTGTTTAACATACAAAGAAAATTTGCTGCATCTTGAGTCTCCATTAGATACAGTGTTTCACTGAAGAAGGATTTTTCCAAAATGTCTGAATTGCACTGTATTGCATATAATAAATACTTTTGATGCACTATTAACTTCTCTAAAGCCATTTATATATTTGAAACTGGGTGAGTGGGTCCCACTTTGCACCAATCTGTTTTTATATGTATCTTGCCTTTGATTGGTCACAGGATTACTCCCTTAATAACTACTTTCTTTTTACTGAGGTTGGCTGTACTGGAAAACACTCTATGCTCAATTTTCAAAGCCCTGAGAATGCCGTAAGCCCCAGGTGCGCCGATCATTTGGCGCATGGAGTTCATGGCATTCTCCCTGCCGGTGGACGGTATTTTCAATCCTGAGCTCCAAATGCGCAAGTTAAACCAGCTTTCCCCTGGTCTAACTTGTGCCATTTGGGGGACCCTTTTTACAGGACTTGTGCCAAACTGCTGGGTCAAGCTGTAAACTGAGGAAACTGGTGCAACCACACCCGACAATAGAACATTGGGTGCAGTTGGTGCAAATGAGTCTGGTGCAGCTGCTCCAAAAAATGGCTTGGATGCAGGGTTTGACGCATGCCCTGCATCAGCCTTTGAAAATTGAGCCCCATGTCTTATCGGGCTAACTGTCTGATCATATGTGAGATTTCCAAATGTGTGTTTATTGAACCTGAGCGGGTCTCTGCCTTTTTGACTGCAAAAAGGAAGAACCATAAAGCTGAAACTAGAAAATGTTCAGAAGAGCTTCAAGATGTGAAGCATTAGGCCTTCTGCAACATAAACAGTATTAATAATAACTTTTATCTGTCACTTATTAAAAACAAGCATTTGTCAATGCTGAATGTTGTCGCTCTGGCATTGGCAGTGGGAGTGGCGTAGCAAGAGACGCATAGTGCTGTGATTTTGTGAATGTGTCTCAAAAGGTGATCTTGCACAGCGAGCATGCCATTGTGCGCCACAGCTGCAGAAACATGTTTTGGGCAGGCTGTGAAAAATGGCAGCTGGACTGTTGATAAGGAGACGTGCACAAATGCCAGTGGTGAAAATGTGGCATGAAAATATTGCAGATTGACGAAGTTACAAGGGTGCGTGGAAACTGTGCAATGCACGCTTGCAGCATGGTCATTGTATAGAGTTTCAGCGCCAAATGTTCAACATAGGCATTTTAGGACCTCTGCTCATGAATAGTGTTACCGTTATTTCCTCAAACTGCCCCAAAAACTGATTTCGCACAGTGGCCGTTCAATTCTGTGCCAGACATGTGAAATCACATTTCAGGCAGCTGGAGTGTTCATAACGAGGTATGGAAAAATGCCATTAATGAACAGCTGGAGTGAAAGTATTACAAATTCAGAAAGTCATGAGCATGTGTGCAAATTGTGCAATGCATGCTCATAAAACACTCATTTTATTGACTTTCGTTCCCAAATTTTCAACATAGGCATTTTAGGGCATCTGCTAATGAACAGTGTCACTGTCATTTTCATCATGTGTCTCGAACACAGACTTTCCACAGTGACCACGCTATTCTGTGCCAGAACTGCAAAAACAGATTTTGGTCAGGATGTGAAAAATGACAGCTGTACTGTTCATTAGGAGGTACAGAACAATGCCACTGTAGAAATCTGGAGTGAGAATATTAGAAGTTTACAAGCGTAGGCGTGCGTACAGGCACTGCTGGCATACGCTCAATAACACAGTATCATTTATGGAGCATTGTCACCAAATTTTCAACACAGGCATTTTAGGACCTCTGCTCATGAACAGTGTCACTGTCATTTTCGTAATGTGTCCCAAACACTGATTTCGCACAGTGAACACGCTATTGTGCACCAAAAGTGCGGAAACACATTTCGGCAAGGATGTGAAAAATTACAGCTGTACAGTTCACAAGAAGATGTGGTAAAATGCCAAATTTGAGAATCTGGCATGAAAATATTGTGAATGTGCTAAGTTACGAGCGTGCGTTGCGCAGTTGCTATGCACCTCGTAAAACAGTCATTTTATGGAGTATTGTCACCAAATTTTCAACACAGGCATTTTAGGACATCTGCTCATGAACAGTATCACTGTAATTTTTGTAATGTGTCCAGACCGCTGATTTTGCACAGTGACTGCGCTATTCTGCACCAGAAGTGCACAAACACATTTAGAAACATAGATACATAGACTTTGACAGCAGATAAGGACCACTTGGCCCACCCAGTCTGCCCATTTCCCTACCTACTGGATAAGCTGCAGATTCTAGTTAACCAACAGCCTACTTCCTGCAACCCTCCACTATAATTGCCTTGTGTCTGTCCCATGCATGTTTGAATTCCCCCACTGTTTTAGACCCAACGTCCTCCTCAGGAAGGCTGTTCCATGTATCCACCACTCTCTCTGTGAAAAAAAATTCCTCACATTACCCCTGAGCCGTCCCCACTCTGTCTTTAAATTGTGCCCTCTTGTTCTTACACATCTCTTTTTCTGAAAGATGCTACCCTCCTGGACTTTGTTGATTCCCTTGAGGTACTTGAACGTTTCTGTCATGTCCCCCTGTCCCTCCTTTCATCAAGAGTATACATATTAAGCTCTCTCAGTCTCTCTTCATATGGTTTCTGCTGCAGACCCTGCACCATTTTAGTTGCCCTCCTCTGGACTGCTTCCATCCTGTCTATGTCCTTGTGTAGATGAGGTCTCCAAAACTGCACACAGTACTCCAGATGGGGTCTCACCAACTGTCTGTACAGAGGGATAACCACTTCTGTTTTTCTACTTGTGATGCCCCTTCCTATGCATCCCAGTATCCCCCTGGCTCTCCTTACTGACTTTTCACATTGCTTACCCACCTTTAGGTCATCTGATATGACTACCCCCAGGTCCCTTTCCATTTTTGTTGTTGTTAGTACCTCCCCTGCAATTGTGTACTCTTCTCTCTGGGTTTTGTTTCCCAGGTGCTTTACTTTGCACTTCTTTGCATTGAATCTAAGTTGGATGTGAAAAATGACAGCTGTACAGTTCACAAGAAGGTGTGGTAAAATGCCAATGTTGAGAATGTGGTGTGAAAATATTGCAAATGTGCTAACTTACAAGCATGCGTTGCGCAGTTGTTACGCACGTGTGTAAAACAGTCATTTTATGGAGTATTGTCATAAAATTTTTAACACAGGCATTTTAGGACCTCTGCTCATGAACAGTGTCACTGTCATTTTCATAATGTGTCCCAAACACTGATTTCGCACAGCGACTGCGCTATTATGCGCCAGAAGTGTGAAAACACATTTCGGGCAGGATGTGAAAAATGACAGCTATACGGTTCACAAGAAGGTGTGGTAAAATGCCAATGTTGAGAATCTGGCATGAAAATAGTGTGAATATGCTAACTTATGAGCGTGAGTTGCGCAGTTGCTATGCATGTTTGTAAAACGGTCATTTTTTGGATTTTTCCCACCAAACTTACAACATAGGCTTTTTTAGGGCCCCTCTCATGAACAGTGGCACTGTCATTTCATTACTCAGTCCCAAAAGGTGATTCTGCACAGTGACTGCAAAATCATCTTTCGGGACCGAATAATGCCATGACAGTGCAAGAATTCATGAGAAAGGGTCCCAAAAACCCCATGTTGAAAATTTGGGGCCCAAATTCCCAAAGATGCCCGAGATATGCATTAAAGTTGAAAAACCCCTATTCATTCCATTATACAGCTTACCAGCATTTCATCAGTTCGCAGTCGGCTTTGAAGAGTGCAGACGTGTTCCCAATCCACAGAACATTGTCACGCTGGACTCCGGAGGTAAGTATGGGTGGGGGGTGAGGAGGCATGGTGTGCAGTGGGTGGTGCGGGTGGGGAGGGGCATCGAGACTATGAGGGACCGTTTTCGTTTTACAGGTAAAAACCCAGAAAAAACATTGCAGGACAGTTTTCCTTTTGCAGGGCATTTGGCATGCTGGGGTGGGCTCCCAGCATGCCACCTAACTGGTTTGGGGGGTGTCAGTAGCTGACGGGGATTGGGCACCCTGTGGCACACTACGGGGGAGGAGGAAGTAATGCTGGTGGGGATTGGGCACCCCGTCGGCACAGAAAGCAGGGGGCGAGCAGAGGGGAATTGGGCACCCCTGACATTCAACAATTGGGTTCATGCTGACGTGGAGTGGGCCTCCGGCCAGCACACAAAGATAAAGGGGGGCATGAGCGAGGAGGATTGGGCACCCCTCGCATTCAACAACTTGGGGAGTTTATGCGATGGGGTGAGCTCCCCGTCCAGCATACAAAAGACAGTGGGGGTGCCGACAGGGGATTGGGCACCCGAAGTCGGCAGACGTTAGGCGCCGCCTGCTGCGCCGACCATGCACATAATGGCGGCGAGCACGGCAAGAAAAGGACCGCTGCATCTGACGAGCTTTGCTCGGATTGCAGCGGACCTTTTCTTAGATGTGCTCGCCCCATTATGTATGCATGGTGTGGCGCTGGCATGCAGGCTGATTGGGCAATGCGGGACGCACCTACTGGTGTGAGCCCTACATTCACCGAATAGCAACCGCACCTCCAAATCCCCACTGCCGCAAGATGTTGGCTGCGCATGAGCGCCAACATAAAAATTATGAATGGGTTTTAAAGAACTAAAATTACTTCTAGTTAGAAACATAGAAAATGTCTACAGAAAAAAAAGCCCATTGCTCCATTCAGCCTACTTGTTTTACCCTACCCTAATTGACTCTTTTTTTTTTTAAAGAAATGTTTTGACTCTTAATTTTATTTTACTTTAATTGCACTTGTTTGTCTAATGTCCTCATACAGAAGCTCTGGAAAACAGATTCGTTTTCTGTACTTTGATAAAATTATGAACTGAAACTTGTGCTGGTGTATCTTTATTTTTTGTTTGTTTAATTTTATAGCTTGATGCAGATATACTGAATTGATTGCCCCACTCCATTCTTGTGAACACAGCTATCTTATTTTTATAGCTTAACATATTTTGATTTTTTCTATTTTTTATGTTAGACATATAAATTGAAATAATTATTACTTTTCTGAATACAGGCGAAATTAAATGTCAATAAATAAGTTTAAAAAAGGAACACACACACACACACACGGGGACCCTTACATTTGGCTGGTCTGCAAGAAAACCAGCTGTAAGTTTAATTCAGATGGTGCACACAATCACACACACACACACACACACACACACACACACACACACAGTCACATATGCAATTACACCCACCCACACACCATTAGGGTTTTCTTACATTAGGATCATACTGTAAGTAAACACCTTCTCTACTTAAAAGGCACAGTGGCACACTTGAGTAAATTGCAAATTACTCGTTAAGTGCTGAATTTGTTGGTGTGTGGGCACCATACGCAGTTGGTTCAGGCAGTGTGAAACCATGACTGCTGAGACATTTAAAATCTACATCGCAGAACACAAATGCATTGATGTACCTAAAGAGAAAGTTTTCACCTCAGTCTGTATAAGCATCATTCAGTCGTATTTATTTATTTAGATTTTGTTGACCAGGTGGGCCCACTGAGACTAGAAGTCCCTCTTTCAGGAGTGACTTGGGCTTAATTACATTCATCAGTAGTCAATACAGGAGTCAACACAACAAAAAAATCAGTAGGGTAATTCAAGATAAGGTTTTCCATGGCGTCAATAACAATGAATAAATAGGACAGTTTAAAATAAACGGAAAAAACAAAATATGTGATAGTAATTGGATAAACAACAGTTATGACTGCAGCATCAGTTAAATAGGCAGAAGCATTTTACAAGAATGAATGAGTGTTTGTAACAGAATTGTGTAGTTACCCCGGAGAGGCTGCTAAGGTTCCTCAGATTGGGCAAGTACACAGACAAAACTTCAGAAGTAGGTCTCTGAGGGACGTTTTATTTATTTATTTTTTTTTAAATTCTCCTTTATCTTGGCCGGGCCTCCGACCATGTCTGCTCTAGTCACGGCCCCCGGAGACCTCCACTGCCGCCTATAGCTGCCGAGGACCTCGGTCACCCCCGGCTTACCCCCCGGAGGGCGGGGCCATGGCCACCTTCGTGGCCCCGGAACTGTGACTAGTCGGGGTCCCTACAGCGGCGGTGAAGTGAGGTCCTCCGGGAGGGCTTCATTCTTTGGTGGTCCTGCCTGCCTTCCATTTTCCTGTTTTCTCCCCAGAGGAGGTGGAGACGTGCAATGACGCCAGCGTCGGCCCCGCCTCCTCCCCCATGCTGAACGTCGGCAGCGCGAGATCTCCCGGCCTCCGCCAGGAGTCCTCAGTGCTCCGATTGTTGCCCACACCTTCCCCCCAGAGAAGGAGAGCCATCCATTGGACACTCCATCCTTCTCCCCCTGGCCAACCCTCCGACGATCTGGGTCAGTTCCCGAACCCGGGTCGCTGGCGTCGCAAGCGGAAATCCCACAGCTGCGCCGACAGGCCAGCTCTGAGGGACGTTTTAAAGGACCTGAAGTTAGAGCAGGCCTATGTACTAGCTGGTAGGTTGTTCCATACCCTAGGGGCTACAGAGGTAAAGGGCATTATGGTGGGAGGAGGACTGAAGAGCTTGTCTGGTCTGTCTAAGAGCCAGGAGAAATGTAAGGTGGGGGGGGTACACAGTTTTGAGAACCAGACAGAGAGTGGCAAAGTATATTCTCTTTTCTATGGTGGGGGGGTACACAGTTTTGTGAACCAGACAGAGAGTGGCAAAGTATATTCTCTTCTCTATGGTGGGGGGGGCCCTTTTAGTATGGATAGGCTTTTGCAGTGATGTTCCCTTTTTCTAGCAGCCACTGCAAAGTGAGACACATGATAGGAACAAAGGAACACAGGAATCGTGTCGGCAGATAGGGACCGCATGTTCCATCTAGTCTGCTAGTGTTTCTGCCCACCTCCCTATTTAGACTGCACCCTGATGTGTCCACAGTATCTGTCCCATGTGAGTTTGAACTGATGCACTGTCTTGGATTCCATCACCACCTGAGGTAGGCTGTTCCATGGGTCTATGACCCTTTCTGTAAAGGAAGTACTTACTGAGGTTGCTTTTGAACCTGCCTCCCACCAGACACAAGTTGTGCCCCCTTGTATGCTCATCCCTGTTTTGCTGGAAGAGGTTTCTTGCTTGTATTGTGTTAATTCCCTTAACCTACTTCAAAGTTTCGATCATGCCTCCTCTGTTTCTTCTCTGCTCAAGGTGTACAGATTTAGTTCCCTGAGTCCTGCCTCGTATAGCTCACGTTGCAGTCGATGCACCATATTGTAGCCCTTCTCTGTACCATCTCCAGGCGGTCTATGTCTTTTTTGAGGTGGGGCCTCCAAAACTGACTGCAGTACTCTAAATGTGGCCTCACCAAGGATCTGAAGAGAAGAATGATAACCTCACTAGTTTTATTTTGTAATTCCCCTACCAATGCAGCCAAGGATGCCACTCACCCTCTGTGCTACCTTTTCACACTGTTTTCCAACTTTTAAGTCATCCACGATGACTACTCCGAGGTCTCTTTCTGTCTTTGTCTCCTCTAACTGATGCCCTCTCAGGGTGTACTTTATCCATGGGTTTCTTTTTCTCATGTGCATAACCTTGCACTTCTTGGTATTAAACTTCAACTACCAATCCCCCAACCATTCCTTGAGTTTTTTCAGGTCTGCTTCCATACCTTTCGCTCCCTCCTGCGTGTCCCCTCTGTTGCAGAGTTTTGTGTCATCTGCAAAAAGGAAAACCTTTTCCTTCAAGTCATTTGCAATATCCCTGATAAATATGTTAAAGAGAATAGGTCCCAGCACAGACCCCTGTAGAACATCACTGGTCACTTTGCCTTCCCTTGATAATGATCCATTGACAAGAATTCTCTGCATTCTGTCTTGCAGCCAGTTGGTGAGCCAGTTCAATATCTTATGACCGACTCCTGTATGCTTTAATTTGTTAGCTAGCCTTCTGTAGGGGACAGTGTAGAATGCTTTGCTGAAGTCCAGGTACAAAATGGCCACTGCTCCTCCCTGGTCAATTGCTCTGGTAACCCACTTGAAGAAGTCAATCATATTGGTTTGACAGGAGTGTCCTGCTGTGAAGCCATGTTGCCTGGGGTCAGTCTTTCTGCTATACTCCAGGTACTTCGCTATCCTCTCCTTTAGCAATGACTCCATAATTTGTCCTACTACCGTGGTCAGACTGACCAGTCTGTAGTTTCCTGCCTCTTCCCTGCTTCTCCTACTGTGTAAAGGTACTACTGTTGCCCTTTTCCAGTCCTGAGGTATTATTCCGCTTTCCAGTGACATGCTGAAAGCTCAGGCAGTGGTGGGGTGAGTTCTTCCAAGCTCCTTTAGTATCCTAGGGTGGATGCCATCTGGAACCATTGCTTTATTTACCTTGAGCCTATTCAGCCCTTCTAGGACCCTTTCCCTTGTGAAGGTGGGTCTTGTGTCTGCTCCTGTGGTGTTGTGTAGTGACCTACTTAGTGTAGGACCCTTCCTGCTGTCTTCTATGGTGAAGACAGAGCAAAGAAATCATTTAGTAATTCAGATTTGTTTTGTCTGTCTCGCCATCTTGCCTTCCTTTGTTGCTAACCTGACTATTCCTCCCTTACTCTTTCTTTTGTCCCTTATATATCTGAAGAAGGTTTGTCTCCCTTCTTGACCCCTGTGCTATTTTCCCTCCATCTAGCTTTTGGTCTCCTAATTGCCTTCCTGCCTCACTCAGCTTTTTTGCATTCTTCTGTATCTAAATCACTTTTAGCTTGTTAATATTTAACAAAAGCCCTCCTTTTTTCCTTGATTTTGGCTGCAAATTCCTTGGTGAACCAGAGTGGATGTTTCTTTCTTTCGGATTTGGTGATCTGCCTAGAGCATCTAGCTGTAGCTGTATTTAAAGCCGTTTTTAAGACCTCTCAACAGTCTTCTACATCTTCCAAGTTTCTGCCATCTAGCATGGATGTGACTATATGTTTCATTTCAGGAAAGTTAGCTCTCCTGAAATCTAGAACCTTGGTTTTAGTCTGACTGGTATCTTCTACCTTGTTCACAGTTAGCCAGATTGTCCTGTGGTCACTGGTCCCCAAATTGACCCCTGCTTGCACATCTGAGACTTTTGCGCTATTTGTGAGCACTAAGTTCAGTATTGTTTTGCCTCTGATGGGGGAATTCAACAGCTGTTGTAAACCTGCTGCTTGCAGTGGAAACAGGAAATCTTTGCTTCATTCAGAGGATGCTGTGTATGAGGATAAGTCCACATCTGGCAGATTAAAGTCCCATACTAGCAGCAACTCTCCCCTGTCTGCCATCATCAAGATGGTCTCCATGAGCTCTTTATCTATATCAGCTTCCTGGGATGGGAATATGTAGATAACTCTGATCTGAATTGGGGCCTTCTCGCCAGCCCCGAAGGTAATCCAAAGTGCCTCTGCCTTGCTTTGTTTCCTTTGGTTTTTTTTTTTTTTTTGCCCCCTGTCTTTATGGATGTCACTTTCTTCTGGGGTATTCTCTGCTCACTCTGCCCACCTCTGGTACCTCCCAGAGCTACCGCCATGCTGCCTCAGCCTACCCCCCCAGGTGGGGAGGAGAGGGATCCCAGGATGTGCCCCTCCAGTTAATTAGTGTGTGTCGGGCAGTCTGGACAGTCCTCAAGAGCCAGCTTATGGTGTCTGGGAGCTTGGATCCCCATCTATACTGGTATCCGTGAGGTCCTTTTTTCCATGTTATTGGTGCCATCCCCTGAGGACGTAGGCATGCAAGGGGGGCCATGGGGCAGAGCACGTTGTGACATGCAGATGCTCTGGCTCCAGGCCTATGTCCTCCCTTCCCACTGGCTGTCCCAGTTGCACTGCCACCTGCGGTCACCCAGGTGGCGGTAGAGTGGCAGGAGGCAACCCTCCCCTCTTGGAGAAGGAGAGCAGCTGATGGGTGCTCGATCCTTCTCCCCCTGGCCTTCTACCCCCGGCTGGCCCTCCAGCTGCCCAAGTCCATTCCCAAACCAGGGTCACTGGCACCATGAGTGGTAAACCTACTGCTGCGCCAGCAAGCCGGTTCTTCCTTTGGATTTCTGTTGCATTGATGTCCTCTTTTGCATGCAGTGCTACCTCCCTCCCTTTTTACCTTCTCGATCCTTCCGGAATAGTGTGTACCCTGGGATGCTGACATCCCATGTATGGTTCCTGGTGAACAGTGTTTCCATAATGGTGACCAAGTCTAACTGTGCTTCTGCCATCATGGCCGTGAAATCAGAAATGTTGTTTGTCAGGCTACAAGCGTTGACACACATTGCCTTCCAACACTGTTTATTCTGGTTAGTTGAAGCCTTACCCTGGCTCTGTTGTGTGTGTGTGTTTTGTGTTGCTTGTTGTGTGTATGATAGGAGCATGCTGAATTAGCTGGTGATTGGGGAGGGCCACAGGCGACCCTTGTGGTGAAAGTGATGCCTGTGCCACCTCCCCATCCACTAGTTTAACTGACCATTATGGACTTTAACCTTTTGACCAACCTCTCATGTACCTTCTTTAGAGAGGTGCAGGCCATCAAATTTAAAAAACTCCCTTTCCCAGAAGTCCTGCAAATTACCGATATTCCAGTGACCTTTTTCCTGGCACCAGTTTCTCAGCCAGGTGTTAAAGTCAGTGATGTCCTTTTCCCTGCTATCTCCTTTATTCCAAACAGACAGAATCTCTGACAAGGTGAGACAGATTGAAAGGGAAGAAAGTTTATCGCCCAGCCTGGAGATATTTTATTTGGTTCCATGTCATAATAGCGAATGCAAAACAGTGATCATTATTATGGCGAGTGTATATCGCTGAAAAGCAATTCAGCGATATACACATAATAGAAACTACATCTGGCCAGTTCTTATCAATGTGTATGTGGGGGGGGGTTGTGCCCCCCACACACCCCCCTTACCCCCCTACTGAAGGATTATCAACTCTAGGGGGGTGCATGTCAGGAAGGGGGTGAGATTCCAGAAAGGAAAAAAACAAGAGCCGCGGGTAGCAGCAAAATATTTCTGCCTGTCACGGACAGATCCTCCTATGTCAGAGCCAGCCACCTTCACCACCACACCACATGGGCTGGCTTGGCAGCACCAGAGACACTGCCCCACAGAAACCCTCTATTCTATCCCTCCCCTTCCTACCTATTCCTGCCTTCCGGTTGACCTTCTGAATGGTCACCTTGACCAGGTAGCTACCCTTGCAGGGTAGCCATTAACCATTTCGGTCAAAATGATTTGTTCATTTGTGAGCCGCTAATTTGTAGTCTCTGCCACTGATCTACCGGCTAGGTCATTTGTACCTATGTGGAGAATGACATGAGTGTTGTGGTCCACTGCATATATGATCACCTCAATGCAGCTTGTTTCCCTCCATGCTGATGTCCCTGGGATGTATCTGACTACAACGGAAGCATGGTCCTGCTGGAGGTGAGGTTCTATACCCCTAATCATTGAGTCACCTATTATTAGAACAGGTTTTTTCTTTTCTGATTTAGCATGTTTAATGGTGGGCTGCATCTACTTGCGCTGGTTTGGATGTGGAGAATGTTCAACGCCTGTTACACAAGTTGGAGAATTATCAATGCCATCCACGCAAATCACCCTGGAAGATAGTGGTGCGTATCTGTTCAATGTCAAAATAGGATTGGAGCTCCCCTTAGCAGAGGATTTTTTGGTAGCTCTATGGTTCCTGACTATCTGTCAGCCCTCTGGCCTGCTTGTCCTTTGAGGTAGGGGTGCTTGTGCAGCGTGTCTAGGACCTGTAGGTTCTCTGACGTTGCGCAGTGGGGCCTGATGTATGATAGCATGGAGGTATTGTATCTCTACCCATACTGCATGCAGCTGAGATTTAAGCTTCCTGAATGTGAAGCATGTTGGACAGTGCCCCCACTCTGAGGATAAAAGCCTTGCTAAACAGAGTGCCACAGCAATTGCAGTTTACAAGATCCATAGTGGCTGTATTACTCTATATAGGCTTTTAGGTGAGAATAGCTGATTGCTTTACAGCAATACTTGGATGAAAGACAAGTAGATGTGACTTCTGGCTGAGAGCTTTCTATTAGCTGACCACTATTTCAGTAGTGGGTACATCAGTCAGTGAAGATTAGTGAAGCTCAGCAGACAGTAAGGTTAAGGGCTGGACCGCTCTTGGTGTATGCTTCCAAGGGGTGACTTTTGTGTCTGAGCTGTTGCTTCTCGCTGAGAGCTTTCTATTAGCTGACCACTGTTTCTTGTTTCTGCTACCTGTAAAAGCAATCAGTGATGTTCTGCCTTTTAAATGTACCAAGCTCTTGTTACATCAACTGCACATATAGTAAAACCAAAGTACATACAGAACTGATAGAATGGAAAGGAAACTTGTTTTTATGTTAAGAAGGGTGTGGAGTAAGTGTTCCAACAGCTCCTTATGCTGAGAGAGCAGCCTCTGTCTGGGTATGAGCAGAAAAAACAGAGGAGAGAAGCTGCCTCAGCAGAAAAAGGAGCCCGGACTGTGTACTCCAAGAGGGATTCAAGGAATCCCTGCTTCTGCACCTGCTGGAGTCTGCCTTCCCTCCATGATTGGCCTCTCTCCCAGTTGGTGAAGCTCAGTGAAGCCCAGCAGACAGTAAAGCTTGGGGCTGGACTGCACTTGGCATATGCCTTCTAGAATTGCCCTTTGTGTCTGAGCAGTTGCTTCTGGTTGTTTCTGCCTGACAGCTTTCTATTAGCTGACCACTATTTCCTTAGTGGGTACAGCAATCGGTGAATATCAGTAGAGAGTAAGGCTAGGGGGTGGACCGCTCTTGGTGTATGCCTCCTAGGGGTGCCCTTTGTGTCTGAGCTGTTGCTTCCAGCTGAGAGTGTTCTATTAGCCAATCACTAGTTCAGTAGTGGGTACAGCAGTACAAATGCTGATTTACATACAGCAGCCAGGAATTCTGGGTAAGTGTTCCAACAGCTTTGTATGCTGAGAGAGCAGCTGCTGGCTGGGTCTGAGCAGAACGAGCAAGGAGAGAAGCTGCCTCAGCAGAGAAATGATCCCTGACTGTGCACTTCAAGGAATTCAGGTAGAACTGCTGTCAAGGAATCCCTGCTTCTGCAGCTGTTGGAGTCTGCCTTCCCTCCGTGATTGGTAAAGAATTTTAGTTTATTGTGCTCCTCTCTTTGAGAAAAGAGAGGACGAATCACAATACAAGATGGTGGTAATAGGATACTGTTTGCTATGGATACCCTAGCTTCTGTCAAGAGGTAAGGATTCAGCCGATAAAGGAGCCCCAGATTTTGATTAAAGGTTTGGTTGCTCTATCAACATGAGGCCTGAGTGAGAGCTCCTGGTTCAGGATGACACCAAGGTACTTCAGTGAGCTTCCATCATAATGGATTCACCTCTTAGGGAGGTGATTTTTAATAGCTTGCTCCTATCTGTGCCTAAATGACTAAGGCCAAACAGGATGGACTTGGTTTTTTAACGTTTAGTAACAGGTTGTTTGCCTTAAGCCATAATTCCAACAGGAGGGGGTCAGCTTTGAGGACCCTCTCAATTAAGATGATGTAAGAGAGGCTTTTGTAGAGCACTGCATCATCAGCATAGAGAATGACACTAGCACTGCCACAGTGCTCTGTTAGGTAATTTATAAAAAGAGAGAACAGTAGCAGGCAGAGGATGGAACCATGAGGGACCCCATCTGTGATATCTCATAGAGAGGAGAAGTGCCCTCTCCACTTTACTAATTGCTTATGACCAGTTAGGTAACTAGTGAACCAAGAACAGGACAAGATATCAAACTCATGTTTTTGAGTTTGAGGAGGAACAACTTGTGATTGACCAAGTCAAAAGCCTTAGTCGAATCTATGAAAACTGCTCGGTTGCTCTCTTAGACTCCAGGGCCTCAGATATGTTAGTTGTCAATCAGACTAGGGCAGTGTTGGTCCCATGGTTCCTGCAGAAGCCATGTTGGGCAGCAGTAGCAAAAGAGTGTACTTCAGTGTACTCATGGATCTGATTGAAAATCAGGCTCTATAGAATTTTAGATAGGATACATGGTATGAAGAATTTGGGTCATTAGCTTTCAACAGGGTCCCTAGCACTACCTCTGAGTATGGGAACTACATAGGTAACCTTCCAGTCACTTGTAAGCTCACCATGCAGTAGGGACAAGTTGAATAAAGTGGCTATCATGTTCAGTCTGCTACTGACATTTCATAGATTACACATTTTCAAAATCAGCTGTCGTTTCTAGTCATCTCTTTAAATGTGTGATATGTTATTCATGGAAGGTGTGTTCTAATTGCATAATTCACATATTTATGTTATCTCAGTACTTGCCAAGGTGCCAGAAGCCGATGTCACAAATACGAGCTGAGAAACCAAGAACTTGGATAATTATAGGCCAGTGAGCATTACATCAGCAGTAGAGATGCAGCGAAGTAAAATTCTGCCTGCGAAGTGGTCGCGAAGTGGCCACTTCATGTTAGTGTTCCGCTACATGGAGTGCCTATTTTAAACCCTCACCTCGCCACTTCACATTGTGATTATGACTTTGCATTGTGCACTCTGCCTTATTCTGCTTTAAGGTGGAGTGAAAATTCACAGGCAGCCCACACACATCACATGGCTTACACAGTATAGGTCACATGCTTCAGGCAGACAGGCATGCATGAGGTTATGGGCAAAAGCACTCTCCAACGTGGGCTGACTTACATGTTTTGCATGGGGTGTGATAAATGGCTCGGCTCTGCGAATGGCCAGGGTGGGGTGTGGACATTTGATGAAGAGGGGTGCACAGGTTACAAGTCCACAAATGAAGTTATTTTCCCCATTTTACATACAGGGGTTGATGTACCACTTACACTAGACATACTGCATTGACCACCACCACCACCACTGCTACTCTGACCACCACTTGACAAGATTTGTGAATCATAATCCTTCCCCTCATCATGCCTGTAGTAATCCTCTGGTGTTATTTCATCACTACTGCAGATATTCCTACTTGGTCTTACACTCATGGAAGGGGATAACATGCTCAGTAAGGTTGATTATGAGGATGAATGCCCCACTATGGCATTAGCTGCCATCTGACGTCAGGTCCACAGTACCATGTGCCTGTTCTTAAGATATGTATGCTGGACCCCATGCCCAGATGACTCCCTATTTTACCTCGACTCACACACGTATGGCAAAGCTGGCAGATTGCAACTAACCCATCATTTGCATTTTGGACAAAAAAAATCCCAAACAAGGGACTGTGATCCCCTACTTTTAACATGTCCCTGATGCTGCTTATTGGACTCCTGTTTTTTAACCCCTGAAATGGGAGTGTGCTACATGATTTTTCAGGCTGGACACACTTGGACTCCAACTGACCACCACGACTACCTATGATTATAACGGGGTCATCATCATTATCATCAACAGGAACTGCTAAATCACAACTTTTTGGGGGTTAGCCAGCAGACCCAGACACAGCCACCTTGACTTTCTTTTTCTCAAGTTCTCAACAGGGGTCACTGACATCATTATCGTATTCATCAACATCATCCGCATCCACATTTTCAGCTTGGATGCTGTCATGTGGAGAACATGTTCCAACCATAGCATCATCATCACCATCATCACCATCATCACCCGATATTTTTGCACCACACTTTGAATCATTGGATGGCAAAGGCATGACCTCAACAATGCTGGAAGAAATGTGACATTGTGAGTTATTGTTGCCAGGATCAGAACCATGTGCAACTACCATGGAGATGTTAATGGGGAGTATGACATCATCTAGACTGACAGTCACAGCTTCAGACTCAACTCTATTTTTTTTAAATGGTTAACTGGTCAGAAATGAAACTTGAGGCAGCAATACTCATACCAGCAGAAACTGCAATAACACCACCAGCTGGGACAACATCATCTCCTCCAACTATAACAGAAGCTACAGATTGCACTGTAAAACATTGATGGAGAAATCCTTTACTGACATCAACTATGCAGTTCTGCATACTACCACGTCCATGGACAATGGTGCAGCACCATCACGTTGCATGGGAAGAACACCCCTTCCCCTCAGCTAGTGGTCAAACAGGGATTCAGCATGTTTGCAGTTCATTTGCATCACCAGGTAAGAAAAAGTTTTGTCTCCCCACACGGCCTTTGGGGTAATGACAAACCTCACCCAACAACTAACACACTGAAATCTGGCCAATGGAAAATCATGTACACAAATGCTCACAGCCTGAAATAAGATCCCAGACCTGCAGGCAATAATGTCAGAGGCTAAACTGGACATAGTAGCAATTAGTGAGACGTGGTTTACCAGTAACCACACTGGAGACTTCAGTACCTGGCTATGTATTGTTCAGAAGAGACGAGGTGCAAAGGGGAGGAGTGGCCCTGTATGTCAATGAAAATATCAAATCTACAGAAATTCAGAATACACATAAGGAGCCAGAAGAACTGTGGGTCACCCTGGAAACAGAAATGGGACAGCCATAAGAACTGGGGTTGTCTACAGGCCCCCAGACCAGGGGAGGACATAGACACATTACTGTTAGAAGATATACAAAACATGACAGCTAAAGGGGAGGTTCTGATAATGGGAGACTTCAACATGCCGGATACAGATTGGTCAATACCAGCAGGAACATCTGCCAGAACTAGACACATAGTGGATTCCCTGCAGGGGGAGGGCCTCAAACAACTGGTACAACAACCCACAAGAGACAGGGCTATCCTAGATCTAGTACTGACTAACAGGGATGGGATCACAGATCTCCAGGTAGAAGGTCACCTGGGGCCAGTGACTATCACATGGTATGGTTCAATTTGGCCACTACATCTAAATCATCCCATTCCAAGGCAAAATATAGGGACTTCAGAGGAGATGACTTTGATAAGATGGCCAACAGAGTTAAGCTAGCCCTGGCAAAAAAACACAGGTGAGAGGGTACAGGCAAAGTGGGCAAGCATTAAGGATGCAATACTTGAAGCAACATCCCATTGTGTTAGACAGAAAAGGAAGTGCAAAAGAAGAAGGAAACCACTTTGGTTCTCAAATACAGTAACGAAAAGTTCAGAGCCAAGGCTGGCCTTCAGGAAATATAAGAGAACACAGCGGGATGAAGATAGGGAGGCATACCAAACTTCCCTAGGGAAGCAGGGAGCATAATAAGGCAGGCAAAGTCCCAAACTGAGGAAACACTAGCATGAACAGTAAAAGAAGGTGACAAGACTTTCTATAGATACATTAGTGAAAGGAGAAAGTCCAGAGGGTGATGCTAAGCAATGGAGAAAGGGAGCATGTGAGGAGGAGAACCCTGTAAGGTATCTATCCTAAATAGATACTTTTGCTCAGTATTTACTGAAGAGAAGGTAGGGCAGGTCCCACAGCTCAGCATCATGGACACAGGGAGGAGGTGAGCACTACTCCCTTCACAAAAGAAAGGATCCAAGAGCTTGCTAAGCTAAGGGTGGATAAGGCAATGGGACCTGATGGCATACATCCAAGGGTACTTAAGGAGCTAAAGGTGGAACTAGCAGAGCCATTAGCAGAACTGTTTAGTGAGTCTCTGAGCACAGGAGAGGTCCCAGAAGACTGGAGAAGGGCTCATGTGATCCCTCCCACAAGAATGGTAGCAGGGGAGGCAGGGAACTACAGACCAGTCAGTCTTACCTCAGTAGTGGTCAAGATTATGGAGGCACTCCTTAAGGAAAGGATAGTGCAACACCTGGAATCCATAGGGCACAGGATCCAAGAGAGCATGGGTTTACAAAGGAAGGTCCTGTCAAACTAATCTCATAGATTTCTTTGACTGGGTAACCAAGTGGTGGACCAAGGGGAGCAGTTGATGTCGCCTACCTTGACTTCAGCAAAGCTTTTGACACTGTTCCACACAGAAGATTGATAAATAAGCTGGGTAGGCTCGGGGTGGGTCAGAAGTTGGTCAACTGGGTGGCAAACTGGTTGACGGGCAGAAAACAGAGAGTGGTGTTAAATGGTATACGGTCAGAAGAGATGCAAGTCACAAGTGGGGGACCTCAGGGATCAGTCCTGGGGCCAGTCCTCTTCAACATCTTCATTAGTGACCTTGCAGATGGACTAGAGGGTAAGGCTTGTCTGTTTGCAGATGACACCAAGATCTGCAACAGCGTAGATGACCCAGATGGGGTGGGCAGAATGAGAAGAGATCTGGATAAACTAGTAAAATGGTCAGAAGAGTGGCAACTGGGATTTAATGCAAAGAAGTGCAAGATCATGCACATAGGGAAGAGAAACCCTGAAGCCACCTATAGGATGGGAGGGGAGTTGCTAGCAGTCACAAAGGAAGAAAGAGACTTGGGCATCATCATCACTGATGACCTGAAATCATCCAAGCAGACCTCTAAAGCAGTAGGTAAGGCTAGGGGGGTGTTAGGGTGTATTAGTAGGGGTATCACAAGTCGTAAGAGGGAGGTAATAATCCCTCTTTACAAGACACTGGTTAGGCCCCATCTGGAGTACAGTGTGCAGTATTGGAGGTCACACCTTCACAAGGACATTAACCAAATTGAGGCAGTCCAGAGAAGGGCAACCAAAATGGTGCAGGGACTGCATCAGAAGACATATGAGGACAGATTAGCAGAGCTCAATATGTATACCCTTGAGCAAAGGAGGAGAGAGGTGATATGATCGAGGGCATTCAAGCAACCAAGGGCATTAACAAGGTGAAAGAGTCTAACATGTTTAAATATAAGAAAAATAGCAGGACAAGAGGACACAGCATGAGATTAGAGGGGCCGATTAAGGGGAATGTGAGGAATTCTTTTTCACAGAAAGGGTGGTGGATGCATGGAATGGCTTACCTCAAGAAGTGGTGGCTATGAATACAGTGCAGGGCTTCAAACAGGCATGGGATAGGCATAAGGGAGCAATACAAATGAGTATGAATAGATAGGCCACTGACAGAGCAAAGGCCGATGGCACATTTATAAGGTTGAAAAAGAAATGGGCAGACTGGATGGGCCTTGCGATCCTTATCTGCTGTCAACTTCTATGTTTCTATGTTTCTATGTTTCTATCTTGCTACTGGCAGCAGTGCCATGGCCAGAAACAACGTTGCTTGCACGTCTCTTTGCAGGCATTTTGGGGGATCACCAAGAAAATTCTAAACAAATTTAGATTTTTGAACTTTCAGTCTGGGCTGGTGGATGTGAAGCCAAAAACAATAACTGTGGCTTGCAGATGGAGACTGGGCACTAAACAGATGCAAAAGTACAGACGGATTAAGATTGCACTGCGCAATCAAGAAGAGATGCAGATGCAAAATCACAACAATGCCTTAATCAGTGCTCACAATTCACAATCCAATCTGGAAAAGAATACCTTTTGTCGGTTGGGGGGGGGGGTGCAGTGCACTGCAGTAACAGTCCAAAACCAAGATACCACAAAGCAGTACAAAATCACACAGGTGCGGTGGACAGAAGGTTCTAGGTGTCTAATTTGATGGCACACGTCGCACACATACTCACACACACACTACAAGTAATGCGTAGCAAATTGAAAACTTCAGTAATATAACCAAATATTTTAAACTAACTGAAATTATGCATTGCTGCACCACAACAATCAGCAAAAAAATGTCAAGAATTACTGAAAATGTTACTGTTTGTACATTAAGTTATACAAGAAAAATACAACCAAAACAGAGACTGCCTTTTTCTCCCAGTTTTAACCTACCTCCACCACAGATACACCCCTCCCCCAAAGCACACTTCAAGTGTCTGTCAGTACACAGACTGAATGTTCTAAATTAGCATTCAGAATCCACACACAAACAATAAACACTCAATGATATGTGCACAGGAGGGTTTCCTACAATCGATGTACTAAATTTTGAGGAAAAAAAATGGCTCAAAAAGGCTTTTTTAACAGCTTTTAGAGGATTTGAATCACAGAGCTCTGAGAGGAAACTGTCTCCATCTACCACTACGCACACACTACACAGAACTGAGGCTGCGCATAACAATCTAGAGCCCATGTGACCTGCAATCCCATGAATCACTGCAAAATTCGGCTTGGAGCTCAATAACAAGGTGGAGTGATGCGAAGTACATTGATTTCTATGTACTTCACATTAAAATTAGTGCAGAAGTGGTTGGGGGAAGGCGGAGTAACGCAAAGTCATTGTTATCAATGGACTTCTCGTTCCTCGTTATGATGCAAAGTACTCCACTTCGCATTGCGGATTACTTCTCAGATTCCACATTACTCTGCGAGTTGCTTTACAGAGCGAATTTTGGCCACATCGTCCACCTCTAATTAGCAGTGGGCAAGGTCTAGTACTAGAGGTAGTTACCTATAAAAGAACAGATAGCTGAATTCTTGAAGGGTAGAGTGCTTATGGACAGACATTGACATGGGTTCACAAATGGCATGTCATGTTAAATGAACCTGTTTTATTTTTTTCAATTTGGTGACAGAGATGGTTGATGGTTGATGGGTGCCAGACAGTAGACATATTGTATCTGGATTTTAGAAGGGCCATCCATTTGGTGCTAACTAGGAGGCTAGTAAAGGAACACCAGCTAGAGGAAGGGATAAGCATATGGATTGAGAAGTGGTTGACAGATATGACTAAGAGGGTAGTCCTACAATAAAAGTTCTCTGATGTCAGCTGGCCTGGTGGTGCTGAGGGCTGAGGTGCTGGACACCTTACCTGACATTATGCCAGTGACCCATGTTCAGGAATGAGCACGGGCCACTGGGGTCAGCAGGGAAGGGGAAGGATCGAGTGTCCAAGAGACTGCTCTCCTTCTCCAGGGAATGGGGGTGCCAGTGGTTAGTGTATGACTGTCCCATAGCAGAGGCTAGGGGGCAGCATGCTAACACCACAGATGGAGGCAGAGAAGGGGTAGACACCTGGAGAAGCACGTGTGAGTGCACGCATGCTTCCTCCACCAGCATCACTGCACTCCTCATCTCCACAGGGAGAAAAAAAAGGAGGAAAAAGAGTTGCTGTGGTGCATGATGGAGGGCACCTCACAGGTCCCACTCCTGGCTAGTCATGGTGATGGCCACACTGGCTCTGGTCTCCGGTGGGGGTTGGGGAACCCCACCGGCCCCACAAGAGGAGACAAGCCCTGGGGGTAAGGGTCAGCGCCAGCTGGTGGACACTGCAGGATGAGGCTGGGGGCTCCCTCCTAAGGTAAGGACCTCAGCATCAGAAGTATAAAATAGAACACAAAAAATGTTCTCTGATGTCTTGGGGGGGGTGGAGTGGGCTGCCATATAGGTCTGTTTGTGGACCAATAACATTTTAACATTTATGTTAGCCACAATGGGGTAGGGTTGTAGGGAAAAGTGAGCCTGCTTACATATGACACAAAACTCTACAGGACAACGAATGGTGATGAAGGAATAAACAGCTTGAAAAGGGTTGGGATAGATTCTTGCATACTTGTTCTCAGAGTTAGCAGCTATAACCATTCAGCTAAAGGAAAAGTCTTGTTTGCCAAGGTGTTAGATGGAACTCTTGTTCTTTGCATGTTGTAGTCTCAACTTGTACCTGTAACCAATGATTGCTGAATTACTGATTCTGTACACATAACAAATGTTTCCCATGTAGTAGGACACCATGCTACCAGCCAGTGTAAGTCAGACTTCTATGTATCACAGATTTTGGTACTGGTGTAATGGAGAACCAGTCTGCACCCAAAAATGGGTCCAAGTGTCATAATAAATTATGCAATGGGTAAGAGAAACCCAGACTTGTGATTGGTCAGATGCAATCACATGACTGTGAGTTATTCCAGCACAACAGCACAGATCAGAAATACTTAACTTTCTAAACCTCATTACTCAGTTTTTAAAATAAAAGTCAGAGGAGTAATTTCATAGTTACAGTAAGGTACTCCAGCATGGGAGTACTTGTGGGATTATAGTACTTCTTGGGTGTGTAGCTCACTCAGCATTTCCTCGTGCCTCACTTCCTGAGGCATGCCATTATCCTACAATAATGCACATCTCATCATGCCTTATTTCTAAAATATGAGTACATTGATTTTTGGCACTACAGATACATAGTACGATATGCACACATTGGTTTCCACACCTAGTAAATAAGGTAACGACATTTTATATTGGCTATATGTAGTAGCAGGGGAATTAATATTTATCTTTATACAGGAAAATGGCATGGTGTGTGATGCTTCCCTCTCAAGGTTTATGGGTCATCACACACCTCAGGTGTGAAAAAGTTAAAAAAAAATTCATAACACACACTTGCCTAGCTATTATTCTCTATTTAAAGTTCTGCTAAATGACTTCTCAATTCCTTGTTCATCATAATTATGTTTATGCATTTTCCTGATGCAGTGTTTATTGCTCAGTTTGTACGTGCTACCTATTGCATACATTTGTACAAGTATTATATTTATTTACAGTATTAATGATCTTATTTGAGCTGCACTGTGATTAGCTTACTTTATTATTGTCATGTTTATGTACTACTATTTATTTCTGTACTTTTGCTATTGTTGTATTGATCCCCTCTCCCAAAAGGATGCATCTGGAAATGAGCTGTTACCAGATCAGTATGCTTTTTCTGCTAAACCTTTTAATAAATAAGTAATTAATAACAAATGTGGAACTGCTATATCGTGCAGTTGTCAAAGTGTCCAATGGCAGAAGCGGCGATGGCAAATGACCTGTCATTTGAAGATTTTAAAATTAATCTGAGCACCAGCAAAAGTTCCAGTTTGACAGAGTTAAGGGAATAATCTCAGGCAAAGCTGTGTGGAATGAGAAAATTCTGAATTCATGGAATTCTGATAGCATTCCATGACATTCCACAGAATTTCGTCAAAATGTTGTGGAATTTCAAAATGTGTTAATTTGGCAGTAACTCAGCTGTCTATTGAGCTAGAGACATGAACTTTGGGAGGATTACATGCTGGTATGTTGTCTAATTGTGTGCCAAACATCATGAAATTAGGATGCATAATCTCAAAATGATAGATACTCAAAGCCTGTCATTTTATTTGTTTGTGGGAAATTTCATGACTTTTTTTATCTGCATATACCTCAGGCTCCATTTGAGCTAAAAATCTGAAACTAGGTACATATATAAATGCAGTAATAACCTATATACATGCAAAATACTATAACATGTTGATGAATGCTTTCAAAATTATACTAAAATAACTCAAATCTAAATGTTGGCAAAATGTTTTACTACCAACAGCACAGTGCCCTTTAAAGCATGAGACTTACAATTTGGTGCACATACCCATGTTGCATATGTTGCTAAATCCTGAAAATGTTGAGAAATTTGGATAAGGAATTTTAAAATTAGATTGAAATAATTGAAAATTAAATTTTGATTAAATGTTTGGCCACCTATAACTCAGCTTTTTTTCAATCTAGAACTCTGAAATGTGACACAATTATGGAAACCATTATTATAATAATAATAATAATAATAAAACTTTATTTGTTATGCGCCTTTCAGACACCAAGGCACAGTACAGAAAAAATAAAATCCAACAGATTCAGCCACATAATAAATACAGTTCAATAAATAGTACCTCTGTAAGCTTTTTCCCAAAGGAAAGATTTAAGAGCTTGTTTAAAACCCCCCATGGTCATGCACTCCCTAATCCGACGGGGTAGAGAATTCCAAAGGAAAGGGGCCGCAAACATAAACGCACAAGCCCCAGCAGATTTTAAAGTCACCTTTGGAATCTCTAGCAATGCCTCGTCGGCAGAGTGGAGTGGTCTCACAGGGTTGTAAGGAATCAGGAGTTCTTTCAGGTAGTCAGGGCCCAGATTATGCAGGGCTTTAAAAGTCAGTAAACCGACTTTGAAGGTGATCTGCCACTGAACTGGCAGTCAGTGCAGTTCCCGCAGCACTGGTGTGATGTGAGAAGATCTAGAAATTCCCACCAACAACCATGCTGCGGAATTCTGCACCAGCTGCAAGCGGTGGATATCAACCCCCGGAAGCCCAAGGTAAAACGAGTTGCAGTAGTCAAGGCGTGAGGTATCTGTATACCTGCCAGATTTGCTATCATTTGAATACATACTGCGAAAATGAGACCAAAATAACTGAAATTCAAAGTTTGTTAAAATTCCACAGAATTTGCATGCAGATTCTGTGAAATTCCATGGAATCAGAATGGTAATTTTGCTGGAATTCTACCAGTGGAATTTTGTATTCCACACAGCTCTAAACTGGGGCATATAGCACAAAAAGGTCTTTGAGAGGGCCCAGTCCATTAAAGGCCTTAAAAGACCTCCCTTGAAGGTGACCCACCACCTAATAGGCAGTCAGTGCAGACATGATTTGCTCTCAAAGGTGTGTAGGTGTTATCAACTGGATTGCAGTATTTTACACTAAAAACCGTAATACATAATTTGACGACAGATAAGGACTGCATGGCCCATCCAGTCAGCCCATTCCTCCCTACCTACAGTATTACTACTGATTGTACCTGACCTACAGCTCTTTATCCCTCCCCCTTCCTTTCCTCTATGATTCCCTTGTGCTTATCTCATGCATTCTTGAACTCCACTACTATTTTCACCCCCACCATCTCTGCTGGAAGTCTGTTCCAGGATACTGCACCTGTTCAGGGCACCAGTGGCAGTGCGCCCATCATTAGGGTGCCAAATAGTGAAATTCACCACCCCTCCCCAAGGTCCATGCCCCACCTTAGTTAGTTTATTTAGAAAGGGGTGTGTGTGTGTGTGGGGTGCCAGGGTGCAGCCCCCCACAAAGAGAAGAATAGGTGACTTTGGGACTTGGTGCCCGAATTACCTGGTGCACTGCTGCTGGCACCCTGAACTGGTGGAACCATTCCAGGAATCTACAACTCTTGCTGTGAAGAAGTACTTCCTCACATCTCTCCTGAATCTACCCCTCTCCAGCTTCATATCATGTTCCCTTGTTCTTGAGCACCTTTTCATCTGAAAAATACTTTCTTACTGTACCTTATGTACCCCTGTGAGGTATTTAAAGATCTCTATACTATCCACCCTCTCTCCTTTGTTCCAGGGTGTACATATTGAGGTCCTGTAGTTTCTCCTCAAAGTGATGCAGCAACCCTCCAGTAAGGCCCAGATACTGAGCATTGCAATAGTCATAGAAACATAGATACTGTCAGCGTATAAAGATCATGCAGCCTATCCACTCTGCCCAAAAACCTGGCTAGTATTGGGAATTTTCCCTAGCAGACATCTCCTACTAGGTGCAATGTCACAAATATGTGCACCAAGGAGGACAAGTCCTTGCCTGTACTATATGGCATAAATCTGGTGATTTCTTTTCATATGGAAAAAGTCATACCTTTCTGCACTTTCCAACTGTGTCTCCATGTACAACCTACAGTCAAGTGGGACCCCTGAATTCAGACTATATCCACAAATTGCAAAGGAATATCATTAAAAGCTGAACTTATTCCACACACCTTTGCTGATTGTCATGGCCATGGGTCACTGTCAATGCTCAGGTCAAGCAGATCTGGAGCACCATGGTTTTGTTAGCCCTGATGAGCAGTATGCTTGTGGACATCCAGTCTTGGTTTAATCACAGACACCACATCTGTCCTTTCTGGAATAAATATCAAGTATAGCTGTATAACAGAGGATAGGATAGCATAGCATAGCATAGCAGTGAAATTCCACAGTGTACCATCTGCTGATCTGACCCAAAAGCAGCATGCAGTTGTGAACAACATCATTGACAGGATCGAGCAGTTGGTCCCACAACAGCAGAAAGCAGTTGGCTCTGATGAGACATTTCCCACCATTATCCACTTCTCCCTGCTGGTAGGAAGGACTTAAAACACAACAAAAATGTTCCAGTGAGTTCCCCATAGAGCTTTTGGTGACCTATGAACACCCAGTACTCCACTGTTTTAAAAGTCTATAAGAAATCAAGAACAACAGATTACTCCCCATCTCCCATCATTCAGCATCTTGATAACTGCAGAGTTGGTGTGCTGATTTTGATAACTGACTGGAATGACCCACCAGTGTCCTAATTCCACAGGTGAGACATGAGGTGCAGTGGAATCACCTTCCTGGTAGCCTTTCCCAGAAAAGGAAGGTTTGAGATGGACTAGTAATTTGCAAGAATGTGAGTCCACAGATGTGTTTTTGAGGATTCTTCTCACCACAACCCTCTTCAGAACTGTGGGAAAGACTTTCTTCCTAAAGGAAATGTGACAAGTCCAATAAATGCTGGTGCTAGGAGCTCCTGGTGGCTGACCCCCAGCCAGTTGGATCCAGAGTCCTGAACCCAGTGGGTGGGCCACAACAAGAATAATACCTGAAACCTCCAGGTGACTGGATGCAACTCCATCCTTAACTGGGAAGTATTTGTGACGTCATGTTCCTAACCACTACTAGTTTGCAACTGGCAATCTCTGGAAATCCCATTCTGAATGGTCAACATCCTGTTGAGCAAGAACCTGCCCAAATGCTTGCACCACTGTGGGCTAATGGCTTCTTTGGACCACAGAAAACTAGACTGTAATAAACTTTCTACAATACAGCAAAGCAGGGTTGATCTGTTCTTGCTAGTAGCAATAATAACCCCAGACAAATACTCTTTCTTTCTCACAGTGGTTACTCTCTGTTACCAATTGTAATGGGATTTTGAAGCCAGTTTGCTGACCACAGAATATAACCTCCTACAGAAGCATGCCGACCCTTACCCTGCCCCTACAACTTTAACCCCCTTAGCTTGTCATTATACTACAGTGAGCTAAGTCAAAAAATTACAAGGCAGGAAGAGATTCATGCTAGGGTATTCCTGAAGGTCAAAAAACACATTATTGCAATCAGTTACCACTTCAGTAGTTGTGGGTTAGGTAGCCAAGATGCCTAAGAGGTCTTGCATCCTCTTGAAGTTCTCAGGCTCAGTGTTATGAACAGAACAATACAGCAAAATAATCACAAGAGGGTAAAGTAAAATGGTGGCCTGAAACAGAAAAGAAAATCTATAATGCTCCAACCAAGCTATCATGTAGGCTCTGACATCCACTAGGTCAAGCCCCATTGCAAATGTCTGGTGAATGGTGTGGGCTCTTTAGTGTATTGCAGAGACAACTGCCTGCATGAGTTCCAGTAATGACGTAAGCTAGAGAAATTGCTTGGAAAAGTTAGCTGACTATGTCACTGAAGTCACTAAAATCTCATTTACTCCAACACCGTATTAGTAATGAACTTTGACAACTCCCACAGGAATTCCCCTCACATTGAGGAAGTCAGTAAACAAGAAAGATCCTGCACCCCATGCCTACATGACACTTGATGGCAACATATTTAAAAGGCTTGTCCTGTGCAATTGAGGATGCAGTGTATCTGAGTATGGATGTGAAGCACACCCACCCCCAAAAAAAAAAAAAAACTTCCATCTTGGACAGAGGACTTGGGAGGCCTAACTGTCACCAGAACAGGTCAAGCACTGATCATTATCAAGCCAGATTTGTGTGCTGCACACCGGATCAGCCACGGTATCCATGATGAAATCTGAAACCACCAGTTTTATTCCTCAGTGATCTGGTATTATACAGAATGGTCCAGATTGGGGGAGCGTTGTCACCCAATACTTTGCTTTCCTGCCTAAATCTGGCAGTTCCCTGTGGAATCAGAAATCAGCACCAGGCAGGAGGACCGTTGTCTCAAATGTTTCTCCCTGTAGAATGCCTCCCCAACCTCCACCCAAGTATTCCAGATACTGTTACTCTTGATCGTCTGCATTCAACTTCCCTGCTGCTGCACCAACCCATTAGCCAATCCACTGGTAACTTATCTTAGCAAATCCCATGAACAGTGACCGCACTGTGGGAATACTTCATGCTCATAGTTTGCACTTGTAAATTCTTTGAAGGTCTAGAAAAAGCTATGATGCATTTGATTTCATTTACCCTGAACTGTGGGGAAAAAGGCTACAGTACATGCATAAAAACAGTGTTGTAATTGTAAGGTGAAAAAGGAAATCTGCAGAACTCAATCATACAGCAGCTGCTTATTCTGAAAATCTGCAGAATCATGCAAGTGGAAGATGAATCAGCACAGCTCTGCAAAATGTGCTGTTTGTTATCTTGACATTTTTGCAGTTTGCAGGGCAGTTTGATGATGCCTAAACAAAGTAATCTGAAAAGCTTTACTTACCATGCACTGTTGATAAAACTTGAAGCTTCAAAATCTCTTTTGACTAGACAGAGACAATTTGCAGCCCCAACTGGACTCTTGCAGTCCCAGCTGGCAGCAACCAATTAAATAAATTAACTCATCTGGCAAATGGACTCTGAATTATCCACCTTCTGAGTTCTGCACAATTCAGCCTGTAGATGTCTGCTTAACTGCTGCATGAACCCTGATGAACCCTTTCAAGTTGGGTTGCATTCTCTTTTTATGTTGATTCTGCGCAGCGCAAGAAACATATTGCGGCAGCTTGCTCAGAAGCAGGCTTGGAAGGCATGGCACTGTTGTGGCCAATGCCCCCACAGCCTGCAAAGGCTTGTCCCGCTTCCCCCAATGCTGTTGCAGGCTGCTGGTGATACAAGTTTTGAATGTTTGCACCAACTCGTGACAAATCAGCCACTGCAATCAGGGGCCGCCTCATCATTGCAGCGTCAGCCATCCGCTGCAATGAGGGAGCGACCGGTCATTGCAGGGCGGGATCTAGCAAGCCTGATATTGTTTGTGAACATAGCAGCAGGTTGCCGCCATGTTCACAAACAATATTACCCCCTCCAACATGTTTATCTGCCAACGGGGGAGCCCACTCCCCGTTGGCATAATGTCACCCCCCCACTGTCTGCTGACGGAGTACCCAATCCCTGTTGGCAGAAAGGAATCCCCCCTTTTTGTTGTTTGCCGACGGGGGCACCCAATCCCTGTCAGCAGAAAGGAATCCCCCCCTTTGGCTGTCTGCTGATGGGGGGTGCCCAATCCCCATCGGCAGAAAGGAATCCCCCCCTTTTGTTGTTTGCCGATGGGGGTGTCCCATTGCCCATTGGCTATAGCTGCCCCCCCAAAGCAAGACTCTGGTGGCACACTGGGAGCCCAACCCAGTGTGCCATGTGCCCCTGTAACAAAAAATGGCCCGCAAAGTCTTTTTTTTTTTTTACACCTGTAAAAAGGAACGTCCGTAGTCTCCCTCGCCCCCACCCGCAACCTCGCACCCACCCACTGCACACCCTGCTTCCCCAAACCCCTCACCTACATACTACCTCGGAGCTCAGGCGATGATCTTCGTGGACCGAGAACATGTCTGCACTCTTCAAAGCCGACATTACAACTGAGAAATGCCGGTAAGCTGTATAATGTAATAAATTGTTTTTTTTTTCAACTTTAGTACATATCTCGGGCATTTTTGGGAATTTTTTCACCAAATTTTCAACATGGGGTTTTTGGGACCCCTCCTCATGAGTTCTTGAACTGTCATGGCGTTAATTGGCCCCAAAAGGTGATTTTGCGGTCTCTGCACGGAATCACCTTTTGGAGCCGATTAACAAAATGACAGTGCCAGTGTTCTTGAGGTGGGCTCTCAAGAAGCCTATGTTGCAAATTTGGTGGAAAAAATCCAAAAAATGACTGTTTTACGAGCGTGCATTGCGCAGCTACTACGCAGGCTCGTAACTTTGTGAATTTGCAGTATTTTCATGCCAGATTTTCAACATTGGCATTTTGTCACACCTCCTAGTGAACAGTATAGCTGTCATTGTTCACATTCTGGCAGAAGTGTGTTTTCACAGTTGCAGCACAGAATAGCAAGGTCGCAGTTGGAAATCAGTGTTCGGGACAGATTAAGAAAATGAGAGTGACACTGCTCATGAGTAGATGTCCTGAAATGGCTGCATTGAAAATTTGGTAATAATACTCCATAAAATGACTATCTTACAAGTGTGCATTGAGCAGCTTGCACGCACACTCGTACCTTCACGAATTTATAATATTTTCACTCCAGATTTTCAACATTGCCATTTTCCCCACACTTAGTTATGAACAGTGCAGCTGTCATTTTTCCCATCCTGGCCGAAATGTGGTTTTGCGCTTCTGACACAGAATAGAGCGGTCGCTGTGGGAAATCGCTGTCCAGGACAGATTAAGAAAATGACAGTGATACTGTTCATGAGCAGAGGTCCTAAAATGCATATGTTGAAAATTTGGTTATGATAGCCCATCAAATGACTGTGTTACAAGTGTGCATTGTACACTTTCCACGCACTATGTAACTTTGCAAATTTGTAATATTTTCACGGCACATTTTCAACAGTGGCTGTTTTTCACACCTCCTTATGAACAGTACGGCTGTTATTTTTCACATCCTGGCTAAAATATGTTTTTGCACTCCTGCCAGAGAATAGCACGGTCACTGTGGGAAATCAGTGTTTGGGACAGATTAAGATCGAACGAGTGAGAGGGGGAAGTGACCAAGCTCAACTGAGCTTTGTCGGGACTGCTGTGGATTTGTTTGTGGGCAGAAAAAGGCCCCAACGCAAGAACCCAGTACAAAAGGGCAGCCTGCAGCACTGGGAGAAACAGTATGAGTGAGTGAGACAGGGAGACTGAGTGAACTCAACGGAACTCTATCAGGACTGCTGCGGATTTCTTTGTGGGCAGAAAAAGGCGCCAATGCAGGCAGGAGCCCCGTACAAAAGGGCCACTTGCAGCGCCAGGACAAATAGAATGAGCGCATGACAGAGGGAGACTGAGCGACCTCAGTGGAGCTCTGTTGGGACAGCTGTGGATTTCTTTGTGGACAGACAAAGGTGCCAACACAGCCAGGAGCCCCATACACAAGCGCAGCCTGCAGCGCCAAGAGACACAGAACGAGTGAGTGACAGCGTGGTAGTGAACGAGCTCAACAGAGCTGAATTGTGACTGCTGAGGATTTCTTTGTGGGCAGAAAATGTGGCAATGCAGGCAGGAGCCCGGTACAAAAGGCCAGCTTGCATCACCGGCAGAAACGGAATGAGTGAGTGAGAGAGCTCAATGGAGCTGTGTCAGGACTGCTTCAGATTTCTTTCTGGCCAGAACAAGCTGCCAATGCAGGCAGGAGCCCAGTACAAAAGGGCAGCCTGCAGCAGTAGGAGACACAGAAAGAGCAAGTGAGGGAGGGGGAGTGAGTGAGCTCAACGGAGCTCTGTTGGGACTGCTGCAGATTTATTTGCGGGCAGAAAAAGGCAGCAATGAACGCAGGGGCCCTGCAAAAGGGCAGTCTGCAAAAGGAACAGAATGAGCAAGTGAGAGAGGGGGAGTGAGCAAGCTCAACGGAGCTCTATTGTAACTGCTGCTAATATCTTTGTGGGCTCACGAAGGCGGCAATGCAAGCAGGAGCCCGATAGAAAAGGGCAGCCTGCAGTGCTGGCAGAAACGGAATGAGCGAGTGAGAGAGAGGGAGTCAGCAGGCTCAACAGACCTGTGTCAGGACTGCTGCAGATTTCTTTGTGGGCAGAAAAAGCAACCAACAGAGGCAGGAGCCCAGTACAAAAGGGCAGCCTGCAGAGCCAGGAGAACCAGAATGAGCGAGTGAGAGGGGGGAGTGAGCCACCTCAACGGAGCTCTGTCGGGACAGCTGTGGATTTCTTACTAGGCAGAACAAGGTGCCAATGCAGGCAGGATCCCAGTATAAAAGAGCAGCCTGCAGCACGGGGAGAAACAGACTGAGCGACTGACAGAGGGGCAGTGAGCGAGCTCAACACACTAACGCAATCAAGCATTTGGCATTGACAAATGCTTTTTTGTTTACCTGCAATATGCTCCGATACTCAACCAGGCTCTTATCTACCATTGTGGTCACAGCTTCCTGGCCCCCATATCCCAACTTGTGCCTCACTTGCCATGATCTCCCATTCTGTCATGGCTTATGCTCTATGACAGAGATGTTAAGTCAGGATTTTGACCCCTCTGGAAAAGCAAACTGGTTGAGGGAGAACATGCACATTGAACCAGAGAAAGTAACAGGTGTCATCCACTGACTGGGGTTCATCCTTTGTTTCTTCCACAACAGGCACCAACCATAGAGCTCTAAACACATTCATGTTTGTATTTGGTGTGCAGATACAAAACTTTGCTCAATAACTCTGACCCGATCTCCATAGTTTCCAGCTACACCACCACCTGTTGTGACTCAGGGGAGGTATTGCAGCAGAATCAAGAACCCCACAGTATAAGGAGAGCACTTTCTAGGAGGTTAAGTCCCCTTGCTACTAGCTGCTCTAGTGACCCAGGCCCAGAGCACAAACCAGGGTGCCCATCACAGCCAGTTGCTTCACAGCTACTGTGCAGTCAGACTGGCTAGCAGGTGACATTTTATTGTTAGTTTATTACTATATCATCCTGATTCTATTATCCAAATCAAAGTGTATAAGGTGATCCATATTGGCCTTGGGCTCTGGAGATTAAAACGTGGCTGGGATGCCCTTGTCTTCTCAAACCCAAGCACCAGCTCATAGAATGGTGCACAAAGGTTCTGCAGGCTTGGCACTTAATGACATTTAATGTTTGAAGGTTGTATGGTCCAGTGTGTGGAGCACAGAACTGTGTGAACCATGAGATTCCATGTTCGAATCTCAGGGCAGTTACTGTCTCATTGTGTGCCCATGAACAAGTCACTTAACCTATCTCTGCTTCAGTCCTCCAACTGATAAAATTGGATAGAAGAAGGAGGAGGAGCAACGTGTAATTGTAAGTGAGTAGCTGAATAAAGAATATATCATCAGTCTAGAGCAGGCAGACTCAGTAGGGTATAGGCTGAGGGAGCACCCTTTTAGCCTGCAGAGATCCAAGAGTGACCTGAATCTATTTCCTTGATTGGGTATTGCCTTATAACAGCTAAAAAGTAATGGGATCACCAGCTGTTGTGGGAACCCCAGGGGGATTTCCCCTCATAGCAAACCATCCAGTGTTTTTTAATCCTGTGTCAGGTGGTCCTAAAGTTAATTGAGGGAGATTATGGTGTGGGGAGGGTAACCCTGAAGACTGGCACATATCGAGACGTTGAGCACTTGAAGGCATCAGGCAAAAGCTAGTACTGACAAAGCAAATGGCAGGAGAGTAAGGTAGGAGATGAATCCCTTGTATTGAGGGAGGAAGAAATTCCTGTGTCGGCCATGCCCTTGATACTGGCACAGCAGAAAGGGAAAGACAATCAAGGGGACTGGCATGTTTGCCTGGCAACATACATGGCTATTTATGGAATGTGATTCGGCAGGCCCTTACTGAAATAAAGTTTTAGGAGGGTCGGAGGGTAGCTGGCAAGGGAACTCCCAAACCTTGATGTTGTCCTCTGGTAAAGGAGCTCATGCTAAGTGTATTTATTTATTTATTTGTTTTATTTAGTTATCTGTGTCTGTCTATCTATCTTTCTTTCTTTCTATCTATCTATCTATCTATCTATCTATCTATCTATCTATCTATCTATCTGTCTGTCTGTCTGTCTGTCTGTCTGTCTGTCTGTCTGTCTGTCTGACTGTCTGTCTATCTATCTATCTATCTATCTATCTATTTATAGACCTATATCCTTACTTCCGATAATATCTAAACTTTTTGAAAAAGCTTGTAGGGAAGCAACAACAGACTTATTTGGAAGACAACAAAATATATAATCAATATCAGTCAGGTTTTCATTCTAGTTATAGTACAACAATAGCTTTAATAAAGGTAACTTCTGATATTCAGTCCTCACTGGATAGGGGCCTCCTGGTCAGGGCCATGTTTATAGATCTGTCCAAAGCATTTGATATGCTTAGTCATACAGTTTTTTTAGAGACATTGAAGGACACTGTCCTTGACTAAGTGGCCCTGAACTGGTTTATGGACTGTTTATAAAATGGGTAGGCTAAATGAAGCAATGTGATTGGCTAGTTACCCATGCATGAAATATGTTCCATGCATGGGTAAAAAAAGGGGCTGACAGTAAAAAGGCCAATATCCATAAGCCATGGAATGTTGGCATTTTTACTGTCTGCCATCTTTGTATTTGACAAGCGTGAGAAAACTGAGTTGAATTATTCAGCCTACCTGTTTTATAAAACGGAACGATGTTTAGAGCAAACAAAGTGGATTTTAATATTAGCATGTCGGATGAGGAGATGGAGAGAATTTTAACACAGCCACTTTGGCTGAATGTAAAAAAGTGTTGTGCTGTTGACAAAAGTGTCAAAATGAGCCCTGCTGTAGTAGTTTGCTTGGGATTACGGGACACCTGCTCCATTTAAAAAAAAAATGTTACTGCTTGTGCTACGATCCTTGCCCGCTCCATTTAAAAAAATGTTGCTTTCTTGTCCTGCCATCCTCGCCCATCCCCAGACCTAACTGCAGTTCTCCCCACTCCATACTTCTGCTGCTATCGGTTGCAGCTTTTACCCTCACCCGCTCCATTTAAAAAAAATGTTACTCGCCAGCTCCGTTTGAAAAAAAAATGTGCTTTCTTGTCCTGCCATCCTCACCCATCCCCAGACTAAATTCAGTTCTCCCCACTCCATACTTCTGCTATTGGTTGCAGCTTAAATTAATCAGAAAAAAAATCTTGCCCACTTCCTCCCTCATCTTAGTATAACTATGGATCCCAATGGAGGACAAATGTACTACAGCAATTACCAAACACAAAGGCGGAAGGACTATTTTACTATAAATACACTAACTTATGTCAGTGTATTCCTATCTAAATGTGTTTTTAACAAAAAAAACTGTTAAAAAGAATAAAATAGCCCATTTTATAAGTGCAATAAGACACTCCAGGTGTGTGCTCAGAACATATTTTACCACCACGCCAGAGCTAAAGGCACTTGGCCAAGGCCTCGTGCCTTATTACACCCCTGGCCGTGCGGTAAAATATGTTCCATGCACACCCTGTCGTGTCTTATTGCTTACGTAACTGGCAGGACCCAGCAGGTCACTCTAGGAAAGTTTACATCTCAGTTTGCATCTGTTAAATTTGGAGTTCCTTAGGGATCGGTGCTGGGCCCACTTTTGTTTAATCTGTATATGAATGATGCTGGTGCCCTAATAAAAGGGGTGAGGCACCACTCATATGCAGAAATTCAGGAAATGCTTCAAGGTGATTTTGACATTTTACAAGAGTATTACAAGTCATGAAACTTGATACTAAATAGCAAAAAATCTCAAGTTATGCTTTTTGGAAATAAGCAGATGACTATAACAAATTTACTTCAAATTAAAATGCTGACTAAACACTTATTAACACAGGTGAACTCATACAGATAATTGGGAATATGGCTAAATACAAAACTAAAATGGGATTTACATATAGAAAATGTTATTAAAAGATGACATGGTAGATTAGGAGCTCTGTACAGACTGAAAAGATGTATACCAAATAAAGCTAGGGTACATTTAATTAATTTTACAATAATTACGTTGTTTGATTACAGGGATGTGGTGTATGCTGGTGCAACAAAAACTGTATTGGACAGGTTGGATATAGCCTTATATAGATTTGCAAGGTTTGCCTTAGATACACCTCGTTCGGTACACCATGTATAGTGCCTTAAATTGGACTAGCCTTACAGAGCGTAGAAACTTGCATATATTGCACTTAGTTCATCAACATCTGAAACAGAAGACTCCCTCTTATCTGGATGATTTGTTTTGGATACATACATCTAGAGTAGATCTGCGATCAGCACAAAATCTGGAACTAGTAATTCCGAAAACTAGAACGGCAAAGGCAAACTCTGAATTAACAGTAAGTGGGTCTAAACTTTGGAACGGATTACCAGATCACCTGAAAACAAAGATAATTGTCCCATGGTATGAGATAAAAAAATGGTTAAAACAGAAGTCTATCAAATTAATTGACAGTGTCCCTAGTTAAAAGAAAGCACTCTGTATTGTCACTCTTTATTACTGGTTACATTACAATGATTTTTGGCCATTTTTATGCCATTATTAACTGTAAGATGGATATGACTGGACTCTGTATTTTTATAACTTGCCATGTATGTTGTTGTTTATGGATAAATTATGTTACAGGTGTGACAGAATATTCTCTGTAAACATGTATTTTCTAATGTATTGTGTGCAACTTTTATCTTTATGTAATTAAAATTGTTATGGTTTGTATTGGACCCAATTGAAAATGAGTCTAACCACTCAAAAGGTTATCCTTTTCCTGAATTTATAAGGAATACATTTTTACAACATCCCTCTATCTATCTATATCTGTCTATCTATCTATTTAGTTAGTGAGCAGTAAACTACACAGGACTAGAAGTCCTTTTACAGGCATGACCTGGGCCACTGTAAAAAGACAAGTACACAGAACATTAAGTCATGCTGACATTAATTGATTACAGACACAACATCAATCAACAAGTACATTCACAGGAAAAATTATTCTTCAAGTATTCATTATGTAAGCATATCACTTCTGTACTGCGTTTGCTGCACTGGTTGCCTGTTAGATGGAAGATTAGATTTGAAATCCTGGTTTTGACATACATGTCCCTTGACAAGCTGGGACCCTACTACCTTAGGGAATGTCTTGCAACTCATGTCAACGCCCAAGTTTTCAGATCCAGTGCCAATTTTGGATTCTTAGTAATGTATATTAAGTGTCTGTATATTTATTCTAGTGTATTGTAGTGTGCCTTGGTTTTTAGAAAGCCAGATTAAAATGATCTATCTATATATCTGTCTAGCTGTCTGTCTGTCTGTCTGTCTGTCTATCTATCTATCTATCTATCTATCTATCTATCTATCTATCTATGGAATAGAGGATCTCTGGACAGTGCCATGCTCAGGAAATAGAGTGTCAGTATATAACCTGGTGTGCAAGAAAAGAGACAAAGAATGTTATGAACTCAGTTTAAATATACAAGGATGGCTGGGAATGAGAGAGTGTTAACATTTGTTGCAGTAGTAGGCTGCTACACTGCTTGCATGCCATAACAGCCTAGACCTAAATGGTTGGGAGGTTACCTGTGAAACCTTAAGTGAAGCCTGAGTACTGTAGAGCTGATGGTGAACCAATGAGTTGGGGTCTTTAGACCTCAAGAATCTGTGTACAAATTAGCTCTGACCAAATCCCACAGTAAAAATCAAGTGCTTGAATTCCTGAAAGTCACTGTGATTTGTTCCCAGCCAGTGGAAACACAAGGTGCCCTAAATCCTTTCGGTCCTATAACAGCTAGAGCAACCATGACACTGAGTCAAGAGAGCTCCAAGTGAGCATAAGCATGCCCCTAGACATGGGAGTTCCTTGTACCATTTCCACCCTTATGAGATGCAGAAATTCAGACCATTGTCTGTGCTGTCTAAAGTGGGGGTACAAAAATGATGTAACCAAAGTTATTTTTATGTTACAGTACCCTGATTCAGTGAGACAGCCTAGACACTTTGTTTCTGAATTGGAAAAAAAAAGCCATTTTGGGAGTTTTTGGCCAACATGAAGTACAGCTTTAGGTTTTTATACTGGGATTCCTGGACAACCAAATTTGGACTATCACTGGCCCAAATGTGGTTGTATGCTGTTCTAAGTAATAAGGTATAACAGAGTCGGTGTCAGTGTTGAATACTGGCTAGGCTTCCAAAGTGCAGCCCAAGACAGAGCTGAGTGTCTTTAACCACCCAGCAAATGGTGATACGCTGATATCCCATACCCATGAATACCTTAACTATGATTATAAAATGGCAAGGATAAATCCTGGAAGCTGATTGGCTGAAGCAGACTTTGACCCGTGATGATATCTCTGTAGCCTTGTGCCTCACAATGTACTTGTGGTGTGATATCATCTCATGATATACCACACCCTGTCATGTATTATTACTTAATTATGCAACAAAACCCACTTTCAAAAGTTTAAGATAAAGTAAAAAGGAGAAAAATATCCTTTTGTAAAAAAAAAAAAAAAACAACTAGACAGAATGTAAGAACACATCACTTTGCAAATGTGTGGTATTGTGCTGGGATCCCCAATGGTTCTTCTACCCCTAGTTGGCCAATCAGATTGCAGCATGAAACTGCACCACTCCATTATAAAATACTGTTATCTAATTACACATACATGAACATGCACATGCACACACACACACACACACACACATATACACACACTCACAAACACACAAGCAGACACACTATATACCACATTGAGCAATGCACTTGATCTCCTTGGTGCAAGCATGATCACAACACATTTCCTTCAAGGTGGGGAAGGCATTGATGAAAAGATGCAAGCACTCCCAGGAGTGAATGGCATTTCCTTTCTTTTGGAAGAGACTAGACTTTGCATGGCCTCCGAATGGTTGGTTCATACCCCCGGGAAGACAGGAATACTTTTAGTTGGCTCCAAGAATCAGGAATCAGCTCTGTAGAGTGGTCCCAATATGGTGTTAGTATGCCTTCTCTGAGAGGTCTGCAGCTTGACATGGTGAAGTAGGCTTGTGCTCAGGGTGTGATTTTTGATAACCACCTCTGAGTTGAATTTCATGCATTGGCAGCCATCAAGAGTTGTCTTTCTGTGCCGGCCCGTCGGCGCAGCGGTTGAATTCCGCATATGACGCACGGCGACCTGGTTTGGGAACGGACCAGGGTCGCTGGAGGGCCGGCCAGGGGAGAAGGATAGAGCATCCCAAGGACTGCTCTCCTTCTCCGGGGGAGGGTGGGGAAGTGCCTGGAGCATTGATGATTCCTGGCAGAGGCTAGGAGTCACACAGCCACTGGCACTAGCATGTACAGGAGGCGGGGCAGACACCAGGTGTCATTGCACGACCCCGCTTCCCCCAGAAAAATGGAAAAATAGAAGCTGCCATCTGCCTTCAATGAAGCCCACCATGGCTTCAATTAGCTCCTCAGGCCAGCCCTCTGACCTATCCTGAAGACTCACGGCATGCAGGGGATTGCTGCCCAGCCCCCGTGGGGTAAGCCACGAGGTAATCGGAGGCCCGCGCCCGATTTGAGGAGTGGAAGTCCATGGCCCGTGACCGGGCCGAAAGTACCGGGTGGCAGGCAGCTTGGGTGGAAAAATAATAAATAGAAACAAACAAAAAAAAAGAGTTGTCTTTCTATCATAGGAATATTTGCAGACTGCACTCCTAGCTTCATCCTGCTGATCTGAGGACGTTAGTAAAAGCCTTTGTCTCATCCAAGATGGACTAGTGTAATGACCTAGAGGATTAAAGCAACAACATGTGAACCAAAATACCCAGTAGTCTTGAGTTTAAAATCCACAGCAGCCACTTGCATACTGTGTGACCCTGGGCAAGTCATTTAACCTCACTGAGTTCCCAGAATGCACCTGGAAACAAGTTTCTGCTCCTTGTACCCTTACCAGTGAGCAAGTCTAAAAATGAAACAGATGCACTCTATAAGGACTTACTTTGTGGTCAATTGTGTTGCCTGTAGCTGGTTCAGAAAACAAAGAACATATTACGCTTTCTCTGCATTTTTTGGGTGGACAGCCAGTGTGGCAGCAGATTGACCACAAAGTTCTTGCTGTAACTTATAAAGCCCTAAATGAGCTGTGACCCATAAACTATGTAAACTCCCTATCTTAGTCAGCCCTGGGAGAACTACAGCCTCACCTTGGGGGCTGCTTAGGATCCTTACCTCCCACCTTAAGTCTATGAGATATAGAGCCTTTGTAGTAGCTGTTCCTGCTCTTTGGAATGCTCTGCCATGAGAAATCTGGTTAACCCTGTCATGTACCATGTTTAAGGCCATATTGTACAGTCATCTGTTTAGACAGGCATTTCAACACCCAATGCAATTAGTTGTTTTTAGTGTTCATAGCTGCTACAGTAAGTATGTAAGTTTGCATCTGTGATTGTTACTTGTTATTTTGCTTACATATGTTAAAAGTGTTATTTATTAAATTGTTGGAGTGCTCTGGGTTTTCAGAAGCGCATGCTATGAAATAAAAGAACTGCTAGCAAAGAGATATTGTAGGGTTCTGCTGAATGCTTTTCCTGTGTTGATTTATTGACTGTATGTGTGTACTATCCTTTGTGTTTTATTTTGCTGGCTTCATGCTTGCATGTTTTCTGTGCCTCTCTGTAGTTATACCACTTTCACTGAAAACTAATAAAAGGGAAGTGCTGTAATCAAAAACAAGGACCCTACTATAAAATGAGATGATGCACCATTGTTGGGCTTCTCAGGAAACCAAAATCAAAAAACAAACAAGTAACAAAATGCCCTTTCCAAGAACAGCTGACTCATGAAGGTTGAAATGAGCAAACCTTGTCCATTAAAAACATTAATTATTTTAATCCAGCTTGGACAAATTTTTAATAACAATTGCCATTTATAAGGACATCGATTTCCCTTCCATTGAAGAACTGAATCATTTGAAATTCTAGTTTGATTGGGGTGCCTTGAAGAGAAGTTAGCTGCATGTATTGAATCATACTGGTGTGTCAGGCTGTCTAGAGCACGAATGAAACAATCCAAGACTACTGAGCAAGTCCTACTGTGACAGCTCTGTGCCAGTGCAGTGCTGTTAAATCCACATAGATAATGAGATACCAATTAGACATACAGGCCTGGATATTCAAACTGCGCCATTCTGAGGCGCAAGCCCTTGCGCTGCTCAAAATAGTTGCGCAGGGGTGTGGCCGGGGTGATATTCAAAGGAGTTGCACTATTGCGCTCCTTTGAATATCACTCCCAGCTCACACACTTGCGCGTAAGCGCCAGTGGAACTTGCGCCACCGCAAGTTGCCAGAGATGAGCATTAAACTTGTGGTGGCGCCAATACCATTGTGCCACAAATTTCCGATATTCAAAAGGTGACATGCAAATGGGGCCATAATTTATGCAAGAGCGCGGGGGGCCATTTGCATCTATTTATAGCCCCATTTGCATGCCATTGCATGTAGGTGCGCCGATCCCGAGGACTTGCGCCTGGCCACCCTGCTAGGCAGCAACCATCGGGACTGCGCCACAATGCAGCCCGATGCGGGCATTACAGGTACATGTAACACCCCCACACGTACCCGAAGCCCGATCGTGAGGCATAACGTGTGAACCCCCAGTGCCCGATCGCGGGCAGAATGTAACCCCAACCCAAATATCTCCCTGGTGGTCCAGTGGACCGTAAAAGCCGATCGCGGGCAGAATCATCACAAACCCCCAAACATCTCCCTGGTGTCTAGTGTCCCCCACCCACGAAACCCCTCCACCTCGCCCCCCGCAGCCAGCGGGCGACAGTATCCCACCCCGCCTGCCGCCCGTCACGGGACTGACTGTCCGGTAGGGGCTGCATGCCCATTGGTGCAGAGTTACAGCCAATGGGCTTGCAGCCCATACCGTATATGACAGTCCAGATTTTGAATGATATGGGGGTGTTACATGTACCTGTACTGCCTGCGATCGGGCTGTAGGAGATGTGTGGGCGGGAAATGCAGTCCACACTATGCCCTTGTGTCGGGCTGGTGGAGCACAGGGAAAGAGTTGGGAGCCAGCCAGGGGTGGCAGCTGCTGTGTTACGCCCTGCAATGCAGCAGCTCACCTGTGGTGGCCCTCAACTTAAGCCTTTTTTGGGGCTCAAGGTTGTGCAGGCGCAGGTTGGGGGTTGCGCATGCACAACTCTGCACAACCCGACTGAATATCGAGTTGCGCAGGTTATGCATTGATCCTCCCCCTCCTGTTGAGCACGCATTCATTTGCATTGCTCTCTTGCGCAACCTGATGCCAGTGGCGTAACTGCCTCCTGCTGAATATCGCAGAATGGCACATTTTGGACTTGCGCATGAGCAACCCTGTTGCGCATGGCGCAACCCTTTTGAATATCCAGGCCACAGTGTATTATACCGAACACAGAAAATCCATAAAGTTCCATTAAAGTTCACCATTTGATGTGAAAAGTAGGCATCTTTCACTTATGGGCACCTACAAATGGAGCCCCCACTCCCTAATTGCCCAGTTCTTGTATTGTTCATAGTTCTTGACATCCTCACCACCTAAAATGTAGCTGTCTCTTTCCCCATTCTTGCCTTTTCTGATGTTGGAGGGGTCCATGCCATTTTTGGACCTTGCAACAACCCCTTCCAGTACTACTTGGAGCCCTGGCCTTGCTGTTGCCTTTTACCATTGTTTCTTCAGGTCCCCCATGGCTGTAGGCTCAGAATTGTTTTCCTACTCCCCACCACTGTTTTGCCAAGAATGCGCTGTGGTGTCTTTGGGAAGGGGTCTTCTGATGGTTCACTCATGCATTTGCCAGATACAGATATGGTCCACCTTTTTGCCTGACCATGTGGAGTCTGCAAAGGCAGCCATGTCCTATCACTAGGCTCAAAATAAGAGCTGTCTCGCCATGCTTTGCAAAACCAGTTAAGGCTGCCCAGTCAGTTTCATGCATGCCACTGTAAGCAGGGAAACTCTTTCCATGAGAAGACAGAATGGTCATCAAAAAAGGCCACTGAGTTTCAGAAGTGTCCAGCAACAGAAGCATTTAGAGGGTTTTCCCTCAACGCTGTGCAGTCAACAAAAGAGAAGCAGATAGGCTTGGTAGAACACTTCAGCAGTTTGTTGTCTTGAGAATAGCATATGTTATAGTGTTCTTCTTGTTACTCAGTTATCTTTGCAGGAAATACATTCAGTTGTACTGCACCTGGTGGGTAGTCCTGTGTCTCTGACAGAAGAATGCTGTGCAGTCTCTTTGTGCTAAATGCCATTGCTGCTGCAGTAAGGCCATGGGTAGAGAAAGAAATGTGCTTCTGAGAGAGAATAATGCTGAGTTTGGAGAGTAGAGGAGCACAGCTTAATGTAGTTAAAGTGCCATGGACTGCAATTTAACTGTTTCAGTGCAATGAGTGCATCTAAAGGAATGTGGACTTCTGGATCTTGATCTGATATTTTTTTTCTTTTTAGTTCTAGTTTTCCCTCCTTAGCCAGTGGGCCAGGTTGTCCTTCATGTCATTCTCAATTGCTAGATCCCACGCCTACTGAAGTAGTCACAATTGCCCTCAGAAACCCACTGTTTGTTTACTCATATACAGTCCTGGGCCAACCTCCCCAAGTGGAGCTGGACAAGAGGAACGCTGTTTAAAATTTTCCAGATTAGGGATGGTAAGAGATGGCAGTTCAAGCACTGCAACTGTAGGGTAGAGAGGGTGGTGGGATTATTTGCCTAAGTGCCTCCATGGTTTACACCTATGTTTTTTTTTTCATTTCCCCAGTGCCCACTTACCTAGGTCACTGTGGAGTGACCTGAGATGGGAGGCCTTCTTTGGTCATTGGAAAATTGTCTGGCACCTTGTCCACCCATCATCCTCAGACTAACACTTGCTGGCACAGAACTGGATATATGATATCATCACGTCTTACGTCTGCATCCTGCATCATGTTGGCAGCATGACTCCATCCTTTTCTGGAGCTGTATATTCTGGCCCACTTGACTCCATCCCTGAAACACAAAGGGGCAGTCATGTAATGACAGGAGCCATACTTTACATTCTCCATGGCTCAGGATGGGAAGCATCTAATATTGTCTTAATACTGATGCTTGGTGCTACATCTGCTGCCATGTGTGACTACCAGTGATAGATTCTGAAACTCAGGTTGCTGTCAGCATGGTAAGTCATGTCCCTAGCTCTGGCCCCTACCCAGTCAGAAGAACACAACCTGAATAGCGCATGTATGAACAGCTCTGTAGAAAGAGCGAAATGAGGGCAGGCTCTGCTACAGGGGTAGATTAGTGACTGGCAGTTACCGCATCCCCTGTAGCTTCTACCTCAGTGGGAGAGACTGAAGGGAGGGAAGAAAGGTCCAAAAAAATTGGTGACTGGTGGAGAAGGTTAAAGCATAGAGCAATTTAGCTGGCATGGATTTGAAGATGAGGGTTCTGTTCCTGGTCTCCGAGTTATTGTCCATCAGACAGGTGTACATTATTTTACTAAGTCCTGTTCAGATCCCCCCCCCCCCGAGTTTCTAAATTCCTCTGTAATTCCCTAGTGCCTTTATTTTCAAGGTCAAATGCTGCCAATGACAGTCAGTAGAAGGAAAGTCAGCACCCAGAAGAAAAGTCACTTAGGAGAGCTTACTAGAGGTGGGTGAAAGTTGCGAATTCCACTTTTGCGGAACTTCTGTGAAAATTCATACCCCCATAGCATAGAGCTGCAAAAAGCAACCCAGCTGGGCCAATTTAAAACCCAACATAGAGCATCACTTGCCCTGGACAGTGTATGTGACTGCACCACCTAGTACTCCCCACTCCCTCCGCCTCTCCCTCCTTGGTTCTCCCCAACACCCTCTCTATCTTCATTGCCCCCCCATATGTCTAACCCTGCCTGTCAAATCCCTCACCGTACCAACTCTCCTCACAACCCATATACCTCCTGCCACTCCCTTCCTACATCCGCTACCACCCCTCCCCTTTCTCACCCCCCTCTTTTTTTCTGGACTGTGAAATGCCTCACCCCTTGCTTCCTCACTACCTCATTCCCTCTCTCCCATCCACTCTTTCTTCCCATTCTCCTTTCTCTAACTCCCCCAGTCCATGTCCTCTTTGCCTCCTCCTCCTCCTCCCTTCCCCTCTTCCTCCTCCTCCATTTACCCTCCCTCCATTGTTAGTGCCTCACCCTCCCCACCTCCCCTATCACCCCAACTACCCTCTACCTTCTTTCTCCTGCCTCAACTTTGCTGCTGGTCTCCAGTCTGTACTTGTTTTGCCTTTTGCTACCTTACCCTGACAAAATAACTTTTTTACTGAAACAATTCTGGCTGCCTTTTATCTCATTGCCTAAATGCTGTATTATGACTGTTTGACCTTGCACGGTCACCTAATTGCCCGCTGTATGCTCATCCTGCTTTCCTGTATATATTGCTTGTGTATTCTTAGTTTAATTGTGCAGTTAGTTTCTGTATTCTGTTATTTGATGTGGAACCTCTGTGAATGAAACTTTGACTCAAAGGTACTTCCGAGATTGTAATAAATAAATAAATTCAGAAATTTCACACAATTTTCCAAACTTCTGCGATTGGTGCGATTGGAATCTTGCGAATGTGTTTGGCAGATTTTGCCTGTTTTGATGAATTCTTTGGCTAAACTGTGGAATAATACAGATGAATTGTGGAATAACAGTTCCGAGAAGATTTTTTCCACAGTTCAATGAATTATTTCGCAATACATGTATTTATTCTGCAGTTCAGTTATCAGTTCTGCAGACTTTTCTCTCCACAGTTTAATAGAATAATTTGCCATTTATACATTTATTCCACCATTCTAAGTTAGAATTTCCACAAAAGTTTCTAATTTAATGTCAGCAATATCGCAGAAGTGAAATTCGGACTTTTGTGGAAATTCCGCCAGCAGAAGTTTTTTTCCACACACCTCTAGAGCTTACACTGGGCTCTCTGTGGTAGACAAAGTGCAAGGATAGTATTTGAGCTGCATTAGAATTGGATCAAAAGTAAGTCTCCCTTATCCAGTAACACCTCTGACTGAAGGGTGCTACAGTGCAGAGAGGGCTGCACAGCAGTTTGGACTGGATAACCGCACACCAATCTAGGTGTTCTTTAGTTTTGCTTAGGTAATCTAAACATTGGGTGATCATGCCCATGCTAATGTTTGATCAGTTGCATAATACCTGCTTGTGTGTTTTGATGCATGCACCGACTGCAGCATGGGGAGTTGCATCACATCAAAACTATGGATCTGAATATCTCAAGCTTTGATCCCAAGAACTGGCATTCATAAGTATGAAGCTAATTATTTGGCACGTTGCTAACTACTGCACAGCAATTGTTGATAGGTGCCTAATTTCTCTGTTCCTTCCTTCATACTCTGTAATGATAATCAGGTGAGTTAGGTAATCACCCAAATGTAGGCCCTATAGGGGGAGGGGACCTAAGTCAATTGAATGACGAAAATGCTGGAGGATGCTGATTGCTGATAAACAGATATAAATGTTATTAAAGTTCATTCTCAGCACACTTGACTTCAAATAATCTTTATCATCCATTCCTGCCCAACAGCCCCAGCATGTCTTTTTTTTTTTGTTGTTGCTTCTGTTCTCTCTGTAGGTGTGTGGTGTTTGCTATTGAGGCTTCGCAAGGTTTAGCATCTTAGACTTGGCCTGAGACTGCTGGACCTCGAGGCTAAGCAAGAACAAAGGAAGAAACAGTGAGCAGTGAGTAACTGGGAATTAAACAGCCACAAAATTCACCTAGTCAATAAGCAATGAGGAACAAAATCATTTCTTCTGGCAGTGATAGCACGTTGCCTGCACAAATCAGTTTGATTTTTGTATTGTAAGATATAGGAAAAGAAATGTTATGCCCCCACCTGAAAAAATGTAAACCCCTTAAAGGAGCAGTGAACATTGCAAGATGAAAAATTTGTATTTGCTTGGCCCCTGTTCTCTTTTAATTTTCTATCTCCCTGGTAATTAAACTGGCTCAGTATTTAGCCCCCTCCCAATCCTCCAATTTTGCAATTGTAGGTACTCCGACCAGTGATATCATTGGTTGCAATGTGCCAGTGTCTAATTTTGCCAAGGGTGAAGGCAGCTGGTGTGCTCACTGTACTAACTTGTGTAACATTTCATAAGGGTCTGTCACAAACCATATGCCTTTTTCTAACTCTCATCATTTTCATTTTGACAAAAGGAGAGTATGGAAGTAGCCACCAGATAGGGGCTGTGACAGTTTCACTTCTGATGTTATGGGCACAGATGAACCTTATGAGATTAGATGTAACATTATTCTGCAATTCTAAATTAGTTCAGTAACATAAGAAAACCATCTTATAGTAACAATGTAACATGTTTTATCTCAAGCTCAGTTCCTATTACTAAGTGTATTAAATTATTCAACAATACATAACCAAACAGACGGGGGGGGGGTAGAAGTTTGGACAAAGTGTATCTAACTGAAATTTCTGGCTACACTCTGGGATACTGCTGCTGCATGGGCTGCTCCTTTGTTGAAAAAGGAGCAGCTTCTCAATGTGCTCACTTTTCACTGTGAAAAAAATCCATTCTCCGAGTGGGTTCCCTTCTAGTTTTCTTATGTATAGATGAGTGTGAGGGCTGGCGGGCAAAACCATTTGCAGAAAAAGAACAAGAAGCCAGCCACTCCAAACAAATGTTCAAATGTAGTTCATGTTTATTGTAATATTCTTAGTTCTCTTAAGATTCTCAGTGCCCACAGGCTTCTTCAGGGGAAAGGATCTGTAATCAACACTCTTTATCAGTTTCTTATATGACTGTATTCATATAGGACATTGGTATCATCAAGGGGTCTTCTAGTAAGCCCTGCACATTAACACTGCTGGTTACGATTTTACTCAATATTTTTAAGTTCCGGTTTATTTTATGAATAGCTTAATTCTAACATGTGCCACAGTGTGTATCCAAGAAACTGATAGTGTGTTGATTACAGATCCTTTCCCCTGAAGAAGCCTGTGGGCTCTGAGGATCTTAAGAACACTAAGAATATTACAATAAACATGAACTACATTTGAACATATGTTTGGAATGGCTGGCTTTTTGTTCTTTTTCTGCTCACTTTTAACTGAACAGAAGTATTAATTTATGCAAGAGCAGTAACAGCATCAGGAGACAGTAACCGATTGCAAACAGTGATGCCACTGAATGAAGCCCTTAAAATGACACAAAGGGGTGGCTGACAGTGCTTATTTATTGATAATTTTTGAACTGGAAAGGTACACTGAGCTGAGAAAGCTCATTCTCAGCTGCATCCTGGATGTTACTTGGACATGTTTTGCTGAGGAAAAATTAAGAAATAGTAAGACAGTAGTAAGAAATTGTAAGGAATAGGGATGCAGTCACTAGGGGGCATGGTTGGAGGTTGGTAGAGGGGGTCAAACTCGGAAGAAACATGAGAGGGTTCTACTTCACTGAGAGGGCGGTGAAATCACGGAACCCACCGCCAGTAGAAGTGGTAGGAGCTGTTACCTTAAATGACTTTAAACATGCTGAGACAGGGCAAGGGGACTTATAGTCCCTATTGTAGTGCAGCAAGGGTTCAAGGTGTGGGGTATCAGGCAGGAGATATACAAACCACCAAGATAGTAGGTCAATGGGGAGAGGTAGGAAAGCATGGACAGTCTTGATGGACCTTTGGTACCCTCCTGCCATCAAATTCTATGTTTCTATGAATATTGGACACCAAAGAAAATTCACTTACTCTTATAAAAAGCATCATGGGATCTTTAAACTGTTACACAGACAGCCACCAAAAGTGTTGAAGAAGGGACCTTAGTTTAACATGTCTTCTGAAGGACAACCCCTCAGCAGTGCAGTACTCTTGTCAGTGTTGGTTATTAGGCCAGGTTTCTGGTGGGGGACTAGAACAAATGACTTTCTAATCTTCTGTCCTCAGAGGATAGCATGCAGCCTGCTGAAGCACTGACACTGGTGCCTACACAGATAGAAAGCAGAGAGTAAACAAATATGAATTGTTAATGCTGCAATCCTTCTAACCCCTCTAAAGGGTGATTGCTTACAGCAGATTAACCTATTTTTCTTTTTTAGTTAAATGCTTCCCCATTGTAGAGATTATCTACTTACACTACTTCCCCACTGGGTTCTCATTCAGTTCCTATTTCACTTGTGATTAGATCACCATAATAAGACCATTAATATAGTGGGCTTCTAATGATATTATCAAATGGGAAATAAGCCAGGTAATGGCAGTTCCTTGCTAAGTAATAGCAGCAGCAAATTTCTATAGCAGAGCAGCATGAAATTCATAGCAACGAGTAACATTACATCCTCATAAGCTTTTTAAAAATGTGTTTTATTACCACTGAGTGATGCTCCCCTTTAAAAGGTTTAACCAGAAGTCTAGATGCCCTGGAATTCTCATATCAATCCTCCCACATACTATCCCAGCATTGTTTATCAGGTTACAATAAAGCGTCTTAGCTGTCTGTTATAAATAGGCACAAGGAGGAAGCACACGGCAGCAGTGAAAATGAATGGATTTCTGAAAGTCAGCCCATTACAGGGAGAGGAGTAAACCATACATGTGAGACGCTGCTGGCTGAATGGGGGTGGAGGATAGTGGATTAACGCACTGTATTAGAGCTACCGATGCCTCGGGGGAAACTTGGAAAGAAAAGCACAATATTAGGCACAACTGTGCTTATATTCATTAGTTTCTGTATTTCTCTTCCCCCGCATTGTTCTTTACAGTCACTGCAGAGCTTGCACAAAAGCAGGACCTCTGTCTACAATGCTTCATCTGGTCTAGGACCTTGTGAACAGTGCACTGTCTGATCCACCGGGATATCTACAGATTTGGACAGGACACTACCCAAATTTCTACGATGTGTCTGAGAGTTAAACCTTATGAATACATGAGTAGTTTTAGCTACTGATGCATTCTAAATCAGGATAAATCACCTATCCTCTCTTTAGCCATGTATCTGCACTTTAGACAGGTCACAAAGGAATCCTAAGCCACTGGAGGGGCAGCTTGAACAATTCCTGATTACATCACAATGGCCACTGCTGCCCTCAAATCAAAGGAGCAAACTCAAACATAACCACTCTAATTTAAAAGCTTTACATTTCAAAATACATTGGGCTCAATTCTCAAAGCCCCGGTAATGCCACAAGCCCCTGGTGCGGAGATTGTTTGGTGCATGGGGCTTGAGGCATTCTCCTGGCTGGTGAGCAGGATTTTCAGTCCCGAGTGCCAAATGCAACAAGTTAAACCAGCTTTTCCATGGTCTAATTTACACCACAAGCCCTGCATCCCCCTTTGAAAATTGAGCCCATTGTATAAATTGGACACACAATGACCTGAGTAACAATAAGTCATTCATCATTACTCATGGGGGGCATAATTAACATAACTCACTGGTGGCCCTACCCCTCATGAGTTATTGTACTGACCCTCAAATTTGAAGATAAATGACATATTCTTTGTTGGTCCATTGCCTATCCCATATGTTTCCAACCTGCTTAGCCCAGATCATGTATTCAGATTGTAAGCTGTCTACACTGGATCAGCAGAGAATGCACACTGTCAATGTGATCCAAAACTAAATGAACAGAATCAGTAGAACACTGATCCCACTGCATCTCGACATCTGAAGTTATAACCCTCCACTTCTGACTTCATTGTCTGTTGTCATGAGAAGGATCATTGTGCCACAAGCCCAGGATATAGGTGTAGGTAAGGAGTAGATGAACTCATGGGAGACAAATAGCCTGTTTTCATGCTTAGTATCCATAAGGCAGTATAGGGAGGCAGTATAGCACAATTTTTTAAGGCTCTGAGCTGCAAATGTGGTGGCAGCCAGCAGACCAGACCTGGGTTTGAATCCCACAACTTCCACTTGCATACTATGTGACCCTAAGCAAGTCACTTAACTTCCCTGTGCTCCCAGGTAGCACCTATAAAAAAAGTTTTCAGCTTAGTGTGCTACTCCTGGTTAAACAACTAAAAAAAAAATAAAGAATGAAGGCTGGGGGGCAAGATGGCAGACACAACAGAAGCCCATTTTTGCTAGCTGTCTGCCATGCTTTTCATTCATTGTACCTAGCCCTTTGTTTTGACTTGTGTGGATGCTCTTCACCTGTTGAACTTGATGACATAGAAACATAGAAACATGGAATTTGATGGTACATAAGGACTGCTTGGCCCACCTAGTCTGCCCATTTCCCTACCTAATGTATAGGCTGCAGATCCTAGTCAACCAACAGCCTACTTCCTCTTACTCCCCACTAGAATTGCTTTATGTCTGTCCCATGCATTCTTGAATTCCTCCACTGTTTTTGAGTCCACTACCTCTCAGGAAGGCTGTTCCATGTATCCACAACCCTCCCCGTGAAAAAATACTTTTTCACATTACCTTTGAGCCATCCTCCCTCTATCTTCAAATTGTGCCCCCTTGTTCTTGCACATCTCTTTTTCTGAAAGATGCTACCATCTTGGACTCTGTTGATTCCCTTGATGTACTTGAAAGTTTCTATCATGTCCCACCTCTCCCTCCTCTCTCTCCTCTCATCAAGTGTATACATATTAAGCTTTTTTAATCTCTCTTCGTATGTCTTCTGGTGCAGACCCTGCACCATTTTAGTTGCCCTCTCTGGACAGCATCTATCCTGTCTATGTCCTTGCAGAGATGGGGGTCGCCAGAACTGGATGCAGAACTCCAGATGGGGTCTCACCAACTGTCTGTACAAAGGGATAACAACTTTCTGTTTTCTACTGGTGATGCCTTTCCCTGTGCATCCCAGTATCCCACCAGCTCTTCTTACTGCCTTCTCACATTGCTTGCCCACCTTGAGGTCATCTGATATGACGACCCCCAGGTCTCTTTTCATTTCTGTAGTTGTTATTATCTCACCCCCCATTGTGCACTCTTCCCCTGGATTTTTGTTTCACAGGTGCATTACTTTGCACTTCTTTGCATTGAATCTAAGCTGCCATATATTTGACCATTCCTCCAACCTTGCCAAGTCCCTTTGCATCCTCTCCACCCCACCTTCTGTATCAACCCTGTTGCAGATCTTTGTATCATCTGCAAAGAGACATTCTTGTCCTTTCAGTTCCTCTGCAATGTCACTTATAAAGACATTAAAGAGGACCTGTCCCAGTACCGAACCCTGTGGTACCCCACTAGAAACCCCCTTTCTTCAGAGTAAACTTCGTTTACTTTTACCCTCTGCATCCTGTTGTCCAGCCAATTTTTAACCCAGGCTATCACCTTGGGACCCACTCCAAGGCTGTCTAACTTGTATATTAATCTTTTGTGTGGGACTGTGTCAAATGCCTTACTAAAGTCTAGGTAGGCCATGTCCACTGCCCCTCCCTGGTCTACCACATTGGTCACCCAGTCAAAGAAATCTATTAGATTTGTCTGACATGACCTTCCTGCTGTGAATCCATGCTGCCTTGGGTCCTGTGCCACACTGGCCTCTAGGAACTCAACAATTCTTTCCTTTAGAAGTGATTCCATCATTTTCCATACCACTTAGGTCAAACTAACAGGTCTGTAGTTTTCTGCCTTTGTCTTGCTCCCACTTTTGTGAAGGGGAATCACATCTGCCCTCCTCCAGTGCTCAGTACTACACCATCCTCCCATGATTTGTTAAAAAGGGAGGTCAGTGGTGTCACTAATTCTATCCTTGGTTCTTTTAGAATTCTTGGGTGAATCCCAACAGGCTCCATTGCTTTGTCCACCTTCAGGTTTAACAGTTCTTTCAGGACCCTTTCTTCTGTCAGTGGACTGGTATTCAGGGCCAGAATTAGGATTTTGGGGGCCCTCAGCAGGATTAGTGAAGTCATGGGTCCCCCTACTTGGCCCACTTTCACCCCATGTACTTTACTGTAGTCCATATGTGCATCATTTTATTTTATTTTCAGTACAACCAGTGGTATAGCTAATTTTTTTTAGAGGAAGATAGCAGTGTTATTCATTGCGGCTGTTCTTCCCATCCCATCTGTTACTGCCCATCTACCTCTTGTAGACGGGGTCATAGCTTTTTCATGACATAACGATGCCACGTCAGAGTGAGCTGCCAAGTCCTATGCTGATGATAATAAGATAAAAACAATTTAAAAATGAAAAATGCAAACTGCTGTGCTTTGGGTCCCCTGCCACGATCAGGGGGCCCTCAGCGATTGCAGGGTTTGCTGCTGCCTAAAACCGGCTATGCTGGTATTGACCTCCCTATCCAGAGTACTTCTATTCTTTGATTTAGGTACCTCCCCTTCCTCTTTTTTTGTGAATACTGAGCATGCTGGCTAAGCAAAAAGAGTGCCTTATATAGTCCTCAAGGGAATTCATTACACCAGAGACTGTGCCAAATAGAAAAACATTTTTGCTCCAATATGTTGAGTCCAGAGCATGGCAGCATGGGGGGGGCAGCACCCAAAGACCTGCCACTCCAAAGGCTAGTTAATTCTCTGCATCTGCTGCAGTTCACCCTAAAGACATGCCCGAAAAGTTGAGAATATACAGCCTTCACTGTTTTACAACCCTCTGCTGCTGCTCTGACAGACCCCTTTTTCTGTTTTGTCAAAAGACCCTATAGAGCAGCCCTTCTGAAACCCCATCCATGATCCTGTCAACCAGCAATACAACACTGAATTGGTGGTGTGCTTCACTGAAAAGATCCCAATCTAGACTGAGGAGACTGACTGCAGGTCTAAAATCCGGAAATCCCATTCCCAAAACTGGCCGACTGCACTGCACAAAGTATCAGTGGCTCAACTGGCAGCAAACTCGCCTCTGAAGCTGGGAGATCAGAAGGCTGTGGGTTCTATCCCCCACACCAGGCACTTGGGTTAAATCCCAATACTGACACTGTAGTGCAGCATGAGAGGGGTGCTGCACTCTTGAGGTGCTGTCTTTCAGATGAGACATTAAACTGAGGTCCCATCTGTCTGTTGTGGTGGATGTTAAAAATCCTATGGCACTTCTCGAAAAGAGATGGGGAATTTTTTATTTGAACATAAAAACAAAATACAAACCATATGGTGGGTCTTCACACAAATCATAAGATAAAGGGAAACATAAATAAGTATTACAGCACACAGAAAAGCAAATTGCACAAAAATGAGCATTTCACCACCCAAAATCATAAAAAAGAAAAGAAAAACAGAAAAAAAGTATTACAGCATACTGCACCAAAAAAAGAATATGTTCATAACCACAAATCAAAGTATTAAATGCCACCCCTCCCCCCCCCACAAAAGGAAAAGGGGAAGTGTTATCCAATGCAACACAAAATAAAGAGCAAACCCATGTTAAAATGCACATGAATATGGCAAAACCAACTAGAAATCCAAAAACAAAATACAAAACATGTTTCCTGCACAGTAAATAAATATTGGAGATTGAAAAAAAAGGAAAAACATATGAACAACAGATACGTATTGAATGCATACCCCCTCCCCAATGCATCCTTCCCAGAAAACAGAACCATAAAATCAAAAAGAAACCAAAGGAAATCAAAAAATGAAACTCAAAACAGGTATTAGTTCATTACAGCACCCCCATTGCTTAAGTATAGGGATAACAAGTTTAGAATCTTCATTATTCCCGTTGAACAGAAAAGCAATAATGACAAATTAATGTTGCGGCACAGAATTAATTAATGCAACATACAGTACACTTCAGGCTACCAGAAGTAAGACTCCTAGAAACCCTCCACAAAAATCATGGTAACAAAAATCATAACAAAAAAAAAACATAGTATGAAAATGGAATCTCCAGAAACACACATAGCATTGTATCATACATTTACATCTTGAACGGGAGACATAAAAGTGGAGGAAAGGACATATGACACAAAAACCTAGAAAAGGAATGGAAAAGAAAACAAATTATTTACAACCAAAATACTAGGCCAAAAGAACATAAGGGAAGATAAGAAAAAAGAACCATAACTCAGCATTAAAGAGATTTAAACATCCCAATACAAAGCCCAGCACCTTATGTTACCTGGGAATTTTGATGTACAGGAAAAAAATATTATACTTTGGGCAGATCTAAACCCAAATGGAGACCCCTGAATGCTGCTGTCACGCAATCAAAAGAATAGGCCAGGTTACCTAAAAAATAAATAGAAGACAATATTACTCCAGGAAATGTCAGTTGGGCTAATGCAGCCAATAGAAAGGGTCCCACCTATCCTGCCAAGTTTTCCTTTTTTTTTTAATTTAAAGTTTATTCACACATTTTCCACCATAAAAGGTAGCATACAAAGAAGCTGACAGAGACACATTGATACATAGTAAAAAGATGGTGCCCCCCCACCTCCCCTTACTGCAGTAACCCATTACAGTACCCGTAACTGCCGAGCCTCTAATCAAAAGGCCTTGTAAAAGCCTTGAGCCTATTGTAAACTTAGTTTGGAACCAGAGAGATTAATGAGTGAAATGGATCCTAGATTCTAGCATAAGTTACCAGTCTGTTATGTAGGCTGGCTATTGCTTTTTCTGTGCGCAAGTTGGATAAAACTTCTCTTACCCATTCCTGGAGAGAAGGGGAGGACCTGTCTTTCCAATGACGGAGAATTATTTTCTTAGCTGACAAGGCGACCATGGATATGTGAAACTTACGCACCTTGAATCTAATGGAAGACAGGTCCCCCAAGACATATACCTCAGGGATAAAGTATTCTTGGAGGCCCAATATGGGGTCTAAGGAGGTTTAAATTGAGACCTGAAAGGTGGAAATACTTGGGCAAGACCAAAGCATGTGAAAAAGCGTGCCCTCATCTTGCAAACATTTGTTACATTTATTGGAGTCTAAGTAGCCCCACTTGTGGAGCTTAACCGGGGAATAGTATAGATTGTGTAATACATGATATTGCATGAGACGCAGTCTATCCTGAGAGATAAATTTGTGACATGACTTCCAGAGAGAATGCCAATCTAACTGTAGATGGGGGAAAAAGTTGCTCCAAAATCTTGGTGGCCCAAAGGGGCCCCCAAACTTTTTGTGAAACAAAACCTGGCATAATTTAGAGATTACACCAGAGGACCCAGAGAGCGGGGATATCTCGGGTATCAGAGAGGAGATGCTCTGTGAGGGAGGAGTACTCCCCAGGGAGATTACTAGTAGATGTCTCAATTGCAAAACTTTGAAGAAAGAAGAAATCGGGATGTGAAATTTTCTAACCATCTCCTCCGCTGATAGCCAATTCCCCTTATCATCAGTAAAGGTCGAGAGCTTCCCCTCTTTGAGTTGAGGCAACCAAAAATGGGGGATTTGATTCTTGTTAATAGTCAATGATGGAGAGTTCCATATAAGCTGGGCCAGGTCCAGATGGGGAGAGTACTGCAAAAAGGAGCACAACTGTAGGTAGACCTTTAAAGAGGACCTTATTATGGGACAATCTACAGCTGTACTTACTTGAGATAACTTAAGAAAAAATAACGCAAAAGGGTCCAGATTATTGGCCTTAATTGCATCCAATTCTATTTTAAGCCAGATGGATTGTGCTTCCTCTGGGCCGGGAGATACCCACCGTGAACATTTCGCAAGGTGACTAGCCCAATAATATATAGCCAGGTGGGGGATTCACAACCCCCCTTCCAATTTATGAGCTGCCAGCTTATGGTAAGCCAGACGGGGATACCTATCGGCCCAGATAAATTTAGTAAAAATACCATGAACCTTTCTGAACCAGACTAAGGGAACAAAAGCATTAAGAAGGGACAACGGTTAAAAAATTCTAGGAAATACATTCATTTTAATTATATTGATTCAGCCCCATAGAGAGATAGGGAGTTTGGACCACCTCTCTAGATCGTGTGTAATTCCCTGCAGTAAAGGATCTAGGTTTTCCTTGAACCATACTAAGGGGTTATGTGAAAGTTTAATACCCAGATACTTGAAAGACCTGGGAGTTCAGCATAGCCCCAAGGGACTAATATCAGTTTTGAAGACTTTGTCATTTAAGGGGAAAAAACAGGGACTTACTGGCATTTAATTTATAGTTAGACAGAACACTGAACCTTGCCACTTCACTTAGTAAGGCCGGAATCGAGGATACCAGATGGGACAAATGTATTAACAGGTCATCAGCATATGCGGTAACCTTCACTTCATGCCGCCCAATTCTAACTACTTGTATGGAGTCATTATTGAGAATGTTTTGGATAAGAGGTTCCAGACATAAATTAAATAATAGAGGAGAGAGGGGGCACCCTGTTTAGTACCTGAATAAAGTGGAAAAGAGTGGGAGAAGGCCCCATTCGCAGAAATCCTTGCCGAAGGGTTCTTATAAAGGGCGGCAATCCAGGAGATAAACAGAGAAGGGATATGGAAAGCCTCCAAAGTATGAAACAAGAAATTCTAGTTCACATGGTCGAATGCCTTCTCTGCATCCAAGGAGACCAGGCCCACTGGGAACCACGCGTCCCTGGTAGCCGAGAAGACATGCGACAGAGTGTGTAAATGATCAGAAGATAATCGCCCTTTCATGAATCCAACTTGGTTTGTACCCATTAACCCAGGAAGAACCAATGCTAACCTGTTGGCCAGTATTTTGGAGAGAATCTTAACATCCTGGTTTAAAAGGGAGATAGGTCTATAACTTTGAACCTTATCAAGGTCTTTATCAGGTTTGGGAAGCAGAACAATCAGGGCCTCCAAGAGATATGGATCTGTATCCTCCCCAGATAGGATGTGTTGAAATAAATGACCAAGTATTGGTACAAGAAGGTCTCAAAAGACCTTATAGAATAAAGGAGAAAATCCATCTGGACCAGGGACCTTGTCGGCAGACAATTCACTAATAACCTTGGCAATCTCCTCCTGAGAAATAGGGACAACCAGAAATTCACCGCACCTGTCAGGGAGAAAGGACAAGTGGGAACCTCTTAAATAACCTTGAATGTCTTCTAGGCAGGTAGGGTGCTCCATGTCACTATACAGTTTAGAATAATAAGCAGCAAATTCCTGGGCTATTTCATTGGGAGACACTTTGAGAGTTCCGTCTGCTGATGACCTGATAGACGGGATGAATCTCATTGACTCCTGCTGTTTAAAACACAATGCCAGTAAACGTCCCGCCTTTTCCCCCTGATCTGTGTATTTAGCTCTGGTACAGATAATAGCTAGTTCTGCTTTCTCTTGAAGTAACCCCAGATATTTATAATTTCATTTCAGGAGTTTCTGAGTATCCTCATCTAGAGGATTAGTCAGAAGGTTTGTTTCCAGAGATCTAATCTGGGATAATAGGGATTTAAGGTCTTCCTCTGCTCTCTTTTCCTACCAACCGCCATGCTAATCAGTATCCCTCTCATGGAGGCCTTGAAGGCCCCCCACCAGATATCAGGTTTTACACCCTCTAAGGGGTTTAGTGAGGAAAAATATTCTATTTTTTCCCTAATAAGTTTACGGTATTTAGCATCTTTAAGAAGTTGATCATTGAGCTTCCATCTAGTTTCCCTGTTAAATGAATTGAGCAGTACCAAATTGCATGCCACCAGTGAGTGGTCGGAGATTGGGCCAGGTTGAATTGAGGAGGTCTTCACCCCAGGCAGGAGGCACTGGGAAATAAGTCCAGGAGGTCCAAAGTGAAACATGCCCCTTGGATCACCCCTGCCCTTCTGTGGCAACTTAAGCAACGTGACAATCTTTGGCACCTTGCTGTTGCTACTGGCCGTTCAGCTGACAGGCAGTCCTATGCTGCTGCCCGTAACCAGTGCACCTGGGCCATCCGCAAAGCAAAGGCGGAATACTACCAAGCCTCTCTTACCTCCTCCTGGGGGAACCCCAGGTGCTTCTGGGACATCAAGCAACTGAATGGTCACTCCCAGTCCCCCTCTCCTTCTCTTCTCAACATCAATGGTACCGTCTCCTCTGACCCTGCCCTCATTGCCTCCCACCTCAATAACTCCTTTACCGACCTTAGCTCAGTACTTCCTGGTAACTTTTTCAGTCCACCTCCTCCATCTGTACCACCACCGATTGCCTGCCCCTCTTTCCACCTGCGTTGTGTCACCATGCAAGAAGTTAGGCCTTACTTGCTAAAAGCCCTAAAAGGTAACACCATCGGTAATGACTCACTTGATCCCTGCCTTTTACGCCAGGTCTTGGATCAGGTCCTCTCACCTATTACATGCATTTTCAACAAATCACTCTGTCTCGGAAAATTCCCTGCTGGAAGATGCCACATTTACCCCTGTCCATAAAAGGTGGTGACAGGACTCTTCTGGGTAACTAACGACCCATCTCAATCCTCCCCCTCTCTAAGGCGTTAGAAAATTGTGGCGTCCCAAGTCTCCTGACTACCTCTGTAAGTACAATGTTCTCTGCCCTGAACAACACGGGTTCAGAGCAGGTCATAGTACCAATACAGCACTCCTGGAATTTTCCAACTTCCTCCCTGCCTCCTTGGACTCTGGTGCCCTGGCTGGTGCTATATTCATTGACCTGTCTAAAGCATGCGATACTGTTTCGCATCCTCTTTTGCTCTCCACCCTCAACCTAATAGGCTTTGCCGCAGGACCTGTTTCCTGGTGCACCAGCTATCTCTCCGCCCACTCCCAATGTGTGAAAGTCAACGGTACTCTCTCTGAGACATGCCCCATTCACTCTGGGGTGCCGCAGGGCTCAATTCTTGGACCCCTACTATTCTCACTCTTTCTTAACTCCCTACCCAGCAGTTGTACGGGTAAGATGCTTCTCTATGCTGATGATGCTGTTCTCGTTGCCTCCCACAATGACCCCATGCTGCTACAGAACTCCCTCCAACTAGTCTTTGACTCTGCAGCTACCTGGTTCACTGAGCACCGACTTGTTATCAACCTTAAGAAAACAAAACGATGCTCTTCTCCCACCCCCAAAATAAGTACAGCAAGTTTCCCTTAGCTGTCCTCCACACCAATCTGTCATTGACCAGGTGGAATCCTATAAATATCTTGGTATAACCTTTGACCCTGCACTTTCATTCCATGGACATATATCTGCCCTAAATTCTGTACGCCAACTCACGGCTAGGCATTCTTTACCGGCACAAGAAATGCCTCCCTCCTGATGCCCTCCGCCTGGCTGTCACCTCCTCTGTCATGTCTCTCATTGACTATGCTTCGGTCTATGGCTCAGCAGATCAGACTGCCCTCAACAAGGTTCATCTCACAGTAAATAAGGCCTGCAGACTTATCACTGGTGCTCCCAGACTCACTCACATGTGAGCTGTACACCTAGCTACCCTACTCAACCTGGAAGAGCGACTCATGTATCAGACATGCCAGCTCACCTTTAAAGCCCTGCATGGCCTATCCCCATGGCCTATCCAACTCCATTCGCCGTACTGCACCGACCCTGATCACGCGCAGCTCGTCAAGAGCTACCCTAGTTATTCCGAGAGCCAGGACCTCACAAGGTCAGAGGGCATTCCCCTACCGTGCGCCCCACTGGTATAACTCCCTCCCTGCCAGTGTCTCAAACTCTCTAACCTTAGCTTGCTTTAAGCCCAGGCTCAGAAACTTCCTGCTTAGCTCTCACAAATGCAACTGCCGCTAGCCTAGTGTAAAAAAAAAAAAAAATATATATATACTCTGTTTGACAATGCTCACTGAGCGGCTCCCCCCTTCCTTTCCCTACTTATTCCTCCTCCCCTATCTCCCTCCCTTCTACCCCCACCAGCTCTCCCCCGACCATAAGTTTTGCACCTTTTGTTATCTTCTGCTCATTGGAGATTGTACTCTATTGTAACAAAATTGTAATTGAACTGTAACTTTTTTGTTTGTAAGTACTGTGTCCCTTGTACTACTGTTCTGATGTCCTCTTTGTGACGAGGTACCTTTGTAAATGAGCCTCTGGCTCAAAGGTTTCTAAACTGATGTTTAACTAAATAAATAAATAAATAAATAAATAGTCAATGCGGGACTGTGAGCCATGCGCCATGGACCTGAAAGTAAACTCTCTGGAATCAGGGTGTAAGATGCGCCAGACGTCACAGAGCCCACATTGTGGGCTCATCTAGTAGCTCCCTGAGTGTCTTCTGTCCAGGGGTAACTCCACCTGGGCCACTACCCAGTCTATCTAAGTGAGATTCAAATACTTGATTGAAATCTCCCCCTAAAATAATTTTAATGGGAATCATTGGGAGAATGATAGACATAAGTCTCACAAAAAATCCGGGGTCGTCCTGATTAGGGCCATAAACACAGCCCAATAAAATTGGGACAGACGAGAGGGTACCTCTGACCAAAATGAACCTACCCTCGGTATCTTTGATCACTTATGTAGGAGAAAAAGGGATGCTCCTGTTAATCATGAGCATGACCCCACAGCTATTTGTTGCGCCCTGGGCACTGTAAATCGATCCCACTTGTTGCCTCCTTAATTGCAAAGCTTCCCCTTCTAATAAATGGTTTTCTTGCAAGAAAGCTATCTGTGAATTAAACAAACTTAAGTGTTTAAGAACCTGAAATTGCTTATGTTGCTTTCTGATCCCCTTAACATTCCAAGACACAAATGTTAACTCATTTACCATCCAGAAGAGATATCAAACCGAAATAAATATACTCAGCACACGAGATGCAAAACTCCATTACATGTATCCCCAGGGTTACTGCAGTAAAACCCACCCTCCTTTCTAACCCACCCAGAAGTAGATAACCCCCATCCCCTGTAACCCCCAACCCCCGACCGCACCCCTACCCTCCCCCAATCTGTCACAAGCTACGTTCAGCACAGTACTGGTTCTAATCCCTCTGCTCCTGACCCCCGATGGCAAGGTTTGCTATTTAGCACTGTTGCACACTAAGGGCAGCCTTCAAAAATCGAGCCCTGCCAGTTATACCCCCAACAAGAATGAGTGGTTCTGGGCCTTCTCCTCATTCCGACCAAGGTATGTGCATGAGAAAAAATAACCTAGGGGGGCTATGATAAGGCAGTCCCAATGCCCACTCACTCGTGGTAACCCATATTAATATCGAGGGCACTGGTTTCAGCAACACCTGGAGGGAGAAGTGCTCCAACTCACATTAAAGGTGAGAGTTAATATAGGAAAGCTGAAAACTATAGACCAGAGGAGAATGGCATTAAAACTACCTTTCCCCACTCACAGTTAGAGTCCAGTAAACAGGGCCTCCGTGAGAAATTGAGAGTGCAGCCTTCCAGCTAATCAATGCTCCTGTTAAAGCCCTCGTGAGTGGAGTTTCCCCTCAGGTCCCTAAAGGTAGGAGCGCCCTCTAGCGGTCAATTCCCAGACCCAGCCCAAGTGGAGGGTGAGATGGAGAAAGCCCAGGACCATTCCAACAACAGCCTTGAAGGAGAAAACAAAAAAACTAGCCCACTACCAAACTGGGCCCTTTCAACCCCCAGCAAAAATTGTCACCAAAAAACCCTGGCTTGCAAACCCCCCCCAAGAAGGCTCGAAACGCCAGTGTCCTTTACATTGGGCCACTATATGCCCATTATGAAACGGAAAGAAAAGAAGGAATGGGGTGGCTTGCGGTGACCCCCCAAGTTCACTGCAAACTATGCATTCGCCTGAGTCTTTACATTGCTAAGATTTCTCAAAGGAAAGAAAAATAAAAGTTCAAGTTCTTGGCTCCGTGCAGTGCTCGGTACTACACCACAGCCATTCAAGAGTCTTTGAAGAGATCAGGCAACATGGACTTAAGGTTTCTTCAGGGTCTTCATAGCTGTTCCAGGATCCATTAGTTGAAATCTGTAGTCTAGCCGGATAACTCATTCTGAACTTCAGGCCTGCAGCAATTAGCTTGGAAACAATAGGGTGAAACACCTTGTGTTTCATGCGGACCGAGATGGGTAGATCTTGGGAGATTCTCAGCTTTATGTGTTCCCAGCGAACCTCTTGTAGGGAGGGCACTTTTTTGTAGAAAATGTTGTTTCTCCAGATAATTCAGGAACCGGCATACGATAGGGAAAGGGGGTTCCTCCAGGGGAGTCTTAAGCCGTAAAGCCCTGTGGGCAAGCTCTATAATGTAGCCAGAGCCAAATGGGGATGGGCCTGCCACCTGCTCCACCAATTTCCGAATAAATGCCTCGACATTTTGGTCTTCCTCTCCTTCCGGTAGACCGAGAACCACCACATTATTTCTTCGGCTCCGACCCTCAAGGTCCTCAACTTGGCTTCTAGACGAGACATTTTATGGCGCATTGAGACCAATTCAGGGTCAAGGCTACCAATTCTTTTCTCAATAGAAACAATGCGGACTGCGTTGTCGGAAACAGACAATGAGAGCTTGTCTAATTTTCTGGATAACGACTTCAAGTCCGTTGCCATGTCCTTCATTTCCTCTCGAAAGGGTTTGAATTCCTCGAGAAATCTGACCAGTGTTAGAGGTTCCTGATCACCACTTTGGCTCGGGAGATCAGAGCTAGAACGACCCGAGGCCCTGGATTTCTTAGAGGCCTTCTCAGGGGTTGCTGGAGGGGTGTGCTTCTGTGGGGCTTTCTTCACATAAGCCTCCATCCGTCCGAAAGATAACCAGACCAGATTGCAACAGCTATCGTACAGCGTGAAAACTTAGAAATGAGAGAAAATAATAAAATAGAGCACCAAGATGAGCTAAATAAAAGACGGGAAGCGGGAGCTGCTTGAGGGAGCTGCTACTCAGCACTCTGCATCACGTGATCCTCCCTGCCAAGTTTTCCTAACAGTTTTCATGCTGACCTTCCTCCTTTCCAAATGTTTGATTAGAAACAAATCATTGTGAATTAAAAAAAAAATCATTTAAATGGAGTTAATTGCTGCTGTTGCAACACCAATTTACATCTCATCTGCCACATCCAATATAGGAAACAGCCCATCAGTATACGTAAACTACCTGAGTCAAAACGTATCCAATGAGAGGGGAAAAAAGTCTCTGAATAAGCAGTCAGAGGACATAAAACTGAATTCTTGGCTGTCAGGAGCTGCCAAAAATCTATAATAAAGGGGCAATGGAAATATAAATGGTCAAGTGTTTCAAGATGGGTATTAGAAGTAGTTCTCGGGCAAGTGTGTTCTGAAACCTCTTTGTTTCTGATTGCTCTTCGCATTTATTTTCTCATGGATCCCTAACCATACAATATCCTAAAATTTAGAAGGAAGCCATTTATTAAGCAGTGTAACAGAGAGAGAGCAAGCTGAATTGGTCTGCTATATGCAGAAAACGGAGCTGCTGAATAATGAGTTGTAATGATGTAAGTATAAAAGGTATGGCAATCCATTGTCAGTATATGCTGTGGCTGAATACCCCATCACTTGATATAATCAAAACAAGCTATCCACTCTAAGGACAATTTATATTTAAGATTATTTTTATGTCGGAAATTATTGTCCTGCCATTCCAAAAGAATGTCCCGTAATGTACCCATAAACCAAGCTTTCCACTGTAAATCAACATCTTTCAATGGGGTAGCAAATTGGTGTAGAAAAAAAATGGACCCAAAAAGACCCAAGAGATTTATCATTCCCACACTACCCTCTTTACGTGGTAAATAGATAACTACCCATTTAAGTGGATTGAGCCTACTACCCCTTAGCCTTTTAAAAAAACAAGAATAGACCATGGTTTCTCTGTGTCATGGAATAGGATATATATGACTTAAAAACAAAAATACTGGAATTAAAAATGTCTTAAGTAAATACAGTCGCTTAGCCTTACTCATAGACCATTTATTCAAATCCAATACTAATCACTGATCTTTGTCAGTTTGGAAGTCCCAATTAAATATCTGCATTTCCCTGGACCGAAAAAAAGTCCTTCTAATTTACATGGTTGCGTTGCGAAGGGAATTGTCCCCAACATTTCAGGAACTGCTCCATCTATACTTAGAGGAGCTATGGCGATGGGGATACAGACACTCTTATTTACATTGATATGGGCCCCTATAACTTTCAACAGAGCCCTTACAAACTGATATACATGAATGCCAGAGTCTTTTTAACGTACAGTCAATATTAAATGATCAGTATAAGAAATTGAAGTCACCGTAGTGGAACCCCTGGAAGTAATACCCAGTATACCAATAGATTTATTTAAGATCCTCACAATCGGGTCAACACATATAATATAGAGGAGGGGGCTAAGTGGACAGCACTGACGAACCCTGACCTTAACCTCCACCTTCCCACCTAAGCATTTATTGTCATAGGGCCGAGCAAAGGCCCCTCTATAACATAACTGGATCCATTTAATATAAATAGCAAGAAACCCACAGGAGTATAGACCCAGCCACAGATAATCATGTTGAATTCTGTTGAATGCCTTAGTCTGGTCCAGACTAACTAAATACCCTTCTGTGTTAGGAAGAGACCCCTGGTGCATATTTTCTTTAAGAAGGAGCAAGGCATCAGAAATCTTATGACCAGGGATAAAACAAAACTGGGAGTCATGTATAATGTTGCCCAATGCAGTAGATAACTAAGATCCCAAAAGCTTGGCTAGGATTTTAAAATCAACATTTAAAAGAGTAATTTGTCTCCAATTTTTGAGGTCAGTTTTAATACCTTTTTTGGACAAAAAGGTCAAAAGTCCTTCAGACATCTGGTCCGTCATTTGAAACAAGTCCAAAAAACTTTGAAAAACCAATAAGAGTTAGTTTAGGATCAGTCGGAACAGTACCTGGTACAGTTCCCCAGGCAACCCATCTGACCCCGGGGCCACTTTGGAGAGTAAGCTAGAAATAACTGTATCAAGTTCTTCTAAAGACACTGAGGCTGTCAATGAAGCCTGCTGTGACTGGGACAACTGAGGAACCTCAGCTGCAGTCAGCAGCTGTTCTAGCTTTGACTGAGCCACATTCAGAGGAACATTTTGTTTAGTCAAAAATCTTTCCATCTCTAAAAGAATAGAATGATTATTGTGGAGCGCAACAACTTGCTCATTTATTAGGGACTCAATCTTACTCTTATGTAGTCTGGACCTACAGTCATCAAGTGGATTGGTCTGGTATCTCCTACCCTGTGTACCAAACCATTGTTCCAACTCCAGTGATTTCCGTCTGTCATATTGCAATGTCAGCAATTTGTCTTTCACTTCAGACAATTCAGCCGAAACATCAGCCCCAGAATCTGTTGGGAAAGTAAATCCATAAAAAGTACCTTCATCTGATGATAGGCAGAAGCATGCTCAGTGCTCCACCACAAGGAAATGGATTGAACAAGAGCAGTGATGGCCACCTTGGTATCAGTCCACCATTGTATGGCAGAATCATTTAAGAAAAGGACAGATTTTCTATCATCCAAGACTATTTGCAAGTTGTGGAGTACATCTGGATCCTCCAATAACCCTGAGTTAAGCCACCAAACCCCCTTACCAGAAGTTCGGGGGGGGGGAGGAAATATAAAGGCTAATCAAGGCATGATCCAAGGATTCTACTGGAATGGTGTCAGTGCAAGTTATGGGAAGGGACTTGGATGTAAACCAATAATCAATGCGAGTAGATAAGGTACCTTTAAAAAAGGTATGTGCCGGCTGTTTACTGAAAATGGCCTGAACATCTGTCAAGGATGCCATTCGGATCATAGATCTAAGAAAAAGCATATCGATATAAACGTTCATCCCTGGTGAAGTTTTGTCAGATTTCAATAAACTGATACTAAAATCACCACCCAACAAGACATGATGTTTAGTATTGAGATATGGTTGTACTTGTTTCAAAAGTGTTACACTTTGTGCTTTGGTCTGAGGAGAATAGACATTAATGAGTCTATAAGATTGACCCCGAAAGCTAATATCCAGTAGCAATACTCTACAAGGACAAATGTTCACTAATTTATGCACCTTGATAAAGGAAGATGTAAAACAAATAACTTGGTCACTGCACGGGGTCTCACCAATAGACCAATAAGAATCACCCCTAACCCAATCCCTTTGTACAACAGAAATATCCCAAAGAAAATCTAACCTTGTATCCTCTAGGAAAAAAAATCATAACTGTAGGCTTGTAGAACAGAAAAGGTGGTTAATCATCTAAAGTCAGATTTTATACTGTTCACATTTAAGCTAGCAATCTGAAATAGAGCATGAGAGTCAAGAAGCAGCTGATCTCTGCCCCTGACCAGGGCGCACAGCTCTGTCGGATCTCAGGACCCAGTCCCCAGACAGATGGCATCCCTGGAGCCGCTGCCCGAGACCACAAGCCTGGCCACAAAACCTGAAGAGCTGATCTCTGCCCCTGGCCAGGGCGCACAGCTCTGCTGGATCTCAGGACCCAGCCCCCAGACAGATGGCATCCCTGGAGCTACTGACAGAGACCACAAGCCAGGCCACAAAGCCTGAAGAGCTGATCTCTGCCCCTGACCAGGGCGCACAACTCAGCCAGATCTCAGGACCCGGCCCCCAGATGGACGGCATCCCTGGAGCCACCACCCGAGACCGCAAGCCCAGCAACAAAGCCTGAAGAGCTGATCTCTGCCCCTGACCAGAGCACACAGCTCTGCCAAATTTCAGGACCCGGCCCCCGGATGGACAGCGTCCCTGGAGCTGCCGCCCAAGACTGCAAGCCTGGCCACAAAGCCTGAAGAGCTGATCTCTTTTCCTGCCTAGATCGCACAGCTCTGCCAGATCTCAGGACCCGGCCCCTGGATGGACGGCATCCCTGGAGCCACCCGCCCGAGACCGCAAGCCTGGCCACAAAGCCTGAAGGGGTACTGCTGCTGCTGAACCAATCAGAAAGCGAGCACTTCCTCTGGCTATGCTCCGATTGGTCACTTTCTGCTCTCTGTCTGTTTGCCACCTGGCGCTGTTTAAACTACTTTTTTGAACTTTAGTCAATAGCTAAAAGATCTGTAATTACTGCTGTCTAGCAGAACTGTTTAAACTGTTGCATTTAGGGCCGATTTACTATATAAGAGTGATTACAGTTCTTTCCTGAATATCTGTCTGTCTCAATGCCCTTTGGCGCCTCTACCCCTTTGTCTTGCTAATTCTCCTGCTGTGACTGTCTGCCACATAGCCCTCAGCCTGCTCTTAAATTCCCCTGTCTCTCTCTCTCTCTCTCTCCCTCTCCCTCCTGCAGTTGATCTCTACCCCTGACCAGGGCGCACAGCTCTACCGGATCTCAGGACCTGGCCCCCGGATGGACAGCATCCCTGGAGCCACCGCCTGAGACCGCAAGCCTGGCCACAAAGCCTGAAGAAGTACTGCTGCTGCCCGGCCGGTGCTGCACACTGGCTCCCCACCCGTCCACCTTATCTTGACTATTATATTTATAGCTGTAGCAAGTCATATGACCTGAAATTACTAAATTACTAACAGTCAACTTTCCCATTGGCTCCTTATATTCTCTCACCACTAGGGCGACCGCAGAAACATTTTGCTCATCCTACAGCAATCTCTGCATTACCTTCACAGGCACCATAAACTACCTCCTGCCATTATGCCACACCTTAACATGTGCATGACTTACCCACATCACCTAATCTTGGTGTTATCGGTCAGCGTCATCCTAGGGATGACAGGTATGCCAGCTTCTCCAACCACATATCTAGTTACTCTCCCTGAAGCCGCCACAATAAACTACCTTGGAACGCTGCCACACACTCTGACACTGTGTCACACCATTTACCCGCTCTACCACTCACTACTGTGTGCCTCTCTTACTTGCCTGCCTGACCTACTGATCACGCTGCTCAAAATATCTTCAACTGCTCCCTATAGTGTACAACTACCTGGACGCCATGGTAGGTGCTACTCAGCAACCCATAAATACCACAAAGATAGATTTCTCGCTTTCCTGCTCCTACTCCTGCTCCTGCTTGCTGGTGATGTACACCCCAACCCTGGTCCCCCTTCAACAAACTCCCCTACCCCCCTGCACGCACCTCCCACCCCCTAGCCCTCCTGAATGGCCTACAAATGATCCACCTAAATGCCCGCAGGCTTGCCAACAAACTACCCTTACTGCAGGTCGTGGTCCTCGATCATAAACCTGACGTCATCATCATCTCTGAAACTTGGCTCTAGGGTCATATCATGGACCAAGAAGTCCTTATTCCTGGATTCACCATAACTCATATGGACGACAAGGAAGAGGTGGCATAGTGGAGATCTATGTATCTACCTCCCTACAGCACACTGTTGTGTTGAAAGTCACCTCTCCCTCCTCTCACGAAGCTATCCTTCTCAACCTGAAGCTTCCCTATTACTGCCCTCTATTTATCGCAGGAGTATACTGCCGCCCGAGCCAACCCCCTTCCCACATCACTGATCTGATCAAGAAACTAATGGCCCTTGCCCACACTGGCGAGCTGTACATGTTGGGTGACCCTAACATCAATTGGCTCTCTAACACACTAGCCAAAACTCGCTTTGACATAGAGTCACTAAACTTGACACAACTAATACAGGAACCTACTCGCATGAACAACAAAACTAATAACCATTCCCTTCTGGACCTAGTCCTCACGTCGCACCCACACAGGGTCAAGGCCCCTGGCCTCCTACCTGATGCATTAAGTGACCATCATCTCAAATGTATGGTGCGCAAAATGCATAGGCAAAAAATACCCCACAAAATCCTCCTTACCCGGACCTACACCTCCCTTGACACTCTACCTCTTCACCATGACCTCACCAACACTGACTGGTCCCCACTTGCCGCTTGCACCTCAATTGGCACTGCATGCCAACTCTTCTGTGATGAGTTCCTACATGTTTGGAACCAACATGCACTGCTGCATAAAATCAGAGTCTGAGGCAACCACCTGCCCTGGGTAACCCCTGAGCTCCTGTCCTGTCAAAGAGCCCGGGACACTGCTTGGTATAAACATAAGGTAACCAACTGCCCCATGGGCCTCCAATGGTACAAGGAGCTTCGAAATAAGTGTACCAAAGCTATCCGACTGGCCAAAACTGAACACTACCAAGCTAACTTCCACGTCAACACAAACAAACCTTCCAAATTCTGGAAACTTGTCCAGTCCCTCTTTTCCCCTTCCTCCAAGCCTCCCACTCCTACCCTTAGACTAAATCTCTCAGACATCTCAGATCCCATGGCTGTTGCTGACTGCTTTAACTCCCATTTCATGTCCTGCACTGCAATGCTCCAAATGGCCCCCCTGATGCTCATGCACTCCTCCACAGACCCGCCTCCAGCCCCTGTTTCCCCTTCCTCTACTCCTCCAACTCCCTCTCCCTCTTCTTCTACCCCCTTCTTCTTCACCCACATCTCCCCTACTGCTGTCTTACAAGCCCTTCAGTCTATCAACCCTGCTAAAGGCTCCTCCCTAGACAGCCTGGACCGTAAGCTCCTCTCTCTGTCTGCGCCCACCACCGCCTATCCTATATCCATCTTGATAAACCTCTCCATTGTCTCTTCCACTGTCCCTACAGCCTGGAAACACACTACAGTCCTACCACTCCCTAAAGGACGAGACCCCTCCACCCCTAGTGACTACTGCCCTATTTCTCTCCCCTTCCTACTCTGGCTAAGCTACAGGAGCACATAGTACTTGAATAACTCTCCTCCTACATTAATGACTCCTCCTTTCTTACTCCATTCCAAGCTGGCTTTAGAAAACACCACTCCACTGCCACCTTGCTGCTATGGCTGACTGACACTATCGCAACGGGCATGGACAAAGGCCTCATAACCTCAGCTATTTTTATTGACCTGGCCAAGGCCTTTGGCACGGTCTCCCACCCTCTACTCCTGTCCTGTCTCAGGACTGCTGGTCTCTCCACTAATGCCATTGAATGGTTCACGTCCTATCTGTCAGGCAGAACACAATCTGTTCACATAGTTGATGCTATCTCCTCTTCCTTCCCCATTACCATGGGATTCCCCCACGGATCGGTACTTGGGCCTCTCCTTTTTTCAATCTTCCTCAATGACCTCCCTCAGTTTTGTTTATCGTCTAACATACACATGTATGCAGACGATACTGTTCTGTTCACAACTGGCAGTTCGGTCACTGATGTCACCGCCAGGCTCCAGATGGATTTCAAAAACATACAACACTGGCTAAGTGAGCACCACCTCTTCCTAAACTCAAAGAAAACAGTCTCCTTGACTTTTGGTACTAGGCAGAGGATGGCGAGGCTCCCCTCCTTACCCACCTTTTATACCATTGATGGGACTGTATTAGAAGACACCTCTTCCTTCCGCTACCTCGGAGTTTGGCTGGATAGGAACCTAAACTTCTCTGTCCACATTGATGCCATTCTAAAGAAACTCCGGCCTAAGCTAGGGGCCCTCTGTTGTAACAAGGGTAGCATCCCACGTCCGACAAGGCGTGAATGATTACATAAAATGATGCTGCCAACTTTCGACTATTGCGATGTTGTATACAGAGCTGCCCCTCAATCCTCCTTATCCAGGACGGAACCCCTCTTTAACTCCTTCTGCCAGTTTTCCCTGGATGCCCCTGCTCTGACACATCACTACACTCTTTACTACTCTCTAAATTTTCCCTCACTTATTGACAGGAGAACACTGCATGCGGCAAAGCTTACCTCTAAATTTTGGCTAGGCTCACTCCCCTCTTACCTGTCCAACTCCTTATCTGCCCCTCACCCTTCCAAATACACCCTCCAATCTGATGACTCTCGCTCACTGAATATACCCTACAGAAATACTACATCCGGCCAAATGGCATTCTCCCATCGTCTACCTAAGCTCTGGAACCAACTACTGTCCCAAATCCACCACTCCTCATCAGCCTACTCTCTCTCTACATCCCTAGCAAACTACCTAGTGATGAATTACAATTGCATCTAGCCCCGTGGGGCCCTGCCTAGCTGCTGGCCTATACCTCCTCCTTCCTTCAGCTGGGCCAAATATCTGCCCCCCATCCCAAACCCCTCTTGCAATCCTAGCACTTCTGCAACTTAGCACTTTCTATCACCCCTACTGTTCCACCCCCCCGTGTACCTTTGACTATACCCCCTGTCAGCCACTCACAAATGTATCCTAATCTAGAAATTTTATTAGCTATTGTTGGTTGTTAACTGTACAGTCTGTCTATATGATGCTAAGATGTATGTATCCTGTTGTTCCCACTCCCTTTCTCCCAGGACGTACCGTGAGATGAGCATTGTTGCTTAGTGTAACCTTCCTGGTGAAACATTTCAATAAATTAATAAATAGAAGTAGGTTGTTTGGCAGTCTTCTTATTAGATCAAGTAACCCTTTTCAATCTAGGGGGTTTCTCCTTGCTTGGCGATGGTGATGGGGGGAGCTCAATTGGTTTGGTGACTGACTGGGCAGAGGCATCCAAGTCTGCCTCATCCATTTGTTCACCCCAAGTCCGTAATGCACCGTATCTATTAGAGAGAGGCAGGCCCTCATTAATGGTCACAATACGGGAACCAACCGAAAGTTTCTTAGGCAAGGTGGAAGAATCCTGCAAAACAATCATATCTTGCAGAACAGAAACAATAGGATCTGTAGGAAGTGTGGGGAGGTGGCATGGCAGGTACAAGATCAACTATTATGTCCATTTGCAGAGCTGGAGACACTAGGTCTGCAATGACCACCACAGTACTAGGCTCAGAGGAGAAAGCTGGTACCTGAACCTCAAGCTGAGTTAGTGGAACTGATCTCAAAAATGGAGGAATGTAAGTAAAAATCCTTCTCTGTATCCTCCTTTGAATTGTGAGCAGCCCAAGGACAGGATCCAAAATCATATTTGTCATCACCACAGAAGTTTCAGACCAGGGGAATGATGCAGAATGAGGGACATGGCCCAATCTCCCACACTGGAAGCACTTCACTGTGGTACAGTCTGTGTTGAGGTGAGACAAAGAGCCACATCTATAACAGCTCTTGGGCTGACCTTAATAGAACAGAATGCCTCTATCCCTGCCAAGAAAGGAACAGTTGGGCAGATGGCGAATCCCAGCATCGGTCTGTTTCAATTTAATCCTGAAAGTCCAACCCCCATTCCAGAACCCATTATCATCCATAACTGGAGAGGAGTTCCCCTGAATATCACACAGCTTCTCCAGCCAAAAGATAGTATCATTTATGCTAACACCCTTGTTCTGAAACAAAATGGTAACAGTCTTGATAGAGGGTTTTGTGATAGGAATAGCAATAAAATCCTGCCAAAGTGGGGTGTTCTTCACTTCAGCATGAAGCCTCCAAAATTTGTTTAGTAATAAGCCAGTACAAAAACTCACATCAAAGTTATAGTCACCTGGCATGTGAATGAAGGCGTAGATCTCCGCAGGGGTAAACTGAAGAGAATCCCTGATCAAGGCCTTCCCCACAAAATGCCTATCTGGCAGTGAGTCCCTGCCCCCCCTTACAATGAAAACATACCACAAATCATCTTTTGCCAACCTCCACTGTTTTTTAAATAAGCTGGAATAGCTCACTTTGGGTGGTGGAGTGGGATCAGACCCTATATGATCAGCCAGACCCGACTCAGTACCATCTAGTAAATTAAGCAATTCCTCAGTGTTTGAACTCAGCCTACCTTCTGATGCCTGCTTGGAATCATCTTTATCCAAATTGATATCTTCCATAGCAGTAGGAGGCATCACGGAAGGAACCTCCATCTTCATCACCACCTCGGTAGCCAGCAAAGCAGATGTGGACACACCAGTCACGTCGGCAGAGCTGTTGAGGGAAGCGGCAACCACCGCCGCTACCGGGTGGGAGTCCTGACAAGGGTATTCCTGCATACTTAAAGCATCCTCTGGAGCAGAAACATGCTGGACCTTAGAAGAGAGTTGCAGACCTAAATCCAGATGTAGCTTGCAAGTCGGAGGCGAACCCAGAAGTGGGATGGCTGAATCGGGAATCCAGCGACCATGACAGAAAAGCCAGCATGCATGTTGTAGGGCAACACCAGGAGCACACTCAGGTTCATCCTTAAGATCCTCCAGCAAACTAGCCGAAAATGGTAAATCCTGTGTATCGATAGGGACATCCATTCTAGGGCCAGCCATTGTAGAAAAATGAAACTTTTTGCCGGCAACAGGCTGCGGGCTAATCTGTAAGCATTTATGCTTTTTCTCCACCTCAAGCAGTGACTTAGATGCTTGAAACTGAAGCTCAGCCTCCTGGATCATCAAAAATAACTGTTGCTTTTCCTGAAATAGTTCCTGTTCTAGGACCTCCTCAGTCATACCTGCAGGCTCCTCCGGTGTACCCTGTACCATATGTAGCTCCCCCTGCGACAGGGCATCCTGGGGGAGAACAATCATAGCCTTAGCTGGTGCTGGAGTTCCAGCTTCCACCTGCTCCTGCGACTCCATTAAGATACATCTGTCTCCACTTCAGTCTGAATCTGAATGGGCCCCTCCATCACACATAGAGAGACAAGCCCTCTGGTGGAGAGTAGGGGAATTTCCTTGGTGCCCTTGCCAAGTTTCCCTCCATTCACTAAAAATACCACCAACAGCTTAATTTGGTTCAAGGTCAGTTGGCTTTCATCTAATCCCCCTCCCCAGGTCGTGCCTGAAATTAGGCAGAATTTGTCTAGTGCACTTACCCGGTCAACAAAAAATTAAATAAAAAGAAAATGCAGCATGCTAATTAGCCTGCTGCCATTAACAAGACATATTTGAACACATAGAGCCCCGTCCAGTGCACACTGCATGAACAAATATCAGGCTGTGATAGTGCTGTACAAAGTGCTGATGCACAGCTCATCAGAGCCCCCTGCTGGCAACAGACACCCTGGAGCAAAGAGGGACAGCACATCCAAAACAGGTTAACGCCTTTGCTCCTGACTGCCATATTCTGCCACCAGCATGATAATGACTACATTAGGCATGAAAGGTGCAACAATGCCATTGGCATGCCACTATGAGGACATTAGCTGCTCTGAGAAATGCTACTATACTGTTGTGCTTGTAGAGACATTCAGAGACATTGTGCAGAATGTGTCCCCTCCCTCACTCTATCCCCTTTGTAATGAATAAAACATGTGTGATGCTAGTGGTTCCTCCCTCCCTCCCTCACTGATCTCCATTGTAATGACTATAACATCCCTGGTACAAGTGCCCCCCCAAACTATCTTGTTGTAGTGTAGAAAATATCCCTGGTATTATTAGTTCTCCCACCCAACCCCATTGTAATGACTACAATATCTCTGGTGCTAGCAGTACTGTATCCCTCCTCCCTCACCTGATCCACAATTGTAATCCCTGGTAGTCCAGTGGACCATCCTCCCTTCCAATGGTGGCCAGCACTTATTCGCTGCTCTCTTCCCTGTCCAGCCACCATCTACCCCTCACAAGCCCTGTAGCAATGCACCTGTCTACAAATCCAAATTCTACTCTCTCTCCTATACCCTCAGATAAGTAACTGTCACATGAGGTAGGAATGGTTGGATCTATGAACCCATAGATAAGTATAAAATATTTCTTAATTTTTCCCCCTTTTTTATTCTTTGTGACTATGTGATTTTATAATCATAGGCAACAAAAAAAACTATGTAATGCCTCTTAGTTTCGAACTGGATTTCATTAGATTTCAATGGCTGTATGGGCTTTATTTACATAAAACTATGAAGCTTGAATAAAATCTTGAATGAATTTTAAGAAGATTTAGAAAACACTTGCATTTTGGTTATTCTTAGCACATAATTGATAACTTGATTATCACATCAGTAACTGAAAACTGTATTTTCCTTTTCTTCTGGAGATATATTGGAATCAGTTTTAAACAGACTTTGAATGGCTCTGTGGACATGTTTTTGAAAATTTGAACTGTGAATTTGTGAACGTCAAAAATAATAATAATAATAATAATAATTTTATTTGTATAGCACCTTTCAATATATCAAGGTGCTGAACAACTTTGACAGTTCAAACACGACATAAACAAACATATACATAAAATCAGCATACAACAAGATAAAATATATAATAATAAAATCCAAAGCATTAATAAATAACTAATTATCTAAAAAAGCCATGCTCCACAAGTAAGTTTTCAGATACTTTTTAAAGAGTTCCACGGAGGTGCACTGCCATAACTGACATGGTAGAGAGTTCCAAAGAGTGGGTGCAGCATATGAAAATGCTCTGCTGCCAGAAGATTTCAAGCTCACTCTTGGGATCTCTAACAACCCCATGTCGGCCGAGTGGAGTGATCGGTCAGGGCAGTAAGGCACCAGGAGGTCTTTCAGATAGGCTGGACCCTGGTCGTGAAGGGCTTTGAAAGTCAACAAAATGACTTTAAAGGTGATCCGCCACCGCACAGGCAGCCAGTGCAGTTCAACACGGGAGTAATATGACAGAAACGACTTGTCCCAGTCAAAACCAGGCTGCAGCGTTCTGCACCAGCTGTAGCGACAGATTTCAACCCGAAAAGCCCAAAGTACAGAGGCGTTGCAATAGTCTAAGCGTGAAGATACAAAAGCATGAACCAAAGTAGGCAGGGAGTCAAACAGAACAAGATGCTTCACCCTGGCAATGTTCCTGAGATGATAAAAGGAAGTCTTGACAACAGCTGACACCTGAGCTTTGAGAGTCAGCCTATCGTCAAGAATGAATCCAAGGCTACGCACCTGTTCTGAGGACAGCAAAGATACTCCACCAAGAATAATTCCAGATGGAGCACCGATATCCAGCCTCACCACCCGACCACCAGGATCCACTACCAGCACCTCTGTTTTCTCCGAGTTCAACTTTAACCAACTAGAATCCATCCAGTCTTGAATCTCCCTCAGACAGTTGTTAAACACAGAGAGAGCTCCATCCTGGTCGGGTGCAAAGGACAGATAGAGCTGGGTGTCATCCGCATAGCAGTGAAACCTCAGCCCATATCGTCTAATGATACCTCCGAGGGGCAGCATATACACTGCAAACAACATGGGCGACACCACGGATCCCTGGGGCACTCCACACAACAGAGGGATTGGGTCAGAGGAAAAATTCCCTGACACAACTCTCTGCGATCTCCCGGTAAGAAATGATGTGAACCATTGTAGAATGGTTCCAGACATTCCACAAATTTGCCCCAGGCGAGCTAATAGCACCATGTGGTCCACTGTGTCAAAGGCTGCAGAGAGGTCAAGAAGAACAAGAATGGAACGTCTCTTCTGATCCCTCGCCATCAGAAGATCGTTTAACACCCGAACCAGCGCAGTCTCAGTACTATGTCTTTTACAGAAGCCCGACTGGAAGGATTCGTAGACATTATGGATGGTTAAATGGTCATCCAGTTGAACCGCTATGACCTTCTCGATAACCTTCCCAATAAAGGGGAGGTTAGAGATAGGTCGATAACTAGCATAAGAGTCCGGGTCCAAGGAAGCTTTCTTCAAAAGAGGAGTTACCACATCCTCTTTCAAGGAACAGGGAAACTCACCTAATTCCAAGGAGCACCAGACTATTTGCGCCAGGACCGGAGCAATGATGTTCAAACAACCCAGAATAAGGGGAGTCAGACCGGGATCCAAACCACAACTTGTGGGGCGCATAAAATGGATGATCCTCATAATGTCCACGAACTCAGGTCGTCGAAAGGAACTCCAGGAGAAATGAGGCACTGTCATCTCATGCTGACCAAAAGCTTCACCCATAAAGCTTGCCGGACCCAGGTTCTTCCTGATGTCGGCCACTTTAGTTGCAAAGTATCGAGTGAGCTCGTCGCACTCTACATGCGAAAAAGCTTTCCGAACATGCAGGCAGGCTGGGTTGCACAGTCTGTCTACAGTTCGGAACAGCTGAGCCGGTCAATTCTGAGCAACTGCAATCTCCCTGGACAGGAATTCTGCCTTCTTATGGGTGATTGCAGATTGATAGTTAACATAATGTTCCATCAATCTAGAGTGGTCGGCATCAAGGGCGGACCTGCGCCAGCGACGCTCTAACCTTCGCCCCTGTCTCCGCATCTCCCTCAGGGTCCCATCAAACCATGGGGCTCCAGGGCGAAGGGATCTGGGGCGCTCACGAACAGGAGCAATGGAATCCAGAGCCGTTGTGACGGCCTTATTATAGGCCAACACTAATGCTTCTGGGCCATTGCTCACCAAACCGAAGGATGAGAGGTCAAGGACCACCGCTAGACCTTGTGGAGTAACATTCCATAATGGGCGGTACCTGACCATCTCCACAGGGGCTGGTCTTCTCAGGGGGGTGCAAAAATTGAACCTCATGATGTGGTGATCAGACCAGGCGACTGGTTCCACCCCCATGTCAGATCGTTGATCCCTAGAAGGAAGACTAGATCTAAAAGTGTCCAGATTTGTGCGTAGCAGTGGAAACCACCTGTGTAAGGCCCAAAGAAGACATCAATTGGAGGAAGTCATTACCCAAATTTGAGAGTTCATCGTCGACCCAGGCGTTGAAGTCACCCAGGACCATCAACCTGGGCGACTCAAATGACATGTCGACGAGGAAGTCTGCTACTTCCTGTAAGAAGCGTCTCCCATCTCCGGGTGGACGGTAGATGAGGACGATTCAAATGCCTACACCTGCTACGACTGTACACTCAAAAGACAGTCTCACCGACTACCACATGTGAGACCCAATTCCATCTTAAAACAGACTGCAACCCCCGGCTCTGCGGTCAATCTCGAGGCCGGTGTATCACCCGTACCGGGCGGAATCATAGCCTCCAAAGTAGGGCCAGAGTTTTCATCAACCAGGTCTCGGTGATGCAGGCCAGGTCAGCCGAACCAACAAGATCGGCAATAATAACGGTCTTATTCCTAACAGACCTGGCATTGCATAACACCGGCTCTGCGGCCCCGAGTTGGACAAACTTCAGGGGTTGTCAAGCCTATCTGCCCACTAATCTCTGTGGTGCCCTTGGGTATGGCTACCAGACAGCTCTCTAACAAACTTTAACCTAAGAGGATTAAGAAAATATTTAGGTTATCGCCATTTCCAGCTAATGACATATACATAATGGTTTGATTATTAAAGCAGTAAATAGAAACTGTACTTTCTTTTTCATTTGGTGGGGTTGCATTGATCTAATGAATCATGATCTTTGATATTACAGTATATACTGTGTATCACTTTTTTTGAATGGACAATAGGTCTGACTTTCCTGGCTTAAATGACTGAAGCATTGTTTGTTCTTTTATTTTTGCTGTTTCAGATGCACTTAGTCTTCAGAACAAATGGGATTGATTTTTTGGTTTATTTTTGGAAGCTGTACTGTATAAATTAGCTTTGCATATATTTTTGTTTAAAACCTCTGGCATTGCCTCCCCCTCACATATTGAACTTGTTCTGTCCTTACATTGTTCAGAAAATAATGGGCTTGGAAATCTATATAAAAAAAAAATAATAATGAACCAAGGGAAGAGAAATACAGAAACAATGAAATATAAGTTCAACCATAGATTAATGCTGTGCCTGCCAAAGTTCTCCCTAAAGTGACCAAATGGCAGATCTGTCTTGATTGTGAAGCTGGCTTTGAACCATCATGAAATAAGTTTTGGGTGTCTCTATTCAGATGTGATTGAGGTCCTGTCTAGACCATTAGCCTCTTGAGGGCACTGTAGACAGACTGTCCATACAAAAGGACCAGCACTGTCTGAGTGTATGTTTCATTTGTCAGAAAACATTTACCCTGCTGTCCCCGATACATCACAATCTCTGTTTGACTACTGTGTGCCATCTCAGGAAAACGCATATGCCTTCTAGGATAGTGGTTGGTTGATATAATCTCCATCTCATTGTTTTGCCGCAGCAAATTCAGGCAGTCTCCCCCCTCCCAACAGTTCTAACACCCATAATCTCTAATCTGACTCTGGACGGTAATGAAGTGATGTTATTGATGTAAGCAGTACAACAGGCTCTAAGAGTTGCTGAAACAATTCCCTACTTTCTATCGAGTATTGCTTCCATATTTTCATTATAGTTCTGAACCCCATCTCAGCATTGATAAAAGAGAACAAGAAGAAAATGAAGGGAAGGGAGGACCCAGCACTACTGAGATCTTTGATCACAGTTGTTGAACTGTCGAATTCTGAATCTTGATTTTGAGTTCATTTTGGGGCATGGTGTGGGCACCACATGCTGGGAACTCGGGTATTACTGATTATGATTACAGCAGAAAGGAATGGCTCTTGGTGGCTGTGAGTTGACCCAAACTGTTCAATCTTCAGTTGCACATCATGTGATACTTACTTACTATACCAGTCACATTGTCAGATCCAGGATTTTAAAAAGAGTCTTACAGCAATAATGACAATGAACAGAGTTAAAGGGGTGGAGTGTCAGCAATCATGCAGCCCGCTTCTGCATTTATTATATTGTACTGAACATGATAACATCTTGCTAGTGGGCCATGAAAAAGTTAATATTTATCATGTTGGAAGCATATTATGTTGAATTGCTTATATGCTATTTAAATGTCAAAGAGAGATCTTGCTGCTGTTGTGAGATCTGTAGTTATACTGGAACCACCACTGAACAGTCCAGGATGGTTACTTTTACAGGATCAATTCTTTTGCCCTCCTATGCCATGAAAAGGGCACAGAATTATTGCTTTTTGACTTAAATGTTATTAATAACATTGAGAACACACAAAAAATCAAGGAACTGGAGAAAGGCTTTGTCTCCTCTGTTTTGCATATTAGGTCTTCCAAGAGTAATAAAGTTCTGGAACAGTGCCTCATTTGTCTGGCCCCTGAGAGCTTGATGGAAGTGAACAGTTATCCAACAGACATAGAAATCCCATAAAGAGGTCTCTGTTGATTTGTGGTTTAATAGGAATGCTCTACTTTGCAAACTTCAAAAGAGTTCTTTATACTGAAAAGAGCAATTTAGGTAATGTTGGCATGGTACTTGGCCCAGTTTATTCGACTCGCCGCAGGTGTCATCCTAGCCAGGGTAAGTGATAAAGTATACTACTGAACATCAATGAAGGTTTCATAATGGAATGCATTTTCATGAGAGCAGTCCTATAGGGAGTTTACCTAGGTACCAGGCTATTTTGAGCATTTCCAACATGTGGCATGGTGTGTGTGTGTGTGTGTGTGTGTGTGTGTGTGTGTTTGGGGAGGGAGGGGGGTTGCAGACTTTGAAGATGATTTTCAGGGCTGCAAACTCAACTTTCTTTCTACAAACTGTGGTTTGCATCTGTGATGATTTTCAAACCTATTTGCAGGCTGTTGGATTCTTCACCTGTTATGTTGCCCAAAGCTGGATGTGGTTTACTTTTGTATGTCTGCCCATGTTAGAAATTTTCAATCTTTAAAACTACACATATTCAAACTTTTCAACCCCTATATGGCACCACCTCTGCTGTTTTCCAAAGGGACAAGGCACCCTGATAACTGGGGCCCAATTCTTAAAGAGCTCTTAGATTGCCATAAAGTTCTGGCAGTCTAGGGCTGTGGTGCACTCCCGAAGTGTCAGGGACCATGCACCTAATACTGTAAAATCAGGGGTCCCTGCACCAAAAACTTAGGAGTTGCTGCAAAGGCAGTCCAACACCAAATGCTAGGCGCACCTGTGGGACCTGCTGCACCCACCAGGTGCACAATGGAATTCAATGCCAGGGGGATTCTGGGCCGTGGCACAAAGGATGCCATGGGGGTGTTAGAGAGTGGGTGGGTATGCCGGGGGAATGGTTGGGCACCCGGCATGGGTGCTCTCATTGGCACCAGTCATGTAATGGTGTATGCCTACCGGGTGCACAATCACCCCCAGCATACCGATCTGCACCTCAACACCTCTGTAGTACTCCCCTGTTCCTTCTGCCCCCAGACCTCACATACCGAGTCCCCGCACCAGCTCTCCACCTTGAGGGGCAATGCCATAAGGGGTGTAGACCACCTCCTGGTTGGTCTAACAGCACCCCCTTACTACAGCCATGGCGGTGCTTCCGGAATCCCAATAAAGGGGATATTGCTGCTCAGCCATGGCACAAGCCCCCTTGTGACTTGGTGTACCCTGATGCTGGCCCTAAGGGTGGCACAGTGCCCCTTTGCCACAGCAACACCCCAGCCCAGCACAGACTGTGTTCTGGAATAGGGATTGCCACAAATCTGACACAAGGTGCATATTGTGTCCTTGATGTCTGGCACAAGCACCTTGCATTGGTCTTAATGCTTTTGGAATTGGGCCCCTCATGTTTATTATTGTAAAGTTTAAAGGAAAACTACAATAGTAGTAAAAAAAATGAGCTGCCCTCATAGTGGTCATATTTCTGTATCTGATTTGTAAGCCCCTTAAACACTTCTTCAGACTTCACTATTTACTTTGCTTAAGGCACAAGAGTCTGCTAAAAACAGTGTCATTCTGTGGCCATAAAAATTGTCTCAATCTGATAGGGACCCACAGCCACAAATTCAATATTTTGAAAATCCAACACAGCGGACTGGCTCTTCATATCTTCTTGCCTTGGAGGGGGGCTTCTTTAAATAAGAAATGTAGACATGTAGGTTCCTCAAAGTCTGAAAGAGCAAGAAAAGCTCCTGTAAACAAGGCATGAGCTTACCTGCAGGTGTCAGCAGTCTGTAGATTTTCTTATCTAAATCAGCCCTGCATAAATTTAAGGTAGCAGCCAGATCATGGAACTCTGAGGGTGAAAGTGATGCTGTCCTGGTGGGGAGCAAGCTTTGCTTGACCAAATACACCTTGTCCAACTGTTACAACACTTTGTCTCTTAAGGTTTTGTGAAATGGATGGTGACTTGATTTACTATGGGGCTGACATAGGCATAGCTATCTCCAGGCTTCAAACACTTCTAGGTTACTCAATGCCATAAAAAAATATGGCCCGATTCTCAAAGCGGGCTTGGACTGTGCAAGCTGCAGCAAATAGCAGCTAGTGCCGAAGCCTGGTGTGCCATGGACCCTGCACCCGATTCTCTAACAGGCAGGGTCCCGGCAGCCAAGTCCCTAGGCTTGCGGCAAGCCAGACCAGGCACCAACACACGGCACAACAGGAAGACTTGCTGCAAGCTATAAGGCGGTGGTGCGCTGGTCCAGCAGTGCCCTTGGTGGATTGTGCCCCCCTGCCCCAATATGCCCATTTGAATAATTGATGTCATCCTGGTGGTCTAGTGATCCCTCCCCGTGCCCCGATATGCCCAATATTATTTGATGTAATCTGGTGGTCTAATGGTCCCTCCCCCTGCCCCAATATGCCCATTTTTATTCTATTGATCCTGGTGGTCTAGCGGTCCCTCCCGCTGACCTGATATGCCTATTGGTAGTCCATTTGACCTGGTGGTCTAGCAGTCCCTCCCCCCACCCCGATATGCCCATTATTATATGAATTAACCTGGTGGTCTAGTGGTCCCCCTCACCCTGGCAAGAAGTGCCCACCACCCCACATCCCCCAACCTGTACTCCGAGCTGGGACTGGCACAGCCCTCCACACACCATCTCAGCCGGCCCTGACTGAACTGTCACTGACTGCATAATACAGTACAGTAGACACTCACTGATTATCAGCACATGCCAACTGTATTGTATTATGTGATCAGTGACTGTTCAGTTGGGTTCGGCTGAGGTGGTGTGAGGAGAGCTGTGCCGGTCCTAGCTCAGAGTACAGGTTGGGGGATGTGGGGTGGTGGGTACTTGCCAGGGTGGGGGGGGGACCACTAGACCACCAGGTTAATTCATATAATAATGGGCATATCGGGTTGGGGGGAGGGACCGCTAGACCACCAGGATAAATGGAATAGAAATGGGCATATCAGGGCAAGGGGTGAGACCACTAAACCACCAGGTATGGGGGCTGGCATTTGTAACTATTGCGGGGACATTGGGGAATGGACCGCTAGATCACCAGAGTATCATTGCAATGCTGCAAATAGGTCAGCTGTCCCATGGGAAAAATTTCTAAGTACTCTTAGACCAGCCCTGGCTGTTCTAAGGGTACTTTGAATTTCTCCCTCTGGGAGAGTTATGAGAATCCCATTTACGGGGCTGTGGCAGCTTGCATCTGCCACATGCTACCTTGTGCCCTGTTGGCACCCATTTGTGGGTGCAGGGGGGGCCCAAGCCCTGTTTGGGGCAGGCAGCCTGAGGTTGATGCAGGCTGCTGAGAATAGCTCTGGGGGCAATACTTGACGCAAGGTGACACTTATGCCATTTATGTTTGGTACAGGCACCTTGTGTCACTCTCAGGGCTTTGAAAATTGGGCCCATAGAATCTATTGGCAGAAAAATGCAATTTGCCTGTTGAGCCTATTCATTCCTACCCAGCAAATATTGAATGAGAGAGCCTTAAATGCTCCTCCCACTCCCCTTCTCACTCCAGTTCTTATGTGGTCTTTACCAAGCCCTTGTATCTTTTTCCACCCTGGTTTGAATACTACCACTGTGTTTGCAAAGACCACCTTCTCCAGCAGCCTATTGCATCCTTCCACTACCCTCTCCATGAAAAGTACTTTTTGGTATTCCTCCTAAACTCCCCTCCCCACAGTTAACTTTATGAAATTGCTCCTGGAACCTCATTTGAAAAAGCTTTTCAATGGCTTTCACACCATGAGTGATTCTGTATTCCTCCATTCCACTGTTAATGATCAGGGGTGCAATTTGCAAATGCAGGCACAGTGCCTAAGGCAATCCTTGCAGCCTCACTGTCTGGCACAATGGGTGTGCCATGCCCAAGTTCTGCAGTAGCACCCAATTTTGCATTATTGGATGTATTTATGGCACTTGGACCTGCTTTGCAACAGCTTGCTGCTAAGATTACTGCAAGATGCACACAAGAAGCCCCAGCATCAATGCACACAAAACCATGGAAATGCAGTCTAGCAGGCATCAAAATGTTGCAGGGGATGAAAAATCCCATTTCTTTGCCACAAGTCTTTAGCAGAAGGTGACAGGAAAGGCTGCCTGGTGCCTGAACCTAGAAGGAAAGTGATCCTGCTGAGTCAAAGCAGTTTCCTACATTTCTCCCACCCTGCAGGATGTCAGTGCTTGATGGGGTTACAGTGAGTATCTACACCTGATGGCATGCTGTAGCTGACACCAGCTGCTGTCCCTCCTCTACCCATGCCTCCACTGCTATGGCACCCTGTGGTCACCCTGCTGGTGGTGTTGCAGCGGAGGCAGGAACCTCCCTTCCCTGGCCCGAGGAGAAGAGAATATTCTGGGATGCTGGATCCTCCTCTCATTGCTGGCCCTCAGATGACTCAGGTATATTTCCAGTCCCAGTTTGTCAGTGTCATGAGTGGCAGCCCTTCTGCTGCATGGTCATGTTGACTTGTGGCCACTCATTTCACTTGCGTTTTTCAAAAAGCATAATACGGCCCCCAACTAACCTCTCAATTGATGTTTGTGACATTATAGACCGTTGTCATTATAGCCACTATATTTTTTACAGAAACATCTTGGTTAGACAACTAAGATGGGCACTAAATCCTAGAAAGGGAAATGAAAATAAAAAAAAACGTATAAAACACAGTCAGTCATACAGTAAGAGTGGAAACATTACATTTATGAAAGCAGATACTGAAGTGGATACTGGGTCATTATGAACAGTGAGAAGACCATCCTGGAGCTGTACACACACTTTGCTCCCATATATTTAGTACAGAAAACCTGAATATGGTACCTCTGTGCCCAGTTTATCACACCCATGCCTTAGTTGTTCTGAAAAAGCAGTCATGACTCTGTGCCCTTAGTAAGGGGGACGTTATTTATGTACTTGTGTGACCTTATGTGTGTGCTCAGTCCTTGCGTAGCAGTGTGTCCTGTGTGCAACTAACAGTCAACAGTATTACCCTCACACAATGCCAAGGTACACTTAACACAAGATAGCTTATCAATATACCTTTGTGCATCCCAGTCTCAGGCCATTGGCATCCAGGCTGTGCCTCAATGATCTATTATTTCAGAAGCCATTATTGACATAGAGAGGTATGCAAATTTATCATATAAATGTATGTGTTGGACAGAGGTGAGAAAAAGATAAATTGTCTAAGGAAAACTACACCACAGCTAGTTCAGGGATGTGGGAGAGTCAGAAGTGATGTTCAAGTCTTTACAGTGTGGGCTTCTGCCAAAATAGAAATCCAAGAGCACAGTTACTGGTAGCACAAGCTCCAGTGTCTCTCTACTCCCTTAAAGGATGGGTGGGTGATAAAGTATATTATAACATGGATTGTAAAAAGCAACAAACCCAATTGGTTAAACAGCACCACTTGAACATTGATTGTGTGCTAGCTAATCAACACTTGCTTTAAATCACCCTGAAGCAGTATCCCGGGGGCAAAGCGGCTCTCGTTATGTGCTGGAAACATGATGGTGGAAAGGCAGCCATTTAAAAATGCTGAAGTTGCACTCCACATAACGGACAGCAAGAGAGAGACACACACACAGTGACAGTGAGTGACAGACATTGAACATTCCCCCAGTCATATGAGAGAGAGAGAGAGTGAGAAAGAATCATTTTAGTAGTGCAATCTTCATTCCCTGCCACATTGCCCACAGGTGCTTGAGAGAGAAAGACATGGGAGAGAGTCAGTGACAGAGGGAAAAACAGAGTCAAGACATCATTCTTCACAGCTGCTACCTGTATAGCAGTGACAGCACATATTTGCCGACAAACAGTAATTGCCATGAAAGTGATCGAGACATGCAGTGGCACACAACGAGCTGAAGTAGATGAAACTGCACATCAGACTGAGTCATGCATATGTTTATTTTCTGAACATAGACATGTCAGAAATCATTTCAGCACTGTATTTCTAGCATTTGTATGTTCATAAAATGAATAACATATGGATGACATCTGAGAACTACTTTGTCAGTTGGCAAGATACACTCACATTTTCCACATTGCAAGAGGGAAAAAACACCTTTGTGGATTTTATTTATTTTTTTAAACATAACCCATGTTATAAATGCAATAACCCACTCTAGGGTATGGGGTTATTGGGGATTAATCCACACCCCAGGTGCTGTGAGGACACTCGGCCTGTGGCCTCCGTGCCTCACATCACAGCCAGAGTGTGGATTAATCGCCAGTAACCCCATACCCTGTTGTGGGTTATTACTAATGAGCTGAACATCAATGAAAGTTTATAATGGAATACATTTTCATGAAAGCATCCGATAGGGAGTGACTGTAAGTGGCAGGCTATTTTTCAGCATTTCCAATATGAGGCATGTGGTTTGCTGCCTTTGCCAAAGATTTTCAAGGCTGTAGACTTAGTTTTCTTTTCTACAAACTACAGGTTGTGTCTGTGGTGATTTTCAAACCTATTTGCAGGCTGCTGGGTTCTTCACTCATAATGTTACCCAAAACTAAATGTGGTTTACGTTTGTATGTCTGCCCATGTTAGAAATGTTCAATCTTCAAAACTACACATATTCAAACTTTTCAAGCCCCATATGCCACCACCTCCTCTGCTGTTTTCCAGGGGGACAAGGCACCCTGATACCCTGTGTTTATTATTGTAAAATTTAATAGAAAACTACAATAGTAGTAAAAGCAATCATTTGTCAATGCCGAATGTTCACTTGCAGGTTTGTGCTGGGATGGGTAATGGGCACCCTCCATTACCCATCCTGGCCCAAACCCGCACGCCAGGTGCAAAAGCAAATGTTGGGCAGAATGTGAAAAATGACAGCTGTAGTGTTCATGAGGTGCTGTCACAAAATGGCTATTTTGAAAGTTTGGAGTCAAAATATTAAAAATTAACAAAATTACACACATGCGTAGAAACATTTCAACAAACTCTCATAACTCATACATTTTTAGGAACTTTTTCACCAGATTTTTAACATAGGCTTTTTAGGACTCCACATCATGAACAGTGGCACTATGAATTCGTTAATCAGTCCCAAAAGGTGATTTTGCACAGGGACTGCGCCATTCCGCACCAGAGGTGCAAAACACATTTTGGGCAGGATGTGAAAAAGGACAGCTTTACTGTTCATGAGGTGGTGTGCAAAAAATGGCTATGGTGAAAATTTGGAGTCAAAATATTAGAAATGACCAAAGTTACGCACATGCATAGAACAATTTCAATGAGCGCATGTAACTCGGCCATTTTTAGGAATGTTCCCACCAAATTTTCAACATAGGCTTTTTGGCACCCAAACTCATGAACATTGGCACTGTAGTTTCATTAATCAGTCTCAAAAGATGATTTAGAATATAGCTAAAGTGAAAGTCATATCCTGATTGACTGAAACAGCCTGGCACCCGGGCTGTTATTTTTCAACAATGCCCGCAAAATAACAAGTGCCACTTTCTACTGCCTCATTACTTGCTGTATGCTGGGGCTACCCTGACATCCAAAGCTCACTACCACCATTTTTTTTCCCATCACAAAACGAGTGGTAAACTAGCCACTACCTACTTCCATTACACCCGCTCGCTTAAGCTGTCACTACCCGGTCGCGACCATTTCCAAAAGAAATCTTTTTTTTCTTACTCGAGCAACACTACTACAAGCCACTAGAACCAACTGTGACTCAACTTAAAACTGCCACACATAACATAACGAAAACTGCTTCCCCAATGCTCCAGCCACCTTACCTTTCATATTTTCCCCCAGCTCACTTCAACCCAGACTTCTGCTCCTAAATTTCAGTTGCTGCTGACCACCTGCACAGTGTTGCACTCCACTATTATTCTACAAAAGAACGCTTATTCTGGGGAATCATTTAAAAAGGGATTGGATGTATGGCTAACTCACTACTAAAACCAATGTTCCCCAAACTTAAGGGGGACATTCTCGATGGGCTCATGCCTACTTATGCCCCACAAACACCAAGTAAACCAAGAAAGAATGTTTTCTGCATAATCACCACCACAATAAAACACTGGCATCCTCTACTGGCAATTCTTAGCAATTCTGCCATTTCAGGGACTACTTTACAACAAACATGTTTTATTAAATTGTTTCTATTTTTTTTCTTAATCTTTCAAATTTATGTTTAAAATTTCATATCCAGCCCATATTCTAAGTGCAATAATACCCTCCAGGGTGGTCATTATGGGATATAACGGATAACTTCTAGGGGTTATAAGGCCCTCCACCTGTAGCGTCGGGCCTCATTATGTCCCCGGGCAGTCCGTTATATCCCAATAACACCCACTCTGTCAGGTATTATTACTTACTTTGTGCAGCGACTGTGAAATCACCTTCTGGGCCCAAGCAACAAAGTGACAGTGGCAGTGTTCATGAGGTGGGGTCCCAAAAGGCCCACATTGAAAATGTGGTGCAAAAATATGGAAAAATGGCCAAGATATCAACATAAGTTCAAAACACCATTGACAACCATTATACGGCACTAACCTTTATTCCTCAGTTCACGGTTTGGCTTTGAAGAGGGCAAACATGTCCCAGTCCACAGAAGATAACAGCCGACAGCCTCAGGTGGTATGTATTGGACAAGGGAGGGGTATGGGGTGGAGGGTGCTCAGTGGGAGGGTCAGGATAGGTGACGGGTACCGTGAGGATGACGAGGGACTGTTTTCTTTTTTTTTCAGGGAAAAAGAAAGATGTCATGGGACTGTTTTCTTTTTTTGCAGGTATGACAGGAAACATCTGGGGACACTGTAAGTGGGCTCCCAAGTGTCTTGGACTACCAGGAGGGGGGGAAACAGATGTGTGGACACTGAGAGTGGGTTCCCCAGTGTCTGACACTGGAAGTGGAACAAGGGACATCACTGGGGACACTGGGAATGGGATCTCCAGTGTCCTGGACTACCAGGAGGGGGATACAGACTTGGGAACACTGGGAGTGACCTCCCCAGTGTCCAACAGTAGAAGTGGAATGGGGACACTGGGGGTGGGCTCCCCAGTGTTCCACAGTTTTTTGGGGGGGGTCTTGCAGTGGCAACAGGGGGATTTGGCCCCCTGATATCAGCAATTAAAAAAAGAAAGACAGGTGTCAGGTCTGCTGGAAAGGACCGCACAGTACTGTCTTGATATGAGCTCTGTTCTCTGCAATCCACAAGGTGGGTGGATGGCTTTCAACTGCACAGTGCCCATCCTGTCTCCTGCTACTGTCCCAAACAAATGGAGACTGAATGCTGGACAAATGAGCCTTTTTTCTCCTGTGCTACTATCTGCTCGATTGTCCATGATCCACCGGGCAGGTGCAAGGGTTCCACTATGGGGCAGGTGAGCACTTTGCAAAGGAGCATGGACTGAAGAGAGGAAGCGGGGTTGCTTTACTTTGGTGCCCTGAGATGAAGAATCTTTGCTGGGTTGATCTGAATACTGCTAGGGACGGCTTTTTATGGAGTGGGAGCCGTGAGTTAACCGTGTGACTGTAGTGGACTGTGTTGTGGTGAAAAACATTTTATGTTAAGAACATTTATTTTAATTGACGGCTTGGTTCACAGGGTTATGGTGGACATGATTTGTCTTGCGGGAGGGCTTCGGTAACTTCGAGCATGAGCATTAGTGTTGACTGTAATGCGCATGCTCGGAGTTACAGCTACAGAAAGAAATGAAGCACTCTCTCACTGGAGCGGTTCTTTTCTTTCAGCTACACAACATGCCACCTCAGCATGCAAAACTACTGTCATGACCAGAGTGCCTGGTCATTGGTGTACACTGCCAAGCCCATTGCAGTTCCAGCTGTAATTGGTTCAGCAGTGACACACCTCTAAAATGCTCTTAGTACCAACACATTCCTTGCGCCAGTACAAGTGAATGCTAAAATGAGCTGCCTTCATGGTGGTCATATTTCTTTTCCTGATTTGTAAGCCCCTTAAACACTACTCCAGACTTCACTATTTATTTTGTTTAAGCCACAAAAGTCTGCTAAAAACAGTGTCATTCTGTGCTCATCAAAAGGGTCTCAATCTGAGAGGAACCCAGAGCCACAAATTCAACATTTTGAAAATCCAACACAGTGGACTGTCTCTTCATATCTTCTTCTCGTGGAGGGGGCTTCTTCAAATAGGAAATGTAGACATGAAGGTCCCTCAAAGTTTGAAAGAGCAAGAAAAGCTCCTGTAAACAATGCACAAGCTTACCTGAATGTGTCAGCAGTCTGGAGATCTTCATATCTAAATCAGGCTTGTATTAATTCAAGGTAGCAGCCAGATCATGGAACTCTGAGGGTGAAAGTGATGCTGCAATGGTGAGGTGCAATCTTTGCTTGTCAAAATACAGCTTGTCCAACTGTAAACCAACTGTAAACATACTTTCTGTCTGAAGGTTCCATGAAATGGATGGTGCCTTGATTTACTATGGGGCTGACATAGTCATAGCTATCTCCAGGCTATACACACTTATAGATAACCCAAGGCCATAGAGACATAGACTCTGTTGGCAGAAAAATGCAATTTGCCTTGTTGTGTCTGTTCACTCCTTCCCAGCAAATGTTGAATGAGAGAGCCCTAAATGCTCCTCCCGCTCCTATTCTCACTCCAGTTCTGGTGTGGTCTTTACTAAGCCATTGTATCTTTTCCCACTCTGGTTTGAACCGCACCAATGAGTTTGCAAAGACTGCCTTCTCCAACAGTTTATGTCACCCTTCCAACACCCTCTCCATGGAAATTACTTTTTGGTACCTCTCTATTCTGTGTCAGTTTAGTTTCACCAACTGCAAAGAAGGAAAAAAGGAAAACTGCTACAGAGCTAGCTGGGAAATGTAGTTTGACATCTTGTTTACCATTTAACGTTTCCATCTGTTGTCAGTTTGTTTCACTGCTCACAGCATTAAATAGTTTTCAGTTCACTTCAGAATTGATTTTTCTATACTCTGTACCTCTCTTAGCCCATCAAGGCCTGGAGATAGAATAATTAAATAGATAGACTGACAGACAGACAGATAGATAAAGAGATAGACAGACAGGCAGACAATCCATTTTGAGTGACTTTCCCCAAACAAAGCTCAAATGGCTATACATAATCAGATATGAATTACTATATAAATGACAGTTTAATTAAAACATTTAAAACACTGAACAAAAAAAAAAATAACCAATCCATGTCACGCAGATCTCTTTCAAAGTGTATCACCTGCAAATTAATAAATTACAAGTGTGGAAATGCCTGATTGAACAAATGTGTCTTTTTTCCCCAAAAACATAGTGAATCCTCTCAGTTATATGCTTAGTGTCCTTAAGGCCACATATTCTAGAAGTTTGTAGCTGATGAGAGAGAGAGAGAGAGAGAGAGAGAGAGAGAGAGAGAATTCCCTTTAAGATACATACAGTAGATACTAGATTGAGAATTTCCTTTATTTCTTGATGTTGCCTGCAAAGGCTGCCATTATTTCAGCATATTGTTTTAAAAAAATAGATCAATAGAAATCATGTGATAAATGTATGTGCACCAGGTTCGTGCTTGTGCTCATCTGTGGACATGGGGTGTAAAGCAGCCGTATTTGTGTGTGATTGTGTTTGCATACAACTGGAAGTCTCTTAGTGGGTACTTTACAAGGGTATTGTACTTTTCAGTCATGTTACACAATGAACAGAACAGTGTATTCGAGTTACATACAAGGGTGCTTATTTGACTATCTCTTCCCCATAGTGTCAGTAGATTAAATATGCTGGTTCCTGCCTGCCTGTGTCTTCATCTGGCTGTCTATATTAGGTTGCATATGCAAGCACGGTGCCTGATATCTCCTTCACAGTGTCTAGAGGTTACACATACACACTTCTCTCCTTATGATAACTCCCTCAGGTGTCTGACTTGTGCACTTAAACTCTATAAGCAGCAACCTACTTAGGATGATTGAGTTCTGTAGCATAGATACTGATGCAGGTACTTGAACACTGTAACAGTAATGTAAGGTCTGAAGGGGCTCTAGGTCCATCATGTCCACCCCCACTTTATAATTAGGGCTGAATCAGAATGCTGTGCAAACAGATGCTAATGTATAAGGATTCCTTTGACAATCAACAGTCCAGTGTACCCTGGGATTCCCATGGTAAGCATACATTTCTCCAGGCTTACTGTGTAAACATTCACTGTCTTCATACCACTGTGCTCACTAGCAAGCAGTTCCATAGGATCACCACCTCTGAGAGAGGAAATATGTCCCAGTGTTACCCCTCAATGTACCACCTCTGAGCTGCAAGGCATGTCCCTGTGTTCTACTGGAGAACACCAGATCAAACATCTCCATTTGTTCAAACTTGTTAATACCCTCAGGTATTGGAAGACTCAGAATATGTCTCCTCTTAGCCTCCTTTGTTCAACAATAGGCATATTAATAGCCACCAGCCTCTACTCAGAGCTTTCATCTGCCATAACCATGATATTTTGGTGGATGCGTTGAACTGCAGGGGTCCAAGCACCAAGCCCTCAGGGATACCGCAGAGTACCCTTCTCCACTCAAAGCAGTGCCAGTCCACAACAACCCCATGCTTCCTGCCCCCCGAGCCAGTTAGTAATCCACCTTACGCATACCCCAAGGATTTAATTTGCCCAAAAGCATTCAAGTGCCAAAGCATTAAAGGCCTTGCTGAAGTTGAGTTTATATCTAAGGCCCTGACCATTTCCACCTTCTTTGACCACCTCCTTGAAGAAGGTGATCAGGTTGTTTTAGCAAGATATGTCCCTCATATAGCCATGCTGAGAGGGGGAAGGAAATGATGCCACTACCAGCGCTCCAACATTCTCCATGATAATGACTTCCAGCACCCTGACCAGCACTGATGTCATGCTGATCAGCCAGTAGTTGCATGAACACATCCTTGCCTCTTCAGGAATAAGGGGAGCACTTTGGCCACTTTAAAGTCCTACAGCAGCACACCTGTCCTGACAGTTTCAAGAAAGAGTACTACAAGTGGCACTGCCAGGTTCCCTTAGCTCCACTATGATCCTGATATGTATCATGCCATCTGTCCCTTGATACTTTCCTGGTTTGATCTTCACCAAGTAGTCAGCTATCATGGCAGGTATGCTTTTCACAGGCTGCATCACATCTACCCCGATGTCCTGTGCCCTCCTAGTGGGTACCTTCCCCCAAGGGACCTCTGCAGAACACTAAAGCAAAGTATTCATTCAGCATTGTGGTCTTTTCTGTGGGCTCTCTCAGGGGCCCTGTCCACTCCTTCTCTTTCCTCTTTTTATTTATGTACTGGAAGAAGGTTTGATGTTGTCATTGGTGCCTCCTGCCATCCTGGCTTCCAGCCTCTGTCTGGCTTTTATAATTCTAGCCTTGAAGTCCATTAGTGCTGCACTGTACTCCTCTAAGGCCAGGAGGTGGCCCCTGTCTTTCCAGCAGTCATAGGCTTTCTGTTTGTTCAGCATCAGTTGTCTTGGGTCCCTGTTGAGTCATGGGACCACCTCTTGGTCCTTTTTGTGATTGATTACAGGGATGCAAGCCTCTGTGGTAGCTTTCAGCTTCTTAATCAATAAACTTCACTCTTGCTCTGCATCGGTGGCCTCATGCAGTTGCTGCAGAACCCTGGACACTAGGTCCTTCATCTTGACAAAGTCAGCCTTCCTGATATTTTGGGTCCTAGCTGTGGCCCAGCTAGTCTTCTTTTCTCCAGGGAGAATGTTACCCAGCTGAGATCATGGCCTCCTCCTAACTGCTTTATGTTCACACTAGCGATTACCTCCTCTTCACTGTTGTGAATGAGGTGAAGGGTGACCTCAAACCCAGTCCACTGTTGGACATGCAATTCTAGGAATCAGTCCTTGAGTTTAATGACAAAAAACATTAGTGTTACCCCAAATGGCATTGGCAATAAAGCCAAGTTTCAAAGAAATACAAAATCGCACATACACCCATAATGCAAAGCATCGTGGGACGTATAGTATATGCAGATTACCACAATATTTTAGGCTGGTTGAGCTTTAAGCAAGAATGCATGGTGCCAAATGGCCTCTTACACAATCTGCAAAGGGTGAAAATAGAAGACACAAACACGTGTTTTGTCCTACCCAGGACTCATCAGTGGGCCTCGTCTGTATCACTCCCCAGCAGAAATGAACCAGGGCCTTCAGTTGGTCTTATAGGTTTAGGTCATGGTGAGCCCAAAAAACCCCCAAAAAACAAGCTCAGACAAAAAAGGGTTACCCCAAAGGGCATTGACAATAAAGCCAAGTTTCAATGAAATACAAAATCACACATATCCTCATAATGAAAAAACATCATATGATATATATCTGCAAATCACCACGCAATTTTAGGCTGGTTCAGCTTTAAGCAAGAATGCACGGTATCAAAGGGCCTCTCACACAATCTGCAAAGAGTACAAACAGAAGACACAGACATGTGTTTTGTTCTACCCAGGATTCATCAGTGTGCTTTGTCTGTATCACACCCCAGGGGAAATGAACCAGAGCACTAAGTTGGTCTTATGGGTTTAGGTCATGGTGAGCCCCCCAAAAAAACAAAAAACAAGCTAAAAGACAAAAAAAATTATTTCACTAAGAAGCTGAACCAGTCTAAAATGTTGTGGTGATTTGCATATGCATCCCATGATGGTTTGCATTATGGGAGTATGTGAGATTTTGTATTTCTTTGAAACTTGACTTTATTGCCAATGCCCTTTGGGGTAACCCTTGACTCAGTGCTTCTGCACTGAGGTTTTTTGTCTTTTAGCTTGTTTTTTTGTTTTTTGGGGGTCTCACCATGACCCAAATCTGTAAGACCAACTTAGGGCTTTGGTTTATTTGCCCTGGGGTGTGATACAGACAGGGCACACTGATGATTCCTGGGTAGAATGAAACATGTGTCTGTGTATTCTGTTCATACTCTTGGCAGATTCTGTAAGAGGCCCTTTGGCACCATGCATTCTTGCTTAAAGCTGAACCAACCTAAAATGTTGCGGTGATTTGCATATACATGGGGGTATGTGTTATTTTGTAGTCCTTGAGTTTAGACTGAAACATGGTCTGTGCCCTACCATTAGCCCTCATATGATTTAATTGTATGCCTGGGTGACTGAAGTCCTTAAGGATCACAACTGCATCCAATCTGGCTACTCTTGTAATTTTCCCCACTAGCTTGGCATCATATTCCACTATGCTGTTTGTGGTCTTAAAACACCCACCGAGTGACCCTATTGCACCCACTTTCCCATAGTGTGATCCAGATGGACTCTGTAGCATAGTTTGCCCTTCTGATGTCCTGCATGCTCTCCACTGTGACTCCTTCCCATTCAAAGAATGCCAACCCACCCTCTCCCCAGTTAGATTCATCCTTTTGACATAGTCTGTGTCTCTGCATCCTGGTTTTGCAGTCATTTTCTTCCCCAACCAGGTCACTGTGAATGCCTCTGTCTTCTGGATTTTTAAGTGCAACAGTCCCTCAAGATTGCTCAATTTTATGGGTGTGGTCCTCATATTGACTTACATGCAAGTGAAGATAGTTGCCCCTCTGTGCTCTCTACCCACCCCCGGTCTTCTCTCCTGATGCTGTCCTGCTATGTGATCCTTCCCTCAGCGATCCCCTTTAAGTGCCTCCAGTGCTTTGTGATCCCCTGCACCTACTCCATCTTGTATCCTATAGTTTAATCCCCCTCATTCTCCTGGTCAGTGCCCCACTCCCTACTGGCAAAAGTGCAGCCCATATTTGAGGTACAGACATCCCTTGCTCCAAGGGGTCCTCCAGGTACCCAGAAAAAGAAAACCCACCCATGCACCAGATCCTAAGCCAAGTGTTATCATGCCTATTTGGCTACTGAGGCTCCTCTCTAGCCCTCAGGATCAGGAAGATCTGAGAAAGGTTTCCTCTAGATACTTTTCCCTTCATGGGCATTCATAATTCTGTGAATGACCTCCTCATCATGTCTTCTGGGACTGTGCTTCTGTAACACACCCCATCTGTCCTCTAGGGGAGTGCTTGTATAACTACCTTCCAGTGCTCTTCTGCCAGTGGGAGGAGTTTATCTCATAAAAAGGCTCTTCATAAATCCTTTATGGTCCTGGTCTATTGGTTACATGATACTCCAGTAGGAGACCAGAGAGGAGGTCTCCCTCCTGAAGGGAGGCAATCTCAAGGCCTTCAGAACTAAGTAAAGTCCAGCTGGGTTGTTGGACCCCTGAAGGTGAAGGTCCTAATGAAGGGACATGTATCTTTTTGAGTGAAGTCCTGAGAGGCCAAAGGGATAGGACAGGCATAAAGAGACCCTGAGGTAACTGTTAAGTGGTGATCTGGTTGAATAGAAGTTCTGAGAGCCTTATGGGTTAGGACAGATGGAAAGCAACTCAGAGATAACTCCTGAGAAAGGCTTATAAGATATAAGGTGGGTCTGTAGGACTATGTGTCCTTTGAGAGGCCTTGGGGCACAGGACAGTTAGTCAAAAAAAAATGCTGGATTGAGCTATGGAAATGTACTGTATTTGCATGTTTTGCTTGTGGGTAGAAAACAGTACTGTACATCTGTCAGAGTTTAGAAGATATGGACATGAGATGCTACTGTATTGTTATCAATCTGATGAAAACAGTAAAAGATCATTTTGGTGCACTGCTATCTGACTTCTAGTGCTTCACCGTTGTGAATGGCTCAAGTATGAGTGGATCTGGTTTGGTCCTGCTTGCCACTGTCACCCAAAATCACGCCTCTCATATCTGGGTTAAGTACTCCCAGCACCCTGGGGAACATTACGCTTCATTTATTGTTTGTGCCAACATGAATGGGAATGGTTTGCTCAGGCCTTTGATAACACTTGTTGGACACAAACTCCAGACACAAACCAGCTGACTTGAGCCACCACCCTGTTGCAGCTATACACCTCTACAGCCCTTATTATGGAGTTCCAGTGACTTCTACCTCCCTACCCATCTGCCCAACCTTTTTCCTCCTCCTGCTTGAAAGTCTGGGTCTGGTAGAGTGTGGACTTCCCCTACTTGCTCCATTCATCTGTTGCCCCCCCTCCAAAGTTGACTAGCCACATGCTGATACTGTACCTGTTGCTGATGTCCATTAGCAAAAGTGCTCCTTTATACCCCTGCCTGCTGCCTCCTTTCTCCACTTAACTCTATCTCCCTTTCCTAGCACTACAGATCAACATTCTACCACCTTCCTCCCTACCCTACCCTACCTGTCCCTACCAACCACCACCCCCTGGCCTAGTGCCCGCATCTCAGACATTCTCTACCCCAACACTCAGTTGTTTGTTCACCTCCCTACACCCCTTTTTTGTTCCCATCTGCCACCCAAGCATGGTAATGTAAAGTGAGAACATTCATTACTCTCAGCAGCCACAGATATATCTCCCTCTGCCTTCCATATGCAGGATGGTGTACAATTAACAAACCTGGCAACACACTAGGTGTGCGTCCTTCCAGTGTCCCAAATGTAAGCTCCCCTCCAGCCAGCATGCTACCCAGGGTCCCCTCACCCCAGCTGCCAGATATCATTCCTGTGACTCTAAGGCACAGAGAATTGACATTCAATACTTGTAACATGCAACCCCAGAGCAAAACCAGCATCCAGTGACTGCAGATGTACCCTCCCCACTCTCTGCAGGCAGGTTGGAATACATCCTTCAACCGTGGCAGCATTCCAAGTATGCTTCCATATTCCCAGTTAACTTACAGTACACTGTTAGGTTTGACTCATTTCCTTTCTACCCAACTGTCAGTCAACCAATTCTGTTGACCTTGTGACTATTCACTGCTAGGACTGTTCACCCCTGGATCATACAATATCTCACATATAAGGCAGTGGGGCACAATAGTCCTGGCCTCAAGCAGTTGGTACCAGCTGGGTGCCTAATACCTAGCTGATTTTCACACACTTGGTTGATTTCTTCAAGACTTATGTTCAAGTACTTGTGACCATAAATTTAGAAAGAATCACCCAACCACTAAGAATGAATTAGACTCCCTTCTTCCCCTTATTTTAATACTTCTGTTTTACAGTATATAATCTCCCACAATTACCCTCGCTGGTCCCATTTAAACTGCCCCTCCACAAATAACGCATCACTCACTTTTCTTTTGCAACAGGATAAGCTAATCATAAACTTTTACTTGCAGGAACTTGAGCAGACTCCTTGACTGACACACATGTCCTCCCACATAGCAAATAACAATGCCTTCCTCAGGGTACCTGTAATTTATACTGTAGGGATGGAAACAACAAATTTTAAATGCACAAAAATGTGTCACTATTTTTAATGTGAAGTACAGAACTTTCATCATCAAAATAATTAAGTCCAGGATCTACACAAAAAATAGCCCAAAACTGCAGATGTTGTGTTGATGTGGTGCTGCCTTTGCTTGCATCTTGTCATGCAAATCCATCTGTTTCCATACCTTAACTGTATTGAGGTTTTCATGGGTGTGTCATTTTAGTGGTGCCCAGTGTTAGGTTCCATCATGACTAAAGATATCCTGATACTTCTGTCACAAAGTCTGCAGTCACAACTATCTGTAATCCTTGTTATCAAAGTGTTTACAAGCTAAAAATATATACATTGCTTGCTGCTGGGTAGTTAAAGAGTCAGCAATAGTGGTGTGTGTGTGTGTGTGTGTGTGTGTGTGCATGCACACGTGCACCACTACATGTCCTTTAGCCTGTGGGCTGTAGTGGTCTGCTGGCAAAATGCAAGAAGACAGACAAGTGCAAAGTGATGGCCTTTACTATTCACAATGCTGCTACACTCAAGACAACCTCATCACAGGGCCCATAACTTATACACAGGCACTTTTGTTCTTCAGTGTGATCATGAAAGGCTTTGTAGTAAATCATTAGTGGCAATAAAAGACAAGAAGCATCCAACAATGTCTTCTACAAATAAACTTGTTTACTCACAACCCTAGTGCAGCCTCACTTCAGTAGCCTTTTACCGTAATCACAGCCTCACACATTCTGCAATTGATTAACTCGCTGTGAAACTGAAAAATTACCCTGACATGCAGTGCACACAAAAAGACCCATAGGCTCTAATCTATAAAAGAAATTCAAAGAAAAAGATCAATCCATGCCATTAAAAAGCTTAAGATATAAAAGATATGTCATCAGGAAAACCAGATGCCCATAATGGATAGGGAGGAATGGTCCCTAAAAATGTCTACAGTCAGTAGAGGACAGGGAATATGCAGTGCATGCAGCTGTACACAGGGTTTGCCAAACAGGATTGTGATGAACTATTAAATTGAGGTTTCTTTCTAGAGATGTTTATTGCTTGGAGTCCCATCCAAGTAGCACAAGTACAGGAAATAAATAAGTAACACTATATATAGAATAACGTAGTGTATGGACAACCATACACAGCAAGGCTGTTCTTCCATAAAGGTGTTCAGAGGACATCCTTGAGACTTTGAGAATGATGCTCAAGAGGTTCTTGATGTCCTCTCAACCCTGAGATGAAAACATATGCCAAGCTGTGTATGGTTGCACTTATTCTGTTTTTAGAGTATATGGTTATTCGTACTGACAGTACTGTATATGGTTATTCATACTGAAAAGATTTGCTTACTTAATGACTGTGGTGCTGCTACCCAATGGAGTTAATGTGTCATGAGAAGTGACACTGCTGCTTCAGTTTAATTTGGAACATCCCCAACAATTTACAATGAGAGTAACCATTTGGAACATGCACAACAATGATTTTGAACGGTTTGAGTTCCATGCACAACAAGAGGTAATCATATACTGTACTATTATGAAACCTCTAAATAGCAATAGGGAGCACATGATTGTACTGTAAAACTGTATTACACATCCATTTTAGACTCTGTAGCTCTTTTATGGCAGTAGAGAGTGGAAATTGTTTAGCCTGCCATCTGGCCTTTCAAATCCCCTTATTTAATATTCCATAAACCCTTTCGCTGTTTTAATGGGGCTTTTCTTAAAGACATCACAAATTACTTTAAGTACAACAAATGCAGGTAATGCAGACGTCAGAAACTCTAAAACACCCTCCCCCCCATGTCACTGGAGGTCTCATCCTACCTGCTGTTCATTCAAATTTCACTAGCGTTTATGTTGCTGTTAGCAATTGTTCTCAATTGGAGTTTACATTTGGGCTTCTCAGTGATGGCTGCTGAATGCTAATTATTTTCCTTTGAGTTGTTTCTTTTATTGAGAATTCTTTTATGTTTTCTGATGGAACATATAGTTAGTTTTCCATGATCCTCATCAAAAGACTGCATCTGGACTTTTCTTCTAAACCACAAATACAAAAAAAGAAGCCCTTATTAAATGGGAAGTTAGAAAGTGAGGGCCCATCGCAGTCATTTCAAGTTTCACTGTAACTCATTTTTCATTTTCATTATATTCATATTTGGAAGACCTTTGAATTCAGAGCCCTTTTCCAGGGTCCCTGTCACTCCCCAGGTCATAGAACACTCATGTGAATAATGGAGTTTGTGGGCTTATGCCAACAGTTGATAATTGATAGTAACCAATAAATATAATACAATAAGTAACAAGCTGTGGTTAAACAATGGATAGTATATAAGTAATGAGCAGTAGTGTACAAGAGCTATTAAATAGTGTGATAATGAGATAAGCTCAGGTTAATTATATATACACAACATTGTGTCATAAAAGTAAGGCCCTGCATGTTTTTTAAATGAATTTCACAGATGTTAGTAAGTAGTGAGTTCCATACTTTTGGTGTCTCTAGACAGAAAATACCATTGCCAAAGGACAATCCTTCTCAATGTTTTTTTTGAGCCTGCCACCGCACATTGCATGCATAGTGTACCCATCAGTTACCAAGGTAAATAATTTTTGAATGCTGATTGGCATGAATCCTAGTACTGCCTTTTTGCACAACAGTGCCAACTGGAAGGGCACTTGTGGTAGAAGGGCAACCAGTTTAGGTTAATGTACAGATTACACATGTGAGCATCACGCTTGATATCAAGCAAAAATTTACAAGCTCAACTAAAAGCCAGGGAGATTTTCTCAAAGTTGACTTTGCTAGCAGCCAAATGTACCACCGCACCGTAGTCAGCAATTGGTACTATTTGATTCCGGACTAACATCAGTTTAAGGACATTCCCTCATGTTTCTGCAACCGAGTGTCAAAGTCATAATTGTTTGCCCAGTACATGATGATCATTTAAACATTTAAAATCCACAACAAAAAAACATGCCATGTTGCCATGCTTGTTTTTAAGTTACATTGGTGAGATGTAATCTCTCTTTATGTAAAAAATCCAGTAGAGGTCAGATTGTTTTATGTGGTTATAACGTCAATACTTTAGATGTCATCATGGGTGTGAAAGAAAATGTGAAATAAGGACATATAATTTGTCATGATGTTAACTGCATTTTTTTCCATAAATGCAAAAATAAAGAGCACATTGCCAATACTATGACACCCTCATGAACTGATATTCCCCACAAAAGGGGAAACATTTGTATTTTTTATACATAAAACCATTTCAAACACGTCATTTTCATAAAACATTTTTGATAGATGTAGAATATGGTTATGAATACAAAAACAGAAAGAAATATAGAGGTTGTCATGCTTCTTTTGGTTATATCTGCTTTTAAAGCTGCTGTTTCAGAGGTGGTCAGCTCAGGACAACAATAATTAAAACATCCCAATGAAAATTAAAACTTGCAAGAATGCTATTCAAACTATTTAAAAGTACATGCAGAATTGCGAGGACTTTAACATAAAATAAACAGTGTAGCCAAAGACAGACAGATATTTAGGTAAAGCGCCTTGAATGATATCAACAGCTGCAAATGTGGGAGCTAATTTCCTTGCTGCTATCCTGTTTATATTCTTAGCTGGACATGGCAATAGGATAAATCATTATTCTAATAATGCTTCCATATATTTAAGAATGTACTTGAGCCAGAAAACAACCTTGAAAACTTTTTCGAGAACATCAAAAAATGGGAATTTGAAACACCAGGGAACATCTTTAACCTCTTTTGTGAAGCTGTTCTTGCTCCAATAAAGTAAATGAAACTGTTGGTGAATTTCCCCAATCACAGCATCAACATGCACAGAAAATTATAACAGTGGATCAAAAATGACATCCAAATATTTAAACACCTGCACTTGTTCAGTAGGGTGCCCAGAGAGTGTGGAGATGCGAAGGCTGAGACTATCCTTGAGTCTTTGCCTACTTCTGAATAGCAATTTTAGTTTTCTTTGCATTGATTAACAATTTATTAGCAGAAAACCAGTTGCAGACTTTACTGAAGTCATGCTGCAGACATTGCTCAAAGGTAGACTGATCCTGGTTTCTAAAGAAAATAATATCATCCACATACAGTAAGGTACTGGAGTAGTCACAGACTCTGAAAATGTTGTTAATGAACAAACTAAATAATGAGAGACCAAGGACAGGGCCTTGGGGAACCCAAGATTTAAAGGACAGTTTCTCAGAGACGACATCACCACACCTTACTCATTGTGATTGATTACCCAGATAGTCCAAGAACCAAGCAGCAGTCTCATCTGACAGGCTCAGTTTCAGACACTTTGTTATCATTAGGTCCTGGTCAAACAAATCAAAGGCCTTAGAAAGGTCCAGAAAGGCTGTACCAATGTACTCCCCTCTATCCAGGGCCACAATTAGATCCTCAGTAAATTTAATCAAGGCAGTATCAGTACTATGATATTTTACGAAAGCCATGTTGTTCCTTGGCCAGAAGATCATGCCTGGAAATTTCATCCAGCAGTGGATCATTGCTCATTTTTCCCAGAGTCTTGGATTGGGGGGAGGGGACAAAAGGGAGATGGGCCTGTAGTTAAAGAAAGCAGCATGACCACACAATTTACACACAGGCACAACAGTGCTCCCCTCTGCAGAGAAAGAGAGAGGTCCATCAAAGTTACATAATTTTTCCACTCCTACCATTTTCTGTAGGTAAAGCCCATCAGCATCATTAAACCTGACAATTTTGCAGTTCCATGTACAGTGTTATGCCTTAATTATTCCCACATGCTTCTTTTATTCATGAAAATGTTTACTGCCTTATAGGTGTACAGAAGATCAACAGTGCCAGGAGGGTACATAGCTGCGTGGACTCTGTAGGGCTTACCTAATAGAGGGTAGGGAGGGAAGCACACAGTCACAAAACACATGGCCACAATGCTACAGGTAAGGCTCCAGTATCCCAGTAAGAAAGTAGCACTCAAATAAGGAAAAATCCCTTATGGAACTTACTGTATTGTGACGTGCAGAACATCTGTAACATCTTTAACAAAATGGATGAGCTATAGGCAATAGCAGCAGCAGAGCAACACAATATCATTAAGCTCATCTAAACATTGACTACTCAAAAGGATAGCTGTGACCTCAACATACCGAGCTGCGCACTAATCAGAAGACAGAGAGACAGTCAAGGGAAGAGAGATGGCATTAAATAGGTTATAAAAACATAGAAATATGGAAACGTAATGGTAAGTATAAAAGTAATAGAAGATAGGTCAGTCCCTGGGGGGAAGTGGAGTGGCTCTTACCACTACTAATTCATGGAGAGAAAAGGAAGTACACATTCAGAGTCAATCATGGACTTCATCGCCGAGAAGATGTTGGAGTCACTCAGGTGGTTAATACTGGGCCACTTCAATGCCTGGATTGATAATGAACTCTCACCGTTTGGTCAGGATTTCTTCAAGTTGATGGAATCTCTGGGCCTAGCACAGATTGCTGCCATTGCAACCTATCAACACAGTCATGCCTTGGACTGTTTTCTCACTGGGGCTCAAGATTAACAGCCTCAAGACTGAGCCAGTCATTTGGTTGTACCATTCAGGGCTCCCCCTCAAAGTCCATCCCCTGTGGAGATGGTCTGCTACTGCCCTTTGAAGCTGTTGTTCCCAGAAGGGCTCCAGGAGGTGGAGGTGGATGTATCAGATGTGATGGCTGTGTGTGGAGCTGGATTGGGGGAGACAGAGGTGGCCTATAATAGGGTCATTACTGCAACCATCAATGTTTTTGCACTGGTCTGTATACAACCCAAGGCTTCCTGTTTAAGACTCCTGTGGTTTGATGGGGAACTGAGGAAGCTGAAGTCTAGGGGTCAGAGACTGAAACATTGTTGGAGGAGAACGCAGTCTAAGGAATACAGACTGGCTCTGAAGACTCATTAAAATGAGTACCAGAGGGCAATTTCCAGTAAGAAGACAGTATTCCTATCCAGGAAAATTGTGGCAGAGGGGAACCGACCAGCTCAGCTCTTCTGAACTATGGTTAGACTAGTTCATCCTGTCCATCTCAGCCAGTGAGCCAGTGATCACTTATTGTGAAGAGTTTGCTCAGCTTTTCTCTGACAAGGTGTCTTCTATTCAGGTTGGTATCTCCCCAACTGGGTTGTCATGGCCTGGAAGGTCGAGCAGATTGTTAACGGATGCCCTCCTCATATCTGGGAGGAGTTCAGGCCAGGTTCATTGTAAGAGGTATGTGTGATAATCCTGAAGCTGCTGCCCACCTTTTGTGAGTTGGACTTAGGCCTGATATGCTTTCTGGTGAGTTGTGTGTAGTTTCTTGGTCCAGTGTTAATCTAGTGCTCCCTTTTGGACAGACCTTTCCAAGTACATTGAAAGATGTGCTGGTGAGCCTTCTTCTTAAGAAACCATCTTTGGACCAGGATTGCTTGGTGAATTTTAGACCAATCTCTAACTTCTCCTCTCTGGGAAAAATTATAGAAAAGATAGTGACTCTACATCACTGGGCATGGGTTTAGGATAACAGAATTTCAGACAGACCACAAGTCGGGTGCATAAAAAACACACAAGTGCATTAGCCATTTTATTTTTATCAAGTAAAATACACAGAAAGCAAAATGGTAAGTCAGATAATTGCTGAGCTTCAACTGTTTCTAAGGCTTTTTTTTCAGCCTAACAGTGTGAAAGTGCACAGTACCAGGAGGTCTTCCACCTTCCTCAGCCAGTAGTCAACTGATCACCCTATCTATCCTTTCTCAGCACTGAGGTAGGGCTTTGTATAAGCTCACTAGAAGTTGGAAAAACAATTTCCCCTGCCTTTTGATTAACAGCAGACACAACATAAAACTAGCCACTAGGGACCACTGTTGCACCACAGAGAACAGTTATTTGTCACCTGGAGAAAATTATATAACTTGTTTACAACATTATTAAAAGTCAGAGCCGAAGTCAGAACATTCTGTGCTCTCTTAAACTCTCTTGCAGGGTCAAATTACCTCATGCTATCTGCTGCAAAATATATCTCAGAAGAGGGCTGCTAACATCTAGAAAAAGCAGACACAAGTTTTTGTTATTCTTATATTAATCCTTGCTGTGCTGCTGATATGTATACATGTCCTAAAAACCAATACATTCTGAATCTTCTGGCAGCCTAAGGGTTAAAACTGCCATCTCATTTTGTAACTATACTTTTAGTTTTGTTTTAGGTTAATATGCACAGAAAGCTTTATAAGCACTTCAGCACTTAATTTATAACCAGCAAACCAGCATGTTGGACATTATGCAAAACAAATAAACTGCTTGGGAAAGGGGTTTTAATTTATCCCAGGGGTGTCCATTATGACAGGAGTCACCCTGTCACACTCTTCAGCTTGAGAAACACCTCACAGCCTTTGACATTTATGAGCCTCTGCAGTCTAGATTTAGTTCTAGGCACAGGACAGAGACTGCATTTGTCAGGATGCAAAATGACCTTATTAGGATGACAGATAGAGGAAAGTGGCCAATTCTCGTCCTCCTAGATCTCTCTTCAGCTTTTGACACCGTGGACCATGGGCTGTTGTTGGACTACCTTAGGGAGTACTGTGGACTCGCTGGCACTGTCATCTGCTGGTTTGAGTCCTTTCTCTGAGATAGGATGCAGAGGATTGCGATGGGGAATTTCTTCTCACTCCTGAAGCCCCACTCTGTGGTGTACCCCAAGAATCAATCCTCTCTCCCATGTCATTTGTTATGTATATCCTTCCCCTGCGAGAGATCATTAGATGATACAGTTTGGATTATCACTGCTATGCAGATGATGCCCAGCTGTACCTGTCTTTTGCACCTGGGACACCTGATGTAGTCAATGTATTAAATCTGTACCAGGCTGAGATTCAGGGATGGATGTCATCAAACTGGCTAAGACTTAACCTGGACAAGACAGAGGTGCTGGTGATTGATCCTAGTCAGAGGTGGGGTGTAGAGACCACTGAGAAAATGACAGGCCTAGTGCTTGGCTCTTCAAGTTTAGTGACCTCTGCTAAGATGAAGAATCTGGTTGTCATTCTGGATGAGAAGCTGACACTTGAGGCTCAGGCATTGGCTGTATTCTGGCGTGCTTTTATCATTTCAGAAACATCACCCAGATTAAAAACTTGCCCCCCCCAAAGACCTGCCCATTTTAGTACAATGTTTGTTGCTTCCCACCTTCACTACTGCAGTGTTGTGTATCTCAGGGTGAGTGAAGGTGTCCTGCATTACCTGCAGCTAATGCAGAATACTGTGGTCAGGTTATTGATGGGCCTTCCCAGGTCTTGCCTCATAACTCCAGTCCAGGGTGAACTGCACTGTTTGCCAGTGAGGTGGTGAATCACCATCAAGGTCAGTTTGCTGACCTACAAGTCCACATATGGCTACCTGAGGGACCTACTGACTCCCAACCAGACCTCATGTCCCCTCCACTCTTCCAAGGAGGACCTGCAGGCTGTTCCTAGGGCCAGATTGAAATTCTCGTATGACTGTGCCTTTGCATTAATGGGCCAGTCTTCCTCAATCTTTGAGGGATGCCTCCTCAGTGAAAGCCTTTAAGAGGGGCCTAAAATCCTTTCTTTTTCAAGGGGATTTTAGTTCTAATTAATATACTGCCTCATTTTCTGATATCAACTGTTTTATTAGCTTTGCCTGGTTTAATGTTCTTAATATATTGTTTATTGATGATTGTTTTATCATATTTATTTATATTGATTATTATTGTTGCGAGGTGCACAGAGTCCCAGGGAATGGGTGCTTGATAAATAAAGCTTACTATTACTACTGCTACTACTACTACAACTACTAGCGTAATCTACAGGCCACAAAACCAGAAACAGCCTATGGATTAAGTGATGGTCTGGGTGGTTGCTAAGACAGTGAACCATGATAGAGCAGTGATCATGGGAGATTTTAGTCTCCCAGACATAAACTGGCAAAAGAATACAGCAAGCTACCAAATAAGCCAGAGATTTATTGAAATGATACACATTGGTTTCCTCACACAATGGGTGTACAATCCAACTAGATAGTAGGCAGCACTGAACATAGGGTTGAGTAGGCAGGACAAAATCAAAAACATTAAAAATGAAGCCCCAGTTAGACTATAGTAAGTCACCACAGCTCCATTAATTTTTAAACATTGCTTAAGAATGAACAAAACAAAACCTGTATCACAAGGTATCCGATCAATATAGTGAGTCAAGTTTAACGAGTCAATATGGGCGACGTAAAAAGAGAGAATGTGAAGTCGGCAATGTGCTCTTAATAGCGCATAGCAGATACAGTGCTTTCATTCCGTAAGGAGTAGTTATTAGGCAGATACTAAGGGGAACTGCTGGTCAGGCCAGTTCTGAGCTGGCCATTTGATGTTGTGGTTAGAGTCACTGCCTATGGTGCTGGTGGACCTGGGTTTGGGGCTGCCCATGAGAACAAGGTTTTTTTTAAATATTTTTCTTTTAAATTTTGCAAGTCCCATTCCGCCCTGTCCCTCGGTGTCAGGCTCCCCCCGGAGTTAGTTATTTTAAGTTGGGGGGAGGGGGCAGGTGGCATAGTCCCCACATAAAAAGAGACTCCACATTGTGCTGGTTAAAGATAGCGATGAGTCATTGCTGTTTGTGCTCCTTGCTATAGTGCTCATCGCCGTTTCAGCTTTCACCGATGAGCAGTCGCTCTTTTTGTCTGTGACATTTTAGAGTCACGCTTATCACATAAAACCATATCATAATGCCACACTTTAGCAAGGTTGACTATGACCAAAGTAAGTCTATAACAGATACACAGCTAGTGGACTCAAACAAGGATGAAAGGGATGAAATCAGGCACTATACAGTATATCCCACATGACGTCTGCTTTAGGGATCGTGAGTCCATCAGAGTCATCTAGTCTGTTATTGAAAACATTCCCATTCATTCTAACCCATCACTTCCAGCATACATTACTGATAGGTCACTCCCTAGCCATCTAACCAATCACTCCTACTACCTTTTCAAAATAGAACCCTTAAACTTCATCTAATCTCTCAATCCCAGCATCCCCTGTAGCTAAAGCACACCAGAGCCAGCTAACCTCTTAAGACAAACATCTCTTGTAGAGTAAGAAATCATAAAAGCCACCTAACCTGTCACCTCCAAAATCCAAAATCACCTCTGTACAGAGCCCTAATAAATAAACTGTATCATCCAGAGGAAGTAGACACTCTTGAGCCATCTAACCTGTCACTACCATCATCTCCTGTAGAAAGACTCTTGTACAGCCATTTAACTTGTCACTTCTAATATTCCCTGCAAAGAGTATGAGTACTCTGTAAAGGCAGTTCATTCATATCTGTGAATCCCAAAACGTCATGTAGCAATTGCCAGCCTAAGGTATCTGACCTGTTCCTCCCACCATATCCAGTAGGTAAAGAACTAGAGTCATCTAACAAAGGCAGATCCATCATTCCCTGCAGAAAGTGAGAGGGAGACTGCCGTAGCCTTCTAACCTGTTCATCCTAGAAGCTTCTATAAAGAGACCACCAGAGGCATCTTAAGTGTCACTGCCAATATCTCTTCTAGAGGTACATACAGGCAGTAATTTTTGGAGCTGAAAAAGAAAACAGTCTATGATGTGCATCCCCACTTTCCTACCAGTTGTATCCTGCAGTGTTATTCCTCTGCAGGAACTTGCACTTAGATCATTCAGTTTGGAGTGGATTTATTTTTTCTCCTTGGATGTTTTGCCTGCTGTGTTACCATAGGGTTATTATCTTTATAGAATATGGTTGTGTTGTTATGTATGGATTTCCATACACTCAAAATCCATATTGTGTTTGAGCACAAGTTGTTGTGCACTGTTCAAAGGTCATAGAAAGTTGTTGTCCATAGTTCAAAGGTCATTATAAGTTGTTGTGCACAGTTCAAAGTTCACTTCAAGCTACTGTGAATGGTTATCTCCTGTAAAGTTCTGATTTTCAAGCAGACTCGATAGACCTTAAGGCCTACTCTGCTGGCATGTAATATAATTTACCATAATATAGTTACTGACTATGAGTGATTAAAGGTGGGTGAGAGGGGAGCAGAAGGGTCTGCCTACTACTGCATAACCATATACTATAGAAAATAAGACATGGGCACCCATGCCCACCTTGGCTCATGTTTCCATCTCAGGGTAGAGATGACATCATGGCTCCCTCCAGATTCACTCTGGAGATCCATATGATGTCATCTCTACCCATCAATGGAAATACAGCCTCATTGTGTATGGTTGCTCATGCATTATCCTATATATTGTGTATTGCCTAGTCCTGTTTTTGACATCTAAGTGTAGAATGTTGCATATGTCAACTTTAACCCACATTTGCCATTTAACTGCAATGTACTCTAGTCTTTCAAAGTCTCTCTGTAACCTAACACTCTTGTTCACAGTGTAGACTGGACTGACTATCTTTTGTATTGTGTAAGTTTATACATGCTCTTGACACTAGATCGTTGTTCCACTCTTACATAGAACTGTAGTTTGCCCACGTAGAGGTCCAAAATACCCTATCAGTAGGGCCCTCCAGAGCCAACTATATAGTTACCACCAATATCCACAATTCAGAAAACACATCATAATCATCTGGTCTATCTCTCCTACTAGGGTCTACCAGCTCCATCTAGTCTGTCACTCTGAATATTCACTGTTGAGAGTAACCACTAGAGGGGAGTGTGTGTGTGTGTGTGTGTGTGTGTGTGTGTGTAATCCCTTAATAGCCACCTGACAGGTCTCTCTTAAATTTCTACTTTTGACTAAACCAGTTAAACCATCTAATACATCAATGCTAACATCCCCATCAGGTAAGCTCCACCACCGTCTTTTTTTTACCAGGTGATCCAGCCTCCCCTGAAAAGAGACAGACAGACAATTCTTCAAAGGTATCTAACCTGTCAATCTAAAAATCTTCCTTTGACAGAATCATTCAGAGCCTTGTAACCTGTAACTGCCACCATCCCCTGTAGGTAGAATCTACTAGGGCCCTCTAACCTGTCACTCTCCATTTCCTGTAAAAGAGTCCACTAGAGCCATGTAACTAGTTGTTCTCAACCTCACTTTGCAAAGACAAAAAATGAGCCCTACTGGTCCAGTGGTGCAGAGGGCTGAGGCGCTGGACACCTTACCTCTTGCCACGCCGGTGATCCATGTTTGGGAATAAGCACTGATTGCCAGGGGTCAGCCAGGGAAGGGAGGGTTGGGAATGGATAGAGTGGCCGCCAGGCAGCTCTCCTCTCCTGGATTGGGGAGGTAGGCCTCCCTGGCTCTTGGCTGGCACCAAGTGGAGGCTCAATGGCAGAGCTGGGCACTGGGAGGGCTAGCACTAGGCTGGGTAGGTGGACTGGGGCTTTTGTTGGTGCCAGTGTGCATGCATGCCTCCATGCGCATGCGTGATGGTGTTGGCCAAGGTCCTGGGTAATTAAGGGAGAAAATCAGTGAAAAAACACCCTCACAGGCTCCACACTGGTGGCTGGGCACACTCTACAAGTCCTGTGGCAGAGGATGTCAATATAAGGTAAGTCCCAGAGGACCTAGGTGATGGGGCTGGGGGGGCAGCTGGAATGGGTAACTGGAGAGACAGGAGCATAAAGTACAGAAGAAGAAGAACAAATTAGCCCTCTCTTCTTACCTAACTACAATAATCACTCCCAGCACCTATATTTGACCAAACCATCGAACCTGATGCAACACAGTTGGTTGCAATACAGTGTATATGACTGGCAGAAAATTATCACACCAGCTTTCAAAACCACATAAGTTTCTACTTCACAGGGCCTAACAGTCTGGCAACTGACGTATCTCAACATTTCTAATATCACTTGTAGGAAGAGAGAGCCTTCAGGTGCATCAGATCTTTATCTGTTGACATTTGCCATGTTTTATGTAAGTACTAGCCTAAAATTCCCACTATCTCTTGGGGAGCCCATTCTCTATAGCTGTCAAACCTCTCTCACCCGACATGCTCTACCACAAGAGCTAACTGGAACCACCTTGCATACTGTTCGCAGTATTCACCGAATACAAAACCCACTGAAGCCAAATGCATCTGTGACTTTTCACAGAATTCAATGTTAACATTCCTCATGGTGAATTTCCATGAGCTGAGCAGGTTGTTCTGGGTTGCCAAAGAGAGAGTGCTAGAAGAACGCTATTCTCTAGATGATTTATTTTACAAAAATAATTTATACTGAATTGATCAGTTATTTGTTTTTAAATGTGCTGTTACTGTTTCACTAATGGTTATAAGAGTGACTTCTCAAGTTTGCTGGGTGAAAGAACTGTAACATAGTAACATAGTAGTTGATGTTAGATAAGGACTGCTAGGCCCACATAGTCTGCCCATATTTCCTGCCTGCATCAGCGGCTGCTGACCCTACTTGGTCATTGGCTTTAGCCTCTGTTCCCCACATATAGGGCTCCTTTATGTCCATCCCGTGCATGTTTGAATCCCTCCATTGTGTTAGCACCCACCACTTCCTGGGGTAGGCTATTCCAAGTATCCACCACCCTCTCAGTGAAGAAAAATGTCCTCACATTTCCCCTTATTCTGCCCCACTCCAATCTCATATTGTGCCCCCTTGTCCTTGTACAACTCTTGTACTGAAAGATGTCACCCCTGCACTTTGTTCAAGCCTTTAAGATACTTGAAGGTCTCTATCCTATCTCCCTGTTCCTTCCTCTCTTCTGGTGTATACGTATTGAGGCCTTTTAATCTGTCCTCATATGTTTTCTGATGCAAGCCCTGCACCATCTTGGTCACGCTTCTCTGGACCCACCCTGTCTATATCTTTGCAGTGTGAAACTGAGCAGTTTTGGAACGCAAATTATTTAAAAAGGCATTTTTTTAACCACAAGAGACACAGTAACAGTGCTGTGACAAATAAATATAAGCATAGTATAAATTATGTTGGAGACTTAGTTTTTAAAAAAATGAAGAAGCCCATGTGCTGGAAATAGACTATGCCAATGGAATTTGTAACTACAGAATTTCAGAACTGTTAGCATTAGAGTGCCTGGAATGCTTATAAATAAACAATCCCTGCTGGCTAAAAACAATGATGTTGTGATTTATAATTTAAACTGTGCAGACTGAATGATAGAATCTTGTGACTGATTTTAAGGGCCAGTTAGAAAACCGATGAAAGGAAATGTCGGGGCTTAGCCAAGTGAGGTGGTCCTCAATTTTATGCTGCCCTCTTTTGCTTGAGAACACTGTTGTATATTTGATTTAGCCTGTTCGCACAAGTTCCAGAGCAGCTGGTACATTCTTCAGAATCACATCCATTCGAGAGCCTCTCCACCAGGATGAATAGGCAGGTAAAATTCTACATTCTTTCTGTAGCATAAAGTACCGACTGTAAGCTGAATAGGGCAGACACATGATAATGGTAACATACAAGACAGCCATGGGAAACTTTTTATCTTAACAGTTCTGAGTTTGACAGAAAACAAGGATCCCCAATCCTGAAATTTAAGTAATGCTTAGAGTTCAGTCCTTTTTACAAACCAATATACAAAATGTGTTTGATCTAATCTTACCATGTACTCTTTTACAGTACTGAATTTAGTAAGAACTGCACGGCAGTGTAAATCTCTCTCTCTCCCTCTTACTCTCTCACTCCCTGTCTCTGTCTCTTGTCTAATTGGGTTAGTGCTTTCTTTAATATTGTATTCCCTTCTGCTGAAATCTACAGATCAGAGAAGTAGGGCACATAGCTATTTTTTCCATTTTTTATAGGTGGGAGCATCCAAGATCTGCATGGAACATTTAATTTCAGGATATAAAACAACAATAAATGTGAGTTAAACCCTTCGGAGTGCCTGTTTTTGCTCTGTATTTGAAAATTCAAATATGGTGGCATTGTTCCATATTAATGACTATGCTGGATAAAAGGCATCCTGAGGCACTGATGTACAAAGAACAGCCACACAGAATGTTCTGACATTTGATGAGTTTACAGTGGCAAGGAAAAAGGGCATTATGGAGACACAAAATCAAATACTAGCCAAAAAAAGAAAATATAGCATATATGGGGTGTATATAAATTACATAATTCATTGTGTTGGAATAACACATCTATTCCCAATAAATGACAAAAAATGGTCACAAAAACCTTGAGAGTGTGCCTGCTGTGAGTTATGAATCTTACACCTTACTCTTGCCTACTGGCTATATGTGGTTTATTCCACTTTACCCCATTATGGTTCCTTATTGTATGCATACAATACATACAATATACCTACATCATAATAATTTCTGCTATAAGACTTTCTCTCTGTCTCTCTCTCTTGCTCAGTTTTTGTGCTCTGCTTCCATGTTTTTCCCCTGTGGCACTGCACTGATGGACCCCTGTTATAAAGCACATTGCATTACTATAGCTAGGATACTTGGTTCCTGAGAACAGCTAAATAATAAGGATAACTTGTCTGCAGTCACAGTTTTCCAATTTCATTGCTGAATTCATTTTCATTTGATATTTTTAATATTTGCTTTCACTCCCAGTTCAAGGAATATTGTCAATCGCCTTCATCTCTCAAATAGTCGCTAGCTTTTAAAACACATAGTTCATGAGTGTTAATATTCTGTAGAAAGTGCTGGTTTAGCTGGGTTGTTAGTTGTTGCTTTCTTTTTACCAATAAAAGTGAAAATGTTGCTGTCCACCATAGAAACATAGACATTTTGGGCAGATAAGGACCTCCTGGCCCACCTAGTCTGATCTATGTTCCCTGCCTACTGGGCCACCGCAGACCCCACTTGAGCTCTGGTCTCCATATTTTTCAAAATGTGTTTTCATATGTTACAATTTACTTACCCAGAATAGCCCCACTGACACATAACTTCACATTTCCAGTGAGATTCTACATCTACCCATTTCCATAACTGAGTTGATTGTAGCATTGTGACTTGCCCTAAGTCACTCCGTTGTATTTGGCTCTGATGGGGTTTGAACCTGCAATCTGCTGGTTCTGAAGCTGATGCCATAACTGTGGAATTAATTGAGAGCTGTGAATGTGTGAATTGATTGAATAAGTCTGTCTGTTCACATGCTTTTTATCAAGAAATGTATATGATTGGTTTGTCTTACATAAAGGCTATGAAAGGATTTTCCTTCTAATTTGGTTATACAGCATTTACTGTATGTGACAAACTCTAACATCTATTCGTTGTACTATAGCAAAGCAAAGCAAACTTTATTTATACAGCACCTTTCTTAAAATCAAGGCGCTTTACAAGTTAACCATAAAACAAACAAATTAATATAATTACACATTTATAAATATAAATTAATCAGTGTATGGAATATCAGTGAACCAACAATAACTGTAACTGTGAGAAAATCTGTTTCAGTGTATGCTACAGTACTTTGTAATCTAAGGACATGTCCAGTTGTAAACTTAACAATGTACTGTTGGACTATATGGAACATTTTGTTAAAATTCTGAAACTGGTATGTTCTATATCGAATGCAGGACAGCTTTGTAAAATAGGTCCCTCAGTCCTAAAGTTTATATCCTGTCACAAAATAAAATTTTACTACTAATACTCTCTAACAGCTAGACAGCGCAACCTCCCACACTATGTTTATAACACTAAAACCTGTTAGTTTTCAGTTTCTGAGCTACTTCCATTGCTTACTTCCTTTAACCTGGGAACACCCCACGCAGTCTAGCCACTCATGCAGCAATGGGAGTAGACTATGGCACCATGAATGGCTGGACTGTGCATTGACATTTTGAAAGTTTAATATATATATATATATATATATATATATATATATAAGAAATTTAAAATGAAACAAGATTTGATTAGAGTAAGCCAGTAGCTTTTTTCCACTTACAAAGGAAAAGGAAGCAGATTAAAACACCCAGCTACATAGCTGCATTAACACATTATACAGCAGGTAACCAATTATATTTTGTTTTAACTAGAACCAGTAAGAAGCGTAATATGTTGTCAGTGCTCCTTAGAGGTAAGCAAACCAGTAATTTTTAACCTAGAGCCAAACAGAGCCAAACCAAGAGTCTGGCTTGACATGATGAGCCAAAACTTGAACCGAGCCTGGGTTCTTGCAGATGTCCTCTACAATTCTGAAACTGTCCTTAATGAGTTGCATGAAAAAAGTTGTAGGTTCCAACCACTAAACTAACTGCATAGGCTGGCAAAAATGGTTGCTTTGAACTTAATTGGCACTTCTCGACTGTGTCTTTCAATTGCTTATAGATGTCAAGCCAAGTCAGATCCAAGCACTAGATGTAGCCTCAAGACAAAAAAATTCTGGAGCACAGTAATCAGTAGTTGTTAAATATTTACATAAATAGGCACGTAGCAAATCAAACCAATAAGAACTCCCCTCGTAATTTGCATTGCATTGCCTCTTCATCGGGGGGATTGAGCCTGCCTTGCTTGACCACATTAGAGCCTCTTTAATTTTAGTGAACTGGTTACAAATTTTATTAAATGGGGAAGCTTGAATGAGTCGTTGTAGTATCAATCCAGTAATGGTTAGATAGGTGTCCATGTCACAACTACCAACACATTTGGAACAGACTGGCACCCTGGTTGGCAGTCCCACCAGACTGTCCAAGCACTGAATGAGCATGGAGTTTTAAATACCCTCTCACCGACGTGGCAGTCTGTCCATGACATGGTTGAGGATCTTTGGAACGGCAGTGTAGGGAAGCTTGCACTGTGGCCCCCATTGCTGTATCCGCTTGTGGAGAAACACTGAGCTTCAGTCACCACTGCTGCCAATTTAGCACCTCTCTGGAGTGCTAAAAGTTCTCTATTTGGAAAAAGAAACAAAATAGAAAAAAGGTAGGGAGCCTAACAGTAACCTCCTTGATATGAGGAGAACTTGCAGGTGGCTCATTTTCTGCTGCTTAACCCTGAACAGACACTTAATAACATCCAGAAACTGAAAACACAGAGAATGGTGCATGGTTTGTGCTTTTCTTTATTTGATATTTACCGTCCAATCACTGTGTTGCAGAAAAAAGGCAGTATATTTTATAAATTGGTTCTCTTGGGAACATCTTCATATTTTTCATTATCTCCATGTGCGTGGGATATTAAAACTGTAAATTTGGAACTGTGTCAGCCAGATGGCTGAGTATAATATAGAATTTCAGGGTTTTCTTTCCCTGAAGTGAAAAGAGTTCAGTCATGAACGAGTGAAACTTATGAATGTATACCCGAGGGCTTTGGTAGATTTTTGTAGCCAGACTGTCCTATTTATACAGTTTTTCCTTTCAGGAAAGTTGTATGCAGATAAGTTTGGTGATGCTGTTTAACATCGTATAAAATAAATACATGTTTTTACTTTTCCTCAGCAAGAATAAAGTGATAAATCCTGTCTCATCCATGTCAAGAGGTTTGAAATCCCTGCTCTTTCTATGTTGCGTCATGTTTATGTACCTATTGGTAATGTCTTGTCCAGTTTGTACATCTTATGTGAGTGGTTTCCAATTGAAAGTATTGAAATGTTTACACACCAACTGTTATGGTATTGCTTTGCAGATATACCTATTGGTAAGGTATATAAAGATTTATACTCAGAGGCCCAGATATTCAAACTGCGCAAGGCTGTGGTGCAAGCTTGGGCGGAGCGCAACTTGGCTGCACAGGGGCGTTGACTGGGCGATATTCAATGGAGCTGCACCATGGCACAGTATCATTAAATATAGCACCCTGGCCACCCACAGTGTGCATGGCACAAGTGGCCAGAGTGGAGCAAGGGGATGCGCTAGCACAGGTTCCATTAGCATACTGTAACTCGCGATATTCAAAATGCACATACAAATCGGGCCATAATGTATGCTAAGAGCAAATGGGGCCATTTGCATGTCATTATGGCTCTGACGCAGATGCGGGTGCGCCTAATCCTGGTGACTTCGCGCTTGAGCCCTGCCAGGCAGCAGCCATCGGGACTGACACCCCTGCACAACGTGGCATTGTCTCCCACAGCCCGATCAAGGGCTTCAGCATAAAAAAAACTCAACATCCTCGCGGTCCAGTGGACCGCTGTCTGCCAGATCACGGCTTAAGCATTAATAAAAGATTTATGTCCAATATCCCTGGTGGTCCAGTGGACGCTGTCTGCCGATTGTGAGCATTGGCATTTGTAACAAAAAAAAATAAATATGTCAATATCCCTGGTGGTCTAGCGGTACCCTCCATCCCACCGTCCACTGAGCCCTTCCTTCCCTTCCCCCCGGTCAGCCGGCGGGCAGCAACACCCAACCCGCCTGCGCCCACCACCCATCGACTGACACTGTAGGTAGGGCTGTACTCCCATTGGTCCACAGCGTGAGCCAATGGGCATGCAGCCTGTACCGTACTACACATTCCAGATATGTGAATGGATCCATTCACATATCTGGAATGTGTAGTGTGGTATGGGCCCACAATCAGGCAGACAGCAGTCCACTGGACCACCAGGGATATTGGAATCTATTTCTTAATACTTAAGCCCGCGATGGGGCAGTCAGTGGTCCACTGGACCACCAGGGATATTGGACGTAATTCTTTTTATTAATATTTAAGCCCGCGATCGGGCTGATAGCCGTCCACTGGACCACCAGGGATATAGGGGTTCCTTTATTTTACAAATGCCCACAATCTGGCATGGGGGGGTGCCGCCAGGTGCAGCCGGAGCTCGGGTGGCCACAGCTGCCGTGTTGCGCCCTGCAATGTGGCAGCTCACCTGTGGGTGGCCATCAGTTGTTCCTTTTTTTGGATCAACTTTGTGCTGGCGCAGGTAGGGGTTGTGCATGCATGGCTCCACACATCCCGGGCTAAATATCGGGCTGTGCAGAGTATGCATGGGCATGCCCCCCCTACCTGCACCTGCATACATTACTGATCCGCTCTGGCGCGTCGGGATTTGTGCCATGCACTTTTCCTTTTTGAATATCGCGCTGGGGTGCATCAGTGGGTTGCGCATGGTGCAACAACCCTTTTGAATATCTGGGCCAGAGTTCTTAAGGTATTGCTCAATTTAAGCACCCATTGTTGAGGTTGAGCCCAGTTTACACAGCTCGTGTGAGTCATTCCCCATTTTTCAAAGTAGTAGCTGTGGTATTGCTAAGTTGATACACCATTTGTTAAGGTATTACATAGATTTACACTCCAGTTCTTGAGGTGGTGCTCAAGTTAACAGCACATTGTTGAAGATGAGGTCTTGCCCAGTTTACACACCTTGTATAAAGAGGTTTCCAGTTTTATACACCTGTTGATAGGTTATTGCTTAGTTAATTAGTTCTCAAACGTTCTCATATTGAGCCTCCTGTAAACTATGGTAAAAATTTCAGGCCTCCCATAATATATAGGGGAAAATTATTGCCCCCTCTCCCCAAAATATATCATATTATAAGGTGCACAGTAAGTTGCAGTAAAGAGAAAACAAATCTTTGAATAAATCCCTATTTATTCATCTGCTCACCATTTGCCTTCTTCTTCACACAAAACATCAAAAGCTGGAATTGTAAATGACTGCCACAATATATTGTCTGCCCCATTGATCCTACCTTTCAACAGGATGAGACCTCACCTGGAAATGGAGGCTGGCCTTGCCATTTGACCAACACTGGCTTAGCTTGTACGCCTATTGTTAAGGTGTTATCTGGATTTACACTACAGTTCTTGAGGTCTTGCTCTACTTAAACTCCCATTGTTGAGCTCTTGCCCAGTTTACAAACCTCGCATGAGCAGTTCCAAGTTCAGCACACTAGACATTGTGGTATTGCACAGTAATTTAAAGTCTGAAGTGACTCTAAATCCATAATGTCTGCCACTCTGCTTCATAAGCAAGTATAAGTAACTATGCTGTGTAGATTTGTACTAACTTAAAGGGTTTCCCTCCCCACTGTACTACCCAGGTTATCCAGTAATGCCCTTAATACACAGAAATTTGTCCTCACTCACTTTAAAAGCCTATACTGTCTTTATTGTCAACTGTCTCCACTGGTCAACTGCATTACCTAGCTAGTATTTAGCTAGTATCTAGCCCTGGGCTTGTGCTTGCCTCACTAAACATCTGCAGCCTGCTCCCCAAACTAGACTGCCTGAAGGCCTGAGTCACTCAGCATAACCCTGACATACTATCCATCATGGAAACCTGGCTATCCCCAAACATACCTAACATGGCCATCACCCTGCCTGGCTACACCCTTTACAGACAGGACCGACAACCTAAAAGAGGCGGGGGCTCCATCACCTACATCAAAGACCACTTCCTGGAACACATAATACCCCCACCATGTGGCAGTGACAACTTACAAGCCCAGGCCATCAAACTGCTGCTAGAGGCCCACAACAGAGTGCTAACCATACTCTCAGTTTGTATTCTGGCAAAACGGTCCCAGGCTGGTGTCCACAACCTACTGGACTATATTAGCACACTGAGCCTAAACTCTGAGATAGTACTACTAAGAGACTTTAATATTAACTGGCAATCACCTGCAGCTACTGCTATAAAGTATACCCTCTCCATGATCTATTTCTCCCAACTAGTGAATACTCCAACTAGAATCAACTATAAGACCAGCACCTGCACACTTCTGGACTGGGTCCTCACAAACTGCCTGGTGCACATCTCCTATCTTACCGTTCTCCCTGATGGCATGAGTGACCACTCCCCTATCAAATGCCTATGGAGTAATAACTACTGCAGGCCCCAACCAGAACCATAAAAAAGGATGCTCTTAAAGGGCCACCTGCCCCTACAAATGCTGACCTTAAACTCATCGACCGGTCAGACCTCAGAAAATCCAAAGATGTGGACACGGCGCTCGACCTCTTTATAACAAAATTTAACATGGTCTGTGATAAACATGCCCCTGTCAGAACAAGGAAAGCTAAAGGACCCATTAACCCATGGATTACCCCCAAACTCCTGGTGCTTCTTGATCTAAGAGATCAATACTGGCTAAAAGCACATTCGCAGGGCTCTGCAGCTAATGTTCAGTGAAATAAAAAGGCCCATAATGACTGTACAAAAGTGATCAGACAAGTGAAGAGTAAATACTACAAAGAAGCCCACACCAACTCATGGAACAGCAGCAAATTCTTCTGGGCAAACCTACAGGATATTACAGGGAAGGATCCAAAAACACCCCCGCTATGCTCACTGTCAAGGGTGTCCCTACCATAAATCCCTTACTCATAGGCAATTCACTGAATCAGGCTTTTACTGACCTCAGTAGTGTTCTTCCGGCTGACTTCTTCAATGCCCCTAATGCCCCTAATCCAAGAGTCACCACAAGGGCTCCTACACTGCCTCCTGACCATCCACCTTTCTGCTTCAAAATAGTTTCTGAAGATGATGCATGCAAATATGTAGTGACGGTCCCAGGAAAGTCAAGGCATAGCGAGGACACACTGGACCTTAAATTTGTACATCTGGCAGTGGATGAAATAATTGGACTGCTCACAAAAATAATTAACATCTGCCTCTGCCACTCTCAGTTCCCGCTAAGATGGAAATCCGCCACAGTAACCCATGTCCATAAAAGTGGGGACTGAACAGCACACAACAATTACAGGCCAATCTTCATACTCCCGCTGCTCTCCAAGGCTCTGGAGCAGAAAGTGGCTGACCAGATGGTGGAGTATCTTACCCAACACAAGCTTCTCTGCCCAGAACAGCATGAATTCAGTGGTGGCCACAGTACCATCATGGCCCTTCTAGAATTCATCTGGTTCATCAATAACATCCTGGACCAAGGCCACCTAGTAGTGGCATCCTTCATTGATCTATCAAAGGCATTTGATACAGTTCATCACACCGTCCTCCTACAGCAGGTCTCTGAAATTGGACTCAAAACAGAAACCATGGACTGGTTTAGCAGCTACCGGAGCCTCTGCTCCCAGCAAGTCAGGATCGAGGAAATCCTATCTGACAGCCAACCTGTCAGATCCGGAATACCCCAAGGGTCTATACTGGGGCCACTGCTATTCAGTGTCTTCCTAAACAACCTCCCAACAGCTTGCCAATGTTGCATGCTCTTATATGCAGATGACACGGTAATCTTCACTAGCAAACAGTGCCCAGAACTCCTCGAAAAGGACCTCCAAAGTGGCTTCGCAACAGCTGAAAAATGGTTTAAACAACAAAAACTGGTCTTGAATTATAAAAAGACCAAAACCATGCTCCACGCATCAACCCATAACAAACATAAAAGCTACCTCTTGGCTATATGGAATGACAGTGGCAGCACCCTGGAACTTGTCCCACAGTTCAAATACTTGGGAGTAACTATCGACTCCACCTTGCCCTTCACACAGCACATTGGCAACACTGCCATAGCCATCGACACCAGAATCGGCATCCTCTACCGACATAGATATTGTCTTATCCATGAAGCACTGAACCTGGCAATTAACTGCTCGATTGTATCCTTAATAGATTATGGACTGGTAATATATGGACCTGCAATTGACTCGGCACTCCAGTGCATCACTGTTGCACTAAATAAAGCCTGCCACCTGCTCATTAATGCACCTAAACTAACCCATACCTGTGAACTCTATACCCATATTGGCTGGCTCCAGCTGAACGACAGAATAAGATATTGAGCCTGCCTTCTTGCCAAAAAGGTTGCGCTAAACCAACTTCCTCCTGGATTGCAGAACCTGCTGTTCCTTCCGCTAAATACCAGGCAAAGCAGGAGCTTCTCTACACAAACATTCTATATACCCAGATGCCACACATCCATGGCACAACATGCCCTTGTGTACCAGACACCGCTCTGGACAAATGCACTACCACTGGATATCTCTGGCACTGCTATGCTTGGACCCTTCAAACTTAAACTGCACCAACACCTTATTCATATGAGTACCTGCAAGTGCCACCACTGAGTCATCCTATGCACCCACTGACTGATCCCAGCACTTCCCAGCCGCTGTCCCCAGGATAGGCAAATCACAACATTTATCCTCATCTCCAACTTCTTTATCCCAGCCTGCCCCCCTCTGTCCACATCATCATGTCTACCCCACCCCTTCTTCCCCTTTTCCCCTACTTCTCCTTCTGATGCAGGCTTACTTTGCACATCGCCACAATTACTGGTTTGGCTTGGATTTATGTACCCTTATGTTAATATTGTCATTATCTGTTTACTGTACTCTCAGTGCTTTATCTGCATATTGTCCTGAATTCCTTGCATTGTTGTTTATGTACATGATGTGGAACCTCTCAGTGAGCATCTGCTCACAGGTGTATCCAAGATTTCAATAAATAAATAAATAAAAAATAGTACAATCATTGTTAAAGAATTGTTACTGTTAAGCAGAGTCTGCCTGCATTTGCCATAGGATGGACAAAAAAGGCTTGTGTTTTTTGGAGACAACATAGGTGGGGTAAGTTGTGGTGAAACTTGTTTGAATTAGTGTGTTTATTAGTGAGTGAAGGGTAAATCTGAGACCAGCAAAAGTAGCCCACATTTAGGGGTCATATTATAAGAACTGTGTCTTGACCTGTAGTTTGGGGAAGGGGTACTCATTTTCTGGCCAGGGGCCTCAATGGGCTGAATCAGATTTCTGATAATAGGTTGGTTTTGACTTGTTATACAAGGCCAATTTTCCTGCAGGTGCTTCGTTAAGCAGAGTTTGCCTGCATTTGCCACAGGCTGGACAAAAGATGGCTTGTGTTTTTTTGGAGACAACTTAGGTGGGGTAAGTTGTGGTGAAACCTATTAGAATTAGTGTATTTATTATTGAATAAAGCGTAAATTTGAGACCAGCCAAAGTAGCCCAAATTTAGAGGCCATATTGTAAGAACTGTGTCTAGCCCAGAAGTTTTGGGAAGGAGTGCTAATTGTCTAGCCTGGGGCTTCAGCTGCTTGATAATTGACCTTCCACAGCCAATAGCATGCCACCAGGAAGGGAGCAGGTTCTGCATAAAAGCAACCACTGCCAACGTGTATCACATGTTCTTGTCCAGCGAGTGAGTGGAACAGCAAAGGAGTGGAACAGGTGACTGGTATTGTAGGCATCAGTAGTCATCAGCAGAAGGAAGTGGAGAAGAGGGGCACTCTGCTAGTCAACTAAGGAGAGGCACCTTGTCACTACTATGTAATGGTCACTGCTGGGAAGGGCAGAAGGTCAAAGGTGGGCCAAAACTGGGAATAGGAACAACTCCAGTCTTAGGTAGAAGTATAACAAAGATTTAAACAGGGCACAAGGGAACACAAATAGAAATAAACAAAAATGTGGAAAACTAGAAACACCCTATCAGGTGTAAGGGTATAAAGGAATATCCATGTAACACATGGAGAATAGAAGTTGGGAATGCTGGGGGTGGTGTAGTGCAGGAGCTGTGTGGCAGTGACCTCATGAAGACTGCAGTGCTGCCCCATTTGCACACATCTTTCTGGATTGAGTGAGTAGGATGTTAGACTCTAGGCCAAATTGTTTAGTATTCAGGGACCTCTTCACCCACCCAGGGGCCAACAAGTCTGACACCATTACATCAGAGGATGCCAGGGAAGAGGAGTAGCTGAACTATGGTGGGCTCTGGAAGGGTGGGGTGGTGGGACATAATTCATATGCCACTCTGGTGGTGTGGGACTACCTGGAGGAGGCACCCGCTGTAGTAATCAAGGAGGATGTGGGGCCCTCCGCAGTGGACACCCCAAGGAAGGTGGTAGAGGATTCCAGAGAAGGAGGAAGTAACTTCTGGTGTGGGACTCGATTGTGAGGGGGAGAAAGCTGGGAATAGGAAAGGTGGGATACATGATTTATTAGAACTCGCAGTGTGTGACTTCTGGACCTTACTCATGACTCCGCCACTTGTGAGGTCAACTGAGGTCACACACTGCAAGTTCAAATAAATCATGTATCCCACACAAGCCCATCACGTATCCCCTACTTAATCTACATTTAAGGAAGCTGATAAATAAAGACAGGCGAATAAAGACAGTTCAAATACTGCAACTCATTTATTCATGCACAGTGTTGCCCAGATGCCCACTATCTGCCCTGGAGCTCTGAACTACTCAAGTTCATCATCAGGACGCATTGTGTTATGCATGTTAGGTACATTGCTAATAAGCCAGGCATTGTAAGTGAAATATGTATCTTATTACTGCAGAATCAAAATACTAATTATGGCTAAATTAGCTCCTTTGGTAGGTAACACTCTTGGTATGAGCTGACCACCTGGACCATGAAAGCTGCTCTTTTTTTTTTTAAGCTGGAAACAAAAAGCAGGCAATCAATAACACTAGACTACCTCCACCTGAAGTTCCCTGTAGGTCTCACTAATTTAAATTATGGACCCCTGCTTGAGTGGGGCAGTCAATGCTCAGCACAAAAAGGAAATCAATGCTCACGGCATTCTGCCATCACTGTCAAAGCACCTGATAGCCTATCAGGCAGCAGTGGAACAGTCAAATGTGCAAGGACATTTCCAGCCCTTGTCGGCACTTATTTCCCATTTCAGAGATACTGTAGGACAAGCTGACTTGTAAACAGTTTTTTTGAGAACATTCATGACGTGGCTGCAGTACAAGGACTTGTTTACAATATGGCAAGCCCTGTAAACATGTGCACAAGCCAAGATCCTTCTTAAAATGAAATGTAACATCTCTCTCGGATATTGTGGGTTAAAAAAAAACATTCTCTTGCAGAACATCCCAATGTGATCTCTGCAGTACACATCTACTCATAGTCTATTGGACAAAAAATGTACATGTGCTAATAATTCATGAATTCTTTTTGTGCCCCTAAAAAGGAATTGTATACAGAATCATCAGTAGCAAGCATGGCAGACTGTGCCTTTGAAGAAACAAACGCCAGTCTGACTTCTTTAGAGAGGGGTCTCTTTCAGATGTTATAAGAAAATGGCATTCTTAGGCACACATGAAGGCACTTGAAGGAGATGGGAAACAATTTGAATTATTTGTGTGTTTTAATGATTGCTTGTTTGTTTGTTTCAATCATAATCAATCTTCTGATATGCTCTTGCTATTTCATTTTGTCATTACAATGTATTTTTAATGATTTTGATTGTTAGTGTTCTTTTTATTTTTTTCTACAGAGTTTACTGCTTGAACCAGTTTAGCTAAGTTAAACCCCTAATTTAGCAATGCTTATACAGTATCCGTTAGCATCCACATCGCTGACCTGGTGCAACAGTTATTAAAAACTGTTTTAGTCTCAAAAACTATTTAAGCTGTAATGATTTTAAATAAACGTTTTACCTGCAGTGTGAACAGACAAGTAAGCATTAAGCCACGATATGGGGGGGGGGTTCTACTGGGGAATTAATGCATGGTTGGGGGAGCAAGCCACAGGCCAAATACCTCCAACCACCCAACCATGCATTAATTCCCCAGTAGAACCCTCCTTTGGAGTGGTTTAATGCGCTTGTAACATGCCAAGCCATGTTAAAAGAATTGTGCAATGTATGACTAATGCAATGTTACAAAATCAGAATACTGCTTGAAAAAACTGTTTTTGGTGCTGAAGTCTAAACATTTTACAGGCTACACAGATGTGGAAGTATGTGCGTGAACGTTGAATTCTCCCGATACATTAAGGTTGTGAGTGCAGTTTAATAAAGTTTGTGGAGTTGTTTTGTACAATAACAGAGAGAAAGGCTAAAACAAATTAGTTCCTTTGATAAAAGCACCATTGTTTTTTCTTTATATTCAGTAGTGCATTGAGGGTAATGTACGAAGATCTGCATCTATGTAAGTCAAGATATGCAAATCTTCTTACGTTTCCCATAATGCACTACAGAATGTGAACATAAAATGAAGATGACGCATTCACAATACTGTTTTTTATCAATATAGGTATATTTTTTCCCCCTCTGATATTGTAAAGCATATAAGCCTGTAAACTGTTTTACAACTGCAGTGTTTTGGTACTATCACACTCTGTTTGTCTCTCTCTATCTCTCACTTACCGGCCACATCTCAAATTCACACAACTGTGCCCAATGCAGTAACTTGACTCTCTTGCCTGTTTGCAGGCAATAACCCTGTACTCAGGAGACAGCACTGACACCAGTCAGCTCCCCCTCTTCCCCCCACCTCTTCTCCTGCAGCTGATCACTCTCCACTGTCCCGGGTGTGGTCTGTGTTTGTGCCGAGTGCCATTTCCAGGGATGTGGTGCTCTGTTGGTGTATGACTAAAAAGAAAATGTACTTTTTACACAGAGTGAGTATAGCTGCAGCAGTAAAGTGTGGTACTATTAATGGGGGAGACACTATTCGCTGGGTCGATGAAGGACCATGGGGGTGGATAGATGGGAAGGGACTTGAGCACCGGTGGGGAAACTCTGATATTGAGGAGCTTTTTGTCTGTGTCTCATTCTTAGGACATTGACTAGTGCCACCTATAGGGAGGGACAGAGTAGGAACTAAGCTGGGAAAAGACTGTTACTGTATGTTGTGAACATGCTCTGACATTGTACAGGCATGCTTTCAAAAGAGACAGGTGCACTCTAGAGGGTAAGCGGACATTACTAGGGAATTAATGCCTGGTTGCTCCTTGGTCAGCTGCTGCTATTCGTCCAATGACACCTGCTTATTTGAATGTGATATTTACTGCCATGTTACAAGCACCATTTCTGTGTGCTGGTATTTAAAAGGAACTGATCACACAGGGAACAGGTTCTACCAGCTGGGATTCAGTTCACTATCCACACTTAGGCCATAGCTGGGCATAATTCATTTCACAAGATGTCCTCATGCTAGTTTGGTCTTGCAACCACCCATGGTCTTATCCTCCAGTTCTGCCCCATCTGGTGTCAGATCTTGCCACAGGAAGGGACAGGTCTCCTACTTCACAGTTCCTGCATCATAAGAGGATTCTGAGCTTCTGAGTGCTAAAGCTTTGTCAATTTTTTTACTTTTTAAATCTAAGACTTGTGTGTTTATCATTTTCTGATTACCACTCCCTTGATGATTCGAGGAGGGACTGCAAAAAAATGGTTTTTAAGTGGTCTAGATGGCATTTCTACTTTATTGTTGAAATTTGCAGCTCCTGTAGCAGCACAACAAATTTCTTACATCTTTAATTTGTCCATGACTACTGGTACATATCCAAGCGCCTGGAAAAAGGTGAAAGTAATTCCGGTATATAAGTCTGATACAAAATATGAAATTCAGAACTACAGACCAATATCCCTACTCCCAATAATATCTAAACTTTTTGAAAAACTTGTGGTGAAGCACTTACAGAATTACTTAGAGAAAAATAAAATACATAATTTGTATCAGTCAGGTTTTTGCTCCAGCCATAGTACAACAACAGCTCTGATAAAGGTAACTTCTGATATTCTTTCCCTTTCCAGTTGTTTAACCAGGTGAGACACACTAAGCTGAAAGCTTTTTTATAGGTGCAACCTGGGAGCACAGGGAAGTTCAGTGACTTGCTTAGGGTCAGTGGGGGCTGTGGGATTCAAACTCAGGTCTCCAGATTTGCAGCTCAGAGCCTTAAACCACTACACTATACTGCCTCAGTCTTCACTGGATAGGGACCTCCTGGTCGGGTCCATATTTATTGACTTGTCTAAAGCGTTTGATATACTTAGTCATACAGTCCTGTTGAACACGTTAAAGGACCTTGGCCTCGACCAGGTGGCCCTGAACTGGTTTAAGGAATATATGACTGGTAGGATCCAGCACGTGATGCTAGGAATGTTTACATCTCAGTTTGCATTGGTTAAATCTGGGGTCCCTCAAGGATCAGTGCTGGGTTCACTCTTGTTTAATCCGTATATGAATGGAGCTGATGCCTTCCTAAGGGAGGTGAGGCACCACTCGTATGCAGATGATGTGATTTTGTACGCAGAAGGTGCTTCCCCTCAAGAAATTCAGAAAGTGCTTCAAAGGAATTTTGATATTTTACAGGAGTATTATAAGTTACAAAATTTAAAATTAAACTACAAAAAATCTCAAGTTATGCTTTTCAGAAATAAGCAGATAATCACAACAAATACTCTTTTAATTGAAACATCTATTAATCAAACACTAACACAGGTAAACTCGTACAGATATTTGGGAGTATGGTTGGATACACACATAAAATGGGACATACGTGTGGACAACTTGATTAAAAGATTACATAGTAGACTATGAGCATTGTACAGATTGAAAAGATGTATACCAAATAAAGCTAGGGAACATATTATCAACTCTACAATAATTCCATTGTTTGACTACGGGAACATAGTGTATGCCGGTGCATCAAAAACTGTATTAGAGAGGTTGGCTATAGAGATTCGCAAGGTTTGCATTAGATGCTCTTCGTTTGACACATCGGTGCACTATGTACAGTGCTCTAAACTGGAGCTGTCTTACAGAGCATAGAAATTCACATGTATTGTACCTAACTCATCAATGCTTAAAGAAAAAGTTCCCACCTTATTTGGACAATTTGTTTAAAATGAGTACATCTAAAGTAGGTTTGCGATCAGCACAAAACCTGGAACTGGAAATCCCAAAAAGTAGAACAGCAAGAGGGAACTCTGCAGTAAAAGTTAGTGGGTCCAAGCTTTGGAATAGGCTACCAGACTATTTGAGAACAACAGTAATTGCACCATGGAATAAGATCAAAAGGTGGCTACGTCAATATCCTATTCAATCAGCCAATTGTGGCTATAACTAAAAGCTTGTACTTTTTATGGTCACTCTTCATTATTCATTATTATTGTTGATGTCCCTCTAGTCATTTTGTATGAGAAGTATGGCTAACACCAGCTACTTGTGTTATGGTTATTAACAGACAAGTTATATGTGAGTGTGACATTGTTATATTCTGTATGATGTGGATTTTATAGAACTATGTGTATGTATGAATGTGCTTTGTATGTTACGGACCCCATTGTAAATGAGTCTAACCACTCAATTGGGACATCCTTTTCCTTGTACTTGTAAGGAATAAACTTTTACAAACAAACAAACAAGTGTACATGTTAGGTGTTGGCAAAAAATGTCTGCCGTGGACCCACACAACACACCTCTATTGCCTAGGGGAACTATGACATTGGTGGGTGCCCATTTTGCCAGACCATGCATCCTTCATTGTTGGAATAATGAAAGGAGTGTTTCTTTCAAAGTAGGCCTCAGGAATGTCAACAGGCCTCGGCAGCCTAAAGGTCAGAGAACCCAGCATGTGGACATGGAGGAGGCGTAGGAGGGCTTCTCATTGGTCTTAGCCAGTTGCCCCATTCGCCCAACTGTGGGCACTCCATTTGTGGATTGTACAGAGTTCTGTGACATGTACATGGCACTCAAAACCAACAGGGTGAGCCCTTCTTATCATAAGAAGCATAAGAAGTGCCACCATGGATCATGGGAGAGGAAACATTCCTGCTCTTCCAGGTCTCTCAGTTCTCCCAACCAACTGACTTGGTCAAGCTACCTTTGGTTAAGGAAACAGTCGATGCTGTCACAGAGCCCCTGCTGGAGCAATCAACATTGACTTCAGTTGAGATATTTCTTAAAGTAGTCAACCAGGTGTCAGAGGTCAAAGTTAGCAAGGTCTTGTCAATCTTCAAGACCCTAGTTTTCCTGGCTCCTCCCCACTTATGGAGAAGGCGCAGCCTGTGATCCCAGTCGACTCACCCCGGTAAAGCCTCCACTGATAGTCCACCACAGGTGCTTCCTACAAGATCAATCGTAGTGATGCTGACCAAGCATATGGTCTACTCCACCGTTGCTGTGGACTCATGAGCAGATCAATGGCTGAGGTCAAGGTACTGCTCACAGTCCTGCTCTCCATCTCCATCTCAATCCTGCTTTGTTTGATTTAAGAGGAAATATGAAGACCTCATGCGGCAGCAGTGGGTGCTTTCAGGCCTATGGCAGGGTCAGCCTATGCTTCCCATCCCTTTGGTCCCCTACTGGGTGCTGATGCATCCTAAGTCTCAGCTGGAGGTCCCACAGCTGGGAGTCCCTCCTGCTCAACTGATTGCAGTGCAGCCCCATGTCCACTGCTGCAGAAAGGAGCCTAACATGAAGGAGTCATGAATGGTGCACTGGTTGTCTAGGTGTTCTCACTGCAGATTGCAGGGTTGGTCATGCCCCCAAGAAGTTGCCTTGGCCAGTCTTCTAGGGGGATCCAGTTCAGAGGAGGAGTACCCAATGATTTCCTCCAGTATAGGTTTACTGGGCATTGAGTTTACTGACAGTCTATCCTCACAGAGTGAATCATCCTCACTGGGGTGACCCTCATTTGAGAGTAACAATGCATATATTTTAAGTTTGTTTTAAGATAATTTTTAAAGATTGATATTTGTTAAATTGGCAGTCCATTTTAGGTAGAAGATAGATAGAGGTTCATGTATAGCTTAGGGTCAGAAGGTGAGGTAGATTTAGGAGGAAGATCTTTTATTTTTTAGTTAGGATAGTAGCCTGGTGCATCTGTATAGCGCATAACATTGGTTCCTCACTTCACTGACCTGAATTTGGTGAGAGTCCCTGTGGGAGATGATCTGGTGAGCAACTTTTGGACCCTTGGATGGAGTATTCTAAAAAGCTTAAGCTGGAGCTGGAAGATCTGTGGCTTCCTGGAGAACAGCGGTGTTTTTGAATTTTTTGACTTCTCGGTAGTACTGATCGGCCGAGTGGGCTGCTGCAGCAACATCTAATCTACAGCAGATTATTCTGTGGAGCGAACTGTGTTTGTGCCTGTTGTGGCCTCCTTCTTTTTATGCAGCTGACTGTTCTTGGCCAGTCATTGTAGGGAGAGACCGGAGTCTCCCCTGGAGTGTGAGATGTGAACTGGCCTTATCCCCGGGGCTGTGGAACTCTGTCGGCGTTTGTTGGAGATGGAGGATGCCGGTGAGAATAGTAGTGATAAAGGAGGTTTTCTACTCCTAACTAGCTTGCTCTTAGAGTCGGCCATTAACTAGAGTGATCTGAGAGCCTATATAGGGACTGGTTATGGTCGGAACATCTTCTACCATCAGGTACTGTGATTCGAGTATCAGTACTAGTTAGCCCCAAGGGCCGTGAGAGTGCCTATGAGGATGAAATTATAAACCACAAGTTTGCTTTTGGAGGCTCTGAGAGGGCCTATTAAGGATTGTTTCTCTGAAAAACAACTGTTTGTGGACTGACTGAAGGAGATGAGAGTTCCTAGGTCTCTCCAGAACTTTGTGTCCATTGGCAAGTGACAGCCCGATATAATACTTAAAATTTTCTTGGCTGGAGTAATTGGTGCACCGTGAACTCTGCCTTTATCTGTATTGGACTGTTTGAGATATTAAAATTATTAATTTTGGGAAGGGGTGGAAAGGGAAAGTTTTTGTGTGTCATTGTGTGTGTGTGTAATGGTTTGAATGGTGAGTGTGGGTGTATGGTATATATAGGTTTGTGTTTTGGGGGTTGAATTTTATTGGATTGGATTGTTTGGGTGGGTTGGTTAATTGGGGGGTTGGATATTTGTAATTTTGTGTCTGTGCTTATTATAGACAGCTTATTATAGACAGACAGGATGTGCTGGTAGCATGGGCTCCCAAGGTGCAGTTACTCCACGGCCTGGCTGACCTCCAACCTTTTGAGCTCCCTCCCCTACATGCAGAGACATATGCTAGGTGCAGGGCTTTGGGGATTGTGCTTGGTCAAAGGTCAGGGCAGATGGTTATCAGAGTGACTGCAGGGGAGACAGAAATTCTGTTGGTGAGGCCCAAGGGGCACTCTGGGGTAAAATAGGCAGTGGAGAGGAGTCCTCCTTGTCTAGTTCCCATACCCAAGGACTCCACTTCGAATAGTGGGCAGATAATCGATAGTCCAACATTTCCCACTGATTCCGACCTGGGCTGTGCTTTGCAATGCCAGGCCGATGAGGAACAAGACTGCTATAATGGTGAACTTGGTTTCCTTGGTAGACCTGGCTTGCATCACAGAAACCTGGCTGGATGATAATGCTGGTCCCATTTTGGAGGCAGCAGTTTTGGCCAGATACTCAGTGGTACACATCCCAAGGAAGGATTGGGGGAGTGGCCATTTGTTTCAAAGACAGCTTTGGCCTCTCAGTGCTACTGGTGGGTTCTATTGAATTATTTGAGAGTGTGGCCATGCATGGGAGTCCTGGTGCAGTTTACAGGATCCTTCTAATTTACCGGCCACCAGGCAGGAAGAAGGAATCCCTTCTGGAGGTTGGGTAGTTTGTTGCCAGCCTGGTGTTTGAGTCCCCCAGATGGATAATTCTTGGGGATTTCAATGCCTGGGTTGATGATAAAATCTCATCATTTGGACATGACCTCCTCCAGAGAATGGAAGCTCTGGGCCTGTCGCAGGTTATCACATAAGCGACCAAGTGGTGCTTGCACACGTTGGACCTGGTGTTCACACTGGGTCTTGAGGTTGATTACCTCAGGATTGATCCAGTCATTTGGTTGAATCATAGCACCATGAGGTTCATGTTTGGGGCCCCCCATGAGGGTCCGTCCTCTGTGGAGATGGTTCAGTACCACCCTTTGCGGGGATTGTTCCAAAAAGGACTACAGGCGGTGCTGGACTTTTCGAGTGTGGAGGATGTGTGCAGGACGAGTGCGGAGGAGACAGTGGCAGCCTATAATAGGGCTGTTACTGCCACCTTCAGCTCTATCATGCCTATACGTGTCCAGCCCTTATCTACTCACCAGAGTCCCCCCGCTTGGTTAGATGGGGAGCTCAGGGAGTTAAATATAAAGAGAGCTGGAGGTTGGAGCATCCCTGGAGGAGGTCGTCTGGGCTGATGGATGACAAACTGGCTTTGAGATCACATTATGGTGACTATCAAAGGGCAATCTCCTGGAAAAAGGAGGATTTTCTGTCTAGGGAGATTGCTGCGGCAAGGAACAGACCGGCTCAGCTTTTCTGTATGGTGGATGTGTTGTTGTATCCAACCTGTCTCCATGGGGGGGAGCAGGTTCAAGCATGAGGTGCGATGAGTTTGCTCTGTTCTTTGCTGACAAAGTGGCCTCTATCAGGACCGAGACCTCCTCCAGTGCTGCTAAAATGGCTTGTGGGGTCAGACCGGTACATACTTGGGCATCCCTCTTGTGTGGAGTGAATTTAATCCAGTTAGAATGGACGAGATAGGTGAAATAATCTCGATTCTATGTGATAACAGCGATCACGGAAAGGCGATCGCCTTTAAGGTGAGTGTATATAGGCGAAAATCAATTTCGCCGATGTAGTCTCATGGAGCAGACGAAAAGGGCACCAAAAACATAGGTTTTTTTGTTTAACCCCCCCACTAGAGGATTCTCAACTGCAGGGGGGGTGCTTTTTGGGTGGGTGAAAACAAAAAAACAAAATTCATGGACTGGCGCAAAAATACCAACGCGCCCAGCATCAAACCCAGCACCCTCCCACCCTAGCCTGCCATGAACCCACCACACCACACAGCCAGCTCAGCAACCCACCACCGCACTACACCTCACAAACCCTCCCTCCCCTTCTGCCCGTCACACGGTGTGCTCGCTTCCCCCTCGTGCATATACATATAGCGACAGGATGTCGCTATAGCCGTATTCACCCCCTCTTCAGTAGCCCTGTGAACAAGCACCACTATTGAGTCACTCTTTTTGTAAGCACTCAATAGTGGATGCCCTTATCACAGGATGCCTATAATCTCAAGGCTGTGGCCAACCCATTGTGATCTAGGCCCAGGTCCAACCCAACTTTTAGATGATTGTGTTGGCCTGATTTGACCTGTGGTTGCTGGGATCATCCAGTGTTCCTTGGAGAGTGGGGTCTTTCCAGTGGCCTTGAAAGAGGCCCTGGTTAGACCCCTTTTGAAGAAACCCTCCTTGGTCCAAGATTGTCTCACCAATTACAGACCAATCTCAAACTTCCCGTTTTTAGGGAAGGTTTTGGAAAAAGTGCTGGCTGTTCAGCTTGAGTCTCATCTCATCTCTTCTCCTCTACCACTTTTGAGCATTTCCACTCTGAGTTTAGACCTGGGTATAGCATGGAGACCATCCTGGTGAGGGTGCTGAATTATCTTCTTATAGCGGGAGACAAGGGAGAGCATACCATCCCTGTTCTCCTGGATCTCTCTGCGGCATTTGCCACCATGGATCATGAGGTGTTACTGGATCGACTTCAGAACTGGTGTGGACTAACAGGCAGTGTCATCAGCTGATTTAGGTCCTATCTCACAGGCAGAGTACAGAGGGCGACGATGGGATTATCCTTGTCTAGCTCGATACCCTTGATCTGTGGAGTTCTGCAAGGCACGGTCTTGTCGCCTCTTTTGCTCATAGTGTACATGTTGCCTTCAGGAGATTTGATCAGGCAGTATGAGCTGGGTTTTCATTGCTATGCCAATGATACACAACTATACCTGTCCGGTGCACATGGGAACCAGATGGCGATCTCTGTGTTTAACACCTGCCTGGCCAAGATCCAGAGCTGAATGACTCAAAACTGGCTAGGACTCAACCCAAACAAGATGGCGGTATTGGTGGTGGATCGTGGTCATCGACAAGATGGGGCTAAGGTTTCGGGACTGATCCTGGTTTGAGACTGGGAGGTGTGTCCTTGACTCCCTCTATTCAGGTTAGGGATCTGGGCGTGTTCCTTGACGATGATTTGACACTTGATGCCCAGGTGTCAGTCATCATCCAAAGTGGCTTTTTACCATCTTAGGAACATTGCCTGGATCTGTGCCCTGAAAAAAACTGATGACCTGGTCACCCTAATACATGCCTTTGTTATGTCAAGGTTGGACTACTACAATGCCTTGTACCTAGGGCTGTTGGGAGGCAATCTCCACCATCTGCAGCTGGTGCAGAATACGGCAGCCAGGCTGTTAATGGGTGCATCAAGATTTAATCATATGCTGGTTCACCGTAATCTGCACTGGCTGTCGATAAGGTGAAGGACTGCCTTCAAGGTCAAATTACTGACCTATAAAGCCCTGCAAGGCCAGGGACCAGACTATCTGCATGACGTCCTGGTTTCTCACTGCCTGATTTGTTGTCTCTGTTCCTCCGAGGGATGCCTCTTGGTGTTCCCCAGAGCTAGGTTGCAGCAGTCAGGAGATCATGCTTTCCTCTGTTGCCATGCCAGCACTGTACAATTTGCTGCCAGGTTATTTGAGAGAGGCACCCACAATGGAAACCTTTAAAAGGGGGCTCAAGACATTTTTATTTGACCAGGCATTTAATCTAACTTAATTACTGAAAATGTTATGTCGTTACTGACTATCTTGCTATGTTGAGGTAGACAGATTATAATTTTAGGTTTTATATGCTCTGTAATGTGCCTATGAATATACTTTTGCTGTATTTATTTTTATTTGTAATTGTACAGTGCTCTGAGCCTCAGGAAAGAGGTGCTTTATAAATAAAGTATCTATCCTGGGTTGACGACGAATCTTCGCTTTTTGGACAACACTTCTTCCAGTTGATGATATCACAGGGCTTCACACAGGTTGTTTCCTCAGCTACCCATACTGGTGGTCACTCTCTGGATTTGGTCTTCCTCCTGGGGATTGAGGCCTCCGACTTGGGGGTGGAACCTGTTGGTTGGTCTGATCATTACACCGTGAGGTTCAATTTTCATGCCTCCCTGAGTAGGTCTACTTCTGTGGAGATGGTAAGTTTCCACCCTTTATGGGATGTTGTCCCTGAAGACCTGGTGGTGGTGATTGACCTCTCAGCATTTGCTGATGACTGCTCAGGCCCAGAGCTGTTGGTTCAGACCTATAATAAGGCCATTTCCTCAGCTCTTGACTTGATTGCTCCTGTCTGCGTTCTTCGCCTTCCACTTTGCCCTCGGGTCCCTTGGTTTGATGGGTCTTTGAGGGAGTTGCGGAGGATGTGATGTAGGTTAGAATGTCGCTGGTGAAAATCTACCTCGGATGCCGACTGCCTTATTTTGTTAGAGCATTATCAGCTCTACCAATCAGTGATTTCCCGTAAGAAGGCAGAATTCCTGTCCAGGGAGATCAATGTTGCTTTGAATCGACTAGCCCAACTCTTCCGAACTGTGGACAGATTGTGCAACCCAACCTGTCTGCAGCTCCATCGAGTTTTTTCACAAATGGAGTGTGATGAGATTGCTCGATTCTTTGCGAATAAGGTGGTTGACATCAGGTCAGAGATCTGTCAGACCCCTTTTATGGGGGATGCGGTTGGTCGGTGTTTGGCCACTATGCTCCTTGTTTCTTGGAGTACCTTTGACCTGCCAGAGTTTGTCAATATTATGAGGATTGTCCAGGGGATGCGCCTCACGTGCTGTAGTTTAGATCTGGGCCCCACTTCCCTGATTTTGGGTTGTAGTGACATCATTGACCCAGTCTTGGCTCAGATTATCCAGTGCTTCTTGGAATCAGGCGAGTTTCAAAGCTCCCTGAAGGAGGCGGTGGTGACACTCCTCCTGAAGAAAGCTTCATTGGACCCGGATACTCTAGCTAACTACAGACCCACCTTAAACCTTCCTTTTGTGGAAAGGTTATCAAGAAAGTTGTGGCGATCCAACTGGAGAACCATTTGACCATCCATAGTATATATGAACCTCTCTAATCTGGTTTTCATAAGAGGCATAGTACTGAGACAGCTCTGGTTTGGGTGCTTAATGATCTCCTGATGGCGAGAAATTGGAGAAACTGCTCCATCTTGGTACTCCTTGATCGCTTTTCAGCTTTCGACAATGTAGACCATGGGGTACTGCTCGAGCAAATGAGGTCCATCTGTGGACTGACTGGCACAGTGCTCAGATGGTTTTCATCTTTCCTCACCAGTAGAACTCAGAGAGTTGTCTCTGGAATTTTTTCTTCTGCCTCTTTCTCTCTGCTTTGTGAGGTTCCCCAGGGTTCAGTACTGTCCCCCATGTTGTTTGCAGTGCATATGCTGCCCCTCAGAGACATTGTAAGATGGTATGGGCTGAGGTTTCACTGCTATGCTGATGATACCCAGCTCTATCTGTCGTTTGCGCCCGACCAGGTTAGTGCTCTCTCAGCATTCAACAGCTGCCTCACTCAAATCTAAGACTGGATGAATTTGAGTGGGTTAAAGTTGAACGCAGAGAAAAATGAAGTTTTGGTGGTGGACCCGGGACATAGGATAGAGGGGTTGAGGACTGATTGGCCCTCTGGTTTATTTCCGGGGGTTGCTCAGATCCTTACCTCTGAAGGGGTGCGTGACCTGAGAGTGGTACTTGACAATGGGCTGACCCTCCGTCATCAGGTGTCGGCAGTCATGAAGACAGCCTTCTACCATCTTAGGAACATTGCCAGGATCAAGCACCTTGTTCCATCCAGTGATCTGCCCGTTATGGTCCATGCCTTTGTGACCTTGTGCCTTGACTATTGCAACTCCCTTTACTTAGGGCTTCCTGGAGTTGACATCTGCTGCTTGCAGCTAGTGCAGAATGCTGCTGCTCTCTTATTGACTGGGGTATCTCATATTACCCCAGTGCTGCGCGATCTGCACTGGCTGCCGATTCAGTGGCGGATCACCTTTAAGGTAAGTTTATTAACCTACAAAGTCCTACACAGACTTGGTCCTGACTACCTTGAAAGAGCTTCTGATTCCTTACTCCCCTGTGGGACAGCTCCTCTCGGCTGATGAGGGGTTGCTGGAGATTCTGAGGGTTAGTTTGAATTCCTCTGGGGCACATGCCTTTATGTTCACTGCCCCAACCCTCTGGAATTCTCTGCCCCATCAGCTTCGAGAGTGCAGGACTATGGGGAGCTTGAAGCAGGCACTGAAAATGTTTTTATGGACTAAGGCATTTCCTGATTTGTTGTGATTTTAACTATGTTTTAATGTGCTGTTTGTAATTGTGTGAAACGCCTTGATAATTTGAAAGGTGCTCAACAAATAAAGATATTTTTATTATTATCTATCTATCTATCTATCTATCTATCTATCTATCTATCTATCTGTCACACTTCTCCAACAGATGTCCAAGACCTTGAATGTTCCACTGGAACCAGTCCAAAAGAGGGAATCTTTCCCCTTCATGAATATCTAGGAGTGAGACGATTCCTCAGGGGTGGCTGTCCTGGTGACAGAGGCCCTATTAGTGCTGACTCTTTGTCTAGGTCAGCACCCCGAGGTTATGTTCAGTACCCCCTACAATCTTAATCCACATATCTGTTGTCCCTATTGGGAGCCCCTCTGGGTTTTTGGACCACTTCTTGTCTGAGGGACCCATCTCTGACTCAGCCATCAGGAAAATGAAAGGTCAAGGAGATAAGAACAAGCTGTTGGGCAAGGAGTCCAAGAAACAGAACTTCATGGCCAAAAAAGTCTATATGACAGCTATCTAGGGGCCTTGGCAGGCTAGCTGTGCTATGTTGATGACCCGATATGGTCACTTCCTCTTTGATCTCATCACTGACCTTCTCTCCCTGCTCATGGCTTTGAGCCAAGCATTGGCCTGGGCACTTCAGGACCTGGGCTATGTGGTTTCTAAGCACCAGATGCAGACTGCCTTCAACTTGGATGACTCATGCACCAACTCTGTTACTGCAGCAGTGGAACACTGATGGGGGATGCCATTAGTCAGTCCTGGACCTTGGGCCTTCTGTATACCTTTTCTCTGTTCCCCCAGTCTACAAGGTGGTACTGCTCAAGGTGTGTCGGAACAAGGCAGTCCTGATCATAATTGTTCCAGACTGGCTGAGGCAGTTTTGGTAACTACTGGGATCTCCTCAGCCTCAGCAGCAGGTCCTCATGGCAACTTTTACTCCACCTGGACCTGCTAACAAAACAAGGAGTAATGGTCTGGCACATGGATCTTTAGTCCCTGCAACACTCAGCCTGGTAACAGCGATTAGAGTTCCAGGCCTTGGGCAGTTCAGAAGATATTCACCATGTGGTGGAGGCATCACATAAGGAGTCAACTCACAAATCACACACATTTAAGTGGAAAAGGGTCTCACTGTGGTGTCAGGGTAAGGATATCAATCCCCTTGCCTGGTCAGTGGCACAAATCCTTGATTACCTTTGGTCCTTGCCTCAGTCAAGGCTATGAGTCACAACCTTCAAGGTGCACTTGGCAGCCTCTTTGTACTGGATGTGGGCCAGTTCGCAGACAATGGTGCATGAGAAAGTGGTCAAATGCTTTTCAAAGGCCTGGATCACTTTTTTTATATATAAACTTTTATTGAGAAGACACAACATACAAGTACTGTACATTACTTTATAATACCTCCCTGACTGGGGCAAGCCCCATGGATTTACAGTATTATAAACAAAATTTATGTTCCAAAAAACACGTTTTCATAAAAAGTTAAATTCATTAAAGAACTCTGTAACTTGTTAACTGGTAACATGCAGTGAACGTCTACATCTCAATTGCATTTATATACAGTAAGCTTTACACCCTACTCTACCGGTATGACAATGGGCTGTTTAATTTATTTTACAAGTTAATTAATACTCTAAAGTTTTCATGCTATAACTGTTATATCTGCTTTATGCTTCTTCCAACTGTAAAATCATGCATGCCATAATACTGCAGGATAAAATGTATTTCCACTTTTGGCAGATGCTCAAACAATTAACTAAGTACCTTCTAGGTCTGCCCCCATGGAATTTCCAGGCAGGGTCTTGGTTTCAGGATTTAATTGCTATTGTTGCTCATTTTAAACCTATATCTGGGGTTTATAAGGAATTGCTTTCTCAGTCATGTAAGGCTATTTCCCCTCATTCATTCTACTGGAAACATACTTTAGCTATAGATCAGCCCCCTACGTTTTGGCATACTATTTGAGATAATATATACTGCTTTGTGAAACAAGATAGGCTCCTTTTAATGCAATTTAATATACTACATAATTTGTATCTTACACCAACTTGATTACACAAAATGCACAAGAATTTATTTGCTAACTGTGAGTCGTGGTGACAAAGATGGATCACTATACCATAAGCTTTGGACCTGTCCTAAAGTTGGGAAGGCCTGTGGACTATTGTGCAAAACAAACTTCATTCGGTTTTTAATTATTCGTTTGTTTTTTTCATGACAGATGTTTGTTTGCTAGGAAACTATTCAGTAATATCTTCTTCGATGCAAAAACACCATATGGCAATGGTGGCCTTAGTTACCAAACTTATTATTACACACCATTGGAAAAACGATTGGCATCCTTTCTTTACCAAATGGTATCAGGAATTTCTATCATCCCTAGCAGCTGAACGAGTGGTAGTTTGGTCCAGTGTTGCATGGGTTAAGTTTCAGAAGTGTTGGTCTCCCTTTTACTCAAAGCTAACAAATATGTAATTAGGTTAGTAACATATATACAATGCTGTTTCGTATAATCTCCTTTTCCTTTACAGGGAATTTTCTACTACCTTTTCATTGGAAGTCTCCCATTGTTGGCAACCCTTACAATATTATCCCTGTTCCATATTTCTAGTTTAATTTATAAATGGATCATCCCTTACTAAAAGGTGCAGCACAGGGAGGGAGGAGGGGAGAAGGGTGGCAACGGAGGGTAGCAGGAGGGGCTGGAGAGGAGGGGTATGAAGTGTTTTTCTTTTTTCTTTTCTCTGCAATTGTTGATTGCTGTACTTCTATCACATGTATGGTATGCATTCTTGATGGTGTTTTTATACTGTTATTCTTTTGAAACTTGAATAAAGCATATTGAATTATAAAATATAAAAAAGATGTACCTTGAAAGATTAGAAGAAAAAGAAAAAAAACAGGATCGAACTAACTGCTTTTTGTGCCCTTACCTTACTTTATAAATTGGTTCTACACTGTGCTGGATTACATGAAATGCAATGTAACAATTTGCTAGGTATCTGTACATCATTTCCTTTCCTCTTTCTTTTTTATATTTTTTTGTTTTTGTTATATAATTCTGTCTGCTGGAAAGAGGCAATGTTCTTATCCATGTCTCCGACTAGCTGGGGCCTGATAGTAAATGTATGATTTCAAGGATGTCCGGTTCAGACCTCTGAAATATGGCCAAGCAGTAGAAGTGGCTTTGATGTATGAAGGCTGCTGGTTCTCATAATGGCTGCTCAAGACAAAAGATTTTGAATTTGCAATGTCAACGTGACATACTGGATGATGAGTTCTGTTGGGGGCAGCTAGAGGGTTTTAGGTCAGACAGGTTCTCAGAGAGTCAGTCAAGCTTGGGACTATTGACAAACTGAAGGCTAAAAGTTCATCTGAGCCCTAATGAAAACTGTGTGGTGGTCAGCTAATCTAGGTGTCAGCGTGGCTCAGTTGGTAGCACATCCACCTCTGGACCAGAGGGTCGTGGGTTCTCGTCCCACACCGGGATGGACTTGCACCTAAAAATCGCTGGCATCAGAGTGCAATATTGGGGGGTGCTGTACTGCTGGGGTGTGCCGTCCTTCGGATGAGACATTAAACTGAGGTCCCTTCTGCACATCCTGGTGTTGTGCTGGTGGGTGTCCAGGTGGAAGTAAAAGAACCCAGGGTACTCTTCGTAAAGAGCAGGGAACATTCCCGATGTCCTGGCCAACATTCACCTTCCCATAAACTGGTTCATGCAATTATCCAGGCTGTGTGTGGGTGATGATGTGTGATATGGCTGCCACCACACATTCAGTCACTTCACTACCAGTCTAGCATTGTTTGTAAAGCGCTTTGGGATACTGTGTATGAAAAGTGCTATATAAATGCTGATTCTTCTTCTTCTTCTACCTTGAGAGAAACAAAAATAGAGAAAGTTATTCTGTTTGTAACCTATGGTTTAAAACCAATATCTTTTCTTTTCTGTAGAATTACTGCTCCCTATAGTGTGTTCTAATGTTCTGTAGAATCTGTGTAATTCTCTTGATATAATAAAATAGTATTTTTATATAACTCGTGTTTCTGTGACTGAAGCCTTTGAGGTACAGCTAACAAATTTATAACCAAGAATAACTGCATTTTTATCACTGAGGAGAAGGCTACAGTTACCATATACTATTTCAAAAGTAAGGTGTTCTCAGCTGTGACAGGAAGGGGTGGTTGTGTGTGACCTTGAGCAAGGAGCATTGTGCTGTGTGAGCAGAGGCTCCAAAGGGGCGTTTATTCTTGGAGATTCCCCAAAACAGCATCTCAGCTGAGTGATGGCAGCTACTAAAGCATTGTGAAGGCTGGTAACAGTGATACAGGCTGAGTCTGGAAGGACCAGTCTGTCACGCACATGTACAGGTAGTTCTTGTACTGCTGGATGATTAATAAGCAATTCGTAGAATTAGCAATTTGATTTATTGTGCTTAGCACTGTTGATGATGCCAGGGTAACCTGTCTACTGTAACCAAAGTTTATGTTGAGAGTGTAGATAGAAGGGGGTGAGGCTTGGCAGCAGTAGCCTGATTAGTCTCCCTATCCTTCACTCCTATAGCCCCCAAACTCATCCTGTTTCCTTTCATCCTATCCCCCTGGGCTGCCCTATTATACCCATATGCTTTAGCCATGGAACCCAATCACATTCATATTTATACAAGATTCCTCTCACTTTATGCTGCACCCAGGAGTAAGAGGCCAATCCAGTGACTCCAGCTACCCATTCTCTGATTGTCAGACATTCTGGTTGTCCCCACCTGTTTAGTAGCTGCCGTTTAGCCTCCATGGCCATTGTATGTACCGGGAGTTTGAACCTGGAGATTGACCCGATACAGAGGTCCCCCAACACCCATTACAGGTGGCAATGCAGGAGGTGCACCCCAAGGCAGTTTCTGCTTGTTGTCTGACACTAACCCAGAACTGATTGATATGTGTTAGGCTCATAAAATATAGTCAATGTCACCTGTCCCCTGGTAGCACTTCCAGCATTCATTTTGGATTTGTATTCCCATTCTTCTACGTTTATCAGCTATTTGGTGCCATCACCCAAGAACATTTTTCTGAATTAGTTAATATCATGGGTCAGGTGTTACCTGGTGTGCCATTCTCCAACACCTTTCCCAGGTATCTTTGTAGATCTTTACTTGCAGATTTTTACTCCACCTGTGCCTATGGTGTTCCCAGTCAGGAAGCTGGATCTGTTGTACATGCTTATATAAAGATTCGCCCGTCCCTGTGGTCAGATTAGCCCACATGTCTGCCTTTTGGTCCATGTCTGCAGCTTCATATTGGTACCCCCCACACACACACACACTAAACCAGTTCTTCATTACATGTTTGAGCTGCAGGCATTTCCAGTGATCAATTGCTGGCAGTTTAAATTCCGGGTGCAGCTGTCCAAAGAACTTTAGTATTTGGGATTTAGGGCATAAGAGATGATATAGGGTGTGTTCCCTTGCCTTTTCCCCATCCCCAGTAACTAATTTTCCCCCAGCCTTGAGTCTGGGGTTATTACATATTCTCTCAGGTACACTGAAGGGGGCATTCTTCCAGGCTGCCATTCTTTATATCAACCGTAGAGATACTCTTGTATATATGAAGGTAGGTGGCAATTTCTCTCTTGAACCGCTGCTTTCAAGCAACCGTTAGAAAAGAAGCATCTCTTCCAACAGTGCTCATTCTGTTTGTAGCCACCATAGCTCAGCCTGTTCAGTACCGGACAGACACTGTACAGCATATTTGACTCCATTAGCAGCAAAAGGTATGCACACAGCATAGTATGTTCCAACCACCCTGTCAGGTCTTTGGTGCCATCCCCATAGAACCTGCCCTTAACAGCTTCCTCCCAAATCTAGTTTTTTTGATGTACTCATATGAACATGGAAACAACTGGTCAGTTTTCTGTCATCAGTTACTTCCCACTGGGAGCAACAAATTAGATGTACAGTAATGAATTTTGGGAAGCGCTGTCATTTTTATGGCTGCAGTTTTACCATTGAGAGTCAGATTTAACTACTGCCACCTTTCCATATCACCACCAAGTGACGCCAGCAAGCATTGGGTGTTTGCAGTGACCCAATCTGCTGGATTGGGCTACATAGGCATCCCAGATACCTTATACCTGTACCTATTTCAAGCTCTATCCCTGCACTGTTGTCATCTGTTGGATGCATGCTGACAGTGGAAGGATTTTTGTACTCAATTGTATAAGTAGACTGTGTGCATGTGATTCTTATTTACTGTAAAATTTTTATTGTCTTTGTTACAATGACTGTATTTTACTTCCATCTGCATCTTGTATATTTGCACATTTGTAAAACAGGACCTCACTGAAAATGAGCTTGTCTCAGTTGAGCTATCCAATCATTCATCATTGTACGTAATGAATAAAAATTTGACTACTACTACTACTGCTACTTCTGTCTTGGCCCACTTAAGTTGCTGACCTGACAAGGATCCAAATTCAGAGAGTAAACTGAGGGCTGAGGAGAGGGAGTGTTCCACTTCTGATATGGCCAATAAGAGATTATCTACATATAGCAGAGCCTTGCAGGTAACACCTTCCACCTCAATGCCCTTAATGTTGGGATTATTTCTTATGGCAGCAGCCAAAAACTCTGTAGCCATAACAAACAGAAAGGGGGATAAAGAGCAGCCATGCAGCGTACCTCTGTGGAGTAGGAATCCAGGCCACACTATGCCATTAGTCAGCATTTTGGTCACTGGGGAGTCGTAAAGCACTCCAACCCATCCTATAAAATTTGGACCTATGCAAAGCTGTCTCATTACTTTGAAGAGATATTCCCTCTCCACCAAGTCAAAAGTCTTTTCTGCACCAATGAATACTAGGGCTGAGCATGCTTTCTGATTCTGTACTCTGCTGAGGATATTTACTAACACCCTCTTATTGTCTGCTCCTCATCTGCCTTTATAAATCCCATTTGGGACGGGTGAATAATGAAAGTTAGGGCTTTCTACATCTTGACCTCCATAAGTTTGCAAGGATTTTTGCATTAATGTTCAGTAAGGAAATAGGCCTATAATTTACATATATTGGCCAGTATGCATTAAGCCTACATGCCACGTATTCCCAGCATGTAGGCTTCCCTAAGTGTCTCAGCCGCACATTGGGGGTCCCTTGGACCCCCACAGTGTTCACAGAAGGGGTGCATGCCCCTTCTGTACTTGAACTCCTGTCCATCTGCACAGCTATATGCAGATGGACTAAGGTAGTGGCCAGGTGCTGTTTCCACTCTCTGCACCATTCACTGAGGCATGGAGTACTGAGAGAAGGGTCACAAGCTATGTGGGCAGGACCCTGCCATAGCCACTGCATGCCCCCATGTACCTTATCCGCTGGCTGCAGTGGGATAGCCGACCTCCCCCTGCCATGCTGCCCCAGTCCTCTTGTCAGGCAGAGAGGTCAGGAGGCAACCATTCAGACACTCATCTGATAAAACTTTACTTTTGGGATGCATGGTGTCCCACAGTCCCCTACTCCAGGTGGAGCAGGGATCCACTTTGTCCCCAACACGGGCCTCTGACTGGATGCCTGCCTGCGTCCACTGGTCTGCCCCCCAATGCACCAATGTGCTGGTGGGCAGGGCCCTGGACAAGCAGCCTGTGGAGGCCAGTAGTAGTGAATGTTGCACCCTGCATGCTTGTCTGTGAGTGTGGACATGTCTAATGTGTGTACTCGGCCTACATTAATGCATAGGCACCATATAACTGTCTTTGAGTGGTTTGGGGGTATTACCATGGTGGTTGCTTCCCTCATTTTAGGAGGGATCCTCCCCAAATTTCCAGTTGCTTATGTACCCTCAGTAGCTGTGGGGCTAGGGTCAGGGAGGTTTGGTAGAATTCTGCACTGAGACCATTTGGTCCCAGTGCTTTTCCTTTTTTGCCGTAAGGGTTTTTCTCCCATGGTTGATGCAGGTGGGCTACTCAGCCAGGTTCCATGTTAAAATTGCGACCTTTTGAATCTGAGCATAGGGGCATTTACTTGACGCTGGTCTGGTCTGGTGAGCATTGTGGCAGTTGAGGCAGTAGGTTGGTGCTATTATGTGTAGTCGCTAATATTGTTTACACTGTGGCAGGTATTGGTGCTATTATGTTGGTATTGCTATATTTGCTGGTAGATGAACAATCGCTCACTATTCTTGAATCACGATTTAAGCAATCACCATTATGTAGTCGCAATTTTCGTGGGATACCCTCTGCCCTGATCCTGCCTCCCCCACCTGGCATCTGTCTCCCCCAGAGTCACCTTGCCCATATTTCCCCCACAGATTGCCCCCCATGGTACGGCCAGGAAGGGGAGGGCTGTCCTCCCTCCACCCAGTGTCTCTCATCCAGAATTGGGGTCAGTGGTCCAGGTGGTGATGCGAAGATGGGGGTAGGCAGGCCGGGCTTCACCAACCCTTTTCCATTTTCTCTCATTTCCCCCAACCATGGCACATAAGCGTGTGTGTGTGGAGGTGCACACTCTCTATGGAAATGTGGCCCTTTCCTTCTATGCTGCTTATAATTCTGGCGCTACTGCCTGGCCTCCACCAGGTGACAGCCAAGGACCAAGATGGTGTGCCTCACCATCCCAGGACAGGAGAGCTCTCCAGCGGCCACTCAGTCCTCTCCCTCCTTGACCCCCAGCAAACCAAGCTCACTCCGGAACAGGAGTCACCAGCGTGGTAGGAGGTAAGGTGCACAGTGCCTCAGCCCCCTCCTTGCCACTGGGCCAGCTAGATCCCTGGTATTTTTCCTTTTGCCAGAGATTGAACCATTGCTAGTATCTCCTCCAGAGACAGTGGGGCTTCTAGATCCCTGAAAACATTATTGCTATTTTCTTCAGTTCTTGCCCTTGTAGAAATCTTCTAATGTTGCTTAGCCTAGGTAGATATCGGGACATGTACAATTCTTAGTAAAATGCCATAAATCTCACATTATTGCTCTTCGGAATTCTCATATTCCAATGGAACAAAATTTTGAGGAATGTTTGAAATTCCTTTGAATTTTGCCAGAATCAGAATGGCAGAATTCCGATGCAGAAAAACAAGGAATGCATTTTTCTGTAATGTTTCTGTGGAATTTTATGCTGTGGATCTCAATATTTTCCACAGAAATGGTTGCAGAATAATTTTCCACTGACAAAATGCTGTTCTGCAGAATATTATTCCATGAATCTCAATATTGTCTGTGGAAATGGTTGCGTAATTATTTTCCACGGAAAAATGCTGTTCTGCGGAATATTATTCTATGTCACAAGAGGCAGAATTCTGCAGAAGAACCCTCGAAATTCCACCAGAAATTCCACTGGCAGAATGGTCATTCCACACTTATTTCACCAGCAGAATTTTGCATTCCACACAGCACAACCTCTCATTGATTTTTTTGGGGGGATCAACCATCAATTTCCCATCCTGGCTCTTGATTTGGGGACTGTGGGCTTTATTAAATGTTTTCTTTAAGCAATATGTCAAGAGTTTAGAAGTTTGCACTCCACTTTCCCAGTAGTACTGTTGGGTAAAAAATAGGGCTCTCTTGGCCTGCTGGTGCAAGGTGGTATTCAGCTTATACTTTAGCTGGAGAACTGTCCTTTCTGTCTGTACATTGGTATCCAGGGTTTTATACAGCTCCCATTCAACCTCCTTCAATTGGTCCTGCAGCAGTGTCACCTCCTGTCTCCTGCACTTGTTGAGGTGGGAAGAGTAGCTTATTATACAATCTCTTATAAAGGTCTTAAAGGTGTCCCACACTGTCTGTTCTGACATGTCTGGTTGCTTATTTAGTGTAAAATAAGACCTAATCTCCTCTGTCAGCCAGACCCCAAAGCCATTGGACTGCAACAAGAAGGGATTGATGCACCACCCTGGCATTCTTGCTATTGTCTGAGAGAATACTACCGTGCTGGAAAACAGAACATGGTCCGACACTGTGACGGGATGTGTCTTTATATCTAACATTTCATTTACTGCACCTGGGCTAACCAGAAAATAGTCTGACTTTTTTTACCAAACTGAGAAGAGCAGAAAGTATAGTTCCTAGTCTTGAGGTTAAACTCCCTCCAGTCATTTTGTGGAGCTAACTTCACACATCCATATGACTGCCTGTCTGGCATTTTTTATGGGCTTGTTCTCTCCCCTGCCCCCCCCCCACCATTGGTTGCCTGTCCAGCAAGGGGTCTCTGACCATGTTAAAGTCACTGCTTAGAATAATGGAGCTAGTTGGTGACATGGTATCTGAAATCATCTGGGCTAAAGAGTGAAGAAAAGCTACATTATTAGTATTAGGGGCATATATGTTATGTTAACTACTAAGTTCTTCCTGTGTGTGGACTTTTCCCAGTACCATGACTCAGCTGCTGTCCTTGTCTTCTGCTTGTTAATGATTTGTGAGGGACTATCCCCCTTGATCAGGATTGAAATCCCTTGTTTTTGCAGTGGAGAAGAAGCTTGATATTTCTTCTCCAGCCTATTCTCTTATTAATTTAGCTGCATCAGCCTTTGGGAGATGTCTCCTGTTGGGAGTACCACATCATATTTCAGTGTTTTTTCATGGCAGATAACATTTTCTTCCTTTTTATCGGATGATTGACCTTCTGAACAGTCCAGGAAATGTACTTTAATTCAATCATATTGACCCCTTAATCCTTGCTCTCTTCCCAGTCATAATAAATCTTGACAGAACCCTTAGCTTGCAGCTATAACCTTTTTCACTCCTTCCAGTCCATACCACCCCATTGGATAAGCAAAGAAGGTTGAACAGAGGAGACAAACATTATAACACATACAGTAGAAAGGGTGTGGGATGGTTTTGCAAACAGGATAAGATATTGTAAGTCATTAAAAACACAAGCACATTATCTTTCCAGTTCCAGCAGTTTCAAAGTGTCTGGTACAAAATTAACCCTTAAGGAGAAAAAATCACTATACTGAACAATAATCTTTTTAATTCCTGGTAACCATGACCTTTTGGTTGGTAGTAAGTAGGACATGTTCTTCTGAAGAGTAACCCCCCTGATCACCTACACCCCTTGTCCTTACACCTGGAGCATCATCGGCCATTGTAAACCTTGTCTGGTCATACCTATATACCACCCTAAGTCATTCCAGCCCATAAGATTCCCGATGCCACTCTGATCCCACTTTTAAGCAGTACATCCCCACCCCTTATCCTACTACCTTCTGTCATGAAATGCCAAATGTATATTGTATAAACCCAAATCAGACAAATTCGGGGGGAGGGTGAAGCACATCATTCACTCATTCATTCCAACATCATCTGATCTTAAACACTGTCACATTGAAAAACATGCCTTTGTACCTTCTGATTACTGATGACAGGTGGAAGGGGTGAAGGTCCATATCTGGTTTGTAGCTGGCCAGGATGAGTGCCACACACTTTTAGAAGGCTGATATGTACATATTCCTCCACCTCCAACACCATGTCACTCGCAAAGAAAGCTGGGGGATCTGGCCTTCAACTGCTTACTAGGTCTGTTACCAGGCCTCCTGGATACCTGGAGGGGATGGACATCTGGTACCCCATTGTGTTTGTCATTTTACATTTATAAGGATGTGGAGAGTAATGGGAGGAGGAGGAGGATAAAATTATGATGTGCTGTTTGCCTGTTTGCCATGTTATGTTACAAGTGTGGTTGCATGTGCTATAGAATGATGCCCTGCTTTTCATATTAAAGGCCACAGACCAATCCCTTGGTCCTCCCCCCCTTCCTCCTGGTCCACCCCAGGTCATCAAGATTGTTCCACCAGATCATTACTCTCCACCCCAGATCACCAGGATAGTTACACTGGATAAAAACTGTCCACCCCAGATCATCAGGACAGTTACACCCGATCATAACTGTCCACTGCAGATCATCAGGATAGTTGCACTGGATCAAAACTGTCCACCCCAGATCATTAGGATAGTTACACTGGATCATAACTGTCCACTGCAGATCATCAGGATAGTTGCACTGGATCATTACTGTCTAACCCAACATCACCAGGATAGTTGCACTGGATCAATACTGTCTAACCCAATATCATCAGAATAATTGCACTGTATCATTACTGTCTAACCCAATATCCTCAGGATAGTTGTACTGGAGCATTACTGTCTAACCCCATATCCTCAGGATAGTTGCACTGTATCATTACTGTCTAACTCGATATCCTCAGGATAGTTACACCGGATCATAACTGTCCACTCCAGATCATCAGGATAGTTGCAGTGAGTCATAACTGTCCACTCCAGATCATCAGGATAGTTGCACTGGATCATTACTGTCTAACCCAACATCACCAGGATAGTTGCATTGGATCATTACTGTCTAACCCAATATCATCAGGATAGTTGCACTGGATCATTACTGTCTAACCCAATTTCATCAGAATAGTTGCACTGGATCATTACTGTCTAACTCAATATCCTCAGGATAGTTGCACTGGATCATTACTGTCTAACACCTGATCCTCAAGACAGTTATACTGGATAATTGCTGTCCACCCCCCTGATAATCATGACAGTTGCACTGGATCATAACTGTCCACTCCATATCAATGGGATAATTGCACTGGATCATTACTAACCCCTGATCATCAGACTAGTTACACTGGATCATTCCTGTCCTCCTCCAGCTCATTAGGGTAGTTGCTCTAGATCATTACTCCCCCTGATCATCAGGGTAGCTATATCTGATCATTACTATTTACTCTTAGATCATCATGGTAGCTATGTCAGATCATTACTGTCCACCCCAAATCATCAAGATAGTTACACCAGATAATTACTATCCACCCCTAGATCTTCAGGTCTGTTACCCCAGATCATTACTATCTTCCCTCAGATCAGTTGCAACAGATCATTATGGTCAACCAAAGATCACGAGGGTTGTTAAGCCTGATCATTACTGTCTGCCCACAGTTCATCAATTATACCAGATCATTACTGTCCACCACAGACCATCCGTACAGTCACAGTTGGATGGTAACTTACTGTAATAGTCTGCTCTGGGTAGTCTAGGTAGTTACACTCCACTTCAGTGTCCAACAGGCAGACTGATTAGGAAGTTGAGTTGTTGGAGGCTGTGTAGTCTACTAGTTGTTGTACAGAACTGTGAACCTGGAAACCTAGGATTAAATCTCACAACCTCCACCTATTTATTGTGTGACCCTCATTAAGACATGTAACCTGCCTGTTCGTAACTCTCTGTACTCTGTCTCTAACCTGTCTGTGTACTGTTTGAATATCCATGTGCACCTGAAATGGCTGCAACATTCTCTTCACTTCCCCTACTGGATTCTAAAGTGCATTGAGGGTACAGTACATTTGAAAGGTGCTTCACAAAACCAAATTAATTTCCTTCCTTTTTCCCTTTGGTAATATTTTTTGGATTCAATTAAAACAAGAACACAAAGGTAAACACTAGCAAACTGGTGGGTGGTAAGTTCAGAAAGGAGACAAAGAAGCATTTCTACAAGGTGAGAGTGTTGGCATGGTAGAACAGTCTATGGGAGGAGGTAGTAAACCTGAAAACAGTTAGGGGAGTTAAGAGAGGTGGAATGAGGTCAAGGAGAGGTCAAGGATGCTGGGGGGAGGAGCAGAGCATCATGTAGCATAAGATGCATGTACTCAGCATCGAGCAGGCTTGATAGACCCTGTGGCTTTCTTCTGCTGACAATGTCATATGTTCCTGGTTTATTACATGGTAGACTATCTTGATTACCTCCCTGTTAGAACAACTCGCTGTTCAGAAGTGTTTTGTGAGTGGCAGGTGGCACATCCTCTTATCATCATTAACTCTAACTCTCCATGACATTTACTTTCACAGACATCTATGATACACAAAACTATTTATTCAAACCTACATGAACAGACCATTTGTTCAGCCACATTCAGACTCATACTCACACAATGAAATGCTGCACATGGCAGTCATGTCCTCTTCTGAGGGAGGAGAGGTCCATGCACAAAAAAAAGTACATTTTAATTTGAAGTCATTCTTTAAACTGTTTTAGTGAATTGCCAGACTCAGCTCCTACACACTCTGCTCCTGACCTTTGTTAAAATGATTAATGAGATTATTGTTTGCAGTACTTTGTCTGTGTGTATTTCTATATATTCTTTGCCTTTTTATTACAAAATGTCTTGACACTCGGAAGTTAATACCCTAGTTTGCAGCAACTTCTCCATATCTGTTTGCTGGATTTTTTTTATTGCCAGCCTCCAGGGCTCAGAATGTAGCTAAAACATAGATATTGCATATTCTTGAGAAGAATACATAATGCAAAAATATACAAGTTATATAAACCTAGATCAAGGGCAAACAAAACCTGGCTGTCTCTCGGATTAACCGTATGTCCTTTCAAGGAGCCATGCTCCCAACATCTGTACGTGGTTATAAAGCAATTCTTTTGAGTGTGTCACCCTATTTAAACCTTCCTGTCTTCCACAGCAGTTTTTCATTTGTATTGCTTGCAATCAAACAGTAAGTTGATGTTAGATGATAGGGTTTGCAAAATTGCAGTGAACGGGTGGCCATTAGTCACCTCAATCAAGATCACCACTGGTCATGAATGTACACTTAAGTGGCCTCATGGCGAGAACGTTTTGAGTAGCTATCCTGTTGTTGTTTAACCAAAAACAAAACAAAAATCTGTTTTGTGATTTTTTTTTACCCATAATAGCCCAGCTGAGATCTAATTAAAAAAAAATTTTGCTTGGGGTTGCCAGAGACTGAAGCAAGATCCCCATGCATGCATGTACTTTACCTCTAGGAACCATGCCAGTTTAAAAGAAACATCAACACTACCCCAGGTTCTTTGGTCACTGTGCATTCTGGTGTAGTAGCCACTTGATCACCCAACATGGGGAAGATTTTTTTTTCTTTCCTCATCCTTTTGCTCCATACTCTCCTGCTGCATAAGTCTGAAGTGGGCAGGCTCCATTGCGTCTCTTTCTTTTCCTTTTTTTAAAGAATACTTTGCTAAGACAGCCAGCCCAGTGATGCAGATGCCTGAGGCACTGAGCGCCTCACCTGCTGCCACACTGGTGACCCAGATTTGGGAATGGATCAGGATCGCTCAGGGGCCAGCCAGGGGAAGGAGGATTGAGCATCCATTGACAACTAGCTCTTCTCCTTCAGGGAGGGGGGACAGCACAAGTCACTGCTCAGTTGTCACCTTGTGGAGGCTGGGTGATGTGGCAGTGACAGCCTCCTGACTGGCTGGGAACAGGCACTGAGTGCGTGTGCAGTCTCAACAGCACACACCCACTCCATGGCATGTCTGTAAATCTGGAAATGGGGGAAGAAAATGGAGAAAAAGTAATGTGCCCTGGTTGCCGTACATGACAGCAACCCAGAGCTTTCAAACTTTTCCCCATGTAAATCCCCACTTGTGCAACAGCAGGGGCAGTTGGGATTGGGGCTACCTGGGATGACTAAAGGAAGGCATAGGTGGTGACCAAGAAAGCCAAAGAGAAATATGAAAATAAAGAACGTGTTGCCAAAACACGGCGGACTTCTTGTGGTAACTGTACAGGGCAATATAGGGCACCTGAACAGGAAACTCTACATTACCATGTTGTTGCCTCCGTTTCAAGACACATCACATATGTGCATCATTTTCAGCACATACAAGATAATTCTATAGGGCATGGTGATCTATAGTATTGTGTTGTATGTTCTACTTTCAGTAAAAAAAAAAAAAAAAAACTCCCTCCCTCTGCATGCATTCCCAGCACTCAAGCTGCTATTGCTAGTCCTGGTCTGTACTGATCTAAAAAAAAAAAAATTGAAACTCCTGTTTCCTCTATCTGCATGTTTTCCCACCCCCCTCTGTTCTCAGTTCCAGTCTGATAACTGAAAAAAAAACACATTTCCAAGTCCCTCCTTCTGCATGCTTTCCTAACTCCCACCCTCTGCTCCTGATCCCAGCCTGTACCACTCTGTTATATAAAAAACCTCTGGTCCCAACCTCTGTGAGCCTTCCCATCCCCACCCTCCATTTCTGGTCCTGGTCTGTGCCCAGCTCTAAAAACTCCTGCATCATCCATCTACATGCTTTTCCACCCCTACCTCCTGTTCTTGGGCACAGTATGGACTCTGAAAAACCCAAACCTTCCACTCTGTCCCTCTGCATGCTTTTCCAGACACCATCCCCGATTCTGGGTCCTTGTCTGTACCAATCTTTTGAAAATTTAAAAAAGCTTTCCAACCTCCCTACCCTCCATTCTTGGTCCCAGTATCTGAAACAAAACATACCTCCCTTCCCTTCACCTGCATGCTTTCCCATTCCCACCCTTGATTCATTGTCCCAGTATGGTATCTGAAAATGAAAAGATACTCATGCTCCCTCCCTCCCTACCTCTCTCCATGTCCTGATGGCTGCCCACTCTGTGCAACCATATTAATGTAAAACTAAACAATGTAGCAAGTTGGTGACTTGCACAGCCCTCCTGTCGCTACCAAGGCCGGCTGCCCTCTGAATGAATGAGCCTGCCTGCATCAGTAATAAAGGTGATCAACCGCTGATTCCTGTTGATACTGGTGGGCTCCTTCATTCAGATGGCAGCCAGCTGAGGTGGTGAGAGAAGAGCTATGCCAGTCGCCATCTGACTACCTTATTTCAGTTTACATTTGTTAGATGGAATGGTTGGTGTGGGAGGAGCAGGTAGTATTTTTTTTTTTTTTTTGCATTCAGAAAATGGGACCAGAATGGCTTGTGGGGGTGGTAAAGCATGCAGAAGGAAGGAATGGGATTTTTTTCACAAACCAAGAATGAAAGGTGGGGTTCAGAATGCACTCAGTAGGAAGCCTGGTGGGAGGTGACACATCTTCAGACAAGGAAAAAGTACAAATTGTTGCCAGATATTCTCCTTCCATAGTTATTTCCTATCCCTCAGGCACAGCTGGTGTCCAATCTAACATTCTCCCCTCTCAGGCCAGGAACTGCATTTGTTCATTGATGGTATAATTTGAGATGCTGTTCGTATAACAGACACCTTATTTTCCTGCACACAAGCAACCCTACCACTCCCTCTGTCTACGTACTTTCCCACCCCACCCTCCACCCTCCATTCCCAGCTCCCAGTCTAAGAAAAACAAAACTCACTCTCCCTCCCCTTGTGTTGTTTTCAACCAACCACCATCCTTTCTCAGGACTGATCTCTAAAGAAAAACAACTTTTGGTCCCTCCCTCTGTGTTACTTCCCATGCCCACTATCTGTTCCTGGTTGCAGTATCTGAAAAAATACCTCCTGATCCTTCCCTCTGCATCCTTTCCACCTCTACCCTCTGTTCTAGTGCCTAGTCACTAAAAAGTACCTCCCATTCCCTCCCTCTGCATCCTTTCTTACCCCCCAACCTTGGTTCATAGTATCTAGTCACTATAAAAAAAATGTTTCTCTCCTTTGGCATCCTTTATCACCCCACCTACCATTCCTGATCCTAGCATCTTATAAAAATAAGGGCTGTCTGTCACCACCTCCTATATAGGGCCTTATTATTATTATTTTTCTCACCTTTACAGATTGTACAGTACTTACCTTTTTCTTTCCAGCTGCTTTTTATGTTCCCTAATTGTCCATTATATGGGTCCTCCCTCCATCTGGTCACACTGCCTTTTCCCATTCAAAGTAGTTGCTGGAAATCATAACAACCTGAGGACCCCAGGATGTTGCAGTCCTGTGTCGTTCTCTTCCCACTGTATTGCCCCCCTTCCCCCCAAGGTGCAGCCATACTGTTCAGCTCTTGGGCAGGCAGCTCTTAAGATCCAGTTACTGGCAGTGAGGGGTGGAGACAGCTGTATCTCTATAGGAGGTGGTGACACACAGCCTTTATTAGACATGAGTGGTGCTGACTTCGTTGACTTTCTGTGTGTGCTACCAGTTTCAAACCTAACTGGAGTTACCTAGGCGATGCTATACTAGTAGGAGACACAGCCCAGCCTTCCCCATGAAGTGCATGCTCTGGGACACATAGTCTTCTGCTCCTCCTGCTGGCCAGTAGCAGCATTTCAGCATGGGACGTGAGCCCAGATTACCACATGGTAAGCAGCTCCTAATGCCACTGTATTATCAGGCCAGACTTCGATTGTTCTCATTGAGGAAGACCACTGAAAAATATCATGTAAACTGGCAGTAACTTTGCTGGCAGCCACGAAGGCGCTTACAAACATGTACCACTAGGAACTCCTATTTTTGGTAGAACTACTAAAGGAGGTTATTTACATAAGAAAACAGTTACAGAAAACCAGAAACTAACAGGTTGGTTTTGAGGTGGAAAGATGTGATTTTGCAACCACCTTACCACATTTGGCATATAGCTGTGTATGTAGCATATGCACAACCAAAGCAATACACATTCATAGTGGCTGTTTCCCACTTCTGAATTGTTTCAGAAGTTGTGTCAGAACTGGACGCTGTTTAGATATGGTAAACCAAACTCAAGAGTCCCTGGGTTTGGGTTAAGTCCCTTTGTATGAGCTGCACCCCATCCCCCCATAAACATGTACATAGCAATCCTTTGGATGTTGGTTTAGGAAGGAAGTTAGAAAGTATTTCTTTACAGGGAGGGTGGTGGCCAATTAGAATGTGCTGCAAGAAGAGGTGGTCTCATTGAAGATGGTGAGCAGCTTCAAAAGAGGCTAATAGACTTAAGGGGAAAATAAGGGTAATTGGAGGGGCGAATGGAAAGGATGGGAAGAGGAAGGAGGGGGCAGGGTCAGTAGCTTAAGTTGTGAACCCTGCAGTATGAGCAGACTAGACAGAACAAATGGCATTATTCTGCTGGCTGCTTTGTATGTTTAAATGGATGCATGTATAGCACATAGGAATCTTGTGGGCTTTTAAAGGGATGTAATCCAGCAGCCTTAACCTCTTCCAGTCTGGACCGATCTAGTGTATGTCAAAAACACGAGCAGCATAGACCACTGAAAATAAATGCCAAATATAGGCAGTAAAACAACTCCATAATGGGCCTTAATGGTACTACCGCATAAAAAGAGAATAAAAGGTTCATTTTATTCCCCTGACATACAAATAAGCAGTAAGATGCTCACAGATGGTGGTCCATGTGTTGTGTGACTAGAAGCTGACTCTCACTGAGTGATGAGTTTGGTGACAGGGTCTACTTAATGAATTGCAATTCGATTGTATGAAACATCTTTCACAGAAGTAGCACCACAAAACAATTTGCAAGCAATTCCACTGCAAACGAGATGCAAATGAGATGAGATTAGAAGTATGGTGAAGAACATTAAATAATAGAAGGGAGACTAAGTCTAGACTAACGGCTGTGGAATTGATTATAAGAGATTATAGACTACATAACAGTTCCCAGACCCTTCATGACACATGGAGGATGATGTTTTCCTTGGTGATCTATTGTGAACCTTCTCTGCACTGGTCCATGATATGCACAGATCTTTCACAATCCAGCTGGATCGGGGTCTGAGTCTAGCCACTACAGGCAATTAGTAGTTTGCATGCACAGTGCAGAGTGGCTTGGAGCAGCAAAAAGGCTACACAACCTGAAGGACTTCCACAGTGGCTAGGTGCTACACTTCCTGAGTTCCATGTTATGCCATGTTCTGACATCCCTCCAGCAGATGGCCATCCAGCATTATAATGGGGGGGGGGCAGATGTCTTTGCAAATTGTTGCACTCTTTCCTCACTGAAAGGAGGGATGAGACAGCCCCAATGTAGCCCCCACCATTTCTCAGGTTACTGTTCTTAATGTGTACAATGGTAGGCAGAAATATGTCTTAGTAAATCTTTTTTTTTTTTTACTCCCCCTCTCCCCTGCGGTCCCCCTCTCTTCAGGAGTCACTTTTACGGCCTTTTCAGCCCTCGCTCACCTGCCTGTAGACCAGAGCAGTCCATCCCCCACAGAGCCTTGGTTTACCCCCCAGGTGGGGTACGGGGTGGGGGCCCTATACACCCCGAGACTACGAAATTTTCATCGGGATGCTGTCTCTGGGCAGGCAGGGGCATTGAGGGTCGGGGCCTAGTGCTCCGTCTACCAGGAAGACCGCAAGGTGCTTTTTCTGGTGTTCTTTCTCACGACGTGCCATGTCCCCTGACGTCAAGGCGCTGAGCACCGACGTCTGGCACGTCGCCCCCTTCTTTCTCTGCCATCGGCCTTGCTACACCTCGGGTCTCCACCCGAGGTCAGTCAAGAGCCGGGCTCTGGTTCCCCCCTCCCCCCCGGAGAGGATGAGCAGTCCCTAGGATGCTCAAGACCTCTCCCGGCGAACCATCCAGCTTCCCGGGCTCGTTCCAACCCGGTCGCTGGTGTCGCAAGCGAAATCAACCACTGCGCCAGCGGTCCGGCCTTCTTAGTAAATCTTAAGTGATTTTTGAATATATCTCACAGGAAACTCTTTGGAAATGAATGAGGATTTTCTGAGAAATTTCCAGTATGCTGTGTGTGTATATATATATATATATATATATATATATATATATATATATATATATATATATGTATATATACTGTGTATATATATATATATATACATATATACAATTTGACACATCATTGCCGACCACTGCAGTACAAATCCAGTGACTGTGGGATGCATACTATACATCTGACTGGATGCCTATATCTTGCTGAGAGCTACCCACTGCCTGTCACCACAGCCCATGCACTACAAGGGCTTATATGTGACTGGCCGGGTGTACTGAGCCACCTACCCCCAGAACAGCCAAGGGTACAAAATGCTCTAGCAGTGGCTACCAATGCCCAGATGGTAGATTTAGTGACAGCCCTAAAAATCTGGTGCTAAGGATGGAATTGGTAGGGTGAAGGTGAGAACTGAAATTCAATGGCAATGTGAAACCACTGGGTTTTGAAAAGAGGCTTAAAGTGACATTGTGACTTACTGAAGCATTACCTTGCCCCCCCCCCCCAAGAAACTGACTATTACTAAAATGCAAAACAAGAAAAGAAACCTCCACTTATAAGCAGTTTGGTTGATTTGACTTTCAAATTAGTAATTAGCATGCAATTAGTACACAGTAAAATTGAATATGCAAATTATGTGAAAGACTAGATTGTAAAAAGGTTCACAAATAAGAATTCTCCAGAACCTTTTCTGAGTTCACATCAAAACTGGATAAGCCTTTCTGGTCCCTCCTTATCACTGTGCTTCTCAGCTGTTCCTACAATAGGTGAAAAGAACTTAAAGTTTACACTTTACTGCACTGGGTCTCTCTCTCTCTATACCACATGGAGAAGGAGGAGTCTTTTTACACTGTACATTTGACCAGTTATTGCCAATCTGTGGGCCATGCCAGTACTGTTGGAAAGCATCCACATTCTTCTTGGGTAATGCCTGGCATCCTCCCTGTCAAGAAGAGGTTATGCTTGCTGGAGGGATCCCTCACATATGTGTATATAGTAATCATGGGATCAGGCTGTAATGTAACAGTACACTTTAGTTCCATATTTATTTATGTATATATTTCTTTGGTTATGTTTTTATTAAAGTTTATGTAAACAGGATATGTTTCATGAGAAATATGTCTTGTTTCCAGAATGTTTCTTGTCAAAGAGGTACCAAACATACAAGATGGAGCAATAGTGCAAAACAAGCATGGATCAAAGTTTCAAGTTCTAAAAGAATTGCAACAAAGTTGAATGTTCAACAAATCAAGTTTTACATTGTCCTTAAAGACAGACAGAATGGAGCAACTTCCAAGTTTTGGCACTAATTTGTTCTAAACATAAGGTGCAGTTTGGTTGATTTGACATTCTAATTAGTACTTAGCATGCAATTAGTACACAATGAATATGCAAATTATGTGAATGATTAGATTTGTAAAAGGTTCACAAATAAGAATCCTCCAGAACCTTTTTTTTTAGTTCAAATCAGAAGTGGAACAGCTTTCCTGATTCCCTCCTTATCACTGTGCTTTTCAGCTATTCCCAAAATAGGTGAGAATAACTTAATTTTAGCACACTGCAGCCCTCTCTGTATAACATGGAGAAGGAGCCTTCTTACACTGTGCATTTGACAAATTATTGCCAATCTGTGGGCCATGCCATTAATGTTGGAAAGCACCCACAATGTTCTTGAGTAATGCCTGGAACCCTCATGGTCTAGAAAATGTTATGCCCACTGGCGGGATCCCTGCACACATAGCTATCCTGGGATCAAGCTGTAATGAAACAGTATAATGTAGCTGTATATTTATTTAGTTGTTTTTTATTTACATGTTTATTTAAGCAGAATAAGTTATATGAGAAACATGTCTTGTTTACAGAATGTCCCTTGTCAAAGGGGTACCAAACATACGACATAGAGCAACAGTGCTAAGCAAGCATGGATGAAATTTTCAATGTTCAACAAATCACGTTTTACATTGTTCTTAAAGACAGATAGACTGGAGCAAATTCCAAGTCATGGAACTTGTCCATCCAAGCATAAGTGCTCCAGAGGAAAACTTTGCCCTACCGTAAGTAGTTGAAAATGTGGGTAATTGATAATGACAATGTTGAACTTCACACACAGCATATCTGAAGTTGTTGTCAGCAAACAGTGAGACAAATTGGGGGCAATTTGATTATTTACAACAGGTTTCAATCCTTAATTCCATTTTTATCATTCTGGGCTTGCCAGCTATCCCTTCCCCCAACCAAAAAAATGTAAAATTCTGTGACTTCTTCCTCAGAGTGATTCCTTATAGGTCTGAAACTCGAATCTGCTGTGAGCCATCTCACGATCACTACAGTATTCTCTTTGTCTGACGCTAGGGTAGCTAGTCCTAATAAAGAATTTTGAAAGCAACTTGTGCATCAGGAGTTGAATCTGCCTCACTTTCGTTCTGTAATCCGATGAGCCACAGAGGGACTCCTACAATCATATATTTTTTTCCTTCTATAGGGAAGTGGGCATCCAAGGGCAATCCTTTGCTTTTCTTGCATGGTAGTCATAGCAGAGGAGAAGAAATCACTACCTGAATGCATTTTAAAGGCCAAATGGTTGAGGGTCTCCAATTTACTCTGATGTCTATCAGTTAGAAGAGGGAGCTGAGGAGTCAAAGCACTCTAAAGATTGACAAATAAATGGGCCTGGAAAGGTTGCATGCTAAAGTTCTAAAAGAAATGTGTCAGGAGCTGGTCACCACACTGGCAGACCTCTTTCACTGTTCATTGAAAACAGGAGTGGTGACACTCCATTGGAGGTTACCTGGTGTGGCACCCCTTCACAAGTGTGGGAGTAGGGATGAAGTGGAAAGCTATGGACAAGTCATTTTGACAAGTACAGTACAGTGGACAAATGATGGTGCTTGGGGCTATTATTAAGGAGAGGATGGAAGAGATTCTAGATGTCAGTGGATTCCAGGACAAAAAAAAACAGCATGGATTTACCATGGGGAGGCTATGCCAGACAGATCTGATTGACTTCTTTGACTGAGTCATGGAGGTGGTAGACAAAGGGCAGGCAGTGGTTGTACTCTAATTGGACTTTAGCAAGGCTTTTGATTATGTCCCACATAGGAGAATGGTTAAGAAATTGGAGGACCTGGGGTGGGGATTAGATTACAGGATGGATCAGGAAATGACTGGGTGGGAGAACACAGAGATTAGTGTTATAGTCAGTGGGAAATTCTAAGAGGTGTGGGAAGTCACCAGTGGGGTTCCTCAGGGATCAGTCTTAAGCCCAGTGCTTTTCAACATCTTTATTTGCAATGTCAGTGTAGGGATCCAAGGGAAGATGGCCCTCTGGGGCATAAGGCTGTGGAAGTCAGTTGGCCACAATTGTAGTTTCAGGCAATAAGTGAAGTAGCTGAAATCACCAAGCTTTACTGAGCAATGAGCAATGGGCAATGGGCGTTAGGCATGTCCATCCCCTTTCTCTACACAGGGAAGTTACTAACTCCAAACATATTGTAAAGATCCTTCTCTTGTCATCTGGTTTAGCTCAGCTTAAGGCTGCATAGACCTGGCTGTTGCATACACATGGGGCTTCTTAACACCCAACCCCATTGGCACTTCCCTCAAAATGCCAAAGTTAATTGGAGGCAACACATTGCCTACCTTATTTGAATACCTTCCTCACTGGACACTGAAGCTGGTTTCTTCATGTATCTCTTCTCCAGCATGAACACCTCTGTGCTCACACCCCCTACCAAAGTCTCCCTCTGAGGCTTTGGGGGAACCATCCTTAGGCAAGCCAGGCAACAGGGTGCTCCCCTTGAGGGGGAAACTCCTGATGGTACCCACTTCCTCCCAATGGTCCCAATACATATTGGATTTTTAATGGACAAAATAAGACAGAAAATAGATCCTGGCCTTCCCTGTATCCATACTGAGTCTCTAGCTCTCAGCATCTGGGTTCTTTCTTTTTTCTCTCTCTCTCCTTGGATGGTTAAATCCCAAGTGGCAACAGCAGGGTAAAAAAAGCAACAGGACAAAATGGCAAAAAAGAGCCAACTCTAAGCTTCTTCTTTTATTCTACACTAACTCCTCCCAAAGTATTACAATTCTCAGACCATTGCATATATTCAGGAACCTCCATGTCTCCTACCAGTAGAAGTAGGTTGTTACATTCACTGAGATTTTATTGCAGAAATTCAGTTTACTCCATACTGCTCCATCAACAGTAAGGGTTATGAATGTGAATGCATTATTGTTATTGGGTTCTCTGAGCTCCTGTTTTCCTTATCAGACAATTTCCCCACCATGCAGGATTCCCATCATTGGGTGAAAAAAGGTTGAGAAACATGTACTTAACATAATGAAAACCAGGGAGGATGGCTGTTCCATAGAATGTGAGTATCGTGACTGAAGGCTCAAGTTGAACACCACAAAACCAAACTCTGCACTTCCAAGGTGGTACTGCCTATAAAAACTGATAACAACAAGGCAAAAAAAGTCAGGCACTCACCACCACTTTTAAAACCAAGGCCACTTCAACTCCGTGGTAAATGCAAGTACATCTCTTCTTTTGTTAAAGTGCCATCTCAGACAAAAGACATACAGTACCTGACATGTTTCAGATTTTCAAGAATCCTGTCTCAAAACTGAGTTGGAGTGGCCTTTATTTTAAAAGTGGTGGTGAGTGCTCAGTTTTTTGCCTTGTTGACTGAAGGCTCACCAGTGGGGGGGCCAGGGAGAGTATAATACATGTGTTGTGCCTGAGGCCCAGTAAATATAACATGCAAATTGCAAGCTAGAGCCTGGCTGAATTAGACAAAACTGTTTTAGGAAGTACATTGTCACTCAAAATCTGCCTCTTTTGTTAATTGTCACTTCTGCTTATTAGTAAAGATGACTGTGAGCCCCAGATGCTAACCAGTGAACTGTTTGGTGCAAAATAATGTTTATATTAAGCCTGATTGGTAAAGATCTGATTATGTTTTGCAGAGTTTCCAGTTCACTGGCAAGGACTTTCTATAGTACCTAGATTGAAGCTTGTGGGTCTGCATTTTAGTAGGAAATGTTTCTAAGCACAAATGCAGTATTGTTCTGCAGCGGCAGACATCATTCTGAATCATGGAAGGTGCATGAAGAAACTTAGGAACTTTCAGAACAGAGTAGCAGATGCATTTATTTTAGAGGTGGCATAATATTGCCCATGGAAAAGGGCTGGCCAGAGTGGGTGACATTTTGTCACTCGGAGGTTGGTATGGAACCAACTCCCAAGGGAAGCAATGGAAGTGGTGGAAGCAGGGAGAATTGAATCTCTTGAGTTGAAACCTGATCCCAATCTTGTAGGAAAAACACATTACTATTTGCAGTATCTAATTAAGTGGGAGGAAGGACGGGTCACAAGGGGCATACACAATTTCAAAATTAGCATACTTTGAGGAACAGGTGTGAACATCAAGTGCTTTTATGTGTGTGCTGCCTGAATGTTTTGTACTGTAATACTGCTTGACTTCCCCTAGGATTTATATGAAAGAAGACAGGTCTTGTTAGGTAATTCCTTGTGTGAACAGTTTTGTTATGTGTGTTTATGCCCACTTCTGCTCCAACATGCCAACCTTCTGTGAGAGTCACTCACAGCACTGTCATTCACCTTCTCTGATACTTACCCTTTTCTTCTTTGGCCCATGCGGCTACACCTCCCTTGGCAGGACTATGCATCATAAGGGCTTGCCCCAGGGCCCTCAAGATAACATAGATCTGCTCTCTGGAGGCAGATGCAGCTGCTGGCAGTAAAAAGCCTACAGAAGGAGCTTCCCTTCATCTTGGTCAGTTCACTCACCTTTTGTTCTGGTTGCACCCTTTGAACTTCAGTATGCAAGAAGCTCATGAGAACTGGAGCACCTGCACACAGGTGCAGTGTCCCAGAACCTAACCAACTTCCACCCGCCCACTCTGTCTTCATCGTGCTTCCACCCATGGTCACATAGAGGTCTGCAGCATGGTGGAGGCAGCCATGCACCCTCCCTCCGTGGAGGTGGAAAAAGAGTCCATTAGGATGCTTGATCCTTCTCTCTCCCAGCCAGCCTCTGATGACTTTAGCTCATTCAAAAACCCAGGTCATTGTCATCAGGAGCGAGAGCTCTACTGTTGCACCTGTTGGCCAGCAGGTATGGCCAGTTTAATTGTTAAATAAATAAGGGCAGACACTTGGACTTGGGTTCCCAGAGGTTTTAACCATTGACATTTTTAACTCTTCAAAGTCCAAGGTCCTTGCAAACAACTGGCAGTACTTCCCAGTAACCACAGTCTACAACATAGAGAACAACATATGGGCTACTTTTTGTATAGTACATTTCTTTTAATGCATTTGCCTCCTTTCTAACTCTGTCTTGAACTGTTGTCAAATAACAGGAAACTCAGCAAACAACAGGATAAGATTAAATGCATTTACTTTTATTTATGTAACACCTACATAAGCTGGCAACATGTTTTAGTTCTTTAAAAAAAATTGAGGGGCATTTTCACTCCTGCAGATATCTTTGTTATGAGGAATCTGCAGTATAATGTACATTAGCATAAGGACACAAGATTATATGCTGTAGTGACATACTGTAGCTACCATGGTACAACAGCATTCTGATATCTATACTGTAGTACAACAGCATTTTGACATCTTTGATGTCATGGTTCATAGCTTTGACTCGTGACCAAGATGGAACATGACTGAAAGCAGCACAGATGCAACTTCACCAGCATTGATCCAGTGAGTAAAAGTTCAATATTAACAGCAGCAGTTCCATTAAGATTTTAAATTACTATAATTTCTATGAATTGACTGAGGCTTTCAGACACCAGGGTGATCAAAGTTATTTCTGAATGAAAGAATTTGATGCATTCATTTGCCAAAAATGGATCATTTCTAGCATTTGCGGCACTGAAGTAGATACGTTTGTTGCTTTCTGCGTGTACTTTTGCCAGGGGATGTCAACCTTCATGTCACATGAGCGTACTGTCAGAGGAAGCACTGAGACTAGTTTTAGAGCACTGAAGTGTGAAATAGGATGTCCCAGGTGCCAATCCTGCTGCAGCCCCACTGTGTGACACTGAGAAAGACCCTTGGCTTCCTAGTTCTTCAAACATCCATGTGGCAAATGAGGTAGACGTAAGACAACACTGACAATTAGATATAACATCTCACCTGGGTTATCCTGGTAAAAAATAAATAAATAATCCCCATAGATTTCCAGTCTTGTCATTAGTGGTGAATATGAGGATGAATGGATAAATAGATAGATGGTTAGATAGATAGGCAGAAAGATAGATAGATAGATAGACAGAACAGTGCCAGCATGCATTGAACAGTGTCATTAAATGGTAATTAAGCCCTTTTTCATTGCAGTATTTTGTGGCACATCATTTATTGTAAATTACTGTGTTGCCTTGTGGTTGGCTTCATGAAAGATAGATAGATAGATAGATAGATAGATAGATAGATAGATAGATAGATAGATAGATAACTTTGCACCTTCACAGTATTGGCAGCATTCAAAATTACCCCAGATTTGGCATGCATTTTCTAGGATTCAAGTTCTAAATGTGTCAAGTTTTGTGATGGCAACATGTGTGATTTCTGAAATCTGCATATGTCATTTTTATATCAGCTCGTGCTTTCGCGCCAGCCAACATATTGCATTAGTAGCAGATTTGGAGGCTCGGTCACTGTTGGGCGAATGCAGGGCACACATCAGTAGGTGCATCCCTCATTCTCCAATAAGCCTGCATGCTGGCACCACACCAGGAATACATAATGTAGCGAGCACATCTAATGAAAGGTCCGCTGCAATGTGAGCAAAGCTTGTCATATGCAGCGGCACCTCCTGACGTGGTTTCCCTGGTGAAAAATTACATTAAACATGGCGGCACACTGCTGCCACAATGCCAACCGGGGTGTCCAGTCCCCTGTTGGCATGCCCTGACAATGTATGTGCCCGGCAGAGGCCCACTCCCGTCGGCATAATGCATCCCATTTGTTATGTGCGAGGGGGGTACCCATCGGCTTTTTGCTCCCTTCGGTATGTGCCGACAGGGGTGCCCAATCCCCCATTGGCTTGCCCCCCAAACAGTCAGGTGGCATGCCCAGCATGCCAAATGCCCCTGTAAAAAAAAGAAAAGTCCCACAATGTTTTTTTTTTAACCTGTAAAAGAAGAAAACGGTCCCTCTCAGTCTGTCCAGCTCCTTCCCCAACCTGCGCCCACCATCTGCACACCCCACCTCCCACATCCCCCCTCAACCCATACTTACCTCCTGAGTCCAGCGCAACAATCTTCGGTAGACCAGGAACACATCTGCACTCTTCAAAGCTGACCGCAAACTGAAGAAATGCCGGTAAGCTGTATAATGGCATAAATGGTTTTTTTTTCAACTTTGGTGCATATCTCAGGCATTTTTGGAATTTTTGCACCAAATTTTCAACATGGGGTTATTGGGGCTCCTCCTTCTCATGAATTCAGTCACTGGCATGGTGTTATTCGGTCCCAAAAGGTGATTTTGTGGTCACTGTGTGGAATCACCTTTCGGGACTGAGTAACAAAACGACAGTACCACTGTGGCAAATTTGGTGAAAAAAATCCCCAAAATGGCTGTTTTACGAGTGTGCGTTGCGCTGTTTCCAAGCACACTCGTAACTTCGTAAATTTGTAATATTTTTACTCCAGATTTTCAAAATTTCCAATTTTTCACACCTCCTTATGAACAGTACAGCTGTCTTACATATCGGGGCTGAAATGTGTTTTTGCACATCGGGCGCAGAATAGCACAGTCGCTGTGCGAAATCAGTTTTTTCGGGACAGTTTGAGAAAATGACGGTGACACCATTCATGAGCAGAGGTCCTAAAATGCCTATGTTGAAAATTTGGTGCCAAAAGTCAATAAAATGACTGTGTTACAAGTGTGTGTTATGCAGTTTCCTCGCACCCTTGTAATTTTGCAAATTTGCAATATTTTCATGCCAGATTTTCAACACTGTCATTTTTTCACATGTCCTTGTCAACAGTACAGCTGTCATTTTTCACAGCCTGCCCAAAATATGTTTCCACACCTGTGGCGCACAATGGCATGGTCACTGTGGGAAATCAACTTTTGGGACAGACGAACAAAATCACAGTGCCACTGTTCATGAGGGGAGATCCCAAAATGCCTTTGTTGAAAATGTGGCTAAAAAACTCCCAAAAATAATTGGGTTACAGACGTGTGTTGTGCAGTTTCTATGCATGCTCAGGACTTCACCAATTTTTCATATTTTCACTTCAGATTTTCAGCATTGCCATTTTTTTACTACTCCTCATGAGCAGTACAGTTGTCATTTTCCACATCCTGCCCAAAATGTGCTTTCGTCCCTGTGGTGCCAAATGGCATAGCCACTGTGCAAAACCACCTTACAGCTAACAAACTGATTGTGCCACTTTTCATGAGGTGGGGTCACAGAAAGCCTATGTTGAAAATTTGGAGTGAAAATACCAACAAATGCCTACAACTTTAAGGTTTCCTGTAACACCCCACCCTGTAGAGACTGCCAGGTGTCAGGGGTGTGACTAGGGATCATTGGCTGTAATGCTCACATCATTCCACCCCCACCTCCACCCTGCAGCCAGTGACAGGCATCAAGGTGTGCCTTGGAGTGTTCGGCCCTAACGTTCACCCCATTTTCCTATACTGCACCTGTCTCAGCATATTTCCTTATGGAATGGGGTAAGTATAAAGCCCAAAGACCCCAAAGCCCACGACACTTGTCAATGTCTACAGGGTAGGGTGAGGTAAAATGGCATAAGCATTATAGCTGATAACCCAAAGGCACAACCCGGCACCTGTCAGTCTCTGCAGGGTGGGGTTGGCATCAATTCCATACTTCACTGCCATTCATATTATGCATCTCTAACTCCTGCACTACCAATGTCAATGCCAGCGAGACAACATTCGGCACTGACAAATGCTTGTTTCATTAATGTCTACATTTTTTCCAATACTTAATTCCAAAGCTTTCAGAGTCAAAGTGGGCTGTGCCAAGGTAGGGCCTTTCGGAGGTTTCTTGAAAACGTATTAAACAGTTCCAGACTTATAAGAATTTAAGTGTTTTTTTTTTTCCATCAGATCATGCTCAGTAGAGTCATTGGATTTCCCTCTGATACAACCTGAAAAATGGGGGTCGTGAGAGCTTTTTGCTTTCTCACCACTTACTTCTCACAACCCAAAAAGATATTGTTTGGGTTGTGACAGCCACCATTATGTTTTTTTCCCCCAAACTAAAAATTATGGAAAATACATAAAAACTATTTATTTAAAAAAAAAAACACTGGAACCTAGCTAAACAAGACCAATTTTGCTCAATTCTGTTGTTTGTTTTATAAAAGAAAAGTCCAGAATTACCTTTTCTGGGCACCCCAAAATCCAAGATGCCCAGCTTAGTGAGAGAAGTCAATCATCCATATTCTCTGTATGAGAACAGTGGGACTTTCCTGACATCTGCAGCTGCAGATGGAGACGTGCTGCTGGCTTCAATGCCAGCAATCAGACAACAATCAGCTGTAGCTCTCACTCTATCTCTCTCTCTCTTTCTATATATATATATATATATATATATATATATATATATATATATATATCTAGACCTTGTCTCTCATAACACATACCAAATATGGGCAATTTTGTTGGATGCCACCAATACTATTAAGGTGCAAAATTAGAGGCTTAATATAGAAGCTTTTTTTGTTGTTGTTTTAGAAATTTTGATTAGGCAGCCTCCCAGGATTCCCTTTTATTTACTTTATACCTTGTATCGTTCTTGCTTTCTTCTTTTCTTTAGGGAATTTTTCAAAGTTTTATTCAATAAATGTAGTTTTTGGAGTTTGGGGAGTACATCCCAAAAAAAACAGTATTGAAGTTATTGTAAAGGTGCTCAACCCACTTTGTTTCAGGTCCATGTAAGGAATAACTCACAACAGAGCAAGGGTTTACTTAAGAATTAATCCATGCCTGGGGGTTGTGGCCAAGTGCCTCCAACTACGCAGGCATGGATAAATTCTCAAGTTAACCCATACTCTGGAGTGGGTTAATCTGCTCGTAACATGGCTCCCTCTGACTGTGCTACCTACAGGTCATGATATGGTGGATGGCAGCACAGAATGTAATGCTTTGTGTCCACCTGCAGGTCTCCATCATTCTCATTGGTGCCATCTCTCATCCAGTGAACCTCGATAGAGGGATTTCCTGATACTGATTTGTGCTTTCCTCAGCATGCTCCTGCCTGCCGCATGTATAGTTGCTCTGCAGCAGAGGTTAGTGTCCCTGCCTGCCACCTGCTGGTCTCTGTAACAGTTCAATCTGTCCTGAAGTGATCATCGGCAGCCACATTCACTTCAGCCACTGATGCTGTTGTCTCCTGGGTGTGCTCCAAGAAGGTCCTGCGGTGTCTCCCAATTCCTAACTTATGTTAGGTATGAGCTCATTCTGAGGACAGATCTCACAGCCATGTTTTACCAGGTTAAGGCACTGCACTACCATGATGCAGCACATGGAGAATCTGCCATGCAAAGGAGAAACAGACAATGTAGGATTTGTAACTGAGGTGCTTGCCTATGATCCCGCTATGAGGAATCGTAACATGGCTATGGAAAACAATTCTGTCAGAGGAAACATGGCTATGCAACATCACAATCCATCAGAGGAAATACAGATTGTGCTCCCAATAGGACCTGGCACCCCCAGCAACCAATGCAACTAGCCCCCTCCCTGAAGGGCTCACTCACAATATACTTTATAAATTTCCCCCACTATATTGGCTTCAGACCAACTGCCTCTACAGCATCTATTACCTCTTGCAGTACTCCTCTACACCTCAGTGTAAGAAAATTGGAGTGCCCTCTGCATGGTAACCCCTCCCTCTCCCAATCACCAGTCTAATCATAACCAATTCCCTGGCTATTCGCTATAAATCAAAAAAATATAACAGATCACTGGTATTAACATATCTAAAATGAGAGGCAATTCATGTGGACTGGCTACTTTTGCTTCTCTCAGGGAATATACACCCTAACCATGGCCCCACTACTAGTAACACTGCCCAACCTAGAGTGCACTGTGGCCTAACCCTGGTCTCTGTCAATATTGTAGTCTGTTGGCAACATTCAACTCTCTACAAGTCTGGGTTGCACAGCACCAGCTGGATATCCTTTCAGTGGTAGAAACATGGCTTAATTCAAGAATCTATGATGCAGCCATTCAAATCCCTGATTATGCTTCGTTTAGACTTGATATGACAGACAAGCATGGAGGTGGTTGTGTGCTCTACATAAAGGATCACATACAGGCGCAGCTCCTACCCCCCATCATTAACTGCAGCAGCACCCAACTCCTGGCAATAAAAGTACTGCTCAGAAAAAAATGGCAAAACAATAACCGTGGCATCAGTGTACTTCCCCCCCAAGGACCAATCAAGTGGATATAAAGTGATCCATGACTACCTGTCTGACCACTACCTGAGTAAGGAACTAATTATGATGGACGATTTTAACATCAACTGGGCATCCCCCGATGCAGCCCTCTATAAAGATGCTCTATCTGCCCTCAACATGTCTCAATCAGTGAACTCCCTGACCCAGGTAAATTACCACACCGGTACATGCTCGCTTATTGACTGAGTTACTACCAACTGACCTGAAAGAATAACTAAACTAAAAGTACTGCCTGACTCTCTCAGTGACCACTCCCCAGTCCTCTTCAACTGGGTGAATAAGTCCCCCAAAGCTCCATCAAGAACAGTCAATAACATATTGCTAAAAATACAAGGGAAGTTGGCCTCAATAAAAGCTCACCTAGGCCTCCAAGACTGGAGCTTCCTTGACAACACAACTGATACTGACACTACGCTGGAAGGGTTTATCCACAAATTTAACGACTCCTACGATATCTTTGCCCCTTACACTAAAAGGAAGATATGGGACTCGAGCAATTCCTGGATCTTCACCAAACTTTTAGCAATGATGAAACACCAAGATAACCTTTGGGCTAAAGCTAGAGACAGGCAACCCAGTAGATATTCAGACCTACAAAGCAGCCCAAAACAGATGCACCTGGGCAATCCGGCAAGCTAAAAGCCAACAGTTTAGAATCAAACTCACAAACTCATAGGGTAATGGTCACAGATTCTGGGACAACATAAAAACTCTCACAGGTAAACCTAATAAGACCCCACCATGTTATACGTGGAAGGTACCCACAGCCAGGACCCTAGTATCATAGCTAACACTTTTAACAAAGCATTCACAGAGCTTACTGGTGTACTGCCACCCAAGTTCTTTAAACCCTAGATGGGAGAAAATAGTGGGCAAGATGGCAACCCACTAACTCCCACCTCCCTTCTACCCAAAATCATTACCCCAGCAAATGCCAAGAAATACCTTACTAAAGTGCTCAGTAAATCCAGAGCCAGCAATGACATACTTGACCTTAAATTTATAAAGCTCACACTCGACACTGTCCTCATTCCCCTCACCAAAATCCTGAACCTATCCCTTACTTCTGGTAAATTCCCTCATCCATGGAAAGCTGCAGTGGTCATAACCATCCACAAATCCAGTGACCAAACTATTCATTCAAATTACAGACCAATTTCAATACTCCCCCAGCCCCTTTCAAAAGTGCTTGAATGCATAATCTTGGATCAATTGACAGAATACCTGGAAAATACCAGCTGCAGTGCTGGCAGCAACACAGCTTTAGGAAGCTACATAGCACCTCCACTGCCCTAGTAGAATTTACTGGGTATATCCATAATGCTATAGATTGAGGACTCTTGGTGGGGGCTACATAGTGTATATAGACCTCACCAAGGCCTTCAGTACCGTAAACCATGTACTGCTCCTAAATCAGCTATCTCATACAGGCCTACCTGTAGATGCTCTAGCATGGTTCAAGAGTTACCTCTCTGATAGAGTACAAAAATTGAAAATCTAAGACATTCTCTCAGACAGTTGACCAGTTACCACTGGAGTGCCACAGAGATCAATTCTTGGTCTACTACTCTTCAGTTTATTTCCTAACCACCTCCCCCTAGCAATCACAGACAATGTCTTGCTATATGCAGACCATGCTGTGCTTTTCTCTAGCAATCACAACCCTACTGCACCAGAAATCCAAATGTAGTCCAACTTCTCAGCAGCAGAAAAATGGTTTCACAAGTCCAATTTGTTGTTAAGCCTACAAAAAAACAAAAACATTGATTTTTGCCTACACCCATAATAAAAAGAGGACATACCAACTATGAGTCCATAGCAAACTTAACTCCTTAACTCACCTCTTGAAATAGTACAACATTTCAAATATCTGGGGATTATACTGGACAGCACCTTATCATTCATAACGCACATAGATAAAGTAACCAAGGCAGCCAACACCAAACTAAGTCTACTTTTCCGAAACAAACACTGCTTGACCAATGAAGCCCTAAAAGCTGCCATGACAAGCTCAGTGCTGTCAGTCATTGATTATGGCCTTGTAGTGTATGGGGCTGCTACCCACTCCACACTAAATCAGGTCAAGATTACCCTAAACAAGGCCTGTTGACTTGTACTAGGTGCAGACCAGTTAACACATACCTGTGCCTTTTATGTATGATCTGGATGTCTCAAACTTAGCAATAGGTTACAATACCAGGTCTGCCTCCTAGCTAAGAAGTCCACCTTAGGACTTAGCCCCTCTGGCATGAGATCCCTCCTTGCTATTAATAACTCTGTAAGAACCATTAGAGGTGGCAACACCCAGTTGCTAAAAATCCCCTTCTGCCACACCACGCAAGACCAACAGTCTTTTGAATACCATGCTCCATTCTGGTTAAACTCTCTCTGTGAAGACCTACTGAAGGGGACCAAGCTCAGACCATTTAAAGCAAAAATCCAGCTCATCTAGCCCTGGCCACTAGTTGTGACTGTGAATTAGATTCCTGTGTGCCCTAATTTTTCAGCCTGTTGCTCTATATCCTGTCTCTAACACATCCTTTTACATCTCTTCTCAGCACTTCCCTTCTCCATTTGCACCCACTTCCCTCCCCAATGCCCCCCTCCTCTCTACCCTCTAAATCACCCTCTGCACCTTATCTCTGGACCATGCCCTCTCCCCTACCCTCTGCACACTCCATCCTTCTACCTCCCTTCTACTTACCCTCCATCCTACTACCCCCTATCTTACTATCTTCCTTCTACCTACCCTCCTTCCTACTACCTCCCCTATTTCCTAATGATCCTCACCCCCTCCACCCTCTAATCTTTACTAGATAGCTCCCTTTCTTTCCCCTCTGCCCTTCTTGTTTGCACTTTCCCCCTAGTCTTGGCATATCTGCCAAGTTACCTCGTGCTGCACTTAGACAAAAGAACTGCTTTAATAACATGTCTTGCTATGTTGTTCTACACTCCAGTGTTCTTGCATTTTTGTACCCTCGTGTTTGTACCAGGCTCCTCATGTACAATGTAATGGCCAAGTGTTATCAATCTATTATAACTGTTTGTACACACGGTTTACTATTTTTTCTGATGTGGAACCTTTGTAAATGAGCCTCTGGCTCAAAGGTACTTTCCAAAACCTAAATAAATAAATAAATAGATAGCCCTGCCTGCTGCTTACTCTAGACAGCAACCATGGATAAATCCTCACAACCATGAATTACTTGGAAATTAATCCATGATCAGGTGATGTGTATTAGCCAATGACAGCATGTGATTTTCCATAGCCATATTACAAGAATAATTAGACAAACTTCTTTTGTTAGTTCAATACTTAATCTCTTTATTTTTATTTTTATCCAAGTGCCTTCAGTTTATTTCACATTGGTTTACATTTTGGGACCAGCCTGTCCCTTTTTCAGAACATAGTTGGACTGTTTCCATAAATGAGATGGCAAACATTACATTTGTTGTGTTGCCATATCACTACATTTGAAAAGGATTTATTGATTGAAAAGCAAGTTACAAAGACTAAGAGGTAAGAAGATTTGTAGAAGTTTACAATAATAGCAAAAATGATTTAAAGTAAAAAAAAAATATCATAGGTTAAAAGCACTTAGCTCCCCGCCCCCCCCTTTCCATTACAGAAAATCCTGCAGAATCAGAAAAATTATTTAAAAATACTGGATGCAAGATTATATCACCACCAGCAGGCATGTTCCCCCCTGCACTGAGGTTATTAACATTTTATTTTTTATAATGACTTTTATCTTAATTTCAAATGTGGTGATATGACAACATACCATATGTAATATAAAAGCTGTCAGTCAACCCTAACCATACTAGTTGTACTGTGCCTGTATAATGTAGAATACATATACACACACATATATGTCTTATCTGTCTGTCTGTCTGTCTGTCTGTCTGTCTGTCTGTCTATCTTATATCTATCTATCTATCTATCTATCTATCTATCTATCTATCTATCTATCTTTTTTATTTTTCAATTCTTTCCCCTCCCAGCTCAGCCAGCCTTCCCTCGTCTATCCCCGATACGTATTTAATAAAAGCAGATAAGGGTGCCCATTTCTGGTACCACTTTCCCAGCCCTTCCCCTCCAGGTTGCCTTACCTTCCGCTAATGAATAGGTGGTGACACTGGGGTGCCAACCCCCAGTGCTGCCCTAGAGCAGAAGCTGACACTGGGGTGCCCAGTCACCACTGTCAGACCCAGTAACAAGTGTAAGAAAAGAAAACAGTTGCTTGTAGTCTTTGTTAACTGTGTAAGGAAGAAAATGGTCCATTACCAATCTAACTCCTCTACATCCCTAGCCACCCCAACCTCCCACTCAGCATCAATTGTCCAAAATGACTTTTTTGCTTTGCTCATCTACTATACAAGTCGAAAACTAAGAAGATTTCTAAACTGAAACCTTCAGGTCTCATAGAGTTTGCCCCAAGATGTGTGCTTTCGTGTTTTGTGTGTTCCTACCTTGCCCTGATTTTAAGAAATTATGCAAAATAAATGTAGCACCACATTGTACACCAATGACCTGGTGCTCCTCCACAGTTCTAAGAACACAAATCTCATCAACTCCCATCTTACAGAGGACTTCCTCAAACTGCAAACCTGGTTAATCAAAAACAAGTTAGTTACAATGCTAAAATGATTCAAACTATGCTTCTTGGGTCCCGTACCAAACAAAGAAACTCCTTGCAACTCTATCAACTGCACTGATGGAATCCCTCAAAGGTGGCATTATCTTATGAATAACTTGGGTTATGCCTGAGCTGCACCTTGACGTCTCTCTCCACATTTACAGTGTTTGTAGGACTGCAAATGCCAAGCTTGGTCTGGCATGTTGAGTTAAAATTACTTATGTCCAATGCACATCCTAATCCCTTGCCAGGGGTGTCCTACCTTCCCTCAAATATGGGCTTCTAATCTTTTCTAGTGCCTTTAGATCACTTCTTGCCAAATTGAGACCACCTACAAAAACATTTGCAGATTTGCCTTTGCAAACAGAGCAGCACATCACTGTAACTCTCTACAGCTACCTAGGCTAGCTATCCTCTTCAAATAGTCATCACTGTGTTCTAGACTGTTTCACAGACAAGAGAATTAGAACTGGCACTCACACCTCCCTGTTCAAATCTTACCACTTGTCCTACATCCTGAGATCCAACAAAAAATCCCTTTTTGTTGTCCCCAAAACATCTACCCACATGGGGGGGGGGCAGGCCTTCAGTGCTACTGCCAGGATTGTACTACTATAGGGATTTTGAAGATGCAGCTCCCTCAAGAACCTCTGGCATACAGGTACACCTCAGTCCCCCCCCCAATTTTGTTCATTCATTTTTCAAATGGATGTATAATTTGGCATCGTTTTTAAGATGGGCACCCTGACCCCTCACAAGGTTAAGCATTAAACATAATTAAAAATAATAAATTAAGAATGAAGAAATCCAAGTAATGGAATAATTATAGTTCACATAATGGACTATGTGTTTGATCTAGCAAAGGCTCTTTGGTAATGTAATGTATAGATCTTTATATGAGGAAGTTTAAGTGAATTGTTGATTACATAATGCATTCTAATTAACCCCAACCCCCCCATCTTTTTTTATTTTAAATTATTTCATTTTATTTCATCATTTCTCATACTTGAATCCCTTATGGTGTTACTTATGTTTGAAGATAATTATTCATCAGAGAGTTCATTATAAAGCCAATAGTTAAGAACTTTGGTAAATATGTATATAGAGAAAGGTAAACAATACTGTATCACAAAAACCTTAAAATTACAAGGTGCATGTTAGGGTATATGTAACCTAGGAAACTAATTGTTAATGTATTAATTGATGGCAATATAAGTGATCTGCTATTACCCCAGCCTGTAGCCTCCTGACGAAGCTCATTGGAGTGAAGTGCCGAGGCTGCTGGGTAATGGTTCCCAGTACCTGTAATTTTGTGCAGCAATAAAAGCTGGAATTTGCTTTGTAACATTATCTATCTTTCGTGTTTTACTTTCAATGGAATTTGGATTCATTGCACCTCAAGAAGTGCGGGACAGTGAGTCCTCCTCTATGGTTGAGTTAGAGGTATGCCACACTTTGTCCATGCACTCCGTTCATCTGAGTGCTGTGATAACTTTGTGTTTTGTTTCTTCAGTGCCACTGCATCCATACTCTGGAACTCTCTGCCACTTGCAGTATGTAACTATTCCTCCCACCCTCATTGTAAAAAGTCTCTGTTGGTTCAACTAAAGGCCAACTCAGGTTGTACATTATCTTCCAGGGCATCCCCTATCCTCAGGCTGTTTAGCTTTGTTGTCAGCAGGTGTAAACTAAACCAGTTTATGCACATTTCCCATCACTAGGTAAAATGTGCTAGAAGATGGTGCATTTTGTTTGCTTTATCAACTCTTGTCTATGCATTTGAGTTGGCCTGTGACTCCCTAGCTGTTCTGACTTGCTCATGAATTTTTCATTAAAGCCTTGTACCTTATATTTGCGTTTGTATCTTTCTGCTCCACAACATACTTTGTTGTATTTGTTAATTTACTGTATTGATCAGCGTTGTGTTGTACTTATTGTGTGGTCCTTACTGTATTGTAATTTATTGTATCATAATAACTGGTCAGTAATTTTTTTTCTAAGGCTGATCAAGTTGATATTCACCCTAATAACCCATGGTTTATTACAGTGAACATGTGCTCTGTCTGTCAAACTCAAGTGTTCCCTCATTCACTCTCATCCTGTGTGTGGGTGGGCAGAACACTTCCTCAAACGTGTCGGCTCCAAATCTTTGTTAATGAGGAGTTACCACAATGACACTGGTCATCTTCCCAAAACCATTTCTTTATCTATCTGGCTGATCCTGCCTTTAAATTAAATAAAAAAAAAATTATCTGGTTTATCCTGTGGTTCACCAGCTTCACAGGATGCAGACTGCCAGTGGGAACACTTCCATCTGGTAAGTGTGATTGCGATCCCCATGTCAAGCATAACTTAAAAAATAAATAAATACGTAAATCAATAAATAAAAAAATAAAAAAACTGTAACAGCAAAAAGCAATCAGGGGCACAGAGACACTGTGTGTGTGTGTGTGTGTGTGTGTGTGTGTGTATGTGTGACACAGGATCACAGGACTCGGGCAGGAAAAAAATTGCTTACCAGATATTATATAAAATAAAAGATGGGGAAGTGTGCATATGTAAGGAATAAGATATGAGGTGTGGTTTATGGGCTGATAAAAGCATGCCCCAGGTGCGTAATGAGGCATGAAGTGCTTGCGCCGAGTGCCTTTAGCACATGGGAAGTGCTCTTACCAGCCCATAAACCACATCTCAAGGTGTCTTATTCTGCTTATACAAAATTGCCAGCAGATACAGGCCATTCGGTCTATCTAGTCTGCTCGAGTGTGCAGCCCCCCCATATGCCCTCCTCCCATCTCCCACCCCCTCCCGATTTGTATCCTCCCCTTGAAACTGTCCCATTCCTTCTTGAAGCCCCCAACACTCTGCAACAATACCACTTCCTCTGGCAGAGCGTTCCTTCCTGCTACCACCCTTTCTGTGAAATAGTGCCTCCTCAGTTCCCTCTTGAACCTGCCCCCTTCCAGCTTCATAGAGTGTCCCCTGGTTTCCCTTCCACCTTTCAGATTGAACATACACCTGGTGTCTGCTTTGTTCAAACCCTTCAGGTACTTGAATTTCTCAATCATATCCCCTCTCTCGCTTCTTTCCTTCAGGGTATACATATTGAACTCTTTCAGTCTCTCCTCACATGGTCTGTCCCCCAACCCAAGAATCATTTTTGTTGCCCTGCACTGTACCCTTTCCATTAGTTTGATGTCACTTTTCAAGTAGGGACACCAGAATTTCATGCAGTATTCTAGTTGTGGTCTCACCAGGGACCTGTATAGGGGAAAGATGATCTCCCCACTCCTAGAAGTAATCCCCCTTACTATGCACCCTAGGATCTGGTTTGCCTTTGCTGCTGCCTTCCTGCACTGAGCAAAGTGGTTCATCTCCCTGGTTACCAGCACTCCCAGATCCTTCTCCTCCTTGGATTTTGTTAACGGGACACCCTCTATCCAGTAATTGTGTCCTGGGTTCTTGCCTCCTAAATGCATCACTTTGCACTTCTTGGCATTGAAACCAAGCTGCCAAGTGTGAAACCATTCCTCCAGTTTTACCAAATCCTCCTGAAGTACTTTTACTCCTTCTCCCTCCCTCTATCTTGGCACAAATCTTTATGTCATCTGTGAAGAGACTAATCTTGCTCTTAATCCCCTCTGCAGTGTTGGTTATAAAAATGTTAAACAGAACCGGTCCCAGCACTGAGCCCTGTGGTACACCACTTGTTACTGCACTGGGTTCAGATGCCTCCCCACCCCCACTACTACCTTCTGCTGTCTACCCTGCAGCCAGTTCTTGACCCATCAACTTGCATGTCAGCCTACCGTGTGGCACTGAGTCAAAGGCCTTGCTGAAATCCAGGTAGAGGACATCCACCATATGTCCCCTGTCCAATGCCCTCATAACCCAGTCGTAAAAATCAACCTAGTTCATCTGGCAGGATCTGCCTGAGACAAACCCATGCTGCCTGCTTTCCTGGAGATTGTTATCCTCAAGAAATTGCATCAGTCTTTCCTTGAGGATTGTCTCCATCAGTTTTCCAACAATTGCAGTGAGGCTTACCAGTCTGTAATTCCCCCAGTTCATCCTTGGGCCCACTCTTATGGAGAGGTGCAACATGTGCTTCCCTCCAGTCCCTGGGAATGCACCCTGAGTTCAGAGAGGTATTGAACAGGTCCACTAGTGGCCCTGCCAGGACCTCTGCCAACTCTCTCAGCACCCTGGGTGGACTCCGTCTGGATCAGGTGCCTTGTCCACCTTCAGGGACTTTAGCCCCTCCCTCACCCTTTCCACCATGATTTCCCCATCAGTGGTTGCTTCTCCTCCACCCTTTCTCACCTCACCCTTCTTCTCAGGTATGGGACCATCCCGCTCCTTGGTGAAGACTGAACAGAAGTACTCATTAAGTACTTCTGCCTGCTCAGCCCCCTTTTCTACCCACCCACTTCCCCTCCTGATCCTAACAATTCGATCCTTGCTGTTACTCTTCTCTCTGATATATCTGAAGAAATCCTTTTCTCCTTCTTTGATCCCCTGCACCAACCTCCGTTCCCTAGCTGCCTTTGCTGCCCTTACTACTCCGCTCACTTCTCTGGATTTCTTTACATATTCTTCTCTGTTTTCTGCCCTATTGGATCTCTTGTAGATCCTAAATGCATTCCTCTTCTCCCTCACCTACTCCACAACCTCTCTACTCATCCAACTTGGTTTCTTGGTCCTGGTTTTCTTGCTCTGGCTCTTGACACAACTTTTAGTGGCTTCGGCCAGTCCTGCCTTGATGACTGCCCATTTTTGTTCTGTGTCCATTTCTGGGCGGATGCTTGCCATATGACTTTCCAGTATGTGTCCCATCCTGCCAATGTCCAGCCTTTTGAAGTCCAGGACCCTAGTTTTTGTGGTGGCTACTTCCCTAACCAGATTGATTGAGAACCACACTGTGCAGTGGTCACTGCTTGATAAAGGTTCCTCCACCCTTACATCCCTGACCTGTTCACCATCTTCCAGTACCAGGTCTAGTATATTCCCCTCCCTCGCTGGCTTCATTATCCTCTGGGTAAGGAAGCCATCCTGGAATGCTTTCAGGAGGATCTGCTTCCTGGTGCAAGTGGTTGCTGGAATGCTCCAATCCACCCCAGGTAGATTAAAATCCCCCACTACCACTGTGCTCCCTTTGCCACTATGCCTCCTTATCTGCTCCCCCAGTTCCCTGTCAATGTCCTTCTTCTGGGCTGGAGGTCTATAAATGACTGCCAGACATATCTTGGTCCCTTTCTGGCTGTGTAGTTGCAGCCAGATTACTTCTGACTTGCGCTCCTCTCCTTCCTCCCTATTACATCTGATCTCTTCCCTTATGTAAATGGCACCCGCCAGCCTTCCCTTTATCTCTATCCCTCTGGAATAGTTTGTACCCTGGGATGGTTAGGTCCCAGTCATGGTGCCTGGTTGCCCACGTCTCAGTAATGGCAGCTACGTCCACCTCCCCCTCTACTATCAATGCCTGAAACTCTGCCAACTTATTCCCCAGGCTCTCAGCATTTAGTAAAACCATTCTCCACACTGCTCCTGTACTTCCTGCTTCTTTACCCTTCACTTCAACCCTTATTTCACTTAAGGTCTTATCTATCCCGGTGGTGGGGGGAGGTCCATGGGTCTCCCTCTCCTTGCAATTCTCAGCTCCAATGCCCCCCCCCCCCACCTAGTTGAAATGATATCTCTCATTGATGAAATCCCCTGGCTTCTGCTTCAACACCTGTGACCCTGCCCTGCTCAGGTGTAACCTAACTCCTACATAAAGATGTGTGTTATCCCATGTACTACCCCAGTCCCTCACCAATCCACACCCCTTGGTCCCACACCATTCCCTCAGCCATTTGTTGAAGTCACTGATTCTTCCCTTCCTGTCTGTATTAGCCCTTGGCACTGGTAGAACTTTTGAGAAAGCTACCATTGTTCCGTCTTTGCTGCATAGTTTCCCCACTTCCCTGAAGCTGTCTTGTATCTCCCCTATCCTTCTCCCTTCAAGATCATTTCTTCCCAGGTGAACTACAATGTGTGGTTTCTCCTCCATCTTCCCCATATATCTGCCCTTATTCTGTCCCACTCTACCCGCTGTCATGCCTGGCATGTATTCTACCCAGATGTTACTTTTTCTGGCATCTCTCCCTCCCATCTTATACCCTTAAGTATAGAATCACCTAGAATTAGGACTCTCTGGTGCTTATCCTGCTCACCCTCTTGTTGCCCTTCACTCCCCTGCCCCCAACATATAAAATGGGTCCCCCCATAAACCCCTCTAGTAAAATTTTTTCTTTTAATATGATAAAATGTGTTAAAAATACAAATGAGAGAAAAATAGTTAATCTGTACTACAGAGTTGCAGACTCTATATATCACATCCGGACACTAGAGGGTGATGGTGTCTGTCTCTCCTCCTAACTCTGACTGTTCCCCCAACACACAAACACTTCATTTTTTTTTATTTCATTTATTTTAGTTTATTTAGGCTTTGTTTTGAGTTGCAGACTGGGTTTGCGAGCTTGTCCATTGCATACAGAGATGGCCGTTATGCATGTGTCTGCTGACAGGAGTAAGTATGCCTGAGCAAGTGTGGTTTTTGAAAGTAGGAGAGTGGCTGTTTTTGAGCTGCAAAGTGTGAGTGTACAACAGATCAATTCTCATGGTTGCTGTGGGCACGGGGGAATGAGGAATGCCGGGAGAACCGAACAGTTCAAGGAATGTAATGGCAAGTGCTGTAGCAGCTCTCAGTTTTGGTGGCTGTGCGGGGGGGGGGGTGAGGAATGCAGGGAGGAACAGAATGTAATGGCCAGTGCTGCAGCATCAAATGGGCATGCTGTGAAGGAGAGCCATAGATGAGTGGCCAGCAAGAAATTTTTTGAGTCTGCTTTGCTTATATATTGTACTGCCTGGGAAGCCGCTGATCTCATAGTTCTGTTTGGAGGAGTTACGCAGTCTAGATCACGGTTGGTGAGGGGGCTGAGGAATGCTGCGGGGAACAGAGATGAGCTGCAGGAAGGGGAGTGAAGAAACACAGTGGGGAACGGAGCTGCAGCTGCAACAGTCCATGGGAGAGCTGTGAATCAACACTCTGCCACAAACTTTTCACAAGAGAAACAGAAATTTAGGCCAGATTCTTCTTTTAAGAATGTGAAGGTTTAAGATGTGTGTGTGGGGGGAGCAAGACTCTGATAGAATGAATGCTTTCTGATGGTGGCAGTGCCATAGCTGCACTGGGAGAGTCATTATATCTTGGCATTGATATCTCCATGTGATGTGTTTTGGTTGGCTTAAGTAGTACCAGTTGCCAGTATATGTCCTGATAAGGACACAGCAAATGGTACCTCTTAGCCAGTCAAAATGCAGGACAATTTCTAACCATTTTATAAGATAATTTAACGCACACCTTTCGTGTGGGATGCTTTAATAAACCGTAGCATCCCACATTGAGGGTGTGCATTATACTAGTAGTTATACTAGGAATTTTAAGATGTACAGAAGGCGGTGGACCCATTATGGTACATCTCCCTCAAAGAGGATTTAATTATTCCCCAAGTTAGACAGCAGATATTTGTCTAATTTTTGTTTTAAAGTGTTATAGGACTCCACTTCAACTACATCTCTAGGTAGTGAGTTCCATAAAGGTATTATTCCTTGAGTGTAGAAGTAATGTCTTGGAGACCTCTTGGAGCAGGTTAATCTTACTTGATAACTATGGCCTCTAAGAGAGTAATCTCTCTGATTTACAGTCAGCCCAAGGTCTGCCATGAGTTGTTCATCCTGTAATATATGATATATTAGTAGAAGATCACCCTTAGTTCTTCTAAGTTCAAGTGAATACATATACAGTTCTGTTAACCTCTGTTCATAGCTCTTATTCTGCATCCCTTCCAGTAATCTTGTGACCCTTCTCTGTACACCTTCCAACCTTCTAACATCACTACACAGATATGGACTCCAGAGTGGTGAGCAGTAGTCCAGATGTAGTCTCACGTATACCCGATACAGTGGCAATATGCATGCTCTATTTTTGGAACTAAAAGCCTTTCTGATGCAACTGATGATTTTATTTGACTTGGTTATAACCTCAGTACACTGTCTGCTAAATCTGAGGCCACTAGTGATGATGGCCCCTAAATCCTTTTCACTTTCAACCGATTGCAAGGTTTTGCCATTTATTGAGTAGTTGTTTCTCCTGTTTGATTCTTCCAGGTGCATGACAACACAATTACCTGTGTTGAAGGCCATGCCATTTAATCTGACCATTCTTTTAGGATTGTCAGATTCTTTTAAGTGATTCGACCTGTGAGTCGCTATCTACCTCAGCAGCAATTTTAGTGTTGTCTGCGAACTTAACAGTAAAATTGGACACGTTTGCAGCCATATCAGTAATAAAGATAGTGGCGGCATGGAGGCAGCATAGAAGAGTGGTTTAAGGTTCTGAGCTGCAAATCTAGAGACCTGGGTTTGAATCCCACAGCCCCCACTTACATACTGTGTAACCCTAAGCAAGTCACTTAACTTCCTTGTGTTCCCAGGTTACACCTGTAAACAAGCTTTCAGCTTAGTGTGTCTCTCCTGGTTAAACAAACAAACAAAAAAAGATAGTGAACAGCACCAGGCCCAACACCAACTCCTGCGGCACCCCTCTAGTGACTGGACCAACTCTACATTGGTATCCTCTGATTCTTACAGCCAGGATTCTGTTTTTCAGCCAAGCATCAACCTATTTCACAATGGTGCTATTTATTCCCATAGCATACATTTTCCCTGTAATGATAGAATGTGGGACATTATCAAATGCCTTACAGAAGTCCAAATAGATCACATCCACTGGAGATTTTCTTTTTAGTAAGGCACTGACTTTTTTCTTAGAATACCAAATTATTTGTAAGACAGGACCTTTGGTTTTTGAACCCGTGTTGTGAATTATCACCCAAGTTTTTACATGCAATTTCCTGTTCTAATTTATCTTTAATCAGTGATTCTAGAACCTTGCCCAGAATACTAGTCAGGCATATTGGTCTGTAGTTAGCCATACTGCATTGTTCCCCTTTTTTAAAAATCAGTACCACTGTTGCTGTTCTCCAGTCTATTGGAATTTCTCCTGAGCTGATAGACATATTGAAGATCCTATATAACAGGTCTATCAGCCATAAACTTAGTTATTTTAATAGTCTGGGATGGAGTTTATCTGGACCAGGGGATTTATTTGTTTAAATTTTTATTAGTTTATCCCTTATTTCATTGTTGGAGAATTCTATAGTTGTTTCAGAAATGGTTCCACTATGTGATGTTCTGGTTATGGGTTATCCTGTGTTGAATACTCAACAAAAATGGCCATTAAAATTCTCTGCCATTTCTTGAGTGTCTGATACCTCAATATTATTAATTTTAAGAAGACCAATGGCTCTGTCTATGTTTTTCTTGTTGTTAACATATGCATAGAAGCTTTTTCTGCCATTGTTAATATGGGCAAGCCTAAACTAAATGTTTTTCTTTTCCTAGTGATGCTTTTTTTTAATTTCTTTTGGGCTACCTTATATGTGTGTTTATTCTATTCATTATTCCTCCTTTGTAGGGCCCAATAAGCTATTTTTATGGCTGCGGGCATAGCCCAGCAGACGTTTTGCATTCAGAAAAGGGCTGATGTTATTTTTGCTACCAAATAACATGATAGAATGTTAAAAATAGAGTCCTCCACTAAAGTCTCATTACTACGCTGCCTGTGTGTGCATAGGAAGCTGTAGAGCACTATTTCCCTCTGGCTTGAGGAGTTGAGCACACAGAAAGTTAACTCATTATCTTCCGGTAGTCATTCTGTGTCAAATTACCAATGGATAGTACAGACATCATAGAAAGCTATTGAAAGTAGTATGGGTTAAAAACTTCCTGGAGCTTTCTACATAACAAATAAACTATGATGTGCCCTCAGCCTCTGTGAAAACCTCATTAAGTCATTTGTCACCACCATCCTAAAAGCAGTCATGCTGCTACTTTGCAGGACATTCCATAGCAAAGAGTCCCAGTGATGCCTGTTTCCAAATAATACACCTTCATTTTCTCAGGCAGGTAGTTATGGGCTACTGTTTAAATTCTATGGAATGTTCTTATCCTGATCATGGATATACTAAAACAAAAATTTCTCAACAAAATGATTAAAAATAAGAAGTTTAGCAGTAATTTAGTTGATGTGGTGTAAAAAGCTGCTCCCTGGAAAATTATCTGATTTGGGGGAAGGGGGCTGCCTCAAGTAGAATGGGACTTCATGTACTGGGGAGCTCATGGCAGCAGAAGTGGCATGATGGCATTAAAAGCTTAATGGTGTGGATGTAGAGGCACCAATATGTGAGCATTACTTTGGTATAGGACTCAGTGTGACTTGAGGGTGGGTGATCATCAGTAATTGAGTGAGTTTTGGTATATTTAGCATAATGGTTTTCTGACACTTCAACCTTCAATGGGTTAGACTCTGCATCCATCTGTACAGTATATCACTAAGCCACATGCAGTGAGGTATGGACAAAAAACAAATCACCAGACCTGGACCAGAGCTGTAAAATCTGGAATAGGTACAACTTGTGTAAATATTGCTGATCTACTCACTCCAGATGATCTGGTCTGACTTTTACCTATCTGGTCTTGTCCTGACAGTTCCATTTTCAACCATGCCAAGGAAGGGCTGAAAAACAGACTTCTAGGAGCAGACCAGATACATAAAAGTCAGACTGACCAGTGCAGCCACAGTGACCGGACCAGCAGTATTTGTGCAACTTGCACCCCGTATGGCCAGTTTGGAATTTTACAGAACTGCTGTGGTTCATGTCTGTCAGTCCAGTTTTTAATCAATCAATCTTTATTTTTTACTGAAAGGCATGTGAGCAAAAATGCCCATTTACACAAACGTCCAGTTTAGCATAAAAAGTGAACAGAACATCAGGTCAAACAATTACATAGTAAACTACAGCATAAACAGGACTAATGCAGAGATCTTGAGGAATATACAGAAGAAAGGGGAAGCAAATAAGTAACAGTGACAAATTTACAGCATGGGATATATTTGGAGATACAATTCAGGAACATGAACAGCTGGGTGATGCGTTGAAAAGAAGTGGTGCAAGTCCTGCAGCACCCAGATCCTGCCTGCAGATGAGCATTCCCACTGCGTGGCCTGCCTAAGCCCCAATCACAGGATCATGGACTGTGTGCCCTGCCAATCCTTCAACCAAGCCACACAGATTAGGCACCAGAAAAAGCTCAAAGCCCACTTGCTGGAAAAGTGCCTAGCTTTGATGGAAAAGAACTGCAAAATCTGCGGGAAAAATCATCTTCTCCAATGCCTGAACCCAAAAAAGAAGAAAAAGGACAAGGAGAGGCACCGAGACTGGGAAAGGTCTCCATCCACTTGGTGGTAACCATTGGACACCACTGATACAGGAGGGGACTCCACTTCGGTAAGTACCCCTACTGCCAGGTCTCCTACTGCTCCATCAGATCAGACCACGACCTCCCTGTCTTTTTTACTCAAGTGCAGTTGGGGCCCTTCTTTGACAATGGCACCTCTATTTTGCTATTGAGGCCCATATCTTCTTCAGGGTCTATTGCCAGCAGCCAGGTCAATAAGTCACTCCCCAGCCCCACCGAGGAGTGCATGGTCATAGCTGATAAGCTGGACTCCAGCTCTGCTGTTGTCTGCATGGCCCAGGTTGATAAGTTAGATGTTAGCTCTTCTGACATCTGTAGAGCTATGGCTGATAAGCCACTCCCCTATTCCTCTGGGGACTGCATAGCTGAGGATCTCCCATCGGGGTCGTGGGATACCCCTGCCATTGAGTTGAGCCAGCGGTCCAACATGCAACAGTTTTTAGAGAATTCCTCACTCCCACTGACCCAAACAGACCCTCCAGGCTTACCTGAATATCAAGAGCCAGAGGTGGGCACTAATCTGGAGGTTTCCCTTTCTTCACCAGGTCAGTCTCTTCCTGGTTCACCCACTGGGCCTATTGTTAATCCCTCCAGGGACCTTCTGTCGTGACCTCCTCAACCCAAGTCCCCTTGGACAACCAGGTTCTGCCATCTTGGACTTTGGCCACCCAGATGATGGCAGGTCTTCTGTTGGGTTCTACTTGCACCTCGACACAAAGTGACCCTTTGCCAGGTTACCCTTCACTGGGTCAGGGTATGTCTGGCACTCTGGCCATTCCTCAAATGCTGGATGGCCTTCCATCCGGCCCCCAGCCACTGAATCAACATTTCTGTGCCTGATGCAATGCCAGCCCCTTCAAATGTCCCTATGGGGCCGATGTCTGGTCCTTCTTGATCTCCTGCTGGGCCTTCAGCCCCACCTCTTGCCGGGCCTTCAGCTTTGCCTATGGCTAAACTTATGGACAATGTTCCAGGCTATCCACCCCCACAATACCCAATGTATCCTTTGCCAGGGTATCCAATGCCTGGTCATCAACCCCATTATGTACCAGGGTACCAGACGCCGGGCTATGTCTAATCAAGGGTATGCTCCTTCTGGCTTTCCCTTCTCCTATCAAGCTCACCACCTCCTCCTCCTCAGTCTCTGCCTCCGCAGCAGCCTCAGGCTGATATTCAGGTAGTGTTTCAGACCCTGTTTCAGAAGACCAGGACTCAACTAGCCTCAGAACATGACCATCAGAAACCAGTGGCAGCCTCTACTCCCACGTCCTTTCCGACCCCTACATCAGCCTCTCCTGTGGATTCCCACCTTTCTGGAGAAGGCTCCTGTAGACACCAGGTCAGGAATAAAACCCAGGACACTCCTCTAAAAAGGGTTCAGACCTCAAGCAGGCACTCTTTGGACTCTGACTCTGGGGTTGTGGATGCATGGAATGGCCTTCTGGAGGAGGTTGTGGAGTCAAAATCAGTGGTGGAATTCAAGCATGCATGGGACAGTCATAAGGCCATTCTACGGGGTGGGGGTAGGAAGAAGTAGGCTGCTGGTTAACTAGGATCTGCAGCTTATCCAGTAGGTAGGGAAATGGGCAGACTGGGTGGGCCAAGCGGTCCTTATCTGCCGTCAAATTCTATGTTTCTATGTTTCTATGTTTCTGACTTATCCTCCAGCTGTGGTATGCATACACCTATACAGCCTCAGCCTTAGGAGTCCCCAAAGTCCCTTCTGGAGGACTCTTCCTTTGCAGAACTCCTCATAACTATACAAAATGCCTGTTGCTGGGCTATCCAGGAACATGATCCAATGAGGAAAAAGCTTGTGGAGCATCTAGACATGACTGACACAGCTCCTATGCCAATACTGCCTTGGACTGGACCCCACAAAGACCTGATGTCCACTGTCTGGTAACAGCCTTCCTCCATTCTGGCTGTTTCAAATAAGGAAGACAGAATGTACCACTCCCCAGATGGGGTCATCACCTTACTGGCTGTCCTAATGGAGGCTCAGTTGTTATCATGGCTGCCCATGATTGGTCCTCTAAACCTAAACATTTGAACATGTCTCCTCCTGACAGAGTCTAAGCAGCTGGCCAATTTCGGTCACAAGATCCATTCCTTCTCCACTTGCACCCTCAGGTCCCTTAATTATGTGGCTCATACAGTTTCCTACCAGAAATCTTCCCTGGCCTCACTCGAGTCCAAGCTGGAAGCTATCCGGGACCTGGAGCATAAGGCCTAGATTGCCAAGACAGTAAGAATGGCTAAAATCACCTCTCATCATGCCCTCCAGTCCACTTATGAAACAGTAGACTCAGTTGCTCACACCACAGTCACTGTTGTCAGCATTAGGCGACAGTCTCTGTTCAGGATTGCTGGCCTGGGACAAGATGTCCAGACCTCCTTCCTGGATGCCCCTTTCAGGGGATCCATGTTATCCGAAGGTGATGCCAAGGATATTATCACTGAGCTGCAGGACCTCAATAAATCCATCCATGATGTCCGCTTCAAGTACCATGGTGGTTACAAAGGTAAACAGCCTGTTTGCCAGCAACAGAGATACCAGGCCAAAGAGGCCCCTGCCAAATGGCAGACCTAATGCTGGTATCCAGCATCAGGAACCCCTACTTCACCTGCCAAGTCCCAGAAGCCACCCAGAGGAGCTGCTGGCTCCCTCCTTTCAGGATCCTGACTCGTGGGGGACCCCCCTGCCTCCCCCAGATCCTCTAGGGGAACCAGTGGGGGGAAGATTTGCCCTCCACCTTCCAGGGTCACAGGACATAACCATGGACTATTGGGTCCTTCAGTTAATAGCAAGAGGTGACAGGTTACATCATAGAGTTCCTATATAGGCCTCCAGACAACCCCCAGGCCTCTCCCATTATCCTCCAAGGCACCTGTCTCTGATAGGGGATGAGATCCAGGTTGTTCTGCAAAAGTCAGCCATGGAGTCTGTGGCTCTGGCACAGATAGGAAGAGGGTACTACTTCCATTTCTTTCTAATGCCCAAAAAGACAGGCAACCTAAGAATCATCTTTTACCTCAGCATGCTCAACCTCTACATCGAGTACAAGAGGTTCTACATGATCACCATCTAGGGACTTCTACCCCTGCTCCACAAGGGCCATTGGCTTTGTGTGCTGGACATGCAGGATGCTTACCTGCACATCCCTGTCTTCCAGGCCCACTGCCGCTTTCTTCAGTTTGCCTTCCAGGGGGAACATTACCAGTTCAAGGCTCTCCCTTTTGGCCTATCCTCGGTACCTCTGATTTTTACCAAGTGCCTAGCAGTGGTGGCTGTGACCCTATGCCACAGAGGGATCTAACTGTGCCTGTATCTGGATGACTGGCTTCCATCAGCTCCATCACAAAGCAGTCTGAGGGAGTACCTCTCCTTCATCCTGGACCTCTTTTCCAGACTTGAAATAAGTCAACCATCCCAAGTCCCACCTCTCCCCTCCCAGTACCTATAATTCATTTGGGGTAGTGCTGGATAAGGTCCAGGGAAGGGTCTTCCTCCCATCGAACAGATAGAAGACCCTGCAGGAAGAGGCCAGATTAGAGGCCAACTCATGCTGGAGCACAGCCCGGTCGATCCTTCATCTTCTCGGGCTGATGGCAGCTGTGATCCTTACAGTTCCTCTAGCCAGACTACATATGAGGGTGACCCAATGGACTTATCATGTCCAATGGGATCAGCAGCTGAACAACCTGACCACAGGTTCCTAGTGTCCAGGTACATGAGGAAAGATCATTGGTGGCAGGAATTGTCCAGTCTCTTCACAGGGATTCACCTTTCAACTCCATGCTCCTACCATGACTCTTACAATGGATGCTTCTTGTCAAGGCTGGAGGGCCCACCTAGGAGACCGTCAGACCCAGGGAACATGGTCTCAGCTGGAAGCATCCCTACGCATCATTGTGTTAGAAATGAGGGCAGTGTTTAATGCCCTCCAGGCCTTCCAGCCTCTTCTAGGTCCAGGGACACTCCTGGTTCACACTGATAATATGTCTGTGGTCTGGTGCCTGAACAAACAGGGAAGCACTCGTTTGTATCCTCTATGGTGGGAGGTGATGCGAGTGTGGTACTGGGCAGTTCAGCATGACCTTTGCCTGACTGCTGTCCATGTACCAGGCATCAGCAATGTCCTGGCAGATAGTCTCAGCCACACCACTGTCAGGGTTAATGAGTGGGAGCTATGTCAAACGTTGGTAGAAAGCATATTCGACCTGTGGGATCAGCTGGAGATAGACCTCTTTGTCTCCCCATCCAACTCAAAACTACCCAATTTATGCTTGCTCATTCCTGGTTATGGTGTTTTCTGGTGAGATGCACTGAGCACCTTAGGGGAACACAGGGTCACTTTCCGGAGCTGACCCCCTGTTCTCCTACAATGACTGCACAATGTTTGTGGAGCTCTGCCCACGCAGCCATAAAAATGAATTATAAAAGTGAGACGTTTTGAAATGTTATTTGACTTAGCCCACTTATGCTTGTCTAGCCACTTAGTATCCTACTTGTTTCTGTCCTTGTACTAACTAATTTCTGTTGCTTCATAGCAAGGGGTTGTTGATTTTATATTGTGTGTGCCTGGGGTGGAGCAGCAATCAAAGATAAACTATGCAATACTCTCAGTAACACACCTAACCCAGTTTACTTTTACCTAATGCCCATTGTTAGGCCTTGTACAGTAAGATCTTCCTTCAAGAGAACAACTTGTAATGAAATGTGTAAGATTTACATTGACATTTGGGTATATGCACTTTTATATTATACTAATTATGTGTGTGTGTACTGTATAGCAATCTCTAAAAATATCAGACACATCAAATGTCTTCTTAAACATGTCTCAACATTGTGTTTGTCTTCGACCTTGTCACAACATATAGTTGTCTTAGCAGTGTTTTCAATTGAGATACAGTACCTTCATGCATATGATGGCTCGGTTCTGTTGAATTGATTGCTATAATAGTGCATAGATTAAAACATGAAACATATTGGTAACTGTAATACAGATGGTGGCATTATTTTTATATATGCCCTTTCTCAATGTACAGTACTTTGAGTCAGTTAGTGTATGCAATGGCAATTCATGTTTATGTTTAAGTCCATGAAACACCCTTATCTACTTAATATATTTACAGCTGTAGTGGCTCTGCCAGAGTTTGTTTTGTTTGCTAGGAGTTTTTGAATCGTATTAGTAAGCCATAGTGGTATTTTCTCTTTTTTATTGTAAGATGTTTTGTTTGGAATATGTTTATTCTCCAATTCAAGTATTTTGTTATTGATTCTGGACCGTAGTTGTTCATGTGAGGTAGCTGCATCATTCCATTCCTACTAGTAGAGTTCTTGTTTAATCAGATTAAAGTTAGCCCATTTATAGTCCTCAATTACTGTAATAACATCATCCACCCTTAGTCTAGTGTTTTAAGTGAATGTAATGATTTTGTGATATCCATTTATTAAGGGTTCGTGAATCACTAGATTGTTTAGTTTATCTGGTATATCTGTTAAGACTAAGTCTAGGGTGTTGGTATTCCTAGTGGGTTCCTTAATCATCTGTTGTAGCCCATTTGCTGACCACATATCCAAAAGGATTTGTTCCTGGTTAGTGATAGCTGTTCTAATATCCCAGTTGATCCCAGGGGTGTTGAAGTGACCTAAGAGTATAACCTCAGTGTTAGTCAACCTACTTTCTATGCTTTCAACTATTTGCTGATGTTCATGTATATTTATATCTGGGGCTCTATAACACAGGCCTACTAAAATGTTATTTTGATTTTCCCTCATTAATTCAATCCAGATTATTCCTGAGTGTTGTTTGTATTGGGATCATTGACCTGCTTGTATTTGATATCTTTCCTTACATAGAAGGCAACTCCACCCCCTCTTCGTTCTTTTATATCTTTGTGATAGACAGTATAATCAGGGATATTGTTATTCCATTCAGATGTCTCATCCCACCTGGTTTCTATAACTGCTATAGCATCAATATGTTTCTGATATAGAAATACAGTAGTTTGAGTTTGTCTTTTTAAATTTTGTTTAAGCTTCTAGCATTAGTTAGCAGGAAAGATATTTCACCCCTGTTCTTATGTTTTGCTTTATATTTTTGAATGATTGTTTTCCCAATTATTTGTTCTCCCTTACACCCCCTCATGTTTTAGTTTTTTGGCACATGTTGGTTTCCCTTTAACACATGGCTGAAAGTGTTATCCAACAGTTTAGTACCCCTTTTGCTGAGGTGTAGCCCATCCTGACAAAATAGTGTTGTTATCCACAAATTGCTCACACATCAACTCAATTCACACACTCAATTGCTCAATTCACACACTTCCCTATCCTTTATTGTATATGTATCTTTGCTTGTCACTATTGTATTGACAGTCTTGTAACCTCCAGGGTCCTACCTGAAAATAGGCACAACTGAGTCCAGTATACTCACCTGGTCAATAAAAACCAAGAAATGAAAACTGTGCTCATGTTCAGTTTAAAATTTGTCAATGACCTTCCCTCCTCAGCTGCCTTTTGTAAGGCCATTCTGTATGCTGATGACCTTGTTATCTTCACTCATGCCTGGGATATCAGGGTCATTAATCACCAACTGAGTGAAGACTTCATGAGCGTCCAATCCTGGATAGCATCTCACAAGCTGGTCGTAAATCTTGGAAAGACTCTGGCCATGCTGTTTGGGTCCCAGGCTAAGTTAAAGGCCTCCTTGGTCCCTCTGTGCATCTTGGGGACTGATGGTGTTCCAGTGCTCATCACCAACTCTGTCATATACCTTGGGGTGGCACTTGATCCTCAGCTCAGCCTTGGTCAACACATCCAAAATGCGTGCAGGCTGTTAACTGGAAATTGGGTCTGGTCTACAGGGTGAGGAATTATCTTACCATGGTTGCTAGACTTGCACTGGCCAGAGTAGTGCTCCTCCCATCTCTATCCTATAGGCTTCCTTTGTTTGCCCATACTACTAAGGTTCACCTCACTAGGTGGACCATAGCCTACAATAATATCTGCTGCTTTGCTCTCGCAGCCCCTCGTCTAACCCACCACTGTGATCTGTACAGTAGGCTGAACTGGCTCTCCACATCCAATTACATGAACTTTGTCCTGGGCTGCTTCATGGGCAAGGTTCTGGGCTCTGGCACCCACCCTGGATTGGCGGAGCTTCTTGTGCCGGCTCCCGCCACTCCCTACTCCCTAAGATCCCTGGGTCTCGCTGTTCTCAAGGTTCCTGTGATGTGCACCCAAATGGGGGATAGGGACTTTGCATCCTGTACCCAGAAGCTTTGGAACACTTTTCCTGTCCAGGTCAGGTCTGCCCCTACCCAGGCGTATCTATGATCCTCCCTATGGAAGCACTTGAAGCTCTCCTCAGTATGCAATTGTTCCAGACCTTCCTGAGTCTCTGCTCTGTACTCGAGCACAGAATCTCTTGTATTTGGCTCTGGCCCTACTTTTGTTGCTTGCCTGCCTTGGTGTGGCCCTGTGTATATCTGTATATATTCTGTATATTCTCGCTAGGTATATTGTTATTGAAATTGTACTGGTAATTGTTCGCATTTTATGGTGTCCACTACTGTAATCTGAGCTATCCCACTATGTATGTTATGTTTCCTGACTTCAGCATGTCTGTATCTTATCTGCATCAATGTAACTCTGTATGTTCTTTTATTCTTCTGTACTCTCCCTGGTCGTACCTGAAAATAGGCATATGTTTTTGTCTAGTGTACTTACCTGGTTAACACAAGCTAAATAAATAAATAAAAACAGAATATTCTACAGAAAACTGATTTTTCACAACCATATTTCAAAATATATGCATGTCTTTGGGGGTGGGCTAGCTTGATGCTCTATTCAGCATCCATTTAATTTGAAGTAGTTTAGTAGGGTAGGGCTATGTGTTAGTGTGTAGCCCCATCCCTGCTGAAAGGAGTTGTGCATGCTTTTGTTGTTTATTGGACCTTTTGGTGGCCATTAGCCACATCAGCAGCCTAATTTCTTTAAACTGGACACTGTGGTGCTCATTCCCTGGTGCCAGCTAAATAGTTTAGTATTCTTACATCTGGGTGCTTGTCCCCAGTGCCCGTTCAGTCCCAACCCCTGTTATGATTCTCCCGCCCTGCCTGCCACACCAACATCCCGACACAGGGTGCCCAGTCCCAGGTGTTGGCTTAGACAAATCCCTCCTTCCCCCAACCCAACAATGTGCAGCACTGGAGTGACCACCTCTGGTGCTGTGAAACATCATGCTGCAATGGGTTACCCAGTCCCCAGTGTCGGTACCTGTAAAAGTAAAACAGTTCCTCTTCTTCTTTGTTATTTTTTATTTTGTACCCTGTAATAAAGAAAGACATCTATCAAAGTCTGTTGCACCTCTGGACTGGGAGGTATATAGCTTTAATTGTTAGGAATACATACAAACATGCCAGAACATAAAGATGTTACAGTCTCTCTAGTCTGCATGATTGTGCAGCTCCTTATGTATGTACAAGGGGAACTGCCCCCCGTTTCCCTTTTGACCTTCCTCGATTTCCTCCTCTCCCCCCAACTTGTCCATCTTCTACCCGTAACTTTTCCCTTCACTCTGTCTCAACCCCTCTTGAAGCTGTCCACCATTTTTAGGGATACCACCTTCTCTGGCCGCTCATTGCAAATGGCCATAACCCTCTTTGTGAAAAAGTGCCTTCTCATCTCCCTCCTAAACCTTCCTCCCACCAGCTTTAGGCTGTGCCCTCTAGTGGTATTGTTCTTGCTAAGGCTGGAGAGGCCTCAGCACTCACCCTGTTAATACTCTAAAGGTATCTGAAGGTCTCCGTCATGTCTCCCCTCTTACATCTGTTCAAAAAGAGGGTACATATTGAGCTCCCTGAGCCTCTATTCAGAGGTGTAGCCTCCTGGCCTTGGATTATCTTTGTTGCTCTTCTCTTGACCAGTTCCAGCATGTTGATATCCATCTTAAGATATGGGCACCAAAACTGTATGCTGTACTCTGGTCTTACCAGCAACCTGTACTGTAGCAGAATGATCTCCTCTTTGCTGGTGGTAATTCCTCTGGCTATGAAGCCCAGCATCCAATTTGCTTTGGCTGTTGATCTGTTGCAGTGTGCAGAGTGTTTCAGGTCATGTGTGATTATTACTCAGAGGTTCTTTTCTTCCTCTGACATGGTTACCTAGATTCTGCCCAGCCAGTATATGGTCCATGGATTCTTCACCACCACATGCATAAATCTGCACTTTTTTAGCATTGACCCCCAGCTACCAAATGCTCAACCACTTTTCTAGCCCAGCCTGATCCTCCCTGAGTTTCTGTCTTCCCTCTTCCATGTCCACCATCCAGCACAGCTTGGTGTTGTCTACAAACAGGCAGATTTTACTCTTGATCCCATGTGTGATGTCACTTATGAGGATGTTAAACAATACTGGACTGAGCGTTGAGCCCTGTAGGACCCCACTGCTGACAGGTCTCGCCTCTGGGAACTCTCCCCATCCACGACCCATTGGCTTCTATCCTGCAAGCAGCTTCTGACCCATCCCATGAGCTTAGCCCCCACCCCTAGCTCCTATAGTTTCCAGACCAGTTTTCTATGAGGCACCAAAGTTGAATGCCTTGCTGATATTCAGATACAGGACCTCAGCTACCTGGTCCTTGTCCACTGTCCTAATGACCCAATCGAAGAAGTCAATTAGGTTAGTTTGTCAGGACCTCCATTACACAAACCCATGCTGCCTGTTGTCATGGAGCCCATTTTCCTCTAGTAAGCTGATCAATCTCTCTTTCAGGATGGTTTCCATCAGCTTACCTACTATTGAGGTCAGGCTGACAGGTCTGTAGTTTCCTGGTTCATCCCTTGGTTCACTTTAATGGAAAGGCACCATGTGCACTGTTCTCCAGTCCTGGGGCACATTTCTGGACTCCAGAGTGGTGCTAAACAGATCTGCCAGAGAACCTGCCAGAGCATCAACTAGTTCTCTAAGACCTCAGGTGTATGCCATCTGGTCCTGGTGATCTGTCTATCTTTAGGGCCCTTAGGCCCTTGAATACCCTGTCAGCTTGATTTGTGACATCTGTGACTCCTTACCCCAGTCCCCAACCCCTATGCCATTCTGGTACTGGTCCATACTTCTTCTGAGTAAAGACTGGACGAAAGTACCCCTTAAGCACCTCTGCCTTTTCTTCACTACCCTCTGCCCAACTCCCCCTTTTCAGTTTTACAGTTTCATCCTTTATGTTTCTTTTCCCCCCTTATATACCTGAAAAGGCCTTCTCATCTGTCTTTAGCCCCTGAGCTAGTTGTATGTCTCTCATAGCCTTTAAGTCCCTTACCACCCTGTCTTCCTCTGTTGACTTAGTGGTGTAGTCCACCCTATCCTCCTCCTCCTTCTGGTACGCTTGTACTTTCTAATGGCTTCCCTCTTGCCCCCACCACTTTTGCCACCTCCTTGCTGAACCAGCTGAGTTTTTTTACCTTAGTTCTGTTACTTTTGATTTTTGCAAACTCACTAGTAGCCTGTATCAATACCATGTTTATTATGGCCCATTTTTGTTCCACATCCATCAAAGCATGGTGTCCTCTCAGAATGTCTCCCATCCTACCAAAGTCAGCCCTCTGAAAATCCATAATCCTCATCTTGGTTCTGACCATTCCTCTTTAATTCTGAGGTATATAGCTTTACTAAATATACATCTATGTGTGTGTACATATATTAATATTGTATTTATTGCAAAACAACTATGTTAATGCAGACATTAAGTTTCAAGAATGCAAACTGCTCAAAGAAGCAAAATGAATAAAAAAAATAGGTATGTGGGTCTCTGGAGTACTGGTGAACCAGTGATGGGGTCTTCCTTGGAGTTGTTAACCCTAATGCCCACGCCTTCCCCCCAGCCTGAAGCCTTCTGTCCAAAGCACAAGATACAGATCCAGGCTAGTGCTTCATAGTGATACAGTATGGCCAAAAGAATCTGTTGGAGCTTTCTTCACAAAATGCCCGGTGGGCATTAGGGTTGACAAACTCAAGGAAGACCCCACCACTGATTCACCAATACTCCAGAGACCCAAATATCTAATATTTTTTCATTTCCCTTCTTTGTGTGATTTGCGTTCTTGAACACTAATGTCTGTATTGACATAGTTTTTTGCATAATATTTCCCTTCTTTTTGTGACAGTGGAATTGTATCCTCATTTGCACAGGTCTGTTTGAGACCTGCACAAAATAAGATAAATACAACACTGCAGACAGTCCTAACCCAGTGCATGGGCCCAGCACGTCTCGAGACACATGTCAATACCTTGTGGGGAGGCTCCCAGATCCAACACAGGGTGTCGCATCTGTGCCAAAATACTGCTCCGTCCCTACCCAGACTGGGGCTTCTTCTGCATGCTACAGCATCTTCCCCATTTGCCTTGTCCCATTAAATTGGTTCACTGAGTTCACGCCTGAACTCAGATCACTGGCAAAGTAAGGCAAAATGGTCAGTGAGTGGTGCAACGGACATCCCTGCAAACAATGTTAATTAATTCATTGTTTTTTTAATATTTTGACTCAAGACTTTCAACATAGTCTTCTTATGACCCTTCCTCATGAACCTGGCAGGTTAAAATGTTCAAATCCCTGCCAAAATGCCATTATGTGCCATATTCACAAAAACACATTTTGACTAACCTGTGGAAAATGTATTTATTTATTTATTTAGCTTTTGTTTACCAGGTAAGCACACTAGACAGTCACGTGCCTATTTTCAGGTGCATCCTGGGAGAGTTACAGAGATACAAGCAATAACAGTATAGAGGCTAGCATCAAGTTACACAAAGGTACAGTCAGAATACAAGCAAGAAGGACCAGCTAAAACAAAATACAAAGGCTTGGGTCTAACTGTCAGGCAAGGTACAGACAGGTATAAGCAATCATCTACAGTCAGGTTACAGGCAGAGAACAATTTTAGTGCAGTTCAGTATGAGGCAGAACAATCCAGGGAGGGCAGCCAGAAAAAATTAGAGCTAGCGTCAGCAGCAACAATATTTGTGAATATTGCTTATTTGTTATTTATTTTTGGAATAAGTGCACGCCCGCAGCCAGGTATTTTTTTTTTATTTCATTTCAGGCACTTCACGGAGGGAAGCTGTACTGCTCATGAGGTGGTGTGAAAAAATGGCAATGCTGAAAATATGGAATAAAAATATTGAAAATTACCAAAGTTATACACTGCTTAGAAAAATGTCAGCAAATGTTTTAACTTGGCCATTTTAAGGAATGTTTTCACCAAATTTTCAAGATGGCCTTTTTGGGGACCCACCTTATGAACACTGGTGGTGAAATTTCATTATTTGGTCCTGAAAGATGATGTCATGCAGCAACTGTAAAATCACCTTCTGGGACTGATAAACAAAATTTCACCAATAGTGTTCATGAGGTAGGGTTTCAAAAAGGGCATGTTGAAAATCTGGTGAAAAAAAATCCCCCAAATTACGAAGACATAAATACAAGTTCAAAATGCCATTGAAATACATTATATAGCACTTACCTGTATTCCTCAGTTCATGGTTCTGCTTTGAATAGTGAAGACATGTCTTAGTCCACAGAGGATGGCATCATTTGATCTTGGCTGTTAAGTATAGGGTAAGGGTGTGTGTGGGGTGGTGGGTGCTCAGTGGGAGGGTCAGAATGGGGAGAGGTGGATGGTGGTGACGACTAGAGACCATTTTCTTAATTTCAGGTGAAATAAGGACATTGCAGGATGATTTTCTTTATTTCAGGAACACTAGTAGACAAGTGAGGGTGGGAGAGCCACTAGACACCAAACAAAAAGGGAAAAACAATACGAACAGTGATCAGAGGGTGGGGGGGTGCCACTAGACACCGGGGAAAAGGGAGGAAAACAATGTGGACAGCAATCAGAGGGGGGGTGACACTAGACACCAGGGAAAAGGGAGGAAAACAATGAAGAGAGTGATCAGAGGGTGGGGAGTGCCGCTAGACATCAGGAAAATTGGGGAAAACAACACAGACAGTCATCCAAGGGTGGAGGGATGCCGCTAGAGACCAGAGAAATGAGGACACAACAGGGATAGCAATCAGAGTGTGGGGGTGCCACTAGACACCAAGGAAAAGGGAATAAACCCGGGGGCAGCAATCAGAGGGTGGGAGGCCACTTAGACACCAGAGAAAACATACAAAAAATGTGTGTCATATCATATACTGTGGTGTTCTGCAATATGAAACACCACCATATTATAATACACCACACACAACAAAATACGTTAACAGGACTTAACAGGATGGTGATCGGGTAGGAGGAGGGACTACTAGCCACCAGGGAAAATTTTACTACATATTAAGCAGGTGATGGGGGGAGAGACCACTAGCCACCAGGGAAAAGGTTCTTACATCTCAGGGTAACTTTTTCCCATTATGCATATCACAGCATATATTGTGGTGTTGTGCTGTGTGACACACCACAGTATATGATATGACACACGTAATGAAATACAACAGGACATTGCGCTTTTGCAAAAATTCAGCCTTCTTTAGAACGTTGATTTTTAAAACTGTGCATATTCACAAATGGAACTTATTTCTTAAATAATTTTAAAACTACTTAACTGTGAGAGGTAAAAAGTGCAAAAGCACATACCTTGGGCCAAACTCTGCCAAACCTGAAAGTTTCAGGTTTCAAATCCTTATATTTTTTCAGTTATTGGAGAGTAAAAGAAGTCTTAAAAACTGAGACTTTTATGTTTTTTGCACCTCTGCAACTTCGCATACACTGAACCAATCTACATGAAATTTTCAGGAGCAAGAGATTCTGCCACAAAGGCTGTGCTGTCCACATCTTATGTAAATTGGTTGAATGGGGGAAAGTTATTGAGGTTAAGGAAACCCTAACACCACATTTCCCTACTTTTGTTGGTTTAACCCTAACTGGTGCATTAAAAAAGTTTTTTGCAATTAATTTCCTTACTTTTTGAGATAGTAGAATCCTATCAGGACCTGCCTGAAAACTTCCATGTGATTACGGAAGCACAGGGCCCTCTGGGCCAGGCACTTCCTTGCCTCCATTTATCCATATGTGTATGTGGGTATGAAAGCACAGGGCCCTGCAGGTCTTTCCTTCTAATCCTCCAGAAAAACAATTTATGTGTTATGTTGTATTTGTTTTTTGTTTTGTTTTTTTGTAGCTCTGGACCATTTTCTGTTCTCATTTCTTAGGGGCTTAATGTTGTACTAGTCATTAAGACCTTTCCAATTATATATATAGTATTCTTTTATTTTACCAAAATGCTGTTGTCCAACACCCAAAATCCCAATGTCACGGTCCTGACACCCAGTTGCCTGACAGTTAAATTTTGCCCATGGCAGAGTTTGTTATATTAATTAGGCTGGATGCGGGGGCAAAGCTCTCTGCATTGGGGGGTGCAGGTGGTGAAGCCCCCCAAAACATGAAATAAACTCCACTGTGGGCAAAATATAAGTGTCATGCAACTAGGTGTCAGGATCATGGTGTTGGGGTTTTGGATGTCAGGCAACAACCTGTCTGTGTTTCATAGTAAATCCATATATGCATTCTATGTTAAATACAAAAATGATGGAGTTACAGCTGGTTAGAGCTGCAGTGTTATCCTATGGGAATTGTAATTGTTTAATTTTTATGGTTTTTATATTGCCCCTAATTTTTTGTTATGTGCATACATATGTGTGTGTGTGTGTGTGTGTGTGTGTGTGTGTGTGTGTATGTGTGTGGAGGTGGTTATATGTTAGTGCTGTAGTACTAATTTAGGCCTTTATTCTGATATACAGATTGTTCCATTAGTGCATACATATAGACAGAGTGATGGCTTGTTAAAGTTGAAATGTGGAAAAAAAAATGAAGTCCAAATTATTTTTCATATGAATGATCTTTTTTCATGAGGTTGTGTCATTCATACAAAAAAAAATTCTTTCATGCAAAAAAAGAATGTGAAAAAAACTAAGTCCAAATTATTTTTTCATATGAAGGGCTCTTTTTTGTGAGCTTATGTTGTTCAGACAAAAAAAAGATTCCTTCATCTGAAACAAGAATGTGAAAAAAAAGTTCAAAATCTTTTTTCGTATAAAGAGAATCTTTTTTCATATGGCCCTATTCTTTTTTTGTATGGCCATACAAAAAAAATAAATTTGGGTCATGGAAAGAGATTTTAAAATATGTTAAAAACACATTTTCTGAGTGATTTTTTCCAAAAACTAACTATAGAATCCACCTAAGGCAGTCCAGATTACCAATATACATGTGTTAATGTCTGTGCAGGATGTTATTTCAAGAAATGGAAACAAGATGGCAGCCATATGAAAAAATACTTTTTTCTCATGAAAAAAAGATTACTCCCCATATGAAACAATCTTTTTTTATTTTGTATAGGCTAAATTCATTTAGTTTTTTGTATGAAACAGCTATCTAAAAGACTGTGCTAAGCATGCTCAGAATCAAAATTTCAAATCCTTATAACTCTGGAGCAGATTAATATTTTGTCACCAAACCTGTGAAAGGCATCACTCTGGTACAAGCCCTTTCTTCCCTGAAAATTTCAGAGTAAAATTCTAAACCATCTGGGTGCTTGATGATGACAAAAAACTGCATAAAAACACAATTTTGTTTACTTTTCTCACTATCCCTATCTGCACATCTGACCAGAATGAAACCTGGCAAGTCAAGAGATCTTGCCCCCAAGACTAAGCATGCAACATTTTGCGCAAATCTGTTGGACAATGATGGAGCTATTAAAGTGCAAAGTTAGGGGTTTAACATTTACGAGCCTACTCAACTCTAACTATAGTGGTGTTACCACACCACTATACTATATAGAGAAGCTTATACCATCTTCAGTTTGAACTGTGTGGAAAAGTAAACCCCAGCTGAACTAGTTGTAGATGTCCCAGCTTGGATCTCTTCCTTTGTTAAGTAACCTTAGTACTTAACTGGGCATACTGCTATGGACACATTGGGCCAGATTCCAGAAGGTGGGCGCAGGGCTTGTGCCAAGCCCTGCGTCCATCACAAAGTTTGATGCAGCTGAGCCAAAGCCCTCAGATTCAACTTTGCACTACTCCAGAAGGGCTGGTGCAGTTGTGGCAGTTATCCCACTTTACGGCAGCTTGCGTCAAAGGTTTGGCGCAAGCCCCATACTAGGGGTATCCCCACGGATGCAAAGTTAGACCAGCGGGGAGATGGTCTAACTTTGCAGCTTCTGGAATAGCGATTCTGACACAAGTCGGCATTTGCATCAACAGCCCTGCCACAAGTCCCCTGCGGCAATCACAGCTACTTCTGGAATCAGGCCCATACTCCTTGTTCCACTATACTGCACCAGGGGATTATTGCCCAAGGATTTTGGGTCACAGCGTGGGACAAGAGTGCCTAACCATTCTAGTACTGGGCAGAACTGTGAATTCCAAATTCATGGAACTGTAGCACTTTATTTTAAGTGTCACTAACTACAATTAGCTACTGAATAACTGCACTGTAACAACATGTAAATACTGTGCCATTACATGTAACTACTGTGTAGTTCTTATGTACTTTTCATTAGTGAATTGTGTAGTTACATAGTTTGCCTGAAAAAATAGTTAGACATGCAACTACTACTGTCTTCCTTTTGGCACTAATCATGTGAAATTTCACAAATTTTGCAAAAGTTTCCAGAATTCTGATTTGGCAAAATCCGAATCCTCCAAATACGTGTACTGAATTTTTGCCCTGTTTTGCAAAATTTTGCCACTGAATTGCAGAAGGATACATTTAAACTGCAGCATGGCAGTTCTGAGGAATTCTATTCTGCAGTTTATGACATCAATCCATCATACATGTAATCATTTCATAGCTCAGTGATCATTTCTGCAGAATTTCTTTCCACAGTTGAATACATTAATCCTCAATTCATATATTCATTCTGCTGTTCTGTCAGAATTTCATGAAAGTTGCCAGGTGCATTCCAGAATTTTGTGGAAGCATAATTCCACATTTCATGTTAATTCCACTGTTGGAATTTTATTAATGTACAGCACTAATTCCTTCTCTTTACTTGGTTGAAGTAGCAGGATACTCCATCTCTCCTAATTATCCACTGAGACACTTTGGGGCTGCCTAATGTTGGACTGCGGTTTCCTGTCTTCCATATTTCTTGGCCTTCCTGGTCCTGCTGTCACATCCCTGTTGTAACATCATTTTCATCTTGCTAACAAGTCACTGACCATTGGAGCCCACTCATCCACTAGTAAGGCAGTGTCTGAGTACTTGACTGGTAGTTCGGTCTTTGTGCTGAGCATTGATTCTCCACATTCAGTGACAGCATAAGCATCACTTGCAAGAATTTCTGAGAGGAGAAGACCCAGGATTGTTAGAGTAAACTCCCTTTTAGTGCTTTGTTTTACTTGTTTGTAATTTTACAGTTTTAAATTATATTTATTCAATCAGTTGATCGCTGTGCCTATACCAATATTATTGCTTATTTGGCTGGGTTTTATATTGGGACTTGGGACTAAAGACAAGGCTTCTGTCTTTGTTAATAATAATCTATCGACATCAATCAGTGGTTCTCATTTATTTTATATTGGGACTTGGGGCTAAAGACAAGGTGTCTTGATGACCACCAAACAGGAAAGAGACATGGGGGTACTCATATCTGATGACCTTAAGGTAGCAGGCAGTGTGACAAGGCACTTGGGAGAGCTAGTGGGATGTTGGGGTGTGTAGAGAGAGGTATCACTAGCAGAAAGAGGGAGGTGGTGTTACCTTTGTATAGATCACTGGTGAAACCTCATCTAGAGTACTGTGTCCAGTTCTGGAGCCATTGTCTCCAGAAGGACATAAACAGGGTGAAGGCAGTCCAGAGGAGGGCAACTAAAATGGTACAGGGTTTGCATAAAAAGTCCTATAAGGAGAGACTGAAGGACATCAGTATGTATATCCTGGAGGAAGGGGGGGGGGGGAATATGACAGAGACTTCCAAATAACTCACAGGTAAAAATAAGGTGCAAGAGGGAAGTATTTTTCAGAGAATAAGATATTCTAGAACAAGGGGTCATGCTATGAAGCTGGAGGGGGTTAGACTCAGGAGAGACATGAGGAACTACTTCTTCACAGAAGGAGTGGTGGATGCCTGGAACAGCTTTCCAGCAGAGGTGATGGGGCAAAGACAGCAGCATGTTCAAGCGTGCATGGGATAGGCATAAGGGAACCTTAGTAGTAAGGCAAGGGTGAGTAAAGCCAGAGATTAAGTAGGGTCTGAGTTGATGCAGTAGGTAGGGGAAAATATGCAGACTAGGTGGACCAAGCTGTCCTTATCTGCCATCAAATTCTATGTTTCTGTTTCTATATTTTATTCTATTGTTTTGCCAGATGAATATATTATACTGAGTTTAATCTTGCTTTTTTACTCGAGTTGGCCATTTTGCAAAGGAATTGTCTCATGCATTTTCTTTCCCTTTTTTCACAAAAACCGTCACAGTGAGTCTTAGACCAGTGGCTAGGTTGTCAAATATGTATTTGCCTCTGACTTGGAGTACCATTGGCAAAGTAAAGATGATTCCAGTCTCCTCATGTAACACTAACTCCACTCCTGAAAAGTTTTGTGACTAATAGCATGGGAATTATACATGCTGTATACATGTCAGGAGTTTAGTTCAAAAGCTAGGTCATTTAAAGCTGTGGATGGACACAACTAAAATAAATCTTTTGATCATGTCTGAAACATAACTCAATAAAAAATGTCCCAGATAGCATGGTGGCCTGGCCATCCAGAACTACAAAATGTTTAGGCAGGATAGATCTTCCAGTGGTGGCAGAGGGTGCAATTTATTTAAAAAAAAATACTGACTGGTCATTTGAAATTATCTAAATCTATCCCTAACAGTTAGATATTTTGGTAATACAGGTTATATACAGGCTGGGGGGATAATGGGATGCATAGGGAGAGGCATCACCAGTAGAAAACAGGAAGTTATTATCCCTCTGTACAGACAGTTGGTGAGACCCCATCTGGAGTACTGCGTGCAGTTCTGGAGACCCACTCTCCGCAAAGACACAGACAGGATGGAGGCTGTCCAGAGGAGGGCAACTAAAATGGTGCAGGGTCTGCACCAGAAGACATAAGAAGAGAGACTTAAGGAGCTGAATATGTATAGCCTCGAGGAAAGGAGGGAGGGGGGACATGATAGAAACTTTCATATACCCCAAGGAATCAACAAAGTCCAAGAGGGTAGCATCTTTCAAAAAAAAAGAGGTGCAAGAACAAGGGGCACAATTTGAAGATAGAAGGCGGCGGCTCAGAGGTAATTTAAGGAAGTATTTTTCACAGAGAGGGTTGTGGATGCATGGAACTGCCTTCCGGAGGAGGTCAGGAGTCAAAACAGTGGTGGAATTCAAGCATGCATGGGACAGTCATAAGTCAATTCTAGGGGGTGCGGGTAGGAAGAAGTAGGCTGCTGGTTAACTAGATCTGCAACTTATCCATTAGGTAGGGAAATGGGCAGACTGGGTTGGCCAAGCGGTCCTTATCTGCCATCAAAATCTATGTTTCTATGTTTCTATGCATGAGCAAATAATTTTAATTTTCATGAAATAGCTGGAAATAGAACCCCATCGGCGCTATCAGAAATGTTAACCAATCTGTGTTCTTTGATAGTATATTTCACCCATTCAGAATTAATTTTATGCAATCTAAACTGGAATATGTCTGATCCCTCATTAACCAGACCAATCAGTATGGTGCATTAGATTTAACACAAATTGTAAACTCACAAGGCCTAATAGTAGTGATCATACTAACAGTACCTTGCTTGATGTGTTTTTTACCACAGCTCCTCATAAATGCATCTCCTCATCTCCTATGTCCTCCTTAGGATTGACGCAGGCTGTTACTGCGCCAAACCATCAGGATGGCCACATACTGGACCTGGTGTTCTCACTGGGGCTTGAGATCAGTGATCACAGGATTGATCGAGTACTTTGGTCCGATCATTGCACGGTGAAGTTCACGCTTGGGGCTCCCGCCATAAGCCCTTCCCCTGCTGAGATGATTAGCTGTCACACTTTATGGGGTCTCACCCCTGAGGGTTTTCTGGTGGCAGTTAAATTGTCTAGTGTGGGTGCTGCATGCATTGGAGGTGTTGATGCTGGGGTTGACACCTATAATAGGGTGTTATCTGACACCATCAACTCCCTTGCACCTGTCCGTGTACGACCTAGAACTTCATACCTGAGGTCCCTGTGGTTTGACGGGGACCTCAGGGAGATGAAGAAGATGGGTCAGAGATTAGAGCACTGCTGGAGGAGGTCCCGCCTGGAGGCGGACAAACTGGTCCTGCGTATGCACTATTGTGCGTACCAGGAGGCAATCAACCTTAAGAAGGCAGTGTTCCTGTCCAGGGAGATTGCTGCAGGGAAAAACCAACCAGCTTTACTCTTCCAGGCTGTGAATAGACTTCTCCATCCTGTCTGTTTGCAGCCTGGGAGGGTTTTTTCTAATATAGATTGTGAGGAGTTTGCTTGGTTTTTCTTGGACAGGGTGTCCTTGATCCGGCGGGAGGCTTCTTCAGCCAGCAATGTTATAGCTGACAGTGGTCGTCTTATGTGTTCTGAGTGCACTCCGCCTAGCTGGGGGGGGGGGTTCAGGCCAGTGGAGGTTAGTGAGGTTATTGAGGTGGCAGTCAATTTGTAGCATACCTTTTGTGAGCTGGACCCAGTGCCAACGCGTTTCTTAATGAGATGTGTTGACTCTGTTGGCCCGGTGTTTGCCCTGATTGTACGGTGTTCCTTACTTGAGGGGGTCTTTCCGGATGCCTTGAAGGAGGCTCTGGTGAGACCCCTTTTAAAGAAATCATCTTTGGACCCAGAGATCAAGGCAAATTACCATCCAATCTCCAACCTTCCATTTCTGGGGAAGGTGGTGGAGAAGGTGGTAGCGCTTCAATTGGAAGAGCACCTTGTGACTCACTGGTTGTATGATCCCTTCCAGTCGGCTTTTCGGGCAAGACATAGCACGGAAACTGCACTTTTTTGGGTACAGAATGATCTCGTCAGGGCTAGAGATCGGGGGGACAGGACAATTCTTGTTCTCCTCGATCTCTCCTCAGCATTTGACACTGTGGACCATTGTGTGTTGCTTGTCCACCTCAGGGAGTATGTGTGGGCTCACCGGTACCATTATCAACTGGTTTGAGTCCTTTCTTACCAACAGGAGGCAACGGGTTATGATAGGAAATTTCTCATCTACACCCTGTCTCCTTCCTTGTGGAGTTCCTCAGGGTTCGGTACTGGCCCCAATGTTGTTCGCAGTGTACATGCTGCCCCCTGGCGGGATCATTAGGAAGTATGGTCTGAGTTTTCATTGCTATGCCGATGATACTCAGCTATATCTGTCCTTTGCCCCAGGAACATCCAACATAGTGGATGTGCTGAATATCTGTCTGGCCGAGATTAACGACTGGATGGCCTCCAGCTGGTTGCGACTGAACCCTGACAAGACGGAGGTATTGGTAGTGGAGTCGAACAGAGTTCGTGACAGGATGGCCTCTGACACAGTACCTGGACTTGTTCTTGGAGCTGTGTCATTGAAGGCCTTCTCTTGGGTGTGAAATCTTGGAGAGATTCTGGACAGGGATTTAACCATGGAGGCTCAAATATCTTCCATGGTTCGTACCTGTTTTTTCCACCTCAGAAACATTGCCAGGATCAAGCCCCTTGTTCCGTCTCTGGACGTCCCTACCTTGATACATGCCTTAGTCACATCTAGATTGGCCTACTGTAATGCGCTCTATCTAGGGGTCACAGGAAGATCTCTCCACAGACTGCAGTTGGTGCAAAATGCTGCTGCCCGGTCACTGACTGGGCATCAAAAATTTTGCCATATTACACCGGTATTACGTGAATTGCACTGGCTGCCAGTCAGGTAGAGAATCCTCTTTAAGGTGGATCTTCTCACCTATAAGGCCCTACACAGGCAGGGCCATGGTTACCTGTCAGACCTTCTGATACCTGTTCCCTCTACCCGCCCTCTCCGATCTTCTAGTGGTGGCTTCCTGACCATTCCTAGAACGAGGCTTAAATTAGCTGGTGATAGAGCCTTTAGTGTTGCGGCTCCCGTTCTATGGAATTCATTACCAGCTCAGGTCAGAGAGGCCCCCACTGTAGATATTTTTAAGGCCCACCTGAAGACACTCCTATTTTCCCAAGCATTCGATGCTTAGATTAGAACTTATTTTAGAGTTTGTGATTTTATTGGAGTTATTTGTTTCATTTTTGTACAAAAATGCTTTATGTTTCTGTGTTTTAAAATGTTGTTCGAAATTTGTACAGCGCTTAGAGCCTTTGGGATTGGGCGTCTTTTAAATAAATTTGCCTTGCCTTGCCTTGCCTCAGTGTTTGGTGGAGACGTAATTAATCACTACTACGTGGCCTGTATACAGCAATACACCAGGGTGACCTCTGTTGCTGAACATTGAAAGGTTCAGTGACCATTCATTTTTATGTTTGCTTGCACGCATGTACAAGAAACATAGTGCCATCATCGGAGATTTCGGAGGTGTGTCACCTCCTCCTCCAATTCAGTCAGTGTTTTGGCAGGCGTGGCCCCTCTAAGCCAATGCATTCTGGAGCAGTCTATGACAAGCTCCAAAATGCAGTGGCATACAGTTGAAAGGGGGAGCTACGCTTGAGTGAGCAGCGATAAGATATTGGCTGCTCATGTGCAGCTCCCCCACACACCACACAGAGCGCCCATGCAGGCATCATCTCTCCCACGCCACTTGCACTTTTCTTATAGCCGGCGAGGTACCCAATCCCGGCGGCTGTGCTGCGCTCCCCACCTCCCTCCCAAAGCCTTCCAAAATGCCAATGTTGTGCCTACCGTAGCGTAGCAGTAATGATATAGCCGATGGGGGTGCCCAACCGCCGGCGCCCACTGTCCCAACCCCCCAGTAAGTGCCACGCTGGGAGCCCACCCCAGTGGCAGGCAATCCTTAGGCCGACAGGTGCCTAACTGCCGGCTGAATGCACCCCCAACCATCCTTGTGCCATGCTGGGAGCCCACTCCAGCGTATCAAACGTCCCACGCCATCCGCTTTTGTTTTTTAACCTGTAAAGAAAAACGGACCCACGTAGTCTCCCCCGCCTCCCACAACCCGCACCCACCCACTGCGCACCAGCTCCCCACACCCCTCACCCCATACTTACCTCTGGAGCTCGGCGATGATCTTCGTGGACCAGGGAACACGATGCACTCTTCAAAGCCGACCGCGAACTGAGGAAATGCCGGTAAGTTGTATAATGGGCTAGATAGGGGGGTTTCAACTTTGTTGCATATTTCAGGCATTTTTTGGAATTTTTGCACCAAATTTTCAACATTGGATTTTTGGGACCCCTTCTCATGATTAATATCACTGTCATGGCGTTATTCGGGCCCAAAGGGTGATTTCGCAGTCACTGCACAGTCACTGTGCGAAATCACCCTTCGGGCCTGAATAACGCCATGACAGTGACATCATTCATGAGAAGGGGTCCCAAAAACCCCATATTGAAAATTTGGTGCCAAAATTCCAAAAAATGACTGTTTTACGAGCGTGCATTGCTCAGTTCCTATGCACGCTCGTAAGGTCGCAGCGAATTTTCAATATTTTCACTCCAGATTTTCAACATTGCCATTTTACCACACCTTCTTATGAGCAGTACAGCTGTCATTTTCACATCTCACCTAAAACGTTTGCCTGTCTCATGTAGCGCACAATGGCGCAGTCAGTGTGCGAATCAATGCACGGGATAAATTAAGAAAATCACAGTGACAGTGTTCATGAGCAAAGGTCTTAAAATGGCTATGTTGAAAATTTGGTGAAAAAATTCCAAAAAATGACTGTTTTACGAGTGTGCGTTGTACAGTTCTTACGCACGCTTGTAAGTTCGCGAATTTTCAATATTTTCACTCCAGATTTTCAACATTGCCATTGTATTACACTTCCTAATGAACAGTACAGCTGAAATTTTTCATATGTCGCCCAAAATTTGTTTTTGCACATGTAGCGCACAATGGTGCTGTTGGTGTGCGAAAGCAATGTTTAGGACAGATTAAGAAAATCACAGTTACACTGTTCATGAGCAGAGGTCTTAAAATGGGTATGTTGAAAATTTGGTGACAAAAGTCCATAAAATGACTGTGATACGAGTGAGCATTGCGCAGTTTCTATGCACCCTCGTTACTTCATGACTTTGTAATATTTTCAGTCCAGATTTTCACCAGTGACATTTTTCCACACTTCCTTATGAACAGTACAGCTGTCATTTTTCACAACATGGCTGAAGTGTGTTTTCACAGTTTCAGCGCAGAGATGCATGGTCGCTGTGGGAAATCATTGTTTGGCACAGATAAAGAAAAACACAGTGACACTGTTCATGATCGGAGGCACCAAAATGCTTGAGTTGACAATCTGCTGTAAAAAATCCCCAACCTAATTGTATTACGGGTGTGCGTTGCACAGTTTCTATGTACGCTCGTGACTTCACCATTTTTTTTAATATTTTTACTACAGATTTGCAACATTGTCATTTTTTACACCTCCCCATGAACAGTACAGCTGTCATTTTTTACATCATGTTCGGAATGTTTTTGCACCTGTGGTGCTAAATGCCGTAGTCACTGTGCATGAGCAGCTTTTGGCTAACAAACTGATATTCCCCCTGTTCATGAGGTGGGGTCACAAAACAAACATGTTGAAGATTTGGAGTGAAAATACCAATGAATGCCTGAGGTATTAGGGTTTCCAACTATAATGCCCAACCCTGTAGAGAATGACAGGCATCAGGGGTGTGACTTGGGATTCTTGCCTGTGATGCTCATACCATTCCACACTCTGCAGTCAGTGAGAGGCATTGAGGTATGCCTTGGACTCTTCCGGCCCCAAACTTCACCCCATTCTCCTATATCGCACCCATCTCACCATATTTCTGAATGAAATGGGGTGCGCATAAGGGCCAAAGACCCCAAGGAACACCGTGACACTTGTCAGTGTCTGCAGGGTGGGGTGTGGTGAAATGGCGTGGCCGTTATGCCTGACGACCCAAACGCATACCCCAATGCCTGTCACTCTCTGCAGGGTGGTGGTGGGGTTGGCTTCAGTTCAATACTTCACTGCCATTCCTATTACGCAGCTCTGTAACTTCTACAGTACCACTGCCAATGCCAGCAAGCAAACATTCGGCATTGACAAATGCTTGTTGAGAGATCTTGCTGAAACCAGCTGGTCACTAATTTATGCCTGCCCTAATGTTTTAACAGCTTGGACATTTTTAAAATCTATTGTTCATTAAGTAATTGATACTCACCCACCTTACATTAAGAAAATAATTCAAAATTCAATCCCTTGTCATCGCCTTGGTTTTCTAAAAATATTGGTAGTTTGATAAAGAGTAAAGAATCAGGCTGGAAAAAGCAAGATTTTCTAATGACCCAACTGATTATCAGAAGTTTGTGGAACTAAGGAATAAATGTACTTCAACTATTAGACAAGCTAAAAGTATCCAATGTGCTACTTAGTTACATAATGCCACTAACAATCTTAGACAAGCAGTTGTCAATGCTGAATGTTCACCCTTGGTATTGCTGTTGTACTGGGACTTGGTTGTACACATTTGTACTATTTATTTACGCAGAATAGAAACATAGAAACATAGAATTTGATGCCAGATAAGGACCGCTTGGCCCATCCAATCTGCCCATTTCCCTACTTAATGGATAAGTTGCAGATCCTAGTTAACCAACACCAACAGCCTACTTCTTCCCACCCCAACCCCGTAGAATTGCCTTATGATTGTCCCATGCATTCTTGAATTCCACCACTGTTTTAGACTCCACAACATCCTCAGGAAGGCCATTCCATGCATCCACAACCCTCTCTGTGAAAAAACACTTCCTACATTACCTCTGAGCCGTTCCTCTATCTTCAAATTATGCCCCTTGTTCTTACGCACCTCTTTTTCTGAAAGATGCTACCCTCTTGGACTTTGTTGATTCCCTTGAGGTACTTGAAAGTTTCTATCATGTCCCCCCTCTCCCTCCTTTCCTCGAGGCTGTACATATTAAGCTCCTTAAGTCTCTCCTCATATTTCTTCTGGTGCAGACCCTGCACCATTTTAGTTGCCCTCCTCTGGACTGCCTCCATCCTGACTATGTCTTTGTGGAGAGTGGGTCTCCAGAACTACATGCAGTACTCTAGATGGGGTCTCACCAGCTGTCTGTACAGAGGGATAACAATTTATTGTTTTCTACTGGTGATGCCTCTCCCTATGCATCCCAGTATCCCTCCAGTCCTCCTTACTGCCCTCTCACATTGCTTGCTCACCTTTAGGTCATCTGATATGACTACCCCTAGGTCCCTTTCCATTTTTGTTGTTGTTAGTATCTCACCCCCATTGTGTACTCTTCCCCTGGGTTTTTGTTTCCCAGGTGCATTACTTTGCACTTCTTAGCATTGAATCTAAGCTGCCATACATTTGGCCATTCCTCCAACCTTGTCAAGTCCCTTCTCATTCTTTCCACCCCACCTTGTGCATCGACTCTGTTGCAGATCTTTGTGTCATCTGCAAAGAGACATACTTTTCCTTCCAGTCCCTCTGCAATTTTGCTTATAAAGACATTACATAGGACCGGTCCTAATACTGAACCCTGCAGTACCCCACTAGTAACCCCCTTTCTTCAGAGTGGACTCTGTTTACTATTACCCTCTGTGTCTTGTTCTCCAGCCAATTCATTACCCAGGCTACCATCTTGGAACCCACTCCCAGGCTGGCCAACTTGTATATTAATCTTTTGTGTGGGACTGAGTCAAATGCCTTGCTAAAGTCTAGGTAGGCAATGTCCACAGCACAGATAAGAAGCAGTATCTCATTTTCAGTGGTATCCTGCTTTGACACATTGTTAGATTGTAATTACCCAGGATAGGGCAGCTGAGTGGCAACATCTACTTTTAAGTGGACTCCCACATTTTAACCCCAAATGTCCAACAGTCTTTTTATGACCTGACATTATGATCAAGACAGGTGGAATTTTTTAAATACCATCCAAAAAGGTGATTTCACTGTGCAACTGTGGAAACAAGTTTCAGAGAGGATTTGAAAAATGACATCAAAATATTCAAAAAACAAAGTTATGAGTAAATGTTGTAACAATTTGTTTCCTCATAACTTAGTTGCTTTTTCACAATTTATACCCCAAATTGTCAATATAATCTTTTTAAGACCAATCCTTCTGAGCATGACAGGTGTCATTTATAAAACAATGGCTGAAGCACCATTTTGCACAACAAGTGTTGAAACACATTTTAGGTAGGATCTGAGAAATGGCAGCTGTCACATTTATGAGGTGGTGTGAATAAAATGGCTATGTTGAAAAGTTAGGGTCAAAATATTAACAAACATTTGTCAATACCAAATGTTGGCTTGCTAGCATTTTATTGATAGTGCAGGAGTTAGAGATGCATAATAGGAATGGCAGTGAAGTATTGAACTGATGCCAACCCCACCCCCACCTTGCAGAGACTGACAGGCATTAGAGGTGTGCCTTTGGGTCATCGGCAATAACACTCACACCATTTCACCTCACTCTACCCTGCAGACATCAACAGATGCCACAGTGTGCCTCAGGATCTTGGGCCTTATGCTCACCCCATTCCATAAGGATTTTTTTTTTTATTTATTGAAATGTTTCACCAGGAAGGCACACTGAGCAACAGGTTGCTCATCTCTCGGTGAGACCTTGGAGGAGGGGTACAATAGGGATGAGACATTTTACATTCAGGTTACATAGATCAACATTTGGGAGATGGGTAAAACAGAGATAAGCCATTATACATGCAGGTCCATAAAATGAAGGCTTCCCAGGGAAATCTGCTTTCATAGTTCGTCAAAGTGTAGGGTACGGAGACGGTGCGTTTTGTGTGAAAAATTTCAAAGATACATATATTTCCCTTGTCCTGTTGGTGCTGCCTCACCACGATGGCATGAGCCACATATTCTCTTGATACCACATTATTTGAGTTTACAGTGTGAGATAGTCAAGAGCCCCATGCCTGGCTGTCAGTCTGCCTGCCAACACTCCCCTGATCTAATGTGAGATTGACGCCACTCAGCGGCGTGCGATACCAGACCATGCTAACTTTCGTGCACTTACCAGCCATCTTCCCTGTGGAGCTCAACTGCTGTGGTGGCAGTGAGGATCCCACTGCCTCAAGTCTCCTTGCTCATGCAGGAGATGGATCTCCAACCTTGTCTGGTAGCTTTTCTTCCTGCCTGGAGCATCACCTGCATCTTCCGGCCCTGGAACCTTCCTTCAGGCAGTTGTCTGAATTTGCACCCCCCCCCCCAGAAAACCATTTGGGTGTTTCCCTTGAAACACCCCTGGGGTTTCCTCACCCTCCCAGTGGACCCATTACTTACTTTACACTACTGGTGACTGGTGAGTCACCATTAAATTCCTTAGATCCCCATTCCCTATGTTAATTTCAGGAGTTGGGAAGTACACTTCTCAGCTGCATCCGGTTAGTGCCACCTCTGGAAGCCTCACTCGAGTTTCTCTAGTGGCTGTCACAGCTGCTCCTTGAGCATTGCTACTCTGTTAATCTTGCCTGCTCCTGAACTCCCTTAACTGCTCCCTTCTGCTCTCTGGAATGACAATGGCATCCACCTTTTGTACTCTAAGTTCCTCCTACCAAGGTATTTCCTCTGCGCTTACACCAAATAGTCCTGATCCCAGGTAATGACTGCAAAACAAACTCCTCCACACACCCCCACCACCACCAGCAGCAGAAAGGGGATTATTGCACTTCATGAACTAACGTGTGGCTTTGCCTCTTGTGAGTTATGGGTCTTGGCAATTACGTGTGAGGTAAATGTGTTAATCCATTATATAGTCCTTCTATCCTGTATATATTGGATATTCAGTGGCTGGACTCAAAATATGCAATTTATCTTCAAGTGTGAGGGAGTAGGATGAGAAATAATGATTGTAAGGGTCATGAGTGAAAGTTCTTCCACCTCACAAGTGATAATAAACTGTTTATTTTGACTTAGACCATTGCGTTGTTAATTTGTACATCATTAGCTTACTAGGTATTATAACTTCTAAATCTGCTATTTGTGATGAAGATTCAACCATTTCTTTTGATTTTGGCTCCTGACTTCAGTGCTGCTCTTGCAGTTATGATGCTATCAGCATAGTGAAAGCTGCATGCTAATTGGAACAATGCTCCATTGTGATGATACTAAATTTCAAGATAGCAATTGTACCAACCAACACTAACAAGATATCATATCTTCAGGTTAGATACAAAGATGTAATTTGTTTTCTTGCCATTTGTGACTCCACATTCTGTTGCCTAGCTGCATAAACTGAACAGTGCATCTGCTCATGTAAACCATGGAAAAATGATGAACTGCCTTATCCCTCACATCAATTCCTGCCTATAGCGTGCATGAAATAAGGCACCTTTCTTCATTCTGGACTACCCATTTAGTACCTTGATACTTTTCCTGGAAGATTTGCAAATCTTAATTAACAATGAGCAACATATGAGCCTCATTAGCAGCTACAGTACATCCTGGTACCTGGTGCTGTAGGCTAACATCAGAGAATTTCAGGACTCTGCAGAATCTTGAACAGGCAGGATGAGTGCTATGCATATTTAACAGGGTCTGTTTCTGAGAGCACATGGCAGCACAGACAAACATTCTGGACTCAGTTTTATGAATCTCCCTAAAGGTAGTACACCCTAAAATGACAAGCAGCTTAAGAAAGGCTCATTACATCATTACATGACTATAAAATCTTTATACTATAAGAGAGCGTTCCTTTATAGCATGTGTGTTGTGCAGTCTCTTTATCCTTGGCATTTTACAAAGCAGAGGCCTTAAAGAGCCACTGACACCAAAAGTGCTACATTGCAGAATCCAAATAAGCATACTCCCAGTAAATCTCATACCAAAAACTAGATTTGTACGTTACTTGATTTTAAAGTTATTAGCCATTTTGTAACTTTGATTGCACTACCTGTGTAATAAAAGCAGGTGTCAGTAAAGAGCTGCTGATGATGTCATGTAGGGAGCTCAAAGTCTAGTAATGACTGTCAGCAAGCTTGTAAGACCCATTTCTCCAAAGTTGTAAAGATCATGTGCAATGGTTTTCACAAGTAAAACAGACAACTCCAGTCAGTAAACACTGCTATAAATACTAGATGTGTTCCAGGTTTTGTAACAAAGTTGATACAATTACATTATTTAATGCTGTTTTGTGTGGTCCATTTCACCAGGGTTGCTGGATACTAAGTCAGCATGCCTCCAGACTGCTGAAGCCAGTTAGAGTGCTACTAATTTTACTGCTGTTTGTCATTGCCTGCTTTACAATATGTTTTAATAGTGGCCTTATATACTTTAATTCCTACTAGGGGTGGAAGTGTTAGCTCTGGTAAAATGATCATTGTAATTTAGAGTACAACATAGATGAGTCTGCCCCACCCACATTAACAAGGAGATGGGATAATTGTTTTAAATTGTCATTCTTAGAAGTTGCCTCAATTGACTGATAGGTGTGAATGAGCTCAGCCTTTCATCAGAAACGTATTCAGTCTGCAAACCTCACAGTGTGCTATGAACCTGCATTCAATTAAAGGACCTCAATAAAAAGTCATCCAGACAAAATAGTGTCAGTTTTGTTACAAATCCTGAAACACAAAGTTTTTAAAGCAATGTTTACTAACTCATGCTGCCTGTTTTACTTCTGAAAACCATTGCACATGATCTTTACAGCTTTACAGAGACAGGTCCTATAAGCTTGCTGACAAGGAAGAATAAACTATAAGGTCCCTAGATGACATCATCAGCAGCACTTCAGTGGAACAGGCTTTCTTTGACCAGGTAGTGAAATCAGAATTAAAAAATGGCTAATAACTTTAAAATGAAGTAACATAGAAAGCTACTTTTTGGTATGAGATTTACTGTGGATATGTTTATTCTAATTCTACAATGTAGCACTTTTGGCCAGATGGCGTCAGCAGCTCTTTAAGAACCGAGGCCACTGGTCCTTTAGGATTCAATTGCCAGGTATCTTATAGCAAAAAATAACTGTATTATTGAAAACACATTGCAATAATGTAATGCATTAAACACTGTAAAACTGGACAGTTAGAAACAAGGGACTCCAAGAGATGTTCATCTTTGTTCAAGCATTACCTAAAGTCACACAAATTACAGTTTTATTTACAAGGGTAGGGTGTGCATATATTTGAAATGCAGTTTAGAAATGAGAAAGAAATGAAGTGTCCTAGCTGGGGTTAGAGTCCAGGCCTGCTCTGAAAAATGTTCTGCTGCTCTACCAGTCCTGTTCCTATGGAAGAGGATGAATTGAGAAAAATGAGAGCTTATTGGTGTCCGAAGGTTGCAGATGTTCTGGTAGCTCACCTAGTACAGTACTGGAACAGGTTCCTGAGCAGTCCTGAGTTCCAATCCCAGCTAGGGCACTTACATTCTTTCTCATTTTTCAAATTGTGTTTCCAGTATATGCACATCACACCCTTGTAAATCCAAATGTAATTTTAATTTGTGTGACTCCAGGCTGTGCATTAAGGAAGATGTGTGTTTATGGAAGTTCCATGTTTCTAGTTGTGCTGGTAGCTCACCTGGTGAAGCAGCAAAACCGTTTTCTGAGCATGCCTAGGTTCAAATCCTGGTTAGAGCACTTCATTTCTTTCTGATTTCTGAATAGTTTTTCAAGCATATGTGCATCACACCCTCATAAATAAAACTGAAACTTAACTAACCACATACAACGGGGCCAGCCAGGATGCAATACAATGCAATACCCTGCAGTATGACTGTAGAGGGCTGCAGTATGCTGCTGCAAGGAACAGTGCAGTTCAAAGGCAGCTAAGTCCTTTTATCATGCAGGATTTTGTAACATCTTTCACTGCAAAGCACTGCACTGCATCCTTGCTGAGTTGGCTGAATACTGTTTTGCAGCCTACAGTCACACACTCCCTTCTGGAAGATCATTAAGGAAATGCTGCTTATGTTTAGCGAGTATAAACAACTTAAAAACGTATTTTTTTATAACCTACAGACAACTTCCCAATCTCTCTCCATCTTCATGATTAAGCAACCCCACTCCCCCGCCCACCGAGCAGGACAACCAGACATCAGAAGGGCTGATACTCTCCAGTAGTATAAAGTCAATTACATTTTTATCCAGATAGCATTCTCCCAAAAAAGGGTCAGAGCACCTCACATAATAAACCTTCACCAAAAAAAATTCAGGAAAACAGGTAAAACAGAAAATATTTAGCAAAATTAAACAGGAGTCTAAATGTTTCTGCAAGCATTGTATAAGCACTATCATAGTAGCTAAACTATTAGTAAGAACCAACAGATGAAGGTCTGGTTGAAAAGTAAGGTTTTCTGGCCCTCTTAAAGCGATTTACCAAGTTTGGATATATGTACACATATACTGCAAGGTGACTGCATATAGAACTGATTTGCAATGTATTTTGATAGATACATATACTTTTTTTTTTGCAAATTAAATCAGGTTTTCACCCTCACAAACCAGGAAGTGTCACTTGGTGTTTTGGAGCCTGTATTTGGTGACCTTTGACACTCATTACCTTTGCAATGTTACCACAGGGAGATCTGTGCTCCGCAATTAAATTAGTTCTTGGTCACAGCAATTCTGTCTTGATAACAGAGCTCTTGGTTGCAGCATGCAGCACAACAATGGCAATGTCAAACAGTTCATTTTCAGGGTCCGATGATGAAAGCATTATGTTGTCCTGCACTAACAGTGATCTTTCGGACACTAACATAGTGCCACAATTTGACAGCCGCTGCATAGTAGATCCCCATAGGGATGACCCTATGACAGCAGTGAGAATGATGTGGGCAGTAGCTCAGGCAGTCACAGCAGTAGTCCAGCTCCATTTTCAGTACAGCAGTGAGAGCAGACTTAGCAACACAGACTGTTAATATTATATTTTGCTACTTAGTGTTACGGTTTGGTTCCCGTCATTGCTGTCATTTTACTGTGCCAATCGAGGTATGGTGCATGTTCTTTTACTCCCAGCATCGATCTGCCCACACAAATGCTAGTGACAGTACCCTGGGTTTTTGTATTTCTTTTTTTTGGGGGGGGGGTTGCTTTCCCTATGCGAGTGAGTTGTTGGCCACTCCAGCTTGACACTGAGAGCACAGCTCGATCTGGTGGCATTGCTTGAGCAGGATAAATGGCTCACAATTTGTCCAAATCCAATTTCTCCAAATTCCTCACCTGGTACTAGTCAATAGTGACCTCCCACCAATTGATTTATTAGTCACTCACTCTAATGGAGCACAGGGTAGAGATTACAAGCAGGCACCTTGTACCCCAACCACTCCAAACCCCCCCAGCTGCACACATACACTTAGAAAAATGCTGCAGCAAAGAACTTTTATTATCTGTAAATTATTTATACTATTTGGGTCTGTCTTTGCCCTAGTGCCAACTGGTCTATGCTATAGCTTTCTTCTCTTTGTATGTGTGTGTTTGGGTATGGGGTGCCTGATTGTACGTTCCCCTTTAGAGGTATCAGTGATTGAGTTACGTATTGAAGTCACTGGTTCTCCTGTTTACGGCATGTTATAAATTTAAAACTACAAATTATTGCACCAGCTTTGCGTTACCTGTAAACGCTCATGAACTATGCAGACTGCAGCTGTCATTAGTGTCTGCATAAGCATCTGTAATACCATCCTGGCATTGGCTTATTGCCACTACATGTGTGCCTCCAGGTGCATTATAAATTGAGCAAAAAATACACAGTACAGTCGGTGATCGTCCCCTACCCCACGGTTAAAAATGACACTGTCAATACCCTTCTCATGGAGAAAGAGACTGCATTTTTCTTTAGATAGCCTAAGTACCATTTGATTGGTCCACTACAAAAAGGGACATATCCTTGTGGTAGGTACTCAAGTGTTAGACTGTATTTGAACCACCCTTCCTCATTTATGTCACCATACTTCATTACCACTTCAGTCTGTGTCAAGCCGTTTGTGTTTTCCCGTTTTTTCCATTACAGTGGATCTCTGATGCATATGCGTAAAGTGTACAGCAAATACAACAGATGCTGCACTATACTGTCCCCCATGCCTTACCAATGTCATGGTGCATTGTGTAGACTCCCTGCCTTCATTGCTGTGTAGCCCATATTTTGGTTCAGACATTATTCCCTAAGTATGCCGAACTGACTAGCACACTTTGCAATATAACACCATAGAAGCCATACATTGGTACCACAGTGTCAGGAGACACAGTGTCAGGAGAAACAGTTTTTCAGAAATCCTCTGTACTGCAAGGGATCCAGTGTGCCTTGACCAGGCCACGGACCCCTCAATTTCTGGAACCTAAACAGTTTTTCAGAAATCCTATGTACTGCAAGGGATCCAGCGTGCCTTGACCAGGCCACGGACCCCTCAATTTCTGGAACCTAAACAGTTTTCAGAAATCCTCTGTACTGCAAGGTACTAACCCTGACTTTTGGATTTGGTACCAGTGGAAGCTGATTTCCAAGTGGCCCATACTATCTCCTGCTGAACACACCTCTAACTACTGTATCTCCCTCTGTGTCTCTAGTTGAATTTATGTGCTAGGGTTTAATGATTTGTTTAATCCTTACAGTCATTTTAAGTTCTGAGTTGATATTAGAAGTGAATTTAGAGCCTTGACTGTGTAAATCCTTGTTTTGCTGTCTGCTCTGCAACCTTTTTTTTTATTTTTCCATTAGCAGATTATATCCTCTCACCACTAGAGGGCTATATCTCTATCTCTTTATCTAGTATGTAAGTCATGTGGGCTCTCTCTGCCTTTCTCTCGCCTCTCCTCCTCCTCCTTGCCCTGGCCCCCTTCTTCTCTCTCCCTGGTCCTAGTCACCCCCACCCCCACCCACACCCCACCCCGCCACCCTCTACTCTGGTTTCCACTGCAGCTCCAAGGGAACTCTTCACTTCCACTCGAGACTTGTGCTTGGTGCACCGTTTGGATATTCCTGGTTACTTAACATGACCACTACTCTCAACAAGTGTGGCCACCTCTCTGCACTGTACCACCTTGCAGTCCATATGGGACACCGCTTGGAACCTTGCAACTTCTACTCCAGGAAACAACAATCAAAACTATCTCTCAAAGAGCTGCAACTCTGCTCCTTAAAACTCCTGCTCCTCCTCTTTCTCATCTCAGGCAGCATCCATCCCAATCCTGGCCCTAGAAGCTCAGGCCACACATAAACTCCCAGGTGCCCTTATCCTTGCAACCATTAATATCTGCAGCCTACTACCAAAGCTGGATGCACTCCAAGCCTTCATATGCCAACACAACCCTGACATCCTTGCAGTGGTGGAAACTTGGCTGACACCTAAAGTTCCTGACTCAGCAGTAACAATACAGGGCTACAATGTTCACAGGCTGGACCTGATATCCAAAAAAGCTGGTGGTTGCGCAATCTATATCAAAGACTCCCTGTCTTGGCACCCTGTAGCAACTCCATCACTTTCTGCCTCAGCCCAGATTCTGCCAATAAAAATCATCCTAGGTCCCAACCATAAAGCTCTGACTATTGTCTCCATATATATCCCACCCAGGGACCCTAAACATGGATTCAACGACGTCCTAAACTTTATCAACTCACATCCTTCCGAAACTGAACTTATTCTACTAGGGGGGATTTCAACATAAACTGGTTGGCATCGAGTGCCAGTGCCTATAAAGACTCCATCTCAGCTGCTAACCTCACTCAAATGGTGAACTCCCCTGCTAGGATTAACTACAAGACTGGCACCAGTACCCTCTTGGATTGGGTCCTCACCACTCACCCCACAAGGATTTCTCGTACAACCATTCTCCCAGACTCACTCAGTGACCACTCCCCAGTCATGTGTGCATGGTCTAACAAATTCCTTAAGCCCCCTCCCAAAATTATCGCTAGCAGAGTCCTTCCTCGTGGAAAACGTCCACATCTCAAACAACACCTGCTTCTACAAGACTGGCTACCGATCTATGAAGCAACAGATGTTAACTTGGCTCTTGATCACTTCATCTCAATTTTCAACAAAGCCTGCAACCTCTTTTCCCCTGCTAAAAGGTGCAAAACAAAATCTCTCTCTAACCCATGGGTCTCCGCTGCTCTTCTCTCACAGCTGACACTAAGGGATCACCTCTGGGCAGTTGCCAGGGCCACTGGCAAACAACTGGACCTCCAAAATTACAAACAAGCATGAAATGCCTGGACAAAAGCCATATGGCTAATGAAATCCACCTATTACAAAGATGCTCTCACCAATACATGGGGAAATGGTCGTGCTTTCTGGGACAATATCAAGGATGTCACAGGGAAGCAGCCAAAAACCTCTCGGGCCATGTTAATGGTTGATGGATCCTCAACCCTTGACCCCAAGGTGATCACAAACATCTTTAACATGGCTTTTCAGACCTTAGTGCTGTTCTACCCCATGACTTTTTCAAAACAGAGCCTACTCCCAAATACCTCAGCCCCTCAGTCTAACCATCCCCTCTTCTACTTCAGGAAGGTAAGGCTGAATGAAGCTCACTGCTATATTACTGCAGCTATCTCTAAATCTAGATCTAGTAGTGACACCCTGGACCTTAAGCTTCTTTTGCTCACCCTCGATGAGGTAATTCATCCATTAACAAAAATCTTAAACCTCTCTCTCAGCTGTGGAAAATTCCCGAACCTATGGAAAACAGCCACCGTGACACCCATCCATAAAAGTGAGGACAAGACGATTCACTCAAATTATCGCCCTATCTCCATACTGCCCCCACTCTCTAAGGCACTTGAACGCATCGTGGCTGATCAACTTACCGACCACTTGGATAAATACAATATACCTTGTCCACAACAACACGGCTTCTGGAAAGGTCACAGCACCACCACAGCCCTTCTTGAGTTCACTGGAGCTTTGCACAAATCCCTTGACAACGGCCTTCTCACAGGGGCCGTTTTCATCGACCTCTCCCAAGGCCTTCGATACAGTACACCATGGATTATTAATACAGCAACTACTGAATGTCGGGCTCTCACCTGACTCTTCTCTCTGGTTTAAAAGCTGCTTAGAAAACTGGTCACAGAGAGTAAAAATTGCAGACGCTCTTTCTAACACCCTGCCTGTTCGCTCGGGTGTCCCACAGGGATCCATACTGGGACCCCTCCTTTTTAGCCTTTTCTTAAACTCCCTCCCTTACCGCTGCTCTAGCAGATCATACTATATGCCGATGATGCTGTTGTATTCTCCACTCACAAATATCCTGCAGCTCTTCAACACAACCTTCAACTTGGTTTTAGTTCTGTAGAGACATGGTTTCTTAATCATAAACTGGTCCTCAATGACAAGAAAACCAAATCTATGCTCTTCTGCATCTCTCATAACCCACACAAGCTACACCACTTGGCTATCTCCACCACCCAGGGGAACACTCTAGATCAGGTGGGGTCCTTCAAATACTTAGGGATACAGCTTGACCCTAATCTCTCCTATGGACTTCATGTAGATAATGTAGCTAGAGCTGCTAATACACGGCTTGGTCTCCTCTACAAACACAGACCACACCTCATGCCAGAAGCTTTGAAGGTTGCAGTTCTGAGCTCTGTGATCTCTGTAATAGACTATGGTCTCATCATTTATGGCTCGGCCACAACCACAACCCTTAGATGCCTCTCAACTACCTTAAATAAAGCATGCTGCTGGCTCATCACTGGTGCTCACCGTCTCACCCACACATGTGACCTGTACACTCAGACCAGCTGGCTCCAACTATCAAACTGCATTAAGTTTCTCACCTGCTCCATGGTGAAAAAAATCTACCTTGGCCTTGCACCTTCTGGGGTCTCAACTCTGTTACAACACCGAATTAACAAATGGTGCCTTAGGAGATCCACGCTACAGCTACTGAAAGTCCCCCACTGTCACACTTCACAGAGACAGAGCTCTTTTGCTTATTGAGCACCACTCTGGTTCAATGGCCTCAGCCCAACCATCTCCTCTGCCCCAACTATTGGTATGTTTAAAACTAGGCTCCAGGACTATCTCACTACCAACAGCTCCTGTGACTGCCCAACTTAACCTTGTTTCTCCACTTCCCTTTCTGCTCTAGTTGTCCCCCCTTCCCCTCCTCACTGGATTCTACCCTCACATCTTGGTATACCCAATGCCACTTTTCACCCTCTTGCCACCCTTCCTACATTCCTTCCCCCACCCTTCCCTCTCCCTATGACTCTGGCACTTCTTATCTGTTGTCTATTTTCTGACAAATGCCAGTAGGCTGCCTTGTTACAATGCTACCCTTGAACTGTATTAATCTGTACTCTGTTTGCAATGTCCACATTGTTGTAATGCCTGTCTTGATGTTCCCCATAATTTGTATTTCTCTGACCTGGAACCTTTATGAAAGAGCCATGGCTCAAAGATATTTGTAATCCTAGATTTGATAAATAAATAAATAAAATAAATATCTCAGGAGAGGATGGCAACTGCAGTCTCTTCTTTTGCTGAAGCTCCGGAGCACATACGATGATTCTATAATCTGAATTATAAATAAAGACTGTATGTTAAAATGTTAAAAAATTTAAGTGTTTAATTTTGAGATACACTGTAAACTATGTAAAGTATAACTATGTACAGTATATAACTGATTTTATTGCGTTCATTTTTAAACTTAGCGAGGAGATGGCAAGCTGGAGAAACAATTCAGTGCACCATGTCCCTTTATTCATGCACATCTAAGCATACTTTGGTGATCAGTGTTATGGTGCTTGCATGAGAACACCAAATGAGCCCAAGAAAGCACAGGAGCACAGGAAAAACTATAAACTGTCTATAATGATGGTGACAATCAGAAATGCAATAGCAAAGGCAGTTTACTGAAGCAATCACACTGGAAGCAGCACTTGCCAAAAGTACAGTTTATTGCACTGTTCTCCTGGGATTGGACTGTGCAGCTCAGTGCTTATACTCTTACTGCACATTACAATTCTGAACTGTTGAAAAAGTCATCCATTTAACACAGACCTCTATGTACCAATACTGAAAAGCTTACTGCAATTTATAGATCTGCCCAGTTTAAAAGTTGTTCTTTTGTGTCCCAATACTCTACAGATTACAGCTCCACTCAGTTAAAAAAATTGATTTTTTATACAGACTTGTTGTTATAATTATATACTTGCAGCACTTACTAAAACTGTAACACTGTACTCAAGCGATGTAGATTGTGATTTCCTCAAACTGATGGACCTAGGACACAGAGCTTAGTCAGATGAGTAAAATTGAAAATCAGGAGAAGTTACCACTTCTGCAATCCTAAAAGCAAGTATCCGCCTCAGCTGCCAATATAACAAACAGTTTCAGTCATCAGTGCTGTAATTTTGTCAGTTTAGTTTTGGATCTGCTTTCACTGAGGCTGGGTCCAGGAAAGATGAATGAGCATGCAGTGAGAATGGTGCAGTGGGAACACTTTCCCTGTGCTGATGTCACTCATGCATGTGGATACGCTGCTTATGTGCGAACTTCAAACAAAGAAAAAGAAACATGCAGAGACAACTGTGGCACAAAAATGTTAAAAAACTAAGCATCTGAATATATTTAATACTTAACTTCAGGGCAGCTGAGCTTTGCATCACTCAATGAAGGGAAGGTGATTTGCAAGCATGACATCGGGGGAAGTTGGTAAGTCACTTTAAACATCTCCATCAAGATGCCTCCATGAGCATGCCAGCAAGGTATTTCAGAAACTTGGTGCCACCACTGTGAAAGATCTGTCACCAGAATTACATAAATGAGTCCTGGGGAGAACCAGGCCACCAATCATGGTGGAATGATGGGGAGTGGAGGGTTTAAATACCTCAAAGGGTAAATAAGGTCAGGGAGGAAAGTATTTAAAAAATGTGGTCAAGAACAAAGGGACATGCTGTGGAGCTGGAATGGAATAGATTCTGGAGAGATGTGAGGAAAAACCTCTTCACAGAATGATTGGCGGATTCCTGGAACAGTCTTTCAGCAGAGGTGGAGGAGCAAAAACAGAGGTGGGGTTCAAGAAAGCATGGAATAGGCACAAGGGAATCACAGTAGAAAGGAATGTGGGGGCAAGATGTAGATTAAGAAGGATCTTTTGTCAGAATGTAGGTAGGAAAAATGGGCAGATTTTTGTGGACCAAGTGGTCCTCATCTGCCGACAGATGCTATGTTTCTGTGTTGCACTTGACAAGGAGTTGACTCAGATAGATGGGCCCAGACCATGAAGGGGTTTATAGGTCAAAAGACCCAACCTGAAGCCAATTCACTATTGACACTAAAGTCAGTGCAGTCTGTGGGGGACCAGCATGACACATTGGGAGTGAGATACCCTAGATATCAGTCTGACTTCCATGCTCAGCATCAACTGTAAGGGGATCACTGAACCCCTTTTAGTATGAAGTATTGCAGTAATACAACCTGGATGCAGCAAAAGTGTGCACTGAAGACACCAAGCACTTGATTTTTCAAAGAATTTAGGCATAGTTTTGCTGCAGTCAAGCTACTTGCAATATGACTGTTGGACCACTTAAAACACGATCTAACTCCATTTTGCAAGAGCAACAAGTTTGCCTCAAAAGTAATGTATGTGTCCACAAAATTACTCATGCATTATATTTTTCTGCCAAAAAGTGAGCAAAGTGTCACGAATGCATCAAAATATTTGAAAACTGTAAGCATTTTGCTGCTTTTGCAGTGATACAGCAGTGTCTGAACAGCTGACACAAGTCCTGCATCCAAAGCTTTGAAAATACAGGCCCGAGTCTCACATGTTAGCTAGGGCTTAATGCAGTCAGTGTTTTTCGAATGGAGAAAGTAATTTTGGTCTGGACGCAAAACACCACAGAACAGACCAAAATGCAGTCATAAAATGAATGGCCCTTCACATTTAGAATAAAGTGATGGGGTTTAACACATCTGATGCAAACAAATGCCCGTATTGGAATCTATGTGATAGTAACTTAGCAACCACTTGAATCTAGGAAGAATCTCTACTGACAAAATAACCGAGACACCTGAAGGACACAGCTTTTTTCAACCTAACCACTCCATTTTTGGACCTACTGTACCTGTGCTGGTAGTAAAAGGCAACTTTAAAATCTGACTGGAAAGCAATACGTGTAAACTAAAAATCACAGAACTAATAGATTAAAAACTCCCTCATTCAATTGGGACATACGGATTCATGACACTTAATGGAGATCCCGAACACTCATATTGTACAGCACTAGAACTGTTATGATCTGGATTTATACCTGATATTTACATTTCAGCTCCTTTTACAATATTGTATTCATCAAACAGATTTTAGCATTTTGAATTGTTATTTTCACTGTAACATTTCTGTTTTTTACTTCTGACATCAACCTTTTCCTTTTTACTTCTCAAACATTACCGCATCAGTACACTCCATGCATGCCCGTCAACAAAGCTTTCTTGTCCTATCTGTACTATTCCTCCAGCGCACACATGGCAAGCTCTGCTTACAACCCTTGCAGTCCCACTGCGTTTGAATATAAGTCCATTCTCTAAACAGCACCACCTTATTAAAGAGGCTTTCCAGTTTCCTACAAAACACCAACAGCTGTCATCAGCAGAACTCAGTCTTATAACATTCCAAAAAAGAACATTTGTTTATTTATTATGGATGAAATTTGCATGCAACATGATCTTTTCCTATAAACATTATTGGTTTCTGGCCTTCTACATGCCCTAGGATGAAAATCCTCTGTTTGAGACATCTGATAATTTTCATGGCAACAGATTGTGATGTCCCAGGGAGAGGATTATGACTTCAGGGCAAGTACAAGCAGCAGAAACTGACAAAGTTGAAGAGAAAGATATTCTGTTTTTATGAAAATGTCATTGATAATAAACAGTGGGATGTCCTATAATCTTATGATTGTAGCAAAAATGACCACAAGTCCATTGAGTTCTTTGCCTCACCAGCTTAGTGGAAATACCCATTTTTATGTTGGTGTGCTTGCGCAGCCAACTTCTTGTGCTAGTAGCAGATTTGGAGGCACGGTCACTGTTGGGCGAATGCAGGGCATGCATCAGTAGGTGCGTCCCTCATTCCCCAATCAGCCTGCATGCCGGCGCCACACCATGCATACTAATGTGGCAATCACATCAAAGGAAAGGTCCACTGCAATGCGAGCAAAGCTCATCATATGCAGCGGACCTCCGACGCCCTTGCCCTGGTGTAAAAATAATAAACATAGCAGCATACTGCCTGCCATAATACTGACTTGAGGGTGCCAATCCCTGTCAGCATGCCCTGTTACAACGACAGCAATGTAGGGGCCCTCCCGTTGGCATCATGCACCCTCCATTTGTTATGTGCTGAGGGGGTGCTCAATCCCCTCAGCTCTTGCACTCCCCCCGCTTTCATTCTTTGCCAACGGGGGGTGCCCAATCCCCCATTGGCTACAGCATCCCTCCACCCCAAAACACTTAGGTGGCTTGCTGGGAGCCCATCTCAGCATGCCAAATTGCCCTGAAAAATAAAAACTGTCCTGCAAGGTTTTTTTTATTTTTAAACCCTGTGAAAGAAGAAAACGGTCCCTCTCGGTCTCTCTGCCCCCCTCCTGCAACCTGTGACCACCATCTGCGGACCCTGCCTCCCCACACACCCCCTCAGCCCATACTTACCTCTGGAGCCGGCGTGACAATCTTTGGTGGACCAGGAACAGGTCTGCGCTCTTCAAAGCCGAACGCGAACTGAGGAAATGCCGGTAAGCTGTATAATGGTATAAATAGGGTACTTTCAACTTTGGTGTATATCTCGGGCAGTTTTTGGAATTTTTGCACCAAATTTTCAACATGGTGTTATTGGGACCCCTCCTTATGAATTCTGTCACTGTCATGGCATTATTCGGTCTTGAAAGGTGATTTTGCGGTCACTGCATGGAATCACCTTTTGTGTCTGAGTAACGAAACGACAGTGCCACTGTTCATGAGGGGGGCTCTTAAAAAGCCTATTTTGGAAATTTGGTAAAAAAAATCCCCAAAATGGGTGTTTTATGAACGTGCATTGCACAGTTTCCAAGCACACTCATAACTTAGTGAATTCATAATATTTTCACTCCAGATTTTCAAAATTGGTATTTTTGCACACCTCCTTATGAATAGTGCAGCTGTCATTTTACATATCCTGGCCAAAATGTGTTTCCGCGTGTCTGACACAGAATAGCGCGGTCGCTGTGTGAAATCCATTTTCAGGACAGTTTGAGAAGATGACAGTGGCATTGTTCATGAGCAGAGGTCCTAAAATGCCTATGTTGAAAATTTGGTGCTGAAAGTCTGTAAAATGACTGTGCTACAAGCGTGCATTGCACAGTTTCCACGTACTCTTGTAACTTCGCAAATTTGCAATATTTTCATGCAAGATTTTCAACACTGCCATTTTTTCACACCTTCTTATCAACAGTACAGCTGTCATTTTTCACAGCCTGCCCAAAATGTGTTTCCACACCTGTGGCACACAATGGCGTGGTCGTTGTGGGGAATCAACTTTTGGGACAGATTAACAAAATCACGGCATGACTGTTCATGAGGGGAGGTCCCAAAATGCCTACGTTGAAAACATGACTAACAAACTCCCAAAAATAATTGGGCTATGGATGTGTGTTGTGCAGTTTCTATGCATGCTCATGACTTCACCAAGTTTACATATTTGCACTCCAGATTTTCAACATTGACATTTTTGTACATATCCTCATGAACAATACAGTTGTCATTTTCCACATCCTGCCGAAAATGTGTTTTCATCCCTGTGTTGCCAAATGGCATAGCCACCGCACAAAACCACCTTTCAGCTACCACACTCATAGTGCTGCTCTTCATGAGGTGGGCTCACAAAAAGTCCATGTTGAAAATTTGGAGTGAAAATACCAACACACGCTTACGGTGTTAGGGTTCCCAACTGTAGTACCCTACCCTGTACAGACTGACAGGTGTCAGGGTTGTGACTTGGGATCATCAGCTGTAATGCTCACACCATTCCACCCTCACCCCTACCCTGCAGCCAGTGACAGGCATTGTGGTGTGCCTTGCAGTGTTTGCCCACAAAGCTCACTGCATTCTCCTATACTGCACCCACCTCAGTGTATTTTCTTGTGGAATGGGGTAAGTATAACACCCTAAAACCCCAAAGCACACTACAACACTTGTCAGTGTCTACAGGGTAGGGTGAGGTACAATGACATGAGCATTATAGTTGATAACCCAAAGGCACACCTCAATGCCTGTCACTCTCTGCAGGGTGGAGATGGGGTTGGCATCACTTCAATACTTCACTGCCATTCCTATTATGTGTCTCTAAGTCCTATACTACCAATGCCAATGCCAGCACGACAACATTCAGCATTGACAAATGCTTGTTATGTTTGCTTGCACGCATGTGCAAGAAACATTATGTGGCAGCTTAGGAGAGAAGCGGGTTGTGGAGGCACGGCACTGTGACAGCCAACAGAGGCATTGCATTTGGGGGCTTGGCACTGGTGGACCAATGGAGGCACAGTGTGCTGATGACACTGGCTTCCAAAAGTGCCACCAACTTGTAACGATTTTGCTGCAGCAATCAGGGGCTGCCTCATCATTGCAGTGTCAGCCATTCCACTGCAATGATGGAGTGACCTGTCATTGCAGGGTGGAATGTTACCTAGTGTACTATTGCTTATGAACATAGCGGCAAGCCGCCACCATGTTCACAAACAATATTACACAGCCCCCACTGCCGAGGGGTTGCCCAATCCCCCTCGACAGCATGCACCCCCCAAAACAGTGTTTGTTTGCTGACGGGGCCCCAATCCTTATCAGCTTCAGTCCCCCGTCCCAGTTCAATTTGCCAGTGGGGGAGCCCACTCCTGTTGGCATAATGTCCCACCCCCAAACAAGGATTGGTTTGTGCAGAGGGGTGCCCAAATTCTATAGCTCTTGTACCCCATGTTGCCAACGAGGTGCCCCAATCCCCATTAGCTACAGCCACCCCCCAAGAAAACACTCAGGTGGCACACTGGGAGCCTACCCCAGCATGCCAAATGCACCTGTTTAAAAGAAAACCATCCCACAATGTTTTTCTTTTTCCCCCTGTAAATCAGAAAATGGTCCCTTGTTGAGTCCAGTGGCCCTGCCCCAACCCACACCCACCCTCTGCACACACTGCCTCCCCACACACCCCCTCACCCCATACTTACCTCCAGAGCCCAGCCCGATGATCTTCGGTGGACCAGGAACATGACTGCACTCTTCAAAGCTGACCATGAACTGAAGAGATGCTGGTAAGCTGTATAATGGCATAAACAGGATTTTTCAACTTTGCGCCAAATTTTCAACATGGGGTTATTGGGACCCCTCCTCATGAATTCAGCCACTGTCATAGCATTATTCAGTGCGAAATCACCTTTCAGGACCGATTAATGAAACAACGGTGCCAGTGTTCATGAGGTGGCCTCTCAAAAAGTCTATGTTGCAAATTTGGTGAAAAAAATCCAAGAAATTACTGTTTTACGAGAGTGCATTATGCAGTTGCTACGCACACTTGTAAGTTTGCGAATTTGCAATATTTTCACTCCAGATTTTCAACATGGCCATTTTTCTGCACCTCCTTATGAACAGTACAGCTGTCATTTTTCACATCCTGGACAACATGTGTTTTCACACTTCCAGCGCAGTCAATGTTGGAACTCAGTGTTTGGGACACATTAAGAAAATCACAATGATACTGTTCATGAGCAGAGGTCCTAAAATGCCTATGTTGAGAATTTAGTGACAAAAGTCCATAAAATGACTGTGTTAGGAGCATGCATTGTGTAATTTCCACGCACGCTCGTAACTTCGAACATTTGAAATATTTTCACTCCAGATTTTCAACATTGCTATTTTTTCACACCTCCAGCTGTCATTTTTCACATCCTGGTCAAAATGTGTTTTTGCACTTCCAGCCCAGAATAGCGTGGTTGCTGTGGGAAATCAGTATTTGGGACACATTAAGAAAATCACAGTGACACTGTTCATGAGCAGAGGTCCTAAAATGCCTATGTTGAGAATTTGGTGATGAAAGTCCATAAAATGACTGTGTTACATACATGCATTGCACAGTTTCCACGTATGCTCAAAAGTACAAGCATTTTTGATAGTTCCACTACAGATTTTCAACATTGCCATCTCTTCACACCTCCCTATGGATGGTACTGCTGTCATTCTTCACATCCTGCCCAATCTGTGTTTTCGTACATGTGGCACAGAATGACATGGTCGCTGTTGGAACTCAAAGTTTGGGACACATTGACAAAATCATACTGCCTCTCTTCATGAGAAGAGGTCCCAAATGCTTTCATGAGGTGGGGTCACAAAAAGGCCATGTTGAAAATCTGTAGTGCAAATACCAACAAACGCCTGAGGTGTTAGGGTTTCTAACCATAATGTCCCACCCTGTACAGACTGATAGACATCAGGGTGTGCCTTTGGATTGCTGACTGTACTGCTCATGCCATCCCACCCCCCAGCCACTCACAGGCATCGAGGTGTACCTTGGACTCTTTGGCCCCAGACTTCACCCCATTCTCCTATGCTGCACCCATTTCAGCATACGTCCTTATAGAATGGGGTGACTGTAAAGACAAATACCCCAAGGCACACCTCAACATGTGTCGGTGTCTGTCGAATAGGGTGAGGTGACATGGCATGACCATCATGGGCGACGACCCAAACCCTTACCCCAATGCCTGTCGATCTCTACAGGATGGAGGTGGGGTTGGCATGAAGTTCAATACTTCACTGCCATTCCTACTCTGCATCTGTCTAACTCTTGCATTTCCAATGCTAATACCAGCAAGCAAACATTCAGCATTGACAAATGCTTGTTCTTCAAACTATTACTTACTGTATCTACATTTAACTTGAAAGTAGAATCTTTTGACTGACCTCACTTATTCTGGAAACCTGTCCCGAGTGTCCTCCACTTATTTTGTGTTCTGTCCTGATATTTTTCTTGAATCTACCTCTTTTCAAATACATTAAGTGTCCCCTTTTCCTTATACCCCTGAACATATTGAAGAGATGTATTTGTCTGTAGGTGTTTTCCCTTTCAGATATCTGAATATTGTAATCACATCACCAGAGTCCCCTCATTTCCACAGAGAGTAGTTATAGTTCTGCCAGTCAGTCCTCAGAACCCATATTTTCCAAGCCTTTGACCACCTTGATCACTCTTCTCTGCACCTGTTCATTTCTGTTGAAATCTTTCCTCAGCTTTTGGTATCAGAACTCTACACTACCCTCAATATGTAGTGTGACCAGTGATGTATACAGGGGCATTATAACATCTGTAGATTTACTTAAAACATTTCATTTTATGTGGACTAGTGTGCGATATGATTTGATTATATATGCTTTGCTACTTTCTGCCCCCCCCCCCCCCATTTGTTGCCAACATTAAAAGTTTTGGCCGATCATTAATCTAAGCCTTTTGCCTTGAAACCCAAACAGTTGGGGACATTTTGTATAACTGAGCTCTGCTGATGCCTACTGTGACCTTTTTACTGGAAACCAGTGTATCTCCCCATGGTGGAGGTTACCTTCTGGCTCCTCAAAGACCCAGCCCAGCTTGCCACCACCATTGCTCTCCAGTCCTTTTTTGATTGCTGATGAGGACTTGAGCATGTGGAGAAGAGGTGCGCCTGCAATTTCTGGTGAGGCTTGCGCCATGCATGAAAGTGGTTTCACTGGCACACAGCACTGTGACTTCACTACCACCACTAAGGGATGTGCAGTCCCGTATTTGCAACCAAGTGATTTCCCTAATGCAGGAAAAAGAGCCACAAACATCCACATGCTGGCACTATGGATTAGCAGACATGACCACACACACACACACACACACACACACACACACACACACGGAGGCACAGAATGTTTCCTAAGCAGGGGTCCTCATAAAATGCAGGATATGTAGGTGAATGCCCCAAAGGTCCACAGGAGTCGGGCATCTTTGCAACCTCTGACCCCAGTGACATGGCAGCTGGGTTGAGAGGTTGTTGTTTTTTTTTTTTGTAATTAAGCATACTTTATTGGGTTTTCCAAAAACAAGAAACACAATAATCAGCAAGCAACACATAGTACAGAAGCAAAACTATAGATTTTAATACATATGTGATAATCTGCAGATTGGAAATTTTATATTTTGTAATTTATGATGGACTTCTTGTTGTTGTGCAGTGCCCAGAGCCTCCAGGATTGGGCACCTGATAAATAAAATTTGCCTTGCCTTGCCTTGCCAAAGCAAAGCAAAACAAACAAACAAAAAAAAACAGAACAGACAAAAGACATAGAACAATACAAACCTCCCAGGCTCAGCTCCACCCAAACCCACTACCCATCCTTACCCAGAGCACATCCCCAAACCCTAGCACCAGAGGTGTCCACAAAAAATTAAAGAGAGAAAAGGGGGCATTGGTCTGTCCATAAGAGATCACCCACCCTAGCCTATGATGCACCACAGAGAAGGGGCCATGTCACGGGACGCATCAAAGGGAGGGACCATCATGTAATAAGGGGTGCCAGAGGCTGGTCTAAGACTAATATGAATGTGTAGAGTCCTTCCAAACCTCGATAATAGGAACCCCCCATCTGAAGATTTTTAGTTATATGTGTCTCTGCTGCCAAGGCCTGCAGCAGCTCGTTGTACCATTCATTATATGTAGGAGGCCTCTCCTCAAGCCAATGTCTAAGGGTAGCAGTTTTCATAGAGATAGAAATAAGGGCCATCTGAACTCTACAGTCTTTGCATATCTCAGTGGTGAAGGCTTTGTCCAGCCCTAATAATGGATCCATAGCTGCTTTGATTGCAAGCCACAGAGGTTGTGTCTTTTTTTTTTCTCTTTCTGTTTATACGTCTCCCCGGTCACAGCACTGTACCCAACTTCCCTCCTGCACCCCATCCCTGGAGAACCCTCCATCATGCCATGGTTTACCTCCCAGGTGGGGAAGGAGAGGGGTGGGGGCCTCCTCTTACTCCCGACCTCTACACATATTTTCAAACTTGTTGGAGTCCATCCTGCAGGTGAGGCACCAGAGGGTGAGGCTCTTATCCAACCTTGCATCGGTGTCATGCCATGGCCAAGGCATTTTCTTGTGTACACCCCCCCAGACATGACCTGTGCTTGATACAAGGCATGAGCTGGCATCAGTCACATCTTCCCCCTTTCTTGAGGACCCAGACAGGCTGTACCGCTAGCTGCCACTAGTGGCCAAGTTTGCACCAAGTCAGTGCTCCCCCCACACCCTGGAGGAGATGAGCAGTCCTCTGGATGCTCAAGTCTCTTCCTCCTGGCTGACTCTCCGGCAACTTGAGCCTGTTCCTGAACTTGAGTCACTGGTGTTGTGAGTGGTAGCGCTAGCACTGCACCAACGGGCCAGCCACAGAGGTTGAATCTTGGCACAGGCCCACAACATATGATACGAATCCCCCTCAGGAAGTCTACAGCATGGGAAGTTAGGGGTGGGAGAGTTGTCCATATGGTAGAGCCTAAGCAGTGTGAAGTATAGGTCATGGAGTATCCTGAATTCAGTCCATATATGTCTGTCATGTCTAAGGTAGGGAAATAAGTTGTGCCATATTAAATGCCACTGTTGGGGTGTATGGTTCAGAGTTAACTTATTTTGCCAGAAAAATCTGATTCCAGTCAATGAATTGGGATCAATGGATTGCAAGTAAGAATATAAACTGGATGTAGCATGCGGCTTAAAGGCAATGTTTAGAAGGTTAGTGAGGGGGACCACAGCTGGAGATTGCCAAGGACCTGGCACATATAAAGCCTCTAAGGCCTTCCTCACTTGAAGGTACTTAAAGCTGTGGAGTATGGTAAGTGAAAAAGTGTCCATTACTTCATTAATTGGGAGAGGGCAGCCCCCTTGGAGGAGCTGCTGTACTTGGATACCCCACAGGGAGGGGCAAAAAGCTTTCAATATGGAGCGGTCCACTATAAGGAAATGTGGGTTACCTAGATCCAGCTGGGAAAAAGCTTTGGACCAGTCTACTTTCAGATATTGATGCAGTTGCACGCTTGCTTTCAAAGACCAGATTAGAAGAGGAACTTGTAGGCCAGAAGGGAGATATGCTGGGGTAGGGGGTTCAGAGGTTGGGCAACAGCCAATCTGACTACTGAGAGCCTGCAACAGAGTCAGGAGGACTCATGGGACACTAGAGGATTTCAAAAATTCAGTTTCAAAAACACAATCAGTCTTGCATTGAGTGAAGCCAGATAGCCCTTACAAAATTGCCTGACAAAATGACTGATCAACTGGAGAGCTGGAACCATGATTACAGACCCAGAGCTCGGTTTTGCCTTGTGCTCCAGCCCACCAAAAGTGGACCATTATCCCCCCATAATGTATCCTCTGTCATGCCTTATTGCTAAATTAGTATGTTTCTGAGTTCAACTTCAAAACTAATCCTTTATTTAAAACTAACTGCTGATGAAAGGGAAAAATTGATAAACCTGACAAAATCTTGATGCAAATCATGGTTTATGAATTATGTTATCATGCTATAGTAACCTGACTGGAACCTGCTATATAAGATCTTAGTGTGTATAGAAGAAATGTGAGTAATTCAACATCTTTTTTGTAAGGATAATTGATGCTTTTTTATTACAATCTGAATGAAGTTTTTTGGGGGGAGAGGTAATACATGTTACACAAAAGCATTCTACTTACCTACCTACTGTACATATCAATTTACCTAACTGTTGCATTTTGTGTTATCTGATATTGTACTGTGGAGAATGTGGGTGGGTTGAACCTGTATTGTCACTGTGGCCTGGTATTATTTCTCCCGGGGCAGTATCAGTTAGTCACTTAGCCCACTTAACTTTCTCAGGGAGCAGGCAACCCATACCTTAATTTTCTGATCCCAAACGCAGCAGAAGTTTAATGACTGTGGGCCCTCAAACAATCTGAGTCCATAAAGCAGGGCTAATACTATGATGGCCAGGTACAGTACATCAGTAAACAACTGGACAGTGCCAACCCAACCCTCACCCTTTTAAACTAATGTGGAGCTTGATAGTGTCTGCAACAAAACTTAATTCTGTGCCCAAGTTCTCTACCTGTCCTACACCTTTGGAGAAAAATAGACCAATATACAGGTTAAGGTTTATTAAAAATTATTACTACAGGTAGTTTGACTCTCAGTTATACAACTTTTCATGGTTTATAACTAACCACTTCATCAGGATTAAATAAAGCCCAACGGGGATGCTTAAGAAATGATCTGTTGTATCAAGTCCAAGTTGCTTAAAAAAGAGCCCCTGTACCAAGGCCATCAACATTTGCAGTATGCTTAGCAAGCTGGACAATGCAAATATCTTGGTCATCTACAGTATTCTAACCCAGATGTGCCACTGGTTACTGCAACATGACTTAATTCCTCTATAGAATCTAAGGTGATCTGTTTACCAGAATACAACTTATACAGGCAAAACCGAGCAACACATGGTGGAGCATTATATGTAAAGAACAACCTGTCATCCTACTAACTGCCTTTCTGTCTAAGCCAAGTGAAGCTGAAAATATTGCTGTCATCTCAAAAAATCAATCAATGTGATAGGTTGTTACAGGCCCCCTACAGCTAAGACAGATATCCTAAATCCTAACCTACCTGTCTAAATTTGCTAATGATAATAACAATGAGACCTTATTATGGAAGACTTAAAACTTAGACTAGCTGACACCAAGGTAAAATGATTTAAAGTTACTATGTGATGAGTTCAGATTTAGTCAGCTAATTCTAGAGCCCACCAGAGTCAACCCAAAAATCCATTCTAATTTGTGTATCCTAGACATTATTCTTACTAACAGACCCCAGAAGATCACTGTTGCTACTACTGTACCTTTGAAAATGTTTTTAATGATCATAATGTGGTTGTTGTGTCAGAGAGATGAAACAGTGGTACAACAAGCCCTCATTTCTTTGCAGTGTTCATTCTCTCATTTTTACGTTCACTTGCGCACATGTGCAAGGAACATCTTGGGAGAATAGGACACTTTGGAGGTGTGACTGTCCTGTGCAATCCACTGCTCCGTTGAGCAGGCGTGGTGGTCCTGCACCAATGGATGCCGGTGTTGTGTATGACAGCAGTGGTCTTCACTTCAAAGAAAACCACCGCTGTGATCGGTGCTGGCAGCGCTCTGTATGAGCTGCCAAAACTGTTATAGCCGACGGGGTGCCCAATCCCCGTCGGTTTCAAGTCTGCCCCCCCCAGCTTTGGTGCCAGCGACCCCAGCGTGGCAAATCTTGTTTTGGCGGACGGGGTGCCCAATCCCCATCGGCTCCATGTCCCCCAACAGCTTTCTCTGCTGCCATGCTGGGAGCCCACCCCAGCATGGCAAACATCCCGCGTCATCTGAATAAAAAAAAAAACCTGTAAATAAGAAAACATTCCATCACTGTCTCCCCAACCCCCTCCCACAACCCGCACCCACCCACTGTGCACCCTGCCTCCCCACACACCCCTCACCCCATACTTACCTCCGGTCGGTCGGACGATCATCGTGGACGGGAACACGTCTGCACTCTTCAAAGCCGACCGTGAACTGAGGAAATGCCGGTAAGCTGTATAATGGGATAGATAGGGGTTTTCAACTTTATTGCATATTTCAGGCATTTTTGGAATTTTTGCACCAAATTTTCAACATGGGGTTTTTGGGACCCCTTCTCATGAATGCTGTCACTGTCATGGCATTATTCGGGCTCGAAGGGTGATTTCACAGTCACTGTGTGAAATCACCTTTCCAGAATGATTAACGAAACAACACTGCCAGTGTTCATAAGGTGGGCTCTCAAAAAGCCTATTTTGAAAATTTGGTGGAAAAATTCCTAAAAATGACCATTTTACGGGAGTGTTGCGCTGTTCCTACCGAGACGTAGTAAGTTCATTTAATTTTCAATATTTCCACCCAGATTTTCAACATTGCCATTTTACCATACCTCCTTATGAGCAGTACAGCTGTCATTTTTCACATCCTGCCCAAAACGTGTTTCCGCCCATGTAGCGCACAATGGCGCAGTTGGTGTGTGAAATCAATGTATGGGACAAATTAAGAAAATCACAGTGACACTGTTCATTAGCAGAGGTCTTAAAATGGCTATGTTGAAAATTTTGTGAAAAAATTCCTAAAAATGACTGTTTTACGAGCATGCGTTGCGCACTTCCTATGCACACTCATAGGTTTGCAAATTTTCAATATTTTCACTCCAGATTTTCAATATTGCCATTTTACCAAACCTCCTCATGAGCAGTACAGCTGTCATTTTTCACATCCTGCCCAAAACGTGTTTCCGCCCATGTAGCGCACAATGGTGCAGTTGGTGTTTGAAATCAATGTATGGGACACATTAAGAAAATCACAGTGACACTGTTCATTAGCAGAGGTCTTAAAATGGCTATGTTGAAAATTTGGTGAAAAAATTCCTAAAAATAACTGTTTTACAAGCATGCGTTACGCAGTTCCTACGCACGCTCATAAGTTTGTGAATTTTCAATATTTTCACTCCAGATTTTCAACATTGCCATTTTACCACACCTCCTTATGAGCAGTACAGCTGTCATTTTTCACATCCTGCCCAAAACGTGTTTCCGCTCATGTAGCGCACAATGGCGCAGTCGGTGTGTGAAATCAATGTATGGGACACATTAAGAAAATCACAGTGACACTGTTCATGAGCAGAGGTCTTAAAATGGCTATGTTGAAAATTTGGTGAAAAAATTCCTAAAATGACTGTTTCACGGCATGCGTTGCACAGTTCCTACGCATGCTCGTAAGTTTGCGAATTTTCAATATTTGCACTCCAATGACTTCCAAATACCTAAACAGCACATAGAAGCAAGCAACATTCGGCATTGACAAATGCTTGTTTTTACTTATATTTTTAATACTCCTCTCTGGTGCAGCCAATATCCTCCACGTCTTGCCCTCTCCCCCCACCCCAAACGCCTAATGCGCTTACCCCTCTGCCTTTCAACTCTGAGCTTTCCTGTGGCAGAGTACGGCCAAGCCTGACAAGCACCTGTAGAAGAGGGGGTTTGGGGGCATGGGAGGGAGAGAGGGAGGGAGAGAGGGGGAGAGGGGATATATATATATATATATATATGTATATTCAGGGATGTCCAAGACTTTGCCTTAGCATGTTTCTGTCCCTCCTACAATTTGTTTTTTGTGACTGAACAGTGGGTAACAGAGTTACAGACTTGCTGTTCTGCAGACAAAGTATTTTACACCAATACTGTTATGCTGCCTGCTTCAGTCAATAGAACCACTTGTGAAACTGTCTCCCTCATTTTACTTCTTTGTCACTGATTTTTTTAAGCCATGTCCAAGTGCCAAATACCACTGCAAATACCTGCAAGCGAACGTTCGGCATTGACAAATGCTTGTTGTAAACAAGAATATCTCCACCACCTAGCTGCCCTAAATGGGCAAGACTTTTACCTAGCTCCCTCAGTACATAAGGGCTGGGAGAACTCGGTGAAGCTCTGACCCTTATTAAATAAGAACCAGAACATAGTGAAGTTCTGATTAGTTCCAATTAGTTCTGATTTATTGACGAATATTTGAAAAAAATAAGAAAAAAATGCATAAAAGTGGCCAAAGTCAGTGACATTTGACACAGAGGCCCAAAGGAAATAATTTAATTGATCATTTGTATAAAAATTAAAGGGACATATTCATGTACAGTGGCAGACGTAGTTTGAAAGCCCATGAAAAGTTCTTTTAATTGAGGCATCGGTCATACCCATTGCTGGAAGCAGTCCAGAGATAGAGATGACTGAGTCTGTGCAATGTAAATACTACATTAGAGCTATTCTTAGAACCTTATGATGTCAGTGATGATCAAGCAGTGCTTAACTCAATGCAGTTAGGTGCTGTTTGATAGTATTGGGCTCTGCACGGTACATTTCAACAATGGTCTGTTCTGAGCTGTGTTAAAAAGGCAGATGAAGATGTTACAGTTACATCTTCTGAGTGACTTCCGAGACATGAAGCTGAACCAAGTGACTGTGGGAAAGTGCTGTTTAGCTGGTGGTGAAGAAGAACATTCGGCTGCAGTGGCTGAGGAGGAAGAGGGAGAAAATGCTGAGACAGTAGAGGATGGGCCACCTGAAGCTGTGGTCTGTCATGAAGAAGATTCTGAATGTGGTGTTGCTGTTGTACTCTGTTCTATGACAGCACGCACCTCGTCAATTATTTCTTGTTTGTTTATCTCAAAACAAGTGTCATCATCATCACTCAGTAGTTGCTCTGATTTGTATTGTGGGTCCAAGATTGTTGCTAAAATGTAGTACTCAAAATGGAGCATTTTACATAGTTTGTCATCTTCATCAACTTTTCTGATCATACGTCTCATTAGATCTTATTGCATTCTGGGGTGCAACCTGCATGTATCAGCAGAACCACTGGCAGCCTGTGTGATCATTGAATTGTCTTGCTTCTCTAACTTTTCCCTAATCAGATTCAATCTGAATTTTACAATTTTTGTTAGAGGTACCACCCAGCTGAGAGTTGCTGTGTTTGCACTAACCTCCCCAGTGATATCCTCAAATGGCTGAAGCAGTACAATGAGAAACTCCAGCATGGTCCAGTGTGGTGGAGTAATATAGACATCGGCATCACCAAGTTTATTTTCCAAGGTGTATTGCCTGATTGCTTTCTTTTGTTCCAGCAGCCTTTGGAACATATAATAGGTCAAATTTCATTGAGTAGAAATGTCTTGGATCAGTCTGTTCAAATATAAACTGTGCTCCTGCTGTATTTTTTCAAACAAGTGACAGGCTTTGCTTGAGTGACTGAAATGAGTGCATATTCTTTTAGCAGTGCTAACCGCCCTTCTACCTCAAATGGATCTCAGTTGGAGAGACCCAGAAACTCCCTAGCTGGTCTCTCCCACCACATGGGGGCTGGACACGACAGTCTTGAACCAAAACTGCTTAGCTTAGGGGCTCCCCTCCTCACCCATCTGGTCACTCATATCTTTAACTCTTCTCTTATCTCGGGAATCATCCCTGATGTATGGAAGGTTGCCAAGGTTGTCCCTGTTTACAAACAAGATTACCCCAAAGATATTAATAACTATCGCCCCATCGCCATACTCTCTGCTACCTGTAAGCTCCTTGAAAAGGCAGTTGCTTCACAACTCTCCCACTACCTCCAGGGTTATGCTGTTCTCACCCCTGCTCAGCATGGCTTCAGAAAAAGGGCACAGTACATTGACTGCACTTGCCGTGGTTACCTCTGAGATCAGGTCCGTGACTGACCAAGGCAAAGTGACAGGTGCCATGTTCATTGATCTCTCAAAGGCCTTCGATCGGGTTGACCATTCCCTCCTCCACTCCACTTTGCATTCTCTTGGATTCTCCCACCGAGCCCTTGCCTGGTTCTCCAACTACCTTGTAGGTAGGCAGCAATACACCTGCTTCAATTGCACCCTCTCTGCCCTCTCTCCAGTTAACTGTGGAGTCCCCAAGGGATCCATCCTTGTATCCATTCTATTTTCCCCATTCATTAATGAACTGACCTCCGTCACAACCCATGGGCACCCAACCCTATGCGCAGATGACCTCCTCATACTGTCCAGTTCACAGGATATCACTATCATCAACTCCCGACTTAACTCTGACTTCAATCTAATCCAGAACTGGCTTGAGGGCCAAAAGCTTACCGTCAACCTGATGAAGACCCAGGCCATGCTGTTCGGCTATGTGGCCAAAACCTCTTCCTGCCTGGCACCTCTAACTATCTATGGAGCAAATGGCTCCCTACTGCCAGTCATTGACTCCGTCAAGTACCTAGGAGTTATCCTTGATCCACAACTGGATCTCAACACTCATCTTCAGAATGTTTGTAAAGCCATGAATGGCAAGCTCGGCCTTGCCTACAGAGCCAAAGATTGCCTTACCTCAGCTGCTCGGCTCACCATAGCCAGGGGGACACTCCTTCCCACATTTTGTTATGGGCTCTTTGCCTTTGCCCCAGTCCTGAACTCCAGCCTTGCAAAATGGGACACTGCATATAACAATATATGCCACTTTGCACTCTCTGCCGCTCGCTTTACACATCGTTGTGAGCTCTACTCACGGCTGGAGTGACTCCCCCCGAAAGTACCATGCCTTTGTTCTTGGCAACTTCATAGATAACATAGTTAGAATGGCCACTCCCTCTGCACTCACCCTTCCCCTTAAACATGTAACCCCTGCCTACCACTTAAGATCCAGTGCAGCACAGGTCCACTTGGTTCCTAAGACCCACATCCTCACAGGTGACTGGGACTTCTCTGTCCATGCGCCAAGACTGTGGAACTCCCTTCCTGCCCTAGCTCGTGCCTCTCCCTCCCATCCCTGCTTCAAAACATCCCTATGGAGCTTCCTCAAATCTGCCTCTGCCTGTCTATGTACCACATAGTCCCAACGTATTTCTCTCCCTCACCCTGTTTCACTGAGGGAGTTGTCCTGTGAGCAGTTTCACAGGCCAATGTTAAATCTCTGCTGTTAACCAGCATAAGGCACTTTTTTTTTATTTAGTTGTTTAACCAGGTATAGCACACTAAGCTGGAAGCTTTTTTACAGGAGCGACCTGGGAGCACAAGGAGGTTAAGTGACTTGCTCAGGGTCACACAGTATGCAAGTGGAAGCTGTGGGATTCAAACCCAGGTCTGGTCTGCTGGATGTCACCAGATTTGCAGCTCAGAGCCTTAGACCACTGCGCTATACTGCCTCATTACCTCCCTCCTGTTGGAGAGGGGATCTTGTCATATCTGTACCTGCCTCTTTTCTGCTTTATTTTTTCTTTCCATTCTCTCTCATTATAAACGCTCATGTCATGCAAATACATACTTGTACATTCGATAATTTTGATGTTATTCTCTTTTGTGTAGTTATTTGATGTTATCCTACCTCTCAATGCTGTTATGTGACTTGTTGCTATACTGCTTACCTGACTATTTTAAAGCCTGTTGTACTATAAGCTGTACCACCCACTTGTTGGAGCCTGTGGGTCCTGTATGTTACCTCGACTCTGTATTATGCACTCTGTAACCCTCCTGGGTCGCACCTGAAAATAGGCACTTGGATGTCTAGAGTGCTTACCTGGTTAACAAAAGCAAATAAATAAATAAACAATAGCCTTAATCTCCCTATCATCATCAAGAAAACTGTGACTTATTAAATTTAAGCAATGCACAAATCAGTGGCTGTGAACAAAGCTCCCCCTACAAGGCCTTCCTCATGTTGGATCCATTATTTGCAAATATAAAAGCTAACTGGCAGTCCCTGTGAAGTGAGCCATTGCTGTATCAGTTTTTGGAGCTCTTCACTGATATTGTATGAGGTATGTTCAGATGGAAAATAAAATATTCTTAGAACAGCAAAGTGCAATGCTTCACTGACCCCCAGTCCCATGTGAATTATCGAAACATGCCCAATGTTCCATGACAGACATGAAGGGTTCAGGCTGTCAGCTTGTCCAGATATCTTTTGTGAGATGCACCACCCTCCCAACAGCACTACACAAGACGCGTCTTAATTTTTTACATACAACATCGTAAATATCTGGAATCCCTGTTGTTGAGAAGTATTTCTGTCATGGTATACTATATCGATGTTTGAGGTACTCAAGCAGCCACCTGAATCCTATATGTTCAACCACGTTATGTGGTAGCAAATCAATGGCTATCATTTCTGAAATTTATTTGGTTATTGTAACAGCAACAGGGTGATTCAAGGCATATTTGGCTTAACACTCAAATGTTTCTGAGATGGTAAACTGTCTCCTTGAAGGAGGAGGAAGGCTTTTGAACACATGGTCTCTTTCAGTAACAGTAGGAGGAGTCCTTTGAAATGGAGGAAGTGGTAGTGGAGGTGTTTCAGTAATGGTGCCGGGGCTGTCACTGCTTTCATCTATGGGAGTTACCCTTGAGTGTAGGGAGGTATCACTGTCACTTTCTCTTTGAGACAGGTTTACTGGAGGGGATGGAAATTGCAAATGAGGAAGAAACAGACATAAATGTTTTGGTTGTGTAGGGGGGAGGCAAGGGCAGCAGACTGTCAAAATAAATCTTTGACTTGTGCCATCCAGAAGGGAGAGAGACAGAGAGAGAGAGACTGCATGGGGGCCCATGAGAAGTGTTACAGTCCCAAAAATCCCAAATGAATGTATTTTTCCTGGCTTCGGTGTGATTGTGTGTACAGGGCAAGGGCAGCAGGCTGGCAAAATAAATCTTTGACTTGTGCCATCCAGTCAAGATCACTTGTTAATGTTTATTCATGATTTCATGTATTAAAAAAATAAATACTGTTTGGACAAACAACATACAAGTTGATGCACCTGTGCTGGTGGCTATGGGTGGCCCAGGGGATAAAATCTGACTTTGTGACTCGTAGCAGGCTGTTTACACTACAACATAAGTAAAGTACAACTACTGCACACACACAAGTGTCATCATCATCATCACTCATTCCCCGTTATTCCTCCTTATTATCATTAGTTTTATAGTATATCACATTACATTACGTATAAGCATTAACTGACCCTCACTGTGGGACTGTGCTGTGTGCGGCTATGCACCAGATGTGTCTGCATCTCCAATTCAAATTCTGAAGCATACTTAACAGCTGCTGAATTTGGTCACTTAACAGTAACTGTATTTAAGAGTCAGTCAGGTAATCTTGGAAAGAAGTGGTGGTGGACTGCTATGCTGTTGGTGTGCTGTGTACAGTCATGAGTCATGACAGTAAATTTATCCCTGGCCTGTGGGTGTGGATGGGAGTCATCAGAAGGACATTACATTAGTTAGAGGGATCTTTTTTACAGGTTAGAGTACTAAGAAAAAATGGATCAAAGTGTTGATGAGGCACATTCTAGTTCCTCTTTATCTTCTCTATACATATATATATATTCTTTATCTTCTTTATCTTCTTTAGAGACAGCTGGTGAGACCCCATTTGGAGTACTGTGTGCAGTTCTGGAGACCTAATCTCCACAAAGACATAGACAGGATGGAAGCTGTCCAGAGGAGGGCAACTAAAATGGTGCAGGGTCTGCACTGGGAGACATATGAAGAGAGACTTAAGGAGCTTAATATGTATAGCCTCGAGGAAAGGAGGGAGAGGGGGGACATGACAGAAACTTTCAAGTACCTCAAGGGAATCAACAAAGTCCAAGAGGGTCGCATCTTTCAAAAAAAGAGGTGTGCAAGAACAAGAGGGCACAATTTGAAGATAGAGGGCGGCTCAGAGGTAATTTAAGGAAGTATTTTTTCACAGAGGGTTGTGGATGCATGGAACGGCCTTCCGGAGGAGGTTGTGGAGTCAAAATCAGTGGTGGAATTCAAGCATGCATGGGATAGTCATAAGGCAATTCTAGGGGGTGGGGGTAGGAAGAAGTAGGCTGCTGGTTAACTAGGATCTGCAGCTTATCCAGTAGGCAGGGAAATGGGCAGACTGGGTGGGCCAAGCGGTCCTTATCTGCCGTCCAATTCTATGTTTCTATGTTTCTGTATTATTATCTACCCTAACCAGCACCTCCTTGCCAATGCTCATTGCTCAATGGAGCTTTTTTCATGGTAAAACAAATACATACAAATGCAAGTTCCTTTTGCATAGCCTGTAACACTACATGTTGACTCTTTAAACAGTTTAGTTCCTTCCAGTTTTAGTAGAATTTGATTACTATAGGTATCCTTTTCTTCCTCTAGCCCTCACTTATCCAGCAGTTCAGCATCTTTCCAGGTGTACATTTCTATATTTTTGAATGGGGTGCTTCTTTTTGGCTGAATCTAGAGCTATCAGTTGCATTGCCAGTCCAAAAATGTCATGCAGCAATCTCCTGCACACAAATCAATTGAAGCCAATGTCTTTCCCATTGTAGGGAATTCAATACTTGAAAATGTAAAGAACCTCAGCAACCTGCAGCCCATCAAGGGGATGTTCTAATATCTGAAAAAAACCTTATGATTGCTAATGCATATTCCTCCTCATCCTATATACAGTGATGCTCCCTCCCTTACTTTGTCCTCAACTAGTTCATCCCTTCTTCCAGTCCTCAGACACAAAATAGTGCTTCTGATCATTCCATTGCTTAAACCTTTTTATTATTTATTTATTTATTTATTTATTTATTTATTTATTTATTTCAGTTTGGGATTAATACCTTTGGGTCAGTGACTCGTTTCCAAAGGTTCCACGTCAATTGTTTAAAACAGACATATCAGTATAAAATACAGGGTTAAAAGTAAAAGGAACATTGAAACATATACACAACCAGTAATAGAAAAAGTTTGGGGTATTACACATCAATTTAATACTTAATTACACAAGCTTGATTCAAGAAAAGAGAAGGGGGGTCAGCCAAAAGGTGGCATCATCAGAGGAGGGGTGGGGAGTGTTCAGCCATGGGGAGACATCATTAATTATAGGGGGGTAAGGGTAAGGGGGTCCAGGGGAAGGTGATATTTAGTGGAGTGATAATTGAGGAAAGGGGTAGGTACTGGGAGACTGTAGGCTGAGGTATTACCACATTAGCACCAACAAATGCAGGTAATTTTTGAGCCAAGGAAGGTTCTGAGCCCAGTTTTAAAAGTACTAATCTTGGGTGATTCAGAGAGGTCAGTTGGTAGTTCATTGTACCACTTCGGTCCGTGATACAGGATGGAGTTTTGGGCAAGTTTTATCCTTTTGAAGGGAATCATCATCCTGTCAGTGGCCATACTTTGGGTCGATTTCATAGGGACAGCCAGCCTAAAGTAGCCTCCCAGTGTGAAGGCGACAGGACCAGCAACACCTTTTTTAGAAGCAGGCAGGTTTGATACTGCCCTCGAAGGCTGAGTGGGAGCCACCTAGTGTCTTTGTAGAGCCTGCAGGTATGAGTGTCAAAGGCAGCCCCCAGAGCGAGTCAGCAGGCTTTATTGAGGAGTGTGCTGATCCTGTTTAGGGCTGTTTTAGTGCCCACCCCATAAATAGGCAAGCCATAGTCTATGGTAGACAGTATTGAACTACTGGTGGTTAGTTTGAGAGTATCAGGAGCCTCTGAGTGTCTATGATGGTAAAGCACACCCAGCTTGGCATTTGCAGTCTTGATAACAGAGTCTACGTGGCTTGAAAAGATGAGGGTGTCATCAAATGTGATGCCAAGATATTTGAACTTGGTTACTTGGTCTAGAAACTCGCCCTAATGGTTATGTATCAGCAGTGACAGGTATTTCTTTTAGCTTTGGGAAGTGGTGAAGAGCATACTCTTAGTTTTTAAGACGTTTAACAGTAGTTTGTTTTCTGTGAACCACGATTCAAGTTGAAGGAAGCTGCTTTGGAGATCTGTTGTGATGGAGTGGAGGTCTTTACCACCGACTGATATTACTGCATCATCGGCATAGAGAACTGCGCTTGCTGAGCATGCTGTAGGTGCAGAGTTGATGAAAAGGCTAAAGAGTAGAGGGCCAAGGATTGACCCCTGCGGGACCCCCAGGGTCACCTCTTTAGCTGCAGATAGGGTATCTCTATTTTGACTCATTGTGTCCTGTTGGTGAGGTAGCTGCCAAACTAATTTACCATCTCCAGGGATAGACCTGTGAATAGAAGGTGGCTTAGGAGGAGGTTGTGATTTACAGAGTCAAAGGCCTTCGTAAGGCCAATGAAGACTGAACCAACTGCATGCCTGTTGTCCAAGGCATCATGTAAGTGGGATGAGTAGTCCACTAGTGCGGTGAGTGTGGAGTGCTTTTTTCAGAAGCCATGCTGCTGTGAGCAGAGTAGATTATGTTTCTCTAAGTATTCCGTAAGTTGCTCAGAGACCATTCTTTCGAGTGCTTTATATAGGGGAGGGAGGATGGAGATGGGTCTATAGTTGGACGTTTGTGTCTTGTCCCCTACTTTAAAGACAGTGTGAAGTTTGCTGACTTCATAAATCTGGGAGCACTCCCAATTTAAAAGAGGCATTGAAAACCATGGTAAGAGTACCAGAGAGTTCATTGAGGAGAAGACCAACCAGCTTCATGTCAAGCATATCTGCTCCCATCCTGGTCTTGCCAAGGGCCCTTTAGTGTGTTTAATTGTTTCGGCCTTGGTGACACATCAAAGTGAAAAATGGTGATACCTCTTTTATTAGTGGGTCGTGAGGGGCAGTTTGTCATTGTTGTGCCTGCGTATCTATGAAATAGTCACTGGAGAGTACACTTGAGAGGTCAGTGAAGGCATTGTTGAGCTCATTGGCAATATCGATGGGATCCTGCAAGGGCCCCTTTGAGGTCACAAGAAGGTCAGGTGGAGCCTTAGTGGCCTTGTCTGTCAGGGTTTTCAAGGTCCCCCAAAAGTCTCTGCCAGATCCCCATGTTTTATTAAGTAGATCCTTGTAAAAGGAGGCTTTGGCCTGTCAGATGAGTTTGGTGCAAGCATTTCTGGCTGCCTTGTAGATGTTTATTGCAGCAGGTGTTCCAGTTACCTTTGCTGTATGCCAAAGATTGTCTCTGTTCCTCATGAGTCCTATTAGGGCTTTGGAAAGCCAAGTATTGGTTGTTCCCCTAATTGTTTTAATTCTATATGGTGCAAAAATATTGCAAGCTCGGTTGAAGACCATTGTGAAGTAGTTAATAGCCTCATTACCATCAATATTGCTTGCCAATGGAGACCAATCCATATGTGTCGTGTACAGCTTAAAGTGCTCGAGTAGCCCTAGCCTCAAACAGTGGTTTTTGCATACCTTAGGTGGGCTTTTTATGAAATTGTTTGACCAGGTACACTTCACAGTGGAGTGGTCACTGAGGCTGTCAGGCAGGACAGCAACGTCAGTTATATGCTCCGGGTGAGTGTTCAGAAGCCAGTCTATGAGAGAACTGCTCCCTGTTTTGTAGTTCATCCTGGTGTCAGTAGTGACCATCTGTGCTAGGAAAAGGCTGGTTATTAGATCCTTGAGTTTAGCATCCTTCTGTGAGTGCCAGTTAATACTGAAGTCACCCACAATTATCTTCTCCCAATGGTTCCCTAGCTACTCTTGGTTAGCTATGACAAGGTTTAGCCCAGTGGGTTGGTGCCCTGGAGGTATAAATACTGTGGAGAGCAGCAGTACTTTATTCTGTGGTCCTATATTTAATTTGAGGTTCAGTATTTGGGCCTCTTTTGTGATAAGACTGTGGTCAAGGACCTGCGCTTTTATTCCTGTTTTTGTGTATATTAGGCAACCACCACCACGTTTTCCAATCCTATCTCACCTGAAGAAGTTGTAGCCTTTGAGGGATATGGACGCATCTAGTGACTTAGGGGAAAGCCAGGTTTCTGTGAGTGCAATAATGTCTGGATTAGTCACCTGCACCCAGGCCTGGAATTGTGGGAACTTGGCGAGGAGACTGTTGATATTTAACGACACAATAGTGAGTAGGCCTTTTGGCTTAGGTAAACTAGTGCAAGGAGGTCCAGGGTTAGGGTATACATTCCCTGATATTAGTAGGAGCAACAGTATGAGACAGCGAAGAAACTGACATAAAGCAACCAGTTGGTATCAGGAGCGATGTTTCCTCGAGTGTATTGCTTTAGAGATGGGAGTTAACTGTAGGTGGAGGTTGATCAGGGTAGCTAGTAGAAATTTGCAGATGTATTTCCTCAGTAATTCATATGCAGTAGCCAGGTGGAGGGGAGGGTAAGCTTGTCCGTAACCTACTACCATCAAGAAGGTACTGATGTTAACAAGTAAATGTGTAATGGTTTTTGATTGTACTTTTTATAACTTTTTCTTTAGCTATATTTGTAACCCTTTACAATTGCAGCCTTCATGTAGTGTCTCTGCTGTTGCAACTGTCCCCCAGGGCTTGCTTGAAAAATTGGTGTCTTACCTAAATGAGGCTAGCCTGGTGTGCAAAAATCTAAATACATTTAAAGAATTATGTCCAGTTTAATGATTAAATAACAATAAGGCACTATGCTGGTGTGGTGACACTGAAACCTTGTGCCTTAACCACTCATAATGAAAACACTCTTGGCATGTACACATCGCAAGTACTGCACTGAAGGATGGTGATGCCATGCAAATATACAGTCAAGCATGGTTAATCAGTAAACATTTGTTTTTGCTCATTTTAAGTAATCAAATATACAAGAAACCAGACAACGCCCAAAGAATGTACTGTGCAGTGTATGGTAGAATGCGGCTGTGTATGTAAATCCATAGACCGCATAAAGTCATTCTGCTGCAGTAGTGACATCCTCACTAATGCAGAACGACTTTTCATTATGCGTTATTGGACTCTGTCAGCATCTGTGATTTGTCTGTTGCTGTGTGAGAGTCGTTTCGCGTGTGCTGGGTCGCGGCAGTTGTCGATCCTGTGCGGTTGGCAGAGTGGATCAAAAATGTGAAAAATGGAGTGATTTTTTATTTTTATTTTACGTGTCATCTGAAGACATTGGATTCGGGACCCACCATACACTATACAGAACAGTGTATGGGTAACCCATAAACTACTCGACTTATCTTCATCCTCATGGATACAATGCTGACTTAGGGACCTCTCGAGCTTTGCTCTCGAGGTCATCAGTCAGCATTGTATCCACTCAATGGAAGAATAGCCTTGTAGTGTATGGCTACCCATACACTATCCTATATTTTTTGTTACTTTAAGCATACTGTAAGCATGAGGTCTAGGATAGGATCTCTGGAGCCTGAACAATTTGTGTCAGTCAGTTGGGGGCAATGTTACAGAGATGCTAAAATGCCGACATTTACCCAGTTTAAGAGGTTTTTTTGCTCACCTGTAACTAAAACAGTTTTTTAAACCTAAAACTCACATAGTTTGATAGAGTTTGGCCCAAGGTACAAACTTGCGCAAGGCTGGCATTTTTAACTATATAGTTTTTAAAATATAAGTTAAAAAGTGTGCCATGCCATTTTCTGAACATCCTCAGTTCAAAAAATTAATGCAGTAAGTATAGCTGGATTTTAGTGTTAGGAGTCAGAGTGAAAGTAATTTTCTTCAAACTGCCAGCCAGCTGAGAAAAGTAGTGTGAAAGAAATGGCGTGGCAATATAGGCCCAAAATGATGATAAGGACTTTCATACAATGTAGGTGAAAGTCAAACATTATAGATACATTATGTATTTTAGACACTAAAGCATTTAAAATTAAGATAAATAATTGTTCTTTAATTTAGCAATTTATCTCCAGTTTTGGCAGGTCACAAAGGAACCTTTAAGTAGTGGGAAACAGCGGGAAGAATTCCTCATGACATCACAGTGGCCTCTGCTGCACTCAAAATAGAGCAGTGAAATCCAACAGAAACAATTAAATCTTCACAAAAAGAATGAATTTAAAAACAATACAATTCAAAATACATTGCATATGTTGGACACACAATACCACATTATGACAAATAGTACTAAGTGAAAACAAAAAAATACCATCAAGTTCCAGGAGGTGGAAGAACTACTTGACCCAAAATAAATCTAACATAAATATTTGTATATATTTAAACATGTTAATTTTAAGTCTTAAACATATTTTTTTTACAATAAATAAACAATCTTATAAGTGCAGTAACACATTCCAGGGTATGCATTATGCTAGACTGATACACTTCCCAGGTTAATCTAGCATCATAATGTACACCGTGCCATGTGCTACTGATTACATGAAATGTATTAAAATGCATCCTTTTAAGGTAGTGCAATGCAAAGGCATAATATTCAACACTACCACTAAAGGATGGGAAGGGGTTCTAGCTTAACTCCGTGGAGCCTGAAGGGCTGTCCTTTCTATTTCCTTGTTCAGTGCTCAACCCCTGTGCTCTGATGTTTGATGACAAATATGTTTGTAGAGCACTTCAGTAGGAGCTAGAAGCTGAAATGAAGTGGAAGGGATCAGGGATCAGCGGAAGGAAATGCAACATCATGAAATATAAGAAATATAGTTTCGCAGAAACACAATAAAAAACACTACAGTATATCATACACAGGAGATTGTACATTAGTCATGCACAGTAACCAGTGCTTACTAGTATCAGTATTAGCTGAAGTAACTGGCAGCCAGACAGTTAATTAAACAGATGGGAACAGATGTTAATTAGAAAGAAAGATTAGGAATTGGAGCAAAGGGCAAAAAGAGAAGTGTGTAGTGAAATTTAAAGAGAGTGGGTGAGATAATTAGAAATGCGTATACTGATCCAGATGGTAGGGGCTCCAGAAGCAAAGGCTCGAACAACTGTTACCAACAGTGTGTAGATTAGTGGATGGGACAACGAGAAGGCCACTGTTAGAGGAAAGGAGAGGAGAATACCAGAGGATGTCATGGTAAAAGGGGAGATAAGACCAATGAGTCCATGCCCTGAGTTGCTTTCTGACAGTAAACAAGATTTGTTAACTAGTAACATTGTAATGTGCTAACAGAAGGTACTGGTGGTTCCCACCTCTACTGTTGCGTAGCCACAGTGACTATATCAAAATATTATGAAATATATTTGTGGTGCTCTACATAAAACCAGTAACAAGAAAGAGTTCCCTTCTGACTGAAATTCTTCCCATATTACACCATTATTGGAGTTCAAGTACTCTAGACAGCTCCGGTAATGATCAAAAAGCCACTCTACTGTGTTCTTGATCATGAAGTGCAGGAATAAATTTGTAGATACTGCACTAGCTGTCTAATAATCTCATAAACTCAGCTTAAATTGGGCTACTAATTGCCATGTATGTTTCAGTGGCATACTCCGTTTTGTCAGCTGCTGACTTCTTTGCAGCAATGACCCTCTGAATTGCAAATGCAAAGTGCAGTGTGCATCCTTAAGTAAGAGGAGTTTGAAGAGGCAGCTCTAAGAATTTGGAAGAAATTACTGTGCAGATATGCTCTTGCTGATGTATTAGCCTCAAAATGCCCTGACTGACACTCTGTAGTCAGGTTTGCTATATGTAGATTGTATTTTTAGGCTGGCACCCCACCAAAGGAATGAACATACTGTAGCTTTTTGCACAAATTGTATGTTAAAGATTTTGTGAACCTGTGACAGAAAATTCACAGTCATGGTTTTCAAGTTCAAAGATTTTATAGAGCAGCTAAATATAGCCATTACAAGTATACACACGATTACAGAATTATAAACAAAAATACAGAAATGCCAGCATCTACTACTATACATTCACAGTCATGGTTCTAAAATTACACAATCAGAAATCTTGGCTGGAAGTTCAAAGCCCCTGAAATTCCTATGGGTGTGGAAAACAACTGGCACAAGTGGGTCTCCACTTGCGGAGTTGCAGTTTCTCCCGCAGCAGCGGTATTTTTAAAGGGGGAGCTGGTTTACGATCAGCTCCACAATTTACCACAGCATGCCTGGCAGGACAAAGCATGACATCCCCTGCAGCTGTGCTAGCTGAAAATATCAAACTCTGCAGGTGAGGAGATCTTGGCCTGCATCGTCAGCTGCAGAGTGGGACTTAGTCCCTGATGGTTTTGAAAATCGAGCCCCTTGTCATCACAAATGGTTCAAAATTGCTCATTCTACAACAAGCTGGGTCATTGCACAAAAAGACAAAGTAATTCTAATACAAAATACCTGCCAGTTTATTTATTTATTTTGTAACTGGGTAGGTGCACAGGGCCTAGTGTTTACCTGCTTTTTAGCATGGCCTGAGCCACATGACAAGCAATGTTACACACAGAGTTAAGGCACGTAGTAAAAAGATTACAAGGCTTATTGATAGTGCTGAATAAGCAAATAGAACTCAAAAAGACAGTGCAAAACTGGGATAAGTTGCAAGTTCATAGTGTGAGGTATGGGACCAGGACCATTTAAGCAGCAAATAGTGCCCATGCAAGGACAATGCTGCAAATTATAGACCAGACTCATGAATAAATACATACCAATACTAAGACATAATACATTAGGGAGACTAGAGTTGGGTGCAAGGAGGAGAACCCCCATCATATGGTTGGAAAGCAGCAGCACCATTACCTGTCTGTAAGGGTGTCAGAAACAAAGATAATTTTAAGATTTTGCAAGTTAAATTCAAAGCATTCAGAATCTGAAATAAAAGAGGCCCCACCTTGTATAGAGCTTACTTTGACTTATTTGTAAAAAATGTTTAACCAGAAAAGGCATACAAAGCTTATGTCCTGGGGGATGGGTTACATGGACCTGTTTTATTGATGGGGGAATGTGGGCCATGACACTGAGGAAATTACCCTGTTCTGCAGTACGGAAAACCTTTGCCATTTTGGCAAGCTGCTAATATGGCAGACAAAGTGGATGGATGTGTTGTTGCTGTGGGTGTAGGGGAGAGGGCTTCCACTCCTTCCTTTGGGTCTGCAAACTGGGACAATATCACAGGATATGAAACAGCAGTCTTTGGAGCAGAGGAAAGGAAGGTTAAAATGGCTGGCAGTTCTTTGCAAATGCCACAAAAGCCTTTTAAAGTCTGCAGGTTTCAGCAGCCTGATGGAGAGGTGTTGACGACATATAAAGGAAGACAGTCGTCATCCAGAATGGCAATAATGAGCCTCTGACTCAGCATAAGAGCAGTCTGTACCAAAGTCTGTTCCCACTGCGGAGTCTGGTCGTTGGAGAAAGCCATACTTGCAGCCAGGTGTGTTAAGGCTCCTGATGGCATTTCCTGGCTCCCTGCTCCCATGCTGAACTCTCTGAATGCTGGCTCAGCGCAAAAAAAAGAGGGAACTTGGGGGGGGAAAACTGTAAGTAACTCTTAACCGGTTATGTGTGATTGTAACACCATAAAACTAGACCAGAAGCTGATTCTGTTCCTTCCTCTCCCACTGCACCTCCTCGTTCTACAGCATATGAGCTGACCAAGTGTGGGTTGGGATGAGGTTTCTGTGCACAGGTCTGATGAAGGCTTGGAAAATTGATAAAGACTTGGAAGACTCTAATGACCCCAATAAAACTGCTGTGTTGCTTTTTTATAATAATATTGATATTTCCACTGTGCCCCCCCTTGCTTCTTTCCACAAGCACCTGAAGAAGTTGAACCACAGCAGGAGGACGATGTCCCACATTCTGAAACTGAACTTTCCTCCTATGAACATTCCAACGCTGATACTATATACCCTGAACTGCCTAGGAGGCAATTCACCATAGCTGATTTATTTTCCTCTCAAGGTGAACCTGCACAGCAGCAAAATGCCATACATGTAAAGTGCAGTGGGGGACTTGAAGTGCCCCTAGACAGAACTTGTGTTATCCAGAAATTACTAAATAATCCTTTCGTGTTTTTTTTTTTTTTTTTTTGCCTATGACATGTATGCTACCATATATGTGTCTAGTTGCATGATGTATAATGTTAGATTCAAGACTGTAAAATCATCTGAATGACTCTAGATTAAGTACAATAAGCTGCAGAACTCTGAGCTATCATCCTCTTTTATGGCCATCCCTCTGTTCAAACCTGCCATTAAAACAATACTATCCTCTTTAGGAATGAGGAGGTTGAAGTTTCTGACATTTTATACTGCTTACTCCAGTGCTGTGAACTTTTGGGTCTTCCCATTGCCAGAACTGATTCTGAACAGGTTTGGACAATGGGGTAGAAATATAAGGCTAAACTAAGACAAACAAAAATGGCTATTTGTCATTTGTTAGGTAGCTTTTTCCTGGGCAGGGAAGGGGGTATGTGCTTTCACCTCAGTCAGCCACATGCTTGCCATAAATGTGGTTCCTAGTCACATTTGAGGTCTGTCTGTGACACTGATAGGTCCAAAATGTACCTGGAGTACAGGCATTTTACCTACACATGCCTGAATTCCATAAACTGTAATCTGTGTGAGGATGTGAGGAACAGGGGCGCGCTTATAGGCAGTGCCCCTGGGTCTCACACGACAGAGCAGATGACCTTTGCCAGGAAGAATTCAGAGTCAAAGTCCAGGCTCAGGGATTGGCTAGAGCTTCATCTAGAAGGGAAGCTGAAAGGCAACAAGCAATAGATACCCCAGACAGCCAAAAAATCCTGCCCCTGCTTTATAGCCTCCTGTTATGACAGTACGTCTCACCCTCCCCCCCCCAAGTTCCTGGTTCTTCAATCGGACATCACTGATTTCATGATTATTGACTCACAACCACCTACTGCTCAGACTGTTGTTCAAGAGGATGCATAGACAGCTCCTTGCAAAGGCCAAAGTCAGATGTCAACTTTCTGAAGGTGTACGGAGCCTGAGAAGAACTAATGTTCTGCATGTAAGATGATGTTCCCTCCCCCCACTTTGGAGGAGGACATGGAGGTTGTGACCACAGAAAAAAAGAGGGAGACATAGAAAACTGAAATTGAAACCTTCTATGCTCCTGAAACCTCAATAAAGAGTATTCTGCCCTGGCTTGTGGGTGACAGTAGCGTGACATGGAGGATGAGGAAGATGAGTCAGAGGTGTCCTCCATCTCCTCCTCTTTCCGTGACACATCCTCTGACTGTAAGGATTCCCTTTCAGAAACATCTGTCCCTAAGACAAGCCGGAGATGTATAAGGTCTCAGACCTGACAAGTAAAGGAAAAAAAGAGTTCAGCATTTGCAAATGCAATGCTGGGCTCTGTGTTTCTCAACAGTCTGCCCCATGGTGACTTAATACAAAGTTTCTGGACTTACCTGAAATGACAGAAATGTGCCATGATTTGTTTAAAGACAGACTTTCCGCTCTGGCTACATATGATGATTTTTTGCAATCGTGTGAGGATTCTGAATACAGTTTCAAATATCTATTTCATCCCACAGCAAAAAAGATTTGCACAGCTAAATACATAAAATATTTATTTATGCAATCTTAGCGGCATAAATTAATTTCGTGTATGCATGAACAAGATATTGATTTGCTAAAATCTGAAATGAAAACTTTTCAGTATGAAAGGGTCATGTCTTTGGAGCAAGAATTGAGGTTTGAGATTCAAGGTCATTCTCAACACTTGGATAAATTCACCAGTTGCCAGGATAGAGTTAATAAATGGGAAATAACAGTTTAGTAGCAGATTCTGGGTCCCTGTTACATCTACTTGGGATGATGTTCTGAATATTGTTCAAGAACACGTCACAAACATATTTGGCACACCTGCTGAACAAGCATAGGATGCAACTGTAGGACAGGATTTTCAAATGGTGGCGCAGGGCTTGCGTCAAGCGCAGCGCCACAACACTTTGAATCTGGTGGTATGCCACAGGCATGTGCCACAGATGCATCTGAGTTTGGTACTTTGGAAGCAGTTGTGACACTTTACCCAGTTTACAGCAACTTACTCCAAATATTTGGTGCAAAAGGGTACTCGGGACTGATGTAAGCTAGACCAGCAAAAAGCTGTTCTAATTTACAGCAATCAGCGCATAGGATAGAAAATTTTGATTGCCGGCTGGGTGAATGCGACAAGCTCTGTGCACTATATGCATCATTTTGTTTAACAGTATCTTGCCCAAAAGTGTGATCCTTTTCGATGGCCTTGGCCTTTTCTGATTTAGTTATTTAAAAGGACAATGTCAGTTTTTAGGCAGAATTGTTTTATTCCTATCAAAATGGTGCATGCAGCCATCTATATGCCTGTATATGGCATGTACTGTATGACACATACACTACCAGACTGCCATACAATATGCAATTACTGGACTTTTTCTATAATATTGACTATTTCAGTAGACCTACCTTTATCCCATCCATCTGATGCTCAAGCATGTTCACACGCTGCACCATGGTGCAGTAACACCCATAAATTCATTCCTGGATAAGTTTTTCAATTTTTATGCTATATCAGTAAAATTCTGTTTCTAATAGTAGAGTGAGAGCTGGACTTGCAAAAGTAAGTCACTTTGTAAAATGAGCAGTATAACATAGTTAAATCACTGTCTGAACATTAAAGCTGTGGCTCTGAGCATGTGCATCAGCAGGATGATTGTGAGAATATCTTGCAAAGTAAGTTACTTTTTCACGTCCAGCTCACACTCCAGTATTATAACAAGGCACAGAAATGGCTGCAGGCACCTTTCTTAAAAGGGTAAAAATTGTGCCCAAAAGCTGACAGTGTCACTTTAGAAAAGGAGATAGGTCAGATCTTGAAAACAGGAGATCATTGTGTCTGTTCAATAAAGACCAAACGTTCTGACTGAAATTCTCACTAATAGACTGGTGGGCATTGCCCCAATGGGCCTTGCTCCCACACAGACATATGCAATACAACAAAGATACATTTATGATAACATGTTATGTGAACTATTTGAATGAGGTAGAAGGTTTACTATCAGGCTGTCTCTTGTCAGTTGATCAACAGAAAGCTTTTGACCAGGATCCCCATAGGTATTTATTGAATGTACTTAGCCTGTATGGGATTCTTGAGATTTTTGTTGAGTGGATAGCACTCTTGCATGATTGCTCATATGTTTTCCCCATGTGAATTCTGGTACAGGGATTCTGATTCAAGTTAGACAAGGGATCTCCCAAAGCCCTCTGTTGTATGTTTTCTTCCCTAGAAACACAGAAACATAGAATTTTATGTCAGATAATGACCACTTGGCCACCACCCTATGACGCCTATCCTCCTACCAATTCCTTACCCAGTTTACCATGATTGGTCTCATTCCCAGGCTGCCCAGCTTGTTTACTAGTCTCCTATGTAGAACAGTGTCAAAGGCCTTACTCAGATCTAAGTAGGCCACATCCACCACTCCACTTCCCTGGTCATCCTGGACCCTCTTCTAATGATGCTACACTGTAATTAAGGATATACAGCTTATCCCTGGCACTACTGAACTAAAAACAATGACTTATGTCAATGATCTCTGAGTCAGCTTAAAAGATCCTGTGACCCTGTCCATGAGGCCTGGCAAACTTCTTCAGCAGCGGTAGGATATCTGATTAATTTTAATAAAAGTGTGGGTGTTCAGATTTGGACTGATGATGGATTTGAGGAGGCGAAGCAGATTTCTGGCATCAATACTGAGGCTTTCCCACTTAAAGTAATAAGTGTTTCCTTTGGACAAGCTAACCCAGCCACAGAAAATTTGTTAAGTTGCATTTACAAAGCTGAAGCAAAACTTCTTATCTGTAAAAATAAATGTATTTATTTATTTGAATTTGTTGACTGACTATGCCCACTGAGACATGATAGTCCCTTTTTCAGGGGCGACCTGGAATTAGTTACATACATTAAATGAAAAAAAAATCACATGTTTACAGGGCAGAGACATTAGACAATAACCACTGTAAGAAAAATATCAGCGGAGTAATTATATATACACGGTGGGATATTCAAAGGGGTTACGCATGGCGCAACAGTGTTGTGCCATGCGCAACCCACCGAGGCGCCCTGGCACGATATTCAAAGGGGTAGGTTGCTCCATACAATCCTGATGCACCGGGTGCACCAGTACGTGCAGTGCAAGTGCAGTGGTGGTGCCTACGTCTGCAGCACATCTCGACATTCAGCCAGAGACGTGCGGTGCTTATGCAGGCACAAACACACCTTGCACCACACAGTGGGGTGCAAAGATGTGCCCGTCAAAACCAGAAACAACTTGGGGGACACCTACAGACAGGCTGCCATATTGCTGGGTGCAACATGGTGGCTGCCTGCTGTGGGTGGCCACCCGACCTCCCGGGACACAGTCCGGACATCATGCCCCCCCCCATCGCCCGATCGCAGGCATAGTAATAATTAACCCTGGTGGTCCAGTGGTCCTGATCCCCTGCCCGATCATGGGCATAGCTATAATATAACCCTGGTGGTCCAGTGGGCAGCTATCCTCTGCCTGATCGCGGGCCTGTAGCATAACACATCCTGGTGGTCCAGTGGACCCGAACCCTTGTCTGATCATGGGTATATGATTATAATATCCCTGGTAGTTCATTGGACCTGATCTCCTGCCCGATCATATGCAAATGTAAATAAGATCACTGGAGGTCCATTGGTACCCCCTCCCACCCGCCCACTGAGCCCCACCAGCCTGCCAGCGGTCATCGACGGGTGGCAGCTCCCCACTGCAAGCCACCCAGCTGCCCTCCAACTGACAGCGTACAATACAGCTGTACTCCTATTGGTCCACTGCGTAGGCCAATGGGCGTGCAGACCATATTGTACTACACAATCCCGAAATGTGAATGAACCATACATAATGGCCTCATTTGCATGCTCATGGCTGAATATCTCTCTTGCTGCGCCTATTGCAACCACACTTGCACTGGCACAGCCCCCGCTCCACTGCTACCACTTGTTCTGTGCGCAGTGTGTGCGCCCTCAGTGCCATATTCAATGGTGCTGAGCCATGGTGCAGCACCTTTGAATATCGCCGGGACTATGCCCTGGCTTAACCAAATTGTGCTGTGCCCAGGCTTGCACCCCAGCCTGGCGCAGTCTGAATATCCCGCCCTTAATGTACAACAGATTAGTTACAGTCAGAGCACTGTGAAACATACATTCAGTAACCACTATCAGGATTACAAGTTACAGCAACACTTTGTTCATAAGAAAAGTCAGATGGCGGTCAGCCAGGCAAATCCCTGAGATATACCTTAGACAAAGATGCAACAGGTCAGCGTTTGCACCTGTTGCGGTTCACCCCAAGTATGTAGGCTTGGAGTCTTTTTTGAATTGTGTAAGAGTGGATCTGTTAAGAACTTCACAGGTAGTGAGTTCCATGGAGAAGGGGCAATGAATGAGAATCTCCTACCAGATGCTGACCGTATCCTATAGATGTCAAGTAATGGGATAGCTGTGGATTACAGGAGCCTCACATGTTGCTTAAACTTGATTATTCCCATAAGGCTAGGGGGTGTAATGTGTTTCACAAGCTTGAAGGTTAGGCAGTACATTGGATATTGTAGTCTTGCATCAAATGAGAGCCAGCTAAGGGCCACAAACACTCTGCAGCGGTGATCCCTTGAGTGGGCACCAACTACAAATCATCCAACACAGAGTGTTTTTAATTTGCACAGTTTGGAGTCATGAATGGTCTGTAGTACAAGGATCAATAGAAGAGTACAGGCATTAGGGTGCTGCTAGCAATGACTACGTGAGCCTCCCTAGAGAAATAGGGGAAATGCCTGGTGAGGAAGTCAAACTTCTTATTCAGTGTTTTGACAGTGCTAAGGTCATGTTTTGGTCAAGCAAGACTCCAAGATATTTGAGTGACTCCAACACTTTGAGGTGAATGCCACCAGTGATGGACAGCTTGAACAGGTGTTGTCTCTCAGTGCCTAGCCTCCTGTGTCCAAAGATCATGGCTTTGTGTTTTTTTTTTAATGTTGTGGGCAAGTTTGTTTGCCAGAAACCAGTGTTCTAGTTGCTGGAAGTCACTATCCAGGTTTCTGTTTATCCAATTAATGTCTGCAGAAGATCTATACAAAATACCATCATCTGCATAGAGTTGTACCATAGTCCCTCCACAGTTATGAGGCATGTAATCGATGAATATAGAACATAGGAAGGGGGCCTAGAATAGAGCCTTGCAGTACACTGTCAGTTATTACCCTAAGATCAGATGTACCACCTTACCACTTAACACTTTATTTCTGGTTGGTCAGGTAGTTGTGGAATCAGAGGTAGGAGGGGTCATCTAGGCCAATTAACTTTAGTTTGACCAGCAGTAGGTCATGATTGACCAAGTTGAATGCCTTGGTAAGGTTGACAAAGACTTCAGCCGTAGCTATGCTGTTTTCCATGGCATTGAGGATGTCAGAGGTTACACACACTGGTGCAGTGTCAGTGCCAAGATTTTTATGAAAACCACGAGGGACACTAGTCAGGGAGTCACTGTACTCCAGCTAGTCCTGGAGTTGGTCATACAGCAGCCCCTCCTGGACTTAAGAGAAGAGAGATGGGTCTATAGTTTTCAGTCATTTCATTTTACCCACCCTTGTGGAGAAGAACCACCAGTGCCATTTTCCATTTTTCAGGTACAGTTCCTAGGAGAAGAGATTTATTGATAAGATGTTTGAGGGATGATTATATGGGGCTGCAGTGTTTTTGTTTTTTTTTTAGCTATCACTTTTTACCTCCTTTTTCCTGGCCACCTGGTCTGCTCCCCTCTTGCCCTCATATCCCTTCTGGAGATTCCAGCCACTGTCTGCCTCTACCCTGGTCTGTTTGGCACCATTACCCTTGCAGTTTTACCTTCTGCAGCAGGGCTGCAGAGAACCCCCGACTCCCCACAGAACTTGGATCCAGCTTGAGTGCCCAACAACTGGGTGAAGCTTGTGGATGGCCATCAAGCTGCTCAACTCAGGTGCCCTCCTCCATTTTTTACCCTGGAGCTGAGGATGTGCAATGACGTCACCAGAGGGGAGTGTTCACGAGTCCACACATGATCCATCCAGACATCTGCCCTCAGCACCACCCCATGTGCAGCAGAGCATGAGTTCCCCGGCCTCCGCCAGGAGGCAACCATGCACCGACTGCCATGGACCCCCCCTCCCTGGAGAAGGGGAGCAGTCCATTGGACGCTCAATCCTTCTCCTCCCCTGCTAACCACTGGTGACCAGTGCTCATTCCCAAACACCGGTCACCGGCGTGGCGTGAGGTGCAGTGCCCAGTGCCTCAGCCCTCAGTGCCACTGGGCAGGCTAAAGGGGGGGCTGCAATTTTGAGGAATGTTGGTTCCAATTCATCAAATCCAGATGCTCTTTCACTTTTTTGTAGTTAAATTGTTTAATAGCACCTTTTAACATATTTATTACAATCACAGTACAAGTTAGGTCTTCAAATATATGATAATACAATGTGTATAATATGGAAAAATAGTTGTTAGTAGACTACATAGTTCTATCAAAAAAAGAAAGCATACATTACATAAATTGCAACAGATTTTCAGTGAAAAATTCTATTCCATGGTATTTAGGTACATGTTCGAGTAAGATGCTTTGTACTGTAATCAGGAAAAGAAAAATGAAACTAAAATGAAACTTAGCTTACATTTAATTGTAACAAACAAAAGCTGTATTTAAGACCTATATGGACAAATGAAAGTAGCGACTCTGTTAATGTTTTACTTATGTGTTTGAAGGCATTTCATATAGTCCTGCCAACAAAAATTATATTCATTCATTTGGTCCTGGATGAAGTAAGAGAGCCTTTCCAAGGAAGCTGTATGGGTTAAGCTGTTCAAAATGTCAGTCAGGGTTTGTATTAACTGAGTTTTCCAACACATTAAGATTAATCTTTTAACTTGCATGAATAAAATATGTAACCATCTGTGCTGGTATTTGGATAGTTTTATATCTTTATTTATAATACCTAATAAGAAGTAATTAGGTTCAAATGGAATAGGGTGGCCGATAATGTTTGAAGCTAAATGGTGAATCAGTTGCCATAGTTTGGAAATCAGTTTACATAACCAAAGTATATGTAAAAGATCCCCACTGGGTGAGTTACGATGCCAACAATTATTATGAGGTGATAGACCCATTTTATGTAGAGTTGTTGGGGTTCTATACCAGATATGAAGGATTTTACACTGGCTAAGTCTACTATGTACATCTTTAAAGGTATTATGGCAGAATCTCCAGCACTCGTCCCATTGAGAATCTGTTATTTTATCCTTTAAGATAGTATTCCATTTGTTTTTGATTGCGAGAGATTGATTGGGTGGGCAGTCCCATAATAGTTTATAAATTTTGCTGACTAAACCAGATGTGGTTTTGGTCCATATATTAATATATGTAGAGGCCAATTCAGACCCATTAATTTGTTGTATGATAGGAGGGTAGCCGAGTGAACTTGTAGGTATTTCCAGAATTCCTGTTTAGGAATATTCCATTTTACTTGTAGGTTGCTAAAGGAGTTTAATGTATTGCCATTCTCGGTTGAGATATCTTTTAGGAAAAATATGATCCTTTGCAGCCAAATACTACAAAATAATGGTTTGCCTTCTAAAAAAATGTTTGGGTTTCCCCAAATAAGGATATATGGTTTAGGAGTTGGATTGGTTTTAAGCCATTTATGAATTTTAAACCAGTAATGAATAGATGCGGCAATTGTGGGATATTTCTTCACGTTTGAGGTTGAGGGTAAGTATATGAAACTAGTAGGGACATGCGCCATGGTTAGAGAGGCTTCCATATCTAACCATAACGGGGTGTTATGATCAGGTTTGGAAAACCATTTAACAGTTTGTGAGGCTCTAAATGATCATAGATATGCCAAAAACCATGGTAAACCGAACCCACCCTTTGACGAGTGAGAACGTAATTTAATGCGATTGAACCTTGGGCTATGGCCTTCCCAAATAAAGTCACCAATAACTTTGTTGAGTTTTGTAAGAAGGGAGGATGGAATTTTTATTGGGATATTAGCAAATAAATAAAGAATTTTGGGTGTAACGCTCATTTACCAAAAAGGGACAAATTTAGGGATTTCCATCTGTCTAAGTCTGTTTTGATGTCTAAAATTAAGGGAGAAAGATTTAGTTCCCAAATTTTAATCGAGATTTGGTGAAATCTTTACCCCAAGGTAGGCAATACCATGTGGAGCCCAGTGAAAGTCTAGGGGATTTTTCATGATAAGCTTGCAGTGCTCATTTAGCGGTAATACTTTGGTTTTTAGGAAATTAACTGCTAATCCTGAAAGTTCAGTTTTTCCAGAATCAGCCATATTTCAGGACCTGTAGTCCATGGCCCAGAGATTCCAAATCGAGATAGTAAGCACAAAGGTTGATCTTAGATGAAAATAACTTTATATTTTTGCTGTAGTATGTTTCATTACTGTGAGTTTAATGCTGAAACCGCATAATTTGACTTGAATGGCTACAGATGATGATAGATTGTATCAGTTGCTGAAGAGCTCTGAACTCAGACATCCATCTTGCTTGGTGCCAGGCCACGCCCCCCTGTTTCTTCACTTTTTATACTTCTAAAGTGCTTGAGAACTTCCTTCCTGGGCACTAGTCTAAAATGGAACTCAGGTTGAGGTCCGTGGGTAAAGTGGCTGGTACAGAAATTAAAGCCTATTGGAGTAGCCCATTGAGAGAGTCTTAAACTGCTCTAAATCTGTGAAGAACTTATTAAACTCTGTTGCAGTGGATATTGTGTCTGAACAGGACTTGTCCATTAGCTATAATTTCTCAAGAAGATGCGTTGGACAGGCCTATAAATATTTGGGTTCTAAAATATTTAAGATTGGATAGAGTTTTAGTCTGGAGGGAGTTTAGGTAAGTCCTTTTGGTACTTTTGAGACTAGATGTGCAGACATTTCTCAGATGCCTGTAGGTGTGCCAATCAGATGACAGGCTAGATTTCTTAAATCGACCCCAGGCCTGAAAATGCATGGCTTTCTGGTTGTCAATGTTTAGCCATTTAGCACAGAGACCTTTGGCCCTATGTTGCCTTAGGGAAGTTGTTAATGAAATAGTCCAGAGACTGCTCCACATCTGGGACATCTAGTACATGTCTCCAGTTGATGGCTTTTAGACTGTGCAGAAAGGGTGACTCCTCAGACTGGGAAAGATCCCTGGCTTCTATGAGTTTAGGCAGGGGATTGGAAAAACATGTTTTTCAGGTACAATATACTGGTGAGTGATCACTAAGGAATCTGGTAAGACCCAACAGCTTTAATTCTTTCGGTTTTGTTAATAAGGACCCAGTCTAGTAGTGTGTGTTTTCCAGATTTACAGTTTAGTCTAGTGGTTTCCTCTATTAGCTCAGAGGGGTAGGCATCTGCTATATATGATTTATACCCTTCTGGTTTGAACTAAGCCAATTTTGGTTGAAGTCACCACAAAATATCAGTTTTCTAAGGACTGTTCAGAGAGACAGTTTGCAAGGAAGGTCAGTGCTTGGGGAGCAATGTTTGGGGGATTGTATATACACTCTGTAAAGAGATTTTAGGCTTCTATCTACAGTAAGCGTAAAAGGGTTCTTTTGATAAAAACACTGCTTCTCCCATGTTTTTTAATACATTAGTGTCATTTGTCTGCTACCAGAAAGTTTGGAGGCCAGAATGTATAGCTTGTATTTTCAAAGCCTATGGGGCTCAACTTCATGAAACAGAAATGGACTTATAAAAATAAAAGAAACGGTGAGGTGCAGCTAATTAACATCATTTGTTTCTATATGTTGTATTTCTTTTCTTTCATTTTGTTCCCCTTCTGTGTGGGAAAGTAACTGTATGGACATCTTTACTGGAGGAGTGGGGAATCCTGTGGTTTTGGAATTGGGAGCACAAGGATTTTCAGGCCTAGAATAAGTCCTTAGTTCATGTCATAGCCATTTGTATACATCAAGCATTGTATAAAATGAAGAAATGGAAACTTGTAGTAGAGATAGTAAGCAGCTCATGTAAGAAACAACTGTACATCCATGTGATAGCATCTTCATTTCAGGTAATTGTAGACCTTAAAGGTTGTCCTATAGAGCCAGAGGATTTTGCTCTGGAACAGTTGTGCAATAGCAGGATTGAGATTCCCAAGCAGATGTGGGATATTTGCTGGCTTGGATTTATGGGAAAATGGGAGGTAAAGATTCCCATAAACATAAGAAAGTAGAGGAAAGGGTGTGCCTAAGAGAAGCCTGTATGCCACAGTTACATTTTTTGACTTTCTTGTCTGATTGCTATCGCTTTTTTGGCATGTACTAGCCAGGCAGTGGAATGAACCCCTCTTTTCTCACATTACTTACCAAGAGGTGGCTCTCTGTTTTCAAGTTCTCGATCAAAATATGATAAAAACACTTTGCAACATTATATATGTCATGTTGTAAATATTATTTGTGGCAGGCAAGATGTGCTCTAACTATGTAACAGAATGATATTGCTCCTCAGGTTGTTGCAAAAAATGTTCCTAAAATAGTTAAAAAGATTCATGACTCCAAAATGTCATTGTTATCATGTCGGTGAGTTGCAAATGCTTGGATGAATTTCACATGGGTATCATAAATGTAGTTGTTTTTACACATGTTTGTGATATCTGCTTTGGAATATGTATATAATTTATACATCCTATTATGTGATTTACTCACTTTTCTTTTCACATTATTTTCTCTGTATAATAAACGCCAATCTTGTAACTTTAGTTCTTTTTAAATTAAATTCCCCTACTCTCCAGCAGGGGGATGATGTCTCCCTGAGCAAGATGGTGGACTCTGGTGCTGTGGAGATAGGAGGAGCTTGGGAGCAGGCCTTCTCCCTGGCTACCATTTTGCCAAAGGTCATGCCAGAAAATGGTGGAAATGATAGAAGTAAAACCCTTGACAGCATGGATATGGATTTTCCCCAGGGCCATGACTCTGATGGTTCAGGGGTGAATCCAGATTTAGCTACAGTGAAGCTAAGCTGAAGCAAGCTCTTGCTATAAAAAAGTCTCAGCCAAGGACTGTGATGGCAGAAGAGGAGGTACATTTCAACCATTAGAGAGAACATCTAGTTGCTGAGCAAATGAGAATGGATGATGCTGCATCAATGTCATTGGCTGATAATATGGCACTATCACAGGCTTCTGATAAAAACTCTGAGCCTGACACTTGGAAAAATACTTCCCCAAGTGGCATTCCTGAGGGAAAAGTGCTGTGAACAAAAAAGCAGATGAAGAAAGACCCCAGTGTTGGGAAAAGCACAGCAATTACTCCCACGAAAACTGTCATGGCTAACGTCACTGACACCTAGCCTTCTGTGAAACCCAAAACACCGAGGAAAACTCTCCTGAACAGATATGTGTTGTGAGGTATTGTAGCAGATTCCCCCACTCAGATCTGAGAGTGCAGTAGCAGCATCCTTGGAGACTGGAACACAGGACTGGATAACCAAAACATTCAGTGGTAGGGGAGGAAGAAGCCTGGTCCCCAGAAAAGGCTTTGATAGTTGCCGGTTGGGGATGATCAAAGGACAGCTCAACCTGGTTGGCCTATACTGAAGACAAGTAGAAATCCCATCAGCAGGGGCTACAGAGCAGTGGAACACTGAGAATGGGAGGGGCAGAGTCAGAGTGGCACTGACAGGAGCTATGCATGAAACTGCACTCAACTTCAGAACAACAATCGGGTCTGGGAATGAACACTGAACCTCAGTCTAAGAGTCCCAACTTGAGAAGCCCATGGCTGAGAATGGAGCTTACTTCTGTAGAGGAACCAGTGCTATTATCTGGCCCAGCTAATAATAGCAAAAAAGCAGCCTTACAGTTGCTAAGGACTGTATGAACAATACTTTTTTTTTATTTAAAAGTTCTGAATTTACAAGATGAGTTCAATGACAACAAGTCTCATTCATAGAACATTCCATGTCCGTTAGTTACAAACATGACAAAGTTAATAAACATACATGGTAATACAAAGCATACATAATAACACGACACATAAATTCTAGCTGCTGGGTAACACAACACATAACTTGTTACACATAAGAAACAGTTAAAACATACATGATAACAAGTAAACACTTAAATACTATTGATGGGTTACACAACAGGTAACTTATTGCTCATAAAAACAATTACAAATAGACTGTGCCTGCAGAAGCCTTTTCTTGATACTGTGTTTGAAAATATATAATGTCCAAGAATTTCATAGCGCTGGTGAAAGTTTATTCCAACAAAGAGGGGCATCAAAGGAAAAACAATTTCTACCATAATGAGATTGATATCTAGGTAAGCGTACATAGCAAATGTTGAGCTAACTGTATTGGAGAAAGGGTTAGATGCTGCAGTAAATGTGCATAATGGGGAAAAGTCTTGTCAAAGCAAGGTGATTGTTTACACTGTGGTTGATTCTGAGAATGTAAAAATGATACATGCTGACCATGTGGTAGCTAGGCCTCTGGGTATACAGAGGATCACTGATCCTCTTTCAAACTGTGCCCCTAAAAATACTCTGACAAAACCACAAAATGTGAAGCAAATGGAGAATAGTGTAGTTCCTGGACTCAGACGCAGAGGAAAATGTCTTCATACTCCCTGTATCAAATCAGGAAAGGATTTTCAAACTCTCTGGCCTGTTACTTCACAAAGGGAACTGGCTCAGAGAAGAAATGTTGTCCGGCTGAGGTACAGTACGAAGGGAGTTTAGATACACCAACAGACTATATCTATGTTGCCAGAGTATTACTGAAGGACTCAAAGCACTTCTGTGCATCTAAAATGTATGCTTTAATACATGTGTAAGGTGAAGTGAATTATGTAAGCAATAAAACATGACAAACTGTGCATTATGGTGACATAACTGCATGCCTCAGGTGCACTGTTAGGCATAAGGTACAGCTGAGTGCAGTTTAATGTACCTATGTGTTATTATATCGCCATAAGGACAAAACATGAAATATTTTATTGCACTTAAAAAATGTTTTTTAAATGTATGACTTAAAATGAATGAAAATGAGAAGAAATGAATTTAGAAAACTAAAAAAATGTGACCTTTCATTGAACTATGATTCCATTTTATCTTTAAAGACAAAAGAATAGTACATATTCTGTTAACTTGGGGAGTGTGTAGTTAAAAATAATAAAAGACAATGAAAACCATGTGTGGCATGCATTTTTATAAGGAAAAAAATGTGTCACTTAATTTGCATTTCAAATCAATACAGATGCAGTATTTTAATGGAAATGTGTTCAAAATGTTTGAGATTTCTCCTGAAAACACTTATACATAAGGGAAAGGAGACATTGTTTAACCAGGAAAGGCTCAGTAATCCAAAACTGGTTTCCATGTGTGACCTGGGAGCACAAGGAAGTTAAGTGACTTGCTCAGGGTCACACAGTTTGCAAATGGGGGCTGGGGGATTCAAACCCAGGTCTCCAGGTTTACAGCTCAGAACTCTAAACCACTGCACTATACTGCCATACATAAATCAAATGCATATGCTTTTATAAACTTCAGGGAATGTATTTAAACTGTTTGGGTCTGCCCCTGCCTATGTAATTGTGTTTTCCAACCTTTTCCTTATATAGTATTATTGCCTCCTTTCCTCATCCTGTTTCTTTTTTCTCTTTCTCCACATTCAACATATGGAAAGCTTACTATGCAATACAGGAATTCAAAATTTTGCACAATTCCACTGACAGAGTGTTTCACTCCCAATATACTGTACACACACACACACACACACACACACACAAAACAAAGGCCACGTGTGGAGCCAGAACTTCAGTTTTATCTCAGAGTAAGCAGCAAAGATTTTCTTGATTAGCAGGCAAAGATAGGAGGAGGGTTTTTCATTGTCAGCAAAGAATCACTAGTAATGAAAACTATGAACAGTACTTAATGATTCTAATTTGTTTATGTGTGTAAGGAGAATGTCATCAGGGAAACAGCATTTATTTTTATTTTTTTTAATTTAAGGTTATTTTATTTTTAAGGCCTAACTGAAAGTGTGATGGAAGTTCAGTTCTGCTGTAGGGGGATTGATATGTTCATTGTGTGATGTGGCTACCATTAAATCCAGTCAGGTTTAGGACGAGGATGACCATGCATTATGCTGAAATAATTACTGGCCAGCACAGAAACATAGAAACATAGACTTTGATGGCAGATAAGGACTACTTGGCCCACCCAGTCTGCTCATTTCCCTACCTACTGGATAAGCTGCAGATTCTAGTTAACCAACAGCCTACTTCCTGCCACCCCCACTACAATTGCCTTATATATGTCCCATGCATGTTTGAATTCCCCCACTGTTTTAGACCCAACAACATCCCCAGGAAAGCAGTTCCATGCAACCACCACTCTCTCCATGAAAAAAAAAATCCTCACATTACCACTGAGCCATCTCCCCTCTATCTTTCATTTGTGCCCCCTTGTTCTTACACATCTCTTTTTCTGAAAGATGCTACCCTCCTGGACTTTGTTGGTTCCCTTGAGGTACTTGAACGTTTCTATCATGTCCCTCCCCGTCCCTCCTTTCATCAAGGGTATACATATTAAGCTCTCTCAGTCTCTCTTCATATGATTTCTGATGCAGACCCTGCACCATTTTAGTTGCCCTCCTCTGGACTGCTTCCATTCTGTCTATGTACTTGCATAGATGATGTCTCCAAAACTGCACACAGTACTCCAGATGGGGTCTCACCAACTGTCTGTACAGAGGGATAACCACTTCCCTTTTTCTACTTGTGATGCCCCTTCCTATGCATCCCAGTATCCCCCTTGCTCTCCTTACTGACTTCTCACATTGCTTACCAACCTTTAGATCATCTGATATGACTACCCCAAGTCCCGCTCCATTTTTGTTGTTGTTAGTACCTCCCCTGCTATTGTGTACTCTTCTCCTGGGTTTTTGTTTCCCAGGTGCATTACTTTGCACTTCTTTGCATTGAAACTAAGTTGCCATATGTCTGACCATTCCTCCAACCTTGCCAAGTCCCTTCTCATCCTTTCTACACCCCCTTGTGTATCAACTCTGTTACAGATCTTTGTGTCAACTGCAAAGAGGCATACCTTTCCCTCCAGACCCTCTGCAATGTCACCTACAAAGATGTTAAAGAGGACTGGACCCAGTACTGAGCCCTGAGGTACTCCACTAGTGACCTTTCTTTGGAATGTGTTCCACTCACTATTACCTTCTGTGTCCTGTTGTGTAGCCAATTTGTTACCAGGCTACCACCCTGGGACCCACTCCCAGGTTGGCTAACTTGATTATTAATCTTTTGTGTGGGACTCTGTCAAATGCCTTGCTAAAGTCTAGGCAGGCCATATCCACAGTCCCTCCCTGGTCTATTACTTTGGTCACCCAGTCAAAGAAATCTATTAGATTCGTCTGACATGACCTTCCTGCTGTAAATCAATGCTGCTTTGGGTCCTGTGCCCCGCTGGCCTCTAGGTACTCAACAATTCTTTCTTTCAGCAGTTTTTCCCATAAGGAAATCCGATAATTTGTTGTTATAACCAGCTGGTTATAATGGCAAGCACGTGCTGGATTTCCCTGTCTCCACACATACACCAGCTGCTCTCTCTGCACTTCTCTCGCTAGACGGATGCCATAACCACCACTCAGCGGTAAGTAGAACCCCTCAAAAGCAAATAAAAAGAAAACTAGAACTAATACAAAAACTTAATAGTCCACTCTGTAAGCCTAAAACAGTAAAGTAATTTAAAATCTTGGCAGACCGCAGACCACGCTGAATCCCGACCGGTCCTTGGCTGCCTCAACACCGATCTCTGTTTTTTTCTTTTATTTTATATAATTGCTGTGGTGAAAAAGCTCACACCAGCAATCATATAAAATAAAAGATGGGGTTCTGTGTAAAACTCAATTTTACATGAACCCTCGGTATGAGATGCTTTTCATAAACCCCATGGGCTACGCCCTTGGATTTTATGTAGCATCCCACACCTCAGGTGTGTAAAATCTTGTTACACACATCACCCCATCCTTTATTCGCTATGTAATGCACAGTCACCCAACTGGTTTTACCCAATTACATTTCTTTAATTTTTAGACCCATTTCATAAAACATAAGTTTCAAAACAGCAAACTCGCTTCAGAGGTTTTGGACAAAATAATGATCAGATGAAGAACACACCACTTTGGGACCCATTTTTTTTTTTTATTTGCCATACCATTAACTAAACCTGCTATCATAGTTGACATGGTTCTATTTAGAAATTAGGTAGTTAATGTAAATGATATACTGTATTAGCTAAGCCAAAAAATATGATGTCCTGGAGAAACCACCGTCTTAGACATTGAGTACATCTGGACTGGAATGTGGAAGTTTCAGTTGAAACTGACACAAACTGATCAAGGGGTTCTCCTTCTCCCCAGTAGTTCTATAGGGAGGGTTCAGGCCTGCTATTTTACCAGGGCCAACCCAAGATATGTTACAAGTGTGGATCAAAAAACATACCTGAGCAAGATATGTAAAACAGAATTAGAGAACTATCAACCAATATCCCTTTTATCTCAAGTTTAAAACATTTTTGAGAAATTTATTTCAGTTCTATTAAAACAATATTTAGAATCACAAAACAAAACCCTTTCAATCTGGATTGAGACAACAGCATGATACTCTATCTGCCTTAGTAAAGGTGGTAAGCAACATCCAGACAGCCTTGGACAGGAAGACATCAATGGGGACCATATTTGTGGACCTTTCTATGGCCTTTGATACCCTGGACCATGATATCCTCCTGTCCAGGCTGGTCTCAATGGGCTTGACCAGGGACAGTACTGCATGGTTCTGTTTCTATCTCAAGGGTAGGCAACAACTGGTCAGTGTGGGCACTTACACATCCAAGTTGGCACCTATTATTTCTGATATCCCTCAGGACTCAATATTGGGCCCTTTGTTGTTTAATGTTTGTATACTGTAAATGACCTGTGTTTTTTGGATTCCTCAATATTATATCATCTTTGAGTGGAGGACAAAATCATTTATACCACAGATTCCTCAATAGAAAAAATCCAAATTAAACTACAGCATGCCTTTAGGGAATTGCAAATATTTCTTAAAGATTACAAGTTGGTTCTTAATCCAAAAAAACCTAAAAACCTCAATCTAAGTTATTTACTAGAAATAAAAGAATAGAGCAAACAATATTGGGCGTTAACACAACGGAGGGCATTGCGATTAGAAAAGTTCATGCATATAGATTTTAAGGCATGTGGCTAAATAATCAACTGAAATGGGATGTGCACATAGACCATGCACTAAAAAGTGTAGGCAAATGATTGGGTGCCATGTACCGTGTAAAACTGTGCATGTCCCAGGAGACCAGGAAGCAAGTAATAAGCACTATGATTTTGCTGGTTTTTGATTATGGGGATATTTTGTAATCAGCTGGAACTAAGAGGGATCTGAAAAAACGATGCTTACTACAACAGACTCGCCAACTTTATACTTGGTGCCCTCATATTATACATAGCTGCCAGCTATATGATAATCCTGGTTGGCAGAGTTTGAAAGATCAAATATATGAACAGACTTTGGCATTCATTTATAAGAGGATTAGAGGCCAGCTACAAAACTGTATATCCTCTAACATAGTATACAGGAGAAAACAAAGTTTTTTTTTTAAGATCTACAACTGGTTTTGATCTAGTGATTCCTAAATGTAATTTAGACTTCAGTAGGAATACAGTATTTTAAGTTGGCGCAATGACTTGGAATAGTATCCCATACGCTTTGAGATCTTTAACAGCGAAGGATAGATGGAATTAAATAAAAGTATGGTTAGACAGAAAAACAGAAGCATCTCAGTGTGTGTTGTCTGAAAGTACAACATTGCTTATTTTCATATTATGTCTTTTTGTAATTTTATTTTATCTTTACAATTGTTATCTTTACCTGTTTATTTTATGTTACAAGCAAATATTTTATTGTGAATTTGTTGTTGTTACTTCCTTGTGTGAAACAGTATTGTATTATATTGAGAATTTGTTGTTAATTCCTTATGTGAAACAGTATTGTATTGTGAATTTGTTGTTGTTAATTTCTTATGTGAAACTATATTGTATTATGATGTTGTTTTTGCTGTGAGACCTTGTTGCAAATGAGTTTTGGCTCAACCAAGTAAATTCTTGTTCATGAATTTTTGAATAAAACATTTAAACAACCAAAACAATGTGATAGTTCCTGCTGTAGCCTCTGCCTGGAATATGACCAAATTCACTTTTACTGCCTGAACCCCCTAAAATGTAATCTGTGTGAAGACACTGGTCACACATATAGACAGTGTATGTACACAGCCCATAATAGGACAGCAGGGGTGCATCAGGTTAACCTGATATTAAAGCCCAGCAGAAAGGGACAGAAAAAAACCCTCAGCAGAAACAAACAGAGCCTGCCCCCTCCTAACCAAGTGGGCACATCTGGTATAAGAACAAGAAAGAAATGAAAATTTGGAGGACAGACCCCAACCCTCCCACCTGGAGGAAGAAACACTACCAGTGGTGGATATTCAGCAAGAAACTTTATTTGTGTAGGAACCCCTGACCCACCCACACCCCAGCTCACCTGTAGACAAAGAGATGGAGCCTCAAGGTGATGGCACAGTGCAATAGGTACAATAGGTAACTGAGGTGCCTCTCACACAGCATGTGAATCAGGTGTAATCTCAACCTGAAGTGCCCCCCCGAGGAAGAGGGCTCTACTATGACAACAAGGAGGAAGAGGAGCAAACACAAGCAATTGAAAGTCAAGACACCTACATCCCCTAAGGTATCCCCCATGTCAGCATAAAATATATGCTGCCTTACATGAAACCAGACAATGGGCTGAAACAGAGGATGAGGGCAATTCTGAGGCCTCTTCATGTATTACCCCTCCTCAATGCAGGATGTGTCTTCTGAGCAGGAAGACTCTCTGTGGGAGACATCTGTTTCAAAAAAGGTAGATGCACAAACTAGGTGATTTGAAACCTTTTATTGAACTAACAAAGATTACAGAAAGACCTTAAGCTTTTGACCTCAAACAGAGGTCTTCTTCAGAAGAAATGGCCATTTGGAATTTGAGGTCAAAAGCTTAAGGTCTTTCTGTAATCTCTGTTGGTACAATAAAAGGTATCAAATCACCTAGTTTGTGCATCTTGTTGTGCAAGGACCAATATGGCAACAAACATTTTTTTTTTGACAAAAAAAAGGGAGAACTCTGTTACAAAATAAATAAGAAAAATAATGGTGTGGTCTACACTAATCTTTTTTTTTTCCTCCTATAATCGAAGCTTCTCTTTTACTGACCTGTGTAATTCAGAATCTCAATATTACAACAAATTACAAAAAAACTCTACAATCCTCTGTTAGTGATATCTTTTTTCTGCAAGATACTAGGCTTACAACTTTAGGTGAATTATCACAGGCAAAGAGGCTATGGCAGGTGAGTAGCTCCTTCACTGTACTACAGCAGCCCATGCAAGTAGCAGCATCAGCATCCAAAGTCACTGACTGATTGGCACCAATGTCACTAGTTGCAGCATCTGTATTGGCACAATGGGTTGTGTCTATATACAGAGCAGATTTTAAAAACCAGAGAGACTGAAAACAAAAAAAATGGCCTCACATGAAAGAAACTGTAAATGCAAAAAGAAAACCATGTGAAAAAATATGAATTGCGGGGTGTCCTTAAATGCTTCTCCTTTCTGTCCACTTGCACAGACCATTTGTCACAATTTTGCAACGTCCTGCTAAGTGGCATTTTCTGAAACCCTTTCCCAAGTGCTACATCTTCACAATCGTCCCATTTGACAGTTGTTAGTCATGCGCCTACACTTCAGACTCTCAGTTTCCAGTCAATGATTTGAATGCTTTCACCCTTTATATGCCTTAGAAACATGGAATTTGTTGGCGAAAAAGGACCGCTTAGCCCACCCAGTCCAACCAGGTGGTTCCTGATTAGTCTGTCTCCACAGACCTTAACTGGTCTCTGACAACCCTTCCTCTTCTCTGCCTATTTATTAATATTCCCTTATGTCTATCCCACAAATGCTTGACGCCCCCTGCTGTTTTCACCTTCACCACTTCTTCTGTCCAGGACTCATTTAGTGAAGTAGTATTTTCTCACATCCCTTTTAAACTTTCCCTCCTCCAGATTCATTGTATGCCCTCTGGTCCTGGTACTCTTTATCATTTTAAAGACTCACCATCTGCACCTTGTTCACACCTGTGAGGTACTTGTAGATGTCTATCATGTCACCTTCCAGTCTCCACTCTTCTAGGGTGTACATGTTGAGATCCATCAGTCTCTCCTTATAGTTGATGCAACCCCTGTACCATCTCAGTTGCCCTCCTCTGGCCTGCCTCCACCCTGTCTATGTCCTTTCTGAGGTGCAGCCTCCAGAACTGGACATAATACTCCAGTGGCAACACCACCTCTCCCCCTCCTGCTGGAGATACCTCTGCTAATACATCACATCACCCCACTGACCCAACCCACTACTTTGTCACACTGCCCTGCCACTTTGAGGTCATCAGATATGATAACCCCAAGGTTCCTTTTCTGCTTTGTGACTGTCAATACATGCCTCACCATCCAATATTCAGCTCCTAGGTTTCTTTGCCCTAGGTGAATAATATTACAGTACAACAAAGAAGCATTGCACAAAGCATTGGGAGAAAGCCAGACATCTGAGTGTTCTTCAGCAGTTTGAAAATCTTACATACTGATTCAGGCAGAAGGCAACTTGAAATTGTTCACTTACATCCATATTAAAATGTAGAACTAACTCCTAGTTCATAGATCCACCAAACTGCAGTCATTTTTTTCTGGAGATTGGTTTCACAAGACAAGTCACATAGTATTGTAATGATGGAAGGGGCTTTTGTTTACTTTACTTTAGATTAGTTTAGTTTAGTTTAGAGTTTAGGAATATGTTTGACAATAAAGCCTATTTATAAAGGTGTCCAAGTCAATTACATACAATAAACATACAAGTACATAAGATATACAAAATATTGCACACACACACACACACACACACACACACATACACACACATAATTTACTCTAGCATACAAGATTACCCTGAATATAGGATAGTACTTGGTTTTACAGGAAGATAAATTTATATATTCAAAAACTTCAGTCGATAAAGAGTTCCAGATTTAAGGTCCATCTTGTCCACCTCTTCTGCCACACAGCAGTTAGTATACTCACTTTGAATATGGACATACATCTAAGCTTAACAGCCAGAAGGTTACCCTTATTCATGCTGTGCAACCCTCAGTCCTATGCTGTCTCAGGAATCTACCTAATCCTGTTTTGAAAACCTGAACAATGCTAGTTTCCAAAATCTCACTTTATAGGGTATTCCATGTGTTAAGCATGCTCTCTCTGCACAAAGTAATGCTTGTTAATGCTTGTGATTATGTCATTGATGATGTCACCATTTGTAGGATATTTAAATGTGAGGCAGTCTCTGTAACCCTGCCCTCTGACGAAGCTTTAACCAGTGAAGCACTGGGGCTTTACCTTCTGGATGACTGGCTGTATTGGGAGCTTGTACTGTATTTAGACAATAAATGTCACTTGGAGCATATTGAGTGTCAGGTTTTCCATTCTCAAATACAAGTTTTTTCACTGGAGTGCAACACTGTCTCTCAATTGTGCATCAAATATCTGTGTATGCTCCACCCTGTCTATTCTCTTTAGTATATGGAACATTGTGATCTCATCTCCTCTCATTCTCCCCTTTTCTAGGCTAAATAATTTGAGTATGTTCAATCTTTACTCATAGCTCTTGCCTCCTAAGCTGCTAATTCACTTGGTGGCCTTGTGCTGAACTTCCTCCATCACTTCAATGCCCTGTCGGTACTGCAGTGATCTGAACTGGGCACAGCACTCTTGGTGTAATTGAACCCAGACCATGTACAGGGGGAGGTTCATCTCCCTGTACCTGCTCCTTACCCACCTCCTAATACATCCCAGCATTGCATTTGTTATTTTCTCTGTGCCTGGCTGCCTCCAGCTTATGGTCTACAATTCCACTGAGAGCTTGTTCTTCAGTTGTGCTTTCCGCTGTTTAAGCAATCCACATTCCTTGCCCCTAGGCATAATAGAGCAGAGTCAGTCAGTATGCAACAGAGTACCTAGCAATAAATGATATGCAACAAAATACTGCATGGCAAAAGAACTTAGTTGCCATTGAACTGCACTGTTCCCTTCAGCATACTGCAGCACTCTGCAGTAATACTGCAAAGTATTGCATTGCATCCTGGCTGGCTCCACTGCAACTTGTACTTTACCACATATTGAGGCTAACATTTCTCTCCCCGTGCCACTAATGTATGCAGGTCACCCTGTAGTGCAGTCCCTTTTTTTGTTGTGTCCACTCTTCATGTGTATGTGATAACAGTTATTAGCTAAGCACAAGTCGGACTCTAGCTCTGTGGTAAGATACAGATGAAAACCTACCCCACTTTTGTTGATAATATTTTTACATTAGTACTGTTATTTTTCAATGTCAAGTTAAAAAAAAAACTGTGGTGTTATTTTGATCCTGATGGCATAAAAACAATCTCATATGATTGAAGTCTGATAAATACCACCAGGTAAATTTCCCTGGGCTGGTTGTTATGTTGTGGAATGATGATGTACACTTCTTTTGACCCCTGATATTTGTACTGCTGAACTAGCTTCGACCCACTGGGAGAATTTCCTTAGGTCACTCCCTGTTTGCAAAAACAGCTCACGAAGTCAAGTACAAATTGGTCTACTTGAAAGGACACTTCATGCATTGAGCTTGTTGCTCTGTAAAAAATATGATCCTGATAGAAGTGTGGTGAAGTGCCTGTCATACCACTGGTTATGTCCCCCCATTTTCAATCTGTTTGTTTTTTTCACAATGCCCTTAAGGACTGACAGATGATTTCTGGCTATTTTTTTCTGCTAAGAACTCCTTTTTTTCTAGTGCTGAGAATGAAGCACATATGCAATGCTTGACAATGGTACGAGAGACGTTAAAGACTCATGACCCTTGGCTATTGCTCTTCTGCTGATATCATTTGACAATTTTTCCAAATGGTTGCTATCAATCTGAGATGCCTGAGCTATAATTTGTTTGCATTACGTATCTCCTCTCATCCAAGGTGGGCTCTCCTGTCTGCCATCACTTATCAATTGATGTCTGAGGATATTATTGTAACTAGTAAATCTTGTGAATTCCATTTCTTTGATTCTTGTACCGAGGTCTTTATACTTGTGCAGTGGTTGTTTTATGTGTTACTTATTTCCTGTGCTGTGATAATTGCTTGTTGCATATACTCCTGTAAATTCCTCTCTAACTCCCACCTTGTTTGCCCCTCCATTGCAACTGGAAATTAACCCCCTAGGGCTCTGTTTGCTAACCTTGTAAAATGTGTTTAATGGTATTTTCTTTTTTTTTTGCAATTAAGTATATTCTTTATTTTCATACTTGCAAACAATTAATGACTATCAATGACATCATACCTGGAGAAAATTGAAGCCCCGCCCCCCAAAAAAAGGGGAACTCACCCTCTAACAACTCATAATAACAACAATAATGTGAAAGTTACAGAAGAACACAACAAAAAAAGGAAAACTCTCCTCCTCCCCAATCATAAAACCATCAGGAAGCAGGACCCCCCACATGCACCCCACTCTATAACTTAGTACAAAAATCTATGTTCTGGTCCTTCAGCAAAGACAAGTAACATTCTGCCAGTCAACCATTATTTGCCCGTACATGCCTAAGAAGAATAGTTAATGATGGGAGGACAACTATTAATATCTAAATTTGTCTTTTAACTCTCTAAAAAAAGGTTTCCACATCTCTTGGAATCTGGCCCAAGAATTGTTGGCATTCGCTACGCTCCTCTCTGCATTTAAAGCAGTTAGAAAATCTGACCACCATTCTGTAATGGACAGGATCCAAGGGTCCTTCCAATGCCTTAAGATTATGAGTTTGGTAATTAAGCTCACCATGGCAATCTGTGTTCTAAGTGTAAATGAGGGGACCTTGGAATAGTATCCTAATAAGCAAATTTCTTCTGTGAAGTAAGCAGAAACAGGAAGGTATTCTGAAATGTGATTTTTAACCAGGTCCCAGAAACTATGAATCTTAGGACATGACCATAGCTTATGGCGAAGTGAGGCCGAGGAGCTGCCACATTCAGGACACTCTGGTGAAGGCAATTTACCCATCCTATGTAACGTATGAGGTGTATAATAAAGGTTATGTAAGACATTGAAGTGGATATTTCTTAATCTATCCTGCTTAATCAACTTAAAATTATTCAACCATATGGACTGCTATTGGTCGTCAGTTAGCTGGATTTTTAAGGCATAGTTCTAGTAATAAGCTACTGGAGCATAGCTTTGCCACTGGATACTAACTAATGATTTATATAATTTAAAGACAGGTTTGACTTTTTTAACTAGTTCTAGAAGGGGACTTATGAAGGGCTCTAGTCGATTTTCCCAGGGGGGGTTTCCCCAGGAAGTTTCTCAGGCAATGCTGCACTTGTGCAACATAAAATTAATGTTTGGAAGATATGCCCCATTCCTTTTGTAGCTGCGATAGAGAGGGCAGGACAATGCCAGGCAAGAACTGTTTTAGGCTAATCGATGGTGGTAATGGTAAAGCCCTAGAGCTGATCATATGATTGCCTATTTTTAAATTAGGATTATTAAAAAGTGGCTGGGAAATGTCCTTCCTAATGTTAAGATGGTAATGGTTACAGAATTGGTGAAAGGCCCTAATACTCCAACCAATTGGGGAATCCTGAAGGTGAAAGGGAACTGTTTTCCAGGGACAATATAAAAGGCCTTGCAGAGACACCGGTTCCTTTTTGGCCTGCTCCAATTCTAATTGCAGATAAATGGGATTATGAGGGGCTTCGGTTAAGGAAGGAAGGGAACCACAGCAAAAACCTGGTTGCATGTATGGCTAAGTAATAAAGAAAAAAATCAGGTAGTTTCAACCCACCCTTTCTTTTTGGACTGGTGAGCTTCCAGTAGGCACTATGTGGGGGTCTCCCATTCCATATGAAATCTGAGCAAAGCCTATGGATCAGTTTAAAAGTATTATGAGGGAGAAAAATACCCAAGCTATTCAGGGGATAACATATCTTAGGTGAGATTGTCATTTTTAAGACATTGGTTCTGCCCCAGAAGGACAAAGGAAGTTTTCTCCATCATAACAGATCTTCCTTGATGTTTTTTAATAAAGGGTCTAGGTTCAGGTCTTTTAGCTTACTTAATTCTGTAGATAGCTTTATACCCAGGAAAGTTACAGAATGTTTTTCCCATTGCAGACCTAAATCAACTATTTGTTTCTTACTTACCAGAGCTGACAGGGTGTAAACCACTGTTTTATTTTTGTTTAATTTGTACTCTGATATCTCCCCCAACTCAGAGAAGACCTGAAGAGTGGAGGAGAGTGAATGTACCCCATTAGTTAAATGTAGCAGCATATCGCCTGCAAAAAGTGAAAGCTTACACTCCTGAGGACCCACTCTAATCCCCTCAATCGAACTCTCCTGCTTAATTACCCTCACCAGAGGTTCAATATATAAATTAAATAGTAAGGGAGATAAAGGGCAACCTTGTCTAGTGACATTTTTTGAGAGGGAAGGGATCCGACAAGTAATTATTGCATAAGAGTCTAGCTGAGGGACACTGATAGAGGATACTAATTTTTTTAATAAAGCTCGCTGGGAAGCCATAATAGGGGAGCACTGCAAACAGATAGGACCAGGCCACCCGGTCAAAGGCTTTTTCTGCATCCAGGGACACCAACACTGCTTGGAGATGGAGGTCTCTGGATGCAGAAATCAGATGACCTAGTTTCTGAAAATGTTCAGAAGGAGACCGACAGGATACAAACCCTGCTTGCTCCATCCTGATTAGGGATGTCCACACTCCACCTAATCAAGAGGCTAAAATTTTGGTATATATTTTAATATCCACATTAATCAAAGAGATTTGTTGATAATTGCTAATATGATTGGGATCCTTCCCTGGTTTGGGGAGCAACGTAATTCTAGCTTCGAATAGGGAGGGATCCGTCACCGAGCATGAATCCCAATACCCAAACAACTGATGAAGTAAGGGAACTAACTGATCTAACTGATCTTTAAAACACTTATAAAATGATCCTGTGTACCCCTCAGGGCCTGGGGCTTTATCACGTTTCAGAGGGTCTATAGTCGCTTCAATTTCTTTTTGTGATATAGGTTCAGTTGAGAGCCGTTGGCCCTCACCAGATAGCTTGGAAAGCTGGGCCTTAAGAAGGAATGCCGAAGTCAGCTGGGATTGAGAATCATTAGCTTGAGGCAGGGAATAAAGCTGTTGATAGTATTTTCTGAAATAGAAAAGCATCACCTGGGGATCAGAGACTAGGGGGCCTGTATGGGGATGCCTAATAGCTGATATCTATTTGGCAGTCACCCGCTGTTTCAGCTGCCATGCTAGGTATTTACCAGCCTTACTCCCCTGGCCAATACAAGTTGCCTTCACCTGAGAAGCTATCCTTTCCATTTTGTCTAAGAGAGTTCTAGCATATTGAAATCTTAGGTGATCTAATTCTAGTGTCTTATCAGTGTAGAGAGTCTCAATCCCTTTTGACTCTAGTATATGAATTTTTTCCAAGCATTGATTAATGTGGAGTTGTTTTCTTCTCTTGGAGACCATGGCAATTTGAATTAGTTCACCTCACCATGTGGCCTTAAGCACAGCCCATACCTTATCAACTTCAGGGATAGAGTTAAGATTTTCCCTAATCGTATTAGAGAGAAATGAGCCAAGACAAGAAACAATTTGGTCATCTCTCAAAATGGTATTAATCAGGGACCATGGGTACAGTCTGAGTGAAGGGCCTGGGATGGTTATGTAAACTGAAATTGGTGCATGGTCTGAAATCACCCTGGCATGGATTTGAGAATCCACAATTCCTGAACTTAATTGTTGACTAAGTAGAAAAAAATCTATACAGGAATAACTCTTATGCATGGGTGAAAAAAAAAGGGAAGTCTTTAGTTGAGAGATATATTAGTCTCCAAGGGTCTATTAATCCTAGGGTTGTTTTGAACTCCTACAGTGCTCGTTATGCTGGGGATAATCCATAACCTGTACGGTGGGTTCTGCCTAAATCTTTAACTTGAACTAGATTCCAATCGCCCCCTAAAAAAAGGGGTATATGACCATATGAAGCCAGAATTGAAGCTAGCCCAGTAAAAAAGGAGGGTGACTCTTGGTTTGGGCCATATATTGACCCCAATAGGACTTCTGAGTTACCTAGTTTCCCTCATACCAAAACATATCTACCTTTGGGGTCGTGTACAGTCTGTGTGGATATAAAGGAGATCCCTTTAGCTATCAAAACAGCTACACCTCTTTTACGAGAATTATAGCCCACCCTGAATGCCTGGCCCACCAAGTTCTTTTGTAAATATTTTACGTGGTCCGATGTTAAATGGGTCTCCTGTAAAAATATGATTGATGGACTGAATCTGCTCAGATGATTCAAAATAACATATTTCTTGGAGTTATCCCTGCCTCCCTTAATATTCCACGAGCACATACTAAGTATATTCGCCATTGCTAATATGATATGATCTACAAATGACTAGGAACATTACCTTAAAGTGCTTGCATACAACCCCCTTCCCCAGAGAGAAAAAAAAACTACTCCACAGCCTTCTGTTACTGTCAACATTATCAAAAAACTAACTATGTACAGCTCACTACCCCAGGCCCTAAGCTCTCTCCTCCTGCCATGGTCCATAATGCCCTTGAGGGGGAGGTGAGCTGAGGTCCATCCACAATAAAAAAAAAGCAATAATAGTAGGTAGTAATGCGTACCAGCCCCTACAGTGCTGCAGAGAAAAGGAAAAAGCAAGGTACGGGTACTAGGGAACGTTTTCTCCCTTCCCCACTACTTCTATAACCAAGAAGGAAAAAACCTCAACACAGCACTCCCAGACATCTTCTGATAAAGTACTTGTTCCCTCCCACCCATATAACCCCATTCTTCCATGTAAGAATGGGTAAGAACAATCCGTTTCATTATATTCTGATTTCCTAAATTGTGCTCTAATTTGTACCAACCTTCTATTAACTACTGAAACATCCATCAGTGCTGCTATAGAGCAAAAAGGGAAAACCAAAAAATTGAATGTCTACAGAGTCTTAACAGTCTTTGTTGCTTGCAGGAATAAAACGGAGCAAGATGACATCTAGCAGCAGACAATCGCCATTGCAACAACTTAATGAAAAGAGCAGAACCCCTGCCCCAATCAAATGGTACCTAAACAAAGAATAGGGAAAAAGGCACAAGGGGTTTCAGGGACATTCAGTTCAATCAGTTCAATCACAGCACAGCATCTCTGCTAATAAAGAACCTGTCTAAGAATCCAGAGTGTCCTATTCGAGCTTAAACCTTCAAGTTAACTTTGATCCAAGTCTTAATCACTTCAGGAACAGATCCAGGAGAGCTTTCATCAAGACCTTAAGTACCTCTCGGATGAATCAAATCTCTTTGTCCCCTCTGTTAATGTAACCTCTAGCCTGGCCAGATATAGCATTCGGTGGTGGATCCCTGTGGCCCATAACTTTGAAGTAATCGGACAGAAAGTGGCCCATAATTGTCTGGTCTTGTAGGTTAGATCTTGCACAATCTTTAACTTTTTGCCCTCCCATAGGATTGCAGCCAGTTTCCTGGCTTCCTTAATGATAAAATCTCTGTCGAGGAAATTTAGTAATTTAAATTTGATCAGCCTTGGAGGGTCTGATACGGTGGTCTTAGGTCAAAGGGACCAGTGTGCCCTTTCTATTATGTACTCCAGGCCATTAGGAGACTGCCCAACTATTTTCTTCAAAAACTTCTGTAGGAAGGTGATAGTGTTTTGACCCTCTTCCCCTTCTGGTAGGCCCAACAAGACTAAATTATTTTGCCTGCTCCTACCTTCCAGGTTGTCAATGCAGTCCTCTAACTTGGATGCTGTAAGTTTAAGGGCCACCACTTCTGGCTACATCTTTTCCTGGGCCCGCTCCAACGAGCCAACCCTGACTTCATTATCAGCCATTCATTGGGAAAGTTGTGCAATCACCGGTTTTATATCTGCCACCTCCTCGATCAGCTTAAACAGTGCCTCCTTAATGGTTGAAAGCTCGGTGCAGATATGAGTGGAGGTCGGATCCGTTAGGTCCTGCTGTGGGGATGAGCTGCGGTGTGGTCACTTCTCTTCTTACTCCTGTGTTGGATCCAGTGTGGCCTGCTGCTCGACACTCTGGAGAGGTAAGGCTGTCTCCATTTCTCCCGTCTTTCGGTTTTCAGTGCTCTGCAAGGTCTCCGTAGGTTCTCTACGAGTGGGGCCCCAACCAGTTGAGGTTCTTACACCATTGCAGCTGGACTTCTTGGTGAAATTACTGCTGATAAATGAAGCTCACCAAAATGAATCCTACTCCTTGCTGAGCATTATGTGACTCCCTCCTTAATGGGATTTTCTGATTTGGCAGCAAAAAATTCACAGTTGGCATTAGCAGCACTCAGTTACACAAAATTACCATCAACTCTGAATGTCTGGCCATTCACATTTTTTATCACTGAGGAAACTGTGTATGAAAACCAGCTGTTAGCCCCTAAGACATTAATTGTGCCAGCAGCTCTTCCTGCCTTGAAGTCACAATCATCTACTTGGGACATCAGAATCATATAGAATGGTCATGTTTTTTTTCACGCCAGTTTCGTCCTTGCTGCCTCTTGCCTTCTCTTGCAAGGGCATAGCCTACAGTGTAGCCTCAGCTGCACACAGCAACATCCTGTAGAGGGGGCAGTCTCCCATGGCCCACTACTACACTGACTACAGCTTTGGTGACCAATGCCATCCCTCTCTGGCTGCGGTGTATGGCAATGCAGTAGCTGCTGCAGTCCAGCCTGGCTTCCAATGCAGTGTTCCAAGCTTGCTCCTGAATTTGGATCACCTGCCTGGCAGTGCATAACATTGCTGCTGAGCCATCAGGTGGCCATGCAAAAAATGGAACTTGAAAAGAAAGGTTAGGTGTCATTGGGGTTTGGGCCAGTCCTTCATAATGCATGTGGTGAGTTTGCCAACTGCTGGAATACTGCAGACAATATTTTTGTTGTATATTTTTTCTGTTTATGCTTTAAAAGGGTTACATGCAGAGGAACTGGGTTATGTTTCAAAATCCCAAACAGGCCAAAAGAATGCCCAGTGTTACTGAAAAGTCACAGGAAAGAGAGAGTGTCTTGCAAAATATTTGGCATTCCTCTGTGAACTGAGAAAAAGCTGATTAGCCAGGAAACAACAGTTCCATTTCAAAGGGATGGAAGTCCCTGGTTAGCTAATTAAAAGGAGACAGATGTAATAAAATCTCAGGGAGATGTGGGAAGCCCTTGCCTGTCATAAACTTTATACTTCAAAGGAAAAGTACTTTAGGTTCCAGGAAACTGTCATGGCAAATGTACATTTGGTTAGCTGGCATGATACTGGAATTGTAAGATAATCTAACTAATAAATAATATGGTTCAATTAAAACCTGGGAAAGTGCAAAAGAGACCCCTGCTGGCCTAAAAAGAGAAGGCCACCAGCTGTCCACAAACTGAAGGGGCCAGGGCTATAAACAGTCCTCCAAACAGAAATCATGGCATTTCATTTTGGACACTCTTCTGACACACAAGAGAAGCACGATTGCCATAGTGAAGACCAGGGGCTGCAAGAGAGAACTGGGTCTTTGCAAACTCATTTATTCACTGGACTTTGATCATCCACAAACCAGGTAGAAACTAGATAGTTACATTTTACAGTGCACTTTTGCATTTATATTTCCACCTTTATTTTGTTATTCTGTAACCAGATTTCTATACCTTTTGTTTGTAAAGATTGTATGATAACCATTTAGATTTAGTAAAAGCATTTTTGCTTTTAAAACTGCCTGTGAGTGATTTTTGTCTGTGTAGAAGTAAAAGGTTAAGTCAGTTCTAAGACCAGTTTGTATTTGCTAAAGTGCTACCATTCACTGCCAAGACTAGGATCCTGAAAAAAGGGGATCTAGGTGACTTAAGAAAGGGAGATACATAGGTCAGGGAGAGTCTGTAAGGGGGAACTAGGTGCTGCTCACCCCATTGGAGAGGACACAATCAGGGTTACGAGGGCAAATCCCAATGAGCTTGTAATGCCTGGGTCTCCCCCCCTCCTCAGTACAGCAACTGAGGAGAGTTTCTCACCTGGCTACAGACTTGAGGATGCATTTTTCCCATATCCAGAAAAGAGAGGGAGCACTGGGACCTTGTGGCTGATGTTCAGTTGTGAACTCGGTGAGCACTCTAGAAGAAAACTTGGAGGGTATTCCTGTTCCTCCCTGTTACAGATTATTAGGGTTACAGTATTGCACTTAGAGGTGGGCACTGTGAGCTCAGTGGACCTGGCTCCCAGGAGTGGGTTTTTGACAGATCTGGTGCACAGTGGTGGGATCCGAGGGATATTGGCAGCATAGGCATAGAGGTTGGATTTCAGGCCAGTGTATCCAATTGATAAACTGAAAACAATACACACACAAAACGGGGCAGAAAGTTGGGAAAAAAACTATTTGGTTACAATATAAAGTTCCCTACCCTGTTTGGGTTTTTTGGTTTAAGTGTAGCAGTAGTTAAAGAAGAAGATGGCTTCCAACTACAGTGAATACACTGCAGACCACCTAAGGCAGTTGTGTCAGGAAAGAGGGCTCCAGTACAAGGGGGGAACCAAAAAGAACCCCATGGAGGCTCTTGTGGCAGCTGATGAGCAAACAGTTGCCCTGAACCTTGAATCACAGCAAGTGACTGAAAGGGACCAGACCCTAGGTGTGGGGGTGCCAAGGGATGTCACAGTGTCCAGTCCCAGAGAGAAGTACAGTGAGGCCAGAGGGAACCCAGGGCTAGAGCACCAGGGGAAGGCCACTGCAAAGCTGGAGCTGGAAAGGATCAGGTTGCAGCTGGAGTTGAGGAAATTGGAGCTGGAATTCAAGCAGAGGAAGTTTGAACAGAAGAGGTTTGAATTGGAGATGTAGGAAAAAGAAAAGCAGCGATAGGGAGAAACAAAGGAAAAAGAAAGGCAGCTCCAGAGAGAGTTTGCACTGGAGAAGCTAAGACTCCAACGACCAGTGCCAGAGGAGGCAAGAGACAGGGGTGAACCTGAAACTCCAGGGCTGGGGTATAAGTTAAACTCCAAATTAATAGCTGAATTCAAAGAGGGGGAGGATATGGCTGCATATTTGAATTCATTTGAAAAGGTGTGCATCCAGGCCAAAATACCCCAGGAGTCCTGGATAGAGATGCAGTGAAATAAAATTTCACCAGTGAAATTGCTGCAAAATCAGTAATTTTGCTATGTGAAATGTTTCATCTAATTGTGGTGAAATTTCATAATTTTGCCCGCAATGTTACCCACTGGCCACTGAAAATGCTGGTGTCTATTGATCCCCTCTCCCCCCATCCCAGCCGCTCACTGGCCCAAATTTGGAAAAAAAAAATTCTCCCTGGTGTTTAGTGGTTCCCCCTCCCCTGGCCAATCACCAGGCCATTAAGTGAAAGTGAATAAATCAAGCTCCCCCCAGTTAACTCATTATTTTCCATGTATACTCAATCCTAAACAAAAACAATTCAATCCCCACTCCCTCATGTCTAGTGGACCCTCCACCCCCCACTCTATCATCATGAGTTAGCACCCACCACACTCCCCCAGTACACTGATCAGACCACTGGCACAGCTCTCCACTCACCTCCACAACTATCAATCTGACTGAGTGCTTCAATGAATGAATGCATGCTTGTACAAGCAAGCGCTCATTCATTGAAGGACTCAGTCAGTCTGCCGGCCATGGAGGTGAGTGGAGGGCTGTGCCAGTGGCCTGATTGGGGTACTGGGGGGAGCTGGGTGGGGCTAGCTCATGATGACAGGTGGGAGGGGTGGGGTCTACTAGACACAAGGGAGTGTGGGTCTGATTTTTTTTTAATAAAAGGAAATGAGGTGGCCAGCAAAACTGGGTGGAGGGAGCTTAATTCAATTATGGCCAGTGATCAGCCAGTGGGGACCACTAGACACCAGAGAGAATAATTTTGGCTGGTAAATGGCCTTGGGGGGATCACTAGACACCAGGGAGTGTGGGTTTCATTTTTTTTTAAAGGACATGAGGGGGCCAGGGCAACTGGGGGAGCTTTATTCAATTATGGCTGGTGATCAGTTGGGGGGACCACTAGATGCCAGGGAGAATAATTTGAGCCAGTGAGTGGTCGGGGCAGGGGGACCACTAGACACCAGGGAGAACTTTGACTAGTGGCCACTTTAAATTTCACCTGCAGGACATGACATTACATGTGCAGATGGTGAAATTTCACTGCAGAAAGCAAAATTTCACCCACAAGTGGCACATTTCACTGGTTTGTGGGTGAGCGTTCGCTCGCTCTGGGGGTGTGAAATTCTGCATTTCGCCTTGCAAAATATTTTGTGAAATGCTCAAATTACATTAAATATTTCACAGAGCAACATTTTCCAGTTTCACACAACAGTATTCCTGGAGCTTCCAGCTATTCCCGCTACTTACTGGTAAAGGGCATGAGGCAGTAGGTCAAATGAACAATAAAGATAGCCAAGATTATGAGAAACTTAATGCTGCTTTGCTTTAAAAGTATGAACTGACTCCTGAGGCCTACAGAGTTAAATTCTGGAAACTCAGAAAAAGCCCTGACATGAGCTTTTGGGAACTTGTCACAAAGCAATGTCAGTTTTTAAAATATTGGTGGAAGGGGGTGGAAGCAAACTCTATGGGGAAAATTGAGGAGGTTGTACTTTTAGAACAGTTCTTTTGGACTTGCCCAGCAGAGTTGAAAACCTGGCTAGAGGTCTAAGATCCAAAAACAGCACAGCAGGCTGCTGAGCTCTCAGATCACTATGCCAGGAGCAGGCCTGCTCTGAAAGGAAGTTGGGCAGGTGTGGCAGGGCAGAAAGGGAAACTCTTGCATTCTGGGCAGCTAAAACCCTCACTGCCTCCACCAAAAGGGGGAAGCCCCAAATTACAAAAATTGGATTTCTTGGATAAAAGAAATAATGACTGTTGGTTTTGTAAACAGCCAGGGCGTATTGCTAGACAGTGTACTAAAAAGGCACAGAGTGGACAAAGTGGTCCCCGAACACAGGTAGGTGCATGGTGTATCCCTGAAAGCATGTCTGTAAATGTGAGGGAGCACATACACCCGGTTACCATAAATGGGGTGCAGACCCATGGGTTAAGGGACACAGGAGCATTTCTTACCTTAGTAAAAGGGGATTTGGTTGGGCTTGAACAGCTTATAACTAATCAGTTTGTAACAGTGAGGGGATTCACTGGGGAGAAGAAAACTCTGCCACTAGCTAGTGTTCTCCTGAACTGGGGTGAGACAGGAGAGATTGTGCAAAAAGTGGAAGTGGCATACAACCTTGCCCTGGATGTGATTATAGGGAATAATCTACAGCAGGGGTTGGTGTGTGCAGTTCCCAACAGTCAGATGGCTATAGCCCCTTATTGTTCCCTGAACCCCACAGAAGCCCCTGTGGAAAAGAATAGGAGGCTGGTTCCCCAGTCTGTTGTGTCTCCTGACATGGAGAGTAGTGAAAGGGAGGTAGGACTTTAACAAGTAGCCATTCTCAAAACAACTACAGAAGGTTACTCTGAGGAGGTAGGGGTAACACTTAGCCAGAAGGTTAGGTATGGCAGTGACTTTGAGTGCCCTGACACTAAAGCTATGGACCCCAGTTTAGGAACTGAAGGGGACATGTTCCATACTTTGGGAAATGTGAGGAATTTGCCACTGCTCAGAGGACTGACCTAGATTGGAGAGGTTGCAGGCTAGTGCAGAATCTGATGGGACACAGGGAGGTATCATGAGACATAGAGTATTTTGGGACAATGGGCTGTTGTATATACAGGATGTGAGGGCAGAGTGAGGGGTGATGGGCAGGAAACTTGTCATTCCCCAGGGGTACCGTGAGCGGTTGCTCAAGTTTGCTCATGATATCCCCATGTCTGGACATCTGGGCATCATGCGCACCATGCAGCAATTGGCTCAGAATTTTTATTGGCCCAACTTCACCTAGCAGATGAAGGAATATTGCAGGTCTTGTCACCGGTGCCAACAAATAGGGAAGGCAGGTAGTTAAATCAAAGTTGCCCTAATTCCTTTGCCCATTGTGGAGGAGTCATTCCAGAGGGAAGGAATAGACACTGTGGGATCCTTGAATACCCCAAGTTCCTCTGGGAAAAGATTTATCCCGATGGTTGTAGATTAGGCCACCCAATACCCAGATGCAGTTGCACTCTCCTCACTTAGGGCAGACAAAGTAGCAGATGCCTTGCTAGGCTTTTTCTCCCATGTCAGGTTTCTGCAGGAGGTTATCTCTGACTAAGGGGGTAGCTTCATGTTGGACCTGATGAAGAGTTTGTGGGAAAAGTGGGGGGTGGTGCAGAGATGCACAACACCTTAGCACACACAAGCCAATGGGTCATAGAAAGGTTTAATGGTACCCTAAAATCAATGCTCCAAGAATTTGCTGAACAGCATGGAAAGGACTAGGAGAAACACCTTCCCCACCTGTTGTTCTCATACAGAGTGGTGCCCCAAGAATTGACAGGGTTCTCACCCTTCAAATTCTTATATGGATGTAGGGTGCATGGGCCCCTAGACTTGATCCAGGAAAACTGGAAAGGCAAAAATGCCACCTAGGGAACTCCTATAGTGGAGTCTGCCCTTAAGTTTAGGGAGAAGCTAAAGGCACTTATGGGGCAGCCCAAAGCAACCTGTCAGCTGCCCAACAGAAGCAAAATGTCTGATACAACTACAGAGCCACAGCTCACTTGTACAGTGCAGGTCAGAAAGTCATGGTCCTAATTCAGATCTGGAAGGACAAGCTGCAGGCTGAGTGGACAGGACCATATCAGATAGTCTGACAAGTCAATGACATTAACTGTATTGTGGAACTGCCTGACAGGAGACATACCCATAGGATGTACCATGTCAACATGATGAAACCTTATGCAAATAAGGCTGACATGGTATTTGCAGTGTGTAGTCCTGGGTAGGGAATGGATGAGGAAGCCCCCTCCTGGACTTGTTAGAGGAAAGCGAACAGGAGTCATCTGTGGAGGCAATCAAACTGTCGCCCCAGTTGACCCCGGAACAGACCCAGGAAGTGAGGGAGGTTTTAGAGGATTTTGCCCCTTTGTTTATGGCCAAGTCTGGATGAACCCCCTTAGTGACACACGATGTAAACATGAGGACACAAGTGCCCATACAGAGAACAGCTTACCAAGTGTCTGAGGCCATCCTAAAGGACATTAGGAGGGAGGTGGAAGAAATGCTGGATTTAGGGATAATCCAGAAATTCCACAGTCCCTGGGCCTCATCTGTAGTCCTCATTCCCAAGCCAGATGGCTCTACTTGTTTTTGTGTGGATTATTGTGGACTCAACACAGTCACAAAGTCTGACACCCACCCATTGCCACAGACATATGAACTATTAGGCAAGTTGGGAGGGGTGACATATCTTATCACAGTTGACTTGATGAAAGGGTACTGACAGGTGGAGTTATTTGCCAGAGCTAGAGAGTGGTCAGCCTTCATCACTCCAATAAGATTTTTTGAGTTCTGGGTAATGCCTTTTGGAATGAGGAATGCCTGTGCCACCTTCCAAAGGTTGGTCAATCAGGTGTTCCATGGTACTGAAGTGTATGCAGTGGCTTATCTGGATGATACTGCCATATTCAGTACCATCTGGAAGGAACACCTGTCCCACCTGAAGGAAGTGTTGGACAGGATACAGAGGGCAGGGCTCTCTGTAAAGGCTGAAAAGTGTCAGATGACTATGGCAAAGGTAGCATACCTAGGCCATGTAGTGAGGCAGGGGAAACTTCATCCAAATCAAGCAAAGATTGAGGTGACAGAGGTGTGGACCATGCCTGAAACCCAGAAGAAGGTTAGGAGCTTTCTAGGGACCACAGGGTACTACTGAAAGTTTGTGCCCAATTACAGTACCCTGGTGGCTCCCCATCTATCTTGCTGAAGTAAAGACAGACCAAAAGGGTAAAGTGGGAGCCAGCCTGTGAATGAGCATTTGCACAGCTAAAAGAGGCACTGTATAGTGTCCTTGTGTTGGCCAGTCCAGATTACAATAAGCAATTTGTAGTTTAGACATATGCCTTGGATGTGGGGATTGGAGCAGTCCTCAGTCAGACATCTAATCAGAGCAAAGATCACCCAATAGTGTACCTTAGCAAGACATTACTTCCCTGGGAGCAGGCATACTCCACAGTAGAAAAGGAATGTCTTGCGCTGGTATGGGCCCTGACGAAATTAAAGACGCACCTCTATGGAAGACGCGTTGAGGTACAGACTGATCATAACCCCCTGGTATGGTTAAATCAGATGGGTAAAACAAATGGGTGGCTACTCCTATGGAGTATTGCCCTACAGGCCTACAACATGACAATTAAGCACAGGGGTGGGTCAGCCAATGCAAACGCAGATGGCCTATCTCACCAGTTAGAACAGTGAACAGAATTATGGAAACTCTACCATACGATAGAGGTGCATTCCCATAAATTCAGTCTAAGGAGGGAGAGATGTTGTGAGTTTGCCAACTGCTGGAATATTACAGACAATATTCTTTTGTATGCTTTTTCTGTTTATGCTTTAAAAGGGTTACATCCAGTGAAACTTGGTTATGTTTCAAAATTCCAAACAGGCCAAGAGAATGCCCAGTTTTACTGAAAGGTCACAGGAAAAAGAGAATGTCTTGCAAAGTAGTTGACATTCCTTAGTGAACTGAGAACAAACTGATTAGCTAGAAAACCAAGAGTCCATTTCAAAGGGATGGAAGTCTCTGGTTAGCTAATTAAGCCCTCACCTGTCATCAACTTTACACTTCAAAGGAAAAGTGCTTTAGGTTCCAAGACAGTGTATGTATATTTAATTAGCTGTCAGGATATTGGAATTGTAAGAGAATCTAACTAATAAATAATATGGTTCACTTAAAACCTGGGAAAGAACAAGATAGACCTCTGCTGGCCTAAAAGGGGAAGGCCACTAGCTATCCACAGACTGGAGGGGCTAGGACTATAAGTAGTCCCTCCAAACAGAAGCTTATGGTATTTCATTTTGAACACTCTTCTGACACTTAAGAGAAGCATGATTGCCACACTGAAGACCAGGGGCTGCAAGAGAGAACTGGGTCTTTGCAAACTCATTTATTTTCTAGATTTTGATCATCCACAAACCAGGTAGAAACTAGATAGTCAAATCTTACAGTGTATTTTTGCATGTATATTTCCACCTTTATTTTATTATTCTGTAACCAGATTTCTAAACCTTTTGTTTGTAAAGTTTGTATGATAAACATTTAGATTTAGCAAAAGCGTTTTTGCTTTTAAAATTGCCTGTGAGTGATTTTTGTGTGTGTAGAAGTAAAAGGTTTAGTCAATTCTGAGACCAGCCTGTAATTGCTAAAGCGCTACCATTTGCTGCCAAGACTAGGATCCTGAAAAAGGAGATCTGGATGCCTTAAGTAAGGGAGATACACCGGTCTCGGAGAAGGTCTGCTAGGGTGAACTAGGTGCTGCACACCCTGTGGGAAAGGACACAATCAGAGTTATGAGGAAAAATCCTGAAGAGCTTGTAACACCTGGGTCTCCCCCCACCAGTACGGCAACCGAGGAGAGTTCTCACCTGGCTACAAACTTGAGACTGTATTTTGCCCTTACCCAGAATAGAGAGGGAGCCCTGGGACCTCGTGGTAGGTGTTCAGTCGTGAACTCGATAAGCACTCTAGAAGAACACTTACAGGGTATTCCTATTCCCCCCCTGTTATGGATTGCACTTACTGGTGGGCACTGTGAGCTCAGTGGACCTGGCTCCCAGGAGTGGGTATGTGACAATAGATAATGTTTATTTACATCCTGCCATAGACCACAGATGACTAGTTTTTCAGGCACTCTCCACTGCTGCACTCCTCCGCCTTCCAAACTTGCTGTAGTCAGTGTTAGCCACTGTCTATACTCTAGTGGTATACCACTGGTTGCTGGATCATTTCTAGCTCTCCCTGAAACCCCCACCCTTATATATGGTTGACAGGGAGATGCATGTGGCTGAAGCAATTGGTCAGGAATTGGAGGCTGGGTAGGATGCCTGCCATGAATGAGGGCCTGATTGGGTGGGGAAATGAGTATGCAGAGGCCATTACTCGAGACTTTCTGGACATGCCATTTTTCTGTCAGGTCTCTCTCCTGTCACCCTCCTACATGATGGGCATGCTAACAGCTGGCCTGAGGGGTACTAGAAGATATGTGGCCACCCACTTCAACAACATATAGCACCTCCAGCAGCAGGAGTCACTATGAGAGTGGTGCCACATCTTCCAATGCACCCAGGAGGCGAGCATCTACATGGATGCTCCAAGTGCTCCTTACTGGCCTCCGCTCCTGATGTCACATGCCTGGGACACAAACCCATGTGGCCAGTTTGTTAGAGTGGTCCCCCAAAGCTCAGCATCACGAGCTAGCCTTGGGGTCCATTTCAGTGTCCTTTCCCCTTTCCCCTTTACCATCCCTTTTCAGAGACAGTGGCAACAACCTCTAAAAAGTCTGAAGAAAGTACATTCACCTCTATAGGCTCATGAGGTTAGAGGATATGGTAAATTGGGTGGGAGTAAGACATAAGAACCCTAATAGTATATTTCCAAATCTTACGGGTATTTCATTTACAACCCTCATAGTATATTTTGAACCTTTGTGCATTTTGTGTTGTAGCAACCCTAGAAAGCATTAACATACTTTTTTGCCATAAATCTGCAGGTTTAGGTAGACATATTCCTTCCACCCTGTACTATTCAGTGTTTCAAGGTTCTCCTGACAGATATGGAGACAGATTTTCCTAGTAGCTCCAGTTCATAATGGGAATCTATCACACCAACTGTGGCAGTGAAAGAGATGTAAATTGTGATTGTGGGATGGTCCAATAATGTCACTTTAATTCTGCGATATTAATCGGGGAAACCATTTTCTTAGATGCTATCTTGTTGACAAGCTTTCTTCAGAAACTGCCACTTTCGTGATGAAGTGACTCTGATGGAAACACAAGGTGGAAGGAATAAATTTACTTACATCTTGATATACTATACATGAGTTGAGGTATCTTTTTCTTTGCAAGTCTCCTGACTACCCTGTGCTTCAGTACTTCTAGCTATAACACAGTGTAGAAGCAAGAAGCCACTGTTAACATTTAATACATCTAAACCATTTAGGTAATATTTTGCCTTTAAATTCTTCTTCCCAAAATGCATTACAGTACAAACTTGATTATCCAAACTAGCTGGGGGACATCAGAATAATTAGGATAATTGAGGGATTTGGATAATTGGGAGCACCACTGAGTTTAATGCTAACTGTGCACAGTGATACTACATAACCTAAGTTCATTGTAAATAGATTTGTATGAGCAAAAAGAAAAACTAAAATCAGATTTTAAAAAGTTTACATTTTATTTAATTCCTTTTATGGTACTACTGAATGCTACAGTGCAATGTTCACAGCTTAAATTTTTCCTCAATCGATCATCGTTTAGAGTAGGTACAGCAAATTTTAGTGCCTTCATTTTAAGATGCCTCATGAGTAACATGTGAAGGTAATCACACATGGTCTGACTTTACAGACAGGCAATACATTTCTCAAAGCAGTCTGCCACTTCACCAGAGGTCATTACCTGGACAGTAGGGGCACAGTCTTCTTCATCTTGTTCCACAACCACTGGTTCTTCTTAAATGGCTATGCCTGTAGTTCAATGGCTGAGCAACCAGCCACGACCCTTCTGAGCTATATAAAAATTCCTCCCAGTCTCCCTCTGAAGCACTTTTTCTTTGCCAGCTGGAGGCTGTGTTGGTTTGTCATCTCCCTTGGGGCCTTGCCTTCCCCCGGCATTGCTTGTGCACTGGGCTCTGCTTGGTTTCTGCTGGATTTTGTTCATGTATCTCTCCTGCCTTGGTTAGTTTTTGTTTTGCTTCCAGCTGCAGTGTGCTTCCTTTTGTGCTTGTTTTTCTGTTTTCCTGTGTTTGTTTTTTCTTTTTGGGGCTTTCTCATTTTTCTCAGCATCTTGTTGCCCTCCGGCATTGCTTGTTTGCACTGCGTTTCTCAAGTGCCTGTGCTTCAGGCTCCAACCTAATCTGTTTTCCTGCAATTGTTATTGCATGTTTCAGCTCCCACTGCAGTTGCTGTCTCCTGTGCTTCACTTAAATGATTGCACCTGGTCCTGGCCCTGCTGCTCAGCTAGCAGCTACTCCCTGTTCTACCCTAGTGTGCTCCATTTTGTGCAAGGCCTATTTTACCTCAGTAGCCTTGCATTCCAGTAAGGTTTATTTCCTGCTTACTTACCTCAGCATTTCTTTATTTACTCTGCTTTTCCTTACAGAAGCCATTAGTTTCCATACAGACCTTTTGGGGATTTAAATCACATTTATTTGCACTTGGTAGGACTCAAACCTGAATCTATTGCAATTCTATATTATTTTCTCCATGGGATTCAAACCTGCTTAAATGCAATTGTACCAAGCAATTATTACTGTTGTTTTTCAGTGTATTATTGCCTCTGCTTATGATTCCTATGCTTGTTTAATTGTTCAGCTTAGCTTCTGCTGGAAGCTATAATTAATTACTACTGGAAGCTGTTAAACTACTTTGTACAATGCTTCATTATATTCTGGAGGTCAGCTCAGCTACAGCTGTCACTATAACTAGTTTTAATATCCGCATGTGTTTCACAGTGCTTTACCGTGGCTTCTTTGTTTTTCCTACAGTGGAAGATGGGGGATATAGTGAACAGTTGTGGCCTCATGTGGTTCAGATACCTCATGTGCATATACTACCTTCACTGCTAATACCCTCTGAGTATTTGTCACCTTTAATTGGCATTCATTGATGGACTGGTTGGCTTATAATCCTTTTTCTTTATTTGCATTGCTTGTCCTATAACATTTGCCAGGCAAGCATCTCACACTGGATAAGGGACCAGGTTAGTCTGAGCTGTTTGTTCAATACCTACTTAGCATGCTTCTGCATACTATCTGTTTACCATGCTGTATATGCCTGTTACTCCCTGAATTACCATGTACTGCCTGCTTTATTGCTAAAGGAAGCTAGCTGACCATGCCCATCAGTTTATTGGCTCTGAGCTCACTCTCAACCAACGGTCTCACTCTGCACCCTAGTCCACATCTTGAGCATGTGAAGCCTGGGTGGGGTCCTTCCAATCTGGCCCAAGTGGGAATGTTCTTACTCCAGGTGGAGCTTTAGCCATTCGTGATTCTGCAGCGCCTCCTGATGTAAAATTATTGCTAGCTGCAAAGGGTGGTTACATCCATCTCCTTTGACTGTAGTATTAATTTACTACCATCGGCACCTTCAATACATTCTCCCTACAACTGCTTCTGGTTCACCTGATTTGTTTTTAGATCATTAGGTTGGCTGAGTGCCTCAGCAGTTGTTGCTGTCCTCCTCCTGCCTTGGAGGTGCTTGTTGCAGAGAAACCTTGGAACTCTTCACGGCATTCCTGTTTGAGGGATAGAGTGACAGCCTTCCTCCAGATTGTAACATTTTCCACCCCCATTGAATGGGAGTTCAACTTGTAGCAGCTGAGCCATCACTAAATACAAATACCCAAAGCCTGGAAGGAAGGTGACCTAGGGTTTGGATTCCCAGAGATTTCCTTCTCAAAGGATTTTTTTTTGTCTCCTTCATGCCAAAGGTCATAATACTTAATTATCAATCAAGATTTATTTACTAGAGAGTATTTCTCCATTGTGACTCAATGCACTTCACAACAATTCTAAAAGTCATTAAAATACAATATAAACATACAGGTAAATACAAACATTAAATATTGATTAAAGCACACTAGCTACTCATGGAATCTTGTCTAAATAAAAAGATCTTAAGCTCCCATTTGAAAATGTCAACTGTTGGACTATCTTGAATCTGGTGAGGGAGGGAGTTACACAGGATTGGGGCCACAGAAGAAAAATTGTGGGCCACCGATGTCTTTAAGTGAATCCTGGGAACCCTCAACAAACCCTCATCCATGGAATGAAGGGAGTAGGTGGTCCAGTAGGGACACAGGAGATCTTGTAGGTAACCGGGACCTTGACAATGTAGGGCCTTGTAGGTCATCAAACTGACCTTAAAGGAGATCTGCCACCTAACCAGCTGCCAGTGCAGAGAGCACAGCACAGGTGTAATATGACACAATCTAGGTAGACTGGTCAGCAACCTGGCAGCAGCATTCTGCACTAACTGCAGGCAGCGCAGCTCTACCCCCTCTAGCCCCAGTTACAAAGCACTGCAGTATTCCAGGCATGAGGTCACAAAGGCAAGAACTAGTGCCAGCAGATCAGCGGGGGGTATCAGGTGTTTAACCCTGGTGATGTTTCTCAGATGGTAGAAAGAGGTCTTGACCATGGCTGACACCTGTGGTTTAAGCAGCAGGCCACAGTCCAAAACAAAGCCAAGTTTCCTCATGCAATCAGAGGTGAGCAACTGGGAGTCCCCAAGCCTAAACCCTGAAACTCAACCAAATTATACCCTCATCCCCTGGTGACCAGGTTCCAGCAACAGTACCTCAGTTTTAGTAGTATTTCCCAGTTTACTTAGGTAAGTTCCGCTGTTGGATGGAGGTGGATGGTGAACCTGCTTGCCATTCCCTCTCTCCTTAGAAAGCCCTCTGCAGGCATCAGTGCAATCTGTTTTATCTGTGCTTTTCTGCTAACCTGTGCTTCTCATCTATATTTTATCAAGTAGCCTGGTTTCAGTCTGCTTCTCTACCTCATAGTCAATTCTCACTGCTAACGTTCTTTTTAGGAGTTCTTCCTAAGGTACCTTTAGCCAAGGGAATCTTCCTGCAGCACCTCTAGGGGAATCCTCCATTGAATTAAAAGGCTATGCCTGTAGTTTAATGGGTGAGCAACCAGCCACATCCCCTTTCTGAGCTATATAAGCAGTTCCTCCCTGCCTCCCCGTGAAGCACTTTTTCTTTGCCCCACCACCCTCCACTCCTCCTCCAGCAGCTTGCCTCTTCTTATGGGGGATTCTTCCTAAGGTACCTTTAGCCAAGGGAACCTTTCTGCGGCACCTCTAGTGGTGGAACCCTCTTCGAGAGTTCCTTGCCTTTGGTACCCCTACAGGGTAGTAATTCCTCATGAAATAGAGAGTGCAAACAGTCACAACATAGTAACACAGTTGCACAAGCATAACACTATACTGGTTGCATAGACCATTGAACTTCAGGTTATCTTGGGCAATTATCACAATATCCTGGTCAGTGAGCTCTGTACCCCTCTTCCTGGGAGTCACTGTTTACCCAGGCATCCAGGATCTCCTCTGTGTCTGCATCTGCTCTGCTATAACACATAGCCCCTCATGTTCTTGTGCCTGCTGCTCAACAGTCATAGCAGAGTCAGATGAAGTTGTCAAAACTTGGGATTTCTTTTACTGACAGTCAAAAATTGTGATTTCTTTCACTATGACAGTAGCTTTCTGAGGTGAGAAGTGAGTCAACACTACATTTAAATCTATCAATGAGCACATTCTGACTTTCTGACCAGTAGTTACATTACAATAAACCCATGCATGATCAGTCAATAACAGTGATTACAGTGCTCACAACTAGGGGACACACCGATAGTTCAGATAATCCAGAGATTCAGATAACAGGGGGTTGGATTATAATCAGGGTTTTACCATACTTGCATTTCTAAATCTTGAAATTCATCTGACATCTCCACTGCCTCCTTCCTCATCTTGTCCAGATCTCTCTGCATCTTATTTATCTCCTGTGGTACAACCATTCTACCCATGTTGGTGTCATCAGCACACTTGTCAACCCAGCTAGTGGTACCCAACTCCAGGTCACATATAAATATTTTTATTTACATATTTAAAAATTGGTAACTGGGAAAGGCACACTTGGCCAAGGCTTGTTTCCAGGTGCAACCCCAGGGAATGGCTACAGGAGCTATAGTGAACACAACACAGCCACATTTGTTGGTACAGAATAAAGTGCAGGGACATTACAATAAAACACTGAAAAAGGCACAGCTTTATCTAGGCGCTACAAAAATGCTTGATTAGTGCTTTCAGACAGTGATTTTGTTTTTCAATTTCATCTTATTCCTTTTTTAGTGACTTAAACAGTGGCCTTCACCTTTCACTTTCTATTGCTGGCAGCCACCATCTCATGAGTAACAGTGAGCTTCCTGAGCTCACTTTATGCTAATATGTCCTGCCAACCAATAGCAGAGGTCAGACAGGCATATTAGCATAAAGTGAGCTCAGGAAGCTTACTGCTGCTCTTGCAATGGTGTCTGCCAGCAACAGAAAGTGGAAGTTGTGGGTAGCTGTTTAAAATCATTAAAGTTGTTACTGTCTGATAGTACTAATTGAGAGTTTCTGTAGTGTCTGAAGAAAGTTGTGTCTTTTCTAGTGTTTTCCTTTAAGAGTTACAAAAACATAGTGCAAGACATATTACAATGTAAGTGCAGTAACAGTACAGTATGGCACACCTAAGCAGGAAGTATGGTATGCATCAAGGCATATAAGTCAGTAAATGTAGTACGCTGGAGACCTGAAAGGCAGGAGGGTGTCTTCCCCTTATGCCACCAGTACCCCCAGGGAGTGCCGCACGTGGGAAACAGGTACAGCTGGGGGGGATCAGTTTAAGCTGATGGCTGAGAACAGGTTCCACAATGGGGGGGAGTTGATAGGAGGAGGCAGATTGCCCAGTGGACAAGCAAGGATATGGAGTGAAGAAAGTTTGATGGTCTCTGGGGAAGAGAGAACATGGAGCAGACAGGACAGGAAATAGGCATGAGGAGAGGTGAAAGGGAAGGGAACCAAACTGCTATTTGGAAATGAAGAAGGTACAGTGTGACTGGCAATGTGAGGGTAAGGGGAGGATGGATGGGGAGAAGTAGAGGGAACAGTGGTGTGTGCAGGGAGGAGTGATATATAAATATAAATATATTGAACAGTTTTGGTCCTATGACAGACCCCTGTGGGGCACCACTTATCACCTGTGTCCATGTTGACAGATTGCCAATAGTTGTAACTCCCTGTCTTCTATCCAACAACCAGTTAATATAACCAATTGTGTTACTCAACCAGCTTTAGTAATAAGAAAACCCCATGAAAGTAGATGGAGATAGTTAAACTTTACCAAGGGCTACCAACTACATTAATTTTCTGTAAAGAAGAATTGGGGGGGGGGGGGCATTTATCTTGTGGTGGGTATATTTATCCTGAGAGAATTAATATAAAGAATGATATTCACTGGAAGATAAAATAATCAGGATCCAAACTAAAGGTTAACATTTAGATGTTGGCCCCAACACAATTTAGAGTTTTCCAACATGGGAAAGGCAAGAAATTTTGTACTTCTCTCAGATGATGAAAACGAAGAGCATGGAAACTTGGGAACATCTGCTAGAGTCCTCATATTATAGACTGGAGATATAGGATATGTGTTGAAACACCTATTATATTCATGAACTGATTGGTTCTTGCTTACCTGGAAGGTACAGCAGGTGAGTCAAAATTCCATTTTCTGATGTATCTTAAGCAAGAAGGATGACAGCAGCAGTTTAGTGCAGCAGAATGTACGGAACTACAAAGTTGACACTGTTAGTTCTTGCATACAGTTACAAACACTAAGGTCCACGCATCATCGTGTGGATTGCCTATGCTCTGTGTATCCATGGTACGTTAGACAATTCTAAGTAACAATGCCACAAACTGGGGGTCCCATGCATGTACCAGAATGTATGGAGGGGACGCACATCCATTTGACTAGTCTGGGGTTGTACCCCACACTCTGCACCATTTAAAAAGGCACAGAGTGCCTGGAGAGAGGGGTGCAGTATAACGCAGGCAGGTGACCTGTCATATCCATTGCACACTTCTCCAGATTTTGACCGCTGGCTGCGGTGGACCCAATCTCCTCACCACCACCATGCTGCCCCAGCCCTCTGGGCAGACAGAGAGAGCTGGGGGAAGCCATTCAGGCACTCACTCATAAACAGTCTATTTGTTCCTCCTGCACCCTCCCACAATCCCCTGCTCACCTGTGTCCTTCAACCCACCCCCTGTGCAGTAGCATGCTGAGGGAGCGATGTCATGGACAGGCACCCTGTGAAGGTGTGTGGTTGTGCATACCACTCACCACGCACCTTTCCACAGGTATAGAGCTATACAGGCTGTGTACACATGAATCACACGTACATGGCCCCATGTTGATGTATAGCCCCCATTGCAAGTAACTAGACATGACAACAGTAGCAAACTTGAACTTCAAGGTTCTCTTTCAGTTTTTGCTTGAATTTGTAAGGCCTGAATGCATTTCTAACTGTACATGGAGATGCAACAGTGAATAGAAAAGAAAATTAATGATTCACATTGAGAGGAAGTGCAGCCTAATGGTTAGAATACAGATTTGTGAACCTAGAGCCTTGGGATTGAATCCTACCACCACCACCACCAACTCCACCAGCGCCATCACTTTCACTTTGTGTGATCTTGAAAGCCAATTGTTCAGCATTCCTGTACTTGGCATGCTCTCTCTTTTTCTCTATGCACAGAGCCTCTTGTAAACCGAGTTAAGATCCTTACGCATGTCTAACTGTGAAAGACTTGTAAACTGCTTTGGAATATGTGAATAAAAAATGCTGTAGAAAACCAGCTTCTTTTCTTTTTATGCACAGCTAATGAAATAATTAATTTATCATTATTTTACTGAGATGATTTTGTCAGGTTAGCAATACAGAGAATCATACAAGTCTTGTTTACAAATGTGCCCTGGGGGAAGAAATAAGGGTATAGGGAGGGGAAGGAGAATAGGGAGAAATATGTAGCAGCAAATTAATCACAGCAATAACAATAATATAGAAACTTTTACTACCACGGAATATATAGCAGTACAACAGTATATAGTATGACAATGAAAAGGATTACAGGATTGAGAGGGAGAAATCAATTCAATTTGGATAAATGGAGACAAGGACAAAGTGTTGGGTTTTTTTAAGATTGGAAATGTTTAGATGATATAATGTAAAGCTCCCAGATATATATAAGCTCTAGACTCTGTAAGGCTTTAGAAGGGTCAAACCTGAAGGGACAACTGAAATGGCACAGAGACATATTTCCTAGTGAACAGGGAAAAAGAGATTTGAAATAATGTTCAGGGGGGGTTGCATATTGGAATGTGTTGCACTGCGCAGACTGAATTTGAGCCTTGCAAACTGGGTCAGGGAGTGCTGAGTCAGCAGTTTGCATAGCAAGAACAATACTGGAGGTAGCAGTTTGTGAGACACAGACCAGTTAGTGTCATCATGCAAATACGGGCCTGGAGCACACACTACTGAGAGGTAGATCCATGCATATGAGTCCTACTGGTATACCGGAATCCCTAGCGAACTCGCAAAGTGATATTTGTGCACCTAAAGTTGAGGAGTGCAAAACATGTGATTTAGCAAATCACAAACTGCTGGGGATGTGGACCAAAGCAAGTACTATAAAAGTAACCTGTAATTGGAGAAGTATATCACTAAAGCTACACAACTGTGCCACTTCCATGAATTGCAGTACTTCAACAGCAATTACACTTCTAGACCGAAAATCATGGCACTCAACCAGCCTGAGGCTCTAGCAGTTTAGAAATTATCTTAATTTTACATGCAGTAAGGCCTTTATTTTTGCAGACTGTGCAGAATTTGTGCAGGTAACATGGAAACAGAACTGGCACACTCAGATTCTCAATGCATTTCACATATAATCACTTTTTCAAAGCCTTTGGTCTATAAGTACTATATCGTATGGCTGCATCAGAAATCCATGCAACCAGGCAACCTGTGACAGAGGAAGGGAAAGACGTAGTAACATGACTGTATTCCTATTCCTATCACATTGTTATGGTACTATTTTTTTGTTATTGCACCTGCTCATACTAGGATAGCTGCATTATGTTATGCAACATTCCATCTTCCTTTTAAATCCAGCATCTACACTTGCCTGCAGCTCAATGTAGTGGAACTCCACAAGTTAGATGACATGAGCACAGTCTCAGAATATGGCCTGTGGTGGAGACTGAACCTGTGATTCTCCTGTTCCAAATAGGTACCTTCTTCCCTTGTCCATATCAAGTGGATAACATCGCCATGCATGCAATACTGCTGCTTCCAGTCTTTGGAGTGCACTTGTAACTACTGTGACAGGGATTGTGTCTGATGAGATGACAACTGCAGTCAAAGAGATATTAAGCAGGAGCTGGTTTCTTTCATGTTAAGTGGGATCTAAAACCTTTTTCGTACCTATAGTGGAAACTGCCAGGATGCACCATAGTTCTGTGGAGTTCTGCAGCAAAGTTACTGCAGGAATCAAGGCAATTTCAATGGCAGTTAATCCCTTTTGTCATGTAGGAATCTGTGACACTGGGTTGTATCCTAGTGGGCTCCACTGTATATAGCACCTTTTTTTCCGTTTTTTTCCCTCCATTCACCGCTGACTGGACACCCCTCAATCATCACCCAGCATGCTCCAACCCTGCCTGAAACCCTCCCTACCTGTGACACCAGCCCACTGACCCACCCACCACACACCTGCAGGTAACACTCTGGCTTGTACCCCAAGGGTCAAGGCTGCCTTCTGATCTTTGGTGCTTCCTTACAACTATCTAATAGCCTGCAGATGGAGGTGAAGATAGGAGGGTAGTGGGACCCAGGAGGGTAGGATCCTGCTGTGGATGTGGGGGCTGTGGAGTGACTTCACCCAGTCAGCCAACAGGGTTTTTCCTTTCTTCTGTATGGTACTTCCCCCCTTGATGGGAGCAGACGTGCAATGATGTAAAGGGGTTGCCCACTCCTGTGCATGCCACAATGACATATGTTGTTTCTCACCATCCCTTAATGCTGAGAGTCATTGGCTTAAATACCCCAAAGCTGCAGCTAGGATGTATCATATTGCTGGAATCCTCCATCCACCCACCCCAGAGAAGGTGAGCAGTCCATGAGATGCTCAAGCCTTCTCCCCCTTGCTGACCCTCCGATGCCCTAGGATCACTCTCGAACCCGGTCATTGGCACCACAAGCAGTAGCACTATTGCTGTGCTAGCAGACCAGCCTGTGTATAGCATCTTTGCTCAGCAGCACTAAAATGGGTAGCCCTCACACCCCCCCCCACCGCCCACATAAAACGTGATCACAAGTGTGTTTTGTGTTTGTACTCAGGTTTGTGCTCTACTTGATGCTGCTGTCATGGGGGTATACTGGACTCCTGTTTGTGCTGTCAATTCTTACAGTGTACCTCTTCCAATATATGGTACATGCTGTAGTACTGGTCTTGCTCGCATATTTGAGCATGCAATCAGACCTTTGTGCCTAGTTTTGCAGTAGTGTATGATTCAATGCGCTGCACTCCATATCATAAATTTAGGAGTCATCAGAACATTTGCTGTGAATGTTGCAACCACAGGTTTTTTTAAAACACCAGCTTTATTAAGAAAGCATGTCAAATGAGGGAGAGACTGAGGTGTAGAGTAACCTGACCTCTCATACATATTTTGCAGCATGTTATGAACTACAAAAATATTGGAGTGGATCTGGTGTGTAATATAGGGGATAATTTCAGAATAGTCATAGTTTACCAGTAGATCCTTTTCGGAGAGCCCTGCCCCAAAATAAAATAGCCTAAAGACCCGAAATAACTCTTTTTTTAATTCAGAATCTTGCAGCAAAACAATGAATGACTGGAACATAGTTCAAAAATTTTTTTCCAACCACAGTGAAATAGTCACTCACTACAGATTTCTGTTTTTCTGCTTGGCACAGAAATGCCCCCACAGAAGATTCAGATTTATTGAACTGGTGCAGAACACTGCATAATTCATTAAAAATAGTCTTTTTAGGGTAAAAGAAGCATAAGCAAGTCTCAGGGAAGTCAGATACAGCAAGAAAATAAACTGAAATGCAGTGTAGAGAGGAGATCAGAAACCTCTTGATGTTCAGAGATACTCCATCATAGCTTTCAACTTGAAAAGTGTCATGGAGAAAAACCTCACTGCATGTTCCAAATCCATGCTAGATTATATAAACAAACTCCGAGACTGTGCATGTGTTTATGTCCACACATTTTTTGACCATGCGTATGTGAGGTCGGGGTTTTGTCTGGATACCCTGCCAGAGCACAGTGTATTTTACATCTAAATTTACCCCCTTCTATGCAGTGATTTACAGGTACTCCTCAGAATATTCAAGCTGTTTCTGGACATACAGACTATCACAAATGTAAATTGACTTCATAGAAGCAGTGCTTAACACCAAACATATCATGCCCATTAGTCTTAAACTTATCATTCTTTAAATTAAGAAATGTGCAATGAATTCTTGACATCTGCGTTGCAGACAGTGCTACACATTTAATGCCAAGAGGTTAAAAGGTTTATATTCTACTACTGTTTCACATGATTTATTTCTTTATATAATTATCTAACCTAAAAAAGAAATTGCTGGCATCAAAAAAAGTCACATTAAGCAGTAGGATTTTGGAATATATTGTGCCCAATTTTAGAATATAGTGTGCAGAATTTTTAAAAATGTGGCACAGAAAACTGTCATGTGTGAATTGTCAGGCATAGTGAAAGAGATGTATCAAATGCTAAGCATCTAGCATATGAACATATGAAATGCCAGCAAATAAAGTCCTGAAGGTCTAGTGTGTTTGCTGCATGTTGTTCTGCCTCCCCTACTGCCCTAGCATCCCCTTGAATCTATCCCACGCGCTCTTTTAAATCTCCCAACTGAAATATGATTTACCACCCCATCTGGCTGTACATCCCATCCTGCTACTACCTTCCCAGTGAAGAAGTGCCTTATGACCTCCTTTCTACACCTTACTCCCCCCCCCCACTCACACACACTTTGTTGTAATGTCCCTGGTTGTTTTTGTTATCATGTCTACAAAAAAGATTCCATATGTTGACCATGTTAATGCCTTTAAGATATTTACAGGTCTTGATCATAACTATCACTCTCTTTTCTCCTTCAGCGAGTACAATTCAGTTTCACCTACCTCAGTTCATATAGTATGTCTAGTTGTTCCTGTATCATTTTGGTATCTTGGTACCTATGTTGTAAGGCTGGAGAAAGATGCTTTGAAAATAAATTTGTGCTACAAGTAGCCATTTATCAAACAGACAGGGAAAGCTGCCATGTTGTGACGATGTGCGCAGTCCAAGCAGTAGACTACTGCATCACTAGGATAGAACAGCACCATACCACCACCAGTATTTACGCAATATAATTTATTAAACAGCAGAACAAAGTGAAAAACTTGCAATGTCAGGATGAAGTGCACATGTGCAAAATTTGTTGGGCTGTTTGCTGAGCTGACTGGCATACAAGCATGCATTCATTTTACTCCAGGACAGTTGGGCAGCCAGCCGTGTTGAAGACTGGAGGGCTGTGCTGGTCACCCACTTAGGGTTGTGGTGGGGGGGCAGTGGGTGAGGGGGCACTACCTGACAGGATGGGGGGTCCACTAGACCCCAGGGTATTAACTGATGATTATGTATTTTTTTTTACACTGGGGTGGGTGATCGGCGGAGGGGAGGGGCCACTAGACACCAGGGATTTAATTTTTTTTTTTGCATTGGCACTGGTGATCGGGGCGGGGGGGAGGACCCACTACTAGTAGACACCATGTTTTTGGCACAAAGTGTGTAATTTCACCTGGAATTTCATCTGTGAAATTCCACACTTCATGGTTGATCTGCACTCCACAAATTGGCAAATTTCATGAATTGCTTCGCAAATTGAGCGCCATTCGCAAAATAATTAGCAGAGCGAATTTTGATAACTTCACACATCTCTAATCTCCACTTTGCACTTTGTAAGTTTTTCACTTAGTTTTGCTGTTTAATAAATTATATTGTAGTTAATATCAGTGCTGGTATGGTGCTATCCCTTCTTAGTGGCACTATAGCATTTATCATGCCAAGGTTAATTCATTTTCTTCATTAAGAACATAATATAGAATAAAAAAGAAGTTTAAGATATGAAGAACTGGAGGAGACCTTTGTACAGAACACTTGTTAAAAGATAGTCCTCAGAAAGTGATCAGGACAGCATCCCCCCCCCAAAAAAAATGACATGTAGCAAAAGCAAACTGAGTTATAAACACAGGCATTTTTATTGAATCTGACGAGACCGGCCAATATAGAACATTTAGTAAAAAGAAAATAGAACAACTGGAGAATGTACACAGAGATGAATCAAAACTGGCAGTTCCCCAAGAGAGAACACAATAGTATTTGTCAGTGTATTGGTGTAATCAGCTGTTTAAGTGTAGAATGGGTCCACCTAAAGAGGACACAACTATAAGCTGATGGGGTGAAATTTAGGAGGAACATGAGGAAATACTTCTTTGCTCAGAGGGTGATGGAAAAGTGGAACAATTTGCCAGTAAAGCCGATCAATGTTAACATGGTGTCAAGCTTCAAGAGGGGGTGGAATACACACATGGGATTGACCAGGTTGCCAAGGGACTGGGGCAAATGAGGGAGGGGTAAATTCAAGGGAACCCTGGGATGATATATCTGTTAGCAGAACTGGGCAGACTGGTTGAATCGTGAGTAGAGCTGTGCAAAATTTTCAAATTTCACTTCTGCCAGAATTCTGGGGGAATTTCAGAAAGTTCACTTTATATCATGGAATTCTGTTGGACGCAGAAAGTGAAAGCAGAATGTTAACTGGGGAATCATATCCTGGAGTTTATGTAAACAGCAGATTCCTTTTCCACAGACCATGGAATAATAGTATATGGATTACACAATCTGTGAAATATTGTAATTCCATGGTTTACATAGAAATGCTTTCTGGAATTTTGTAGAATCAAAAAGGAAATTGTGAAAAGCATTTCAGAAGTTGAACTGTGATTCCACAAGAATTTCACTGGCAAAATCTCACATTCGGCAGAGCTCTAATTATGAGCCATTTTCTGTCCATAAAACTATGCACAGTACAGAAACATAGAATTTATTGGCAGGTAAGAACTGCTAGGCCCATTTAGTCGGCCCGTAAGCCCTATACTTGTTTGTGGCCTCTGACCCTATGTGGTCAGTGACTTTTCATCACTCCTCCCTCCCTCAAGGTTCCCTTATGCCTGTCACATGCATGTTTAAATCCCTACACTGTGCTCACTCCCACCACCTCCTGTGGCAGACTATTCCATGTGTCCACCACCCTGTCTGTGAAGGAAAACTTTCTCACATTTCCCTCCAATTTCATATCATGCCCCCTTGTTCTTGTACTACTACATTGGAATATGTGCCCCCCTTGCACCTTGTTTATGCCCTTGAGGTACATGAATGTTTCTATCATATTCCCCTGATCGCTCCTCTCCAGTAAGTAAATACTGAGGTCCTTATATAACTTTACTGTATGTATGTATCTATGTCTGATGCAGTGTTTGAGACCTGCTTGAGGCGTTGTTGGGGGTAAACATATCAAAAAATAAGTGCAAAGTTATGTATTGTGAGATTATCTTTTCTTGAACTGTTGAAATGTTACAAAAGTGAAGAATTTTAGTTTAGAAACATAGAAACATAGAATTTGTCAGCAGAAAAGGACCACTTGGTCCATCCAGTCTGCCCCAGTGTTCCCTGCATAATATGTCTCCACAGACCCTATACTGGTCTCTGGCAACCCTCCTCCCTCCCTGTCTGGTTTCTAATATACTCCTATGTCTATCCCAAGCATGCTTCAAGCCCTCACTGTTTTTCCTCCACTACTTCTGCTGGCAGTCTGTTCCAGGTGTCTACCACACATTCAGTGAAGAAATATTTCTTCACAACTCTCTCTTTTAATCACCGCCCCTTCCCCCATCTTCATTGCATTCCCCCTGATCCTGGTGCTCCTACTCATTTGAAGGAGACTTCCCTCCTGCACCCTGTTTACCCTGTAAGGTATCTGTAGGTCTCTATTGTGTCACCTCTCACACTCCTCTCTTCCAGGGTGTACATGTTGAAATCCCTAAGTCTCTCCTCATAGTGGTTTTCATACAACCACAGCACCATTTCAATTGCCCTCCTCTGGACTGCCTCCACTCTGTCTGTGTCCTTTCGAAGCTGTGGACTCCAAAACTGGACACAGTACTCCAGATGGGGTTTCACCAGCAAGCAATACAGTGACAACTCCCCCCTTCTCCTGCTTGATATATCCCTCTCTATGCCTCTCAGCATCACACTAGCCCTACTCACTGCTTTACCACACATCCCTGCAACCTTGAGGTCATCAGATATGATATCCCGAGATCCCTTTCCTGTTTAATGATTGTCAATACCTCCCCCATCTTATATTCAGCACCTGGGTTCATATCCTATGCCCAAGGTGCATGATTTTGCACTTTTTGTCATTGAACCCCAACTGCCATGCTTTAGACCACTAACCTAGTTTCCCTAGCTCCCTGCTCATTCTTCGCCAACTGCTGAGTGTCATCCCAATTGTAGACTTTGGTATTATCTGCAAGGCATACCTTGCCTTCCAGTTTCTCACCAATGTCACTTTTGAAGATATTGAACAGGACCAGTCCCAGTACTGAGCCCTATAGCATCCCACTGGTCACTCCTCCATCATTTGAGTGAGTGCAGTTTACCACCACCCTCTGCCTCCTATCCATTAACCAGTTAGTAATGCAGTTCAGCACTTTGGATCCCACCACCAGGATGCTCAGTTTCTTTATCAGCCTCCTGTGTGGCACAGTATTAAAGGCCTTGCTGCAGTCAAATAGGCCACTTCTACTGCCTTTCCCTGATCTATATTTGTGGTCACCCAGTCAAAGAAGTCCATCAGATACGTTTGGCATGGCCTCCCCCATGGTGAATCCATGCTGCTTGTAGCTCTGCAGCCCAATGGGTAGCAAGCTACTCAACCAGTATTTCTTTTAGTAGGGTTTCCATTAATTTTCCCACCACTGAAGTAAGACTAACTGTTCTATAGCCACTAGCCTCCTCCAGTCCTCCAGAACCATCCCTGTTTCCAGTGAGCTGTTGAACAAGGCTGACAATGGGGCAGCTAGCACCTTCCTGAATTCCTTTAAAACCCTTGAATGTATCCCAGGCAGTCCCATAGCTTTGTCCACCTTTAGAACTGCAAGTCCCTTCCGGACTCTTTCTTCTAAAAATGGACTTCTGTCCACCCCCCCTCCACACACACACACACACACACACACCACACACACACACACACACACACACACACACACACACACACACACACACACACTCCTGCTATTTCCTGGTGGTCCATCCCCCTTCCCTCCACTGTGAAGACTGAGCAGAAATATCTGTTCAGGATGTCTTTTTCTTGGTCCTCCTGCTTGCAGTCCCTTCCCCCACCCTCCTGATTCTCACTCTCCCTGTCATTGCTTTCCTCTTCTCACTTACAGTCTATAGCTGAAGAAAGTCTTATCCCCAAAGTGACCCTTTTGGTGAGTCTTGCCACTATCTGCACCTTTGCTCTCCTCACCACATTGCCTGCTTCTCTCTGCTTTACTCGGTATGCTTCCCTGTTCTCTTCCATCTGTGTTTCCTTATACCTCCTGAAGTCCACCTTTTCTTCCTTCATCTTGTTTGCCTCTTCCTTAGAGAATCATACTGGTCTCTTTTGCCTTCTGCTTTTACTCACTTCCTTCATGCAGACATTAGCTGCTTTAGTTATACTCTCCTTTTTCTTGCCCACTGTGCCTCCACCCCTCCTTGGTAATCACCCCATCAAGGCAGTTTCTGCAGCAAATCCAGTTTCTTTAAAATACACCCCCAACGTCCTGGACCCTCATCCTCGTGTGGTTAGCCTCTGTTTCTGTTTTAATGTTTAACCACACTGTACGATGATCACTGGTACCCAGAGGACTGCCCAATATAATATCTGCAGTGCTGACCCTGTTTGTGAGCACCAGGTCCAGCACTGCCCTATCCTGAATGGGTTCTTTCACTAGCTGCATGAGAAAACCCCATTGCAGGGAGTCAAGGGCGGCCTTCCCCCTTACAAAAGTTGCCATTGGGAGGCTTCACTTCACATCTGACAGGCAGAAGTTACTAACTAGCAGCACCTCCCTTGTTACTTGCCCTTCTTATGATGGCTTCCCCAAGTACCTTATCAAACCCCTTCCACTGTGCTCAAGGCCTGTATACTGCCCTAGTATAGACAGTCATGCAGGAGCCTGTCTCCAGGATAATCCACAGCACCACCGGCCCTTCCTTTTCCCCCTGGTACCCCTATACCTCCATGGCCTTGATTTCTTCTCTCACATATAAAACAATTCTTTAATGCATCCACCCTGCGTCTTGGTGCTCAGTGCACCACAACTCTGTAATAACTACTAAATCCAGGTCAGCCTCTGCCATGATGGCTTCCAGGTCTGGAATGTATTTTTTCAAGACTTGCATTGGCATTCATGGCTATTCACACCTCCCTTCTCCCCTGATCTGCTTCCCCCTTCCTTTCCTGACTGTGTTTTTCCCTGAAGCTTCCCCTGACTTTCCTCCTATCTTTTTAATTTCTTCATTCATTGTCTCCTTCAAACCTTTGCCTTGCTTACCTGGGTTTTAGCCTCCTTTTCTTCTGCCATGTCTCCTTTTCTGACTTTTTGTTCCCCTACCCTATGGGAGTTTTCTCCCCCAGGCCTTTCCTCCCTGCTGCTCCATCATCTGGGGGGGGGAGCAATTGCTACCTCACTTTATTTTACTGCCTCCCCTGGCTAATTTAAATGCTGATCCAAGTAGCATTAAACCTCCCATCAAGGACTGAAGTCCTTTTCCCAGAAGAATATAGGCCATCTCCCTTATAGAGGCCCATATCCTTCTAGGTTGGCCCCAGTACCCGCTGAAGCGAAAGCCCTCCTCCATGCACCATGCCTTCAACCAGTCATTAAATGCCCTAGTGTGTGGAACACCCTTGCCTCTCCCTGGCCATACACAGGTAACACCTCCATTTCTGTGGACCCCCACTTCCTCCCTTCTCACTGAAACAGGCCTGCTTTCAGTTGCCCTCTCCCGTCGGTATGGCAAAGTAATTCTGCAGTAGTATAGCTGAGGAGTGTGCACCCTTCCCACAACCCCACCCTCTCAGAGTCCCCCAAGGTTCATCCACTCTGCCTCCACTTAGGCATCCTTTGGGGGAGCGGTGGCAGACTTGTTGGCCCCTGGGTGAGGCAGAATGTCCTCAGTACCCTTGCCAGTTCATCCCAAAGTCCAACAATCTCTGCCCACAACCCAGAGAGGTGAGTAAAAATGAGGCAGCACCTCACTCTCCAGAAGATGTTCCAATTGACTGCAGCCCCAAACTCATTACACTGCATCACTCCCATGATCTTTTCTTCCTTTGCCTAGTGTCTGTTCAAATTTTTCTGTACCCTTCTGCCTTCCTTGACTTCTGCTTTTCTCCTACCTCTGCCTTTTGCTTTCCTGACACTGATTTATTACCCTACCCTAGATAAAGTGTCTCTTGTTTTTTCATTTTTTAACCCTTCTACCTGTACCTACCTTATTATGGGTGTGTACTACTCCATTCCCTTTTGTACAAAGGGTACAACCTGCAGTTACCTTCCCCCTAGCTATTGTATACAGTAACCTGTAATGTGTTACCTCTTTACACATGTTCCCCTGGCAGAGTATCCTGCAAACTGTGGTCACTCTGCGGACATCCAATATACATCCCTAAGGTACTGTAGATGACCAACTCCTGCACTGTTATGCTCTTGCTGTGGGACATGAGCATGACAGGACACATTGGAGCAGCTGCTTTGTAACACTTTTCTGGTTTCCTGTGCTTTTCCAGTTGGTCTGCAAGTGTCCTGGACTGCCTTAAGATTGCCAAGTCCCTATTCTGGTGGGAAAAGAAAAACAAATTAGCCCCCAAACAGTGTATTATTACTTTAAAACTCCCCCAAACATTTTAGTTTAGCTCCTAGAGGTACTCTATAGTTGGTGCTTGCCTCTCACCACTGTGCACCACGGTTTCGTTCCTATTAGAACTGCCAGGGTAATACATGGGAGGCATGGGATAATGTAATATTGGACCCTTTTCTGATCTGATAGCAGGTGTGAATTAGATAACCCATCACCTGACCACAGCTGGTGACCGAATTTATATTTAGTTAGGTCACATAATGTACTATCTGATCAGATTATTTTTTTTTAACAGATATACTGCAGTACTTATTCTGCATAACACTAGTTTGGCATAAATTAGTAACCAGTCCCTCTCTGCTTTTTGTTGCAAAGTAACAACTTTACTTATCCAAATGTTCCAGTATCATAACCTGTGAAGAGCAAAGAGTAGCAGTGTGGTCTGGTGGTTAGTACACACAGCCACGGCTGATATTCAGATCTCACAACAGTCACTGGGTTCATATAATGACTTCAAATAAGTCACTAAAAGGAGCAATATTCATTAGATAAAAATTTCATCATTTAGTTTTTTAGCATTAAAATATTTCTGACACACAGTATATAATTAGAGTTATCCATGTAATTTTTTTCTCTTAGATGTTTTTAACTATTACTGTGCTGTGGACTGATATAGCTGTCAAACATTCCTGTACATATTAATTCTGTCAGCAGTCTAAGGATTAAAACAGGTTTTATTATAAGTTTTATAATGAATGGCTCAAGTCATTAAAGAAAGCTGCCACTAGGAATATTTATAAATCCCTTCACAACTGGTTACTTTTGACTTCACATGCCGGATTAAAACTGTGGATGTATTAGGACGGTTTGTAGCACACATTTCTGATTGTAAACAGCACAACACCACACCAAAATGTTTAATTTATTCATAGTGGATGTGGTCAGAGAACAGGGATTTTTGAAAACTCTGAAACCCTATGTCTCAATTCAGGACGGAAACACAATGCAACAAAAACATTGTTATGGTAAAGATCATGCTATGGATTATAGAGCTGACAAAGGCATAGTATCTTATTTGAACTGCTCTGCTTTATTTCAGTGGTAATATTTAGATTTTCTGCATTCCTAATGAATGTATCTGTTTTATCTTTGAATTCCTGTTTGTGTTTCTGATAACCATATCTAGCAGTAACATCTTCCAAACTCCTTTTACTATACAGTATATTGATGATTGTGACAGACATACATTATTACAAAAAAACTCTATAATTATTTTTTCCCCCACTAATAAATACTGCTGGTTCTGCATATCTGTGCTTCAGCCCCCTCCTTTTTTTCCAAAAGTTGGGAGAAGCTGGATCCTTCTGAATATGAAATGTTGTATGTAAGTTGGGCTAACCTGAAAAATCAGTTTTGCCAAGAATAAGTTATCTGATCTTTGGAATGTAAATCCTGGTGGAATATTGGTTACGCTGCCTACAGGCATGTGCTGACATGCAGGCTTAAATACGTAGAAACAAACGTGCCAACATGCCCCTCCCCCAACATGCGCATTCACACAAACCACTAGACTATGAATGTGGGATGTTCTATTTTCCTTAAGTAACTTATACGCGCACACACACACACACACACACACATACACACTATACATTAAACCCACACCTACCGTGGATCAGATTTTCATTTAGTTCACACTCCTGATGCAACAGCTTCCTACTATGGTACACTGAATTCTCACAGCTGTGTGAATTATTAACCATGTCTGAATTATTGACAAAGGTTGTAGTTTGCCGGTAGCTTAGGCAGCGTTGGGGGACTTGTTCTGTTTTCCTTTTTTTTTTTCTTCCTTAACAGATACAGTCTCTTGAAACATACAATACCCTAGCCCTTAGTCACTCGCATGTCCTCAGGGATGTCTACATAGCCTATTACAGGACCTTTCCCTGGGACTGGCTGTCCAGCGGCCAGAACTCTGCAGGGATGTTTGAGTTAAAATTGTCTGTAAGCAACAAGGCCCAGGGCCATCTGGGACTTGGTATCAGAACAGAGGGGTCAGAGAGCTATATCAAAAGGGATAGCTTGGAAGATTTCCAATGTTACCTTTAATGTCATATTTCCAGTGGGAGTCTTTCAGGCAGTTTCAAGTATGGAAATGTAAAATTAAATGTTAATTGCACGGCGACCCCTGACAGGGTCAGCCCTGCTTGTATGAGTGGAAATTATTTTAAATATCTTCAACACCCTCTTGCAGACTCCATGCAGTGACACTCAGAGTTGTTCTGACTGTTTGTTGAGTTACTGAGTTGAAAACATCCAGTATGGCCCTCATAGCCCTTGCAAATAGTCAGATGCAACACAGTCACATAATCAAACATACAAGGTACTGGAAGCAAGACTCTCTCACCAAATAGTGTCAGGTATAAAGTAATATTTTCTTCCAAAAAGAAATACCAAGTGGTGTAACAGTAAGAGCACTTTAACATTTTGTATATAATAATGGGCACTTGGTCCTATAAATCCTGCACCTTTTATGACTATTAATATCACCTATAAACGATTCCTTTTTATGTTGCCTTGCGCATACACAAGCAACATATTGTGGTAGCTTGGGATAGCAGGCTTTGGAGGTGCAGTCATTTTGTGGCCAATGGCGCCACTGCTTTCTTGGGCTGGGCTTTGTGGCACAAATGAAATAGCATGCTGTCTATGACAGCAGTGTGAAAGCGTGCCACCAACTTGAAACAATTTCACCATTGCAATGAGGGAGCTACCCATTATTGCAGGGTGTGCCTTGCCTCGTGTAACATTTCAATAAACATGGCGGTGGCAGCTGTCACTGTCCACCTGTCACAGTCTTCAGGAAGCTGACTTTAGGGGTGCCCAATCCCTCTGTCGGCATATGTGCCCCCTTTACTGTTTTTGTCTGCTGAGGGGGTGTCCAATCCCCCTTGGCATCATCCCCAAACACAGACACACTTGCCAATGGGGGGCCCAATCCCTCTGTTGGCATGATTAATCCCTCCCATCGTGTCGGCATTTTCCTGCCTCCACCTCAAGTGTGTGCCACACTGGGAGCCCACCCCTGTGTGGCTGACATGACCCCCCAAACAAATGGGACACACTGGGAGCCCACACCAGTGTACCCATCACCTCTTGAAAAATAAAACAGTCATGGTGATTATTTATTTTATTTTTTTTTAGTAACCTGAAACAAAGAAAACGGTCCCTCGCCATTGGGTGCCCTCCCCCAACCCGCGCCTACCCTCTGCACACCTGACTTCCCCACACCCCCCAGACCCCATACTTACCTCCAGAGCCTGGCACAACAATCTTCAGTCACATGGGAACACGTCTGCACTCTTTTTTTTTTTGTTACTTGCCTGGCTCCCACAGCTCAGATGAGGCCTCATATCCCCTTCTACTCCATCTGCCTGAGCATCCTTCTAGGCAGCCCCTGCCCTGGCTTCATCTTGCTCAGGGGCCAGGGGTGTTTGCATTTTTCCCCTTTTTTCTCCCTTGCCCCTGAGGACACCGGCCCGAAGGACGTACATCCAGACAGATGAGCTTCTGACACAACAGTCATCATGCACCCACAGCGTCGTCCCCTCCCCGGCTCCTTTTTTTATCTGAAGAGCCACCATTGCCCCAAAAGCCCATGCTTCCGCTGGCCCAGGAGTGTTGGGTGCTCAAGGCAACCCTGGTAACCCACCTCAGGAGGAGGAGAGAATCCATTGGGACCCTCAATCCTCAATCCCCTTGCTGACCCCCGGCAACCCGAATCCGTTCCCAAACCCAGGTCACTGGTGTAGTGTGAGGTGTGGCATCCAGTGCCTCAACCCTTAGCACCACTGGGATGGCGACGTATGCACTCTTCAAAGTTGACCGCGAACTGAAGAAATGCCGGTAAGCTGTATAATGGCATAAATGGGGGGGGGGGTCAACTTAGATGGCAATCTCAGCCATTTTTGTGACTTCTGGCTCCAAATTTTCAACATGGGGTTCTTGGGACCCCACCTCATGAACTCAGTCACTGTCATTTCATTATTCAGTCCTGAAAGGTGATTTTGCAGTCACTGTGCAGAATCACCTTTTGGGACCAATTAATGAAATGTCAGTGTCAGTATTCATAAGGTGGGCTCCCAAAAAGCCTATGCTGCAAATTTAGTGAAAAAAATTCCAAAAAATGACTGTGTTACAAGTATGTATTGCACAGTTTCTATGCACGCTCATAACTTCAAGAATTTTTAATATTTTCACTCCAGATTTTCCACATTGCCATTTTTTCACACCTCCTTATGAACAGTAGAGCTGTCATTTTTCACATCCTGCCCAAAATGTGTTTTCAAACATGTGGCACACAATGGTGCAGTCACTGTGGCAAATCAATGTTTGGGACAGATTAAGAAAATCACAGTGATAATGTTCATGAGTGGAGGTTCCAAAATGCCAATGTTGAAAATTTGGTGAGAAAGTTCCACAAAATGACTGTGGTATAAGCATGCATTGCACAGTTTCCCAGCACGCTCATAACTTCAGAATTTTTAATATTTTCACTCCAGATTATCAACATTGCTATTTTTTCACACCTCTGTATGAACAGTACAGCAGTCATTTTTCACATCCTGCTCAAAATGTGTTTTCACACCTGTGGCGCATAATGGCACGGTCGCTGTGGGAAATCAAAGCTCAGGACAGATTAAGAAAATCACAGTGACACTGTTCATGAGTGGAGGTCCCAAAATGCCTATGTTGAAAATTTGGTGAAAAAATGTAACAAATTTAATACAATAACTGTGCTTCGAGTGTGTGCTATGCAGTTCCCATACACACTCATAACTTTGTGAATGTTTAATATTTTCTCTCCAGATTTTCAACATTGCCATTTCTTCACACATCCTTATGAACAGTACCGCAGTCATTTTTCACATCCTCCCGGAAATGTGATTTTGCCATCTGGCACAGAATGGCATGGGCACTGCGGGACATAAATGTTCGGGACAGATTAACAAAATCACAGTGCCACTGTTTGTGAGCAGAGGTCCCAAATACTTTCTTGAGGTGGGTCACAAAAACCCCATGTTGAAAATTTGGAGTGCAAATATCAACAAACGCCTGGGGCATTAGGGTTCCTAACCATAACGTCCCACCCTGTAGAGACTGACCAGCGTCAGTGGTGTGACTTTGTATTGTCAGCTGTAATGATCACATCATTCCACCCCCACCCCCACCCTGCAGCCACTGACAGGTATCAAGGTGTGCCTTGGACTCTTTGGCCTCAAAGTTCACCCCATTCTCCTACAGTGCACCCATCTCAATGTATTTCCTTATGGAATGGGGTGAGCATAAGGCCTATGGACCCCAAGGCACAACGCAATACTTGGAGTCTGCAGGGTAGGGTGATGTGAAATGGCATGAGCATTATGGCCGATGACCAAAAGGCACACCTCAATGCCTGTCAGTCTCTGCAGGGTGGTGTGGGGTTGGTGTCACTTCCATATTTCACTGTCATTCCTATTATGCATCTCTCTAACTCCTACACTACCAATGCCAATGTCAGTAAGAAAGCATTTGGCATTGACAAATGCTTATTAGTACTTCTTCCTCATGTAAACCATAAATTAATAGACTCTTATTTTTAATTTTTTTGTTTATTGTTTTTCCACCTTGTTCTCATGACCACCCCCTTCTGACCAGTCCCCCCATCACTGTTATCCAGCTTCTCTGGGACTTACCTCCTCTTGATTGTCCTTTGCCACAGGGCTCTCTGGGGGTGCCTGGTCAGCAATGTGGGGCCTGCAAGGGATCAGACTTCATCCTGTGGTGGAGAATGTTTTCATCCTGGTTTCTGCCCCGGACCCTCCTTGCATGCAGTGGGTGCAATGAGCAAGCTCTGCCTCTCCAAAGATGCCTTTGGTGTCCTACATATGGGGTAGCTCCCTCTGTGTGCTCTCACTGCGCTGCAAGAGGGAAAGCAATTTGGGTAAATCAGTGACCTAAAATCTAAAGAATACAAAACAGTGCAATGATGTAGTGTCCAGGTGCAAGTGGATATTGGGCTGCATAGGAAAAATATCACTAACAGAAGGAGAAGGGTGATGATAATGTTATTGTGCAGGGCATTGGTGAGACCCCATTTAGAGTAGTGTGGGCAGTTTTGTTTGCCACAGAATATGGGAGACATCAATAAACTGGAAAGGGTTCAGAGAAGAACTACAAATGGTGATGGAGGGTTTAGAGGCGGAATCATACAAACAACGGCTAAGCAGTCTGGGACTATACTCACTTGAAATGAGACAGTGAAGAGATGATGTCATTAAGGTGTACAAATCATTGGCACATGAAGACATAAGGCAATATTTAGATTCAAAGCTTAGCAACATACTGTAAACAGAGTAACAAGAGGGCACAAACTTCAACTAAAATGAAAACATTAAAAGTCTGCTAAAGAGAGAAGTTGATTTTCTCAAAGAGGGATCCATGCCTGAAATGAATTGCTGGTATCTGTTGTGTCTAGTCACAGTTTAAATATTTTCAAGTCTAGATTAGATGAGCACTTGAAGGAGGGAGGGTTCTGTGACGTTTACAGCTGAAACAACGGCAGACAAGCCAGATGAGCATAAGCTCCCTCCTGTCCATAGCACCTATGTTCCCCCCAGATACCGCCAGGTGGCAGACAAACAGAAAGATGCACATTCCTCTCTCTCCAAGGGAAGAGAACAGTGGTAGGGATGCTCAATCCTCCCTCTCCTGGCCAGCAGCCAAGCGACCCATGTAAGTTTCTGAACCTGGGTCACTGGCATGGCAGGAGGTGAGGTGCCCAGCACCTCAGCCGTCTACACCATTGGGCCAGCTTTACCCTCCAATTTTAAGACAGGTAATTATTGGAAGAATAAGAAACAAAATATGCCTGTAACACAGGTATTTATAGAGTGTCTGATGGAAACATAGAAACATATAATCTGATGGTAGAGAAGGACCGCTTGGCCCACCCAGTCTGCCCATTTCCCTACCTATTCCATAAACTCCAGATCCTTTTTGATCTGTAGTTTACCTTCTCTTACCTATCCCTAGGGCTGCCTTCTGTCTGTCCCATGCATTCTTGAATTCACCTTAGTGCACTGCAAGATTATAAATCCTAAAATTATAGGTGAATAACGTAATTTAATACAATCCTGTCACTTCAAATCCATAGCCCTATTTCATAAATCCTGTTCACCATGGAAAAGTTAATTTGCTCTTTCTATTGGCTCTGTAAAGTACTGCCCGCTCAGACGTTTCTTGGCCTGAGACTCACAACATCATATTTATTGAAAAGCAGGTATATTATTCATTGTTAACTGGGTAAGCCCCACTGGGTACAAGGGACTGTTTTCATAAGCAACCCAGGAGCTTTGGGGAGGTTAAATGACTTGCTCAGAGTCACATTGTATGCAAGTGGAGGTTTGGGTAATCAAACCTAGGTCTGCTGGATGTACCAACCTCATTCACAGTTCATTACTCTAACCTCTAGGCTATACTGCCAGCCAGCCTCTAGGCTATACAGTATCTCTCATTAGTGCTAATGCTTAGAGGAGACACATCATTTGAAGTCACCAATTCACATTAGAAACAAGTGAATATTATTCCTTATGAGTGCCTACATTTGCATTTGCAGGATCTGCATAATGAATTACCTGGTATAGATTAGGGAATATAGACATTGCTTTCCTTTCCTGTTAGGGCAATGGGGTGTAATGCCTAGCATATATTTTTTATGGCTGTCAATATTTCTGCCTGCTAGGTTTCCAGAAGCATGTTAAGAAATAAACACATCACTGCCTATAGGCACTATGCATGATTGTGGCTGGTATACAACAGAAAAACACTGGAAGGCATCAATACTGTGTACTATAGATCGCGTGAGCACATCTGATGAATGTGAAGCACACTCTGCAGCTATAAATACAGTACCAAAAATAGGGAGTGCATAATGGGTTGCAGTGGAACAACAGATTCATCTCCCCTAGTGAGTGGTAAGACACATAACTCACAGAAGCTGTACTACTGCTAACATGTTGGAAGTGCAGCAGCTGCATGGGCTGGCCCATGGCATAGTTAGCTGGAGCATGGTATGATGCCACGATCCATGCCATGGGCGCCCAGCACTACCACCAGTACAGTTCCCCCATCTCTCTTGTCCTGTATCTTAAGTAGTGGTGGGTGAAGTTGCTAAAATTAGCGACGCGAAGTGATTCACGGAGTAACGTGGAATCCACAAGGTACTCCGCAACACGGAGCGGAGTAATTCGTGTCATGATGAGGAACACAAAGTCCATTGAAACCAATGACTTTGCATTATTCCACCTTCCCCAAACCACTTCTCCACCAATTTTAAGGTGAAATACATTGAAATCAATGTGCTTCGCATCACTTCGCCTTGTTATTGAGCTCCAAGGAGAATTTTGTAGTGCTTCATGGGATTGCAGGTCACATGGCTCTAGATTGTTCTGCACAACCTCAGTTCTGTGTAGTGTGTGTAGTGGAAGATGGAGGCAGCTTCTTCTCAGAGCTCTGTGATTCAAATCCTCTAAAAGCTGTTGAAAAAGTCTTTTTGAGCCATTTTTTTTGCTCAAAATTTAGTACATCGATTGTAGGAAACCCTCCTGTGCTCATATTATTGAGTGTTTATTGTTTGTGTGTGGATTTTGAATGTTAATTTAGAACAGTCAGTCTGTGTACTGTGAAATGTACTTTGGGGGAGGGGCGTATCTGTGGTGTAGGTAGATTAACTGGGAAAAAAAGGCAGTCTTTCTGTTTTGGTTATATTTTTCTTGTATAACTGTATTAATGTACACACAGTAATGTTTTCAGTAATTCTTGACATTTTTTTGCTGATTGTTGTGGTGCAGCAGTGTATAATTTCAGTTTGTTTAAAACATTTCATTATATTACTAAAGATTTTCAGTTTGCTACACATTACTTGTAGTGTGTGTGTGTGTGTGAGTGTGTGTGCGATGCATGCCATTAAATCAGAGATCTTTTATTGTGCCACAGAGTAATTGCAGCAGTGTGAATCTGCTATCCACCGCACCTGCATGAATTTCTTATACTGCTTTGTGGTATCTTTACTGGTAGTGGGCTGTTACTGCCGTGCACTACCCCCCCAACCAGCAAAAGGTATTCTTTTCCAGATGTGGGTTTGTGACTTGTGAGCACTGGTTAGGTGGTGTTGTGCCCTTGCGTCTGCATCTCTTGAGTGTGCAGCACAATCTTAATCTATCTGTGTGTTTGCAGTACACCATTAATTCTGGGAGACTTTGCATTTCTTGTTACTCTGTGATTTCACTTTGTCAGCAGTGGGGAATTTTCTGGACACAAGACAGTAGCATTTTGAGGATGCACATTATTTCTGGTGACTGTATGTGACCACTGTGCACATGACGGAGTGCACCATTAATTCTGGGAGACTTTGCATTTCTTGTTGTGCTCTCATTTCACTTCGTCAGCACTGGGGAGTTTTCTGGATGCAAGACAGCAGTATTTTGGGGATGCACGTTAATGCTGGTGACTCTGTGTGTGAGGGGCTGCCAATATTGTTGTCATTTCACCTTACTTCGTGTTAAGGTGCAATAACAATGCAGAAGTAATAATTACAAGGTGAAGTGAACCTTTTGTATTGGCCACTCTGCGTAGCAGATAGACAACACAAAGTGCCCACTTCGCATTCATTTCTCCAGCAAAATTTAAATTCGATGCATCTCTAATCTTAAGGTCCACCTCTCCAGTCTTCACTGGTTGCCCAGTGGCCCCAACATCTCACGTGATAGTGACTGATATCCCTCACATCAAGACAGCAGATCCCCTCCTTCCAAACCTAGTTCATGTGTGCTGCATAACCCTTCCTCCTGTCACAATGGACATTCCAGCTCACAAGGCAGCAACACTTTGAAGATCTGCTTTCAGCATTTTTTTCTGGCCCCAGCTGCACCTTGCAACTTGAAGTGAGGGTGCCAGGGAGTGGCTGTGCATAGCATGGCCCCTCCATGCATACCAGTACCCTCATTAACTCTGCCTCTTCTACCCCTTTCCCTGTGCCAGCACATTGACCTGTGTGCTAGTATAGGTAAAGTTTTGCAACCACTTTGGGTTTAGTACAAAGGGATGCAATGCAGTAATGTACCACAAAGTGGTCCTTTTGACCACTTTGTGATAGAAAATTAATTTTGTCAGTGGTAGCATTATATCCTGTCAGTATGAACAAGAATCAGACACATCCCATTTTATGTTTTTCATTGCTTATATTATTACATTTCTGACTTCTTATAGTCTGTAGCTTGTGTACTTCCCAAGCAGTACACTGTCCTATAATTTCTAGTTCTCATTTTAATGAATTCCCCCTTCTGCTTTATAACTGTGTGTAAAGAAAGAGATGGGTTTACCTACTGTACTTGTATGTTCCCATAATGGAGATGGCGCCATTACATTATTTATTTATTTATGTATGTCTTTTTTTCAAAGGTTTTACCAGAAACAGAGCCGGTAACAACTCACTTCCAGATGAGTCCTGGGAAGGGGGGAGGGGAGTAAACAATACAATAGGTGCAAGAAAAACTAAAATACAGGAGAAAGAACATGACTGATAAAATGCAATACATGAACAGTCACATGTCACAGACATGCCTAGGCTATAATGAAGGATTCAGTATTTTTTTTAATATTAAAATTTCCAGTGGGTAGAACATTTCTTTAGCAAGCAACTTATTCTAAGTGTTACATTTGATTTCACAGCATGAATAATAATTGCTAAAATCTCTTTAAATAAGAAAAAAGATATTTAAAATAAGAAAACAAGGTGCCCTATAAATACATTTTCCTTGCCTTTGTCTTAGCAGTGAGGTCTCCCTATTCCCTTGATTTGTGATACAGGGTTTGTTTTAAGGATTTTGAAGGGGACTGCTACTATACGTATAGGTCAGTGCTTCTGCAGCCAATACCATGTAGGGGGCAGAGCAGCAAGATGGCTGCGGTGCTGCTCCACTCCACGCTTTTCCCAGTCTTATCAAGGAAACCAAAATAGATGGGGGCATTTACATGTTCAATATTGAAGCTTTATTTAAAATCCTTATTTAAATCTGCTGTCCTATTGAGTCGACAAATTTAGCACACTATGCTTGGCATGCTTTTATCAAACTGGTCGGCATGTTTGAGTGTGGTCTTTGTGGGGTCTCCGCAAATGGAGCTTTAATTTCAATTATCTACTGCAGTGTAGCCCTCAATGTGGGACAAAATGCACCCAAAACTGATTATTTGAGTTGCGGCAATTCATTGGCATGGAGAAGTTTGAGAGGGTAGTTGGAGGATTGGAATGATTCTTGCTTGTTGCTGAACACAGTCAAATGCAGTGGAATGCAGAGGTAAAACTGGCAACTATTAAAAGTATTGGAAAATGTATTTTATGAAGGAGATGCTGAGAGGGCATGAAGAAGAATCTGACGTGAAAACTGTACTGTGTGTGCTGATATGCTCACTTTTGGTTAATTAAAGGTATTCCAGGAGTGATTCCAGTTTATGCCACAAGTGTTATGGTGGACAGGAACCAGTATGACTGATGGGAATGCCATCGGTGCCATAACCGTATGTCTGTCTGTCAGTACCATTTACAAACAAGGCAAAGTATTTTGTTTAAGTGAGGGGCTGCTCCCACTGCACCCCCCTCATAAATAAATATAATCAACTCCGAGGTTGCACAGTATTGAAGAAAAAAATATTTCACACCATTACTTAATGTACAATTTCGGAGATTTGTTTCCAGTGATTTCTCTCTTCTTAACGCAAATTGCATTTGTGGTCTGTCGGAAATGAACCAGTATCTTTTTCCTAACTCATAGCATACCACCCTAACCACTACACCAATTGAACAGTGCTGCCAGCACATTTTCGCCTTGCAGCTTCATAGTTTTCCATACTGAGTGGCGGATGAGTTGTTCCGAGCACTACTCTCGAGCAGCATGAAGGGAAAGGAAAGGGGAAATTATTTAACCAGGAAAGGCACACTAAGCTGGGGCTTGTTTCAAGCTGTGACCTGGAAACACAAGAAAGTTAAGTGGCATGCTTAGGGTCACACAGTATGCAAATGGAGGCTGATGGAATTCAAAGCCAGGTCTCCAAGTTTGCAGCTGAGTGCCCTTAACCACTATGCTATACTTCCTGCTTATATTCTTGTTGTCACACCACTTCTGCTGCAGGGTGTCTGCCATGACACTTGCAGCATAAACTACAAGTGAGCCATATGCCATTATTGCCTGAGCAGGAGGGACCCTGTACTCCTGGTTATGAAATTTACTGTGCTCAGTAGAGCGTTTATTTATTTTTATGTCTACAGGTATTTTCAGAGGCATCTGTGAATGGAACCATAAGGGAGAAATATGAAGATGGTGAAATTGGGTAAATAGGGAGATTTTGAACTCCCAGATCACCCAGTTTTCCAGATTAAAGAGGGGAGCTAAGCTGATTGTTTTAATGGTGGTTTTTCACCTCTGCTCATTTCAACAACTTGCTGGAGGTTGACTCTGGGGTAATTCCTCTTAGAGGTACAGCTTAATATTTTCCCATCTCATGGTGATTTAAAGTCCAGTCTAACAAATACATTAAGAGTTCTGGGTTTGAATGCTTCAGCACTTTTTCATTGATTAATAAAGTGGACTCTGAACTCTTTGGAGTCTGAATTCTCAACACATGTTCCCACTTTCAAAAAGTTGTTTTTTTCCTTATTGTAATTTTGGTTGTTAAGATGCTCTACCAGCACATATGAAGTTTAGATGTGAGGGAAAACCCCCTTAAGAGGTGTTGCTTTTTATTACAGAGACTGAACTTTTGAGACAAGTACTCCTAGGCCTGTAACAGTTTAGTTATGAACTAGGCTATATGGTCCTGTCCTGACAAACCACTGATACAAAAGCTATTATGCCTGGTGGATTGCCCCTTATATGTTTGAAAGAACTTGGGGCAATTTTGGATGATACTGTGCTTTAGAATCTGGTTGTTTTGATATTCAGTCTTTTAAACCATTTTTCTAATAAGATAGATAAACTGTCAAGCTTAAAAGGTTGTACATTGAAGAACTATACTGAAGCAGTACACTGATCATTTTCACAAGTACTTCCAAGGCTAACAGCTGGACTCCAGTATTAAAGGAGCAATGTTGCTAGTATTATTTTGGAGAGGAACTAAGACTGTCACAATGTTAACTTATAGCTTATGACTTGGACTCCTTCACATAAAAATAGTAGTGCTGCAGAAGCTGTTTGAGGAAGTTAGATTTTGTGTCAATTTCAGGGAAAATGTTTTAATTGTTAGTATTTTAATGCATTTATTAAGCATTTATGATTATATCTGGGAACAGAAGTAGGAGGTTGTTCAGGAAAGAGGTTTGGTTTTATCTTCTATTTTAACTGAACTATTTGAATAGTTTTGTACTTGAAATTAGTTCTGTGTGTTAAAAATTACTACTTTGAGTTAGAACTGTTACTTGGGCTGTGATATTGTAACTATTGGGGCTTGTGTGCTGGGTGTGGGAACATGTGTTTGGCAGTGATAATTAGAGTGAAATTTAAATGTGATGTTTGCCTGGTGTTAGGGGAAGGGGTAATTACAAGAATCATCTTGTCTTTCATTGTCCACCTGGGAACAGAAGTAGGAGGTTGTTCAGGAAATAGGTTTGGTTTTATCTTCTGTTTTAACTGAAATATTTGAATAGTTTTGTACTTGAAATTAGTTCTGTGTGTTAAAAATTACTACTTTGAGTTATAACTGTTACTTGGGCTGTGATATTGTAACTACTGGGGCTTGTGTGCTGGGTGTGGGAACACTTGTTTGGCAGTGATAATTAGAGTGACATTTAAATGTGATGTTTGACTGGTGGTAGAGCCCTCCCACCCATCCTGTTTTGTAGGATTTCTTAAATACTGAAAAGCCACTGGGGGTTGGGATTGAAGGGCTGTGCATTTCTGTTTGTGACTGAAATTTGAAGCAACAGGAACTGGTAGGCCTGTGACATCATACGGTACCAGATGTCTGCATACACACAAACTGTTAGTGGGACTGGACACACACTGGACTGTATGTGTTTGTAAGACTTGGGAACTTTATTGGTGGGGTTGAAATTGGGTTCATAAATAACTGCAGTCAGTATAGAAAGAGACTGTATTCCAGAGGGAAGGGACTGAGAAAAGAGGTGTGTGCCATTATGAACAGAGAGGGACAAACAGGGTGGCCACATTCCACCATGGCAGGCATCTTCAGAAGGGTTGTAGGCTGCACAGGCTGTGGGATGGCAATAATTCTCAAGTGGGCCTGGAGAGAGGGAGGCTGTCCACTCTGTAGACAGCTATCTTGTATCAGGAGTGAAGTATATTGGTTAAGGAGTAAGCTGGGGGAGTTGGGGGGGTGTCCAAGGATAAGGGGTGTGGATATGGGCAGCAGAAGGGTGAGGCTGAGGGGAGGCTAGGGCAATGCTCAGAAATTGCAGGACATTATGTTACAGCAAGCAGGAGGGGTATATTAGGGACAAAGGACCCTTAGATAGGGATGTTGACGCTAAGGAGAAAACACACAGGGTAAACATTCCAAATATAAAGAGAGTGGAGGGGGAAGAGTCAGGAGGGGCTGTTGTGGGGAAACCTAGAAGAGCAAACAGTGAGAAGAGAGGGGCTATTGTGGGGAAGCCTAAGAGAGCAGACTGTGGGAAGGGAGCTCCTAAGGAGAACAGGGCAAGAGGGGAGGAAGAGGGGCAGTTTAGAGGGGCATTTGGGGGAAACTCAGGTTACTTGATGGAGGCTGGCATAGAGTGTTACAATAAATTTGAGCTACTAAGCAACCTAGAGGGAGAGAAAGGGGTTGGTGGAAATGAGGAAACTGATACAGAGGCCGGGAGGAGGGAGTTGGATACCCATAGGGCATCACAGACCGGCAATGGAAAGGATAGAAATAGTCCCAGAGGGAGAAGGGGAAACATAAATGTTAAGCAGATGGGGGAGATGCAACATATTGCAGACTTGAGGGAGGAAAGCAAGACTGGAGAGAAACTGGGAGGCAAGGAGGCAGGGGAGGGGCCCCCCTTCAGCAGGGGGTCTGCACCAAGGATGGGGCCCTAGGTAAAGGGGACCCACAGAGGGCCTCTGGAGGTAGGGGTACTATTACAAGGGGGGAAGATGGCGGTGTGGGGGACGGGGAAACCATCAGGGCCAGGATAAATGGTTCGGATAAGAGAGGGTTAAAGGGGACACCTATTCGGGGGGGGTCTGAGTTAAGTGGGCAAAATAACAAGCGAGGCAAAAAGGGGAGGGTGACAAGGGGGTCTCTAATAAGGCAGGAAGACTCCCGTGGAATTGAGATCATGAATAAAGGGAGGAATGGGGGTTGAGAGCACATAGTGTAGGTAACCATAAGGATGATGGCGGTGTTAAGGTTCTGCTATTGGGAGACTCGATGATTAGGGGTATCCAGTGGGAGGGACAGGGGGGTGGATGCCATAGCCAGGTTAAGGTACTGAGTATCTCTCGGCTGACAGTGCACAGAGCATAGTTCATGGTGTATGAACTGGTTAGGGATTGTGGAGGGAAACCGGATTTCCTGGTGAATTTGGGAATTAACGATCGAGAGGGAAATAGCATTTTGAAAATCCAAGCAAGGTTCCAAGAACTTGCCAGAGTCTGTCGGGATAATGGATGCAACATTTCCTTTTCAGAGATATTGCCAGTACCAAAGGCCTCAGTGGAGAAAAAAATGAAGATCACAGAGGTTAATGTCTGGCTCAGGAAGTGGGGTGAAGAGAGTGGGTTGGGGGGTGTTAGGGAACTGGAAAGGAGTTTGGGAGGATAAGGGACTGTATGCCAAGGACAGGCTTCATCTTGCCCCATTAGGGAAGGAAGTCCTTAAACAGGGGGTGGCTGACTACATTCAAGAAAGGTGGGGTTTAAACTTGTGGGGGGGGTAAGGGAGGGTCTGACCAGAAGCTCTCTCCTCCAGATGAGGGGAGTAGCCTTCAAACCCAAGGGGGGATGGGAAAAAAGACTGGGGTATGAGGTTTTAGGAGGAGCAGAGGGAGGATGGAAGTATAAGGAACCTGGGTGGGGTTCGACAAAGGGAATCAGGGATAAGGGGTGGGGGGTGGTGTTAGTAAATGCCAGGAGCTTGGGAAACAAGTTGCCAGAGTTCCAGGCCATGCTGTTCGAGGGGGGGTGGATGTGACGCCGGTCACAGAAATGTGGGCCAACAAAATCTATGACTGGGACCTAAATGTGCAGGGCTACACTATACTTAGGAAGGATAGAAAGGAGGGCAGAAGGGGTGGAGTGGCTATGTTCATTAGAGATGACATAGAAATTGCTAGGGTAGAAGAGGCAGAGGGAAACATGGAGGCCTTATGGGTCACCTTACGAACCCCAGCAGGAGGTAAGGTCAAGCTGGGTGTAGTATATAAGCTCCCTGGGATGGGTGATGTTCTAGAGGATGGTTTGCTGGACAACATCATTGCCCAGTGTGGACCAAAAGGGGAAGGAGTGATGTTGATGAGGGACCTTAATATGCCAGGTACAAACTGGGGAGCCATGTCCTCTAAGGTGGCCAAGGAGCAGAGGCTGCTGGATGGCTTCCAGGATGTGTTCTTAACACAGCATGTGATGTAGCCCACAAAGGAGGGGCATGTCCTGGACATGGTTCTGGCAGATGGGAATCTGGTAAGGGACCTGGTTGTAGATGATCTACCTGACTGGGAGCGACCACAATACTGTCTGGTTTCAAATAAGCATGGGGGAAGGGGGGAGAGATCTAGGACACTGGCAGTGGACTTCAGACTTTGTGGGCATGGGAAACATTCTCAAGGATCACTTGAAGGGGATTACATCAATGACAAATGTGGAAAAGAGATGGGAGGTCATAAAATGCGGACTTCATGAGGCAGTCAGGACCTGCGCTAAGGTGAAACGTAAGGGAGCAAGGTCACATAAACCATGCTGGTGGTCCAGTGAGGTTCAGGTAGCAGTCAGAGAAAGAAGGCGGCCTACAAAAAATATAAACAACAAGAGGGGATAGGGAAAAGGAAATGTACCATCTTGCATCTAGAAAAGTCACCCAGATGGTGAGGGAGGCAAAGTCCAGTAAAGAGCAGCGGCTGGCACAGGGGATACATGGAGGGGAAAAGGGGTTCTTCTGGTACATTGGGGAGCAGAGAAGAACTAAGGGCCATCTCAGCAGATTGAGATCAGAAGGAGGGTGGGTGGAAGAGGTGAGGGACCAGGCAGAGGTATTAAATGAGTACTTCTCCTCTGTGTTCACTAGGGAGGGGGATAGGATATCTACAAAGCAAGGCACAATGGGGATAGAAGCAGTAGTGAGTGGGTCAGGGGAGCAACAGAAATGGAGCACGAGGGAGGGAGAGGTACCCAAGGGGTGTCATGTCAGGATAAGGATAAAAAGGCCAGTAAGGTGGAGGGGACGGATGATGCTATCTCCACCGAAAGAGTGTGGTTAGCCCTCAAGGCCCTAAAGAAAGATAAATCTCCTGGGCCGGATGGCATTCATCTGAGAGTACTATGGGAATTGGCGGACATACTGGCTGCACCCCTGGCGGAGCTCTTCAACAGGTCACTTGAGATAGGGAGGGTACCTAGGGATTGGCGAGAGGCACATGTGGTGCCAATCCATAAATTGGGGTCAAGGGAAGTACCAGGTACCTATAGACCCATCAGTTTGATCTTGGTGGTGGATAAATTGATGGAGAGTATACTAAAGGAATGATTGGGGGTGTACTTGGAGGAGGTGGGAGGTCTGGATAGTCAGCAACATGGGTTTGTGCCAGGTAGATCATGTCAAACCAATCTTGTGGAGTTCTATGAATGGGTAACATCAGAACTGGACAGGGGAAAGCCTGTGGATGAATTATTCTTGGACTTCAGCAACGCGTTTGACTCTGTCCCCCACAACGGTCTGGTGGAGAAACTGATGGGGTTGGGAGTAGGCCCTTTGATGGTCAGATGGATTGAAAACTGGCTAGCTGGATGCACCCAGAGAGTAGTGGTCTGTGGGGAGCTCACGAACTCTAGAGAGGTTGGTAGTGGGGTACCGCAGGGCTTGGTCCTGGGTCCAATCCTGTTTAATGCATACATATCGGACATCAGGGAGGGTATAGGGTGTGAAATGAGTCTCTTCGCTGATGACTCCAAGATGGGAGCAGTAGTTGAGGGGGAAGAGGGGAGGTTGGCACTGCAAGGGGACCTGGACACACTGGAAAGCTGGGATCACACATGGAAATTAAATTTCAATATCACCAAGTGCAAGGTGTTACATCTTGGGCGGGGAAACCCTAAACACAGGTACACACTGGGAGAGGAGTGCTGGAGGCCTCAACAGAGGAAATAGACCTAGGGGTCATGGTGGATGCATGTATGAATAACTCTGAGCAGTGCAGGAGAGCGGCTAGCAAGGCAAACAGGATGTTGGGATGCATCGTAACGGGGATCACCTCTAGGAGCAGGGAAGTGATTCTGCCACTGTACAATGGACTGGTTAGACCACATCTTGAGTACTGTGTACAGTACTGAGACCACACTTGAAGAGGGACATACAGCTCCTGGAGAGGGTACAGAGGAGGGCAACTAAGATGATACGAGGACTAGGGATTTGACGTATGAGGACAGACTTATGGAGCTCTGCCTGTTTTCATTGGAGGAGAGGAGATGGGTACATGATTGAGGTCTTCAAGTACCTAAGGAATAAGTAGGGTAAACATGGAGGGGATCTTTAGACTAAAGCAGGGAGGTATCACCAGAGGGCATGGTTTGAAGTTGGAAGGTGGAAGGGTGAGGGGGTAAAAGAGGAGGAGGTTTTTCACTGAGAGGGAGGTGGACCCTTGGAATGCGCTGCCTGGCGAGTTGGTTCAGAGATCCACAGTGGAGGGCTTCAAGAGAGGGTGGGACAGACACAGAAAGTGGATGTATCAGATGATGGCCTGGCCTATGTGGGTGGGGATGGATGCTAAGGGTTTCTGGAACACAAGGGGGGGCTCGGCACCCAACTAGGGATCTGAGGTTCGAGCAGACTCGATAGACCATAAGGTCTAATCTGCTGGCAATTAGTATGTTAGTATGAATTCCTATGTGTATTGTCTCTGTATAGTTAAATTTAGGGAGTTGCTTTATGTGCACAGTATAAATAAGAACGTTTTCATATTAATGTTTGTCTATATATTTATCTTCTTATTTTCTATAAATTAATTTTATTTTGCAAAATGGAGAAAATAAGCAACCCCTTAACAGTGTTGTAGCGTGATGGAATGCAGTTGTGATTCAATGACAACTGATAGTCATCAGCTTACATTCTGGAAATAATTACTACAAATAGAGCAAGAAACATAGAAACATAGACTTTGAGGGCAGATAAGGACCGCTTGGCCCACCTAGTCTGCCCATTTTCCTATCTAAAGGATAGGATGCAGATCTTAGTTAACCAACAGCCTATTTCTTCCTGCCCCCCACAAGAATTGCCTTATGTCTGTCCCATGCATTCTTGAATTCTCCCACAGTTTTAGACCCCACAACCTCCTCAGGAAGGCTGTTCCATCCATCCACTACTCTCTCTGTGAAAACATACTTCCTCACATTGCCCCTGAACCGCCCTCCCTCTATCTTTAAATTGTGTCCCCTTGTTCTTGCATGTCTCTTTTTCTGAAAGGTACTGCCCTCTTGGACTTGATTCCACTGAGGTACTTAAAAGTTTCTATCATGTACCCCTTCTCCCTTCTTTCCTCAAGGGTATACATGTTAAGCTCTTTTAGTCTCTCCTCGAATGGCTTCTCTTGCAGACGCTGCACCATTTTAGTTGCCCTCCTCTGGACTGCCTCTATCCTGTCTATGTCCTTGAGGAGATGGGGTCCTCAGAACTGGATGCAGTACTCCAGATGGGGTCTCACCAACTGTCTTTACAGGGGGATAACAAAGTCCTTTTTTCTGCTGGTGATGCCTCTCCCTGTGCATCCCAGTATTCCCCCAGCACTCCCTACTGCCTTCTCACATTGCTTGCTAACCTTAAGGTCATCTGATATGATTACCCCCAGGTCCCTTTCCTTTTTTGTTGTTGTTACTATACGGTGATCTCTATTGCAGATTATGGCTAAATATGTTTCACGTCTGGAAAGGCTGTTTTTATATTGCACCTGAATCCCATTCACTTTTGATTTGTAGTGTTAGCTCTCCAGTAAATTAGCTGAGCGTATTATACTCAATGATACTATGTCAGGTCCAACTTTGAATCTGCAGCTGATTATCAGAGAACCGTAATGTGAGGTCTTTGAAATTGTTTTTTTCACTGGAGTACTGGTAATGGTTTTAAACTAAAGTCACGTGTGGCCACTTACTGGCTGACTTGTATTAGAGCCAAAGTGAGTGTACCTGTGAATATCCAAATCAATAATTGTGATCATGCTTGGGATTTTGATCAGTGGGCTGCGGGGTAGAATTTGGAGTAGCCATAGTTTTATAGACCCATGTAATATACATATTTGTTTCACTCTCTGACATTGATTAACATGCATCCCTAACTGAGATAACTGCTTTCTGTGGACTGTTGTAGTTTTTCTTAAATGCATTTTATATGTATTTTAGATTGTACTATGTTGTAATGGTTTGCAACCGATCAACAACAAACTTGAAACTGAAAAAAAACTATGGGCCTTCCCACTTCACTCAAAACCTCTCTAAGCCTAATCTCAGTTGCATGTGGAAAAGATGCACTGCTGTTCCACATTATTGAATGAGACATTAACGCATACACTTATGTTCATTTATGATTCTAAACTAATAGAATACTTCATAAATACCAAATTCTTAACTTCTATAGTACAGTGACTTGACCTTTATCTCTTTGAATTGTTAAGGTATTCCACAGTTTGCCTTGGTTTGCACCATTTTGAGAGCTAGTGTCCTATACTTGGGTTCCAGAAGGTTGAGCGTTATGGTCAACAGTGCCCCACCCCTGTTCAAATTGCTGCAGCTGCAGTTTCTCATTCTGTGAGAGAGGCAGGTAAAGAGTATAGAAAATATGTGCACAGGCAGTGGCACCTAGGTGCAGCTTGAAACCTTACCCCTAAGTAATCAATAATATATGATAGGGTGTGCATTTTTCTGACCTCACCACATGCCTAGGGGTATTGTGAGGTAAATGCCACAGGCAGAGTGTGTCTTCTGGTAGTGCCATTAGCTCAGCATAATGCACCCCCCAAAGTGTCTTTTTTTTTTTTTTTGCTCCTCCCCTGCTCACTGACTGGCTACTCCTTTGGGTCACCTAGGACCCCACCACCACTCTGTCCTTGCCACCAACCACCACCCCACATCACAGCCCTCCCTGAATAGCCCAGCTTTACCCTTCACTGGATGGGTCCCCTCTCTGAGGGGGAAGGTACCAGTGGAGCCGGCCAGCGCACTATTCTTACCTCAGGCCAGGGTGCTGATGAGGGGGGCTGGGCTGTCCAGGGCTTCATGCTGATGGGGGCCAGCAATCGTCATCCAGCCGACCAGGGAGTTCCATTTCCAGTTTTCTCCCCTGGGAGTATGGCATGCCACTGAACGTCAAGGCACACTCTGATGTTTGTCATGCTCCCTATGTGGTAGGGGCTCAATGCATTGCTGTTCCCCAGACCTCCACCAGGAGTCAACAAGTACCAGGCCACTGACCCTCCCTCCCCCCAGGAGAAGGAAAGCAATCATTGGATGCTCAAGCCTTCAACCCCGGCCGGCCTTCTGGTGCCTGAGTCCATTCCTGAACCCGAGTCACCAGCGTTGCAAGTAGAAATCCAACCACTGAGCCGATGGGCCAGCTGCCCCAAAGTATCTTATTGCACTTACAAAATAGGTAAACTGAGAGAAAAAAAAATACCAACTTTTGTTTAATAAAAAAAAGGTATTTTCTTTTTTTAAAAGTAGCCAGTAAAAAGTATCCCCTCCTTAGCCTTCAAGCATCTATCAGAATGCTGTAATTCAGACTTCTGCAGATTCTACTGGCTAAATGTTCACCTCTTTCCACACAAACACACACAACAAAAGGCCTCAGCAAGGCCAAGGATTCAACTTTGTCTAGGGCAGGTAAATAAACAAAAAAATCCCTATTATGCAGATAATGATGGGGGTGGGGACGGGGGAATTCCATGGTCAGAAAAGAAGCCTCACAAAAAATAAAACTGTGAGTAGTACCTCATTTTTTAATTTGTATACTGTGGGCCATATATTTAAAACTTTGCCCTGGGGCTAAATTAGCACTGCCTGGCATGCTAAATTAGCCCAAACCCAATAGCCCTCTATATTCAAAAGGGATAACCTCGGTGCTAAACCTGCTGAATATAGCATGCTAAGGAAGCTGGGCAAACTGGGTTGGGAGTGCAGTACAAACATAGCCCAGGAATAAAACATCTCTGAATATAGCAACCAGGAAGTGCACACCACAACAGCAGCCAAGTCTACAGTGACATGAAGTAAGGCAGAGGTGAACTATGTGGCCAATGTGTGTGCCAGCAAAAGCTTGGACTCAGTAAAGCTGCAAGCAGCAGCACATGTGCAATTACATTGTGCAAAAATGTACAATATTTCTGAAACATTTGCATGGCGCTAACACATTTGCGCAGGTTTAGTGTGGAGCTAAGTCATTTGCCCGGCACAATCACGATTAGCCGGGGCTAAACTTTGCTATATTCAAAAGTGACATGCAAATGAGCCTACTTTGGTAGTCTCTGGGCAAACATCCAAATTAGCATATCATTATGACCTGATTTGCATGCAGTTTGCCCAACATTACTGTAGGTCTGTCTGGAAGTACAGGGGCTGGCTTGGTCTGCCACAGCTCCACCTGTAGGTCTGTCTGGGAGTGCATGGTGGTAGCTGCAGGCTACATTTGTACAGTACAGCAGAGCATATTGTGCCCCAGGGGACTACACAGCACAGGCACAGGTGGTGGTGCTGCATGCAACTGTCAAACTGTAGGTCATGCCACAGTGCCTAGCAGACACTACAGTAGCAAGGGGGCCAGTAGTGTGAGGGACACAGCAATACCTATGGTGTGCAGGGCAGTGATAACCACTGCACTGTACAGAGTGACAGGCTCAACTTGCAGGTTTTTACTGACAGTGGACATTACTGTTATGCTGTTGTGTGACTCACAGATGCTGCACCATTGGCATGGGATGCTCACAGTGACATATACATGACTGTGTGCTGTGGTGTCTGTACAGATGTGTGGTGTGGGACTGGGGGGGGGCACATATGATCAGACAGGCACACTGGTGTTGGGATATTCCCAACACTAGCCCACGTGCACTGCGTGATGTGTCCCAGCCTTGTGGCCACACCCAGTAAGTAAGTAAGTAAGTAAAATTTATTTAACAACACTTTTCCAATGATCAAAGCACTTTACAAAACAGTAAACAGACAATACAATATTAGTAATATAAAATCATAAAATCATAAGACATTAGCTCTAGAGAATAAGAAAGTTTTCAACCCTACTTTAAAACTCTCAACGGTCAGGCAGCTTTGTTGCCGACGAGGTAGAGAATTCCACAGGGCTGGAGCTGCATATGAAAATGCACGAGCTCCTGATGTTTTCAGACAAACCCTGGGAATCTCTAGCAATCCCTCATCAGTGGATTGGAGTGAGCGAGAGGGGCAGTAGGAAGTTAGGAGATCTTTCGGATACTGCGGTCCCTGTTCGTGTAAGGCTTTATAGGTCAGTAACCTGACCTTGAAGGTGATTCACCATTGTACCGGCAGCCAGTACAGCCCACGCAAAACAGGCATAATATGACTATACCTAGATGTTCCAGTCAAAAGCTTGGCTGCTGTGTTCTGCACTAGCTGCAGGCAACAAATTTCAACCCCCGATAGCCCCAGGTAAAGGGAATTGCAGTAATCAAGTCGAGTGGTCACAAAGACGTGGACCAGAGTAGGAAGGTCAGCCGGAGGAACCAGGTATTTTACCCAGGCGATATTCCTCAGATGGAAAAAAGAGGACTTAACAACGGTAGACACCTGAGATTTCAGGGTCAAACCGCTGTCAAAAATAACACCCAGGTTCTGCACCTGGCCTGAGGTCAAGAGCTGGGCATCACCAAGCCAAAGACCTAATGGTACTTCAGCCCTATGACCCGCCTCAAGGCGACCTGGGTCCACAACCAACACCTCGGTCTTATCCAGGTTTAACCTCAGCCAGTTAGCACTCACCCAGTCATTGATTTTGGCTAGACAGCTGTTAAGCACAGAGACTGCATCATTCTGACCAGGAATAAAGGACAGATACAGCTGGGTATCATCTGCATAGCAGTGAAAACCCAGACTGTAATGCCTAATAATGTCTTCTAATGGCAGCATATAAACTGCGACTAACATGGGCACCAAAATGGAGCCCTGCAGTACCCCACAGGACAGAGAGATGGTATCAGAGGAATATATCCCCATTGCAATCCTCTGAGTCTGCCCCATGAGGAAAGATTGAAACCAATGTAAGACTGTACCAGACAGTCCACAAAGAAATTGCAGGCACTTCAACAGCACTCCATGATCCACAGTATCAAAAGCTGCAGAGAGATCAAGGACTAGAATAGTACAAGCCTTTCGATCTCTCGCAATTAGGAGATCATTTAAAACCCAGACAAGAGCAGTCTCGGTGCTATGTCTTTTCCTAAACCTCGACTGGAGAGCTTCATAGTCTGTGGCACAGCATCGCCACTTGTACACCCTCCCTGCAACACCCTCCATTCGCACAGTGCTGCATGTGTTACTTACTTACTTGGTATGAAAGAACGGAAGAAGGCCAGAGCCCATCGAGACTGTTCCCCACACTATGTGGGACATTATTTATCTATTATCCCTCAACCAAACATCTAATTTGTTTTTAAAGACAGTGGCACTAGTTGCCTCTACCAATTCTTGTGGAAGGTGTTCCATACAATGGATGTTCTTATTGGAAAAAAGTTTCCCCTTTTGCTGGTTTTACAAGTTTTTACTTCAAGCTGTTTATTATGCAGTCTCGGAACACGTCTCCTTTTGGAGACTGTTAGACCACATTTTTTCCATTAGATCTGGTGAATTTATTAAATTAAAAACCATAAGCATATCACCTCTTAATCTTCTACTTTGAAGATAGAAGAGATCAGTAGCTTTTAATCTGTTCTGATAATCCAAGTTTGTTAATCTTGGAATCATTCTAGTTACTCTCCTTTGAACCTGTTCAAGAATTGCTATGTCTTTTTTTTGGTTTGGATTCCAGAAAGGGGAGCCATAGTCTAGATGTGGTCTAATGTATGCCCTATACAATGGAATAAGGGATTGTTCAGTGCGATTAACAAAAGTGCGTTTTATTTGCCTCAAAATTCTGTTGGTCATGCAAGCAGTTCTAACACAGCGATCATTTGATGTAAGTTTATTATTAACATATATCCCTAAATCTTTTTCACAATTTGATGAGTGAAGTGGTAGTCCATTTATATAATATATCGTTTTTGGATTATTTACACTGAAATGCACTACTAAACATTTGTCTTGATAAAAACTGCATATGATTTTCATTTGCTCAAAGTGTTAAATTTTCCAAATCCTTCTTTAATGCAGAAATATTTTCTTGATTATTAACCTTGCCCCCAATTTAGTATTGTCTGCAAATTTAACCATGAAGTTATTTGGCCCTGTTTGTAAATCACTGATAAAAAGATTAAACAATGTTGGTCCCAAGACTGACCCCTGTGGTACACCACTTGTCACACTACCCGAATCAGACAAGATATCATTAATTCTGACTCTCTGAGAATGATTTGTGTGTGCTGACATCTGTTGGTGTCCACAGAAGGGTGGTCTGCAGGTGTGCACTGTATGGCTGCACTGCCATGGTGTCCCCTGGGAGCCAAGTCACCAAGTACTGCCAGCATGGCTGGGACTGGTGGCAAATGATGGCATCATAGTGAAGCCATCAATGAACAGCATGTTTTCTCTATGTCTGGCTTATTTCTATGTGTCATACTTATTGGTTAGGGTCACACAAAGCCACGCAAACCCACAAAGTCATGCAAAGCTGGTTTGCCTAGGATTAAGACTACCTTTTCCTGGGCTGTAATCTGCACTGCACAATGTGTTGCACTAACGTCGTACACAACCACTTTGCAGGGCGCTGTGTGCAGAATATAGCATTTCACTGGCATTCCCCCTCAGTTTGCCTCTTGCATACATTATGATTTTGCCCAGCACTAATGCAGTTTGCACGTGCTATGTGACCTTTTGAATATAGCGGACCTGTGCTAACTCAGCACTAAACCTGCGCAAACGGTTTGTGCCCAGTGCAACGTTTTGAATATCTGGCCCTGTATGTGTGTAAGGAGGGGAATATGAAAGAAAATAACGTATAATTAATATATGTTTGTTCTTTTAACTCTTTTGGAGTTTTATTTTAAGGGCCTAGGTGATATATATATATATATATTTAGTATATATATAGTTAATGAATAATGGTGGCAGCCATGTTCATAATGGCAATTGTGAATTTTTGAAAAGGGCATTTATATTGTTAATGTGCTATGTCCTGATTGCCAGCACTTTTTCTTTTTTTCACCAGTGCGTTAGACAGATCTAAGACATAGGTGCCAAGCAATCAGGACACAGGATTTTTGCTTCCCATTTTATGAGAATAGAGCAGTGATAGCACTAGGGGTTTGAAAACATTGGTCAGATTAGACCCAGTGGTGTAACAAATGTTGAGTCAAAATGAGACACCACTGGGTCAAAACCTAATCAAAAGTATAAATGTCACCAGTAAAGCACATAAAGCATGTCAAGAAAAAATACTTTCCTATTGTTTAGTTTTCCCTCTTTCTGCTGTTGTTACCGACAGGGCACACAGCTCTGGACCCACTGTAAAAGTGGAAGGTCAGTAATTTCTGCACAGGTTGCAACTTTTTCCCCTTCTGCTTTATCTAGTGCTGGCCCTGGGACAGAGTGTCTCACCTTGACAATAAAATAATTTTGACTTGCTACTAGAATTCTGGATTATTTATGGCACTTCATTTTGATGACTCATTGGCTTTTAAACAGTAGCTGTTATTAAACTTCTGGGCTTCTAGGTGGTGCGACAATGATGGGTGTTATTTACATTTCAAATGTTGTTCTCACTTAAGTGCTCCAGCAACACAATGGTACCATGATTTAAACAGTGGCAGGGCACCCAGTAGCACATACTAAGTGCCAAGAAGGCCACTTGAACCCATGACTCAGTGGAAGACTAACAGAGCAGGATCTATTTGGTAGTATTTAGTATTAGTGATATTTTATTTTATATCATGGCATCTCTCCAATGCTCGAAGCACCTGTACAAAACAAACAAATCACAACCGTAAAAGCACACAGCCATAGAACTAACAATAAATAGTAAAAATGACAATAACATGAAAATGTATATACAATATATGTAATAGATATATAAATACATACAATGTATTTAATAAATAAAAATCAACTACCCAAATGCCAGCTGCAACAAATATCATTTCAGTTTAAATCTGAAGGAGGAGAGGGTAGCAGCAACATGAACCTACTAAGGAAGCTCATTCCAGAGGGCATGGGCAGCCATGGAGAATGCCTGATCACTTGTGAATGCCAAGCAAGATGGAGACACTCAGCCCAGACCGTAAGTCCTTGGAAGGTATGTAGGGAGTCAGAAGTTCTCTTACATACCGGGGTCTCCATCTGTTCAAGTTTTGTGTGCCATTAAGAGAACCCTAAAGACAATGTGCCATCTGAAAAGCAGCCAGCCCAAAGCTTGTAAGGAGGGACAGATGTGATCTGACCTCCACATAGAGGTGGGAAGCCTTGCTGCTGTGTTCTGCAACAGCTGGTGAAGGTAGGTTCTATTCACCAATTTCTGGAAGTCATGTGAGTTCTGACTCAGCTCCGTTAGATTTTGGAAAAGCGCACTAAGAAACAGATTTGAATCTCTCTGAGTAACTAAAGAGACAAAAGACTGAATTCCAAGAAGTCGGATGCATTGCTGCTTTCTAGCAGCTTATTATTCAGGCTCCCTCCAAGCAGTGGGCTGCAACTAGAATCTACTTGTCACATGCAGATCTTTGATGAAGGCATCTTGTTAGACTTTGATCGAACTGTGGTTTATCTCTGATCTTTTCTTCAACTCGCTTGTTACGAGTCTCATTCTTGGTAGGCACGCCCAATTACTCACTTATTTTATTCAGTGTTTCAGTTTCTATGGCTCCCTTGTCTCCAGTTACCTTACAAATCCATGAGAATAATAAGAGAACATACGGTCTCAAATAGAAAAACAATACCAGTCATATTTTAACCAGTCAGTGTAATAAACCTTAGAATGTTAACCAATCAGACTCACCATTTTTTGTTTGTGGCACAAATATATTTACCTACATTTTGTCATTCCCCCTCCCCCATCCCCAAACTGATTATTGGGGAGGCTGTGGCTGCTCCTTTTCAGCTAGCTAGGAAGAGGGCTAATGATTGCCTTTGTAGCCATTTCCATTGCTGCTCCATGGCCAGTTGACAGACGGTATACGAATCAATCAATCAGCTGTGATTTATAACGTGCCCTTCAAGGAAACATTCACATAGTGCCACGCAGTCTGTAAAAACAAGAACTCTCAATACACTGACATCAATACTACGTTCCCACTGGGATTTTCTCTTCTATTAGCCTCTCTGTGCAATCCAAATGTTTCAACCACAGAACCACACTTAAATGGTATCCACAGTCCTGCTAAAGCAAATGCATACAATAACATAAATACTGCACTCTCTTCACCTTTCAGGCTTAAGCCAATCTGGCAAACTGGTTAGAAATTTCTTTAGCTACTTAATGAATCTGTTGGCATTTGGCTACATGAATATTTGCTAGTGGGAACATGGTAATCTAAACAGGAAATAAACATCCATTTATCCAATCAGTATGTAAGTAAATCCTACTAAAATCCTGTGTAAAAGCAAATTGTTCCTTTAGTAGAAGAGTTTTCAGTGCAGTCTTAAAACAAGTAAAATGGCTGACCTACTGTAAGAGTGTAGCAATAGGTCTACTGTTCATGACACTAGTGACCCAAGGTTCAGGAAAGGGCATGGGTCATCATAGGCCGGCGGAGGGGGTGATCAAGCATCTGAGGGACAGGTCTCCTCCCATAGGGTGGGGGGATACTTCATTTTGTGGCTAGGCTGTCACCTGGTGGACACCAGGTGATAGCATGAGGAACAGCATCGGAAGGGGCAGGCAGCAGTACATAGGAATGCCAATGCATGGGTCCAGGCGTATCACTGCAGACCGATGCCCTGGTAGGAAAACCAGAGGAAAAATGCCCCAGTCAGGCAGCGGTACACAGGCATGCCAATGCATGTGTCTGGGCATATCACTGCATACTGGTGCCCTGGTAGGAAAACCAGAGGAAGAATTCTGCAGCACTATCTGGCACCCCGCAAAAGCACCGCATGACCGACCTGGCAGGCCACGCACAACCATATGTGGTTCTGGGCAAGTGGTGGATAACTGGTAAAGGGGCAAGAAACAAATAATAGAAAAAGAAATCAACAAAAAAAGAACAAGAAACTGAAGGTGCATGTCTAAATTCTGATGAAAGGTATCCAGCAGGCTAGGTGCAGCTTCAGTAAAAGCTTGATCCCCACCATACAAAGGTGGGATAATGGAACAACAATAAGGCTCTCCCAATGGAACAAACAGAACATAAATGAAAGAAGGGAAAATCACAAGGGTTTTCTGGTGCCTGGGGAAGGGGGGTTCTACTGATCTGCTTCAAAGCCTCACCTTCCAGCCTGGCCCTGTACCTCTGTAGAAAGGCAAGAACATTCATTAGCAGTTTCCACTACATGTCAATAAAGCCCATGGCTTCCTTTCCCCAGAAACAGGGCTCTCCCAGTTTACCTAGAGGCATGTTTCATGCCTGCATCAGTGTGTGTTGGGGGGGGGCAGAGTATCCTGCTCACCCTGTATGTGTTACTAATGTATAGCACACAGCCAGGGCCATCTATTGAGCCACACACTCAGTACCCAGCAGAGTCTTGATTGACACCCACTTCTAGGGACCACTAGGAAAATATCAAAAACATGAGCTGTGATGACAGGTTGTCAGACCTGGGGCTGTTTTCCTCACAAAAACACCCAGAAGAATCAAAGGGGACATCATCATAGTCTTTAAAGGTGAACTGCATAGAAACATAATAACTGTCGGCAGATAAGGATCACTTGGGCCACCTAGTCTGCCCTAAATTTCCTACCTATAGTGCCACCAGAAGGCCTACGTGAACTCTGGCTTATACCTCCCCCCTTGCTTCTAAGATTCCCTTGTGTCTATCTCATGCATTACTAATGGGTCTGTATATACAGAACAGTAACAGAACTGGAACCAGTACTCAAAAAATTAGCTTCTTCGATGAAAGATGGCATTTAGATTCAGCACAGTTCTCCTTTAAGTATATAAAAATGATGGCTCACTTTTTGGATCAGGGCTAAACCATGGTTGTACATGGTTAAACCAAGGTGGTCAGCAACCAGGATCATTCAGACCATGGATGACTGTGGTCAATATATTCTGAGAATTATTCAAGTTGACCATGGCCATCCATGGTTGTTAATTTCAGAAGTTTCCCTGCATTATTAAAAAAAGTATTTTAATTTTTTTCTAACAACCTGAACATTCTGTAATCAGTACATATTACATATAGATAAATACATACTTTTGAGACAGCTTATATTTACTTACCCAGGTAATTGCTAATGTTGTTTCTCCTTGTAAGGGAATCTCTTCTCATTCATAACTGATGGAATGGTCAAATTGCTATTTATACCACCATAAAACAAAACTTATATTGGAATGAGCTTGATTTCTCAAATTAATTTTTTAAGCTCAAGTAAATAATTTCCTTGTGTGAACCTTATTTCTTCTTCATAAATTGTGAAATGCCATTTTTCTGATTATATTAGTACAAAGTGTCAAATTCTGCATTCTGACATGCAAATGAATTATGTAAATTGGGTTACTATCCCATGGGCTTATGACCACAGACAAACCAGGAGTTGCTGTGGTGCTGAAAGGGGACCATCACTTGCCCAGCACTGGCAGCACCACCATCATCCAGCTTGACTGCCCATGCTGAGCACCTAAGTCTGCTCCCAAACCTGAGTTGCTGGCATGGCAGCATGGTGCACTTCCATTTGACCAATGGTCAGTCCCTTCAAGTTCTGCCTTAGCAAATATTTTGGAGAAAAAGTAAATGGGGTGACGATGTTCCTACAGAGTTGGTGTGAGGCTTTCAGACCAATTGTGTCCTACTCCACCTAACGCATGACTGGGCCCTCATCCTCATAGAAAAAGCCATCACATATTTCCCCATATATGGTAGCCAATTAGTGTATTATGATGCCAATTAGCTAATTACACTATATTAATGTGATATTAATACCTTAATAACATTTTAATACCTAACAAACACTAATATGAAATACTTATTTGCACCCTATAGTTAGGGTTGAGTTGGCTGTTTAATGCTAAACCTCAGTTTTTGTATCTTAATAACTTTGGCATCCTGTGATGAAATAGCAGAAAATTTGGAATGCACACTGAGGCTTTCAAAGTCTCAAGATGTGACAAGTTTTGTTTCAGCATCTTGTTTGGTTGTCAAGATACAAAGCGCCTAAAAGGGGGAAAAAAATATCAAGAAAATATTTCTGCATTAAAGAAGGATTTGGAAAAATTAACACTTTGGGCAAATGAAAATCATATGCAGTTTAATCAAGACAAATGTTTAGTAGTGCATTTCGGTGTAAATAATCCCAAAACGATATATTATATAAACGGACTACCACTTCACTCATCAAATTGTGAAAAAGATTTAGGGACATATGTTAATAATAAACTTACATCAAATGATCACTGTGTTAGAACTGCTTGCATGACCAACAGACTTTTGAGGCAAATAAAACGCACTTTTGTTAATCGCACTGAACAATGCCTTATTCCATTGTATAGGGTATACATTAGACCATATCTAGACTATGGCTCCCCTTCTGGAATCCAAACCAAAAAAAAGACATAGCAATTCTTGAACAGGTTCAAAGGAGAGTAACTAGAATGATTCCAAGATTAACAAACTTGGATTATCAGAACAGATTAAAAGCTACTGGTCTCTCCTCTCTTCAAACTAGAAGATTAAGAGGTGATATAGTTATGGTTTTTAATTTAATAAATTCACCAGATCTAATGGAAAAATGTGGTCTAACACTCTCCAAAAGGAAACATGTTCCGATACTGCATAATAAACAGCTTGAAGTAAAAACTTATAAAACCAGCAAAAGGGGAAACTTTTTTCCAATAAGAGCATCCATTGTATGGAACATCTTGCCACAAGAATTGGTAGAGGCAACTAGTGCCACTATCTTTAAAAACAAATTAGATGTTTGGTTGAGGGATAATAGATAGATAATGTCCCACATAGTGTGGGGAACAGTCTCGATGGGCTCTGGCCTTCTTCTGTTCTTTCATACCAAGTAAGTAATACCAAGTATTACTTAACATAGGGTCTTTTGTGCTCTCACCTACCACCTAGACAGTGTGATCTGCAGCCGGGCCCCCCTCCACAGGGCTCCCCCAGCTCTGCTGTGGCACCCTAGCCAGCCGGCACCTCTCAGGCTACCGCCCGAGAACTCCAGCCCGGATCAAAGGCCAGCAAGCAGCCGGGAACCCCCTCCACAGGGCTCCCCCAGCTCCACTGTGGCACTCCGGATGGCTGGCACCTCTCAGGCCACCGACTGAGACCTCCAGCCTGGATTCAAGGCCAGCAAGCAGCAAGGACCCCCTCTACAGGGCTCCCCAGGCCCCGCTGTGGCACCTTGGATGGCTGGCACATCTCAGGCCGGTGCCCGAGACCTCCAGCGCAGATTCAGGGCCAACAAGCTGGGACCCCCCTCCACAGGGCTCCCCCAGCTCTGCTGCAGCACCCTGGATGGCCGGCACCTCTCAGGCTGCCACCCGAGACCTCCAGCTCAGATTCAAGGCCAGCAAGGTACGGCTCCCGCCGGCAAGTGCAACCATGCCCACCCCCACCCACCCCCCATCTCAACACTTTGCTTTTTAGGGTAGAGGATCATGAGGTCTTGTAAATTACTAAGTATAGACTTTCCCATCTGCAGCCTATACCTTGCCACCACTAGGGGCTCTGCAACTGTTTTACTCCTGCTGCCTAGCCTCCTAGTCATACACAAACACACTTCCAAGTGGTGACTTTAACTGGTTACCCAGGCTAAAAAACATGACCAGACTCTGCACCCTGCTGCAGCAGCCCATCCTCCTAGCAATCCTATGCCATGGCCATATCTCAAGATGTCATAAGGCTCCCCAGCTACCAATGTACCCAGGCACAAATATCCACTATGAACCTTACTGTGTCACTGGGCACTACTTCGTAGTTGCTAAGGGAGCCTGGTCCACTCACTGGCTCCTGCTACCACTGCAATGGTGGCTAACACTGAGAACCTGCAACCTATCCCTAACCAAATTCTTTGCACTAAACCATCTTGGCTCTTAATGTCCTGCATGCAGTCCACTTGTAGGAAGAAAAGCAGCTGCCTCTGTAATAAGTTGTGTGGCTACCACCTAATTGCCCACCAACTCCTATTGCTAAGGGCTGGGAATGTGCACCCAAACCCTGGCCCATCTAGTCCACTTCACCCCCTAAAACACCCAACCCATGGTACAATCAAGATAGCATCAATAAATATCTGGAGCCTCCCAAGCAAACTGGATCAACTTCAAGCCTGGACCACACAGCACAACCCCGACATTCTGTCGGTAGTTGAAACATGACTCTCACCCAAAAGCACTGATAATGAGGTTGCTCTCCCAGGTTTCAATATTTTCAGGCTTGACAGGACTACCAAGAGAGGAGGCAGCTGTGAGATCTACATCAAGGACTACATCAAAGGGCATGTACTCCCCCAAGCGGATCAAGGACCTAATGCCCAGGCACTAGTAATCAAAGCCTTACTAGGGGCACACAACAAAGCCCTAACTATCATCTCTGCCTATGTTCCCCCTAATGAACACAAAAGGGGCTTCAAGGGTATAGTAGACTTCATCTGTGCCCTGCCCTCTAGCTCAGAGACCATCTTACTAGGTGACTTCAACTGGCTCTCACCTGAGGCAGGCACATATACAGGGACGATATCTCTGCAGTCCACCTCACCCAGCTTGTCTCCTCCGCCACCAGGGTTAATTACAAAACGGGCACCAGCATGCTCCTAGACCTGATACTTTCAAGCAATCCAGAATGACTCACCAATGTGACAGTGCACCCAGACACGATTAGTGACCACTCCCCAGTGTCTTGTAGCTGGACAATCAAATTCCTCAAGCCACCTCCCTGCTTCACCTTTAGTAGGGTACTAAAACATGGGCATCTTGAGTCCCTGAAACATGATCTTGCCAACACCAACTGGTCACTAATTGACCACTCTACTGACGTCAATACTGCCTTGGAATACTTTTTCAAACAGTTCATGAAAGTCTGTGACTTGCATGCACCCCACAAAAAGGTCAAAGCACGGGGGTCAGTTAACCCATGGTTATCATCTGACCTCATAAGCAAATTGAAGAAGCGTGATTACCTCTGGCACCTGGCCAGAGAATCGGGTAAACCCTCAGCCATACTAGCCTACAAGCAAGCCAGAAATGCCTGAACTCTGGAAATATGCCAGGCTAAATCAAATCACCACAAGGAGTTGCTTACTGCCTCCTGGTGCAATGGAAAAACTTCCAGACTAACATGAAGGAAGTCTTAGGGATGGATGTAAAGTCGTCACCAAACCTAGTCAGCATTCAGGGTACCCCTGCCCAGGACCCCCGCGAATTTTAGCCAATGCCTTCGATGAAGCATTCTCGGACCTCTCTGGGACACTCCCCCCAGGCATCTTCGAGGACCCACCACACTCCAACACCTCTACTACTGATGCTCGCCATCAGTCTGCCCTCCCCCTTTTTACTTTAAGAAACTTACCCCACGCTAGTCAAAAAATACCTTCACAAAGTGCTTGGGAAATCCCGACAAAGTGTAGACACACGGGACCCCAAACTTGTTGCACTCACTGTTGAAGAAGTTCTCCTCCCCATAACTAAGATCCTGAACCTGTCACTCTGCTAATCACAATTCCCACAGCTGTGGAAATCAGCCATCATGACTCCTGTGCACAAGACTGATGATAGGGGCATCGCTGTCAAACTACTGGCCCATCTCAATTTAACCACTGCTTTCCAAAGCACTAGAATGCATAATGGCTGACCAGCTGGTCGAATACCTTGTAAAATACTCAATCCAATGCCCAAAGCAAACATGGCTTCTGTAAAGGACATAGTACCTCCATGGCACTACTGGAACTCACTGGTTTTATTCACTGGTCTTTGGACCAAGGAACCCTAGCAGGGGCAGTATTCATTGACCTCTCAAAGACCTTTGATACTATCCACCACTCCCTCCTCCTAAACCAATTAACCTACATTGGCCTCTCTGCAAAATCAACTCTCTGGTTCAAAAACTACCTAGAACAGCGTACACAAAGAGTAAAAATCAACAATGTCCCCTCTGACCATTTGCCTGTAAGATATGGTGTCCCCCAAGGCTCCATATTGGGACCGCTCCTTTTCAGCATCTTTCTCAACAATCTACCACTCCACTGCCAACAGCAGATGCTACCCTATGCAAATGATGCAGTAATCTTCACAAGCTGCCCAGACGCAGAGGAGCTTGAGTGCAATCTGCAACATAGCTCCGGGATTGTTGAGGAATGGTTCCAAAACCATAAACTAATCCTAAATAGCAAAAAAAAAAAAACCATGATGTTCTGCAGCACTCGGAAGAAGCACAAATCCAACGCTCTCAACATCAGGATTTTTCCTGGATTTTAGGGGGGCAGACTTTGGGAAAATGGGGAGATGCTTGAAAGAGGCATTAAGGTGAATGGGGCAGAAATCAGGTTGAGAAACAATGGGCAGTATTTAAAATGGGGATTATAAGAGCAACAGAATTATGCATTAAGCAGGTTAGCAAGGGGAAAAGGAAAACGAGGCCATGATGGCTTCCCAAGGAGGTAGCGGAGAAAGTGAAAGCCAAAAAGATTGCATCAGACAATACAAAAAGACACAGATAGAAGGGGATAGAGAGAAGTACCAGGAGAAGCAAAGGGAGGCAGGGAGGTCAGTAAGGGAAGCCAAAGCTCAGACAGAAGAACACATTGCAAAATCAGTGGGCAGAGGGGACAAAACCTTTTACAGATACATAAGGGAAAAAAGAAAGGCAAAGGAAGGGATAGTGAGACTGAAGGGGGAGGATGGAGCCCGCGTGGAGGATGACGACAGTAAAGCTGACATATTGAACAGGTGTTTCTGCTCATTCTTTACTGTGGAAGAGGAGGGTAATGGGTCTGAAGGGAGTACAAGTGTGGGAATAGTGCAGAAATGGACACAAGTCTCTTTATACGAGAAAGGATCCTGAAGGAACTGGAAGTAATAAGAGTTGATAAAGCAATGGGGCCAGATGGGGTGCACCCCAGGGTCCTTAAAGAACTAAGAGAGGTGGTGGCTGAACCTCTGGCAATCCTGTTTAGCTGATCACTGGAAACAGGGGAGGTACCCAAAGACTGGAGGACAGCAAACGTAGTCCCCTTATACAAACGTGGGAACAAAGAGGAAACGGGGAACTACAGACCAGTCAGCCTCACCTCGGTAGTGGGGAAGATCATGGAAGCACTACTGAAGGAGAGATTGGTGGAACATCTGGTTGTCAATGGACTACAGGACCCAAGGCAGCATGGTTTCACCAGTGGGAGGTCATGTCAGACCAACCTCACAGAGTTTTTCGACTAGGTGACTATGGAGGTGGATCAGGGGAGGGCAGTGGACATGACTTATCTGGACTTCAGCAAGGCCTTTGACATTGTGCCACACAGAAGACTATTACACAAACTGGGGAATACGGGTGTGGGTAGGAGAGTAGTGTGGTGGGTAGGTAACTGGCTGGGCAGCAGGACACAGAGGGTGATGGTAAATGGCTGTCCCTCCACGGAGGGAAGAGTGACCAGTGGGGTACTACAGGGATCAGTGCTGGGACCAGTCCTATTCAACATCTTTATCAGTGACATTGCGCAGGACCTAGAAGGCAGAATTTTCCTGTTTGCTGATGACACAAAGCTCTGTAACAGAGCAGATACACCAGAGGGTGTAGACAGAATGAGAAGAATCCTGCAGAAACTTGAAGAATAGTCAGGGATTTGGCAGCTGAAATTCAATGCAAAGAAGTGCAAGATAATGCATATGGGACACAAAAACCCTGTCAGAATATATCAGATGGGGGGTGAGGATATAGAATGCACCAAGCAGGAAAGGGATCTTGGGGTTATCATCTCTGATGACCTCAAGGTAGGGAAACAGTGCAACAAGGCAGCAGGTAAAGCAAATAGGATGCTGGGATGCATAGGCAGGGGCATCATCAGCAGGAAAAGGGAGGTCATAATTCCACTATACAAGACACTAGTGAGGCCCCACCTGGAGTACAATGTACAGTTCTGGAGACCTTACCTACGTAAGGGCATAGGCAGGATAGAGAAGGTTCAGAGGAGGGCAACAAAGATGGTACATGGATTGCATCACAAGTCCTATGAGGACAGGTTGAAGGACTTGAATATGTACTCCCTGGAGGAGAGGAGGTAGAGAGAGGATATGATAGAGACATACAAGTATCTTACAGGGAGGAATAGGGTGCAGGAATACACTCTTTTTAAGCAAAAAAGATGTTCCAGGACTAGAGGGCATGGGATGAAGTTGGAGGGAGGCCGATTCAGAAGAAACATGATCAAGAATTTCTTCACAGAACGGGTGGTGGACAAGTGGAACACCCTGCCAGAGGAAGTGGTGGGGGCTGAAACAATCACACGATTTAAGAATGCATGGGATGGACATAAAGGAATTCTGGAGGTCAGGGGTAAGGAGCAACAGACTTCTAGGAAAACATAAAGTGAACTTACAAGCTCAAATGGGTAGACTGGGTGGGCCTTAGGCCCTTATCTGCCGACACTGTCTATGTATTTGTGTATCAGTACCCGATCTGGAGCTCTGCTCAAACAAACCCAGCACTTTAAATATCTTGAGGTCACTCTTGCCAGCAGTCTGGCCTATGACCAGCACATCAGCAATGTTTCTAGGACTGTCATCTACAAAATTGGTCTCCTCCACAGGCACAAGCACTATCTCACTTTGGACGCCCTTAGACTAGCCATGAACAGCTCCATCCTTTCTGTCATAGACTATGACTTGGTTATCTATGGTGCTGCTTGCCACACCACCCTCCGTAGAGTATCAGTTGCACTGAGCAAGGCATGCAGACTGCTCACAGGAGCCGAACGTCTCACCCATACCTGTGACCTCTATGCTCAAACGGGCTGGCTCCAACTCAGTGGGAGGTTACACTACCAAATCTGTTTGCTGGCCAAAAAGGCTCTACTCGGAATCCTTCCCCATGGCACAGCAAACCTACTTCAACCACACAGCAGCAACTCGCAACGGACAAGAAGTGCCAGCACTCACCTCTTCCATGTTCCTTGTCTTCGAACGATGCAGGGTCAACACTCCTTTGCCTACAGAGCACCCCTCTGGTTTAATGCCCTCAGCCAGGACATCTCCAACCAACCTACTCTGAGTCCTTTCAAGAGACTGCTATGCCAACATCTTTCCACATCCAGCACTTGTGACTGCTTCTACTAGTCTCCTTTGCCAGTGGACTCTGCCCTGCCTCTTAGCGGCTCCCTGCATTGGCATAGTTCCTTGCCACCTCTGCCCTCCCCCTACACTCCCTCTCCCCTTACTGCCCTGCCACCTAGTGGCTCTCTGCTCTGGCTTGGCCACTCGCCACCTTCCAACCACCCCTTCTCCCCCCACACCCTCTCCCTTGACAATGTCTATGACTGCTGCCACTCTCTTTCTCACCTCACCTCCCTCCCCCATCTACTGCCACCTTAGCCCCTCTCTAACCTCCTTTTTTGCCTACCTCCAACTATTCTCTCTGCTAACTTACTATATACGCAAACCGAGGGTATCTTACCCTCTATTGTTATGTTTGTATGTACATACCTGCTTGTATAAACCACTGTAATTATTGTCCATGTTTCATACTGTCTATTGTATAATCCTTTGTAATACTGTCTTCCCTCCCATTGATGCGGAACCTTTGTAAATGAACTCCCAGTTCAAAGGTGTTTAATCCTAGTTCTCAATAAATAAAAAAAAAATGTTTTCATGAAATTTTCAGTGTTGAAAGGGCCTGTGCTAAGGGTATGCCTTTGGAAGGTTTCATGAAAAATGCAGAAACATAGAAGTTGATGGCAGATAAGGACCACAAGGCCCATCCAGTCTGCCAATTTTTTCCTACGTTATGAATGTGCCATAGGCCTTTACTCTGTCAATGGCCTATTTATTCATGCTCATCTGTATTGCTCCCTCATGCCAATCCCATACCTGTTTGAAGCCCTGCAGTGTATTCATATTCACCACTTCCTGAGGTAGGCCGTTCCAAGCATACACCACCCTTTCTGTGAAGAAGAACTTCCTCACATTACCCCTTAATTGGCCTCCCTCTAATCTCATGCTGTGTCCTCTTGTCCTGCTATTTTTCTTATATGGAAACATGTTAAACTCTTTCACCTTGTAAGTGCTCTTAAGATGTTTGAATGTTTCAATCACATCACCTCTCTCCCTCCTTTGCTCAAGGGTATACATATTGAGCTTCGTTAATCTTTCCTCATATGTTTTCTGATGCAGTCCCTGCACCATTTTGGTTACCCTTCTCTGGACTGCCACCGTTTTGTTAATGTCCTTGTGCAGGTGTGGCCTCCAGTACTACATGCAGTACTCCAGATGGGGCCTAACCAGTGTCTTGTAAAGAGGGATTATTACCTCCCTCTTATGACCTGTGATACCCCTACTAATACATCCCAACATCCCTCTAGCCTTACCTACTGCTTTAGTGGTCTGCTTGGATGATTTCAGGTCATCTGTGATGATGATGCCCAAGTCTCTTTCTTCCCTTGTGATTGCCAGCAACTCCCCTCCCAGCCATTTAGGTAGTTTCAGGGTTTTTCTTCCCTATGTGTATGATCTTGCGCTTCTTTGCATTAAACCCCAGTTGTCACTCTTCAGACCATTTTGCCAGTTTTTCCAGATCTCTTCTCCTTCTGCCCAGCTCATCTGGATAATCTACTTTGTTGTAGATCTTGGTGTCATCTGTAAACAAGCAAACCTTACTCTACAGTCCATCTGCAATGTCACTGATGAAGATATTGAAAAGGACTGGTACCAGGACTGATCCCTGAGGTACCCCACTTGTGACTTGCATCTCTTTTGACTGTATACCGTTTACCACCACTCTGTGTTTTCTGCCTGCCAACCAGTTTGCCACCCAGTTGACCAACTTCTGACCCATCCCAAGCCTACCCAGTTTATTAGTCAATCTTCTATGTGGAACAGTATCGAAAACTTTGCTGAAGTCAAGGTAGGCAACATCAACTGCCCCACCTTGGTCCACCACTCTGGTTACCCAGTCAAAGAAATCTATGAGATTAGTTTGACAGGACCTTCCTCTCGTAAACCCATGTGTCTTGGATCCTGTACTCCTATGGATTACAGATGTTGCACTATCCTTTCCTTAAGGAGTGCTTCCATAGTCTTGCCCACTACTGAGGTAAGACTGACTGGTCTGTAGTTCCCTACTTCCTAGCTGCTGCCACTCTTGTGGAGCAAGATCACATGAGCCCTTCTCCAGTCTTCTGGGACCTCTTTTGTGCTCAGTGACTCACTAGACAGTTCTGGTAATGGCTCTGCTAGTTCCATCCTTAGCTCCTTTAGTACCCTGGGATGTATGCCATCAGGACCTATTGCCTTGTCCACTCTGAGCTTATCAAGCTCTTGTAGGACCCTTTCTTTTGTGAAGGGATTTGTGCACACCTTCATCCCCCATGTCCATGGTGCTGAGCAATGGGCCCTGCCTACCTTCTCCTCAGTAAATACTGAACAGAAATATCTATTTAGGATAAATGCTTTTCCTTGGTCCTCCTACACACACTCCCCCTTGTTCCCTTTGATCTTAGCAATACCCCCTCTTGAATTTTTCCTTTCACTAATGTATCTATAGAAAGTCTTGTCCCCTTCTTTTATTGTTCGTGCTAGTGTTTCCTCAGTTTGGGCCTTTGCCTGCCTTACTGCCTTCCCTGCTTCCCTTACAGAAGTTTGGTATGGCTCCCTATCTTCATCCCACTGCATTCTCTTATATTTCCTGAAGGCCAACCTTTTGGCTCTGACCTTTTCTGCTACTGTTTTAGAGAACCAAAGTGGTTTCCTCCTTCTTTTGCTCTTGCTTTTCTTGCTAACACAATGGGATGTTGCTTCAAGTATTGCATCCTTAATACTTGTCCGCTTTGCCTGTACTCCCTCACCTATATTTCATTTTGCCAGAGATAGCTTAACTCTGTTGGCCATCTTCTCAAAGTTAGCTCCTCTGAAATCCCATATTTTTTTCTTGGAATGGGATGATTTATTTCTAGTGGTCAAATTGAACAATACAATGTGATGGTCACTGGCCCCCAGCTGACCTTCTACCTGAAGATCTATGATCATTTTCCTGTTATTCAGTACTAGATCCAGGATAGCCCTGTCTCTTGTGGGTGGTTGTAGCAATTGTTTGAGGCCCTCCCCCTGCAAAGAATCCACTATGTGCCTGGTTCTGGGGGATGTTCCTGCTGGTTTTGATCAATCTGTATCTGGCATGTTGAAGTCTCCCATTATCAGAATCTCCTCTTTAGCTGTCATGTTTTGTATATCTTCTAACAGTAATGTGTCTATGTCCTCCCCCTGGTCTGGAGGCCTGTAGACAACCCCAGTCTGTATGGCTGTTCCATTTCCTGTTTCTAGGGTGACCCACAGTTCTTCTGGTTTCTTAGGTGTATTCTGAATTTCTGTAGCTTTGATATTTTCATTGACATAAAGGGCCACTCCCCCCTCCCTTTTTGCACCTCGGCCTCTTCTGAACAGTTCATAGCCCGGTACTGAAGTCTCCAAGGTGTGGTTACTGGTGAACCATGTCTCACTAATGGCTACTATGTCCAGTTTAGCCTCTGACATTGTTGCCTCCAAGTCTGGGATCTTGCTTCCAGACTGCGAGCAATTGTGTACATGATTTTCCATTAGCCATATTTCAATGCCTTAGTTGTGGGGTGAGGTCCGGCTTTTCCCCTGAGTGTCATATGGGGAGCCAGACCTTTTTCCTTACCTGGTGGTGCAAATGAACTACAAACATGCAGAACTCCTGTTTGATGACTAACTGAGGGGGGAGGTGTGTTCTTCGCATTCGATGAATCGGGTGCTGCACCCCCTCCCCATTTGCTAGCTTAAATATTCTGCAAAGACATCAAACTTCTGCCCCAATGCACTGACTCCCTCTTTAGTCAGATGCAGTCCATTGAATTTAAAGAACTTTCACTCCCAAAACTGTTGCCAGTTACCTACAAATATGTCTCCTTTTTCCTGGCATCAGCCCTTGAGCCACATGTTTATCTCCCCTAGCTCCCCTTCTCTGACCTTCTGTCCATCTGCCCCCCTCTCCCAGACTGGCAGGATCTCAGAGAAGGAGATGCCAGATGAAATGGATGACAGTTTGTCTCCCAGCCTGGTCAGGTGTTCCTTGGTCTCCATAGCTGACTGGCTGGTGAGATCATTAGTCCCTATGTGTACTAGGATGTTGATGTTTTCTCCTGCATGATTTTAGCAATGCGATCAGTGTCTCTCCATGCTGATGTACCTGGGAGACATCTGACCATTATCCCTGACCAGAGGTAGGTAACAACTTCCCGAATTATGGAGTCTCCAATGATCAGAAGTGTTTTGGATGTCCTTTTTGCCTTTTTTGTTTTGGTCCCTGTTTTCGGTGAGTTTTGTAGTGCTAGCTCCTGTGCTGCAGTGTCCTGCTCTGCAGTGTTCTCTGCCCCATTGTTTGATTTTGGAGATAGAGGCAGATACCTATTTGTAGTTTTTATATGGTTTGTGGAGGTGATACGTTGGTGAGCACTGAGTGATGGGGCACCTGATTTGCCCCTCCTAACCACCTGCTAACCTCCTGGACCAACTACCCTCTGCAGTCGAGGTGCCTCAATTGGATGTTGGGGAAATGGCAGGTGGTTCTTGTAATATATTTCCTCCTGAATATGCGATTTGAGGCACGCAATCTCTGCACATGCTGCCCAGAGCTGAACCCTTAGATCTTCGATGGTCCAGCATGTAGGACACCATACTAAATCCTGTAGAACTGCCATTTTGTAAAGTGTCCTGCAGTACCTGCAGTTAATAATATCCATTCCAGTTGGGTTGCCAAGTTTATAACCTGATCAGAGTAACTAGAAGGGAAATGAAAGCAAAAGTTTTTTTTTGTTTGTTGTTTTTTTGTTTGTTTTGTTGTTTATTTTTGTATAACTTTTTATAACAAGTTAAATTAATTGTGCCCCTGTAAGTGAGGTCACTGAATGGATACCGCTCTGATCCTCCCCTTCCTGCTTTGCTATGGGAAATGTCACGACTGTGCTACTCTATAAAAGGAGTGTAGCATGGGGTGGTTGAGGATGGGGGTGGGTGGTTGGGCCCTTCCCCTGCTGAAAAAGAAGAAACATGGAAGAAAGAAACAAGCAGGTAAGAGCAGAAACAATCAACCAACAACAAATGCAGTCACTATCCCTCAGTGTGTAGCTCGTATGTGCTCCTGTAATTAACACTGAAAGCTTAGCCTAATCATAGATAAAACTGCGAAACCTGCAAGCACCACCTGTAACAATTTCACAGAAGATATACCCTGAAAAAAAACACTTTGCTACAGAGGAAAATAAAGCAGTAAAAAAGTAATAAAACCTGTAAGCACAACCTGCAGAACAATTTAACAGAAGATATACCTTGCAAAAAACAATTTGTATCAGAGATTACAGCAGTAATCTGTAAGCACAAAACAGTAATAAACCTGTAGGCACACCCTGTAACAATGCAACATAAAGTATACCCTGCAACAGCAATTTGAATCAGAGAACAATAAAGCAGTAAAATGTAAGCAAAAAACAGTAACAAAACCTGTAAACGCAAAAGAAAATAGTAACACACAGTAAATCTGCCTAGCCAAAAGAAGCCTTCATTTTTTTTCTTGTTCTGATAATGTTGCTCTTTACTCTGTCGTTACAAGCAAACCTAGAAGAAAAGAGTTCAGATGAAGCTGGGTGCCTTTGCCAGCAAACCTAGTCTCCCACTATTATATGGTTTCAGAGTTATATTATTATATGATTTCAGAGTTATAAGGATTTGGGAGTTAACTGAGAAGTGTGAACAATAAAAAAAAACTATCGCAAGTGCTTAGTTTTATGATTTACTTGAGTGAAAAAAATAGATCATGACAGCTGCAATTTATTTCCTTTTTTTAGACACACAAACACTGACAATATATCAAAATGATAGGTTTTCCAAAAAAAAAAGCACATTGAATCATGCTAAATGGGACATGTTTAGCTACATTCTAGTGTTTGTTTAAAAAAATGCTACAAATACATTTTGTGGGCACCCCAAAGTCCAGGATGCCCAGCTTAGTGAGAGGAGCCATTCATCTGTGTTATCTGTATGAGAACAGCATGAATTTCTTGAATGCTGAAGCCACAGCTGGAGTATTGTTACTGGCTTCAGTTCAACCAGAGAGTGGTGATCCCCTTTCTTAAGCAGACTGGGGTGCCCACTCCCTGTACCACTTCTTTCTCCCCCTCCCCTCCAGGTCACAAGCCCACCCTCCCCAGTGTGCGTGTGTCTGTATTTATTATATTTTATAAGCAGATTAGGGTGCCAAATAACAGGGTGCCCACCTCTAGTACCACTTCCCTTCACCCTCCTCCTCTGCAGGTTTCTGCACCATTCCCACTGATGTAGGTGGCACGTGGGAATGCCCACTCCCAGTGCTGCCAAACAGTAGTCCAGCAATGGGATGTCCAGCCCCCAGTGTCAGCTCCCTGAAAAGTAGAAAATCATCCCTCACTTAATTTTTTTTTCCCTGGAAAAAAGAAAATGGTCCATTGTCGATCTGGCCCACCCAACTGAACCACCCACTCAGCACCCACCACCCCATACCCCTCACACCCACCACACACCCTCACTCCCTGAACATGTCCTATGGCATAGATCCATTGTCAATTGAAGACATGTCTTGCTGCTAGAACCAGTGACTGGAATGTGAGAAAATCAGGTAATCAGTTTAATGTATTTAAAAGGGGTTTTGAACTTTGGTTGATGATTTTGTAATTTTTACATATTTTGACTCCAAATTTTCAACATGGCCTTTTTGGGATGCAGTCTAATCACCAGTGGTGGTGGAAACATGCAAATCTGTCTCAAAAGGTGATTTTGCAGTCACTTTGTGAAATCACCTTTTGGGTGGGATTTTAAAATTTTCACCACCATTATTCATAGGCAGGATCACAAGAAGGCAATGTTGAAAATCTGGGGTTAAAATATGTAAAAATGCCAAAGTTATGAGCGTAAATTGAAAATGTTCTATGCTTGCTCATAACTTTAGTAATTTTAAGTATTTTGCAGAATTTCAACTTTCACTCATAACTTCACTAATTTTCAGTACTTTGATTCCAACCTTTCAGCATAGCCATTTTTTCACACCATCTCATACATGTGACAGGTGCCATTTTTTTAAATCCTGGATGAGGCATGTTTTCACACTTGTGGTGTGAAATGACATTTCAGCCAATATATTGTAAATGCCACATGTCATGTTTATAAGGGAAGTCATAAAATGACTATCTTCCAAATTTGAAGTCTAAATTAAACAAATGTAATTGTTAAGAAATGTTGTGTGTAGTACCAGTCTTGACAGGTATGCTTTGTGATCCTCTGCTGGTGAGCTGAGTTTGGGGGTGAGCTCAGTGACTCAGCTCACTGGGGTGAGGTTGGGGGGATGGCACTGATATGTGACACTCCCCCAGCCAGAGAATGAAAACTGCACGGTTGTCCACACATGCCAGGGATCATATAGTGAAGACAACTGTTCTCTTGGCATAGGACCCTGCACCTCTGCACCCATGGGTGGTAGAGGGTGCTGTGCATTGTCTAACAAATGGACTCTTTGCCCTGTATGTCTTTATCTGTTGCTATATGGAAGTGGAGGAACCAGAGGGCCCTACACTTCTGCATCCCACCAGATAGCCACATTAATTCTTGACATCCATTGCTACATGGAAGTATAGGCCCCACAAGGACCCTGCATTTCTGTAGGTGGATGAAGTATTCCCTTGACATAGGGTCCAAAGGGCCCTGCACATCTGGATCTGATCATGCAGGTTCAATGAGGATGCAATTCCAGTATCGCAAAAAGAAAGGAACTTCTTTGTAAAAACTTTTTTCTATGCACCAGTTAAGGTTCAACTGAATGCCACAAAAATAGGGAAATGTGGCATTAGGGTTTCCAACCCTAATTCCCCACCTCCACTCCCTAAGCAGCAAAATAAAAAAAAAGCATTAGGATTTGGGGTCGCCAGAGTCTTGGTGAATCAGTGGTGAGGTCTTCCTTGGGGTCATCAACCTTAATGCCCACCTTATTCCCTATGCAAACAACATCAGAAATGATCTCCTTTCTTCACTCTGGTCCCACAGGGCCCTGAGGGAAGAAGGTACTACCAACTGTGTTGTCAACATGTGGCAACACCTACTTCTCTACCTTTGAAAAGTGTATCACTATGAGGCACTGGCTTGGAGTTGTACCTTGTGCTTCAGACACAAAGCTGTGTGCTGGTGAGGAGGGGTTAGCATTAAGGTTGACGACCTCAAGCAGACCCCACCACTGATTTTCCAAGACTCTGGGGACCCCAAACCTTAATGTTTTTTTCTCCTTTTGCTGCTAGAGGGGGTGGGGATGACTTAGGGTTGGAAATCCTAAAGCCCCATTTGCCTACTTTTGTGGCATTAAGTTGAACCCCAACTGGTGCATTAACATAGTTTTTTTCAGAGAATATGTATGTATATCTGGCAACACTGTATATATTATTGTAACCCCAGGTTGGTGGGTTAGACCACACAGAATCAGCCAGTATTGACTCAAAAAACAAGACCTGGGACTGCAGGTCCAGAAGTGAGAATAAAGAGGAGGGATGCCATATATTTGTTTTATATGGCATCATGAAGGATTTATGGCCTTTCTGTCATACCAAGCTGTTTCACTGCTGCCAAACTGAGAAGCAGTCAATATTTGTGACCAACAGGAACTTCTGAACAGTAGGCTGTCTGACTGGACACCAGAGCAGGACTGTACACAACCACCAAATGAGGCATCTTGTTGTTTAAGGGGAGGAGACATTTGTATAAAGGCTTTGTGGGCAGAAGCCCAGAAAATTACTGTCCGCAGCCATCTTTATCTACTCAAACCCCTGAGGATGTGGCAGTCGGTGGCAGAGTGTGGGACAGCCAGTCAAACACAATTAGACTTTAATAGGTGACCTGCGAGTGGGGTGACCATCAGCCATTGCAAAGTAACCAGACAGACTCTCCTAACTGTGTGACAGGAGGTCCTGACCAGTCAGTTGGCAGTATGCTTGTGTTTTGTGCAAGGAGCATTTAAGCAGCAAGTCTGTCTGCTAGAGATTGAGGGAGGAGGCAGACCCACCAGTAAATTAGAGAGCAGCTGCACAGACTATTTGAGAAATAGATTTGTGCTTCCACAGCCAAGGAGGAGTTTGCAAATCTCAGAGAAAAGGAGAAAGAGACGGGATACTGTAGCTGAAGGGAGTCAGCTTTATGGGTAAGCTGCCCTGCACTTGGACTTTTCAATAACTGCAGAGACACTTTCCTGGTTGAAGTTGTTCTGCAATAACACAGAAAATCAGGTCAGTGTTTGGGGGAGCCAAGTCACTAGTCACACAGATAGTGGCTGGTTTCCTTAGCACAGCAAGGTTTGTGGGTATGATTGTGATGGTAAGACTGGTGGGTGTCACCCGATCTGAAGCTGTACTACCAGTACCAAGAGAGACTGATGGGAGAACCACAGCTGTTCTAACTTTCATGAGGTACTACCAAGATATCTGAATAGGAAAGCTGTGAGATCTGAGCAGAGGCATCAGAACTGAGACAAAGCCAGTACTGAAGAACAGGTAACTTAAGAAAGGACTGCAGCAACTGGTTAAGGAACTCTAAATAAAAAGGCATTGGCCATGCATCTGTGTAGATATATAATTAGATTTGCAAATACTGTAGGGCAGTAACTGGGCCTCTGGATTACAAATAGGCCAACATGCAGCACAACTGGACATTAGGCCTAAACTGTTTCACTAGCTGGGCACCCGGTGAAGCACTGGGAACTCCCTATAGACACATGTTATGCATGTACCAGTAGGAGACTGAAGTTGTGACCTCAAAAGTGAAATCGTGTTGTGGTGAGCAAAAGAAGGAGGGAGGGCATAGTCAGTAAGGACTATTGCCTATTACATACTATTATTTTCTCTGACCTATCCTTTTTTCCCCAGATCCTGATGCTGCATACCCCAATAAAATTACTTTTTATTTTGTCTGCAGTTACTGGCTCTGAGCATATTATTTGTGAAATGATAAGTTAATTGAATTTAAGAAGGACTGTTTATTGCACTGCATGGGAAGCAGTTGGGATGAACCTCTGGGAACATAGTGGATTTGTATTTTTTTTTTGGAGAAGGGGCACTATTAGCATAACACCTAGCCCACTTTAATTTTTCTGGGGATGGAGGCACCACACAACTAAATTGCAATTTAGGATTACTAACCCCAAACAGAATTTCAACAACCCAGACCACTTAACCTTATTTGAGCCCCTAAGGCAGGACAAGTTGTACCACTATCAATGGCAACCCAGTCACATATGCTTTGGTGAACAGATGGAAACCTATCTCAGAAGCTTTGCACATAGATTCCACCAAGCCGATTTGACACCAAAGTTGTCGACGTGCTGCTTGGCAACATCCTTAATGTCGATTGGCAAAATTTTGCCTGTCAGACATTGTGGCTTTTGTATCGGGGGCTGCACCCCCAAAAAAATCCCCATGTGGGGGGCTGTGCCTCCCGCACCCCACATTTCTATATAGCAAACTCCGAGTCAGAGTTTGTTCAAAATGGCGGGGAATCACTGTCGAAGTGGCAAAATTTCACTGGCTGTCCATTGCAGCGACAACCTCGAAACCTGTCAAGATTGTCATTATGATGAGTTTCGCCATCGAAATTTCATTGTTTCAATGATATACCTTGCACATCCCTCAGTAACTCTGTGCAGTCTCTGTCAGCTATGACAGATTCTGGATTTGAGCTACAAAGCCTGGATACCTTGCTCAATGAGCAGATGAATGCTGTTCCCATACTCATGACCCCCATCGGTACTACCTGTGACCTCTCCACCCAACATCCACAGCTATTTGAGGTGTGGTGCCAGAAAGTACTGACAGTTGAAGTACAATATTGTGTTCCAGTTGTCTCCCTCTGAATTGTGGGCACACTGCAGCAATGCCTGGAATCTGCAGTAGTCCTGTGGATGAGGTAAGAAGAACTATTATACTTCCCTGTCCCATTAAAGGGTTCTCTGCAGAGGCAGGAACAGGTTGCTTCCATCCCCTGCCAGGAATTGTTACTGCTAGAATCACCATAACCCTGAGATTACATAACCGCAGACCCCCACTCCAAGACTTGGGTGACCTGCATGGTAGTGTGATACATTTCCGGTGGGTCACTGGGACAGCTTCTATAACTTTTTTTGTTAATTTCTTTATGCTCCCCATGGCTACCAGCCCCCATCCACTGGTCCCCCAATCCTGTTACCCTGGCATCCTACAGGACTTACCCTGTCCAGGACAAGCCCAGATAGCTGGGTACAGAGCCTGAGGAAGACTGATATCATCCCACTGGTCGGCAGTGTTTTCAGTTTTTCTCCCCTGGGGTGGAGGAAGGGAAGTGCAATGGTACCAATGGTGGTGTCACACATGCTCCCATGTGCAGCATGCTGGGCGTCTGCCCCGTCTCTGCCCCTCCCATTGTAGAGTTGGTGTGCCAACCCCCAGCCACTACTTGGGGCCAGGCTGATGCTGGCCACTAATCCCCTCCCTCCCCAGAGAAAGTGAGCAGTCCTTCAGATGCTTGATCCCACCCCCCCCGGCTGACTATCTGACTCCCAAGGTCGTTCCCAAACTCAACTCATCAACAACACAAGTGGTAGTGCTGCCACTGTGCCAACGGGCCACCGTTTCCTCTATAACTTGATTTTTAATGGGTTATAGTAAATGGTTTATGTTTGTTATGTGTGAAAACCGGCACCTTCAAAATAAGTTATGCATTTTCCACAGTACTGGTTGTGCCCATTCCAAGTTAAATTCTGCTTTGTCCCTGCTCACACTGTCTCACCCTATACAGTTAACAACTGTGTGCTTCACTCAGACAGAAAATAAAAGTCATGGCACCCTCAGTCTTCTCAAAATCCATAAAAAATGTGAACTAGTCAGTCATTCATGACCATACAGTACTATAAAAAATTAAAATGCAGGCAACAATACAAAACCAGCCATGTGTTTCCATCTCAGTGCTGAGATAACAACTTGGACTTCTCCAGCTTCACTCCCAAGGTCCCTGTGCAGTCCTTTCATCCCCTCAGTGGAGAGACAGGCTCATTGTTTATGTTACCCATTCATTATACTGTATGTTACATCCACCCTAGGTACTACAATTAATGTTGCAGTCACAATTGTTACGGCAGTTTGATGCTTTTCTGTCTCCTCCCTTCCAGCAGCTAAACAACTCCTCAAGCTCCTCCCATCCCCTCCTTGTCCAAGATGAGCCATGTGACCCACCCAGCCATGGGACAAATCTCAATCTAGGAGGCCTCCATTGATCAATATTAGTATAAGCTGATCTCTAACTGAAACAAACTCCTGCATTTCTACTGTACAATTCCAGTGCTTGATTATGCCATTCTGCAAGATAATAGCTGTATTGAAAGCTCTAGATGTGTACCAACTGTCTGTAACCAAGAAGTGTTGCATTTACTGTCTGTAAAGTTGAACTTGTTGTACTTTTCTAAGTGTTGTATATACTGTTTGTAAAAATGATTTTGTTGTACTTTTCTCCGCATAATTTCAGTGTACATCTTTGTACCCGGGTAGCATCTGGAAATGAGCCTCGGCTCAGTGTGCCTTTCCTGGTCACCAAATTTTAAATAAAATAAATAAGTAATATGATGTTTTGTGTTTAGTCACTGTTGTCTTTTTGTCACCACTTATTTTTATAGACAGGACCATGTCCTTCTGTTAAGTGTTTTGTCTCCTTGTGTATGATGGCCGTGATGCAAGTTTAATTTGCATGGTAAGGTAATGTATGGTTGCTCTGATGGTATGAGTGTCTCCTTCTTTGTCCCATTATGTGCCAGACTTGCTTAAAAACATTTTGTAAATCTTTTATATAATGAACTGTCAAGAAGACCCTCTAGTAACCATTGGAGTCTCAGTAACTACACATGTAGGAAAAGGTTAACGTATAGAACTACAGGATGAGTCAGATTCGTGTGGAATCATAATGACCATCAAAATTGCAATGTGCATAATCTGAGTCCCACAAAGCATTCTTTCTGCCCAGTTTCCAGTTTTTGTAAAGATGTATGTCATACCATCCTGGAACTAGATATAAGGCAGGGACTGGGATGTGGGTTCCTATATACAGTGCTAAGCGCACCTTAACAGTGGCACGTAGGGATGCAGGGAATTTATAACTTCCCATGAAGTGGGGGACTTCACGTTTCAGAGCTTTGGCAAAGTGCCTTCTTCAACCATTTCTGTACATTGCAGGAACCAACAAGGCAAAGAACTGCTTGCTTTATTCATTTTATTTATTTATTTATTTAAGAGATTTACCAGATTAGCATGCTGAGCGGGGACCGCTCATTTCCAGATGTGACCTGGGGGGGTTACATAGAATACAAAACAGGTACAAATACAATGGTGCAACAACAGGTCCAGAATAGATACATACACAGTGTTACAACAGGTCCAGAATAGGTACAGACTGGACTACACATTAGTTAGTGAAGTACAAAGTTTAGTCCTAAGACCACAGAGTGCATAGTTTGCTATGCCACAGTTAGGTCCTATGACCACAGGGTAAAAACAGGCAGAGGCAATAGATATACAGCAAATACAGTATGTTTCTGGGCATTGATACATTCAAGGCACGTTTAGATGCCCCTTGGTAGCAGGTCTGGGTTGTAGGTTGCAGTTGCATATGTCTGAGAAGTGGGCAAGTAGGAGCGGTTTAAGGAGCCTTGGGGTGGGGGAGAGCCTAATATCTACAGGGAAGTCGCTCCAGAGTTTGGGCAGGTGATATTTGAAGGCAGATTGGTCCTTCGATGTGTGCATGAAAGGGACTTGAAGTAGCTTTGAGTTTGAGCATCTGCGGGAGCATGCCGGGAGGGGGAGGTTGTGTTGACAGGATGGAGCTGGATGGGGGGGAGGGAATTGGTCCAGTATTTAGCTATAAGATTAGTGCAATGTAGCTGATGTTGAGACTCCAGCGAGGGAAGAGCTAGGGTGCTGTATAGGTCACAATGATGGGTGGTGGGGGGACATTCCAGGATGAACCGACAGAAAGAATGAAAGAGGGAGTCCAAGCTGGCCAAGGTGGATGAGGGGGCTGCACTGTAGACCAGGTCCCCGTAGTCAAATATAGGGAGAATCATTTTGTGCACTAATTCCCTCCTGACCGTGGTTGGTAGGCAGCCTTTACTGCGATATAGTGCACCTAGTTTGGGGTGTAGTTTTTTATGTAGAGAGTCAATGTGGGCAGAGAAGTCTAGGTGCTGATCAAGCCATACACCCAGGTACCTAAAGGAGGTGCAGGATTCCAGGGTGGACCCGTCCAGGGTATGGAAGGCAGGGGAAACAGCTAGATGGGAGAGTCTAGGCTGCATGCCGAAGGTTAGGGAGACGGTTTTCTTTGCGTTTAGGACAAGTTGGTTGGACCTGAGCCATTTTTGAATGGCACCAAAATCCTGTTGAAGGGCTGAGTTTATGTCCCCGATGGAGGGGCCAGAGGTGTACAGTATGGTGTTGTCTGCGTACATTTGTATAGCTGAGTTGGAGCAGGTCAATAGTAGATCATTTAAAAATATGGAAAAGAGTAGGGGGCCCAGGACAAAGCCCTGGGGGACCCCCATGGCGACTGGGAGTGAGGGGGATATGTGTGGGCCAATTTTTACTGCCTGTTTTCTACCCGTCAGGTAGACTTGGAACCAGCTGGTGGCTAGATAGGAGGGGCCTGCGTCATGCAGTTTTGTGATTAGCTTAGGGTGGGATACGGTATCAAAAGCGTTGGCCAGGTCTATGAATATGGCCGGGGTGATATGCCCCTTGTCCATACCTGAGGAAATATTGTTTGTGAGTCTTAGTAGCGCTGTGATGGTGGAGTGAGATTTGCGAAAACCCGACTGATAAGGGGTGAAGAAGGAGGTAGATTCGAGGAATTGTGTGAGTTGGGTGAGGGCTAGGTGTTCCTGTAGTTTGGCCAGAATTGGTAGAAGGAAGATAGGGCGATAGTTTCCAGGCGCAGATGGATCACCACCCTTTGGTAGCGGGATGACAACTGCCTCCTTCCAAGCTGCTGGAATTTGTGCTGTGGTGAAAGAGAGGCTCAAGAGGTCGGCTAGGGGGGCGGCAATGGCAGGGGCTGATAGGTATAGGAGTTTGGCGTCCAGTCCTAAAAGGCATTTTCCTTTTTTGGGGTCAAGGAAACGTAGGGCGTCTAGAACTTCTGCTGTGGAGACTGGATGGAAAGAGAATGTGGTGGCGTGGAAGGTATGCTGGGGTATTGCGAAAGGGCTGGGTGTGGGTGTGGTGATTTGTTGGTTTGTTAGGAGAGATGTAGCACAGTTGGTAAAAAAGGTGTTGAAAGCTGAGGCAACTTCACTAGGGTCTGACACATTGTTGTCCTGAATGGTTAGGGTAGGGGTGGGCGACTGGACAGGGGGAGTGAACAGGTTTTAATGGATTTCCAGAATTTGGAAGGGTGGCTAAGGTTAGAGGAGAGAGCCGCCGGGAAGTAGTTCTTTTTTGCCTGCCTTATGGCTTTTGTGCAGTTATTGCTGAGGGTTCGGTAATGCTGCAGGGATTCAGGGGAGCCTGTTTGCCTGTGTTTTTTCCAGGCCTGGTCCCTAGCACGACATCTGCAGATGATGTCGGCAGAGACCTAGGGGAGATGGGTTTCCCTGACCCTATTGCTTCTTTGGGGGGCGTGATAGTCCCATACAGCAAGAACTTGGTTTCTGAACATGTCGAAAGCATGGTCGATAGAGGGTGCCAGTTGAATGAATGACCAGTCGATGAGGGCAAGGTCATTTAGTAGGGAATGGAGGCAGAGGGATTTATATGCTTTCATGAGGAGTGTCCTTGGGGGGCGGTGGTTAGTAGGTCTTTGAGGACAAAAAGCTGGAAAGTATGGATTTTCACCTGAAGTCCACACTTTGTGACATTTTTCAAAAAGTATGCAGCTTTTTGCCCACATAAATGGCATACTTTGTGAGCAAGGCAGAGAAGGTTTTCAGGCAAGCAAAATTCAAGAACTGTTACAATATCTTAGTGGCTGGGCAACATCTGCACTGTAGAAGCCTAATCAAGTCAAAGTAAGAATGGCATTAGACGTGACCAGGAAAGGTCTTTGTAGTCATGGATGGGTGAACCATCTGCCTTCTTACTATTGTTTCATGAACAGACGTGACAGACTTTTTGATAGTTGTTTTTTTTTTTTACATCAGTATTGGTGACCCAAATGTTCAAATCATAACTATTACAGCAAACTAAATAACCTAATTATTCTTGAATCACAGCAGCTGAAGCTGTTGGTGTGTGTGTGTGTGTGTGTTACATAATGAAACGCAGCTTTTTGTTCTTCATCACTGACAGTGGAGGAACAGACCTTTTAGGTATGGAAAGCTTGCGTGGAACTGTTTTCAAAATATGCAGCTTGAAGGAAATACTGCTGTGCTATTGTTGCTAAAATGCTAACAATGCTTAAAACAGAATGGAAAAGTCAACTCCATTGTGAATCTCAGAACAGCTGTTGGTGAATTAGACTAGAGGAGTACAAAGCCTACTGATCTGAAACATAATGATTTGGACACGTGACTCATCATGTACAGGAGGTAGAGGGGAACGGTCTCCAAAAGGTAGAAGCTAGTAATATTCCAGAACACTTGTGCACAAGCAAGTCAAAAAATGGGCTTTATTAAAGCTGTCAGACCTGTTCTAGTGGGCTTCTAACTGAGGACCTGCCTTTACTGTCCATCAAGAGTTCATATCACAATGTAAAGCTCATTATAGACTGGATAATATTTATTAAATAGACTGTCAGAATACCCAAATCTGGTTGGCCAAGACCACATTCAGCTGGGATGATATCCAGTGCACAATCCTAAAGTAGGTCTTGTCATTAGTCAACAAAATCATTATAAAAACGAAATATTTTTATTAATACAAAAGTGGATCCATTTCATAATCACAGTAATATACTCCAAGCTGTGTGGTAGCATGGGATATCATCCCTTCTCAGCTGGTTGAAATCACTGGACGTATATACTCCAGCCTCACAATGCACCTGAAGTGGGACAATATACCATGACTAGATAGTGTCATTACCTATATGATTGCCTTTGAGACTGAATCTGCGCACTGCATGCCCTCACCTGGCACCTTGTAGTCCTGCAGAACTTGTGAGGCATTCAAGAGAGAAGGATCTCTGAAGCTGCTGCAGATTTGTTGTAGAAAACTGACCCAAAGTCTAGCTCAAGACTTGATCTTTCTGATATACTTGACAACAGCCTTGTAGTTAAAGTGCCAGAGGAATCTTAAATGTTTTTATGTTGCTTGCACTCATGTGCAAGAAACATAGTGCCATCATCGGAGATTTCGGAGGTGTGTCACCTCCTCCTCCAATTCAGTCAGTGAGCTGGAAGGCACGGCCCCTGTAAGCCAATGCATTTTGGAGCTGTCTATGACATGCTCAAAATGCAGTAACACTCAGATTGAAAGGGGAGCTACACTTCAGTGAACACCGATAAGCATAGCTCCCCCCCACACGCAGGCGTGCGGGCCCCCACACGTCCTGTGTAGCCGACGGGGTGCCCAATCCCCGCCAGCTGAGCTGCTGTCGTCCCTCCCCGTAGCTGGCGCCACGCTGGGAGCCCACCCCAGCATGGCAATCAGTTCTTTGGCCGATGGGGGTGCCCAATCCCCCTTCAGCTGAATGCCCCCCGTCCTTGTGCCACGTTGGGAGCCCACCCCAGCGTGGCAAATGGTCCCACGACGTCTTTTTTTTGTTTTAAACCTGTAAAATAAAAACAGTCCCACGGCGCAGCCTCCCGACACCCCCTCCCACAACCCGCACCCACCCACTGCGCATACTTACCTCCGTACTCCGGCGCAACGATCTTCGGTGGACCGGGAACACGTCTGCACTCTTCAAAGCTGACCGCGAACTGAGGAAATGCCGGTAAGCTGTATAATGGGCTAGATAGGAGGAGTTCAACTTTATTGCATATCTCAGGCATTTTTGGGAATTTTTGCAAATTTTCAACATGGGTTTTGGGACCCCTTCTCATGAATGAAACATTGTGCCGCGGTGGTATTCGGCTCCAGCGGCGATTTCGCGAGTCACCGCGCAGTGACCGCGAAATCACCCTTCAGGCCTGAATACCACCATGACAGTGACATCATTCATGATGAGGGGTCCCAAAAACCCCATGTTGAAAATTTGGTCCAAAAATTCCAAAAAATGACTGTTTTACGAGCGTGCGTTGCGCAGTTCCTACGCAGGCTCGTAAGTTCACGAAATTTCAATATTTTCACTACAGATTTTCAACATTGCCATTTTACCACACCTTCTTATGAGTAGTACAGCTGTCATTTTTCACAACTCACCCAAAATGTGTTTCCGCCCTTGTAGCGCAGAATGGCACAGTCGATGTGCGAAATCAATGTACGGGACAAATTAAGAAAATCACAGTGACACTGTTCATGAGCAGAGGTCTTAAAATGGCTATGTTGAAAATTTGGTGAAAAAATTCCTAAAAATGACTGTTTCTGAGCGTGCATTGCGCAGTTCCTACGCAGGCTCGTAAGTTCACAAATTTTCAATATTTCCACTCCAGATTTTCAACATTGCCATTTTACCACACCTCCTTATGAGCAGTACAGCTGTTATTTTTCACATCCTGCCCAAAACGTGTTTCCGCCCATGTAGCGCACAATGGCGCAGTCGGTGTGCAAACTCAATGTATGGGACACATTAACAAAATCACACTGACACTGTTCATGACCAGAGGTCTTAAAATGGCTATGTTGAACATTTCATGAAAAATTTCCTAACAATGACTGTTTTATGAGTATGCGTTTCGCAGTTCCTACACACGCTCGTAAGTTCGCAAATTTTCAATATTTGCATTCCAATGACTTCCAAATACCTAAACAGCACATAGAAGCAAGCAACATTCGGCATTGACAAATGCTTGTTTTATTGGCTGCAGGCTTAAAGGAGATAGGAAACAGTTCCATACACCTCCAGATGCCCTCCTGTTTTCCCTTTAGTGTCTGTTCAATATTCTGATACGTTTTACTTTTCTATTAAATTAAACATCTACGTTTTTGCCTTTGTAAATATCCTGAATCCCTCTCTCCTCTGCAGATGCTGCTGTCTCTTTTCAGACTGCCTGTTTATTCTGTGATATCAATAGCACCATTTCTGGCTATTCAAATGAGCAGCATGGAATGGGGTAACTAGTAGCATGGACTATCTTTGAATTATAAAAGAAAAGAGCATTAGTGAGAGAAATGGGACTATATGTCATCTGAGGGCACCACAAAGCTAAATGATTTATTTGTCACAAATTGTTCAAAGTATTTCAAGATGCATAACTGGCATGGTAAAGAAAATAACAGGGCAGTTATCTATGTAAAAATCATTTCCTATCGCCTTAAAGAACCCCTTGCCATGAAAAAACTGTACCAGTCATTACCAGCTCTTTAGGTACCACTACAGTGGGGAATAATACTGCCAGCTATTGCCAGCTCTTCATATCCTGCAACTGTAGGGACATTTATTTTTGTGCCAATCACCTTCGGTTCTTAGGTTCCTGTTCCTGAGGGGAATGCTGCTGCTGCCACAGGTGCCGGTGCATCAGAAACCATATCAGTATGAAAATTGTTTGTGGATTTCCTGCTGAGGGGAAGATTGCTGCTGGCAACTGTTGGCCCCTCAGATCCTGCAAAGACAGAAAAATTGTTTGTGCTGGCCATTGTCAGTTCTTTAGGTCCTGCTGCTGCAGGCAATTTTGCTGCTGGCCATAGCTGATTCTGTAGCTGTTGTTGCTGTTTGGAACATTGCTGCCATACATTGATGGCTCATTACTTAAACTGGCAGGATTACCTGGAGGTATAAAATACTTCAAGACGCTACAGCACTCGATGACATACTGTAGCACTCGGATCACAACTTATGCTAAACTGACATTTATTGAACTTAACATGTAGTGTTTGCACAAGTTGTGGTGCAACAAAATGAGCTATATTGAGCAAGTGCTCCAGGTGCCCTGACGCTTCACCTTTACAGGTGAAATGCCAGGGCATCTGGTGCACGTGTTTAACAGGCTCATTTTGTAGCACCACAACTTGTGCAAACACTACATGCTAAGGTCAGTAAATGTCAATAAATGTCAATTCAGCACAAGTCATGGTCTGAGTGTTACGTCATTGAGTGCTGCAGCATCTTGAACTTCTGTATTTGACTGGGGCTGGCCAGCCCACAGCAGCACACCACTCCCTGTGCTGCTCGAGCACAAAAGACTTTCTGATATTTACTGGACGTTTTTCACTAATATGGCCATCATTCTTTTTATTTGGTAAACCAGTGATTTTGTTTTCTAATTACACTACAATGTGAAATATGGATTTGTTGACTGTAGTGACCTTTTATCGGATCAGCATTAATAATTATATATGTTACCTACATGGTCCCAGAAGCATATTCACTGTAACAGCTACGGTATGTACCATATCTTTTAAGGTTCAGTAAAACATATCACAAACTTCAGTGAATCTAACTTTTAAAGGAGAAACATGATTCAAAACATGCTCTCATTCAGTGTGCATTTTGGGGAGGGCTTTCTAGTTTATGTCTCACGCAGTTTTATGACACTAGAAAAATGAGGTTAAAGTGGTAATAAATGGGGAGTGGGGTAGGTTTAGGTCAGGAATGCACACTTAACTGAAACATATTTCTAAGGGGTAGTACAAAATAAGAGGGGAAATAAAATCCATAGAGTATAACAAAAAAAAATACAGAAACAATAAATTAAATGCAAACACAGCGGAAAAGCAGTAATATGGCATTATAAAATGTCTTAAGTTACTGTTAAACTGTGTTATACTGTTATACTGTGTATTTTCGTTTGTCTTACTGTGACAAGGTACCTTTGTAAATGAGCCTATGGCTCAAAGGTTTTCCAAACTGCTGTCTAAATAAATAAAATAAAAATAAATAAAACAGACAGAAGAAATACTGAAAGATGATTACTGGAGAGCCAGTTACACCCGTAATGTTTTCCCAACACAATCTCCCAGGTGAATCTAGTTCCCATAAAACAGCTTACTTAAGACCCTAAACACACAACTGGATCCATTTATAAGATAGATCTCAGTCAGTTAACATACTGTTGGTAGCACCCTCTCCCCATTCCTTCCAGTTGCCTCTGGAGTCCCACAGGGATCTGTCCAAGGTCCCCTACTTTTCTCCATTTTTCTAAGTGACCTCCCACAGGCATGCTTGGCTGTGTTCATACACATGTATGTAGATGACACAACCATTTTTCTGAGTGGTCCCTCTGCCCTAGAGTTACTCTCCAGAGTGACTTTTGTAAGATCCAGCATTGGTTCTCATCCAGTGAACACTTCCTGAATATGAAAAAAGTGGTCAAAATGACCTGTGAAACCAGAGAAAGGCTGGTAAGAGTCCCAACCACACTTTCACAGAATTAGATGACTCGGTACTGGAAGCTGTCCCCAACTTCAAGTACCTGTGGGGTTGGTTAGATAGCCACCTTGACTTCACCAGACACATTGTGTCTATTCACTCCAAACTCATTCTGAAACTAGACACATTATGTATAGAATAATACAAGGGGTGGTGTGTTTAACAAGATTTCTGCACACACCTGAGGTGTTAGATGCTACATAAACCTCGAGAGTGAAGCTCGAGGGGATTTAAGCATCCAATACAGAGAGTGTGAGTAAAATTCAAGTTTTACACACCACACAATGTTTTATTTCATATAATTGCTGAGGAGTGTATTTTTTTCACCACAGCAATTATATAAAATACAAACTCATCGCTGTGCAACCATGGTCCAATCCTGTACAAGCGGCTGTGGAAACTTGTGTTTTGTTGAATATAAAGTGGTTCATCTCCAGGGTGTATTTTCAAGACCTAAATTCATTTTTTTTTTTATTTACTTATGGCAGAGTCCAAGTGGTGGTGAAGTGTCCAGTGCCACGAAGGAAGACAATAGCTAACTTTCATAGCATGGAAATGAGAAACCCAGTGCGAGTTCACCGTTATAATCAGCTGGCTATGACGGTGAATTATAACCTGGTTCTCCTATGGGAAAAATACTCCCTGGTTATTATATATGAACAAATCCAGTATTCCATTCCCAGTCCATGTTAAGATTCATAGAATCATAGAAATCTGATGGCAGGAAAGGACCTGAGTGGCCCATCTGGTCTTCCCTTCTCCCCCTTACTCATCCCTATACCCCGAGCCCTCACCTTCCCCCACTTACCAACCCCATGAGTCTGTCCCATGCCACCTTCAATCCCGCCACCATTTCAGCCCTCACCACTTCTTCTGGTAGTTTATTCCAGGCCTCCACCACCCTCTCCATGAAGAAATGTCCCCGCACACTTCCTTTGTAACTTCCCCTTCTAATCTTAGACTATGTTCTCTTGTTCTAGACCCCTCCTTCATTTTGAATAAGCACCTTTCATTCACTTTGTCAATCCCTTTAACGTACTTAAATGTTGCAATCATGTGTCCCCTTTCCCTTCTTGTTTCTAATGGGTACAGATCCAATTCCCTACACTTCTGCCCATGTGGCTTCCCCTGCACGCCTTACACCATCTTGGTTGCCCTGCGCTATGTCCACTTAATCCCATCAGTGTCTTTTCACAGATGTGGTCTCCAGAACTGGACCCCATACTCCAGGTGTGCCTTACCGTGGCCTTATAAAGAGGCCTGATTACTTCCCTCCTTCTGCTGACTATGACCCTCCCAATGCAGGCCAACATGCCATTTGCCTTCACTATCGCCTTGCTGTATTGGTTTCCTACCTTCAGGTTGCTTGATATTAATATCCCCACATCCCGCTCCTGCTCAGTTGCCTTAATTTCCTCCACCCCAGTGAGTAAGTGGCTTGTGAGTTTTTATGTCCCATGTGCATCACAGCACACTTTTTGGTATTGAAATGTAGATGCAATATGTCCGACCATCCTTCCAGATCCTTTAAGTCCTTCCTCATGGCCTCCACCCACTCTGGGGTGTCCACTCAATGCAGATCTTCATATCAACTGCAAATAGGTACACCCTCCCCTCCAGTACCTTTGCTGTATCACTAATGTATATATTGAAAAGGAGGGGTCCCAGTACTGACCCTTGCGATACCCCACTCGTCTCTTTCCCCACCCTGGAGTGTACTCCATTTACCACCACTCTCTGGCTTCTGTCCACCAGCCAGTTTTCCACCCACCTAGTTATTTTCTGCCCCACCCCTAAGCTTTCCAGCTTATTTATTTGCCTTCTATGAGGGATGGTGTCGAAGGCCTTACTGAAGTCCAGATATGCCACATCCACTGCCCCTCCCTGGTCAACCAGCTACATAACCCAATTGAAGAAATCTATCAGGTTTGTCTGACAGGACTTCACTGTTGCGGAGCCATGCTGCCTATCATTCTGTAGGCCACTGTCCTCCAGGTAGTCTACCATCCTTTCTTTTATTAGTACCCCCATCACTTTTCCCACCACTGATGTGGGACTGACCGGGCGATAGTTTTCCACCACCTCTTTGCTGCCTCCCTTGTGTAGTGGCACCACAACTGCCCTTTTCCAGTCACTCGACACACACCCTGTATTGAGGGACATGTTAAACAGCTTTGCCAGTGTGGGGCCGCCACTTCCTCCCTCAGTTCCCAGAGCACTCTCAGGTGTAAGCCATCCAGTCCCATTGCCTTTTCCACTTTCAACCTTTCCAGTTCCTCCATTATCCTGTCTTCACTGAATGGGCTAGGCTCCACCCTTTTGCCTTCTCTTCCCCTCCCCTCCCCTTCAGTACAGGTCCCCTACCTATCCCTTCCTTCATGAATACTTAAAAAGAAATTATTGACCACCTCTGCTTTCTTAAAGTTTCCCTCCAGTATTTGACCCCCCTCCCCTTCAAGCAAACTATCCCATGCTTTGCCTTCCTCCTTTCCCCTACATACCTAAAAAAAAGTTTTATCCCACCTTTTGGCTTGTCTTGCAATTTTTTACTCCGTTTCTGCTTTTGCCCACTTTATCCTTCTCCCCGCTACCTTCAGCTTCTCCTTATAAGCCTCTCTGTCCTCCTTTCTCTGTGTCTTTTTGTACTTTCTGAAGGCCTTTTTCCTTTCCCGGATTGCCCTGCCACCTCCCTTGTAAACCAAAGTGGTCTCCTCCATTTTCTGTTCTTGCTTACCATCCTTATGCAAATTTATGTGGCCTTCAGTGCCCCCTCCTTGATGGTACTCCATAGCTCCTCCACTCCTCCTATATTCCCCTTTCCCCTTATCTCTGCCCGAAATACCCTCCTCATGTTGTTAAAGTTAATTTTCCTGAAGTCCATTACCATTGTGCTGGTCCAGTTTGTCTCCCTCCCCATTTTCACCCTGAACCTTACAGTTTTGTGGTCACTTGTACCTAGTGCATCCCCCACATCCACCTCCTCCACACTTCCCCCATTTGTCAGGACCATGTCCAGTAAGAGTTCTTCCCTAGTGGGTTCCCTTACCAGTTGTTGCATGAAAACACCCTGTAATGCCTCTAGGATCCCACTGCTCTTAACTGACCTCACTGCCGGGATCTCCCAATCTACATCGGGGAGGTTTAAGTCCCCCACTAGCAGAAGCTCCCCCCTTTTAGCCATTCATGTAACCACCTGCATTAGTATTTTGTCTCCTTCCTTCCCCTGCATAGGAGATCTGTACAATACCCCCAGCCTCAACAATACCCCCAGATTATTCTTAAAATTATCCTCTTGACCTTTGGTTATGGGGATGTAATTTATGGTGCACCATCCAAAATCAACCTGGCCCAACTGGGCTCACTCCTCAACTCTCTCTGTTGGATTGCCCAGAGCTGTCCTCCCATCCTACTTACCCAGTACTGGTCACTCTATTCCAATGTCTCCTTCTCCTCCCTCACTAGTGGGCATTTTAATCCATCTGCCACACATACAGCCACATTCTGGTTCTTCTCACTCCCCTACTACAATCAGTCTTCTCACCTCCCTCCCTCTTCTGCCCTCCCTAAATTTACTCTCTTAGGAACTATGATTTTCTCTCCTTCCTTCCTTCTTCCTATCATTAATATTTCTGCTGGGTAGGCCTCCATATCCTTCATACTTTTCACTATCTGGAGCAACCTCCTTATTGCATTTTGCTCAGGATCTTACCTCTTAACACCCATTCCTGTTCCTTCCTTAGCCACTTCCTATGCTAGTGAATTAAGGCTGATGTGATCTAGGGGTCCAATTACTGTTCTGCGCAGTTTGCAATGCTCCCAGTGCCTTACATTGAAGTTTCATTTGGCCCCTATACATTACAGTTCATAACTAGAAGCTAATATTATTGTGTCTGTATCCTTGTATCTTCTGTACCGATGAAATATTTTAGTATGTTGTCATTGTATGCAAACGTGCACCTTTTATTATGTTTGCTACTTTACTGATTGTTTTGTAATTATCTTTGCTTCTTCTCTCTCAGGACACAACTGGAAATGAGCTTCTGCTTAGTATGTCTTTACTGTTCATTACATTTCAAATTAACTAACTAATAACTAGCCAAATAACTCATTGTTACTGGCCATGTTAAAGCTGTGTCACCGTGGCTTCTTCCCCTACCCATACAAATTTCTTGCTCCTAAATAACAGCCACTTATTTAAATATTACATATATTAACTCTCTCCCATTCAGAATCCTTCCTGGGCCCCATATTCAAAAGTGGCAGGCTGCATCGCACAGGTGCTTGTGCCATGCAACTCAACTGTGCCGGCACAAAAAAATGGTACTGTATTTTCAGAAGTTATGCTGTTATATGTGATCATGTATGTGTGGCTGAATATCCCAAACATGCACAGTCGCACAGTGGGAGATTCGTGGCAGGTACCCAAAGCCCAGTGCAGAGCATATGAAAGAGCACGATGCAAAGCCACTTGCACAGCACACAGATTTGCAATAGTCAGCCAGGTTTTGCAGATGGCCTCATTGCACAGCCAGTGCCCATACAGCACATTTACATCTCATTACTGGAATGTATTCGGGCCATTTGCATACCACTGGCATGCGCATTTCCAGCATTACAGGGCAGAACCACCACTCCACAAAAGTGATCAGGAGGCACTGCAGCATAGCAGGCAGGTGAGAATGCATGCATGTTGTGGGTGGACTGCACTGGCCTGAGTACAGTGCTACAGACCCTCCAACCCCTTAGCACCCAAATGTGTGCCATGGTGTGTGACAACTGGTCAGAGTGTGTGGCACAGCAGTAAACAGGACAGTGCAGGCTCAGTAGTCTGTGGAAATAAGTGCACCAATGTTGCTACTGCGTGCTGATACCTAGCATCTCATATTATCATACATTTCTGCATAACAGTCCCAGTGATTGGTGTGTAATGTCACCCACTTTATTTGGGTCTGAGGGTGTCCGAGTGATAACATGAGTGCTGTGCCCCATACTGTGTGACAGTTGAGAGGTTTGCAGTGCTACTACCCATGGCAATGTCTGTGCCCTAGGTGGCTGCACTCACAAGACTGGAAGGGTCCAGTGTCCTTGGGGCATGCCCCTGCTGCTTCCAGGCCACAGGTGGTGACATCCCTGTCCCATTCTTCTGACAGTTGTACACTGTCCACCACCAGTGCACCACAGTGACTCAAACCCAGGGCCCCTGTGGCATTTCACACCACAGGGATGGTATCGGTGACATGTATGTGGTTCCTGGTGGTGTGGGTCTGGCACGGGCGTGCTGTGTGCACCTATAGTGTTCCACCATGAGTGTATGCCACTGGGCTGTCCCTGACCCATGCCATGCAGTCACCATTACTGTCATGCACCCAGCTCACCATTGTCCCAGACACCACCATGGGCACATGCTTCCACTGGGTGGCACTTTGATGGCCACATGGATGCAGGCCATGGCACCTGGTACATGTTCTGCATTGTAGCTGGCTGCTCTGCTGGTATGCTGGGGGGGCACCTGACTAGCATTTAGCTGCTAGGAATCCCCGACCAGGGTGTGTTGAGGGGAGTGGCTGACTGAGTAGTGATGGCGGTGTCACCCAGCAGCTCCTAGCAGGTGCACAGCAAGTTGGCACAGTGCGACTGTGGCTTTGGGTACTACCATCCTGGCATGACTGCTGTTTGTGTGTGTGTGTGTGCCTGGAGCACATCCTGGTGCACCTCTGAGGGCTGTCTCAGAGTTGCCTGTCTGCAGTTCTTCGGCCTGACTATGGGTGGCTGGCCAGTTTAGGCCATCCCCTTACATACCTAACTTTGTGTGGCACAGTTTTGTGATTCGCAACATATGCGCTGCACATTTTGGCTGAATATACAGTTGTGCGGCATATTCAGGTGCCCGCCCCCTTTTTCTGTACCACATACATTATTTCTGCATGATCATGCATTCGGAACTGCGCAATGCATCTCTCCCTTTCAAATTTAATGCTTCCTCGAATTTTCTGGGATGCGCCTCTCATTTTCATTTTGGTCCACGCATCTCCTCTGAATATGTGAGCCCGTCAGTAGAAGAAAATGTGCAACTTTTTTTTTCATTTTAAAAGTGCAAAGAAAGGTAAACCTGAGAAACAGAGCCTAGCTCAGTGACACCAGTGGAGAATGCTATGCTCCTATGTGTGCGACCCAGGTTCAAACCCCCTACTCTACATTAGTAGAGCCTCTGCACTGCTTGCAATACCTCCAGTCAATATCGAGTGTGACTGTGTGATGCCATCCCCAGACTAGTCTAGTGTTGGAATGGCCAGAGTGATCAATAGGAGGGTAGATGTAACAGGAAGAATGGCCCTAATTGGCTACTGAAATCTAACCCAGCATCTGCCCTCTGCCCCCCGGCTCCTTCCCTGTGAGTCATGAAACTTGTGTTTCAACTTACAGCCTGATAAAGAGGTTGAAACAGGCACCTGCCAAATGCAAGTGGATGCTGCTTCAGGTGGGTAGATTCCACACTCCACTGTCTTCTGGTATTGGAGAATGAGCTTCTGTGGGTGTGCATTCCAACAACAGAAGTGTGTTTGAGCTCTGGGAAGAGAGATCACCTGCAACTGATTAAAATGCATGACCTGCAGTGGCATCAGGAAGTAATAGTTCTGCTGTGCAGAGAATGTGGTGTTCAGATAATCTCAACAAAAAAATTATTCTGCCGAGCCACTTCTCTCCATAGCACACCCCTCTACTCACTGTAGAAATGGTGCTAAGACTACCAGACTGCTCCATCCCCGGTACTCCATTTTACATCAAACAACTTGTGGGGAACTAAGTTCATTCTGTATCTTTACTGTCTCCATTACTTCTGCTTCTATTGTTTCTCTTGTCTGTAACCAGTTCTGGGCTTTCAATAGACACTTTGAGTTGAGTAGCTCAGTGCTAGATTGCTGGGAGTTCCTACTACAGCTGGGAAAAGGGTAAATTACTTACAGCTGTGAGAAGATGTAGGCAGAAAATAAGAGTGATAAGAAGAGAGAGAGACACAGGGAAAACACAGAAGAGGATAGAAGAGAGTCCAGAAGACTCATTTTCTGAGGAGTGTCTGCCATTGTTTGTCAGTAATAAAATCTTTTTAAAATCTGAATTTGAATTTTGTTGTTAAACCAGGAGATAGACTTGGTCACTAAGGGACAAGCCACACCTGATATACAACATCATATCATACAAGATACATACAGTATATTCAAATTCACATACGTACAAGAAGATTTTCAGTCACTCGTGTCTAATATATGTCTAATAGAAAAAATGTGTAAATAAATATTCCACACATGCTAAAATAGGGCCGCAGTAAAGAAGACAGAAGAAAGAGTGTGTGCACATGCATATGTGTTTGTTGGGGGGGGGGTGAAAGAAGACAAAGAGGGCATAATTCATAAAAAGCAAGGTAAACACAATAAGAGGGTTAAAAAAGAACAGAAGACAGGAGTAGGAAAAGAAAGATAAATAAATATGGGTATAGGAGAGAAATCTGGAGGGGAAAGCAATGACAGAAAAGAAGCAAGTCAGTAAGAAAAGAATAGACGGTATGAGTAAGAAAAGGGTGCAAGAGAGATTGCCCTCCCACCCCAGGCAGGAAAGTAGACTGGGAAGATGTGTGGGGCTGGCAGATTTTCCCTGTCACTAACTCTGCAGGTTGCTGTAATTTTGACTTCAGCTGAGGTACATTCGGGGACCGAGAGGTAGGGAGATTTTCTATGTGGAGTGTGGCTCACTGGGCACAGCTGGAATGGAGCTGTGGGGGATGATCTGCAGTCGGATAAAAACATAACCAAAACCTAATGAAAACACGAGAAACAGAAATGAGAATGCAATCACTTGATCATGTCATTGATGCATCTGGAGAGTAGCTCTAGTTATGCTGGGTGATGAAAAGCAGTGTGTTGTGGGATAATGGCTTGCCTCAGGTGGAATGAAGCGCAAGGCAAAGCTGAGTGCTTCCACCACCCAAAAAGGACCATTATCCCACCACAATGCACCCCTTGGAGTGCCCCATTGCAGCTATAGAATGGAACCATTGGTCCTTTACTTTATAATTAGTTTTTTTTTTAGGAATCCACTTCATGTTCCAAAAAAGAAACATAAATAGTAGAAACAACAAGCATTTGTCAATGCTAAATGTTGGCTTGCTGGCATTGGCATTGGTAGTGCAGGAGTTAGAGAGATGCAAAATAGGAATGGTAGTAAAGTACTGAACTAAAGCCAACCCCCCCTCCCCCGCAGAGACTGAAAGGCATTGGGAGTGTGGCTTTGGGTCATCAGCTATAACACTTACACCATTCCACCTCACCCCACCCTGAAGACACCAACAGGTGTCGTGCTGTGCTCTGGGGTCTTCGGCCCTTATGCTCATGCAGTTCCATAAGGAAATAAGCTGAGATGGGTGCAGTATAAGAGAATGGGGTGAATGTTAGGGTGACAGACCCAAGGCACACCTAAATGCCTATCAGAGGCTATAGGGTGGGGGTGGGAGAGAATGCAATGAACATTACAGCCGATGAACCCAAGTTATGCCCCCGACTCCTGTCAGTCTCTAAAGATTGGGTGTATGGTTGGAAACCTTAATGCCCTGAGTGTTTGGTGGCATTTTCACTCCAAATTTTCAACATGGGCTTTTTGGGACCCCACCTCATGAACAGTTGCACTATCATTTCATTACTCAATACTGAAAGGTGATTTCACACAGCAACTGTGCCATTCAGAGCCACAGGTGCGGAAACACATTTCAGGCAGGATGCAAGAAAATGACAGCTATACTATTCAGGAGGAGGTGTGAAAAATGGCAATGTTGAAAATCTGGAGAGAAAATATGAAAAATGCGTGAACTTACAAGCGTGCATAGAAACTGTGCAACGCACGTTCATAACATGGTTATGTTTTGGAAGTTTTTAACCAAATTTTCAACATGGGCATTTTGGGACCTCTCCTCATGAACAGTGGCACTGTGGTTTTGTTAATCTGTCCCAAAAGTTGATTTTTCTCAACAACCACGCCCATTGTGCACCACAGGTGTGAAAACCTGTTTTAGGCAGGATGTGAAAAATGTATTTTTTTATTTTATTTATTTATTCTGTTAACCGGGTAAACATATGAACCAAGGTATGTGACCCGAGACTATAAAATAGTCACAAGATGTTATACAAAAGATAACTTTTACATTCACTTAATACAGGAATACAAATACATGACATATAAGACAAACAACATAATACAAATTATTTAAAATAGCAGTGACATTGCAAGCTACTCAATAAATGATTCTTCAATTTATTTTTGAATAAATCATGACTATTCATAGTTCTCAATTCAATTGAAAGATCATTCCAGTATTTTGGTGCTTGGATAGAAAAAGCTTGAGCACCCATTTTAGTTTTAGTGACTTTCAAATTTAAACAAGAAAGAAAATTTGATCTCAAGTTTCTCGGAGCTTCCCTTACAGATAACAAAGAATACAAGGGAGAGAGACGTTTTTGTCTCAATACGTTATCTGTTTTACAACAAAAAGAGTAAATGGAACTCAAGTTAGGTGGTAGAAACCCTGAAACTTGATATAAAGTACAATGATGTGTACTATAAGGCAATCTATAAACAAATCTACAAATACTATGAAAAGTCATTGTTAAGTTATTTACCACATGTTTAGACAAACTAGTAAACAAAAATGAATTATAATTCAGTTGAGAAAGTAGTATATTTGGGCTATATGTTTCCTGGCTTGTAAAGTTTACACATTCTGTAGTCTGAATAAAACCCCTAATTTTTGATTTACTGATTCTGTTAAAGTCAATATATGATTTGAAAATGTTAAATTTGATTCCAAATTCATTCCCAAATATCGAAAACATTGCTCCTGCTCCAAATTAGTTCCATTTTTACCAAAAATATTCAGTTTCCCTAATTTAACCAACTTTTGTTAGAGGCAAATATCATATTCTCGGTTTTTGAAATATTCAATGATAATTTTAAGTCCAACAAACAATTTTCTAGACTCTGAAAATCTACAGTGAAATCTTGGGCAATTTTATCTAATGAATTAGAGCTATTATATAATATTATATCATCAACATATAAGATTGTCTTAGCCTTAAGATTTTACTTGGTATAATATCCACAAATATGGAAAACAATAGGGGTCCCAAGATTGACCCTTGAGGTACACCCTTTTCTAAAATTCTACTCTTTGACACCGAACCCTCATAAAGAACTTGTAGTTCTCTACCTGATAAATAACTCTCCACCCATTCTAATGACAATCTGGATAATCCCTTGGCAGCTAGGCTCCTGAGCAGCAAGCGATGGTAAACAAGGTCAAATGCCTTGGACAGGTCCACAAAGGCAGCACCAGTGAGCTCACCCCTCTCCAGAGCCTCACTGATGTGGTTTGTGAACCTGGCCAAGGCAGTTCCTGTACTATGATATTTCCTAAAGATATGCTGCTCAGGAGCCAGAAGCCCAGCCAATTGTAAGTAATCACTAATTTGTACCTCTGTTATCTTTTCTAAAATTTTACCTAAAGGATGGAGAAGAGAAACAGGGCGGTAATTCCCCAAATCTTTACTATTTGCCCCCTTAAAAATTGGTCTTATTACGTTTTTTTTCCATTGTTGTGGAAAGATCCCTATTTCTAAGGAAAAATTTAATATTTTTGTCAAAGGCTTATAAATGTATGAAGATATTAACTTCAAAAACCTTGGCTGAATATCATTAATTCCAACATTTTTTAAAAGGAATTTTCTTCAAAATTCTCAGTACCTGATCAGGCTCTGTTTCTTTAAAATTAAATATGAAATCATTTTGAGATGCTATAACTGTGTTCTTTAAGTCCTGATCACCCTTATCTACACTGTATTTACCCATATCCAAAAATTGTTGTAAAAAGGCTGAACTTATTTCTTAAATGACAGCTGTAATGTTCATAAGCAGGTATGAAAAAATGGCAATGTTGAGTGAAAATATTAAAAACTGGCAAAGTTACGAGCATGCATAGAAACTGTACAATGCACGCTCATACCACAGTCATTTTTTTGAATTTTCCACTAGATTTACAACATGTGCTTTTTCAAACCCCACCTCATGAACAGCTGTAGTGCATTTCATTGATCAATCCTGAAAGGTGATTATGTGCAGCGACCGCGAAATCACCTTTTGGGACTGAGAAAAATTACAGTGCCATGTTCACGAGGTGGGCTCTCAAAAACCCCATGTTGAAAATGGGGGGCCAAAATTCCAGAAAATGACTGAGATATCAGCCTAAGTTGAATCCCCCTCATTGCTTCCCAATATAAAGCTTGCCATTGTTTCTTCACATCGCAGTTTGGCTTTGAAGATTGCAGACACATCCCAGTTCAGAGAAGATCATGGTTCCCGACCTCTGAGGGTAAGTATGGGTGGGGTGTGCAGGGAGGTGTGTGCACAGAGGAAGAGTGGGAGGGGATGGGAGGGGATGGGGAAGACATTGGTAGACCATTTTTTGTTTGCAGGGAAAAAAATGCAAGGGAAGGTTTTCTTCATTTACAGGTTAAGAAACAAACAAAAAAATAGGCACATTGGGATGGGGTCCCAGTGTACTACAATTCAGGGGGGATGGAGTGAGCAGGGAGGGCAGCAGCAGTGGGAGGTTGTGGTGTGCCAGCGGCAGGAGCTGCAAACATGCCGATACAGGGATTGGGCACCCAGATGTCGGCTTTCTGTGGATTGTGTGGCAGATGGCAGGACCTGCCATCTTTGCTGAAATGTTTAACCAGGAAATGCATATAATGGAGGTGTGCCATCTGCCACTGCAATGACGAGCTTTACTCTGATTGCAGCAGCACGTTTGTTTCATTTCCTTGGCTCTCTTTGAAACTGCAGTCATCAGCAGCATGCTCACTGATTGGAGGCTGAGAGACACAGCCACTAAAGCATCCCCTGCATTGGCCAACACTGACACACCTCTGCATTTGTGCTACCACCATAAGATGTTGCTTGTGCATGAGTGCAAGTCAACATAAAAAGGAGTAGCCCTAACAGCTGCCGCAGTGTTGGTGTCTGGCCTGATGGTGGCACCAATACAGCATGAATAGTGCAGCTTTTTTATTATGGCAAGTAAGGGGAGTGAAGAGTGGTATTGGATTCAGGAGTGGAGGCTGGACATTACAATCACTGGCAGCATGGGACCAGGCAGGAATTTGGAAAGCATTTGGTAGTATGGAGCATGGTGGTCTGTTCTGGTGCCATTGTGTTCACATCGCGTTTTCATTTGTGGTACAGTTTATGTGATGAGTGTGATTGAAGTTTAAATTTTTGACATAATTGTAACACAGCAGCCACGCATTGCTGAGAGTGGACAGTTTCCTCAATTTCATCGGTGTGTACTGACCCTCAGCAGGTGCTGTCCATAGTGACAGCAGTTGGAGCTAGAAGCAACAGGTGGCAGCTCTATTGGCAGCAGAAAGCCACTGGGCCAGCAAAACTATGCTACAACACCCATACAGTATCTGGTGTTGGCATTCCTGCTCTGGGCGGTGGCAAAGAACTATTGAGGGTGAGTGCTGAGCCTATTTGGATGGAAGTACTTTCAGCCTGGCTGTTATGCTGGGATAACATCCTGGCTAAAAGTATCTCTCAGCCAATCAAGATACAGCATGTTTTGTGTCCATTTCATAATTTCTGGAAAACCTTGTTTAGTACTCTGGTTTTCCTGAAGTGTTGCAAAAGGAGAGATTTTATGGTAATACTTGAGTTATCACTCTGAATCCCCAAATAACTGTAGATGGTAATATTTTATGATAATATCTAGATTATCTCTCTGGTGACACTGAGAAATGGAAAGAAGCTATATTTTAGGGTAATAGCTTATAAAATGAACAGTGTGGAAAACAGTCTTAGCAAGTACTCTTTTCATCTCTCTCTTTCTCTCTGTTCCCTGATTTTGCAAGTAAATGCCTGCATGATATCACAGTTTATAGACCAGATATGTGCGCAACACAATGAATTATTTGACAGCATCTATTTTTTGAGCATGTGACCAGTTGACCTCTCCAAACAGCTAAAAATCATCAGAGTAACTGGAAGAAAGGAGGACTGAATATACTGTAAACCTTAAGAACCAGATGATTTGGTCCAAAACTGGATTGATGTCATTCTCTCTTGGGTAGCACCTTACTGTGACCTTGCAGTAACTGGGAGTGGATATGAGTGGTCAACATCTGTGGCACTTCTTACTCATTATAGGAGCCATCCATCACCACATGCCCAACCTAATCCAGCAATGAGCCTGCAGACCTGACCACTTTCCTAGACTCAGCTATCCAAGCTGTCCGTCAAAGGGGGAACCCAACATTGTCAGCCTCCAGAGCAGTTTGATATGTATGCACACATGGCTGCATAGCTATGAATGTATTTTGTTCAGGTCTGGGATTTTTGGTTTCAGAAATGAAAGATCTCCACATCCTGACCTTTGAAGTACTGGGGCCATACAGCACACCCTTATGCACCACCAGAGCAGCCACAGCCTTCTTTTTTTCTCTCTTTTTAATTTGAAATTAAACTTAGAGCTAGGTGACATAGACTACAAAAAAATAGATTTTTTTCATGCTGTTACCTTGGAAACTGCTGGTTAGACAAGTGTGGAATTATTTCTTTACAAGGTTTAAGTGAGCACACCATGGCGTGTTACAAAGATTAGCTTTTTTTTTTTTTTTTTACATTAGACAGTATGAGTATCAGTGGCCCACCTGGCTAATGGCTGGAATTGGCCTCTAGGTATACAACACTGCCTGAATGGAAACGTTTCTTGTCCCCCACCTCCTGCAGTTCCCACTGTTGTAACCTTCAGTAGAACCCAGCTTGAATCAGAGTGCAGGAAGTGGGCCAGTACATTGTAAATATAAGCCCACGCATGCTGCTGACACAATTTATTGAACGAGAAAAGAAAAAAAATTACATGCATGGAATCTGCATTCATTTAGTTCTACAAGCCTGTTTGCATGCATCTAAAAGGAATACAGCTCAGAATGGAATACAAAAAGGGCCTTTACAATAAATAATTACAGATTTTTCTTGCTTATGAGTGGCTCTAATTTTGAGTGTGATATACATTTACTACTGGTCTAAACTGATAACCCCCTCCAACTCCAGAGCCACTGCTATGAACTTAGCAAATTCACCCGCCCCCAACCCCCAGCTTGATAGCATTGTGCTCCTTACTTTTCGGCTCTGGTTGTGGCCTTCTTGCTGTCCCATCTGCTGCAGAGAGGTCCATCTCATCCTTAATAATTTGGAATCACCCCTTGACCACATCTTGTCATTCTTTAAGCACCTGGATTGGGAAAGTTGCCCAAGCCAAACCAGATTACTTCAAAAGCCATCCCAGATCACTGCATTATTTCAGAAGTCATTCCAAATCCCAGTGTTATAAAGCATCTTCAAGACAAGAAGTCATCAGAAACTTTTAGAACAAATAAACCAATGACTGCACTATGATCCCAGGAAGATTTAAATAATGCCCATGCAGTTATTGTGAGAGCATCCTAGAATCATCTGCCATCATGATTTCTAATGACAGGAACTCATACATGTTGCTGCTTCCTGTTTAACTAACAAAACAGATCTTTTGAAAATCAACTGGAGTGGAGATGGCGGGAGAAAGAAGCAGCATGAGAGATCCAGGCAATTTTATCTGAGGTACTGTAAAGCTAATAAGGAGATAGGGTAACTTAAAACAGTGGGAAATTCAGTGGAATATAAAAAAATGTGTGGCTAAGTATATACAAAAGAGCATTTTAAATGTAGTCGAAAAGCATTGTTTGATAACTCTTTTTCGAGCAGTGGTCATGTGGATCACAGTATGTCTCTCTAATTAAGTGCAGAGCAGAGAGGGAAACATACCTGAATGAAGTTTTCTGGCTTAGCTGTTTTTGCTTTCCATTTCATGCTAGCTATGTTTTCCTAAACTACATAATGGCACAACAATTTCAATTATAATATTTCAAGTTTCCTATTTATATGCCAGAAGAAAGAGGCTTTTTTTTGGAAATGTTCTTTACATCTTATCTGCTTTGTGGCTGCTGTCTTACTGTAATTCCCCATATTTATATTTCTTCAGGCTTACCCCTGATAGTATAGCAATTAGGTGAAGGGTGAAGTGTCATATATTGTATAGAGGATGCTTGTTCCACATGGTTTTCTATGTCAGTTGAAATGCTGTTGTACCATAGTGCAAGGGTCATGGAATGCAGCTGTACCCTTTTGTGGTACAACAGCAATCTAACTGAATAGCGCAGTGGTTTAAGGCTCTGAGCTGCAAATCTGGAGAGCTAGGTCTGAATCCCACAGCCCCCACTTGCATACTGTGTGACCGTGAGCAAGTCACTTAACTACCCTGTGCTCCCAGGTCACACCTGTAGACAAGTTTTCAGCTTAATGTGTCTCTCCTGGTTAAACAATCGAAAAAAAAACTGTCAAGAAACTCCACGTGACCATCTTTAATCACCAGAGCTCAGAAGAGAAAACTGCCATGCACACTTCAAAGGCTCACTGCAACTGAATCTATGCGATGGCCATGGCATTCTTTTTTTTTTCAAAATAAGGACAACAACAAAAACATTCTGAGCTGAGTCTAGCTCCAGTACTGAAATACGGACCTTTATGTTTTCACAAAATATTAATGAATTAAAATGTTACATGGACATTAGCTTAGTTAATGTGTTTTTCCTTATGGACTTTCACATTTACTTGAGAACAGGAGAATGGCTACGAGTGGGAGAATGGGTTGAAAATCCTATTTGATTTTTCAATGCTTTTATTATGAAAAGCATGTAAAGTGCTTGAATGTGTGTCGAAAAACTTTATTACTTGATCTATACGCTATAAAAAATACTGGTTGTAGTAGAATACACAATTAGCTCGAAGTTCTGATGACAATAAACCTCTCGAGCTTTGCTGTCGAGGTCTGTCGTCATCAAAACCTCTCAGGGGCAACACAGGCTGGTTGTGTATGGTTGCCAAATCAGTATTCTTTATATTGTTACTATTTGTTTTATTTTTTACCTTTTAAAGAGAAGTTATTTTTTTAATTCTATGCAATAAAATAAACGTTTTTAAAATAAAAGTGCAGGTGAGGGCTAACACGGTGGTTCTGCCGAATGCTGTTCAAGAGATTCAAGATTGAGTCTTGATCCCGACTCCCATGCTCCAGGCTGGCTACTCTCTGGGCCTGCTACAGCGTGTGTGTTAGTGATGGTCACTCCACTGTGCCTCCTCTTGACTGTGAGGAACTGAACGGCCATGCAAAGTCAGTTCCTCCACCACAGGCCAGTGCAAGAGCGATACAGACTTGGTTTGCTATGGGGTGGAGTAAGGGCCTATGCATGGGGAAAAGCCCTGCCATTAGCCTTAAACCAGCCCCCACTCCCTGTCACTAGTGCCCTGCACCCCATAGTTTCAAGGCATAATTACCTCCTCAGGTGATCCCCAACCTTTTGTCTCAGCCCTACCAGAGGGAATAAGTTCCAGGACATCACCGGCTATCAGGGGATCTGGGTGTGAATGCTGTATGGTGGGTGGAGGCCAGTGAAAAAATGTAGTGGCAAAATTGGCCTAAGAAAACTGGCACCAGCACCAAGGTAGTGGGCAAAAATAGTAAATCTGAAAAACATGGACGTGCAGTGCTGCTTTACAGCCTCAAGCAGTATGAGACTGTTCCCAGCATACTAGCAACCGAGGTTTGTGCCCTGATTTGGACAGAAGTTAAGCTGGCATCAGCACAAAGGAGCATTTAAAATGAGGGCCCCCCCCCAATTTAGTGGTAAATTGCCCTGATTGCATCTTCTGGAGGCTGCATGGTGGCAGTGCACTAAGCGGCATAGGAGACCATGTGCTGCCAAGCACCCCTCTCCTGAAGATGGAGTGGCAAGTTTGGTCATGATCTGGTTAATTGATATTGCACCTTACTGAAATGGCAAGTAACACAGCATTTTATTTATTTACTTTTTTTGATTGACTTCCCTGATCTTCCCATTCCTTAGGGCACAATAAGCCCTGCTACTGCAGAACTCATTTGCCACTCACAGTCTCCTGGCTTCCTGGTTCCTCTGATGGCAGCCATCTTTGGAGTTACCAGTCATGGCAGTGGTACGGGATTGTCCTGTTGCAGTTAGAGAAGGATCGGCACCTTGGTAGGCTGAGGATTGCAGTGGTAAACCGAGGGTGCTGGTGGCATGAGGGCATCATTCAGCATGCCCAGTCAGAGGCCATTTTTCCCCATTCTGCTCCCTCCTGCATGTGTCAGTGTTCTAGGGAGTGTTGCATAAAGGCATATGGCCACCCACATCATTCAGCCAGGAACGGCTCACCAGGGTAATGAAACAAGATCAGAAAATGGCATCAACTCATTAGTGTACAGTATGCTAGTACTGGGTGTGTAAAATGTTCCTTTGACTAGCTCTGCTGGCTTGATTTGGAGGAAGCAACATTACAATAAGTACACCAGTTGGGCCAGTGGAATGTGAATGTAGTCCATGGCTTGTGGCTGCAAAATGTCTCAGACTTTGACCTATGGAATCGGATACCTCGGATTCCAAGCTTTTTTGGGGGGGAATTTGGGATTTTGGTATTCAAGGCCAAAAATCTGAATGCCAAATAAACCTTTTGGATGCAGAATCAGAATCTGATTCTGATTCTGCATCGGAGTGTAACTGAAAGCCCATTTCTCCCTCTGCTTGGCACTTACATTCTGCTGCTACGGTCTGACTGTGTAGAAGAGACCTGGCTACCTGGTTCATGTTGCAGTATTGGAGGTAGCAGTTCTAACAACCAATGGTTTCCATCCTCCTGCTCCATCCTGGTCAACTAGTCCAAAACATTTTCTTTCACATCACCTCCCCCCCAGTCCCCAACATGGTCCCTGGTCCACAAGTCTGAGTGGAACACACCATCACCTGCACCTGTCACTCTTACTCCCACCCCTATTCCCTAGACCCTCCCCAACAATCATGTCTGAAAAAAGTACTTGTTTTACATTACTTAACTTCTGAGAAATGTCACCCAAGTTAAGCCCTTAATCCTGCCCGATGACCTGCCCACACTGTACATACTTCTGTAACATCTAGACTCGATTACGGTAACGCTCTCTACTTCAGGGTCACTGGGGTAAACTCTGCAGACTGCAGCTGGTGCAGAATGCTGTGGCAAGGCTGTTAATGGGCCTTCTCAGGACCGTTCATATAACACTAGTCCTGTGGGAAATGCACTGGCTGCCGGTCAGGTGGAGGATTGCCTTCAAGATGGGCTTGCTCACCTACAAGGCCCTATACAGATCAGGTCCTGGTTATCTGTCAGACCTCCTGATGCCTGCCTGCTTGCCTGCCCAGTACACTCACTCTGCTCTGATCTTCCACAAAGGGTTACCTCGTGGTTACTAGGGTACGGCTTAAAACATCTGGTGACCATGCTTTTGAGGTCGCCGGGTCAGTCCTATGAAACTCTCTGCCATGAATTTTGTGGGAAGCACCCTCTGTGGAAAGTTAAAAACATGGCCTTAAGGCACACCTGTTTAGACAAGCTTTTAACCTTGAATAATATTTTAAATATGGGGTTTCAGAGTTTGATATTATTTATTGTATATTGCTATAACCAATTTTACTGATATGACTGTTTTTATTGAAAATGTTTTGTTAAATATCTGCATCTTAAAAGCACCCAGAGCCTCCGGGATTGGGTGCTGAAAAATTAAAAGTTTACTTACTTACTTAACTGAAGCTTCATATCCAGTGCACAGTTTCTCCTAGGACACAACCACTACAGCATTGTTCACACTCATTTTTTCCAGAGTTACTGGGGTCATCGCTAACCTGAGCAAAACCTTGGGGGCAGGCACTGCCAGGTAAAAGTCCCAAAACTGACAGTGGCTCTTTAAAAAACAAGAAATGGCGCAAACATTTTTGGAGGGCTGGCTCAAGGTTCAATGTGAGAGAATAAATTCATCCAACACATGTTATTTAAACTAGCAGCTCCCAGAAACCCCTGCTCTAGCATTTGGAAAAGACCTTCCATCCTCCCTTTCCTCCTTCATTTTCTGCGTTTCCTCCCTTCCAAGCGGGGAAGGGGGGCTCTCTATTCCTACCAGAGAACAAGCGAAGTGGTGAAGAAATTAAGAATAGAGTATAGCCACAAACAGAGTTGCACAAGCATAACACTTATTCCACAAACACTGAAATGTGATGAAGAGAAAAAGAAACTTATTGGGCAATAAATGCAGAATTATCTTTAACTGTCCTGATTACCTTCCTCCACTGAGCAGCCTTGCCATTCTGACCTACAGTGGTTCTGGCACGGCACTGAAATATTGATCTCATGCTGTTCCCTGACCACTTTGCTTTCCCCAATAGTTTATTTCAGGATTCTAGCTGCCTAATTAAGACAAAATCAGGATGGTAGTTTGTCATTTCCTTGCCAGCGTTGGGGCCTGCATATACAGGGCAGTAATTGGTTGTGACAGGGGATCCCTCTCTCCCTTTTCAGATGTGTGGCACTGATTCAGCAGAGCTTTTCATCTCCCATTCTTCCATGAGCCTCTGATCTGTTATTAGGCAGTGTGTCTTGTGACCGCACCTATGCAGATGGGACTGAGTGGTAATTTTAATAGCGCATAGCTGCTGGGACTGATAGATGACCGCCCTGTGACTTTAAACCCAGGTGGAGGCTGACCTCCTTCAGCACTGCATGAAAATACTTTACATGCAGGTCAAGCAGCAATGGACTCAGTGCACGGGAGTCAAACTGAGACCAGATTATTAGTTAAACGGGAAGCTGAGTCCTCAGCCATAGACATGACAGCACTTAATCGTGTTTTGCAGAACAAAAAAAAACTAAGATGGGTGATGTTAAACAGAGGTTAATGGCAGATTTTTCTCACCCACCTCAGTATCAAGGGAAGATACAGAGGGGCAGGTCTTCTCAAATACTGTCTTTCCACATCTGTTTACTTTTGGGTGGCAACTCTGAATTCCATACACCATCTGGCAGAAGAGCAGCACTCAGTAAAACAAAGCATCCTCTATATCTACTCCATGAGACAGTAGATAAAAATATAATTACAGGGCCATTAATAACATGGATCAGAGCTGCTCGTTTTTACAATGAAATATGGGAAGGAAAAAAACAAGTGTTCTGTAATAGGCTCTTTAGCAGGGATGCTAGCAGACACCATATATTTAACAAAACTGTGGTGTCTCTTTGTGTCCATGAAAATAATTGTAGCAAGTCTAGAACTAGCATTTAACGGCCATATCATGAATTTCCGAGTGCCCTATAAATATAGAAACTGCAAAAAAAACTACATTTAGGTATCAGTTATCGTTGCAGCTCAAAGCCTCAAAAGAAGGGAAATGTGGCGATAGTTTAAAAAAAGTCACATGGCTCTTGATGAATGTGTGATATTTGTCTGGGTTTGAGTGATTACTTGATGCAGTGTTGGGTTCCCTAACTTCACCATTGTTTTTCAAGGCATGGACATTTACTTACCCACAAATCCTTTGACAGAGGGTGCTGAAGTTAAGGTATTGTTAAAACTTCATCGTGCAAATATTAAAACCCCCAAATAACACCACACCATATATTCACCAGCAGCTGGGGCAATTTCCTGCCTTTATATTCCCTGTCCCCTTTTTCAAGGTATTATGATCCAACCCTAATTGCTACCTAAATACAGTTTTTGCAATGGCTTTGTTGACAGGCTATTACACAGCAGATGTAGTCCTTTTGCCAAAATTTGCCAAATAGTTCCAGATGTCCATTGTTACCCCCTCAGTCACCCCTTCCCATGCCAAGAAGTCCCTGATGTCCAATTGCACACCCTTCCCTCACTCATTTGTTTAAAATTTCATCTCCACTTCATCTCCAGCAACCCCTGGAGTCCAGTAACAGCCCCCTCCCTTACCTGTCCCCATACCAAGCATTCCTTAGTGTCAAGTGGCATCCCCCTCTCTCAACTCACTCATTTATTAAACAGTCCTACATGTCCTATGTCACCCCTTTTCCTCACCCTGACCCTATATCAAGCAGCCCATGGTATCCAGTGGCACTCCCTCCTTCACCATGCCCCAATTCAAGTAGCTCCTGGCATTCAGTGACCTTGTGCCACATATCATCTGGAAGCGGGCAGTCCAGTGGCACAAGGGGGGTGGGTGCTCTTTGTGTGTGTGTTTGTGTGTAGGTATGCATGTATGTGTGTGTGTTTGTGTGTAGGAATGCTTTGGTTTTAAAAACTCAGATTGGCAACTGGGAGGGGCTTCCAGTGGCAGAATCATTAGGGGAGAGGTTTTTGGCACCGGGTGGGCTCTTAGTGTCAAAAACAATGGGTGCTATGCACAAAGCTGGTGGGGCTATGCAGAAAAGTTGCATAATCTGCCCATGGCCCTATGCCCAGTGGACCAATGTGCCCATACTGGCATTCACCAATTCTGGCCACATGTCCGTGGCTCCTTCCCTGGCACACAGGACTCCACTGAGATGCCACTGGTGGAGTTGTGGACCCATGTGGGTATCGAATGGGATGCCCATCCTGGGTCCATAAGTGGATCCCTCACACAGCAGGGCATGGGTCTGGGGTAGTTCATGACAACTGCAGGCACCCAGACCCTTGCAGCATGGCCCCATGGCCAGTTTTTACATTGGCCCAGCCCTCGGCAATCAGCGCCCTCCTGGCATACTGCAGGACCCCAACGTCAGGACCCACCTCTGGTCCACTTGCCTGCAATGGCAGAAGAGCCACACACACTGTGGCCATACCCCCTTCCCCATGTAGGTGGGCATGTGCCACAGCCCATAGACTCCCCTACAACATCCCTATGCCACCACAACTAGTTCTTCCAGGCATTCACCCATTTCTCTGCCCCTTCCCTCTCTAGCTGCCATGTTGGCAGGGGCAGCATGGGGAGTACTGTTCTGGTCTCTTGGAGTCAGGTGGATGGGGACCATCGTGGTGCACAGTGGGTTACCACAGGGTCTACCATGATGTACCCTGTGCCACCCTCCACACACTTGCGGCCAGCAGTAAGAAGTTTAGTGAATACCATGTGGTGCCAGCATGCCCCCAGAACACCCCCAGCATGGTATGGTCCATAGACATGGGGGGTTGGGTGCAGTGGGTTCACGTGCCCCCCATTTCTGCATCCCACATGGGGGGTGCAATGGGTGTGGAGTGACTACGTGCCCCAGATATGTACGCATAGCCACTCCACTCAATTCGTGCATAGGGCCCATTATGGGGAGAGACTGTAATTTGTGGCCCTGAGCATCTCACTAATTGGTGAGTGGGGTGATACCATAAACAGGTACAAGCTCTCACTGTTGGTTTTACTTAAATACAAATAGGGATTTTCTCCCAGTGATACATTTAATATGCAGAGTGTGGGAAGGCTGTCAGTGTGTCTACCATTAGGTTATCATTTACATGCCTGTGTAATCAACATGTGCAATTGCAGGCATGTAAAAAACACCTTATTAAAAAAAGGTGAACAAATTAACTGCCCATGTAGATTGTTTTGTGTGTAAGTCAACTATTAAACACATGTTTGTAGCAAAAACCACAAAAGTAATGCCTCTGTGACCAGATATAGTGAAGCTGAAAATTTCAGGATTCAGACCATTTCCTTTTGTAGATATAAGCAGCTGAAAATCCAGATTTAACATTAAAGTGCCTACTGAACCCAGTAGGGAACATAAAAAATGTTGTCTACATTTTTTAATATAATTATAAATTTACCCATGAGTAAAGTCTGTTTCATCATTCTAGGGTATTAGTTTGTGTGTTCATTTTGCAATAGTCCTATTTGTTTCCTTACTTAGGACCCCATGTTTCCTTACTTAGGACCCCATGTGTAGCCTTATTCTCACCCAATATTCGTTGTTTTAATTACTCGCCAGTTCCAGAACCCAATGACATCAGCTGAGCTGAAGCCTGCAGTAAAGTGAAATACAGTTACACCAGCTAAGCTGATGTCATGGGTTCTGCTTCCTTGTATTCGGCAATGATATAAAAACATGTAAACAGCATTGTTATGTTCCCTTTAAAATACAAGATTGTCTGTTGCTCATTAATGTCTCTTTCTGCCAATCAGGAAGCATGTGCAGGGTGAGATCTAATTCAATAATGCAAAACGGAATTCTCCAATTCATTGCTTCAATGACCTTTGCTGGAAACATGTTCTGTATTGTATTTATTACCTGTTGTGTAAAAAAAATGTCTGTTTAAATTTCCTATTTATCCTCAGCTTCTTAATTTTGATTTTATGTCCCCATGTTGAAGTTTCTCCCAGGGTAAACACTCTTTTTATGTCAGATTTCTTTACTTGTTTAATCTTCATTTATTTATTTATTTAGTTATTTAGTTAGTTATTTGTAACTGTATATACTCATGTATTAGCCTATCTTTTGGTGCTACAACTAGGCACCTAAAATGAAGGACTCAACCAATATGTGACAATCTTTCTGCAGGGGTTACAAAGGTTAAATACAGTAGCAACAATATAACATGATTTTCTGCCCATTTCTGTCCATAAAAACAGACTGTCTGCCAAACATTTGCCACAGAGTAGAATTTTATATCTAATTTGAGCTGCAAAATTATGACTGTAATTTTGATAAAACTGACAAGGTAAAAGGGTGTTGACATATAGTACATGAGGAGACTTAAAGGCGAATGGCACCTGTTTCTTTATGAAAATAAAATGAGCAGGTGAGACCCCCTCTTTCCTAAGCTTGACCAACAGAAAGTACAGGTGCCCAAATGATAACAATACAGAGTACCTTCATGAGCATGTGTAAAGATACAGCTTACAGTACTCCCAGTACTAAATTTAAGTAATGGTAGGACCACACAGAAACTGGGACTATGCATCTCAGTTGAACTATCCAAGGTAATTACATGGTAAAATAAAACAATACTAGTAGGCAAAAGGATACAGTCTTTAATCAGATTGAGAGCAACAGCATGGCAGTGGCACTGCATGAAGCAGCGTGAGATAAAAATGAACAGGTGACATATCATTCAAAAACATGGCCAGATAATTTCTAGCTTGGCAGTTAAAGAGTTAATGAAAAAAAAGGCAAGCTCTGTGAAGTCATTACATTATTCAGGGAAGACTGTTTCTGCATTGAATGGTCCAGGAAGATAAAAGATTAGAGACTGAAAAGGATCCAAGAAGATAAAGGATTAGAAACAGACCTTTCTCTTGAAATTGGGATGATAAAGATACATCATTAGGAGAGCTAAACAAGAGGGCTGATATATGTGCGTGTGTGGAGGGAGGCATCAGCTGCAGGTAAGTGCTCAGCTAAAAGGGAAGTGAGTTAAGATGGTGTTTTTTTTTATCAATAAAAACTATATTTTAAAATAGTCACATACATAAATGCCATAATGATATTTACAAAATATTTTGAATACCCAAAATGTACTCCTCTTGAGATATCAAATTGCACTGCTTATTTTTGCAGAAACTGTTCTTTGCACGCTGCACCTCAATGTCACTTTCAGTATTTAACTTCCTGTGTAACTAATCCTATGTTCAAAGTACTGCACCTAATGTTTGATCCCTACTTTATGTTGCTATCTGTATAATGCAGCTAATATTTGAACCCTGTGTTGTATTATCTGTAACCAATTCTGGGTTGCCCTGACACTGGAACCTGTGTTCCAGTGAGCCTAATTGGTCACTAAAATAAATAAAAAAACAAACACATAAATAAATCAATATGGACGTGTTACAGGACAGATCTAGATACTCTTGAAAAAAGGGAAACAAATAAATTGTAACATGGATTAATGTCATACCAGAAGCTTTCATCCTAGTCCATAATTAGTAAACCAAACATTTAGTGAAACATCTCTTTACTGAATGGATTAGACTTATTTGTAAATTACTTTAGAATGTGAAAAAGATAGTGATAGAAAGAAAAAAAAAGGGGGAGATATAAAGAGAAAATAGGAAAAGGGGAAAGAAATGCAACACAGGAAAATTTAGCAGCTTAAATGTGTGGTTATCAATGTATGTTTCCTACTTTAAGGGAGGTGACATACATTAAATGTTTTAAGACCAGACAAGCTTGGTGAAGCTTCCTGAGAGTGGGAAGTGGCATCCAGTTTAGTTTGTGATTTATATTACAGAGGTGAGTGCAGGGTTTGCAGTCAGGAGAAAACCTACTACATGTAGAGTTGCAAACTTACAGTAGGTCTGTGGAGCTGGGTGAAGCAAGCAGAGTTAGAGATCACAGTTCTGCATTCTATGCTAGCCAGCAGCATTTCAGGCACTATGTGGTTCCCTGTACTGTAGGCAAAGACAGATGCCATTTAATCTCTGCTGATAGTTTTGTGGGTAAAGCCTGTGACAGCTAGGAAGAGTATGGATTGCTAGAGTGGAGAGGGAAATGTTCTCAGTGCAATTAAGGGCGTAAGAAGAATGAAATGTAAGTCTCAAACTACACAGTTTCTTATTAAATAATGTGCAATAATGAATAACTAAAATTCACAAAAAGTAAAAAAATATATAATATTTTATAAACTGTTATGTAATATATAGTATTGACATATGCAAACAGTATTACTAGAACTAAGTCTTAATGGCTGGACTGCAAGCTTTCATTTAAAACAAATTCAGTTTTTAGCCCAATTGGTTCCAAAGTTAGACCTTTCAAAAGATACATTTCTGTAAAATAGGATAACTTTGGAAGTATTTGGGCTAGAAACTTAATTTTTAAAAAGAAAGATTGTAGTTACCTAAGTTGATATATCAATGTAAGATATTGCTTCAGCTACCAAATATCGCTATGTTCAAACATACAATGGTTCAATAAATTTTTAAAGTCCTGGGGCTGGGTATTCAATGGGAGGTACAAGCACAGTGCAAATGCTTGTGCTGCACTTGCATCTGACCCAGTGACTGCTATAGTCAGTCAGATAGTGGACCGGCGCTATCTGACTATTAGCCCATGTCAGCGCAGTGTTAAGTAAAATTGCACTACCCAGACATGAACCTGGGCTGTATCCAGACAGTGCTCAGATCAATGTGGGCTATATTCAGCAACACCATGTAAATGAGCCCATTGGGCATGCAAGGTGCTAAAGGGCCATTTGCATGCCCATATGGACCCATTTCCGTGGTGAGCGGTGGTCTATTAGTGCCCATCCTGTGTGCACCTGACATCATCCCTATGGTCTAGCAACAACCATCCCCCCCAAACACCCGTCCCTTGAATACATTTAATATCCTTGGTGCCTAGTGGTACTCACCAGCCTCCAGTGCCCTTCCTGTGTAATGGAAATATCTCTGGTATCAGGTGGCACCCCTCCCAAACACCTGATCCATTATATGCATATGTATCCCTGGTGTCTAGTGTCAACTGCACCCCGGCCCTCCTGTCCCATATTATAAATAGGTATACCTGGTGTCTAGTGGCACCCTCAACCCTGAGCACTTCCCCCATGTCACCGATACCTATCCTTGGTGTCCAGTGACACCCCCCCAAGCACCCGTGTGCAATGGTATGAGCTGTCCTCGTGTCCAGTGGTACCCTGCCTAACACCAGTCAACATCTGCACCGGTAAACATTCGCAGTCCAAGGGCCCCACACCCATCCCACCCAATCTCAGTATACCACTCATCCACCCCCACACCATGGAATCTGAGAACGTTCATGGAATCCTGATACTGTGACCAGCACAGCTCTCCTCTCTCCTTCTCAGCCGGCACCATGCCAGCTGACAGTGAGCACTGGTGGGGGTCCACTGGACACCAGGGTAGTTCTAACCATTGTACATGAGTGCTTGGGGGGTGGTGAGTACCACTGGATACCAGGGATAGGTATCAGTGACACAGAATGAGAGCTTGGGGGTGGGCATGCCATTAGACACCAGGGATACCTATACATGATATGGGACAGGTGTTCAGAGAATGGAGGGGTGCCACTGGACATGAGAGATACCTAGGCATAATATGGGAATGGTTTTCATGGGGGTTGCCACTAGACACCAGGGATATTTCCATTACACAGGACTTGCATTCGAGGGATGCCAAGTGGCACAAGGGATATTGAATGTATGCACGGGATGGGTGTTCGGGGTGGGGTGTGGCAGTGTCATTATATGCCAGGGATATCAATGCATAATATGGGATGGGTATTTAGGGCATGGCAAGTTCCACTAGTTACTAGGAATACCTATTCATAATATGGGACAGGTATTCAGGGGCTGGCAAATGCCACTAGACACCAGAGATACCTATGCTTTATATTGGACAGGTGTGTTGGGGGGGTGCCACTAAACACCATAGATATTTCCATTACACAGGATTAGTGTGTTCAGAGGGGTGGGGTGCCACTAGGGATATGATTCACTAATATGGGACTGGTGATAGCAGGTGAAGGGGGTGCAACTAGACATCAGGGATATGAACTGCATTCACGGGACAGGTAAACAGGAGTGCTACTAGACACCAGAGATCTGTTTCACTGACACAGGATGGGTGATCGGGGGTTGGGGGTGCTGCTAGCCACCAGGGTTATTTTTCACTACATTAGTGGACACCAGGGCTTGCAGCCTCACTGGCATGACAGGTGATCGGAAGTGGACAGTTGCAGTACAGCCATCCTGTCATCGGTGGGGTAGGAGCATGGGCTTAGCACCCAGTTAATTGTTAGTTTTCAGCAATGGTAAATAGCAACACTTTGGGTGCCATTTACCACAACTGCAAACCATTGAACATACTGCTGCAGTCATCCTGGGCAATAACAGATTTAGCACGCATTACAGGAGCCTCACAATGTGTTCCCCCAGTACAAACCACAAACCCAGATTGGGCCAGGGCAATCCCCATTAGCATTGGTGCTGATGCATGAATATCTGTCCCCTGATATTTTTAACAACATATTATATTAATGTGTATAGATATGTAGCAACATGGGGCGGTATTGTTAGGATCTATTCATGCTGATCAGACGGCAAGCTTTCATTTATCAAAAAACTTATGTTTATATGTCTAACAATTCAAATGTTACAGCTTTTGAAATATAATTTCAATTATAAAAAATCATAAATGATTATTTTTGGAAAGATCTGAAGATACTAGTGGTTGTTCTGACTAAGAATAAACATTATTTTCTAGTTTCTATAGAGATCATTGGGTTTTGAATTGAGTTTGCTGATAATCTTCAAGGTGCTTGAAACAGGGCATAGAGTTCTGCAGAGAGTCTTATGGAGTAACTGATATTTAGAGCAAGGGATAAGTTCACCAGTTTTTCTTGAGTGGCAAGTCCTGGTTGATTGAGTTTTTTTGGGAGGGAGAGCCCCTTGATCAGCCTTTTAAATAGTTGCTACTCAATGCTCCCTCCAAACAAGGTTTTGCAGTTTGTTGTGGGCAAAGTTCATACTTTGCCACTTGGCAATGTGACCTTGCATGCTTTGCGAAGGCAATCACATTTTGCAAATTAGTGAATTTTGCAAAGTGGGGCAGTGGCTCACATCACTGGAGTTTGCTGCATTGTTATGAGTGCAGCCCAGTGCATTTGTGATCTCTTCAGCATTTGAATTATATGAAATATGGAATTCCACTGACAGAATTCATGCAGTATGGCAATTCTACTTCCAAAATGATTTTCAGAAGACATTTTTTAATTCCACAGGAATTCTGAAAAGCATTTCTATGTAAACTGTGGAATAATAATGCATAATTTACAGTTTATGAAGACAGGATTACTAATCTGCATTTTAAAAACATCCACCTGTGCTGCACTTTTCGAATTTCCAAAATGTGCTTCTTATAGAATTCCATGGAGTTAGGTAGAATTTCTAACATTCTGCAGAATTATGGTGGAAGAGGAGTTCAATGGTTTTGTATAGCTCTATTCAGTATTGTTAAACCTGTTCTGCTATTGTTTAAGTATTCCATTATGACAGTGCTGCTGTGGAAATAAATGCACATGACAGGTCAACTGTGAAACTAAACATCTTAGTCTCTCTGGTGAACTGTCATCAAACAGAATAATGTGATTTATGCCCCACCAGTGATAATACATTTGTAAAATGAATCATGTTATTTTGCTTGATGACAGGTCAGCTCCGAAGATAATATGTTTTTATCTCAAAGCAGTCCTGTCATCAGCATTTATTTTAGCACATAACAGCTTAAACTATGTTACATGACATCACAAAGGCCTAATGAAAACCCAGGTAGTGGTGAATTCAAAAAGATGCAATTAAATCCTTCTAGAAAGATTCTACTTTAAAAGTCGTTCCTTTCAAAATGATTTAGTATAAATGGCATATGTAATGAGGAGCAGTGCAGTGATTATATTTGCTGTATCCCTACAGGTTAGGATAAGAACTTCCGTCTTTTGACCATTACAGGTATTAACAGACTGGTCTCTGGATCTTGAAAGAGGACACATACCTGTGAACTCTATGAGAGAACCAACTGGTTCCCTCTCAAGTCTCAAGTCTATGGTCTCCTACCATATGTGCCTACTCACAAAAAAGATCAGTCTTGGCCTCCCCCCTCCCCCACTCACTGAAACCCTTATCTTGCTGGTGCCAAAAAAACAGAGGTGTAAATGAAGCACCTTCCTAGTTCCCTTGTTTAGGACATCTCTGGCCCAGCGGACTTTTGCTTTTAGAGCACCCACTCTTCTTAACTGTCTCCCCCAGATTTCCCAACTGAACCTAAACTAGGTGCATTCAAACACCTCCTCACTCTAAGTCACTGTGATTGCTTTGCCTAGGTTGGCTCTTCCTCTGCCCCTCCACCCTTTCCTCTACCTCCTCCCTCACCCCTCCCCCGCTTCCTTCCTGTACTTTCACATTTCCTCCTATCCCTCCTCTTCCTTCCCTTTCTGTCCCACCGCCACCCTATGAACTGCTGCCTGCTGTACATCCCATGTCATGCATGCCCCTTCCAACCCTCTGCTCCACCCCTGTCCTCTCTTCCCTCCCCCTGACCTCTAGACCCCCCTTTTTTCTCTCTGCCTCTCTCCTCTTCTCTCTCCTTGGGTCTCTCTCTAGTCCACTGGAAACCACATCCCCTTTTCTTCCATTCCTCCCTTGTCCCTCCCCACAACTCTCCTTGCATTGCACTTACAGCCCCAACCTGCAAATTTTGACTAGGTCATGATCTGACTGCTTTACTGTACCTGTAATTTTGTTTCATCCTTGTAACTTTGTGATTTTGTAATTGCTGCCACCTTGTTTGTACCCATATTTGTTGTACCTCTCCATACTTAATGCACAACCTTTGTAAAAGAACCACTGGTTCAAAGATTATTGTAATCCTAGTTTTCAATAAATAACTAAATTTTCACCTGGGAGAATAAATATGGTTATATCATTGTAACCTGTTATATATCCCATATTTATCTAGCCAAGATAGTGTGAGACATAAGCAATAAGACATGACGAAGCACTGGTTGTCATATGATAATTGCACAGCCATGGTGCCATCCCATCTAGTCATTTGGTTATCAGTAACAACCAGTAGCTCACAAACTCGTTTTTTTAACAAAATATGTATGTAAGAAATAATACAAAAGTTTTAAAATAAAAAGGTTTAATAATACTGATATTATAATAATAGGAAAATAGTCCCTCTGCAGATGAACTATCACTAGGGGGAGCTAGCTGAAATGAGAATTGGGGAACTAGACAGAATGCTGTGACAGAGGCCCTAGAACACGTTGTCCTCTGTTCCTATTTTAATTATGAAACTGTACTGTATTATGAAAGTGATCATTGTTGTTTCTAATGCAGTGTATGAGGAGCAGTGCCTTTGAATATGTAGGACAGGAGTCGCAGGTTCAGTAGATCAGAGTGCACTAATGATCTGTTTTGTCTTGGTAGGGAATGTGATTTGTGATGTATGTGCAGTAAACATTTGTGGTTTCATGCATTTTGTGGAGTGTGAAATAGCTGAACAGCATGGGAGGCTGGGGTTGGGAAGTAAATGAATGTGCAAGTGCAGAGTGTGAGACAGTGTAGCTGAGTGAAATGTGAGATGGAGGTAGATGAGTAAACGACTGGTGGTAGGCATTCTGTTGCTGGACAGAAAAGGGCCTGTATGACAGAGCTTCAGAAGTCTGTAAATTAAAGTAAAAACAAAATAAAAATACTAGGTAAAAAGTGAGAGGAGATACAACAGAAAGTTAGAGATGGTGTTTTTTTTTAGGCGCCAACGATGTAGCTTTAAGCACCTATTGTGGTCATGTGTACACTTTTTTTTTTGCCTTTGGTCAAGTTCAAAGTTACATTCAGTGTGAAGGATTTATCTGCATGATGTCACTGATGGTGTCAGTGATAGGGTTTTAAGGTCTTGGTGTAGGGTTTCAGACGTACATAAGCCAAGGTTCTATCCCCAATGCAGAACAGTTTTATGTTTCTCATTACTGTAGTATGAGAGAATTTGTTAATGTCATTGATGATGATGGTGATATACTTTCATCAAAACTTGAAGATTTATATTGTTGATAATTTCAAGAGTTCCAGATTAGACTTTGACACTACTTCCAATAGACAGACTGTTAATTACAAAAATCTGTATTCTAAGAAATGTGCACACTCAGTGGGAACCGGTCTGGGTGCTCAGCGGGGGCTGCCAACCCCAGCTCACACTGTGTTAGGAAAGCAAAGCACTCACATTCCATATAGTCCCAAAAGATGCACAAAGACTTTGGTCCAGGTTCAATACCTTTTTATTAGCCAATGCTAAAGTGGTCAGATCAAGGTTATATCAGAGACAACAAGAGCTTCATTGGGGGGGGGTGGGTCAATAATAATAGGCCTTTGCACAAATGTGCAGTGGCTACATGTCGTGGTGCCATGGTGCTGATGCACATATCCACTCTGCACCCATTGTGCCACCTGCAAGGGATGCACTGCCCAGGGCATGCAGTCCCTATGCACCCAGTCCCCCCGGCTGTGTGGTCAGCAATGTGCGGGGGGGGGCATGCCAGCACGTGAGATGCACTAAGATGCATAGTGCTGCGCACTGAGGTGTGTAGGTGGGTGCCCATTACACCAGGGAGAACCCTGCAATAAGTCCCCTACATGCCCTGACCCTGCAGCATAACGGCCACCAGAATGTCCCCACAATAGGCAGACGCCCCACACACACAGAGCAGGCCTGCCCCAACTCCGTACCCCCAAGGCTTACACCCCCACACACACAGTGTTGCTCTGTCCCCCCGATGCAGTACCCCCCATTCCAGTGCTGCACTGCGGTGCCCATGCAGCCCACCTCCTGACACATGGCCAGCAGTATGCCCAGTGAGGTGCAACATCCCACCCCTTGCTCCACACATGCCTGCACCCATCCTGTTCTGCACAGCTCTCTCCCCAGAAGAGGGCACCAGTCCCAGTCAGCACAAGTCCAGCAGGGTTTGACAAATCCTATTGCCTGACATCCCGGGCTACCAGTTACAGTGCAGGGACAAGCACTTTCTGTTGTGCCACTTGTCCACGGGCTAGCACTGATTTAAAAAATCTTTGCTGCTGCAGTTCTACCTTCCACCAGTAGGGTGCTCACTGCTTCAGCTGTCCCGGTGGTCATCTGACCTACCGAGCAGTGCACCTACTGGTCAGGAATGAGTGGTGAGTGTGTGAGCTTGCCTCAGCCTAGGGAAGTGGCATCAGGAGCGATCGCAAGCAGTGTCTCGTCAGAGGAAATGGAGGAGGAGCAAGCTGTTGGACTGGCAGGTGTGGGGCCAAATGAGGAAGTACAATCTTGAACTGTAAGTGATACCAAGAATGCCCATTGGCCCCGACAGTGGTTTGGTGCTAGTGGAGACAAGAGTAAAGACGCGCATTGTGTTAGAGCCCCTCATTCACTGTCTGTTGGTGGAGACTAGAGGATAACACAAATTAAACAGTCCGTCGTTATGGATATTGGGGAGTGGGGAGTGCGAGTGCGACCAGTGCTGCCTTACTTTGTGTGTGTGAAGTGGACTACTTGGGAAAACAAATATTTAAACTGAATTAAGGAGGAAGGGTTGGTGAGAGTGAAGAGCGGGGAGGAGGAAGGCAGGAGCGAGGAGGACTAAGGAGTGGTGCAACGTGTCTGAGCACTGATAACTGCACACAAGTGCATTAATGCAGCAGACAAGCAAATTTACTTGCCGTGTGCCATGCCAGTTTTGTCAAAAGTGCAAAATTAATGAAGAAGAGAGTAATCTGAGTAAATAAGGAGTGTTCAGTGTAGGCAGGCAGGGTAAATAACATATGGAGAAGGGTTAGGTTGGGCTTGTGTTCCCTTATAACAGAACTGGGCATAACAGGGTGAAAGCAAACTAAGGAGCATATAAAATAAATGAAGTAGGCAATATAGTGCAGTGGTCTAAGGCTCTGAACTGCAAATCTGGTGACATCCAGCAGACCAGATCTGGGTTTGAATCCCACAGCTTCCACTTGCATACTGCCTGAGCAAGTCACTTAACCTCCTTGTGCTCCCAGGTCACTCCTGTAAAAAAGCTTTCAGCTTAGTGTGCTATACTTGGTTAAACAACTAAATAAAAAAAATAAGTACAATAAAACAAGGAGAAAAGGAAACAAAACAGAAACTTTGGAGGGGGAACTGTCTGGTACTGTCTGCTGTCTGTGTAGCAGGGTGGAAGAAGGCAGAGAACCCTGGTCCCCAGACAACTGAGAACTAGCAGCAGCGTAAAGTGTCACTTACTACAGAAAATAAAAAGGAAGAGAGCAAGGGCAGGGGACTACTACTGTGGGCGGGGAGCTTTGTGTTGCCCACCAGTAAGAACAGCAGTTTATTTGACTACTAGCTGCATAAACAAACAAAAAATAAAATAATAAAAGAAAGCTAAAAAAAAAGAAAAGAGGCTGGTGGGCTGTTGGGAGAGGAGAGCTCAGATAGAGATTGTGTGTAAAGGAGTGAAGGAGGAGCTTGGAGAGAGGCGGGGGCGAAGGACTGACTTGAGAAAGTTAGTAAAAAAAAAAAAAGGTAGTATAGTAAGAACTTAGAAGAGATAAGCCTATAACTCAAACTGTGAGTGGTGTGGGGCTATGCTATGGGCTTGGTTGGGCTGTTGGGAGAGATTTTGTGAAAAGGAGTGAAGGACCCAGTGTCCTGCAGCCGGTTGGTTGGCTTTTGGCTTGAAGTACCCAAGAAACAAAAAGAGAAAGATAGTAAAAAATATATATAAGTGTAAGTAACAGTAAAATAAAATAAGGGAGCCTAACTGCGGGGTGGGCTTGGGCTGTACTGGGAGAGAGGAGAGTGATTGTGTGGAGTGTTCTGCAGCCAGCTGCCTGACTTGTTACAGGACAAGACAACTTGCAGTGTATAGAAAAAAAAGCATATCTGTCCCCTGGTGATCCAGCCCATGAGCCCACACTAACCACCAGTGAAAAAGGACACACAGACACCAGTGTTTAAAAAAAGTTTATTATTGGTTCCATTAGTCTTTAAAAAAAAAGTGACCACCAAATTTATATGGACAATATGCAGACGAACAAAGCCAAACGACAAAGTCTCTTGTCTCTCTGGTCAGCAGCAGCACCATCTTTTATGAGACAAACACAGTCTGGTACTAGTACAAGTACTACTTCCACAGATAAAAGTCATGAAACTGAATCTGCATCTGGGGTTCTGGATATAACTGCTGACCAGGTACTTGATGTAAACAGAGAAGCCGTAGTAGCCTTATCTCAAAAAGCCCCTATGTCACTTGCTAAGAAACTAGTTTACTGCTTGATAATGAGGTGGCAGTTGGGAGTAGTAAAAACAAGAAATACGACCAAGAAAAAAGGGCCAGACTATTTCAGTGTCATTGGTTGTCCACTTATAAATGGTTAAGATACAATGATAAAAAGGGGCTTATGTACTTCACACTATGTGAAAAGTATCCCACTATTGCAACTCCAGCATTTTCAAAAAAAACAAATGTCTCTGCCAAGGCTCTAACAACTTTGCATTGAGTCACTACATGCACATGAAAAATCCAATCCACATGTGCTATGCCAGAACCAACATATCTCTGAAAAGTGGCCAATGAGCAGTATGTTGTGAGATTAGTGAGTCACCACTTTACCAAGCCTTTGCACAGTTGGAAGAGGCCACAAAAGCAAAGATGAGATGCCTGTTTAACACAGCGTATTCCATAGCCAAAAATCTTCACCCTTTCTCAGACATGGAGTGGCTCTGTGAATTACAGGAAAAAAATGGCATTAAGCTAGGTTCTAATTATATTAACGATAAGCGAGCCAGGGACTTTTGCAGTGCTATTTTAGCAGTTATATCCAGAACCCAGATGCAGACTCTTGCTAATGTTAAGTATGTGACAGTTCTTGCTGACAGCAGTACTGATTACAGTATAACTGAGTGGGAAAATGTTTTCTTAAGGTTTGTTGAATCTAATTCAAAACAGGTGCATACATTGCTTATCCAAGCTGTGCCACTGGAACATGCACATGCAGAAGGTGTATTCCATGCAATATCAACTTCATTGGAGTCAGTAAATCTTCCTCTCAGTAACCTACAAAATGTTAACAATCCAGGACCACTTCTTATTTCAGCAAATTTTGATGGGGCCAGTGTCATGATGGGCGAAAGAGAAGGAACCATAGCAAAGTTGCGGGAACACTGCCATCCTCAAATAATTGCGATGCACTGTGTTGCCCATAAGCTAGAGCTGGCAGTTCTCGATGTGTTAAAAAAAAATCCATTTGTATCAAAGCTGGAAAGTACTCTCAAGGGAATATTTAAATTTTATGACTATAGTCCCAAAAAAAGGAGAGAGCTCCAATAAATTGCTAACGTGATGGATACTGATCTGACGCACTTTACTGCAATTAAACAAGTGAGATGGCTTGCCAGTAGGTCACGTTCAGTACATGCAGTTCAGGTTAACCTACCTACTGTTGTACAACACCTACATGCATCTTTGACTGCTGGTGGTGATGAAAGTTCAAAAACAAAGGGCCTCTTAAAAGAAATACAGAGTGTGCAGTTTGTAAAAGCTATCCATATACTGCAAGATTTCCTGCCGATACTAAAAAACCTGTCACTGCAGTTTCAACGAGATGACATAGTAATACTGGAAGTTCCACAGCTTGTTGAGACCTGCCTACTCCAGCTTATGGAACTGAAATCCATGCCAGGGCAATACATGGCAGCTTTCCTCAGCCATTACAAACCAGAACAGAAATGTATGGAATATGTTGTGACAAAGAGGGAAGGGGAGGAGAAGACTGTTCATTTCCCATTCAGAGGCAACTGCCCAGAAATCAATTTTGTGACAGATGGACAACTGTAGACTTTAATAGATGCAGCAATAATGTATATTGACAACAGATTTAAAAATTTCTCAGAGATGCCTCTCAAATGGTTCAGTTGCTTAGATTTTAAGCAGTTTGATCTGCCAAGAGACCAACTAGCGGTGCTTGGGACCTCTGAACTTGCAAACCTGGCAGAATATTTTCACTTTTTCACGGAGGAGCAGCAGGAACATATAAAGTCAGAGTATGCTGCATTTAAAACAATATTGAAATCTGCCATTGAAAAACCCTATTTGCAGGTATATACCAGATTACTAAAAGAAAAACCACCCCAGATTATACACATTCTTGACCTAGTTGAAATACTCATGGCAATGAGTGTATCGACTGCAAAATATGAAAGAGTTTTTTCTGTTCAGAACCTAATCAAAACAAAAATCAGGACAAGGCTGGCTGATGATTCACTACAGTCTCTCCTGCAGATAGGAGTAGAAGGTCCTGAACTGCATGACTTTGATCCGGATCCAGCAATGAACCACTGGATGCTCTCTGGTCTAGGCACTCGACATGTTTGTGGGCATGCTGTTGCTGCTGATACATCATCTTCTGGTTTAGCTGCTTCTGCTGCTGATGATCTTCTTGATGCTAGTACTAATGCTCCCAGTGCCCCATCATCTTATTACTGGCCTAGCCCTTAATCACCATTTTATGTTCTTCTCAACCAACTGCCTAGCTGGTTTTGGCTTGTCCTTAACTAATTCTATAACATTTTTCCAATCTCTTCTAATATAGACTTCTGCCTGGGGTGTATTAGTGTCCAGCCTGTACTACCCTGGCCTGTATTAACAAAAGAAATATGAAGATATTGTTTTTCCTGATTTATGAAGTTCTTCTACATCTCTCCATCCATCCTATGAAATAATAGTACAATGTATAAGCCCTGCCACACAGGCACACCATTTAACTTATTTCTGTTAAGTTGGTTGAATATTTCAACTGAAATGTACTGGACTACCACTCGGAACTCGAGGACTACCATTTTTGTCAAGGCCACTTGTCCTGGACTAGCATAAGATTTTAAAATTTGTCGATCCCTGAAGTCCAACCCCCCTCCCCCACACACACACACAGTTTTGCCCAGTGTACCCTGACCCCATACCACCCCATTTTCCAGTTGTCCCCACCCATCCATAGCACCAGCAACCCCCACCCAATGCCACGTATAATCATCCTGCCAGTGCTGCAGTCAGAGACAGCCAACGGCACAGCCCTCCACACACTTCCACGGCCACTGGCCATCTGACATACACATGAGACATGCAGCAGAATTGCTTTTCGAAATTCTTTTTAAGTTCCATGAAATTCTAAAACACATTTCTATGGATACTGCAGAATATTTTATGGATTGTGTAACTGACAGTATTCTGCATTTTTTGGTAAATAAATCCACTATTTACTTAAATTGCTGAATACTATACTGCTATTTATATAAACCTCGGATTACTAATCCACAGTTAAAAAAATGAGTTCCACTTTCAGAATTTCAGAATTCCATTTCAAATGGAATTCCAAAAAATGATGTGGAATTTCAGAAACACTATAGAATTCCTGCAGAAACTGAAAATTCTGCAGTTCTAGAGGGAGCTGGGGGTATGACAGTTATGGGCAAGTCTGAAGAAGCATTGGAATAAGGGCAGGGGTCCCACCTTGCCATGTAAGATTTGGAAGCACCACTAGTAACACCACACTGGTGTAGTAAAGCACCATCTGGATCAGGTCGAGGAGGTTGTCATGGTGAACTGGGAATCTGAGGCTGGATTTGCTCCAGTTTACAGAGCACCACGTTTTGGGAGGTGTTTGGTATTTCACCAAGAATGCCAGTTTCATTTCTTAATTTCTAACACTGCTTTATAAGCAAAATATCCCAGGCAGCAGAGGCAAGTATTTGTAGTCCTTACTTTTGTTAGAGAATGGCATTGTCAACATTTTGGGATTGTACATGCCCCGGAAGCATGCGAGTGTGTATTCCAGTGAAAGCAGTCATGGAAACACAGTCTATCAGGGCAATTATTTAATTTGAATGGCACACTGTACAAAAGAATGCAATATAATATAAGTCAGCTTTATATTGTGTTTTTGATAATGGAGTATCACAGAGTATCACAAAACACAGCACAAGAAAATAAAAGCATAACATAAACGTATCAACAAAAAACAAATCTGAAGAATGAAGAATACAAATACCAAAAAAGTGAATACTAACAATACATATTGTAATGGCCTGACTTTTTCTGCACTCTGTTTTGACCATACTTCCAGGGCCTTCTGGTCCTCACTGGATACACTGCAAGGGGACCGACCTAGGTTCTTGGGGTACCAGAGATACTGAAACCATAAGTGCACTTGGTGCCTCCACCTGGGCTAGTGGCATTGGATACCTGGAAATAAATTGCAGATTAACACCCCGCAGGAACATATCGAAGCTGCCCCCTCTGTACCATCCCCACACAATAACAATTTCACCTTTTTTCAGTGAATCACTGTACCAGGACATAACATTAACAATTAACAGGTTTTATTTTGGGGTAGGGAGAGGAGGAGAAAAATAGCGTAACACTTCATCAATTATTGCATCACTTTTACCCCCACACAAATCTCCACCTCCCACCCACAGGTGTACCCAGTTCCCTTTTTGGCAGCTGCCCAAAAGCCTCTAAAGTCCCAAGTTGAGTACCACACCACAGTTGCAGAAGAAGCAGAGGATCTTTTGGTAGGTCCCAAATAATTTTAAACAAATGCAACATTTTTAAACTGGGCAAACATTTGGTCTTGCACAGTCCTGTCCAGAAATTAACCCCTCTGATTTTGACTAGTTGGATAATTGAAGAAGGCTTCCCCAAAGCCGCAGCCTGGGGTACTTACAGTTCTGCTGACTTTCAAGGGGTTTGGCAAATATTTGAAGTCACAGTAACTTATGGGTATTAGGTGTAGTGGTCAGGACTCAAAGTCACTGGTTGGAGCTATGATGAAGTCGGTCTTCACCTGCCAAGCCTTTTCTGTCTTCACCCTTGGGGGGAGAGGGGCTTTGTAGGCGGTCTTCACCTGGTAGGCCTCTCAAACTCTATCTTTTCCAGAACTTTCTCTTTGTCATGGTACACTTTCTCTCACACCTTCTCTTTCCAGAATCTTTCTCATTGTCTGGGTACACATTTCTCTTACTCTTATCTAGATACAAGTTCTCGATCTCCAAGGAGAAACACCTTTAATCTCACATTTTCAAAGTTGGCAGAGCACTGTAGTTTGTTAGGTATCTACCTATACAGTCTCTGAAGTCCAAACTTTTCAATGCCTTTTCTGCACTGCAGAAAAGTCCCAACCCTTCTGGAACATTCTTACAATTCTCTCTTCACAAATGGTGGGGCTTCTTACCCCAATCACAGCCCCCGAATCTCATCAGCTTCCTCTATGGAGCAGCATCTCTTCTCAAATTTCCGGCTCACTCTCTGGGGTGAAATCTCTTCTCAAATCTCAATCTCCCTCCCTGGAGCAACATCTCTTTTCAAATCTTTTTCTGAAATCTCAACTCCCTTTCCAAATCTCTGGCCCCACTCTCTGGAGCAAAACTGAAGTTTCCATCATGCAGCAGCAATCAGGCAGAGTCTGCAATCTCAATCACTTTCACTAAAACAAGCTTTCTTGTCTTCCAGCTGAAGAATAAGCACATCTTAAGTCTCTGTCCTCCTTCACTGAAGCAAAACTGAAGTTTGCTTCATGCGGCAGCAATCTGGCAGAGATTTCATTTGAGCAGCAACTCCCCAAATGACTTTCCCACAACTTTGCAAAGGCTCAGTACAGCTTGTCCTTTTCTGTGGCCAACAAGACCAGGAGCAAACACACAGTCCTTAAAATGCTCACACTTTTTTCTTCATATGAAACCTTAGCCCTTTAATGTCACAGTCTCCCATGATGCTGCCACCACTGTGATCTCAGTCACAGATCTCTCACAGCTGGATGGAAATGGGCTCCACAGCTCTCTCACAGCAGAAAGTTTCACAAACTACCATGGACCCAGGCAGACAGGAGACTGACAACCCTCAGGAAGGCCCTTTTTAATCCTGGAAACATCTTTCTCGCTGATGCTGGAGCCCCCTCCCACAGGAGGGGGTCCTGATGAACTCACTACTGAACAACAAGTCCCTCTGGTTTGGGGCACTCTCTGAAGCTCCTGATTGGTCAAAACACTTGTCCTTCCAGAAAAATGATTATTCATTAATCTCCTTTGATGCCCTGTTGGTCCCTTGAAATGGTGCCTCGGAAAGTCCCTGTAATTATTCCCACAGGTCTTTTTGGCAGTCCCAGAAGCCCTCCAGAATAATCCTGGCTGTTGATTGACTAAATAGGGGTTAGAGGTGAACATCATGGCTGCTACAATTTCAGTCCCAGAAATACATATGCATATATGTTTTAGCCATACTCATCACTATTTACATTTATTTTTCCCACCATTATGTAGTATTCCATCTGCCCTCTCACACAAATGCAGAGTTTAATATTTCTATTTATATGGTGGCCAGTCGCTGCGGCCAAAACACCTAATGTAGAGGTGGGGCTCATTATTATTCATGAACCGCTATGATTATTCATGTCCCCCGATTGAACGCTAATGCCGCTCCTAAACTAAACAATTTTGGGGCCTCTCTTAGGCCTTCTCCAGGTGTCCAGACCTTTTTTTGCTAATTACTGGGGTTGGGACAACTGGAGAGGCACCTCAATCACCACAGCAGCAGCAGAAAGACCAAATCCGTGAACCATGGATCGCCGACCCACCTGAAAAGCGGCATTGAGGATAGCAGCACCGTGATGGAATAGGGCCAAACACAGTAAGCCCAACAAAGTTGGGGGGTTTACAATATCAATTCTGATTTATTTAAAGCAATAAATATTCAACTGCAGATAAGCTACACTAAATGAGTTATTACTACTGATAGCCCAAACAGTGAGATTTATGAAGAAGAATAAACAAGAGAAAAGGAATGTTTTCAGGGTGAGATTTAAAAGTCAAATCTCTGTCACGAAAATGAAGAGAATGGAAGTTTCAGAGGCCTCACCAGTTACCATATTGATTTGTTACATATGTTCATATGTACATTTACTAGATGGCATCTCTTATGGTTATTACATTTACTATATGACATCTCTTATCTTTTTAAGGGTGCCTCACACAAAAGACTTAGAAATATAGAAACATACAATGAAGAAAGAAAAAGACCAACAGTCCATCCAGTCTGCCTGAGTTCCTTGTCTATTGCTGCAGACATTACTAGGAAAACTGGCATCTCTGGTTTGCACAACTGGATAAGGACATTGGTAGGGCCAGTAAGAGAAGCTCTGAGCATTCCATTGGATGGTCATGTCCTGTGGAGTTGGGATGACAGCAGATTCCACTGCAGTACTATTATCAAGATGGCCACAGGTAATCGGGCATTTAATACTCTCAGACATAGCATACCAGAGAGTCAACTTACAAGAAGAGGATTATAAAGGAAACATCAGTGAATGCTAGGAGAAAAGAAACATTTAATTTTGGAAGGGGACTGTGCATCTTTCCAACCCACAGGCATACACTTTAAAGCCACAAATCCTGTGCAAGGCACCATGGTTATGCAAATCCTTATGTCAGTGGTAGGCTGACAAGGCTTCACCAAAACAAGTTTAGCTTAAACCAGTTAGACCATAAACAATCATACTACTAGAATTGTGCAGAATTTTCAAATTTTGCTGCTGCTGGAATACTGTAGAATTTCGGAAATTTCACCTCATTCTGTGGAATTTTGTCAGAAGCTGAACTCCTGAAGTCAGAAGGGTGGATTTTTTTAAAACTGTGGGTTAGTGATCCATGGTTTACGTAACCCACAGGACAGTATTCCACAGTTCACATAACTCACAATCCCCAGTATTATTCCAGTTCTGAAGAGCATTTCAGAAGCGGAATTGCCATGCTACATGAATACCACCAGCACAATTCTGCATTCCTCACCACTCTACATTCTAGAGATGTGTTTTGTCCTTCTGGGAGTCTATAGGGTAGTGCAGTCACTGACTTAGTCAGGAACTCCATTTCCCTGTAATAAATCAAGCATGTAGTATACTTGAGGAAGGTAAGTGACCACAAGTAGCAGTGCAGTTGGGTGTGCTGGCGGGAAAGTGAAGAAGCAGGATGTGGAAAGGTAGAAAGTCTATGTAGTAGGACACTTGCATGTGTTTTAGCTGATCTGACCAGTGGCATTGCATGACAGTGTATTATATGTGCAGGTACTTGAATGTTATTATTTTTTAAAAGACACATTCAATTGTACACATATTAAGAACTGAGTATGCAAAATGCATTGTTCAAAAAGAGTTCTATGAACTGAATGCTGACTGCATGTTTATACCTATGCACTTTCCTGGTGGACTTGTTTTATTATGTAGAAATTTGGCACCTTGTCCGTTTTGGTGAACCTATTTTATCACGAGGGCACTTTGGTCATTTTGGCACTGTCACTTTAATTTCTGCCTTGTTAAGTGGGTTGTTCATTGGTGTTTGGCATTCTGAGGAAGTTGTCACTTCTGACACCAAAATGTCACTTGGTGCATCTCGTCCAGGATGGCTGACGATCTGTTCGTGTTAGCTGTTAGCAGTAAGCTGCAAGCTACTACTCAAATTTTTAAACCACAATTGGGAAGACTAGGCTAGCAAATAAGTAACAATGCAATGTTATTTTCCTGGACTGTTTTTGGTTAGAGCTGCTGCACTATGGACAAGCACTGGTCAGAGCCCAAACAGCTGCAGCCTCTATCACCAAGCTCATGGTGAAACAGTCTGCTGTGCCCAAGATGGCCATGGTGCAGTCACGCATGTGCAACTATTCGCACACGCATGCAAGAGGCACTATTGTAAATGAAAGTCACCTCCAAGGCAGACCTGCCCACAATGCAAAACTTTGTTTTTTGCACTCATTCTTTATCACAGTTAACTCCCTTCTCTTAAATATTTACTATTCTAACACCATGTCACCAAGGATCACCACTTAAGTGAAATTCTGACAAAAGACAAGTAAAAGGACCTTCTGTGGATTAGAACTCTGAACCTCTTGTTTATCAGGCCATAGACACTTCCACTACACCACAAAGCTTGCATAGCAGTGCAGCTCTGCTCTTTAGCTGTAGAAGTTAAAGGCCATCTGGAAGGCAGCCCTATCTACAATGTCTGTTTCAGACACAGACCTATCTCAGAGGCACGGCTGCTTCCGAGGTGACTTTTGTTTAAAAAACAATGACTCTTGCCAAGTGTACACTAAGCATCAGTGGCCAACTTGAGCAAGCCATGTGACTGTCAAACAAAATAGTGTGTCTGTGAGGAAGGGGGAGTGCGTGGACTCTTTTGGAGTTGCTGAATGATCGTACTGCAACTCCAAAATGGAAGTTTTGTTTGGTGTGAATCCAGTGGCTCATTTTTAGATCTACCCCAGGATGACTGCAGGCTACACACACAGCAGCCATAAAAAGAAATTAAATAAAGATTAAAAAGAAGCTGAACTGTGAGTTTTGTGCTTGAAGCTACTGTGGTAAGCTGACTTCAGTCTGGAGTCAAGTTCAGTTCAGGAAGTGCTGGCCTGTCCACTATGGTAGTTCTATTTGCAAAGTATATACTATCCTATATCTGGAGCCAGCATATACTGTGCTTTATATAACATCAGCACATACTGTCCTTTATCTGGAGTTAGTGCATACTGTCAGGCATACACTGTACTCTGCCTGATACCAACATATACTGTCCTTTATCTGGTACTGACACATACTGTCTTCTACCTGGCTCTAGCATATACTGTAATTTATAGTAAACTAGCACATATTGTCCTCTATCTGGAGTTAGTACATACTGTAAGGCACATACTGTACTCTATCTGGTACCAGTATATACTGTTTTTTATCTGGTACTGACACATACTGTCATACATCTGACACGGCACATACTGTTCTTATATAGTACCAGCACCTATAGTCCATTATATGGAGTTAGCACATACTGTCAGGCACATATTGTACTCTGTCTGGTATCAACATATACTGTCCTTTGTCTGGTAATGACACACACTGTCCTATATCTGACCCAGTACATGCTGTGCTTTTATGTGATACCAGTACATGCAGTACAGTTACGTGGGTACTTACTGTAACAGTAATTCTTTGGGAGAATCTCTTGCAGCAGATCACACATCTAGGAACATCCAGCCACAGGTACTGTATCCAGCCAGAGAATCTTATCAGCAATCAACCTGGGACTGCCCATGATGACATCATGTGCTGTGCTGTAAGGTAAATATGCAAGGGCGGCCCCAGATCCTCCTCGGTTCTTTTCCTTTTGTCAACTGAGTGCCACTGGGACTTCATGGTAGGTCTCCAAGAGGAACCAAGGAAGAAGTGGAACACCCTGTGTTCATGGTAGCAGGAACGAGTCTCCCCCTAGAGCAGGAGTTTCCAGTATAAGGCAAGGGGTAAGGATTGAGGGATGGCTTGACCTGCTGCAAGATATTCTCTCGAAGATCTACTGTTATGGTAAGTACCCATGTAACTGTACTATCCTCTTAGAGGATATCTCCTGTAGCAGGTCACACATCTAGGTATGAGTCCCTAGCAGTTGGGAGGATAAGGGTGGCGGACTCATGATGAGAGATTTTAGAGAACCGCACAACTAAAGCTGGCCCTTTTTTTGAGATTAAGTCCAGGCTGTAATGTTTGGTAAAAGTATGGACTTTTGTTCAGGTAGCTGCTTCACAAATCTCAGTGGCTGGGACTCCTTCAAAGCAAGCTACTAAAGTAGCAATCCCTTGCATGGAATGAGATTTCACCACTTTAGGAAGTTCTTTACCATATTTTTTGTAACAAAATGTAATGCAGTTGACCAGCCATCTGGACAGGCACTGCTTAGAAACTGGATAGCCCTCTTTCCTGGGGCAAAGGAAATGAACAGCTGCACTGTCTTGCACGTCTCTTTGGTTCAAGAGAGGTAGTATCTCAATATTCTATGTACATCTAAGGTGTGGAGCAACCAATCAAGGTTGGCAAGGTACGGGTCAAAGAGGAGAACCTCCATTTACCCATAGAATCCAATTTCCTAGACTCTTTGTCTGGGGGAAGAGCACGTAAGTGTTTTGGTCATACTGACCTATCATGGGCTGCATTGATAACCAGAGTCTGCTTGTGGAGGTTCAGTGAAATAGGGATGTCCTGCTGAAGCCTGATATTGTTTTAACTTATTTCTTGGATTACAATACCTTTGAGCAATAAAACTCTTTTATAAAGGTTCCACATCAGATATATCCTGTCAGCTTTCCTAGGTGCCAAGGGAAGCTCCAACAGTCAAATCTTTAGTGAACCTAGATGTCGCACTGCATTGGCACAACTTGCATTCTCCTACCATGCACCTCACTGGATCAATGTTCTACCACATGCAATATCCAGAGTAGCAACTATTGGTGCCTTCAAGCATACACTTCGTCAGTACCTTATTGCCAAGGACAACTGTGACTGCTTCATCTAACTTTTGGTGCATACAAGCGAAGTCTTCATCAGCACCTCATTATCAAGGACACCTGTGACTGCATCAGCTTATCCCCCTCCCATAGTAATCACCTGCTGCACTTAGATGCACCTCTTGACCCAGGGGGCACCTCCCAACCTCAGCACTTCACTGATCCCCACCCCGCCCCTGTCTACCCCACCCCCACTGTGGAGGGGTTGTGGGATAACAGATGGACAAGACATCGAACTTCAAGGTCAACACACAATCTCTGTGTGATGTTTATTCAAAATATAGGAAATAACCTTCAGAAATGGCATATTCCTTCTTCAGTACATCAGTTTGCAGCAACAGACTGTGAATGTCCTTTCTACGCACTTAGCCAGCACCTACTGACTCTGATTTTTGATGTAACTTACCAGTTGAAATTTAACCTCCACCCCTATGTGGGCCTTGTTTGCTTGGGTGGTGGGGGATCAAATAAAAAAAAATAAAACAAGCTAAAAACAAAAACCCTCAGTGCAGAAGCTTAACTTCTATAATAGTCACCTAGTACTTTTTAACCATTATCAAAAACACCTAGTTCCATAGTATTTTCAACATTTACAGGTTTCATAAACATAAGGTATATACATCAAGGTATTTTATGACATAGTGCTATTACATACTAAATACAACAATGATAAACACAGCCTGTTTTACATACGCTTGGGAGGTCACCACAATAACCTCCCTGTATGAGGACCTGAGACAGAAAAGGAAAATTAAAGAGGGCACTATAGAATAGTCAAGAAAGGGAAGGGGGTGCCCATAGGTGGCCAACCTTATGGACTAGAAATTGTAAAGGATAGATTAGGCTAAGAAACAGAAGAACTGTTGCAACAAATTTAACAAAAGGTCGGTCCTCAAGAGTGACAGGAGCTTCCTGTCACACCCACATCTCATGGCACACCCCTCCCCCCTCCATTCCTCCACTATGTCACCATTGTCTGTTACCTTCTCTGGGTTTATCTTCTCCAGGGTGTTCAAACTCACAAATGCAGGCATACATTGTACAATGCCTTAGCAGTGACTGCTTGTGTGAAAATTTATGTAACTCACTGTACCCATCTCTATAAATGTGTGAAATGTTGTTCTCTGCTTTTTTCTGTTCAACTGACATGGAACCTACAAAAGAGCATCCACAAACAAGTGTTATCCAAGATCTCAATAAATAAATAAATAAACAAAAAATAAATATTTAATGATTGGTGCCATGCTGCTAGGATGGCATCCTTATAGGCCTCCATCAGAGCAGGGATTACCATAGGAGAGGTATCTGGTAGTCCCAAGAAGTGATCCAATTCTTTGCCTAGATGCCTCCGATTCAGTTTCTTTGATACCAAATGATTTTTGAAGATGTTGCATAATATCAGTGAAACTGAAGTCATCCAGAGTCAAGCAAGGGAGGTATGGGGTTCTCTCCTCTCCCAGTGAGTAAGCATTGAATGCTGAGGATGCAGTAACCTTATCCATTCCTTCTTCCTCTTCTTCCTCTTCTTGATTCCAGTCTTGATCATGTTGTTCCCTTTCCACGTCAATGTCTTGGGAAGGAGCAGGAGAAGCCGAGGAGGTACTGGCAATATGGGAAGTAGAAGGACACCTCATTGTGGCAGGAGGCAGAGAGGGAACACTTGTAGTGGTAGTGGCCTTCTGGGTCAAATCCAGGATGATACTTACCAGAGCCTGTATATCGACCATGGCCATTTGGATTGCATGGTCATTGAGGTTGCAGTATTGGTAGGCCCCACTGGGATTATTGAGGGAACTGGTGGTGGTGGAGGCACCAAATGTACATTCATAAAATGACTCATTGACAAGGAAGTCAGCTGAGGCAGCAAATGTACATCTGAAACATGAATCATTGACAAGGAAGTCATTGTCGATGGGGCAGGACAGCCCAACCCCAGAAGGTAATGTCCATCTCCTGGTGTCAAGGTCATCAATGACCAAGTATGGCCTATAGGGGAGTTGTGTAAAGTCCCCTGAGATGGCAGAAGCAACTGAATTATTGGAGTTCCCTGTGGTGTCATTGTCGAGTGAGCTGTCGATGGGCCAAAAGAAGCAGCTGGACCTGCAGTCGTCGATAAGGGCCTGGAAGATTGGGCAAGGCCCATCGACAGAGCAGAGAGAATGGCTCTGGTATTTAAAACTGCCTGTGGTACAGTGTTAGGCAGTGAAGTCATTGAAGGAAACAATGATGTTGACTGTTGACGAAGAGTGGTGCTTTCTCCGGTCATGGGAGTGCTTATGCTTCTCCCTTTCTTGCTCCATCAAGTGCTCCCTCAGTGTTTGAAGACATTGTCACGAAGTAGCTTTTTTAAATCTTTTGCACACTGTACAAGCATGGGTGTCATGTGAGAGTCCAAGACAAAGCACACAAAGCTCATATAAGCTACTCCACAACGCTTCGGTCTCAGCTTAAAAGGTAAGTAACTTTGGTGAAGTAGTTCATCGACTGTGGCTATACTCCTTTGGGAGGTGTAGCATGCAGGTTGGCAGCATGAAAAGAAATGAGAAGGATCTGGGACCGCCCACACTTATATACCCTAAAGCACAGCACATAACATCATCGTGGGTAGTTCCAGGTCAATTGCTGGTGAAATCCTCCAGCTGGATATGGTGGTTGTGGCTGGATATTCCTATATGTGTGACCTGCTACAAGAGATACCCTTGAAGATCATTCTTTATCTGGATTTAGCACATACTGTACTCTATCTGGTACCAGAATATACTGTCCAGTATCTGGCACCAGCACATACTGTACTTTGCATGATAGCAGCACATTCTGTCCCTTATCTGGAATTAGCGCATACTGTCAGGCACATACTGTACTCGATCTGGTACCAGCAAACACTCTCCTTTATCAGATACTGAAACATACTGTCCTATATCTGGCACCAGCACATACTGTGCTTTATATGTTACCTGCACATATTGTCCTTTATCTGTAATTAGCACATACTGTCAAGCACATACTGTACTTTATCTGGTACCAGTGCATACTGTGCTTTATATGATACCAGCACATACCTTCCTTTATCTAGAGGTAGTGCATGCTGTCAGACATACACTGTACTCTATCTGGTACCAGCATATACTGTCCTTTATCTGGTCCTGACACATACTGTCCTATATCTGGCACCAGCACATTCTATGCTTTATATGATACCAGCACATACTGTCCTCTGCCTAGAGTTAGCGCATTCTGTCAGGAACATACTGCAGTCTACCTTGTACCAGCATATACTGTCTTTTATCTGGAACTGTACACATACTGTCCTATATCTGGTACCAGCATATACTGTGCTTTATATAACACCAGCACATCTTAGCCTTTATCTGGAATTAGTGCATACTGTCAAGCACACACTGTACTCTTTCTGGTACCAACATATACTGTCTTTTATCTTGTCCTGATACATACTGTTCTATATCTGGCACCAGTACACACTGTGATTTATGTGATACCAGCACATACTGTTCTTTATCTGGAGTTAGTGCATACTGTCAGGTACATACTGTACTCTATCAGGTACCAGCATATACTTTCCTATATCTGGCACCAGCATACACTGTGCTTTATATAACAGCAGCACATACTGTCCTTTATCTGAAGTTAGCGCATACTGTCAGGCACATACTGTACTCTATCTAGTACTAACATATAGTGCCCTTTATCTGGTACTAACACATACTGTCCTAATATCTGGCACCAGCACATACTGGGCTTTATATGATATCAGCACATACTGTCCTTTATCTGGAGTTAGCACATACTGTCAGGTGCTCACTGTACTCTATCTGGTACCAACATATACTGTCCTTTATCTAGTACTGACACATACTGTCCTATTTCTGTGCTTTATATGATACTGGCACATATCGTCCTTTATCTGGAGTTAGCGCATGCTGTCAGACACATACTATACTCTATCTGGTACCAATATGTTCTCTGTGTAGAGTTAGCGCACGATATCAGGCATATACTGTAGTCTACCTGGTACCAGCATATACTGTCCTTTAGCTGGAACTGTACAGATACTGTCCTATATCTGGCACCAGCACATAGTATGCTTCATATAATACCAGCACATATTGTCTGCTATCTGGAATTAGCACATAATGTCAGGCACATATTGTCCTTTTATCTTCTAGTGGCACATGCTGTCTGTAATCTGATGGCAGTGCATACTGCGTAGAGCATATTAACTTTTATCTGATACCAGCACATTCTGCTCTTTACCTGGTACCAGCACACATTGTCTGTTATCTGGTCCAGTGCACACTGCACTTTAACTGATACCAGCACATACTGTCCTTTAACTGTTGCTAGCACATACTATACTTTAACTGTTACCAGCACATATTGTCTCTTAGCAGGGATGGCAACTGTTCTTTATCTGGTACCAGCATATCCTGTTTTTTTATCTGATAACAAAAGATAACTGTCTTTTGTTTAATATTAGCACATACCGACTTTCAGCTGGTACCCACATGTGCTATCATTTATCTGGTGTTAGTAAACTGACTTTTATCTGATACCAGCACATACTGTAATGTTCTTTATAAGGTACCAGTACATACCAGTTGAAGAAGCTGAGTCATTCGAGTGTACTGTAGTGACAGGTGTGGGTTGTAGGATCATCCTCATTTACCGTCCACCAGGTGATGAGAAGCATTTCCTACATGAAGTTGTGGACTTCATGATCGACATGGCGTTCGAGTCGCCCAGGCTGATGGTCCTGGGCGACTTCAAAGCCTGGGTCAATGATGAACTCTCACAATTTGGACAACACTTCCTCCAATTGATGACATATTTGGGCCTTACACAAGTTGTTACTTCTGCCACTCATAAAGGTGGTCACTCTCTTGATTTAGTCTTTCTCCTGGGGATCAACGCCTTCGATTTGGGGGTGGAACCAGTCAGATGGTCCGATCACTACACTGTGGGGTTCAGATTTTGCTCCCCCCTTCATAGGCCTACCCCTGTGGAGATGGTCAGGTACCTCCCTTTGCGAGATGTAAGCTCTGAGGGCCTGGTGGTAGTGCTTGACCTATCGGAGTTTTCTGGAGTGAGCAATGACCCAGAAAACCTGGTTTTGGCTTATAATAAAGCTATCTCCTTGGCTCAGGATATCAAGGCTCCTGTCTGTGTTCATCCTCTCCCCCTTTGTCTTTGGTGCCTATGGTTTGATGGGACCTTGAGAGAGATGCGGCGACAAGGACGAAGATTAGAGCATTGATGGAAGAGATCCGTCCTTGATGCCGATCATCTTAGATTGATGGAACATTATCAAGTCTATCATTCTGCAATCTCTGGTAAGAAGGCTGAGTTCCTGTCCTGGGAGATTGCGGCTGCTCAGAACCGACCAGTTCAGCTCTTTTGAACTGTAGACAGACTCTGCAACCCAGCCTGCCTGCAGGTTCGAAGAGCTTTTTCACAAGTAGAGTGTGAAGAGCTTGCTTGCTTGCTTCTTTCTGGCTAAGGTGGCCGACATCAGGGCAGCGCTCCAACCTGCACCCTCTATGGAAGAAGCTATGGATAGGTGCTTGGTTACTAACCCTGAGCTCTTCTGGAGTTCCTTTGACCGACCGGAGCTCATTGATGTCATGTGGATTGTCCAGGGTATGCGCCCTATATGCTGTAGTTTGGACCTGGGCCCAACTTCCCTGATTAAGGGTTGTTGGGATACTATTGGCCTGGTCCTAGCATGGATAGTCTGGTGCTCCTTGGAGACAAGTGAGTTTCCTAACTCCCTGAAGGAGGCGATGGTAATGCCCCTCTTGAAGAAAGCTTCTTTGGACCCAGACTGCCATACTAACTATGGACCAATCTCTAATCTTCCCTTTGTGGAGAAGGTGATTGAGAAAGTAGTGGCCATACAACTGGAGAACCATTGGACCATCAATGACATTTATGAACCACTCCAGTCTGGTTTTCGAAAAAGGCATAGTGCCAAGACTGCACTGGTTCAGGTGCTCAATGATCTCCTGATGGCAAGAGATTGGAAGAACCATTCCATTTTGGTTCTTCTTGATCTCTCTTCAGCATTTGACACTGTGGACCGTGGGGTTCTCCTCAAATGCCTGAGGTTCATCTGCGGCCTGTCTAGTACAGTCCTCGGGTGGTTTAGATCCTTCCTCACTGGCAGAACTCAGAGGGTGGTGTCAGGGATTAATTCCTCTGGCCCAGTCTCTCTGTCATGTGGGGTACCTCAGGATTCGGTGTTGTCCCTCATGTTGTTCACAGTGTACATGCTGCCCTTTGGAGACATGGTAAGAAGGTATGGGCTGAAGTATCACTGCTATGCTGATGATACCCAGCTCTACCTGTCTTGTGCGCCTGACCAGGATAAAGCTCTCTCGATATTTAACAACTGCCTCACTGAAATCCAGAACTGGATGGATTTGAGTTGGCTGAGGTTGAACTCGAGAAGACGGAGGTGTTGGTTGTGGACCCGGGTCACCGGATAGAGGGGAGGCAAGCTGGTTTGCCTTCAGGACTTTTTTTTGGTGGTTCCTAGCTCCCCACTTCTGAACAGGTGTGAAATCTGGGGGTGATTTTTGATGATGGGCTGACACTGCAATCGCAGGTGTCGGTGGTCGTCACATCTTCCTTTTACCATCTGAGGAACATCTCCAGGATTAAGCACCTTGTTCTGTCTGGTGATCTGCCTACATTGGTCCACTTCTTTGTGACCTCGTGCCTTGATTATTGCATCTCCCTTTATCTAGGGCTACCAGGGCTTGATATCCGCCGCTTGCAGCTAGTGCAGAACTCTGCGGCCCAGTTATTGACAGGTACTCCTCAAACCTGTCATATTTCTCTGGTGCTGTGTGAGCTGCACTGGCTGCCAGTACAGTGGCAGATCACCTTAAAAGTTGTACTTTTGACTTTTAAAGCCCTACATGGACTTGGCCTACCTGAGAGAGCTTCTGGTACCTTACTGCCCTAGGCGATTGCTCCACTTGGTGGAAGAGGGGTTGCTAGAGATTCCAAGGGTTGCTTTAAAATCTTAGGGGGCCCGTGCATTTATGTATGCAGTCGCAGCCCTTTGGAATTATCTACCCCGTCTGCTTCAGGAGTGTGTGCCCATGGTGGAATTTAAACAGGCCTTGAAGACCCATCTGCTGTATCAAGTATATCTGACTTGATGTTATTTTATTGGATTTTATGAATCAGTATTTATTGTACTCATGTTTTGTTATAGTGTTTTTATTTGAAATTGTTTGTTAAAGCACCTTGGTTTTAGAAAGGTGCAGTACAAATAAAGATTGTTATTATTATATTATTATTATTACTAGCACATATTGTTTCTTTATCTGGTATTAGAACATAATGTCCTTTATCTGGTACCAGCAAGTACTGTCCTTTATCTGGTTCCAGGATTCTGTCCTTTTTCTGGTACCAACACTCACTGTCCTTTATCTGATACTGTCACATACAGTCCTTTATCTGGATTCTGCATACTGTTACTTATCTGGTGTTAGAACATAAAGTCCTTTATCCGGTACCAGCAAATGCTGTCCTTTATCTGGCAACAGCACTACTGCTCATCTGGTACCAGCACAGACTGTCCTTCAGCTGGTATCAGCACATACTGTCCTTCATCTGGTACCAGCACATACTGTCCTTCATCTGGTATCAGCACATACTGTCCATCATCTGGTACCAGCACATACTGTCCTTTATCTGGTACCAACCTGTACTCTCCTTTATCAGGTACCAGCTCCTACTGTCCTTTATCAGGTACCAACACTACTGTCCTTTATCTGGTAATAGCATTACCGCTCATCTGGTACCAGCATTTGCTGTCCTTTATCTGGTACCAACCTGTACGCTCCTTTATCAGGTACCAGTAATAATTTCCTTTATCTGGTACTGGCACATACTGTCCTTTATCTGGTACCAACCTGTACTCTTCTTTATCAGGTACCAGCGCTAATGTCCTTTATCTGGTACCAGCACATACTGTCCTTTATCTGATACCAGCACTACTGTCTTTTTTATGGTAACAGCACTGCTGTTTATTTGGTACCAGCATATACTGTCCTTCATCTGGTACCATCACTCACTGTTCATTATCTGGTAACAACCTGTACTGTCCTTTATCTGGTACCAGCACTGCTGTCCTTTATCTGGTACTAGCACATACTGTTCTTTAACTGTTACCAGTATGTACTGTCCTTTATCTGGTCCTAGCACATACTGTTCTTTAACTGGTACCTGCATACACTGTCCTTTATCTGTTACTTGCACATACTGTTTTTTTAACTGTTAACAGCACGTACTGTATGATCTTTTATCTGGTACCAGCACATACTTTATGTTATCTGGTATGAGCACATACTCTCCTTTAACTGGTACCATCACATACTTTACTATAATACCAGTACATTGATCTCTATATCCGGTACTAGAACATACTTTGTCTTCTACCGCCACACAAGAGTTTTTTATGTAATCTGGAACCGACATATAGTGCTGGTTACCTGGAACCAGCACATACAGTAGATCTGTTTCTGTTACCAGTACATTTCTTTGACTGGTACTGACATATAGAGTGCTTTATATGGAACTGTCACATAGTGCTCTTTGTTGATATGGTACCAGAACATAGAGTTCTTTATCTAGTACCAGTACTTAGAGTGCATCATCTGGTAGTGGTACTTAAAGCTCTTCGGTTCTAGCACGTGCTGCTCTTTAGCTAGAAGGGGACCAGAACATGCAATAGTTTACTGTATATTAGCACATATAATTCTGCATCTGGTGCCAGAAAACAGAGGTTTGCTCTGATATGAGAATTTTGAATATGAGTAGCAGTTATAATGGAAGTGGTACAGGTTGGCTGTTTCCATTTTAGTCTTTATTTCGCAGGTCTGGATTTATTCGTCTATTAAACTCTGCAGCACAGCCCTTGTGACAGAACTCTGTGTTTTGAGTGCTTCATTATTCATTTGTTTATTCACTTTGAAACAACAGAGAGAGTCAACCTTGCCCTATTTAACAGGAAAGAGAATCAAAGACACTGAGACTCACATCGAAGCACAGAAAGAAAGAGAGCAACTACTTAATGCAAAAAATAATTTTAAAAATGTGCTGAGCATATGTAGAGCAACACACAATGTCCACATGACTCAAAGGACTCTTGTGTTTTTGTAGTGGTGCGTTTGAGAACTCAGCACTGTGTTTTTAGTATTGGCCTTGCTAAGGGTAAATTGTGGGCAGTGTGGAGTCCAGATAAAGCCACCTTATATCTAGGGAGTGTGAGCAGACCCACTGCTTTACAATTGGGGGGAGAAGCATTATAGCTCAGTGAAAGGTTTGTTCAGATCCTATATTTCTGAAGCCCAACTCCTTGAGTTAGTGGGCAAATGCAAAATGTAACGAAATCAGAGCAATGAGATTGCAGAGGTGTGGTTGCTGGGGTGGATCTAGACATGTCAGAAAAAGGGGATCTACAAAAATGCATTTTTAGTGGGGTCAAGCAAGAAGAACCTGCTGATCTGTAGACATGGGGATGAAAAGGAGGGTCTTATCCCCTGGGTCCACCACTGGGTGGGGGGAACACATATTTGTGCTGTTCCATGCTGGAACACCATTAGAATAGTCAGTTATGAGAATGGATCCCTTTCAGTAGTGGTCGAGGATTTCCAACATACACCCTGTATTAAAAGTAAAACTATTTTTGATCTTTATAGAACACCCAATAAATCACACACATTGAGTGATTGGTTCTTTCAAACATGAAATTACTTATTTAAGATTTTGTCCAAGAATAGCTTGTTGAGTGGAGTGTTCTGCAGACAGCGGTATCCTGCGAGGTTAACTAGGTGCCCAGGTGAAGCAAACTGTGTGCATGGCACCAGACAATAAATGAGAGGCACTGCGTGACACAGTCAGACCTTCCCACTGGCGGATGGGTAATCAGTGACCCAGGAATGGACTCATTGTGCTGGAGCAGTCATGCACTGACCTTTGTCTGACCTTCTCAGTCAGAAGCTGTGTCAGCATGACTTTGTTGATGGCCCCTTCACCTCCAGGCTGGAAGGGCAGGTGCTCCACATCCACACTATTAGAGTGCCTGTGATCCCACACAGTGCTGACACTGCAGTACAATATATGGGGGTAGGTAGGGGGCTGCATTACTGGAGCTGCCATCCATCAGTTGGAGCATTAAAGAGCTGCTGTAACCTCTGGAAAATGTTTGAGAAATATAATATTTAGCAGCATTTTACCCTGTATATTATGTGACTTCTTCAGAGTTCTCCTACTTTTATATTTAGTGGAAATGTGCATACAACAGAGTCTACATCCCTTAGAGTTCATTCGCTTCATATTTTTTTCCCAGACTGAAGTCATAAATCTGTGTTGTGAATAACTGTGATATCACAAGCCATGTGATTTGCATCAGGTGGATAAGCAATAGGATCTGATGAGCTCTCAAGAAACAAACATCTTGTTTTCATAAAAATCACCTCAATAATAAATAAAGACAAGAAGAACTATAGAGCTAATGTTAAATATTCTCCTAGAAGCGTCGGTCAGTCTTTAAAGCGAGAGACCTTTTGCTGGGTTCTGGTATCTCAGGTTGGTAATGTGCTTAATACTGTGGTTTTAGGGTGGAAAAGGACCAAGCAGTTCATCAGGACTGCTCCTCCTTTCTACCTCAGTGGTACTATCTGTTTACATAGTGCACCCTCATATAATTGTTAAGAATTCAATTGAGTTGTTGGAACAGTAATGATTACCCAGGATGAAGAAACCTCAGCTGTCCTGAGAGTTTGTGTAAAAATTCCTCAGTGACTCTAATGAAAGGTTTTACTCAATTAACATGCATCTTTCAACCCTAGCATCCTGTATAAACATCCAGTCCCTCAGTCAGTAAAACAGATATTAATGTAGTTGCCCTGGCTTTAGATATTTTCAGAACATAATGGTGGTTGTGTTTTCCAGCAAGCAACCCCTGCATTGCAGGCACCCTGTTTGCTGCTTTACAATCGAGGGCCAGATTTTAAACATGCTGGGTGCAGATGTAGTTTTTGGGGTGCACCTGTGTGTTCATCCTTCCAGTTGCATCTACATATTTATTTATTAATTTTATTTATATGAGATTCAGACAAGAGCATTGTCAGGTGCTGGGGGAGGACGTGCAAGATGAGGGTGTATCAGTGGCAGTTGCAGTTGGTGCTGAGTGTAAGTACTTGTTATAAGCCTCTCTTGAACTGTCCAATTTTGGGGATACTCAGTTGGGAATCCAATAGATCATTCAGGCACAGTGGCGCCTTAATGGCGAAAGAGCACGAGGCTAGGGTTGTTTTGTGGTAAGGAATGCTAAGCACATTCTTGGTCACATTCCTTGTGGAATAATGATTGGGGACTGGACAAAGGAGATTCTGGATCCCTGGTGGCGTGAGACCCAACAGTGCTCTCTTGCCAAGGAGGCATATTTGGGATTTAATTCTATCCTGCAAGAGGAGCCATTTGGTCAGGGCATAGAGGGAGCAAGTGTGGGTTAGCATATCAGCACCAAGAATTAATTGACAGGCCTTATTCAATGCTAGTTTGAACCTACTGTGGACAGTGTCAGAGGCCACCCCATATACTGAGATACTACGGTCTAGGATGAGGAGGATGGAACTGGTCACAGCTACATGTTTGGCTTCCTAGGTGAGATTGTGCCTTTGTCTATATAATATAATATAATGTTCCAAGTTTTCTATTGACTGCACTGGCTATATTTTCCACATGGGGCACAAATGAAAGGGCATCATCAATTGTGGCACCTAGGTATTTAAAGGTGCTGACCTGTTCTAGAGTGGCACCATTCTCAATGAGGATCATTGGTGGATGTGCCTTTTTTCTTATCTGTGTTCCAGCAAATAACATTGTCTTAGTCGTCTTCTAGCTCAAGACTATTTTAGTCAATTTGAGACATTCCTCAAGTGACCAGAAACTATGCTGTATATATGATATACTTGCCGTACTTAAAAAAAAAAAAAAAATCCATTTGTGAGTAAAAATGCACTTTCAATCCAAAAATGTGTAATTTTTTGGATATAAATTTGATGGATTGATGGAAATATAAGATCATCATGTAGATAGTATAACTGTTCTGACAGAAGCAGACTACAAATGTGCAGAATGCAGAATTCCATCAACGAAATTCAGGTGAAATTAAAATTCCACTTCCAAAATGCATTTGGAATTTTTTGTTCAAAAATCCCACAAAATTCTGAAAGTCATTTAATTTCAACTGCAGATTATTTTTCTGCTGATAATGTAAACCACAGATTAGTTGTCCAAGGTTTGTGGAAACTGAATCTATGGTTTATGTAAATGGTGACTTACTAATTGGCAGTTTAAATTTCACTTACAGAATTTCTGAATCCTACTTCTGATAGAGATCCACGGAATTAGTCACAATTTTCTGAAATTCTGTGAAACTCCATTATGTCACAATTTGAAAATTTGGCACAACACCAATGCAAACAAGCGTCTGCAACTGAAGAGTGGGGCAGATGGATCTGGGATGGTTCCCTTTGAAAATACTGCTCAAGTTGTATAAAGGAGTTATATCAATGCTAATTGCATTATGTCACTAATCCTGTGCAGGATCACTGTAGTATTATATCCCCCACCCCCAGGGTCTCTGGTTCCCTTGATGCTCTGAGGCTACCTCCTAGCCCTGTCACTGATTTTCAGTTCAGGACCCAGGAATACTGGGTGAGGGACGTTAGGAGTATGGCACCAGACATTCCCCAAGCCAAGTTTTCCTCCAAATTCACCCACCCCAAGTATTCAGGTACAGTGCCACTTTGCTGGCCATGCCATATCCTCTATGAATGGATAATATCAGCTTTGCTGCCCCCTGCAGGAGTCACTAGTGCTGCTGGTCATGGTGCCTAACCTCCCTGGTCAGACTCCCCTGGCCAACTCCTCAACCTAGACCATCTACATGGTAGTGCTGGGGCCAGGATCCTTGTTTTCTGTGTACAGTAGATTGGTGTGTCCAGTCCAGACTAATGCAGCTCTCCTTGGAGACCTATACCACCCAGCTTTATTCACCACTAGCCTGATGCTGCCTATCCCCCCATTGCTTTGTTTCCTGTGGTGCCCCCACCAAAGGAATCTACTTTTTTTGCTCTACTGTGTGTTAATGGGTGGTTAAATGTATTCAATGGGTGGTTTAACATTTTGGGTGTCTGCTCTGCTGTTTTGCAGACTTGCATGCACTATACACTTTTTGTCTTTAATAAATAAGCACAGTAATTGTAGTCCTGGCTTGCACACCTTTTTTTAAGTTTTAAAACGTTTCAGGGGCTCGCATCACACTAACTGGCAGCATGCTTGTGAGCTCTGTGTGTTCCAGTTTATCATTTCAGACTATGTGACATCAGGCTCCAGCATATCAAACCTCTCATTCTGACAAAGGCTGGTGTTGTACACTCTTATTTTGTGCTGCACCCACATTCCAAATGTCTTCTCAGCCCTCTTGGTGGCCTCACATAATGTACCATACTTGTGCACCGTATCACCCCTTGTGGTCGACACCCCGATGGAGAAACACAGAAAAAGACCATTACGGCGACATTCATGGTAATGGTCTTTTTTTCTGTGTTTCACCTTCCCCCAGTGTTCTTTCCCCTCCCCAGACCAACTCTGACCTGGAGTTGGAATCCTAGAGTCTGGGGGGTGTGGGGGGTGCAGCCCCCCACAGAAAACAGCAATGGAAGAGGCGGCACAATACTTGCGTCGGTATTGTGTCATCACTGTGGGGGAGGTCGGCATTCTCACCTATGAGATAGCTTGGTGTTTCCCTTGTGCGCATAGACCTCACCTCATGAGGGAGAACATTCCACCATCAGTTGTGAGGGGGTCACTGTACCAGCGGAGCCCAACTTCACCCTCCCTCCACTTGTCTCACTCTGTGCTCAGCAGAACTCCTTAGCCCAAGCTGCTTCAAGTCCAGCTCCTGAACTCAGTTCACCAGCACTGAACTACACTGTGCTTCTGGAAGGGCATCAGGCAGTCATCAGACAGGATTTATTTTTGGACACAAGTCCCAATGACATTCAGTTTTGGATGCCAGTGGATTTGCACCCCCAAAATTGGGAGGTTTCCATCCTTACATCCAAGAAGTGGTCTAGTCTGAGTCCATTTTATTTATTTATTCATTCATTCACATTTTTGCAGCTCATTTCCAGGTTCAACCTAGGGGGGAGGTGTATTAGATCCACAATATGCAAAACAAATATACAGATGCAGTCTCACAAGAATTTAAAAATTTAATTTGTAGTGCAATAATTCAAGAAAGTGAGGTTGTACAAGGTGCAACTATAATTAATTGTATTTTATAGTTTTAATATATATCATATTTTACTTACTGTACTTTTTTGTATGAATTGTTAATTTGTTGTACAGCATCCTGAGCCCTAGGGATAGGGTGCCAGAACTATACAGTTGTCTGCCTTTATATACAGTACTGTACTGTGGAGCAATAAATACAGTATCTAAATATATAATATGCAGTGTAATTATATAACAACATTAATGCCATAGGTGTTGATCAACATGGGTGGCAATGAGCAAGGTCTAGGCTACTCCGTATATTGGGTCCATATGTATGGGGAACTTATGCAGGGGCCAAGCAGCATCTTTAGCCTTGAGGCTACTAATCAGTTTGGCTGAGATGCAAGAGACACATAGGAAGTAGGAACCTTTTACCTAGACTCTCCTAAGGGGGGAGGCATGCTTCTTCATACAGCCATGAATTTGCACTGGAAGTAGACCAATGCATCATCAACATCCATGGATGCCAAAATGGGAGACCTGTCAGTGGCTTGGAGGTCAGTCATTAAGGATGGCAAATGCAGCGATTAATAGTGGTATGACTTTATGGGGTTCTGGGGGGGATCTTGGTGCAATGCATTTTACACTCACAGTAGATCATATGATGGTCACTGATTGATTCTGACAGTGTACCTGATTCTTGAATACAATGAGGTTAGAATGACAGAGCCCAGTAAATAAGGGAGTGGGTGGGGGAAGAGTGGTTGATGCTGGTCGATTCTGTGATATGCTGTGTTAAGCTTGGGGCCTGGTTATTTTGGGTCATGTTTATTGGAGGAAGGGAGAAACTAATTTGTGTTGAAGTCACTCAGAATCAGAAGCTCACCAGAAGAGTTCAGTTCAGTTCAGTTCAAAATCTTTATCAGCATATCGTTATTACAATATAATGCAAGTAACATATATAATTATTTAAATAGATACCTTAATAAAAACTTCATTAGGTCTCTATAAAGCAAACTTTAATAATGATCTTCATTTTACTGTAGCTTTGAAAAAGGCCACCATGCCGGCCCAGTGGTGCTGAGGGTTGAGGCGCTGGATGCCACACCTCGCGCTGCGCCAGCTACCCAGGTTCAGGAACAGACTCGGATTCACAGGGGTCAGTTGGGGGAGGGAGGATTGAGCATCCCAACAGATGCTCTCCTCCCTCGAGGAGGGTTACCGGGGCGCTGTATGCACCCGACATCCTGAGGGAACTGGTGGGTGCATCGGCTCTTGAGGGGTTGGCGGCTCCATTTGTTGGAGTCGGGAAGGGGGCACGCTGTTAGGAGCTTGAGAGAGATGTGCGTCAGCATGTTGCCTCACTGAACTACGTCCTTGCGCCGGCTTCTTAGGGGGTGGGGCAACAAGGGACACAGAAAAACAGAAACAAACTCTAGGCGGTCCTAGATGACGGCCACCCTGAGTCATTCAGACCACCACCAATTTCTCGGGACAGACCCTGATGTGCAAGGTAGGAAGGAGAAGGCACTCTAGTGGGACAGATCCTGAGGGAAAGATTAGGTGATCTGAAGTGGTTGGATGGCCCGAAGGAGTGGACACAGGGGGCGGATAGGAGGGATAAAAAAAAAAAGGCCACCATATTTAATAAAATTTCACAGTCATCAGAGGTCATAAGTCCACATAAGAGTTTACATTTAGAGTCATACAAATTGGTAAGAAAAGGAGCTATGAATACATTTCTTTGTTTCTTTAGTATTGTACATCTGATAATATATGTCATAATTTTCTTTAATTTCATATTTGAACAGTTGACTTTTAACCATTTCTCATATCTGTACATGAGAAAATTACTATTATAAAACACATATATAAAACAATGAATATTTTGTGTGAGTAGGGATCTTTTAGAAGTGTAAGATATGGCTCCATTTGGTTAGCTTTTTTATTGCCTGCCAACCAATGGCAGGCCCCTTGAGTTTTTATCATTTCTATCTCCCTTTGCATATTCTGATTTTTTATTCTATATTTTATTTTCTCTTTAACCCACTGATATCACTCTGTCAAGCTAAAATCATTTAGATATCCATACCCCAGGTTAGCTAGATTTTCTTTTAGGTGTTGGATGTTGCCTATCTTGACCTCTACAAGGCTTTTGATAAGGTGTCCCGTGACTCTTTGACAGAAAGTATGAAAAGGGTACAGCTTAACAGGACACTCATTACTTGGACTGAAGCATGGTTTGGAGATAGGGAAAAGATAGAATAAGAGGTCATTGTTCAGATAAGGGATATGTTACTAGTGGAGTCCTAGAGGGTTCTGTTTTGTGACCGGCCCTGTTTTCCATTTTCATTTCAGATCTTAATAAAGATTTAAATAGTTTTGCAATTAAGTTTGCTGATGACACTAAACTAGTAGCTGATATTAGTACAATGGGTTGGTCCCATAAACTAAGAGATGATCTCTTAAAATTGGAAAGATGGGCCAGGATACATGGTATGATCTTTAACTCTGAAAAATGTGTTATTATGCACCTAGGCAAAACCAACCCCTGCAATGATTATTATACGGATGGCAAATGACTAAAAAGTGTTAGCAATGAAAGAGACCTCAGGGTCCTCATTAGTAATGCTCTTAAGTTTAGTAATCATTGCACAGAAGTAGCCAAGAAAGCTACCAAGCTCATAGGTTGTATAAAAAGAACAATTTCTTCTAGAAATAGAGCTCGTATTATACCACTGTACCAAGCATACATTCGCCCAATACTTGATTACTGTTCCCCTTTATGGAGTCCTTACCTATGGAGAGACATCAATAGATTGGAAAGTGTGCAGAGGAGAGTCACCAAAATAGTGGATGACCTCCAACATATGACATACGATGAAAGAGTAAGCGAACTAAAATTATTCCCCTTAGAACTTAGAAGATTAAGCGGTGATCTGTTACTGATGTTTAAAATCATTGGGGAAGATCCCCTCTTATCGGCAGTGGGGTTTAGAATAAACTATAGAGAAACTAGTCTCAGAAGTCATAGATTTCAACTTATGCTTACAAATCCTAGAGGACTTTTAAGAAGTGGTTTCTTTACTCAAAGAATTGTCCCCATATGGAATTCTCTTCCAAGAGATATTGTTGAAGATAGTAGTTTTGATACATTTAAATTAAAATTAGATAAACACTTAACAAGAAATTTGTTATGGGATCATTAACCTGTAATATGGGAGAAGTGCACTATGGGCTATTAGCCTTTTGCATTTCTTAACCTTCCTAGTACGAATCCTAGTAGTAGTATGAATCCTAGTATGAGTCCAGATGAAGGAAAACACCATTTTCCATATAGGGATACATTTAGTTTTTAACCAGTTTGAGTAGTAAATCATCAGGCTGACATTTTGATCATTCTGGGCCAGTAGTTTATTTGCCTGGTTTGGACTATGCACTCTTACTTGGAGATTTCTGGTTCTGCTCTAATCAGGGGTTCAGGAATTGACCTTGGTAATCTCTCATTGCAAGACTCATTGAAATGTAACTCTCTAGTTGGCTGAACTATTTTTAAATCCTGTATCGCAGATCTTTGTTCTGAGGTGTGACATATGGTGAAACAATGTATCAGCATTTGCTAAAACTTCATTATCTCGTTACTATCCTCTGCAATGTTTTGTTTTTTTAATAAGTGGTGTTGCTCATATTGCGTATAATGTATAGTTATATTGTTCTCTTGTAAATTTTCTGCCTGTTTGACCAGGAAAAGGTAGACACCCTGAACAGATACTTTTGTTCAGTGTTCGTGTACTTCATGCTTATTCATTGACTGCTTAGTTAGCGGCTGGCCATGGTGGAAAGTGAAGGACTGTGCCAGTCACCCGCTTGAGTTCAGGATGGGGGTGGTGTGACACTGCCTGCAGGGGTGGGTTAAGGGTGCACTAGACCACTGGGGAATAGCTGTGAATTAACGTACTGTGGATTGAGAATAGGGAGGTGGGGTTCACTAGACCACCAGGGAAATGTTTATATACTGACTATATGAGAGATCAGGGTGGAGGGGTTAAACTGGACACCAGGTCATGTGAGGTCCACGTCAGGTGGGTGATCAGGTGGGAAGAGGGACCACTAGGCACTAGGGAAGTATTTATATATATATGGGGTGAGCAATCCTATGGGGTGAGGAACCGCTAGCCACCAGGGAATTTTATTTCTATTTTGGGCAGGGATTCGGGAGGGGGGGGCTGCTGGACACCAAGGAAATCTTATATGTTTGATATCGGCGGTGACCGCTGACCATTTGGGGGGAGTACCACTAGACACCAAGGAAATATTAATGGTAGGTTGCAAGAGACAAGTCAGAATTTCTGTGAAAGTTGCTAATTTGATTTCTGAACTTTTACGGAAGTAAAAGTCTGACTTTCATGGACATTCTGCCAATCTAAGTTTTTAATTTTTTTTGCACAGCTCTAGATGCAGGTCTGTCTCTGATCTTACAGCTCAGCAGCTATTCTAGGCATAGGTCTCTTACTTGGATTTCTCACACAACAACTTCTCAACTTTTTTCTGCCAGTTGCCCCACAGGCACAGTCTCTCAGTTGCTTCATTCAGCAGGTGCCCTTCTAGCATGGTCCCACAGCAGGTCAGATTTAGGAAGGATGAGCCCAGAGGGGTCACAGATCAGGCCTGGCTAAGCCTCCAGCTCTCACACAGCAGCAGCAGCAGCTCTCCTCTCTCTGGCATCTCTGCCAGACAGCCACAAGCTTCTTTAGAGCCCAGTAACTTCTTCCTCAAATTAAGTATCTAACTGGCTAAGTAGGGCTGTCCATTAAACTTTGGCCCCTGACCTGGCTTCTGATTGGCTCCCCTAAGTCTGCCAGAACACTGAGGAGGTGCTCAGATCTTCAGCCCTCCCACAAGCCTTTGTGTTTTGTTCTGGGCTTTGTAGCCCTCTGATTGGCTGGCTATATGTGTCAAAGGGCACAAGCATGACTATTGCCATGTTCCTGAAGGAGCTTTGGCTCCAAAGACTTTGTTTTTATTTTATTTGCTCCCCAAAATTAAGGGCTTGGCCCGAGGATGTGTTGCAGCCTTCCAGGGTGTTATCAGATTAGTTGGTGATGGACGGTGGAGTTTCAGCTCCCAACTCCCAGCTGCTGGCAGGGTTGGGCAAGTAGGGAGCACTGAGGAGGAGTTCTTCTGCAACATGTGGTCTTGCTCTTAAGAGATGGTGGCTGGAGTCCTTGTGGCACTTGAGATGCCAAAGAAAGAAGAGCTGGCATCCTTGACACTGCTTCCAGTCCCCACTGTCAGGATCAAAGGATTGGAGCAGATGAAATCAGTCCGCAGCTGCTGAATGAAAGGTGCAGGAGTTTGCAACACAGAGCTGCACTCTCACTCCACACCCCACACATGGACGAGCGAGAGAAAGAGAGAGACAGCTACTGCAGCAGGAAGAGTACAGAAGAAAAGGAGAGTGGCAGAAGCAAGCAGTCCAGATAAGCCCCCTCCTGAAGGAGGGTTACGATAATAAAACCACTGGGAGGTGGGAAATGTGGAAATGTTGTACCCCAAAACAAGTGGGTGCTGTGTATTTTCATTTGTTGTTTGTCATGCCTGTTAAGAACAGAAAGAACATTTATAGGTCATGAAAAGAAGAAGGTGGAGAAACTGTGGCAAGCCTCTCCAGAGCTAGCACAGTGCAGCATGAGCCTCATTTATAACATTCAGTTCAAGTTTCAAGCTGCAATATGCCCCCCGCACATGTTAGTGAATCATGAAGAGCAGGACCTTTCAAAGTAACTGTGATTCATTTAAGGGAAGACAAATTTGCCTTACACAGTTTGATCTATCTTAAAGGAGAACACAAGCCATCTGTTTATCCACAGGGTCAGTAAATAGCATCCATAAGTGTGTGACAGTTTTTTTCCCATCCAAAAAATATACAAACCAATACTAAAAAAATCTATTTAGTTTGCAATGACTAACAGAATTTTACTTAAACTAAGTTGTTTGCAGTCAGAAAAAACTGTTGGAAATTAATAAAGATAACCACATTCTTAAATAATTACTATGCATACTTCATAAATTGCAAAAAAAAGCTGTTTATAGCACAAGCCTGCAATTTTCTTTGTGTGTTTGCTATAATTTTTCTGAATTCAGATGGTTTAGTTTAATCAAAATTCTGTTTGCAAGAGCAAAGCAATTTAGTAAATTGGCAGCAGTTTGGATGTAATTTTGAATGGAAATCTTCAGATCCTCGTTACTGTAAACAAGCCCATTTAGCGCTGGTGAAAAGTTAGGGACTGACAGTACTGGGGACTAATGTCATCTTACAGTGCAGACGGAGTAAGCACAGTGCAGGCTTCTGCATGCTGTGATAGTGCTGGTTCTAGGCAAGGGACTCACTGCACTGGCGACTGAAGCCCTCTTTTTATCCACAGGCCAGGTACAGGGTGGCAGCTGAGGGGAACTCAGGTGGGATTGGTAGGCAGCAGTATCTTGGACATGGGGAGTTACACACATCTTGTGAGCTTTCAGGACTGTACAATGTACAACATCCTGATTATGGAGATGCACTGCTAGGCTTGAGTGGCAGATGGAGGCAACACAGGGGTACAGGGATGTGCCAGAAGATGAGGGTGGGTACACTGAAGGCTTCCCCACACTATGATGCCACTGGTGCTGGTGAAAGTTAAGGACAGACAGCACTGTGAGATTCATGGTACAGACTGGGCAGGCACACCACGGACTTTCCAACACTGACAAAATGTGGGCTGGTAGTGGGTAAGGGAGTGATAGCACTGTAATCTAAATATCTCTGTTTGTTCACAGAGCAGGTGCAGTGTGAGCAGGTGCAGTGCCGGCAGGCTTCCTTACATAGTGATGTTTTCTGTACTGTGAGGGCCTGACAGCAACAGAGACTGCAGCCATTTGGGGGTAGGAAGAAGTAGGCAGCTGGTTAACTAGGATCTGCAGCTTATCCATCAGGTAGGGAAATGGGCAGACTGGGTGGGCCAAGTGGTCCTTATCTGCCGTCAAATTCTATGTTTCTATGTTTCTATGTTTTATCAACTTTGCCAGCTACACAGTGAAAGGTAGTAAATTCAGTGTGTTTATACACACTGGCCAGCATGGACTCTTATGGGTGTGAAAAACTGCACAGTCCTGGGGCAATTTGTACTATTAACTAGACTAGTACATTTATTTATTTAGTTAGTTATTTCAGAATTTATACCAGGAAAGTCATACTAAGCTGTGAACAGCTTGTTTCCAGATACATCCAGGGGAACTGAAGTACAGTTTACTTGACAACAATGTGCAATAAATGAGATAAATATGAAAACAATATAAAAATGGTGAGATACAGTTGTTGGACAACTCAAACATAAACATAGAGGGTGGATATTCAGAAGGGTTACATAGCGCAACACAGGTCGCCTATGTGCAACCCACTGATGCGCCAGCCAATATTCAAAAGGAAAAGCTGGCACAAATCCCGGCGCACCGGGGTGCATCAGTAATGTATGTGGCGCAAGTAGGGGGGGCCTGCCCATGCATACTCTGCACATCCCGATATTCAGTCCGGGATGTGCTGAGCAGATGCAGACGCAACCCCTACCAGCGCCACTAACAGTTGATCCAAAAAAACAAGGAGCAACAGCTGGCCATCCACAGGTGATCTGCCGTATTGCAGGGTGCAGCATGGCAGCTGCCAGCTGTGGGTGGCCACCCAAGCTCATGTGGCACTGTCCATTTTAGTAGCACCCCCCCACCTGATCACGGGCATCAGTTTCAAGAAATAATATTCAAACATCCCTTGTGGTCCAGTGGACCGCTTCCAGCCCGATTGAGGGCAAAAGTATTGAAACATAAATGTCCCATATCCCTGGTGGTCCAGTGGACTACTCACAGCCCGATCGTGGGCAGAAGTATAAATAAAAGATTAAATCCCATCCCTGGTGGTCCAATGGACCGCTTGCAGCCTGATCGCGAGCAGAAGTATACAAAAAAGATTAAATTCCATCCCTGGTGGTCCAGCGGTACTCCCCTCCCCACCCTCACTGGAGCCCCACCACCCTGCTCCCCTGAGTCAGTGGCAGGTGGCAGCTCCCCCCCAAAGCCACCCAGCTGCCCGCTGACTGCGTGCAGTACAGCTGTATGCCCAGTTGGTCCACAGAATGGGTCAATGGGCGTGCAGACTATGCTATACTACAATCAGATATGTGAATGGATTTATTCACATATCTGGACTGTGTCGAATAGTATGGTCTGCGCCCATTGGCCCTATGCCAGGCCAACAGCGCTACAGCCGTACTGTACGCAGTCAGTCGGCGGGCGGCTGCGGTTGGCGGGTGGGGAGCTGCCTCGCTGCTGAATGGGGGAGGTGGTGGGCCCAGTGGAAGGTGAGGAGGAGACGCTGGACCACCAGGGATGGATTTCATCTTTTTTTTTATACTTCTGCCCACAATCGGGCTGCGAGCAGTCCACTGGGCCACCAGGGATATAGAACATTTATGTTTCAATACTTGTGCCCGCAATCGGGCTGGAAACGGTCCACTGGACCACCAGGGATATTGGAATATTATGTTTTGCAACTTATGCCCGCAATCGGGCATTGGGGCACATTGCCGCTTGTGCAGGGGGCATCGGTCCCAGGCGCAAGTCGCTGGGGATCAGCGCACCTGCATGCAAATGGGACCATAATGACATGCAAATGGCCCCATTTGCACCTTGCGTGCATTATGGCTCCATTTGCATGTCCACCACTGAATATCACTGTTGATGCACCTAGCGCAACGGCACTTGCACTAGCGCATCCCCCTACCCCTCTCTGGCCATTTGCACTGATGCAGTGCCACTGTGCCATGCGCTAGGCGGGTGGCCATGGAGGGATATTCAGTGGTGCTGAGCAATGGTGCAGCACCATTGAAAATCACCCTGTCAGTGCCCTGGCACATCCCAGTTGCGCTGCCCCCAGGCTTGCGCTACAACCTGGCGCAGTCTGAATATCCCACCCAGAATGCCTACTGTATACATTAAATATGACCAAACAGATAGGTGCATTGAATAACAGATTTGGCACAGACCATCTGCAAAAACCCAGATGAGATGGACCCTAGGAGATAGATTGTAGGGGGTTAGGATGCTAGGCCATAGTTCAGTCAATGGCAGTTATAGGAGTGAGTAGAGAAGTCACAAAGAAGGGATTTAAGGGAGAAGAGGTAGGAGGCAGAGCTGATGGAAGGAGGAAATGAAGAGCAGAGCTTAGGGAACTGGAAGGAGAAAGCAGCTGGCCTGCAGGAGATTTCATGTATGGAAGGATGAGGGATCTAGGATCAAAGCTATGAGGGGGTGTAAGTGGGGGCAGAGGGGGCATGACATAAATTATAAACAACATTACAAAAGAATGCTAAACTCAGTCCCTGTAGGAGGAGTTTTTGTCACAAGAATTCCGAGTTCAATAAAGCACAATGACAACACTCCACTACATTTCTTAATACAGTGACCTGCATAGTACATACACGGAACAATTCTTTATGAGAAGAGCCTGAAATAAATACAATGATTATTACAGTCACCTGTCCAACAGTCATCATAATGTTAAGAACATTGTCTCCTCCCCAATAAGATATATATACACATTGCCATCACAAGATCATCCTTGTTGGCACAAGTCAATTCTTGCTGTTTTATTATGACCTTTGGTACAGAGGACAGGAAACCCCCCTTTGTGGTCAGTCAAGACTTTAGATCACCATCCATCTAGGCTTAATATTTTATTTAGAAATGAAAAACTTTAAGAAAAATTCTACTAATAAATAAGTCCCTTTAGGGTGGACATTGTGAGGCATCAATGCATGCATAGGGTATGTTGTGACTTGAGGCAAGAGGGTGCCTTCAGACATCCTGGAGTGCATTGATCATCCAAATGTCCACCCTTAAGAGACTTATTGCACTTACAAAATGCAGACTTCCCTTTTAAGGAGTAACTTGCTCACATCCCCACCTCTGACTGGTCACATTATCTCTATTTCTCATATACTACTTACTACATGCAATAATATTTCCTCAGGTTATTGGGATTTCTGTTTTATCTGCTAAGTTAGTGCAGTGTCTATTCTTAAAGTATAATTTTGGTGTGCCATTTCTGATAAGTTTAATGTCTTGCATCTGTGAAACATTTGACTATATGTCTGGCTTAAACATTTTTGTAAATGCTTTATGTCAAACGAATAATGAGGATTGATTGAAATTCCCTAAGCAGCATATAATGCAGAAAAGACATTTACTGCTTATTATTGTCCAGAGGTGTTGGAGAAGAGGAGAGGGAGTAAGTAGTAAATACTTCTGTGATCCCAATGCTGTAATTTAGATAAGGAAAAAAAATATGTCAAGTGTGGGGTGTGCTAGGCCCGATGGCACTAATGGGTTGCCGCGTCTACCTTATCTCGTGCCATGCCAACAACCAGGGCTCAGGAGCAAGCTCAGGTCACTGGGGTTGGACGGGAGGAGAGGACTGGGCATCCGGGTTGATGGGCCTCTCTCCTGAGGTGAGAGGGTATTGATCCGTGGTGTTAATGACCCCTAGCGGAGAATGGATGCACAACCACCGACAGATCCCAGAGCAGTGGGGAAGGTGTTGGTGGATGGCCTGCGTGCGGGAGTGGGAGCATGCCCGCCGTGTGCTGGCCATCATTGCATGCCTGTGCCTTGGGAAGGGGATACATAAAGAGGAAACATCCCAGAACACAGGAGGACGATGGTGGACCTCATGGAACCTCATGGGACTGGCTCACATACCCAATGTCAGAGTCACCCAACCAGCTCTCCTGGACTCTCTCTCTCCACTCCCAGACCTTGGCCATCTAAATTCTAGAAAGAGCTCCAGGTTAGGTGTTGGGGGTCTTGCCTCAGGGGATGTGGATGCCAGGGGTTGGTCAAGGGTCTGGGGGGGCAGGAATAGAGTGATCCTGTCCCCAATTTCCTTGCCAGAGAGTTTCAGGTCAGGTAGTAGAGTCAGCCGAGAGGGGTCTCACCAGAGGGAGGTCCTGTGCACTGGCGAATGGAGTGAAAAAGAGTTCACAAAAAAAGTGTGGGATGTGTCTAGCACTGCAAGCAGTGAATGGAGTTGAAAAGGGAATGCCAGGTGTTTAGTTTTCAATGAAAATCAATGCATACAGTAACATACCAATCTAGCTGCTCTGTCTGTGAGATGATCAGGCAAAACATGTAACTCTAGTAGTATGGGTTTGTGAACCGACCCCAAATGGGGAACTCAGAAGTTATACTAGCTGCAACTGTTTGGCTGCCTTAAGAAATCACTCTGTCAACTAAGATAAAGGAGCATCTCATTTGCAGTTGAGCTAGTAGGTGCTTCTAAGGGAAGGTGGACTGTTCAGTTTTTGCACGGTTGTATTTGGATGTAACATATTAGTTTTAATACTGTTGCTTCTCCCTGTATTTTACTCATTTATTTTCAATTTAAGGGAATGACAGGGGAATTACTCTAGCAATACTGAGTACCATGGGTAGAAGGTGGGTAGTAAATAGAGATGCACTGAAGTTTTAATTCACCAGCAAAGTTGGTGCAAAGTCAGGAACTTTGCACTTTGGGAAGCTTCATGAACTCCCTGACAGGCCACACCAACATCATCAACCAATTTTTTTTAGCTAAAAAAATACCTCCCACAAAGCTTAATCTCCCTCTCCCATCCACTGTGGTATAAGTTACCACCCCTCCATCCTCCCAGATACTTTTTACTAATGCATCCTTCACCCATGTCCCTTAGCACCCCCCCCCCCTTTGCTCTGGCAAATTTTAAGTAAGGATTCCCTTCCTCTCACCTGCTGACAAATCACACTCTCCTGCATCCCCCAACTCAATCAGATACCAATTTTAACAACTTCTCCACCACCGTCTTCTCCCCCATCACCCCCCAAAATCTGATTTGTTGTGAACAATAAAATAAGGAAATTATCCCCAGGTGCAGAGCATTCACTCTCTTCAGTGTACTGTTGGTACTTGCATGAATGCATGGCAATGTCTTTGTTTACAGTAAAACCAGACTGGCTGAGTTTGAACAGTTTTAAAAATTATAACTGGAATGGGAGGTGGATGCATTAATAAAAATTACTTGGCAGGTGGGAGGGAATGGGAACATGTGCTACAGTGGGTGGGGGAGGGAGTTTAAGCTTTTGGGCTTTTTTTTTTGTGCAAAAGACAGCTACCAGATGACCGCAATTTGCATAATTTTCACTGGCATGGTGACTGCTTCATCCAGTGAAAACTACACAAATTGCCTAATTCACTACCAAATTGGCAATTCAGGTAGTTTCCCTGCATGAAGCTGTGCATTTTGCTGGGTGAAAACTAACCAAATTATGGGTGCCAGAGACTTGAAGTCGATGAAATTCAGGAACAGCTTCACAAAGCGAATTTCCCTAACTTATTTATTTATTTATTAGCTTTTGGTAACCGGGCAAGTGCGCTAGGCAACAGACCTGCCTATTTTCAGGCACAACCCGAAACTTTGCCCACCACTAGTGAAAAATCCCTATAACCTTATCTGTTGGTCTCTGCTAATGAAGTGAGGGGGCAGGAGTGGATTTGATGGGCTTAGAGTTACTTCTGACCTTAAATTACTGAGTTACTGAGTAAGTGTTGTATGCAGTACAGTCTAGAAACAGAAGGTTCTAAGATGTTCAAGATAGTACAAGAGAACTAGTACAAGATGCAATGTGAGCTAGTAGTTAGAACACCGGATTGGGAACCAAGACATCACAGGTGAAAACCCTGCTATAGCCAGCAACTCACTGTGTGACCTCAGGCAAGTCATTTTATCTCACAATGCCCAGCCCAGCCAGCTGCTGAAATGGGCAACAGCAGGGTTCCACTAGAAAGGAGATGTTGCATCCTAGTTGAGCTTTCCTGGGTAAATACATTGCAAAATAAAATAAATACTATGTTTAAGTTCCATCATACTGGATATAATTTTTTCTGTACAGTTTTTCAATGACATATTAATGAGCTATATTCTCCCCCTGTACCCTTTCCTCAGGACACATCTTTATACAAGCTGTTTCTCAGCTCAGCATGCCTCTTAGGGCAGAATGTTTAAAAAAAACAGATGGGCCGAACTGGCTCTCTGAAACACAAAAGAACCCTAAAACCTTGTCACTTCTAAAACTTAGAAAAGACCCTGTCTTTAAATTTGAATTGCTTGACATTGCAATTAGTAATTGGCGTATAATTAATATGCAAATCTATGAAAATTAGCAGGTTTGAAAATGAGAACTTTCAGGACCTTTTTTGCATACAAATGAGAAACCATGTTTGGAATTAGAATTAGAATCAGCCTACTGCAACAAACTGGCCCTTTTTACTAGATCATACAGAAATAGCGGTGGGGTCTTTTGAAAAACTATTTTCAAGTACATGACAAGCCGTATTTAAAACGGGTGCTCTTTAATTTTTTGGGGGGAGGATGGGTGTCTTTTCTACCTATTTGTGAAACTTAAACTGCAGACTGTAGTATTCCACTTTAATGCCCAGACATTTTACTTCCTGAGCCCACCAGGCAACTTTCATTGCAATGTTTGAGTTTTGGTTTCCTTTAATTTGTTGCAGCCTGTGCACCACTAGCCAGTGCCTTTTGTCATGGGGTCATCTTAGAATGGAACACTCTTTCAGTTATGTCAGAAATGGCCCTTCAGTGGGCCATCCCACAGACCAGCAGCAGTGTGTTGCACTGCAGTGCAGGTGACCCGAGTGCATGAGCGAGCTTGGGTCACTGAGTTGAAAGGCATGCCAAGCCTCTGCAATTGCCAATCTGCAGTTTTTTGCACTTGGGGAGGAAAGGCTTTGGGCACTGGTGCCACATCAACCCCTGTGGTATGCCAAGGGAGCTTGCTGCCTCTGCAGGATGTCCCTGCGTGCAGCCAAGGCTGACAGAGGCAACATCATTTGCTTGGGTAGAGGGAAGAGCCAGGGAGAAACCTGGGGTTAAAATCCCATGTCTGTCTGAATAACGGCCTGGGCTCTGAGGACTCATTTGGGTCCTAGTGCCAGATGTCACTGGATTCTACTTCACACAGTGGACTGCAACAGGGATGGGGGGGGTGCATGGTCCTCCCTCTGAAGTCCCTGCCACTGCGAGCAGACCCGTAAGAGATGCTGAACTGGGTCCCAAGGATGACAAGAGGCTAATAGGCCTTATCAGGGTATATTCCTCTGAACAGTTTAAATCCCTGATGATGGCCAAGGCTGGTAGAAAAAGCTCTATAAAAAAAAACCCCTCAGTATCTCTATTTAAATCTCCGCTATGGGGCATGTATGAAGGCAGGTGATCCTTGCCCCATAGTAGTCCCTCCAATGGTTACTGCTGCTCAGTTTTATGTAATAGTCTCAATCTATATGGAGGTTGTTGTTTTCTTTGTTGTTGTAATGTTGTTTATGCCTGCAGTTTTGCACTTGTCATGATCTGTGCATCTGGAAGGGTGTGTTATAAATAAATGTATTCAATAGCTAAAAGAAATCCAGGAACCTGACTGGTTGAGAGCAATGGGGTATCCCAGTACACACCCACAGAGGAAGAAAAGCCCCAGCCAATAGGATTTCACAGAGACATATTAGTCCACCCATCTGCCCATACTTTGTCCACAAATAATTTCCCTGCCATAAGCTCACTCTATTGCTGTCTGCACTTCTTAACACCTGATTTCGAACACGCATACCTCAGTTGCTGGCACTGCACTAGTTAAATGATGCTATGTAATCCACAGAGGCCATAGCACAAGTGCAACTGCATTTTGTGTCCTCCACCCTCCTGACCAGTATCTTTAGGCCTGCTTGTAGTCTGCAGGAATTTCATAGGTCCCTTGCCATTCTGCTGGGCTCTGTCATTCTAGTGGCCACCTCCCTAATCTTAGACTAAAGTCTAGCTCTAGCCTTGACTCCACATGTGTCAGTTAATGTACTTGATATCTTTCTGATCTCTGTCTCTCACTAACTGTTATGCTGTGGATGCAGTGTTCCAATAGCCCTACCATCTGCCCTGGTTAGTTCTAGGGCATGGGGTATCAGCAAAAATCCGTGCCAGAAGCAAATAGTCACTATGCTTTGAAAGTGGTCCTGTAGGCCATTTTCATGGTGACCTACTTTCCCATGCAGTTGAATTGTAGTTCATGACTGCATGGTGAAGGGCTGCGACCTCACTTTGAGGAAATCTCATGAGGCTTTGCAGACAAGATAAGTGGCAAAAAAATCATTGGTACAACAATTTTGCAGCAGTCCTTTGTAACTATACTTTGGCCTTCGAAGAAGATACTATTTAGATGAAATTCAGTCATTATTCTCGTAATTTTCTATATTTTTTCCTTCCATCTTGCTTGCTGAAGCAGCAGTATTTTTAGTAGAAAGCAAATCATTGTGCAGTTTTCAGCAATATTATATTTTTGGCAAAACATCAACCTTTCCATTTTCTTTTCATTTGTCTTCCTGTACTGAGATATGGCATCTTAAAGTTTCTAAATGTAACTGCTCTCTGCCCATGCCCACGATGAAAAATGAAACATTTTGGTGGGGCTCTGTGTTGTTTACAATCAGAAATGTGTACTAGCATATAGTTAATACATTCACAGTATTAATCTAGCATGCAAAGTCAAAAAGTAGCCTCAAGAAAAGGATTTTATTGCTACTGGCAGACACCTTTAATGTCCTGAGTCAATAATTATAAAATTAGTAATAAAGGCTATTTAAAAAAAAAAAAATCAGAGACCATTAAAAATATGCTGATGATGAATGAAACTTTGCCAGAAATACATTTTGGAAAAACAAACTACAGGATAAATGTTTATGCCGACTAACAAATATTGCTGCTTTAAGGATGTTTGTTGTCAGACAAGGAAATGATAGAAGGCATCCTTAAAATGGCAGAAAAAGGGGAGATATTGTTAATGGGGGATCTGAATATGCCAGATGTTAACTGGAGCACCTTTTTCTGCAGGCACATCCAGGAGCAGGGTCATTCTTGATGCCCTACAAGGAGCATGCCTCAGACAGCTAATGTTGGAACCCACTCGAGAGGGTGCAGTCTTAGACCTGGTACTCTCAAATGGGGATGGAGAAAGGATCTCGGATTTAGAAGTGGGTAGCCATTTGGGAACAAGTGACCACCAAACTGTGGTTCACAATAAACTCAGCCATAGAGTCAGGCCATACAGAAGCAAGAGTACTGGACCTTAGGAGGTCTGACTTTGGGAAAATGAGAGAGTGCCTCAGAAAAGCACTAGCAGACAGGCAAAAAGGAGGGGTGGAGAAACAATGGGGAATAATCAAAACAGCCATCCCAGAGACAAGAAGCCTTTATGTGAAGCAAATCAATAAAACAAAATGAAGGAAAAAACACTATGGTTCTCAAAAGAGGTGGCAGGGAAGGTTAAGGAGAAAAGGACAGCATTCATTAAATATAAGGAAACACAGAAGGAGCAGGACAGAGAACTTTATCAGTTAAAGCAGAAGGAGGCAGGGAAGGCAGTCAGAATAGCAAAAGGCTCAAACCAAGGAAAAGATAGCCAATTCTGTTACAAAGGGGGATAAAACCTTTTATAGGTACATTAGGGAGTGAAGAAAGACTAAGGGAGGGATACAGAGACTTAATAAAGGGGAGGGAATGTGGGCAGAGGGTGATAGTGAAAAAGCAGGGATACTGAATGAATATTTCTGCTCAGTACTCACAAAAGAAGAGGGGGAGGTACCTAAAACAAACAAGAGAAACACTTTGGATAGAGGGGTTGATACCAGTCCATTCAAAGAAGAAACGGTTTTGAAAGAACTCTTGAAACTGAGGGTGGACAAAAGCAATGGGGCCTGATGGGATTCACCCCAGAATTCTAAAAGAACTAAGGGTAGAACTAGTGACACCACTGACTACTCTCTTTAACAAATCGTGGGAGGATGGAGTGGTACCTGAGGACTGGAGGAGGGTGGATGTGATTCCACTTCACAAAAGTGGGAGTGGGGCAGAAGCAGAAAATTACAGACCAGTTAGTTTGACCTCAGTGGTAGGGAAAATGGTGGAATCACTTCTGAAGGAAAGAACTGCTGAGTACCTAGAGGCCAGTGGGGCACAGGTCCCAAGGCAGCATGGATTCACAGTGGGAAGGTCATGTCAGAAGAATCTAATAGATTTCTTCTCGACTGGGTGACCAAAGTAGTAGACCAGGGAGAGGCTGTGGATATGGCCTACCTAGATTTTAGCAAGGCATTTGACACAGTCCCACATTAAAGATTAATATACAAGTTAGCCAGCCTTGGAGTAGGTCCCAAGGTGGTAGCCTGGATAAAAAATTTAGCTGGACAACAGGACGTACAGGGTAATAGTAAACAGAGTCCACAGTGAAGAAAGGAGGGTAACTAGTGGGGTGCTGCAGGGTCCAGTACTGGGACCAGTCTTCTTTAATGTCTTTATCAATGATATTGGAGAGCACCTGGAAGGAAAAGTATGTCTCTTTGCAGATGACACAAAGATCTGCAACAGGGTTGATACACAAAGTGAGGTGGAAAGGATGAAAAGGGACTTGACAAGGTTGGAGGAATGCTCAAATGTGTGGCAGCTCAGATTCAATGCAAAGAAGTGCAAGGTAATGCACATGGGAAACCCAGGGGAAGAGTACACAATGGGGGTGAGATACTAACAACAACAAAAATCAAAAGGGACCTGGGAGTAATTATATCAAAGGTGGGCAGGTAATGTGAAAATGCAGTAAGGAGGGCTGGGGGGATACTGGGATACATAGGGAGAGGCATCAACAGTAGAAAACAGGAAGTTATTATCCCTCTGTACAGATGGTGAGACCCCATCTGGAGCACTGCATGTAGTTCTGGAGACCCCATCTCCCCAAAGACATAGACAGAGTGGAGGCTGTTCAGAGGAGGGCAACCAAAATGGTGCAGGGTCTGCACCAGAAGGCATATGCATAGAGACTAAAGCAGCCTAATATGTATACCCTTGAAGAAATGAAGGAGAGGGGGGACATGATAGAAACTTTCAAGTACCTCAAGGGAATTAACAAAGTCCAAGAGGGTAGTATCTTCCAAAAAAAGAGATGTGCAAGAACAAGGGGGCACAATTTGAAGATAGAGGGGGGATGGCTCAGAGGTAATGTTAGAAAGTATTTTTTCATGGAGAAGGTTGTGGACGCATGGAACAGCCTTCCTGAGGAGGTTGTGGAGTCAAGAACAGTGGGAGAATTCAAGAATGCATATGACAGACATAAGGCAATTCTGGGGGTAGGAGGAAGTAAGCTCTTGGTTAACTAGAATCTGCAGCTTATCCATTAGGTAGGGAAACAGGCAGACTAGGTGGGCCAAGCGGTCCTTATCTGCTGTCAAATTCTATGTTTCTATGTTTCTGTATGGAAACAGGAACTTTGTCCTCATTAGACTCCATCTGCCGCTAATTGGCCATATGTGAAGTCATAATCTCAGAATCAGTACTGCAGCAACAAATTGTGGTGTTATAAATGGATGACCATGCCTTTAGGTCTGGACAAATAGAAAGGACATAGATGAAGCCCAAGCAACACATTTGGGAGACAAGATGCTGGCAGAACAAGGTGCTGAATTTAAGGTACTGCTAAGTGTTTACGATTAACTGCCTTAATAGTTCTTTTCACTGTTTAAAAGTGTTCTTCTGTTGTGGAAATGTATTTATCATTATTGGGCTTTTCAATTCTGTGGAAAAAAGAAAAAAGTCTCAAGCAGGAAAGAAAAGAAAGAATGAAGAGAAAGGAGGTGAGTGTTTGCCTCTTAGAGCAAACACAGATGGAGAAGCAAGAACACACAGGTGCAGGATTTTCAAAACTGGCCATTTTTAGTGCCCATGCGGAAAAACATTGCAGGTCCACAAAGTTTTTCCACATGCAACGTGTTTTCAATTGTGGAGTCATTTGCAACCTGCTCTGTGATTTACGGCAGCTTGCAGCCATTTTTTTGGTGCATCTACCCCAAAAGGTTATGCCTGATTGGACCAGGCATAACATCCTCTGCTGCTGTGCCTGCTGCCCATGTAGCAGTTAAGACTTGGCACTGGTACAGAGATATTTTATCTGCACTGGCATCTGCAGAGTGGAACTTAGTTCAAGAACAGGCTGAATATCCGGCCCCAGGTCTTCTCAAGAAGTACCTAGGGGCTATGTACTTGGATAGCTCTGAGGGTGTGGGTCTCTCAGCTAAGGCTGAACCCACAAGCCCAGTCCTATTCAAAAAGCCATGTTGACTACAACAGCAACTGAGGTATCTGAAATGACAGAAAAGCAAGGTCTACCTCTTTCAGATTTGGCTCCCTAGATGCCATAAACAAGTCTTATAATACACTTCTAACAGCTATTTAAAAGTTGGACTCAAATTGGAGGTTATTGCTTTCAAATGAGAGGCAACAGAATGCAGGCATCCAGAAACTGACAAAACTATCTCAGACATTATTGAAAAACAACCTGCTACAAATGTTAAGGTGGAATCCAATGCTGCACTTTTATCCTCCATGCTGACAGACAACAAACAGAGCAAGCTAGAAAAACTGAAGGTCTGGATAATGCTGCTGGGAGGAACAATCTTTGAGTAGTCAGCTTGTCAAACTTAGAAACACCACCTGGGACTTGGTGAGAGACTTGTTTGTTGAGATGATGTTTCATTAAAGATAACCTGCTGCCATTAGTAAGAGTATTCGGGTTACCAATACTTTAAAAAAAATAAACAAACTTAACTTTCTGCGAATGTTTCTGACCCTAAATCTATTATTTTCTAAACACGCCACTCTGTTAATACAGTATACCTATAGAGTGCCTGGGACTATATAATTCAAAAAGCCCAGATGAAGAGGGCTTTACATCTTAATCAATGCGAGGTCAACCTTTACCCTGATGTGAACCACATACACAGGCTAGATTTAAAGAAACCCTTACTGGACCCAGAGTGTCTCACCGATAGCACAGAGACTACCCTGGTGAAGGTGCTGAACAATCTCCTAATAGTGAAAGATAAGGGAAAGTGTACCATCTTGGTTCTCCAGGACCCCTCTGCAGTGTTTGACACCGTTGATCATGAGGTGTTATCGGACAAGCTGTGGAACTGGTTGGCCTACCTCACAGGCAGACTGCAGAGGGTGATGATGGGGTTATCCTTGTCTAGCCCAATGCCTTTACACTGTGGAGTTCTGCAGGGATCGGTCCTGTTGCCTCTGTTATTCATGGTGTATATGCTGCTATTAGGAGATGTTATCAGGTGGTATGGGTTGGGTTTTCATTGCTTTGCTGATGATACCCAGCTATACTTATCCTGCTTGCCTGGAAACAAGATGGTAGCCTCAGTGTTCAACAACTGTCTGACCGAGATCCAGCACTTGATGACTCAAAACTGCCAATGACTCAATCCCAACAAGACAGAGGTATTGGTGGTGGACCTGGGTCATTGGCGGGATGAAGGAGGGTTGGTGAATGATCCTGGGCTTAGACTGGGAGATGTTCCCTTGACCCTCCTCTATTCAGGTTAGGGATCTGGGCATGGTGCTTGATCATGGTCTGACTCTCGATGCTGAGTTGCTGGCCATCATCCAAAGTGGTTTCTATCATCTTAGGAACATTGCCAGGATCTGAGCCCTGATACCAGTCAATGACCTTGCCACACTAATACATGCCTTTGTCACATCTAGGTTGGATTACTGCAATGCTTTCTACCTGGGGCTATCTGGGGCAACCTCTGCCACCTGCAGCTGCTGCAGAATGCGGTAGCCAGGCTGTTGATGGGTGCACCGAGATTCGATCATATCACACCTGTTCTCCACGGACTGCACTGGTTGGCAATGAGGTGGAGGATTGCTTTCAAGGTCAGATTATTGATGTACAAAGCCCTGCATGGTTGGGGAACAGACTAACTGCAAGATCTCCTGTTTCCTCATCCCCTGGCTCTCTCTCTCTCTCCATTCCTGTGAGGGTTGCCTCCTGGTTGTTCCCAGGGCTAGGCTGCGGCAGTCGGGAGACTGGGCTTTTTCTGTTGCCACACCAGCCCTGTGGAATTCACTGCCAGGTTATTTGAGGGAGGCACCATCATTGGAAGCCTTCAAGAGAGGACTAAAGACGTTTTTATTTTGTCAAGTGTATGATAGCATATAATTGAATACGATACATTTTGCTGACTGTCATATTTTAAGGTTGTTTTAAGCTGATACAGTTTGTGTTTTTATTTACTTTGCAATGTCAATTTGTTGATTTACGGTTGTGTTTTTAAGAATTGTACAGTGCTCCAAGCCTTTGGGATGGGGTGCTATATAAATAATCGATCTATCTATCTATCTATCTATCTAGCGACTTTTCCGACATTTTCACTCTGAAGTCTCTGACATTGGAGGGAGGTTCTCACTATTGTATCCCTCCAAAGCTAGGGTCATATTGAACACTATAAAGTATATTTTCTATGATCTGGACACATTGATTACATTTATTAAAAGTTGGCCTACCATACACAAGAACACTGACTCTGTATATTCCTCTGAAGTCTGAAGTAGAGGGAGACTCTGGCCTCAATGTTCCTGAAATTGCTCAAGATGAAACTAGCAACGTCAAGATATAATTGCAAGAACTTTCTGTGAACATGAATTTGAACTTTGTGTTGTAACAAAAACACATATTTGTTTTGTAAATATACTGTTTATTAAACTTTTCTAGGTACAGCATGGATCAACATTTGATATCATAGCATTATAAATAATTATCATCGAGGACCAGGTACAGTAGGATGTAATGATCATCATTAAACTGCACTGTTGTATATTATTCTTTGCCGCCTTTAGGTACAGATCAGGGGAGAGGATAGTGGGTAGTTCAAGCAAAAATGCATTAATTCCGCTCAAAAGACAGTAATATTTATTTCTTGGTTCATTGGTACCTTGTTGTAGGCATGGCTCAAGTCAAGGAATGGGAAGATGGCTCAGAGCAAGCGAATGAGCCCAGTCCCAAATATAAGCTCAATAAATCATAAACTATATAACTATTCTCATGAAACTAAACTTGGGTATCTGCTCATGGCATGAACCAGCCACCTTTGCCAATGATTCATTCAGATTTCAGTGCGATTCTTGAGGGAAGAAGAAAGTCTTTCTATTTGATATATTTGATAAACTAATGTTCTCCATGCTGACACATCAGGAAGGGTAGGGGGTCAGCCACAATTTAGTAATTTTTTTTTTAGCAAGTGTGATAAGAATTCCAAGGAGATTTCACAAGGAATGGTCTCTTCGGCCTTTGGGATATTATACTAGGATACACTGTTTCAGGGTAAGTTGGAGGGAAGGGTAAAATATTTCCTGTAATTCAGTTTGGATATTGTCATGATAAGGTCAAATTATTGGACAGTCCCACATGACATGATATTGTGTCGCTTGCTGCTCACCGCAGTTCCTCCAGTAGGAGGAGTTTGATGCTGGAAGGTAGTGAATGGTGATCACCGGAGTGCAAAAAAATCTGGTAGTTTTTTTCCAGCCATATTCTTTCTATTGGCATGAGCTCATTATGTTGAGAAGTACTGATACGCATGCATCCGAGTCTCCTCATTGATATGGGAGTCCATTTTGGTTTCCCATTTCCAGGCTACATCCATGGAGGAGGTTCCAAGAATAGACTGTAACACTTGATACAGCAATGAGATCATGTGGGATTGCAAGCCCGTCTGAGAGAAGGCTATGGTGTATGAGATAATATAAGGATAACTGGTTGGATTGCAGATTACTAAATCAAGGGAAGTAGTGTAGTGTCTTAATGGTATCCTGTGATATGGGTGAATTCACCTGAGCGATTCAATTTGAGCGCCTAAATGTGAGTGCCTGTGACTAGCGCGACTGTGGAAGTGTAATGATCCTGTGAAGAGTGAGGGAAGGTGACAACAATAGCGAGAGAATAGAGAAAGTGAGGGTTGGAGGGATCTACGGCACAGAAGACATAGCAAATAGTGTGGACTGGCAGTTTTGAGATGGCCATCTGGTCTGGTGGAGGCAGTGTATGCCTCTGGTGCTGCAGGATTCCAATTCAAACCAGAGCAGCAGCTCTGTATTTTTTTGTTTTGGTTGTTTGTGCACTTACTTTTTTTGTGTGTTTTCCTCCTCATGTGCACTTGCTTGTATTTGATGTTCTGCTCCCCATGCCTTCCTGGTGGGTAGCTCTCCCCCCCATGTATGGATCCCTCCAGAACATTCCCTTTACCTCAGTGTCAGCCCCCCTCCCGATTTAGATATAATTATTAGGAGGGTTGTGTGGAGGATGTGGGGGTGCAGACCCCCACATTAAAAACTGTGTTCCATTGCGTTTTGTGTGTGGTCCGGACCATCACCATTTGTGGTCCTACTATTGTGCACATCGTCGATGACGTTTCTCGGCAATGTGCCCTCGCTCGTATGGTGACCTCTATTTTGCATTCATTCTTATGACGTGGAACCTGTCTTAATTGGAGATATTGGTAGAAGTCTGTGCGCTGTAAATTATATTTTCTTTGCACTTCGACAAAACAGATTATTGTTGATCCATTGAGAAATTGATATACTTCAGTGACTGTCTCTCCCAGAGAAGGAACCTGTTGTCCTCTATAAATGGGGCAAAATGCTTTAGATATGATATAGGGCACAGGAGCTGGAGGAACGGTGTAAGGTGAAGAGCCTTTCTGACCGAATGCCACACTTTAACCTGAAATTTCAACCATGGGTTGCTGGGTAGTGTGGATTCAGCATGTGTGGTGCAATGGTATATCACATGTACAAACCATTGTAAAGGAAATAGGTCTCTCTATGTCCAGCCATGATCCCCCGTTGTCCCTCTAAATGCCTAAACAGCATTAAGTGTACATGTGCTGCCCAACAGTATAATTTAAGTGACGAGAGAGCTAAGCCCCCCCACCCTTGCCAGACTAAGTTGTTGTAATTTAATTCTGGGTCTTCGTCTGGCCCAAATATCGCAGAATATTTCTTTGTGCCACTGTTTCTAGGTGTTTGCGTGGTGTGCAGTCGGTATGTTTGGAATAGATATAGGGGTCTTGGCAAGGTTGACCATTCACACTACATCAATCCATCTGGACAGGGAGAGTGGTAATGCACCCCACCTTCTAAAATACAAAAACATATTTTTTAACGGATTCCTAGTTTAATTGTTCTGTTCTTGGTCTGATGGCTTTTTCCTAATGTGTTAAACCTTTGTTTACAGGTCTTGGTAAACGTTATATTATTTTAGTAATGGCTTGCAGAATGCAGTAGCTTGTACATGTATACTTACCGCACAAAACATTTATTAAGCTTTGCAAACTGTTTTCAGGGTATACTGCAAAACTTAATCTGATCTTTAAGCAAGTTCAATATATAATGATGTTTCTTCAGTTTTTATTTTTCTTAGTTTTTTTCCATTGGCTGTCTTTCAGATTAACACTGTTATTTAAGTGGCTTATAGGGAATTCCCTTCAAAATGATAAAATAATGCAGATTAGTTGTGTAATATATTATCTATATGTAGTACAGTATATAGCAACATAGAAACATAGAAGTTGACGGTAGATAAGGACCGCAAGGCCCATCAGGTCTGCCCATTTCTTTTTCTGCTTTATGAATGTGCCATCGGCCTTTGCTCTGTCAATGGCCTATCTAGTCATACTCATCTGTATTGCTCCCTTATGCCTATCCCATGCCTGTTTGAAGCCCTGCACTCTATTCCTATTCACCACTTCCTGAGGTAGGCCGTTCCATGCATCTACCACCCTTTCTATGAAAAATAACTTCCTCATATTACTCTTTAATTGGCCTCCCTCTAATCTCATGCTGTGTCCTCTTGTTCTGCTATTTTTCTTATATTGAAACATGTTAGACTCTTTCACCTTGTTAATGCCCTTAAGATGTTTGAATGTTTCGATCATATCACCTCTCTCCCTCCTTTGCTCTAGGGTATACATATTGAGCTTCGTTAATCTGTCCTCATATGTTTTCTGTGTGCAGTCCCTGCACCATTTTGGTTGCCCTTCTCTGGACTGCCTCAATTTGGTTAATGTCCTTGTAAAGGGGTGGCCTCCAGTACTGCACACCATACTCCAGATGGGGCCTAACCAGTGTCTTTTAAAAAGGAATTATTACCTCCCTCTTGCGACTTATGATATCCCTACTAATACACCCCAACATCCCTCTAGCATTACCTACTGCTTTAGTGGTCTGCTTGGATGATTTCAGGTCACTGATGATGATGATGACACCCAAGTCTGTTCCTTTCCTTGTGACTGCCAGCAACTCCCCTCCCAGCCTATAGGTGGCTTCTGGGTTTCTCTTCTCTATGTACATGATCTTGCACTTCTTTGCGTTAAACTCCAGTTGCCACTCTTCAGACCATTTTGCTAGTTTATCCAGATCTCTTCTCATTCTGCCCACCCCATCTGGATCATCTACTCTATTGCAGATCTTGGTGTCATCTGCAAAGAGACAAATCTTGCCCTCCAGTCCATCTGCAATGTCACTAATGAAGATACCGAAGAGGACTAGCCCCAGGACTGATCCCTGAGGTAGCCCACTTGTGACTTGCATCTCTTCTGACTATATACCGTTAACCACCACTCTCTGTTTTCTGCCTGTCAACCAGTTTTCCACCCAGTTGACCAACTTCTGCCCCACCCCGAGCCTACCCAGCTTATTAATCAATCTTCTATGTGGAACAGTATTGAAAGCTTTGCTGAAGTCAATGTAGGTGACATCAACTGCTCCCCCTTGGTCCACCACTCCAGTTACCCAGTCAAAGAACTCTATGAGATTAGTTTGACAGGACCTTCCTCTTGTAAACCCATGCTGTCTTGGAGCCTGTGCTCCTATGGATTTCAGGTGTTGCACTATCCTTTCCTTAAGGAGTGCCTCCATAATCTTGCCCACTACTGAGGTAAGACTGACTGGTCTGTAGTTCCCTGCCTTCTCCATGCCACCAGTCTTGTGGAGCAGAATCACATGAGCCCTTCTCCAGTCTTCTGGGACCTCTCCTGTGCTCAGAGACTCACTAAACAGTTCTGCTAATGGCTCTGCTAGTTCCACCCTTAGCTCCTTTAGTACCCTGGGATGTATGCCATCAGGTCCCATTGCCTTGTCCACCCTGAGCTTATCAAGCTCTTGTAGGATCCTTTCTTTTGTGAAGGGACTAGGGCACACCTCTCTCCCCCTGTGTCCATGGTGCAGAGCTGTGGGCCCTGCTCTACCTTCTCTTCAGTAAATACTGAGCAGAAGTATCTATTTAGGATAGATGCTTTACATGGTTCTCTCTCCTCTTCACATGCCCCTTATCCCTTTGATCTTAGAATACCATCTCTGGACTTTCTCCTTTCACTAATGTACCTATAGAAAGTCTTGTCACCTTCTTTTACTCTTTGTGCTAGTGTTTCCTCAGTTTGGGCATTTGCCTGCCTCACTGCCTACCCTGCTTCCCTTAGGGAAGTTTGGTATGCCTCCCTATCTTCATCCTGCTGCGTTCCCTTATATTTTCTGAAGGCCAGCCTTTTGGCTCTGACCTTTTCTGCTACTGTTTTTGAGAACCAAAGTGGTTTCTTTCTTCCTTTGCACTTCCTTTTCTCTCTAACACAATGGGATGTTGCTTCAAGTATTGCATCTTTAATGCATGCCCACTTTGACTGTACCCCCTCACCTGTATTTGTTTTTGCCAGGGCTAGCTTAACTCTGTTGGCCATCTTATCAAAGTCAGCTCCTCTGAAGTCCCATATTTTTGCCTTGGAATGGGATGATTTAGTTCTAGTGGCCAAATTGAACCATACCACGTGATGGTCACTGGCCCCCAGGTGATCTTCTACCTGAAGGTCTGTGATCCTTCCCCTGTTAGTCAATACTAGATCTAGGATAGCCCTGTCTCTTGTGGGTTGTTGTACCAGTTGTTTGAGTCCCTTCCACTTCAGGGAATCCACCATGTGCCTAGTTCTGGCAGATGCTCCTGCTGGTATTGACCAATCTGTATCTGGCATGTTGCAGTCTCCCATTAGCAGAACCTCCCCTTTAGCTGTCATGTTTTGTATATCTTCTAACAGTAATGTGTCTATATCCTTCCGCTGGTCTGGAGGCCTGTACACAACCCCAGTTCATATGGCTGTCCCATTTCCTGTTTCCAGGGTGACCCACAGTTCTTCTGGCTCCTTATGTGCATTCTGAATTTCTGTAGCTTTGATATTTTCATTGACATAAAGGACCACTCCACCCCCCCCCCAACTTTTTGCACCTCGGTCTCTTCTGAACAGTACACAGCCAGGTACTAAAGTCTCCCAAGTGTGGTTACTGGTAAACCATGTCTCGTTAATGGCTACTTTGTCTAGTTTGGCCTCTGTCATTATCGCCTGCAGGTCTGGGATCTTGTTTCCCAGACTGCGAACATTAGTGTACATGATTTTCCATTGGCCAGATTTCGGTGTGTTAGTTGTTGGGCAAGGTCTGGCATTTCCCCTGTGCATCATATAGGGAGCCAGACCTTTTTCCTTACCTGGTGATGCAAATGAACTGCAAACATGCTGAACTCCTGTTTGACCACTAGCTGAGGGGGGTGGGGTGTTCTTCCTATTCGATGTATGGGGTGCTGCACCCCTCTCCCCATTTGCTAGTTTAAATATTCATCAAAGATGTCAAACTCCTGCCCCAATGCACTGACTCCCTCCCTAGTCAGATGCAGTCCACCAAATTAAACGAACTTTCGCTCCCAAAACTGTTGCCAGTTCCCTACAAATTTGTGTCCTTTCTTCTGTCACCAGCCCTTGAGCTACATGTTTAGCTCCCTTATCTCTCCTTCTCTGACCTTCTGTCCATCTGCACCCCTCTCCCAGACTGGCAGAATCTCAAAGAAGGAGATGCCGGACGAAATGGATGATAGTTTGTCACCCAGCCTGGTCAGGTGTTCCTTAGTCTGGCGAGATCGTTAATCCCTATGTGTACCAGGACGTCAATGTTTTCTCCTACTTCCTGAATAATGTTAGCAATGCAGTCAGTTTCTCTCCATGCTGATGTACCTGGGAGACATCTGACCATTACCCCTGGCTGGAGATACATATCAACTTCTGAATCATGGAGTTTCCTATGATGAGAAGTTTTTTGAATTTCCCTTTTGTTTTTTTTGTTTTGGTTCCTGTTTTGGACTAGTTTTGTTGTGCTAGCTCCTATGCTGCAGTGTCCTGCTCTGCAGTGTCCTCTGCCCCTTTGTTTGATTTCAGAGATAGAGGCAGATACCTGTTTGTAGTTTTTATATGGTTTGTGGAGGTGATATGTTGGACAGCACTGAGTGATGGGGCACCTGATTTGCCCCTTGTAACCACCTGCCAACCTCCCAGACCAACTGCCCTCTGCGGTCGAGGGGCTTCTGTTGGATGTTGGGGAAATGGCGGGGGGTTCTTATAATATATTTCCCCTTGAATATGCAATTTGAGGTGCCCAATCTCTGCCCATGCTGCCTGGAGCTGATCCCTTAGATCTCCAATGGCCCAGCATGAAGGACAGGGTCCTAAATATCCTGTAAAACTGTCCTTCTGAAAAGTGTTCCGCAGTACCTGCAGTTAATGATATCCATTGCAGATAAGTTGCTGGGTTTATAACCTGGTCAGAGTAATTAAAAGGAAGAAAATGAAAGCAAAAGTTTGATTTTTGTTTTGTTTGTTTGTTTTTGTATAACTTGTTATAACAACTTAAATTACTAGTGCCCCTGTAAATGAGGTCACTGTGTAGATACCCCTCTGATCTGCCTCTTCCTGCTTTGCTACAGGAAATGTCATGACTGTGCTACCTTATAAAAGTAGTGTAGTGTGGGGTGGTTGGGGATGGGGGTGGGTGGCTGGCCTTTCCTCTGCCAAATAAAAAGAACCATGGATGAAACAAACAAGAAGGTAAGAGAAGAAACAATCAGCCAGCAACAAATGCAGTAGCCCTGAAAGCTTATCCTAATGATAGATAAAACTGTAAAACCTGTACAGCACCACCTGTAATAATTTCACAGAAGATATACCCTGTAAGAAACACTTTGCTACAGAGAAAAATAAAGCAGTAACAGAAGAGATACCGTGCAAAAGACAATTTGAATCAGAAGATTACAGCAGTAATCTGTAAGCACACACCCGTAGGCACACCCTGTAATAATGCAGCAGAAGGTATACCCAGCAACAACAATTTGAATCAGAGAAAAATTAAGCAATAAAATGTTAGCAACAAACAGTAACAATCCCTGTGAGTACAAAATAAAAATAACAACACACAGTAAATCTGCTTAGCCAAAAGAAGCCTTAATCCTTTTCCTTGCTCTGGTAAAATTATTTGCTCTGTTCTTTCAAGCAACCTAGAAGAAAAGAGTTCAGGTGAAGCTAGGTGCCTTGGCCAGCAAACCTAGTCTTCCACCTCTTCTGTTATTAGTATCAGTGACTCACCAGGTTGCACACTCGCCTCTGAAGCCAGAAAATTGGAAGGCTGTGGGTTCCAGCCCCACACCAGAACATTGGGCTAAATTCCAATACTGACACTGTAGTGCAGCAAAAGGGGTTCTGCCCTCCTGCAGTTCTATCTTTCAGATGAGACATTAAGCTGAGGTCCCATCTGCCTATTCTTGTGGTTGCCAAGTGGACATTAAAGATCCCATGACACGTTTCAAAAAGAGTAGGGTCATTTCCATAGTTTCCTGATCAAATTTCACCCCTATTTCACTAAAATACCACCAACAGTTTAATCTGGTTCAATTTTAGTTGCTTTCCATCTGTATCTCTCCCTCCCCGAGATGTGGTTGAAAATAAGATTGTCTATCTCTTCTTTCCTGGTCAATGAAAACAAAATAAATGAATTAATAAATAAAATATGCCATACACATTTCTTATATAGACTTGTGCAGGTTGCTGGAGGGGTAGTCTGAATAAGAGGGTTAAACCTCGTAAATTATATTTTCCCTGTAAAGGGGTATTTAAATTTCTAGTACTGAAATATAGATAATATTTCAGAAAGTATGTTGCAGGAGGTTTAATAATATTCTTTCTAGTCGAAGTAAGTAGATACTGTTAGCTTCCTGATGAATTATATTTTTATTCTCATGTTTTTTTCCTAGTTTTCTTTTGACTTGTCTCCCTCCATTCTTCCACTACCTAGCCTATATTATGCATAAGGTTATCACATTTAGTTTTCCTCTCAGGTATTGCTTTTCTATGCTATAATGTAAACAGCATGTATGTTCCCTTTTTTCAATATAAATTAATTGAAAATCTAATCAATTACAAGTTCACTGACCTATGCAGCCAGTATAGTGTTATGTTTGTGCAAGTGTGTTAGTTTGGTTTTGGCCATTCGCACACTCTATTCCAGAGGAATTACCACCCTGTAGGGTTACGAAAGGCTAGGAACCCTCAGAGAGGGTTCCACCCCTAGAGGTGTCATGGAACGATTTCTGTGACTAAAGTTACCTTAGGAATCCCTCTAAGGAGAGAGTGCTGTCACTGGAGGAGGAGGAGGGAAGGATGGTGGAGCAAAGAAAAAATGCTTCACAATGAGGCTGAGAGGAACTGCTTATATAGCTCAAAAGTGGGAGTGGCTGGCTGCTTGGCCACTGAACTCCAGGCAAAGCCTTTCCAATTCACTGACCTATGCAGCCAGTATAGTGTTATGCTTGTGTAACAGTGTTAGTTTGGTTTTGGCCATTCACTCTCTGTTCCAGAGGAATTACCACCCTGTAGGGTTACGAAAGGCAAGGAACCCTCAGAGAGGGATCCACCCCTAGAGGTGCCACTGGATTATTCCTGTGACTAACTGTACCTTAAGAATCACCAAAAGAAATGTATAATCATCCACAAAGAAGGAGATTAGGGGATCCCCTAAGGAGAGAGGGAATGGCAGGACATTCTCCACCTCCATCCAACAGCAGAAACTACCTAAAGAAACTAGGGGAAACAACTATGCTAACTAAGTGTTATGACCAGAAGCAACGGGGGAGAGAAAAAAAACCCTATGAAGAGGAAATCTCTGGTGATCCAATGCCTAGGTCACCTTCCCTCCAGGCTTGGAATAGTATATTTAGTGACGGCTCTGCAGCTGCAATTTGGAAAACACAGTTGAAGGGAGGTGGAAAATATTCCAATTTGGAGCAAGGCTGTCACTCAAACCTTCAAGCAGGAATGCCATGGAAGATTGTGAGAAAACTCTGCAACAATACATGCAACCAAAGCACAGGAGGAGAGCAATGACTGCTGAGGCACTTACCTGGCCTACCCACCCTAAACTCAAACCAGGTGGACCAGAGGTAGTCTTAGGGAGAATGTGGTGAAGGTGCCTTGCTAGGGAAACCACTAAAGTCAATGGTCAACCATTATAGTGGAACATTAGAGCCAAAGGAGATCGTCATACCCATCCTTCACCGCTAGTCTTAAATGTTACACCAGGAGCTGCTGTCACGTAGCAGGCAGCTAAAGCCAAGCCAGGAGTGAGGACATTCCCAGCTATGGACCAGGTGAGAAGGATCCCACCCCAAGTTGGACACGCACGAGATGTGGATTAAATGCAGAGCAAGAACATCGGCTGCAGGAACCCTGTGCCAGACAGAATGGCTGGCATGCCCCAGAAATTGATTGAGAGCTGAAAAGCTGGTGATCTGAATGAGCACGGTGTGCTAAGATCATAATGAGCATTGAGTGCTGAGACCTTGCAAGGTTGAATGCAGATTGAGTGCAGCAGAATCCCAGAGGTTGAAGCCAAGGGGATGGCAGTAGGCATGAAGCAGTGGTTTGCGTAAGCAAGGAGCAATGGTTGCATAAGCAAGTGTGGACCTGCACATAGGTCAGTAAACAGAGTAGTAATAAGTGGACCCGCACGTAGGTCTGCATAACGTTGGGCAAACAGCACTGAATAGTGGGGCAAGCCAGCCAGGTATTTCAAAGCCAAATCAAGGTGACAAACTGAGGATTTTGGTGGTGAAGACAGGATTTAGAACAGAATTAATTAGCCACATTGGCCACAACCCCCCAAACGCCTCCCAGTCCCCACTGTAGGACAAACAAGGAAGCAATGGAAGGGCCGAGAAGCACAAGCAGATATAAAAGCTAATTTAATAGCCTCAGCAGGAGTGTTAGTTAACCTCAGAGTAGAACAAGGCACAATAGCAATGGGGGTAAACAAAGCAGTAGCAGGAAGCAATTAGGCCTGTGCAGCGGGTCTAGTACGATCTCCCAACATCAATCTTCCTGGCTAAAAAGAGCCCGTTTTTTACTTCCTGTTAGTAACCTTCCCGCTGTTGAATTGATACCGACGCTGATTCTCCTGACACATATATGCCCTGAGTAGCTTATGTACGAGTGTCTGGATGGCAACATGGGAGAGTCCCGTTCATTAGATAGGGAGTTCCAGATTATCAGGTTTAGTAGATTGGGACTGCACTGTATTTAACAAAAAAAGTTCTTGGGAAATGCAGACTTTATGGGTGTTGGTGTGGGCTGCCTGTGCATAATGTGTAGCGTCAACTCCACGCACTTTAATTGACAGGCAAGTGTTAAACAGGATAAGTGTGCCTTGAGCAAATACCAGTGTGATGACTGCCAGGTGGAAGACTGGGCAGTAAGTAAGATAGAACTACTACTGTATACTTGACAGTTGCAAAAAGTCTAATTGTAAACGATTTCATTTCTTGCAGCATTAGTGGTGTGAGCGCATGAACGCAGTGCAATTAGATGTGGCTGACGGGACCTGTCAGCTACACTCTCACTCTAATAAAAAAGTCAGCAGTTGCAAGTGTTAAAGTAAAGCTGCACAAATTAATGAATCTGCCACTATGAAATATCCAGTAACTGTCAGGTAGCAGGGCAGTCGGCAAGCAAGCCAGGACAGACTTTCAATGCTGCTCCACCTCCTCTTACTATAAACTGTGCCCCAAGAAAATAGTGGGTGTGGAGCAATTCTGTGGCTTGTATGACAGACTGTGCACATACTTCTTAGGTCGGGCAAAGGCAAAGCAGAATAAAAACTTTCCAGCAATACTTTTCATTCTTTCAGCAGAGTGAGGGAGCGGGAGGTGCTTTATTATACTTTGCATGGAACATGATGTCCCACAGCACTGCACCGCACAGCAAAAGCATTTCTAGCTTTTGTTATGCAATAGCGTTTTGAGCATTTTTTGAGTCATTTCCTATTCATGCCGATATTAAAGCATGTCAGGATAGTTTCTGTCAGTTTGTTTTTCGTCGGGATCTTAATAATGTTGGCAAGTTAGTGTCAGGGAAATAGATGTTGGGAAGTTGAATCTCGGGAAATGGTACTGATCCCTGAGCAGCAGTAGTGAAAACAATTGAGTACACTGAGTTGTAACTGCAATAAACAAAATAAAAGGAGGCACAATACTCTGAAAGCACTGTCACCAGGCAGTGCAATGAGACTGCTGCAATGAGGTAATTAGAACAAGCATCAGTGAGCTGTTCAGCTAGGTTCAAGTAAATCTGAGTCAGGTGAAAGTAATCGAGTATACTGCATGGAGCAGCTATAGTTGAGCTGAAACACACAGATCAGGTTTGCAGGAGCAGTGCAAGTAATTTGAGAGTTGTGAGTAACTGAAAGCAAGCAGTATGAGCTCTGGAGTAGCAGTATGCTAGGAGCTTAGAAACAAAGCCCCTCCCCCCAAAGGAAGACAGCACATGCAGCTGAAGGCAAAATTCAAACCAGAAGCAGGAAAATAAACACAGAAGTCCAGAAGAGACAAGCAGAAGCAGCACGGTGGGGGGGGGCATAGGCCCCAGCCAGCTAGGGAGGCCCAACCAGCTCAGAGGATAAACCGACAGAGCCTTCAGCTGCAAAGAAAAAATGCTTCACAATGAGGCTGAGAGGAACTGCTTATATAGCTCAGGAAGTGGGAGTGGCTGGCTGCTTGGCCACTGAACTCCAGGCAAAGCCTTTCCAATTAAAAAAACATGAAGCCCAAGCAGCCCAGGTCTTGTATTCTTGTAAATGTCCATCACAATAAAGAAAGGGATGCCAGTGAACCAGGTTTGGGAGTGAGCCTAGGTCATTTGAAGCCAGCCAAGAGTTGGAGGACTGAACTGTCCAGAGGGCTCTTTCCTTCCCCAAGGAGGGTAGTCAACTCCAGTGTGTATTACTGCCTCCTGGGTAGAGATGCAGCAAAATTTAATTTCACCAGTGAAATCAGGAATTTAACCCTGCAAAATATTTCGCAAAATTGTCACATTTTGCCAGAATTTTGCTGGTGTGAAATATGGAATTTCATGCATAATTTTTTTTTTAAAGTGCCCCCCCCAAAGACCCCACATCCCTGGTGTCTAGTTGTCCCACTCCCCGGCCCACACTAGGAAGAATTACCTCCTCCCCGACCCACTGAGATTCAGCCCCACCCCCATCCACAAAATCAATCAATCAATCATCATTTATTTGTAAAATAAAGCTATTCCAAAACTATAGCGCTAGTATATAGCCATAGAAACTCAAACAACTATGCATATAAAAACAACTGCAGCATGTCAATAAAATGAGAGAATGCCAAAGTAAATAAATGAGTTTTTAACACAGATTTAAAACTCTCCACTGTCAGGCACTGTTGAATCCAACAAGGTAGAGAATTCCACAGGGATGGGGCCACAAATTTAAATGCACGGGCCCCAGATGACTTTAAACAAACCCTGGGAATCTCATCGGTGGAACAAAGTGGCTGGAAGGGGCAATAGGAATGAAGAAGATCTTGCCGATAACTCAGTCTCTGTCCATGTAGGGCCTTGTAGGTCAGTAAACTGACCTTAAAGGTGATCCATCACTGAATAGGCAGCCAGTGTAGATCGCACAGCACTGGTGTGACATGACAGCTACAATAATTTAAAATAAAACTACATTTCCCTGGTGTCTAGTGGTGCAACCCCCCCCAAGCCGATCATTGGCCAGATGAAGAATGAACCCCCAACCCCGAAATTTACACCCGTCCCCCCTCTCCTTTCCTTGTCTGTAAGTGCTGCTGACATCAGTAATGATAATGACTTCATCAAATGAAAAATAAAAACTTTCCCTGGTGTCTAGTGGACCCCCACCCTGTCCAGTAGTAGGCAGTAGTACAGTAACCCCACCCCACCCAGCACCCTCCCAGTCTAGTACCCCCAAAGGCCACCTGCACAACCCTCCACTCACCTCCATGGCCAGATGCCCAACTGAGCTCGTTTACAAATGAGCCAGGTGAGTGAGTGAGCCCTTTTCAATGAATGAGCATGTATGGGCTCATTCATTGAAAAGGGCTCACTCACTCAGGCTCATTTGTAAAAGAGCATAGTCGGGCTGCCAGCCATCGAGGTAAATGGAGGGCTGTGCCGGTGGCTCATGCGGTAGTAGTGGGGGTGGGGGTTCTGTACTACTACCTACTACTGGACAGGGTGGGGTCCACTAGACACCAGGGAAAGTTTTTTGTATTTTTTATTTAATGAAGTCATTATCATTACTGATGTTGGCAGCACATATGAAATGGAGGGGAGAGGAGGGACAGGTGTGAATCCGGAGTGGGGTTCATTCTTCATCTGGCCAATGATCAGCTGGGGGGCGTGGGCCACTAGACACCAGGGAAATGTATTTTTATTTTAAATTATGTGGATGGGGGATAGGGCTGAATCTCGTCGGGGGGGATTCTTCCTATTGTGGGCCAGAGGGTGGAACCACTAAACACCAGAGATGTGGGGTCTTTGTGAGGGGAGGACACTTTAAAAAAAAAATTATCAAGCTGTTTCCCACCCGGCTCTCAAATATGAAATTTTACCTGCAGGTGGCAAAATTTGCATTTTGTGGGTGAAATTCTGCATTTCAAGGGGAGGATTTGGCATTTTGCACCTGTAAAATATTTTGCGTAATGAAGGGATTACGTGAAATATTTCACTGGGCAAAATTTTTAAATTGCACACAACACTACTCCAGGGTATCCAGAGGTGGCAGTGCACTCAGAGCAACTTTCTGGCTAGGTGGATGGTGATAGTGATCCACACTGTATGCTGACCATGTCAGGATCCCACAGGGAATCAGTAAAAATCTATGGAAAAACACCAACCAGGGGCACAATGAAGGTTGGGTCACTTGCAAGCAATGCGCCGGCTATGTGTCTAGCTCCAGAGAATTAAATCTGAGTGAAGCAGTAGGGGTCATGCTGCTCGTGCCATGGGTAAGATGTAGGAATTATCAGGATCGGCCAGTGAATCCATGACAAGCTGGGTGATAGGGCAGAAAGACGTCAGACTGAAAGGGGTCATGGTTGGGGAGCAGGAAAAATAAATAGATTTGACAAATAAAAAGAAATTGGTGGGAGAGAAATAATAGTGCATAGATGTCAAGTACCAGCAGAGCTGTGTGTCTAATATGATAATGCCCATGTGTTCTCAATGGTTTTAGTAGCTGTTTAACCAGAAGAATACTAGCTGAGATATTACATCTCATTTATTACAACAGAGCATCAGAAATAGGACAAGACAGCAGCAAGTTGCCTTCACACATGCCACTTATTTTATAAAATAAAAGTAAAAAAGATATTGAAAAAAGTCATCTCATCACTGCTTGCATGTTCCTATGTTGCGCCAGTAAAGGGGTCTCTCCCATCCTGAGCTGGAAATGGTGGTGAGACTATCATCAAACTGGAAACCTAGGGGTGGTCTGTATCAAGCTGTTCTGCCAGCCTTGGTGTCTGAAATGGCAACCTTGCTTACACCTCCGCAGTCTCCGGGGAAATCCCTGGTGGTTCTGCTGAGTTTCTGAAGTGCATTAGCTCTCCTCTCATTAAAAACATATGAAATTGCTTCCCAGATAATTGGCTAAGGGAGGCAATTGATTTCTTATTCAGGACACCGAGACTGACTTTAATAGGATCACGGCTGCACAAGACTGTGGTCTGCAGATATATGAAATTTAAAATACAGCTAATTACAGAATGCTTGGAAAAGCAGAAGTTTGGAGGAAAGACAGACATGAGCACATAGGCTTTAGAGTCAGAGGAGCCCCCGTATCATTCAGTTGAGAGGCATGGTGCTAAGCATTTTGGTGTCCCCAAAACCTATAATTTACAGTAAGCTTACTAAATGTACAAATCTGTTTACAAAATGAGAAACACTGCTGCATTTTTTTCATATCTGAATTCTCAAGCTCATTAAAAAGCCTTTGAACGTTTATCCGAATCAAAAGTGCATAATTTTAATGTTCTATGCTTTGAAGACCAAAAAATTTAGAATGCATTTCAGAATATGTAGGATGCTGCTAGTGCATGAGGGGCCAGGAGCAGTTTTGTTCTGGAAACCCTTTAACCAAGGATCTCCAAGTTAATGGCCACTGCCCAAGTCATGGTGAACAAGAACATAAAATATACAGAAAAATACGTCTAACAGATTAGTAAACACAAACCTCCATGCCAAGTTGGTGCTCTGAACGTACAGTATGATGTTCTGCTGTAATAACAGTATATGTAATCTGTGCCATGGGGGGGGCGGTGCATCTTCCTCTTTTCACATACAGTGGCACCATCAAGTGTCAGTCTCACCATACTGATGTCACTCCACTGCAACCAACCAAGATTCACATAATATGACATTATCATGATGAGACATGTGACAGAATTTTCCAGTATGGGTGCAATACCCACTAACACATATGTGACCATGAACGTACTTTTTTGTTTGTTTGTTTGTTTTTTAACCAAGAGAGACACACTAAGCTGAAAGCTTGTTTACAGGTGTGACCTGGGAGCACAAGGAAGTTAAGTGACTTGCTCAGGGTCACACAGTATGTAAGTGAGCACTGTAGGATTCAAATCCAGGTCTCCAGGTTTGTAGTTCAAAGCCTTAAACAACTGCATTACACTGCAACCTACACTGTAGGTGCTTGCAGGTTGCCTAGTCCATATGACACATATGTGTCTGATTTTTAAACAGCTGGTGCATTGGCAGCACTAGAATGTGCTTTGCAGCAGCTTGCTTCTGTATTTAGATGTAAGGAGCCCAGAAAATACAGGCAATTAGGGCCACAACAAGGACGCTTGATGGACCACAGAGATATGGTCTAATGGGTTTTTCTTTGTGGTAATGACGGAAAACATTTTTTAAAACATGTGCATTGCATCAAATATCTGACACTATGGAGAATTAAGTAAAAAATAGGATTTTGAAAATCTTTCCCACAGTCATGTCATGATGATGTCTTGCCTTGTAACAACAAACTGGCATCCTCTGGGAGGATACCAAACCAATAGATAATATTTGCAACAGAGCAGTGTACAGTATTTTAGAAAACCTGATGCAGTAGTTTATCTTTGGTAAGTCTTTATAAATGCCCTTTTTTCTGTAGAACTTCATGTTTCCTTTCAATTACGGAAACACAGAAACATAAATGTTGGTGGTAGAAAAAGACCAAGGGCCATCCAGTTTGCTCCAGAAATGTCCTACTTAACCCCTTGACTTCCTGTCATGGAGGGAGTGTTTTACTCTAATGCCCCTCCCGAGTCACCCCCTCCAACACCACCACCACCACCACCAGTCTCCCCACCTCCATAATTCCTCATTTTGGTATTACCAGCCCCCTGAACGTGTCCTACTTACCTTTGAACCTGTTTATTGACTCTTTTCCCATCACCTGCATGGGTAATCTGTTCCATTGTTCCACCACTTTTTGGGTGAAGTAGAATTTCCTTATGTCTCTCTCATAACTCCCATAATGAGCCTGCATTCATGCCTCTCATTACTGCACTTCTGTCACTAGTGAACAGGTCCTTACTGCTCATTGTTTTTCTTCCCCTCAAGAACTTGAGCATCTCTGTCATGTTGTCAGTCTCCTCCTGGCCTTCAGCATGTACATGTTAAGGGCCTTCAGCCATTCCTCATATGATCAGCCCTGTTGAGCCTGAATCATTTTAGCGACCCTGCACTGCACTGTCTCCAGCTTATCCTTGTCCTTTCTCAGATGTGGGCAACCGAACAGGGCACACTACTCCAGGTGGGGCCTCACTAGGGACCAGTACTGGGGCAACATTACTTCATCCCTCTTACTATCAAATCCTCCCCCAGTGCACCCCATCATCCTTGTTGCTTAGAAGTATACTTCGTTTCACACCGACTACATTGTTTGAGGGTGTCTAATGACAGCCCCCAGGTCTCTTTCCTCAATCATTGTGGCTAGCCAACCCCCACCCATCCATTACTCTGTTCATGGGTTTTTCTTCCCAGTGTGCATCACTTCTAAATGTAATACTTTGGATGATCTCTCCAGGTTTTCCAAGTCTGTCTTTAAATATCAGTCAATCAAAGTGTATTATGCTTTTGCACATAAAAGACGATACAAAAATGCAACTTGTTCCCTTTCTGTGTATCTTTTGTTGCGGAGTGACATCATCATGATAGGACACATCATTCTGATGATATGGTATGAGAAAAAAGGAAGACTGCGCTCCTCTCATTGATCAGTTTTAAGTAACCGATCTTTGCAACAGAACCGTATATTCTATGATTTTATACTGGATGTGCAATGGGGGTGTCCCTTAGGGAAGCAAGGTGAAGATGAGCAGTTCTGTCAGCCCATAAAGCACGACAGGTCATAATGTTTTCATAAGAGGCATCCCCACACTACACACATAAACATTTATACTGTACATCACTTGTTTCCTAGTGTGATTTGTAAATGTTTTAAGTGTTTATTCACTAATCTCATCAAACAAAACCTGCATGTAACACTTGTCCTTTGCTCAGATCAAGTGAAATTTTCTACTTGAAGCTCCTGCATCAGATACCAACTGCATGTAGTGTAAGTGTCCCTTGTTTCTCGATGCTGATTGGCCAAGATCACATAAGTGATTGATAGTCATAAAACATTGCCCAGAGAGTTATAGAAAGGCAAACATATAGTAGCTCTGCAGACCATCTAGTTTTCCCTGCCCCATATAGGATTGGATGTGATAGCCTAAGTGTCCATTCACTTCTCCCCCTCTGCCTCCACCACCACTCCTCCTACTGCCTTTTACCAGTCCCACATGTCTGCCCTATCAGTTTTTGAATTGCTCCACTGATTTAGTACAGACAACTTCCCTTGGCAGTTTATTCCTCCTATCAGCCTTTCTGTGAAAAATAATTTCTTAATATCCTTCCTGTGTCTCCACCTGCCAATTGAATTGAAATGCCTTGGTGCCTTAGTTTGCTCTTAGTGTGAACAGCTCTCTTCTGTCCAAAGTGTTAATACCATAAATGTGCTTCTTTGTCTCCACCATATCCTCCCTCCACTCTCTCCTCACTTTCAGGATGTACATGTTAAGGTATTTTAGCCTTTCCAAGAAGGACTGCCCCTGTTTTCCCTGGATCATTTTTGTTACTATTCTCCACACTGTTCCACCCTGTTCTTGTTTATGCTAACAAATCCTTAGGAAAGGTAGTTTTGTGGTACATTTATCTTTCGTAAGTGTTATGAAGTGTCTCTTCATGTAGAACTCACTGAAATTCTTTGCATATAGTGCCTGGTGTCTCTGCAGGCTATTTCTGTGTTTTCTAACAGTGTACTGAATTGTGGTCCAAGGCATTTTGGAGACCCTGATGTATCCAAGTATTAGTTGAGGGAAAAATCCCCGTTCTTAAGTAGATAAATTGTAAGCACCTTGAGTCTTGAGATGAGTCATGGTTGTGATGAATGAAACAGCTAGGAAATGGCATTCTTTTTTGTTGTTGTTTGTTTTCTATTTTTATATACCTGGGAGAACCAAGCTCAGATGCAACATCTCTGTTTCAGTAGGGGCTTGCTACTGCATGACTACCTTGTGAATATGCTGTTGTAAAGCTAGAAGAAACACACAAATGTCTATAGACTTGCTATAGGTAAAGAAGTAAATGTGTATGTAGGCAGAAGATCATGGGTTCCTGTGACAAGAACCTGAGACAATGTCCAAAGCTGTTGGAGTGCCTTTACCTGATGTAACTCCTCCAAGCACACATAAGTACAAGAGGGCTGTCCACCAAGAATTAAAATACAGCACACACTGTACAGTACACAGTAACCAACAACTCTGAGGAACAAAGACAGTACCCTTGAACTTCTAAAAGCAATCCCACTATGGGAAGCCCCAGTGGGAACAAGTTTATTGCAGAAGGGGGGACAAGAGGATTAGTGCAGTGGTGAAACAAGACAAGTGGTAACAGACATGCACAAACACTATTGACTCCCTATCTGGTGCACCAGATTTACCCCCACTCCCACCCCTCAGTCTTTAAAAACACTACATAGAAACATAGACACATCAAATGTGCCAGCAGAAAAGGACAGGAAGACCCATCTGTTCTGCCTGTTTTCCTTGCCTGTTACTACATCTTAGACCCTATTTGGTAACCAATGTCCCTCCCTCCTCCCTTAGCTTTGCTTTTCATACACTTTGACTCTCCCATGCATGTTTGAGGCTCCTAACTGTCTTTACCCCTAGCACCTCTTCTGGCAGGTTGTTACACTTTTACTGTGGTGGCCTTTGTGGACCTGACCATGGTTTTTGACTTGGAGAATCATAATTTGCTTTTGTCTGCCCTTCTTTAACTGGGTTTGTCCTCTGAGGCAGTTGGTTGGTCTGAGAGCTACCTATCTGGTCACTTCCAATTGGAAAAATTTAAAGAAGCATTGCACCCCCATCTGTAGTTCCACTGGGTGTTCCTCAGGGTTCTATTATGGGTCCCCTTTTTATTTAATTAATTTTTGAATACATTACCCTCAGATTGTTGCAATACTAAAATTTATCTTTATGCTGATGACATAGATACATAGACACTGTCGGCAGATAAGGGCATATGGCCCACCCAGTCTGCCCATTTGAGCTTGTAAGTTCCCTTTACATTTTTCTAGAAGTCTGTTGCCCCTTACCCCTGACCTCCTGAATTCCCTTATGTCTATCCCATGCATTCTTAAATCCAGTGATTGTTTTAGCCCCCACCACTTCTTTTGGCAGGGTGTTCCACTTGTCAACCACCTTTTCTGTGAAGAAATTCTTCCTCGTGTTTCCTCCAACTTCTTCCCATGCCCTCTAGTCCTGGAAGATCTTTGCCACTGGAAAATAGTGTATTCCTGCACCCTATTCCCCGCGTAAGGTACTTGTATGTGTCTATCATATCCCCTCTCTCCCTCCTCTCCTCCAGGGAGTGCATATTTAAGTCCTTCAGCCTGTCCTCATAGGACTTGTGATGCAATCCCTGTACCATCTTTGTTGCCCTCCTCTGAACCTTCTCTACCCTGTTTATGTCTTTACATAGATAAGGTCTCCAGAACTGTACACTGTACTCCAGGTGGGGCCTCACTAGTGTCTTGTATAATGGAATTATGACCTCCCTTTTCCTGATGGTGATGCCCCTGCCTATGCATCCCAGCATCCTATTTGCTTTACCTGCTGCCTTGTCATACTGTTTCCCTACCTTGAGGTCATCAGAGATGATAACCCCAAGGTCCTGTTCCTGCTTGGCACATGCTAAATCCTCACCCCCCCAGCTGATATGTTGTTGCAGGGTTTTTGAGCCCCATATACATTATCTTGCACTTCATGTTGAATTTCAGCTGCCAAACCTTTGACCATTCTTCAAGATTCTGCAGGTCCCTCCTCATTTTGTCTACACCCTCTGGCATGTCCAGTGACATGGTGATCCTCATGAGTGGACCCAATTTTTGGGAAGTATGAAATGATTTGGTTTGTGATTTTGTTGCTATTCAAAAATGGTGCTGTTTTAATAAATTGGTATTAAATTAAAAAAAGAATCCATGGGTTTTTATAGCCAAAGAAAAAAGTTGCCTGTTGGTCCTATTCTCTCATTGTGCACTTTAAGGGGTGACGACATTGAACAAGTCAGAACCTTCAAATATTTAGGACTTCTATTGGATGAATCCTCAACTTATAACCAGCACATTAATTCCATGATTAAACTAACACATCAAAGACTGGGTTCTCTTTATAGACTTAATTCAGTACTTATTCCTTCCACTAGGTTGTTGCTGTCTCAGAGCTTCCTTTTGCCTCTGATAGATTATGGATTGTTGTTCTATCATTCAGCTTGGGGTTACTGAATAAGGTTAAGACTTAGTAAATCAGATTGCTAGATTTGTTTCTCAATTACCATAAACTACTCACCATTGTGGCCTGTATGAGCATCTGGGTTTGCTGCAGCTTGATCAGAGGCATCAGTTTCAACTCTGTACCTTGGCCAGAAAAGTATCCCTGGACATGGTACCTAGTTCTTTTCATGTAATCTTTAAAAAAACATGTTACCACGGCTCAAACTGAATCATCCCAATGTACTTGGTTTTCAGTTCCTATGATGAAAACTTCTATCGTTCAGAGATCATTGTTATATTGCCAGTGGCTTTCAATGTGTTACCATCATGTATAACCAGTGTTTGTAATTCAATATATACCTTCAGAACGGTCTTAAAAAAGCATCTTTTCTCCAGTAATAGATGTGAACGTCTTACTGTTTCGTTAATTGATTTTGGTTTTGTATATTTTCTTTGTCAACTGTTATTATGTTTTGTGTATTTTGTTAATGTATACTTCTGTTATTTGCTCTGGTCGCCCATGTAAATGGGTCTTTGGCCCATGGACTTTTCCAGATTTTAGATAAACAAAATAAACAATACGTGTCCACAACCCTTTTTGTGAAATATTTCCTTCAACGCCTCTTAACCCCCCCCAAGCTTCACAGCATGTCCCTGTGTTCTGTGCTCCTTCTCCTGTGAAAAAAGACTCCTATCCCACACCTTGTTCACCCCCATGAGGTATTTATAGGTCTCAATCATACCCCATCTCACTCTTCTCTGCTCCAGGGAGTAAATATTGAGCTTCCACAGTCTCTCCTCATATGGTTTCTTATGAAATCCCTAAATTATTTTGGTAGCCTTTCCCTGGACCTCTTCCACACTGTTGATGTCCTTACAGAGGTGCTACCTCCAGAACTGGACACAGTACTCCAGGTAGGGTCTCACAAGAGAGTGATACAGAGGCAACACCACCTCCCTTCTCCTGCAAAAATCACCCTGCCTATGCACCCCAGTATCTGGCTCACCTTGCCCATTGCCTTATCAGCAGTGTAGAATCTCTGCCAGCGCAATGCCATAAGGCAGCAATGAAAGCTAATAAAATGCTGGACTGCATTACCAGAGGAATCATCTCTAGGAGAAAATAAGTTATTCTGTCAATGTAAAGGTCTCTGGTGAGACCACAACAGGAGTACTGTGTACAATTCAGGTGCACTTATCTAAATAAGGATGTCTTCCTACTGAAGGGGTCTAACAGAGGGCAACCAAGATGATCCAAGGCATGGGGAAGAACACATATGAATAGAGGCTGAGGGAGCTCAACATGTAGTCCCTGGAGGACAGACGAGAGAGCGAGAGAGAGAGAGAGGGAGGGGGGACACGATAGAAACCTTCAAGTACCTCAAAGGCATAAACAGGGTTCATTCTGAGGGATGGTTCTACAAGGTGGCATATCATGAAGCTGGTGGGGGTAGATTTAGGAAGGAAATGAGGAGACACTTTTTCATGGAAAGGGTGGTAAAGGGGTGGAACAAGTTGCTGAAGGAGGTGGTAGCAGTGAATACAGCAGACAGTTTAGGGGGGGTGGTGGGACAGGATGAAAAATAAACCGGAATGGAAGGAATCAGTTCTGGGAAGGGGAGGGGAGAGAGTATGAGAGAGGAAGGGGATGACTCCAGGAGGAGTGGAGGGGTAGCTCCAGGGAAATCAACTGCACTTTACACTCGAGCAGACTAGATAGACCACTATGGCCTGTTTCTGCTGGCAATTAAGTATGTTCATATGTAGATTCTGTACATAGTAAACATGGTCCCAGGCCTGTCTGAGGCTGATAGCACAGAGTGGCATCAATATTTAAACTGGCTATTTATAATCCAGAAAAGGGAAAACAAAAGTCAAGCAACAGTGATTTCCCACTCTCTGGTGCCAAATCCCTTCACAGGGAGTGTGCGTTATGGCACTGACCAACCCAGGACATTAACAAACCCTATGTTAACTAAACTTACTGAACTGAAATATACTGTAGTAGGGCGATCACTTGTTTGTTATTCAATGTTTCTGTTACCTGACTCATGGGGTCTTAGACCTCAGGAATTCAGCTATGCAGCTTCTACAAGTCATAGCTGAGTGCTGGTCACAGCGTGGCCTGTCAGCGAGTGGTCCTCAGCACCCCTTGCAAGAAACTTTCACTTACCAGTGCTATGGTACATCTAACTGGCCATGCTTCTTTTTAAGGGACATATGAACACAGTCTGGCTTTCTCTGCAATGGGTTACCAGGCTTTGTTGCTGGTGCTGTTACTTTGGCAGATGCTATGAGCCTGGCCTCTCAGGAGCCATAAAAATGAACTCCTGTTTCCTCACCTTGCCTCTCCTCTCCTCTCCTCCTTTTGGTAGATCTGCGGGTTTACTTATCCCTGCAGATTGCAGTTCGCTATCCCTCAGCTCTGACTAGACTGTCTGGCTCTCCTGAAGGTGGTGGGATGAGGCACACATAGCTCTCCTGATTGCTTTATGTGTTTGTGAGCCTTCATCTTTTGTGCCTCTAGCCCTTCACCACTGTGTGTGTGCTAAGATGAGAAAGCATGTCTTGTGTACAGGTTATTTTATTGTTGATGATGTGCTACTCTCTCTGACTTGAACACCTTTGAGAAAGGGCTCTTGACTTGAGCACAAAGATTTTTCAAATCCAATAAATAAATAATAAACCAACAGAGTTGTGCTGCCAGCATGGTAGTGTCCAGCTCTTTAATATGGCTGTGACTTCCCCTAAGCACCTACAGTATCTAGCACTGAAATCTGGCGGGGGACTGAATGAAGACTGATGGCAGAATCTGTTTGCTGTGGAAGCACTCCCACTGAAGTGATCAAGGTAATCATTGATGATAACACCTATACTAGTAAATACAGCATCCTTGACCAACTAAATAGTTATTTTGCCACCTCTAGGCTTGCCTTTGACACCTCTCCTGTAAGCAAACTTTTACAGCAACTTGACATAAGTAGCCCATTTTACTCCCCTACAAATGCCAACTCCTGCTTTTCTAAATTTTCTTTTACTCTTATCACCCTTAAACAGGTGAAAGATCTTCTAATTACCCTTGATACTAGGAAAAGCGCAGGAACTGACCACCTAGAACCTTTCTTTGTAAAACTTGGTTTCTTGCACCTGGCACCTTCTTTCACTCATCTCTTCAATCTCTCTCTCTCTCTCTCTCTCATAAGGGGCTGTTCCTTCTACATGGAAAACAGCCCACATTCTCCCTCTCTTTAAATCTAGTGACCCTAGTGACCTCAGCAATTACACACCTATCTCGCTGCTTCCTATCCTATCAAAAATCCTTGAAAAAATTGTTAACTCTCAGCTGAGAGAATATCTTGAGTCCACCAATATGCTCAAACCCACTTCAGTCTGGCTTCAGGCCCAAACACAACGCTGTATCCGCTCTGGCCAAAGTCACCTGTCACTATCACAAAAACACAGTGAAATGAAACAGATATTTAGGACAAGTCAATTGTAAGGTGTACATTATTTCTAAAATGTGGGAAAGAAAAAATGAGGAGCTGGGGTTGCTATCTACCTTACAGAGGAATTAAAATGTGTGGAACATCAAGATAAAAAAGAAAAAATGTTGAATCTGTATGGGTTACAGGAGACACTTTTTCATGGAAAGAGTGGTAAAGGGGAGAAACAAGCTGGCAGAGGAGGTGGTAGCAGTTAATACAGTAGACAGCTTCAAGGGGGGGTGAGACAGAGTGAAAAATAAAATCAGAATGGGAGGAATCAATTCTGGGAAGGGAAGGGGAGAGTGTATGGGACAGGAGGGGAAAGACTCCAGGAGGAGTAGGGGAGGGGGGCAGCTCCAGGGAACTAAACTGAGCTGCACACTCGAGCAGATTAGGTAGACCATTATGGCCTGTTTCTGCTGGCAATTTCGTATGTTCATAGTAGACTCTGTACATAGTAAACATGGTCCAGAGGCCCGACTGAGGCTGACCGCTGAGGCTGGTGCAGCACCAATATTTAAACTGGCTATTTATAATCCAGAAAAGGGAAAACAAAAGTCAAACAGTGATTTCCCACTCTCTGGTGCCAAATCCCTTCACAGGGATTGTGCGTTATGGCACTGGGAGGCACGGTGGTCATAATGTCACACATTATGCCACATGGCAAAATCGCACTGCCAGTACAGCGTGATTTATGCCATGAGGCATAAGTCTTTTTTTTGTGAGGGTCTCTGCCCCCCACAGCCCCTGTTACCCACCCCCCCCACTAAAGATTCTCAACTCCAGGGGGGGGGCCAACTCAGGGAGCACACAAGTTGGAAAAAAATTAAATGTTTCTGGGACTGGGAATCAAACCTGGTCCCAGATGCAGTGCCTGGGTTCCTACTGCTGTGGCTCTGTCCTGTGAGCCATGGCAGCTGCTCATCAGAGCCTGCTCCCAGCAGAGGTCTTATTCTCTGCCTGGGAAAGCACTACTGGCACAATACTGTGTACAGCAGTATTGCACCAGTAGTGGTAGCATACTGTGCTGTACCGGGTTAGCCATAATGTCATATGCTATTAAGCGTGTAACATTATGACCCAGTAGGGCACTGAGCTACCCTGGATATTAACAAACCCTATGTTAACTAAACTTACTGAACTGAAATATAGTAGGGTGATCCTCTATTTGTTATTCAGTGTTTCTGTTACCTGACTCATGGGGTCTTAGACCTCAGGAATTCAGCTCTGCAGCCTCTAAAAGTTATAGCTTAGTGCTGGCCACAGCATGACCTGTCTGCCAGTGGCCTTCAGCACCCTTGGAAGAGACTTCCAATCACCGGTGCTATGGTACATCTGCCCATTCTTCATTTTAAGGGACATATGAACACAGGCAGGCTTTCTCTGCAACTGGTCACCAGGTGCTGTTGCTGGTGTCATTACTCTGGCAGATGCTGTGAACCTGGCCTCTCTGGATCTATAAAAATTAACTCCTGTCTCGTCTCGTCTCCTCTCCTCTCCTCTCCTCCTTTTGGCAGATCTGTGGGTTTACTCATCCCTGCAGATTGCAGTTTGCTATCCCTCAGCTCTGACTGGACTGGCTGACTCAACTGAAGGTGGCGGGATGAAGCACACATAGCCTTCCTGATTGTCTTATGTGTTTGTAAGCTTTCCTGTTTTGTGCCTCTGGCCCTGCACCACCGTGAGTGTGCTAAGGTGAGAAAACATGTCTTGTGTACAGGTTATTTTGTTGTTGATGATGTGCTACTCTCTCTGACTTGAACACCTTTGAGAAAGGGCTCTTGACTTGAGCGCAACGATTTTTCAAACCCAATAAATAAATAATAAACCAACAGAGTTGTGCTGCCAGCATGATGGTGTCCAGCTCTTTAATATGGCTGTCACTGCCCCTAAGCACCTACAGTATCTAGCACTGAAATCTGGCAGGGGGCTGAGTGGAGACTGATGACAGCATCAGTTTACTGTGGGAGCACTCCCACTGAAGGGATCAAGGTAATCCCCTCAAATGGGGTGGGGGTTACATATACATACAGTGCCTGATCTTCCAAGCCCATCATCTGCTAGATTTTCAAAATGGCTGCATTAACTCTGCTGTGCACAGGAGGGATTGATAAAGCATAAGCTAAGGGAACTCAGTGGTGGTAGTGGAGGATTGTGGGTGCCCATAGGACCAGCATTACACTACTCCACAAGGACTCTGTCAGGAACCCCCTTCAAGAGGTAGAAGACAGATTTTGGGGGGCTTGGAGTGCAATATTAAGTTAGACTGGCAATACAATTGCCATTTTTATTACTATTATTATGAAGTCCTTCATACTCTGAACCAGAAGTCGAATGAGACTCACTTCCAGTCCATCATCCTGAAAAGCCAAACCCTGTGAATGACTGAACATGACTGAGGCTGCAATATTGTGTTTTAATCATCTGTAAGTTGAACACCTTCTGTGTGTGTTTGACTCAGTGGTGGTAGTGGAGGCTGTGGGGGACTGAATGACCAGCACCACGCTGCTCCTCAAGGACGCTGCCAGAAACCCCCTTCTAGAGATAATAAACAGGTTTTGAGGGCTTTGAGTACAATATTAAGTTAGACTGGCAGTAGAATTGCCATTTTTTATTACTTTTGTTACAGAATCCATCGCATGACAAACTGTAAGTTGGATGAAATTCACTTCTGGCCCAACATCCTGAAAAGCCAACCCCTGTGCAAGCATCAATGAGCACAGGGCAGTGGCAATGCTAGTGAGTGCTAGCAAGTCTGCCACTGTCCTTTGGTGGAAGACAGTAGGCCCAGAGCACACCAATATACTCTTGGGCACTGAGGCAGATAAAGAATTCCCATTTACCTGTGTAAAGTTTCAGAAAATTAAGGACTTTGAGAATAATGTGAGGGCACTCACTGTAGAAATTGCAAATGTAGAAGAAATAAGCCTTGAGATATTTGCAAATAACATAATAAGGGATATGGAACCTGTCATTCGATCTTCAGTTATGGAAGGAAGTGAAAATAAACCACAGCAGAGTTTGAGGAGAAAAAAGAGGTAGGGAGGAGGAGGAAGAAGAGAACAATGAAGCCAGCTCAAACAACGACTGGACACTTGTCAGACCAGCTAGGGGGCATAAAGAGGAAGGAGGGCAAACATCTACCTGAGCCAGGTATCACTATGCAGAACAGATTTAATCCCCTAGCAAATACAAGTAGAAGCAGTGAGGACAGTAGGATAGACAGGCATAAAGGGATCACCCCAAAAGTAGTAATTGGTCAGTCTATAATTAGATACACAAACAGGGTGGTTTGTGGAAAGGATAAGGAAAACTATATGGTCAGTTGATTTCCTGGTGCAAAAATTAATCATATAAGAAACAATATTGAGGGGGTACTTAAAAATACAGGGTCAAACCCCAGGGTTCTGGTCTATGTAGGAACAAACAACATTGGCAAAAGAACATACATTTAAATAAAATGAGACTTTTGCAGATTGGGAGAGGAACTAATAAAGTATAAATGTGCACTAATCTTCTCAGAAATACTTCCAGTCCCAAAGGGGAAAAAAAGTAAACAGCAGGAGATAATGAACATCAACAAATGGAGAGATGACTGGTCATGTGCAAACAATTTCAACCTGTTAAACAAACTTGGACTTATTATATGGGAAAATACATCTCTTCACTAAAGACTGCCTAAATCTTATTTCTGAAGGGGGCAAGTGTTCGGGATATCAGAGTCCAAAGAACTCTACATGAGGATTTAAACTAAAAACATGGGGCTATAGCATATTAAACAAGGGGGAAAATGGGACTTACATGTCATGGAGACCTAAGCAAAACAAATCTAACTATGATATCTTTAAACACTGGAAGAATTCAATGGCCTTACAGTATTGATACCCAAAACAAACCCAGATATTATCACTGTCACCAAGACACAATGAAATGAAACAGATATTTGGGACAAGTCAGTTGAAGGGTGTACATTATTTCTAAAATTTGGGAAAGAAAAAAGAGGAGCTGGGGTTGCTATCTACCTTATGGAGGAATTAAAATGTGTTGAACATCAAGATCAAGAGAAACAAAATGTTGAATCTGTATGGGTTACAGTAATTAATGTTAAACCAAGAAAACTCATAACAGGTACAGAATATATTCCCCCAGGCACCAGCAAAAAAGTATACAGTAGCTACCTAGATGAAATAACTTATTATAGTAGTGAAGGAGAGTCTGCTGATCTGGGGAAATTTCAACCAGCCAGATACTGATAAGCATTATCTACAGGTATCAAGGATGTAGAAGAATTATTGCTACAGTTGGACACCAGATAAAGTGCTGGTGCTGATTGTATTGAGGCATACTTTTTAAAACTTATTTACCATGTCCTGGCCGTTCCAATTACACATCTATTTAATCTGTCCCTTTCTCAGTGTGACATTCCACCAATGTGGAAAACAGCCCATGTTATCCCTTAGTTTAAATCTGGAGATCCTAGTAATCTAAATAACTATAGACCGATTTCCTTACTTCTTATCCTTTCTAAACTGTTGGAGAAATTAGTGAACACTCAGATTAGGAACCAACTGGACTCCTCTAACCTTCTCAGTCCAGCACAATCAGGGCTCAGGCCATGTCATAGCATGATATCTGCCCTTGCAAAGGTGACTAATGATTGGCAGCATGCCCTAGATAACAAGAATTATGTGTGCGCTGTTTTCCTTGATTTGAGCAAAGCTTTTGACCCTGTCGATCATGACCTGCATCTCACTACACTCCGTAACATTGGTCTGTACTCCATGTGTCTGAAATAGTGCCCTAATTACCTAAAGGGGGAGACTTCAACAGGTTAAAGCTGAGGGGTAACATTCGCCCTTACAACCTTTGTTGAGGGGTGTGCCCCAGAGTTCCATATTGGGACCCCTACTTTTCTCATTGTATATTAATAGCATCGACGCTGGAATCAAAACAGCCAATATTCATCTCTTTGCAGATGACATGATCCTCTACATTGCCAGACCAACCCCAGTATCCACCTGCACTGGCCTCCAACTAGAGTTTAATCATCTGCAATTAAACCTTGTGAGCCAAAAAAAATACTCTTGAATGCTAAGAAAAACAAAGGTAATGCTTTTCTCACCTTGCATCAATGCAATAAATCCTGCCTTAATAGGAGTGGTACCTCAAATTATGACTCTTTTAGAGGAATCTCTAGACTTCGTAACTTAATTCAAATACCTGGGGGTGTGGACTGATTGCAAACTTTCTTTCCTGGACCACATTAAGGAGATGTCCAAAAAGCTTAAGCAGAGACTTGGTCTCTTATTCAGGATCAAACCCCTCCTTACACAGGATGCTAGAAAAAAGGCTAGTTCAAACTACTTTTCTTTCTATCTTGGACTATGCTGATATCCTCTATGGCCAAGCTCCTAACATACCGTTAACCAAACCTGATACTCTACCACAGAGCCCTAAGACTTTTCTCTGGAGCATCGTATTCTACACACCATTGCTCCCTTTACTCCTTAGTGGATTGGTCTTCCCTTAAATTCAGAAGGCAAAGAAATGCTGCCCTCCGGACCTTCCAGGCAATCACTAAGAAGTTCCCACAGTACATTTCAGATTGTTCACCCAGTTGTACATTAGGTAGTTATGCTCTGAGAAGCTCCTCTTACATCTCCCTAACTATCCCAAAAGTCAAGTCACACTTTGACAGGGCCTCAATAAGTTATGCACTTCCTCAACTCTGGAATAAACTCTAAAAAACCATGAGAATAGCCTGCCATATTAATCTGTCAGCATTCAAATCACTATATGCATGTCCTGTTAAGGAGTCCTGCAATTGCTTTCCTTGATTTTTGGCTAAAGGTATGCTGACCTCAGACATTTTACCCTCTGTTTGACCTCCACTGACCCCCCAATATGATTTTTACTCATGCTTATCCTCCTCCCTCCCCTTTTTCACCTTAGTTGTTCCATGTAACCATTGTCCTTCCCTCCATGGTTGCCCACAATGCCTTTGTTATGCTGGTATGTTCAATGTATATATAGCTATGTGACTGCTATCTATAAGTGTTCTCTTTGTGTACATATTTACAAATGTATCTCATTCTATTGTATGTACTGCCTTTATTTAAATTTTTGTAATATTATTCTGTGTTTGATCATGTACCTGTCCAGGTCCATCGTGTAAATGAGTTTACTCAAAAGTGTTTCACCTGGTAAAATAAAGATTTTTGATTGATAGATTGATTGATCGAAGGGAACACACTACTGGACATCCTTAGAGAATGCAGTTTAACCCAAATGATTATATATGATATGCGTCAGGATAATATCCTTGACCTTGTAATTACTAATGCCACAGTTAATTCTACAGTCAAGATAATGGACCCCCTAAAGGAGAGTGACCACTTGGTTATCTGCCTTTTCCTAAACCAGAAGCTTTCATCATAGCAAAATAAGGACAATATATTATAATTATAAAAAAGTAGATTTCGCTGGGATGGACAAATAAACCAGACATACTGGTGCTTACAGGCACTGCCACTGGGGCTGGCTAACCCTCAGAATGCTAACAAAGGCAGCTTGTGGCAGACACTGAAAGTAAAAAAAGTCGAGCATAACCAGCTGGATCACAGTGATGTAATGATTAATGGACCTCCAGATGAAGCTATACGTATCGAAGCATTAGGGCACCTTGGTGTAGTGCTTTAATGTTGTGAGCACCCTGCTTTTGCTGATTTAGCCTAACAAATTCATTAAGTCACTGCAATCCAGCTGGTTTTGCTTGACCTTTTTACTTCTTTCAGTGTGTTCCACATTCTGCCTTCACTGGGATGGAAATAGAACTCAGTCAATGGGACTGGATACATACTTTTAGAGATTCTGACACTAATAAATGCTAGGAAATCCTTAAAAACAAATTGGAAAACTACAAGATAAATTTGTACCCCATAAACCAGGTTACAATAAAAGGGTAAACATCCCATCATGGTATAGTAACCAAAATGGCACATATTCAAGGCAAAAAATGGAAAACATATATAATAATGTATGATACCCATGTGCAGGAAATATTGCAAAATACAGAAATATTGTTAAACTACTAAAAAGGGACACCAGAATAAGTAAGATGAACTATAAGATCAAATTGCCAAGGGACAAACTAAACATTAAAGGTTTCTATAGTTACCTAAACTCAAGAGAGGCAATCAAGTCACAGAAGGTGCTGTTAAATGTTACATCACTGTGGTCACTAAGAAGGAGGAAACTGCAGAATCATTAAGTAAATACTTCTGTTCTGTTCCATGTTCCAAGATAACATCATGTCTGAGACTATTAGGACTCATAATGTGGGTAGACTACAACTAAATGAAAGTAAGATGCTAGCCAAATTAAGCAAATGAAATATAACCAAGGCAATAGGTCTTAATGGACTCTCACCATATAGAAACATAGAAACATAGAAGTTGACGGCAGATAAGGACCGCAAGGTCCATCCAGTCTGCCCATTTCTTTTTCTACCTTATAAATGTGCCTTCAGCCTTTGCTCTGTCAGTGGCCTATCTATTCATACTCATTTGTATTGCTCCCTTATGCCTATCCCATGCCTGTTTGAATACTCTAAAGGAACTGGCCACATCTATATTCAGTAAATCCCTTGTTTCTGGGAAGTTCCACAAGACTGGATAAGGGCTGAAGTAGTGCCCATATTTAAGAAAATGCAAAAAGGACAATCCACTAATCTATAGACCCATAAGCATTACATTAGTAACTGAAAAAGTAATGGAGATTATAATTAAAGAAATTATCAACACCACATGTAACATCAAAATACATGGCTAAAAGTCAGCATGGCTTCAGACAAGGGAGATCATGCACAATAATCCTTCTTAACTTCTATGAACATATCAGCAAAGCAATAGATGGAGGTGATATAGTGAATATTATTTATCTTGATGTAAGAAAGGCATTTGATGTGGTACCACATCACAAACTGATAACCAAAATTAGGGAGATATTCCTGGATATCAGACCCTTAGTTACTAATTGGATTAACAACTGGCTGTCAAGTAGTCTGGCCCATCAGTGCAGCATTAGTGCTACCACTTGTGCCACCAGTGATCCAGGTTCAGAAATGAGCCTGAGTCATCAGAGGGCTGGCCGGAAGGGAAGAGGACTGAGGACCCATTGGGCTGCTCTCCTCCTCCAGGGAGGGTAGGCTGGGGGTCCCGCTTGTATAGTGCCAGCTGGGTGACCCTGGGTGGCAGTGCAGTCAGGCTGCATGTAGTGGGAGGGGAGGATGACAGCTAAAGTTCGGATCGGCAGCACATCTCAATATGTCCTGCCTCCTTGGACCACCCAGTGTGCCATTGTCCTCGGGGCTTAGGGAGGACTGAAAATGGAAAGGTACCTCATTTGCTTCTGGAGATGGACCCTGCCACTTAAGCCTTTTGACAAAGCCTGGGAAGTTCTACAGCCAATATATACTTCATATATTAAACTTTTGCTGGAGTACTGCTCGCAGTTTCGGGGAGGGCTCAAACAAGGGGATAAAAATAAGGTAGAACGTTTTCAAAGAAAAGCAACAAGAATGATGGGTGGGGTTAGAACATACATACTAGTACTATAATGACAGACTGCTCACTATCCCTACATAGTCTACATAGAAGTGTAAGAGGGGATCGCCTCTTAGTCTAGAAATTACAGTTTGATAATGAAGTACTAGAGGAACTGTGAATTACATTTCATACAGACAATCATAACACAAGAATAATGACAAATAGGTAAAAAACACAAGTTTTAAAACTGACAAACGGAAATCATTCTACACTCAAGGAATAGCAATAATGGAGGGAAAGGGGAAGTTGTGTAACCAGGAAAGGCACACGAAGCCGAAGCTTGTTTCCAGGTGTGACCTGGGAGCACAAGGAAGTTAAGTGACTTGCTCAGGGTCACACAGCATGCATGTGGGAGCTGATGGGATTCAAACCAACCCAGGTCTCCAGCTCAGTGCTCTTAACCACTTCACTACACTGCCTCCTGGAACTCATTACTGGTAGATATAATTGCAAGTATTAATCTTATATCACTCAAACATATGTTGGAAAATTACATGGAGAGGGCAATATAAAAGGCACTTTTTTCCTAAATTTGAGTTAGGAAAACATAGGCATGCACAACTTCTGCTATATCCAAAGTCCAAGTACAACTCCAAAAGTAACTAAGCAATGTCAGCACTATAAATAAGTCTGGATACAATACACCATACAAGTACTGATCTAATGAAAGTTAGGCAAAATTACAGGTATTAACAACAGGAGGAGAAACTGACTGAGCTTCTCAGTGCCTAGGACCACCCAGGTCATTCATCATTCCTGACATGGGAATGCATTTTCCCAGAAGATGACCCCTTATTTTGGAGAGGCAACAGGTAGTGATGCGAGCCTCCATCCTGAAGGTAATGTTGACATTCTTTCCACTGTGTGATTTAGCACAATAAATCCATCTGTAGAGGACTGTTGTTGTGCACCATGTTTAATTTGTGTTTGTACCTCTTTCAGAAGTACAGTACTTGCATAAAATCAGGACCCCAGTCTCTGCACTACCAATATCTCACTCATTGGTATGTAAAGTGTTTTGAGCAGGGACTCTTTTTCCCTGCAGCACTACTTCCCTAAGCTCTGAGGCTGGAGTTCTAACCATAAGTAATAAGGCACGCCAAGGTGTGTGTTGTGCTGGGATAACATTATGCCTCAGCTGTATTGAGAGGCACAAGGCTGCAAGCTGAGTGCCTTCAACCACCCAAGATGTGCCATTATTCCAGTGACAAACACCCTAAAGTGCCTAATTGCAATTATACAATGGATGTATTTATGCATTTATATTCATTAATTTTCTGTTTTGTAGGCATTAATTTCCTCTGTGAGGTTGTGCTGGGATAACACCACAAGTGAAACTGGTGCTCCACCCATCAGCTTTTAGTATTTTTTTCTCTCCATTTTACAATTCTGTAGAATATTTTCTTGATGTCTGGGGTGTAAATGATTTACTTGTATGGCAGATTTCTGTCAGTCCATTCTCTAAATATAATTTCAATATTACCATCAAAATTTTAGCATAGGAGGGAATTCAGGATAAAGAGGAGAAAAGAGCTTGAGTTGACAAATACTGTGTATGGATGGTATTATGAAGACACAAGTGTGATCCTAGTCTATGTTCTGGAGACCAAAGATTGAATATTGTGTTGCTTGGACAATATCTGATGGATCGGATATGTTCAGATATCACCAATTTTTTTGCATTCTGGCTGGCGTTGGATAATGTTGACATCTGACTAGCCCATCACCTAGGATCCAGTAGGACTCCAGTGATCCAATGTGACTATCCAGAATCTGTGGGATTCAAGGCAGACATCTATCTGTGGATCCCACTATCCAACCTTGGATCAAAAATCTGAATGGGGCACATCTTGCTGCTGGAACTGCTGACTGCCATATGAGAAACTAAGGTAAGTGGGTTCAATGTATTTCAAGGGGGGGTTGAACTTTGATGCATAACTTTGTCATTGTTTGGTCCCAGATTTTCAGTATGGCCTTTTTGGGACCCCACCTCATGACACATGGTGGTGGAATTATGCAAATCAAGCCCTAAAGGTGATTTTCTGGTCATGTTGCAAAAACACCTTTCAAGCAGGTTTTGAAAATGTTCATCACCCTTGTTCATAAGTTGAGGTTATAAGAAGACTATGTTGAAAATTTGGGATCAAAATATGTAAAATGGCAAAGTTATGAGCACACATTGTAATTTTTCTACACTCACTCATAACTTTGGTAATTTTAAATGTTTTTTACCCCAAATTTTCAGCATAGCCCTTTTTTCATACCACCTCACAAACGTGATAGCTGTCGTTTTTCAAATCCTGGCCAGAATGTGTTCTCACTTGTGGCACAGAAGGATATTTTGATGATGCAAAATTATATTTTGTTGAGGATTTGAAAATTTTCACCTACTGGGTTCATGAGGTGGGGTAATAACAAGGCTATGCTGAAAAGTAGGTGTACAAATATGGTAAAATGTCCAGGTTATGACTGAACATTATGGTATTTTAATGCTCACTCATAACTTTGCTAATTTTCAGTATTTTGACTACAAACTTTGAACGTAGCCATTTTTCCACACCACCTCATAAACATGACATGCATTATTTTTTAACTCCTGGACAAGATGTGTTTTCACACCTATGGCATGAAATTACATTCCGACCAATATAATATAAATGGTACATGTCATGTTTGTAAGGTGAATATCTTAAAAAGTTGTAGTCAAAATAAAAAAAAAATGTAATTGTTTAACAAGCTTTGTTTGTATTGTCACTCTTTACCCCAGCACTCATGCTTTGTGATCCCATGCCGGTGAGCTGAGTTCAAGGATGAGCTCAGTGACCCAGCTGGATGGGTTGATAGTTAGGGAGTGGCACTGTAATCCATCACCCCCCCCAGCCAGAGAATGAAAGGTGCAGGGCAGTCCGCATGGGCCCAGGTGCAATATAGTGAAGACAGTTGTTCCCTTTGCATAGGGCCCTGTGCCTCTCCACCCAAGGGTGGCAGAATACCTTGTGCACTGGCTGACAGATGCACTCTTTGCCTTGTGCATCTGTATCTGTGGCCACATGGAACTGCAGGGACAGGGTCCTGTACTTTCACAGCCCACCAGACAGCCCCATGAATTCTTCACATCCGTCACTGCACAGAGCTCCAGGGCTCTTGGGCAGAGTCTTTCCTTGGTGCAGGGCATTTGCATCTGTGCACTCTCAGCACCAAACACCTGCATAGCCCATATGTGCAAGCAAACATTCAGCATTGACAAATGCTTGTAATAACCATGGAATAATGTGCCACAAAGTGTGGAGCATATGGTATGAAACAAAAAGTGTTAACATGGATAGAGAGAGGGCTAAAAGACAGGCAGCCACTCTGTTCTTAGCCTTGGATGTACAATAAGATCAGCAACTGATGTACTGGAAGTGATGTAAAGGGTGCTAGCTGCACATTTGAGCAGACTTGATAGACCTCTAGGCCTTTATCTGCTGGCAAATTTCGTATGTTTGTACAAGAGCTTTGAAAACCTCATACAGACTATACATGTAATTGAATATATAGTGGCTGCATGACATGACAGTCCCAAGGAATTCTGAGATGCTTCTGGAGTGGGGCGAGACTAGCCCTGATCAACGGGGAAAGGACAGAGGCTTTTTTGATTTATTTATTAATATTTTCAAATTTTATTAGCTTTGAGTACGAATAACAAGTATTGATTATCTGAGGTACCACTATGAATACTTGCCAAGTATTCAGAAAAAGTTCTCATATATTTCCAAACGTCAGATCCATTTTAGTATCTGAAATTTTGAACTACTACATAATACAATACATATAAATAGAATAATGTATGGAGTGTTGTATATTAATTTTTTTTGTACATCCAAGGTATGTGATACTACAGAAACCACAAGTTCAGTGCATGAGTGGATTGTGAACATTTCGCACACCATGGATGTAAAAAAATTACAATAAGCATAAAAAAAAAATAATTACAATACCCCATGTTTTATTTTAGTCTTTAATAACCAGGTAAGGCCCACTAGGAACATGTGTGTCTTTTCAGGGGCGACCTGGGAGCACTGGAGAGGTTAAGTGAGTTGTTCAGAGTCACACAGTATACAATTGGAGGTTGTGGGAATCAGACCTTGGTCTGCTTGATATACCAAGCTCATTCACAACTTGTTAGTCTAACCTCTAGGCTATACTGCCAGCCCCAGTCCCTGGGAGAACTTGCATATAGCCACAGAAGTGACTATCCAATTGATGGCTCCTGCCACTCACTCTTCACCTCTCAGTTTTTCCCTGCCTGAGTCTCTTCTAGGCTGGCACCAGGGAGAGTAAAGATGCACCAAATGTCTTTTCAGATCAAGCCTGCTGACACTGTCACTAGTCGGCCCTTGCTTCAGCCGTACAGACACCAGGAAGAAGGTGGATATGACAGGCAGGGTTAGCACTGAAATGCAAAGTAAGTTAACTTTGAAATCTAGATTTACTATTTGCTGTATTGCTCACTTCTGGATCTGTTAACTTTGAAATAAATTCCTTTCATGGTGAGATTGGTGAATGAATCTGTGGCAGACAGAGATAGTTATTTTTACTTTTTGATGCCAGAGAATGCGCAGTGTATATGGAAAACAAATGGAGGGTTTATTTAGTTAGTGCACTAGGAAATGTAGTGATTGATAGCATTTTTACAATACACTGCCATGCAACATGGGAAAAACATGTATTCTGGCTTTTGAAAGTGATGGAAGTCAGTTTCATTAACAGACTCACCAGCAATTATAAGTCAATAAAATTTAATTCTGTATATTGTCCATGCAAAGGCATCACAAAATGCTTCAGAGAGAACTGGTGCAAACTTGTAATCCTGATAGGACAGTGTTTGGAGAACTGCTTTCCTTGTTAGACACCTGGGTTTGTGCCCTAAGCCTCGGTAGTTGCTTCAAGTTTAAACAAAGCTGGGAAGGCATTCATGCAGATGTCCCTAGCTTCCGTAGAGGGGGAATATTGTATGTAGCCTGCTCTGTCACTGCCCTCTTGTATTCCTCGGGGGGCACAAGCTAGGTGCACCAGTGTGGATCACATGATATCGCCTCCCTATTGGCATGCTCCAGCATGTGCATGTACTTGTGGGCCCTGAATGGTGCCATCCATGAGGAGAAGAACCAACATGGAAAAATGAGCCGCTGCCTGGATGATGACTCTAAGGCACGCTTGGGCAATGAGCCTACCCCATCCTTTCCACATCTGATGGACACCAGCCACTCTGCTGTCCCTACCATGGGGTGTAAACAATAAAAGACTGTCCCTGTCATGGGGTGTAAGTCATAGAAGACCCCTGGAGTGTGATGGTGGGTGACAGAGCTAGGCGGCTGGTCACCAATAGTAGTCCAAGCAAGGGTTAGCCGGCTCCAGGTGGATAAATATGGAATGAAAAAAAGAGCTGCAAAATAAAAGTATCAGAACAATCATTATATATGATTAGCAGCATACTATGAGAGCTTAAAGAAAAAACAGAACATAGGCAGTAGTGGAGGAAGAAAAGGCTACTTTTCAAATGCAACTGAAAATGTGAGATCCAGTTTGGATAAATGCAGAAATTACCAGAAACTCTGCCATTTTTCTGTAAAAGAACTTTTTCTCAAGTTGTGATAATTTTTAAAACATTGGTTTTGGAGCTTAATTTACTTCTCAGGTGGGTCCTAACGGAAGGCTGTGGGTGATGACTGGACTTAGAGAGAAGGTTAGGGTTGGGGACAGACCCAGTCTCAGTGACCTAGGACTATAAAAGTGGCCATGATCAGTGATGCTTTAGAAGATGCACCATCCGGAGCACTAATGACACCGGGTCGCATTTTCAGACAGTTATATCCATTTTACAGCTGTGGCTGTGTGACATCTGCCCATATAGTTAGACCATCTATAAAGTGGTCTATCTTCTGGGTGCAACTGATGCAACTTGCACCCTGGAAATGATGCATGCATCCTAATTTGACGCATCTATCATTTTGCTTGCCATAACATATGACAAGTACCGCAGATACTTTAGGATGCTTGTAAATATGCTGAAAGCATCCCAATACATTTGCCTGGATGCCGCATGCATCCAAAATACAGAGCCAGAGCTGCACCCATATCTTTGATTATAGATCAAGGGAGTGCTCCCCACCAATCAAAGTGCGCCTTTCCCCTGTGCGCGAGATGCTCTTATTCTGTAAAGAGCATCTAGGAATTAATACCTTTGAGCCAAGGCTCTTTTACAAAGGTTCCACGTCATAAAAGTACATAACAAACAAGACATGTTGTAGCAAATGGTCAGCAATTTACAAAAGCTGCAATAATCAGTAATAATTCATTTACAAGAAAGAAAGAAACTCAGAGGCATTTAAGGAAAGATAAGGAGGGAAAAGTAGGAGGAGATAGAGGGAGAAAAAAACTCAGTAGCAGACAGGACCAGTTAGTGGTACTCCGAGTGTCTTTGCCAAGTGAGGGGTCGTGGAGAGGGATGGACAACTGTAAGAGCAGTCAGAGGGAAGAGTCTTTAGTCAAAGCAGTCACAGGAGCTGGAGGCTGAGAGGTGAGCGTAAAGCATAGATTTGAAAGCTCCCAGTGATGTGGAGGATAGAGTGGGTAAGCTAAGGGCATTGTACCAGGTAGGGGCACGATAGGCAAAAGATCTTTGTCCCTGAGCAGTCCGGCATCTGGGGACCTGAAAAGGTTTGTGCTCAGATCTTCTGGTGGGACGAGTGCCATTATTCAGGCAGAGTAGGTCTTGGATACACGGCGGAGTGAGTCCCAGGACTGATTTTTTTGCCATCAAGCATGTGAGATACATGAGGCGATTAGAGAGTTGTAACCAGCCGGTTTCTGTGTAGAGCTCACAGGTGTGGGTCCATCTCTACGCTCCAATGAGGGGTCGACAGGCCTTGTTTAGGGCAGTTGAGATGTGCCTTAGTGTGGTGGTAGTGGCAGAGCCATAGATAATTAGGCCATAGTCTATGATTGAGATGACGGAGCTTTGTATAGCAATCCTCAGTGCAGCTTGGTTAAGGAATTGTCGGTTCTGGAACAGTATTCCAATGCATTGGTTCACTGTTTTCGCTGTGTTGTCAATGTGGGTCACAAAGGTAAGACCTTGATCAAAAGTGATGCCAAGATATTTGAATGTATTCACTTGTTCAAGTGTATTTCAAGGGGAAGTTTTTATTATGAGTGGAATATTACTTTTTCTGTTTTGATGACTGGCGAAAAGCATGGTTTTTGTTTTTTTTTGTGATTTAGGACCAGCTTGTGATCAAGGAATCACTTTTCGACACGAGAGAAGGCAAGTTGCAGGCTCTGACGTAATGGTTTGGGATCCTTGTGAGGGAGAGAATTACGGCGTCATCAGCATATAGGATTATTTTTTCTGGGCAGGATTCAGGGAGAGAGTTTAGGAACAGGCTAAAAAGGAGAGGGCCTAGGATTGATCCCTGAGGGACACTTAGAGGACCGGTTTAGAGTCAGAGAGTACATCAGAGATTTTTACTGCTTGTGTGCATTGTGCCAGGTAACTTTTAACCCAGGCACCTGGTCCTTCAGCAAGCCCAAGCCTGAGCAGTAGTGAGATTAGTAAGCCATGGTGAACAGTATCAAACGCTTTTGTGAGGTCAATGAAAACAGCTCTGGTTTGGTATACCTTGTCCATGCCATTGTGAACTTCTCCTGAGAAATCTAGTAGGGCAGTCGACATACTGTGCCCTTTCCTGAATCCGTGTTGCTGCATGCAGAGTAAATTATACTTTTGCAGGTACTCTGAGAGTTGGTCAGCCACGATGCTTTCAAGGGCTTTGGAGAGGGGTGGAAGTATTGATATAGGTCGATAGTTCCCTGGTGTGGATTTGTCACCCCCTTTGAGCACTGGAGTAACTATAGCAGATTTCCATTTGCTGGGAAATTGACTTTGGCAGAGGGAAAGATTGAGAATTTTGGTGAGAGGGTGGATCACCCTTCCAAGGTGAGAGACAGAATTTTTAGATCAATAGTATCACTGCTTGTTCTGGAGTTAGAGCAAGCCTTTTTTATATATTTGTAAGCTTCATGTGCCTTAACTATTTTAAAGTGAAATAGCGGTTGGTCAGGTGAGGTGATTTGGGATATCTCACCGCGCAGATGCCCTGAAAATGGGTACATTCCAGGACAGTTTAAAAAAAATAACATTTTTTAGCATTCCCTTTGGCTATAATATATTAATGTGTCCCCCGTCATCACTCGTTGTGGGTTAAGAGTGGTTTCAATTGCATTCTGCTCGATCCAGAACAGCTTCTTTTCACTATTCTCTCTCGAGCAGAACGCACATGAAACCACTCTTATCCCGCATTGAGTGTCTCCTGGGAACATGTCAATATATAAAATTGCCACTACTGAATTCCCTTAGTGCACAGCATTAAAATGTGTTTACAGTACTATCATTTCTTTTCACTGGCAATAGTTTCTGACTGCAAAGTAAGTTCATATATAGTTTTTTGAATTTGTACGTGTACTATGAATCAATAAAAAAAACTAAAGAATCTGAAATTTTTGATGAGGCTTGGATAATAATCAGAACTTCTCATGCCTTATCAGAACCTCAACTTTTTGTGATTCTCCCATCTCCAGAAAAGTGGTGTGTTTTTACTGAGATCTAAAGAGTATGGCACCATATTCAAAAGTTAACTCCAGCATTAACGGGGTAGCACCAGCGCTAACATGGGGTCATGATGCCTCTCTGGCCAGGGCCAAATTCAAAGGCCTCAGGAGATCTGCCCAAACCTGGCAGTGCCAAGGCACTACTCATACTGCCGGATCTATGCAAATGAGGCAGTGATACACAAAACGGGTATCCCAAGAAGAACCATGTAGGGCTGAACTGTAGCAGAAGGAGAAATCAAGTTATAAATAGCAAATACATTTCTCCTGTATAAAGTGTTCCAATAAGGGTTTGAAGGTCTGAAGACAAGTGCTAGTAAGTTTTAAGGAACACTAGAGAATATAGGTAGAAGTGATATGAGGTCACAGGGGTCGCCTGACTTAAAAAAAGGGATTATATGCACTATTTTCCAAGATGAGAGAAGGACCATGTGTGTAAGAGACAAATTGAATAGATGTGTGATGGGCACTGTAACATAGGGGTGGTCCAGTTTAAGGAAAAGTGATTTGAGCCGGTCAGCACCAGCACTTTTTTGATATCCATAGAGATTAAAAGGTCCTCTATCTGTTTAAATGAGATAGTGTCAAAGTAAACTTGTAGTGTGTCTGGGTACTTGAGGGGACGGTTTGATGGGGGTCAGTAGGAGGGGGCTGTGTAGGAAGGTGGTTAGCTGGTTACATAGTGAAAGCAAGCCCTACAGTAGCAAAATGGTTATTTGGTTGCTCTAATATGTGAAGCTTATTTGTGAAGGTGTCTCCATGAGAAACAATCTTAGCAGGCAGGGAAGGAGATGAGCTGTGCCCTTCGAGCTCCCATAGGATTTGCCAGAATTTTGTGGCATTGTTTTTCGATTACTCTAATGCATTTGGAAGTACTCCATTTTAACAGACCTTATGAGTTTGGTGCAGTAGTTCCTTGCTGCTCTGAATGCTAACCAATTAGATGCCAGCTTAGATTTCCGAGCCTTTTTCCAAAGAGTATTTCTGGCCCGTAATTATGTTTTTAGTTCTCTGGTAAACCAAGGGAAGGTCTTTTCCCTTGTTTACATTTTCACTAAGGGAGCATGTTTGTTTATCACAATCAGAAGGTGTTTGGAAGAGAGCACAGGCCTCAGTGACTGTAGGGGCAAGGTAGAATTCTTGCCCTCTTATGAGGCTCAGCTCAGTCAGGAAGTCAGTGCAATTCAAATTCCGGTGATTCCTTTTGTATATAGATCTTGAGGCAGATACATGTTTAGGGAAGGCCCTCACACATGCAATGCCCCTGTGGTCACTGATGTCATTATGGAACACCCCAATATGAGAGAATTTATAAGGTTTGTTTACGAGAATTAGGTTGACGAGATGGCTATTTACTGGGTTTTTGGTATTTGGGCAAGTAGGTTCAGGGATAAGCTGCATGAGTACTAAATCATCACATAAATCGTTCATAGGTTTTGAACTCATATTTTACCAGTCAAGATTAAGATCACCCAAGATAATAGTTTCTATAGCATAAGTGTCCATAAGGGTATGGCGGTGAGGTAAGAGTTCTAGTCCTCCTGTGGGGGGTCTATACCACCCAATAATAAATATAGACTCATTTTGTGAGAAAGAAAGCTTTAGCATTAGGTATTCAAACTCTCTTGATGCTGTGGGTGAGTCAATTATAGCAACCACGTATTTGTCAAGGACGTATTGTTGCAACCCCCCTCCCAGTCTGTCCTGAAGACATTATAGGATGGGATGCTTATTTCTTGGTTTAGTGTGGAACTTCTTAAACAAGTTTCTGAGAATTCTAAAACATCTGGCCTTGTATGGCAGACCCAAGCCTGTATTATGTCTAACTTCTTGAGTAGACTGCACACATTAACATGTAATATTTTCAGGCCTTTTAATTGCATTAGTTCAAAGGGTGCATTTAGAAGGAGCGGGGGGCCAGGATTTAGCTGCACATTCCCTGAACCGAGTAGTAATATAAATATTTTTTTTTAAATCTGAAGGTTAGTACTTTAAGAGATACTGGATGGCTCAATTTAGGGGTTAAGGAGGTAGGGAGGAGTTTTTAAGGTAAAGCGCTTAGATAGTAGGAGATGGTAGCATATGCCGCCACTTGGGCAGATAGATTTATTCATTCAGGAACACTAGATAAGGACACAGCAATAGGCTGAGTGTACAAGCGGATGTCGATATGCTCAGTCCCAGACATACATTTAATCTGAGTTTGTAGGGGTGAGATAGTCGAGCTGCCAGTTGTAGCATCCGGGACATTCAGTATATATTCACTGTGATAGGAAATACCTGATATTAGAAACATAGAAACATAGAAGTTGACGGCAGATAAGGACCTAGAAATGCTCCAGGACTAAGTCCTGATAGTCCACGGGAAATGTGCTTTCGTATTCTTTTAGTCCTTAGTTGTGCTGCCTCTCCTGATGTGTTCCTCTAAACAACTTCCCCACAATAAATGGGGGGGGCACAATAAAGAATCACACACGTAGACAGTTCTGCACTGCTTTTATAGGCCCCATTCAATGGTAGCTCGTTTCCTGCTTCTTTATTCAGGCTCACGCTGCAACGCTGATTTAGTGCAAATAAATAAGTGCTGGAAACAAGATTTGAACAGAATTTGTTTTGGAAACAGCTACTTTAAAAAGAAGGAAATAATTATCTGCAGTACCAATTAAGATGTTTTGAAAAGGCACTTCCTGAGGAAGCCAATAATTTATTGGTGAAACGTAGAGGATTTGGGCCAGAATTTATAATAAAAGAATGAGAAAATTGGAACAGAGAAGAACTGTCTACTTGTGTGATTCTTTATTGCCCCCCATTTATTGTGGGGAAGAAAAGAAGTTGTTTGGCAGATAAGGACCGCAAGGCCCATCCAGTCTGCCCATCCATTATGAGGCAATGCAGTAAGGCATACTTCACGATTTTGGGCCCTATGTTTACTTGATCTTTGTACCAGTGGGATTCGATCAAGTATTGTAACACTGATTTGAATGGGATTTGAAGGGGAATGTGGGGGGCAATGAAGAGAGTATATCCCACAATGTATCAGTAATAAGAAGGAGAATAACAGTGACCTCTACTGGTCCTTCAATATATCCTGCAAATGGAATCCTGGTGAGATTTGGTCCTTCAATATATCCTGCAAATGGAATCCTGGAGAGCTAGAAACCATGCAGTCATGTGAGCAGAGTCACGTGATCTAGCACAGATCATGTGACCAGAAGAACTGTCTATAAGGCAAATGCCTGCCGAGTGCTGGAGGGTGGAGGGTGGGGTGGGGCAGCTGCGACTAGCAGCAGAGGGTACACAAGGTATGCAGGTCTGAAGCCTGCTGAAATGTTGAGCTCCGGTGCTCCAATGTGAAAATACATGCTTCAGTGCAGACTCCTGGACTGTGTCCTGCTGGGTCAGGTTGCTGGAGGGGGGCTGGGGGAGGACTGAGCATCAGCGCAGGCCAGATTCACTTAGCACTGCTGTGACATAGCTTGATATTCAGTTAGTTAGCATTGCTCCACTGGTGAGCGCTAATTGCCTGAATATTGCTCAGAAATCACCATACATATAGATACATAGATACATAGATAGTGTCAGCAGATAAGGGCCTATGGCCCACCCAGTCTGCCCATTTAAGCTTGTAAGTTTACTTTATGTTTTCCTAGAAGTCTGTTGCTCCTTGATCCTGCCCTCCAGAATTCCTTTATGTCTATCCCATGCATTCTTAAATCCCGTGATTGTTTCAGCCCCCACCACTTCCTCTGACAGGGTGTTGCACTTGTCCACCACCCATTCTGTGAAGAAATTCTTCCTCACATTTCCTCTGAATCGTCCTTCCTCCAACTTCATCCCATGCCCTCTAGTCCTGGAACATCTTTTTCACTTAAAAATAGTGTATTCCTGCACCCTCTTCCTCACTGTAAGATACTTGTATGTCTCTATCATATCCCCTCTCTCCCTCCTCTCCTCCAGGGAGTACATATTCAGTTCCTTCAACCTGTCCTCATAGGACTTGTGATGCAATCCATGCACCATCTTTGTTGCCCTCCTCTGAACCTTTTCTACCCTGTCTATGTCCTTACGTAAGTAAGTTCTCCAGAATTGTACACTGTACTCCAAGTGGGGCCTCACTAGTGTCTTGTATAGTGGAATTATGACCTCCCTTTTCCTGCTGGTGATGCCCCTGCCTATGCATCCCAGCATCCTATTTGCTTTACCTGCTGCCTTGTCACATTGTTTCCCTACCTTGAGGTCATCAGAGATGATAACCCGAAGATCCCTTTCCTGCTTGGTGCATGCTATATCCTCACCCCCCCAACTGATATATTGTGCCAAGGTTTTTGTGCCCCATATGCATTATCTTGCACTTCTTTGCATTGAATTTCAACTGCCAAACCCCTGACCATTCTTCAAGTTTCTGCAGGTCCCTTCTCATTCTGTCTACACCCTCTGGTGTGTCTACTCTGTTACAGAGGTTTGTGTCATCAGCAAACAGGGAAATTCTTCCTTCTAGGTCCTGCACAATGTCACTGATGAAGATGTTGAATAGGACCGGTCCCAGCACTGATCCCTGTGGTACCCCACTGGTCACTCTTCCCTCTTTGGAGGGACAGCCATTTACCACCACCCTCTGTGTCCTGCCACCCAGCCAGTTACCTACCCACTGCATTACTGTCCTGCCCACACCCATATTCCCCAGTTTGTGTAATAGTCTTTTATGTGGCATAGTGTCAAAAGCCTTGTTAAAGTCCAGATAGACCATGTCCACTGCCCTCCCCCTGATCCACCTCCCTATTCACCTAGTCAAAAAATTCAACGAAGTTGGTCTGACATGACCTCCCCCTGGTGAAACCATACTGCCTTGGGTCCTGTAGTCCATTGACAGCCAGATGTTCCACCAATCTCTCCTTCGGTAGTGCTTCCATGATCTTCCCACTACTGAGGCAAGGCTGACTGGTCTGTAGTTCCTCGCTTTCTCTTTGTTCCCACTTTGTATAAGGGGACTACATCTGCTGTCCTCCAGTCTTTGGGTACCTCCCCTGTTTCCAGTGATTGGCTAAACAGGATTGCCAGAGGTTCAGCCACCACCTCTCTTAGTTCTTTAAGGACCCTGGGGTGCACCCCATCTGGCCCCATTGCTTTATCAACTCTTATTACTTCCAGTTCCTTCAGGACCCCTTCTCGTGTAAAGGGACTTGTGTCCATTTCTGCACCATTCCCACCCCTTATACTCCCTTCAGACCCATTACCCTCCTCTTCCTCAGGAAAGACTGAGCAGAAATACCTGTTCAATATGTCAGCTTTACTGTTGTCATCCTCCACGCGGCCACCATCCTCCCCCTTTAGTCTCACTATCCGTCCCTTTGCCTTTCTTTTTTCACTTAACTACCTGTAAAAGGTTTTGTCCCTTCTACCCACTGATTTTGCAATGTGCTCTTCTGTCTGATCTTTGGCTTCCCTTACTGACCTCCCTGCCTCCCTTTGCTTCTCCTGGTACTTCTCCCTATCCCCTTCTGCACAAGCACAGTGCAACAGACAACGTTGCGCTTGCAGTCGGCTTGACTATGGGGGTCCTGGGCGAAAGTATTGCTCAGATGATGAGATGGAGGGAGACTGTCACAGATAACAATTACACAAGTTAAGGAATCATCAGATAAATGTTTTGGAAACATATTTTCTTGGAGTTACATTTGCACATTTCAAAATCTGCAAGCAATTTGCAAAACAACAGCTTGACACAGGTTTTCAACTGCAATGTTTTATTATAATCAATGCATACTTTGCATAGTTCAAAATAAATAACACCCACTATTTCTTTTTCATAGATTTCGTTTCATGTTAAAATACTGAACCTCTCAAGAAACACTTAAAAACTGGCAAAAGGAAAACTATAAATATTGTAGTATATGGTTGAGTGTTCTTGTACGTGGAATTGCAGACAATTAAAGTCCTCACAGTATATGGCTAGCCATTGTTCTGTGTAACAATCAACCTGCTCAAAATCCTTGCTGTGCAGGTTCTAAACTTTTGCATATGCACATTCTGAACAGCTGTTTAACATGGTATACTGTTGCTGCAGCAACTCCCCAACGACGAAGACCATCACAGTGACAGGATTTGGCCAAAATCCACATGTCACTGTGATGGTCTGTGCAAGGCCAGGGATTGCCTCACAGGGTTTTCGCGCCCCGGTCCAACTCCAACTCGAGTTAGAATCCTAGAGACCGGGGATGTGGGGTTGGGATGCAGCCCACTGATGGAAACACAGAGGTATCCCCGACACCAATACACACAATAACATTTCTGCAATCTGTGCTGTCGCTGTTGGGGATGTCTCTAAGGTAAGGTAAAACTATTCAGCATATATCAAAGGTCATGACATTTAAATTTTTTATTTATTTATTTATTTAGTTTTGTTGACCGGGTAAGTGCACTAGACAAATACTGCCTATTTTCAGGCATGACCCGGGGGAGGGGGACATAGATGAATGCCAACTGACCTTGAACCACCAGATTAAGCTGTTCCTCATTTACCTCATTTACCCCACACCCAGCTGCTGACTAACTACGTAGTGCCCCAAATTGTACCTTTTAACTTGTAAAAGTCTATAAATTCAATTTTGATCATAGAACAGATGAAAGAACTGGCAAGGTTTTGTAGTTATTTGAACAGACTTCTTTGACCCATGTTTAAAAATAAAACTGTGTACTATATAAACTGAAATGTGGGCAGATACACTCAACCGAGCATCTGTCTCAGGGGTTGGGATGACATCATGGTTTCCATTTATCATCTTAGGCCCTCAATGGAAACACAGCCTCATTGTGTATGGTTGCCCATATATTATTCTTTCTTTCTTTTTTGCTTTTATATTGAGAAGGCATGTGAGCATATTGCCTGTTTTCACATGCATCCAGTACATACAACATGAATCAACAAATAAAGAACAAATGCATAAAAAGACAATTATATACAACAGGAATAAAACTAGCATTTGTCAATGCCGAATGTTGGCTTGCTGGCATTGGCATTGGCAGTGCAGGAGTTGGAAAGATGCATAATAGGAATGGCAGTGAATTAGTGAACTGATGCTGACCGCACCCCCACCCTGCAGAGACTGACAGGCGTTTGGGTGTGTCATTGGGTCATTGGCCACAACACTCATGCCATTTTACCTCACCCTAACCTGCAGACACTGACAAGCGTCACTGTGTGCCTTGGGGTCTTCGGCCTTACACACACCCCATTCCATAAGAAAATACGATGAAATGGGTGCAGTATAGGAGAATGGGGTGAACTTTGGGGTCAAAGAGTCCAAGGCACACCTCGGTGCCTGTCAGTGGCTGCGGCAGGGGATTGGGTGGGGGTGGAATGGCATGATCATTGCGACCGGCAATCCCAAGTCATACTGCTGATGCCTGTCATTCTGTACAGGGTGGAGCATTACAGTTGAAAACCCTAACACCCTGGGCATTTGTTGGTATTTTCACTCTAAATTTTCAACATGGGCTTTTTGTGACCCCACCTCATGAACAGTGACACAATGAGTTTGTTAGCCGAAAGGTGATTTTGCTCAGCAACTGTGCCATTTGGCGCCACAGGTGTGAAAGCACATTTCAGGCAGATGTGAAAAATGACAGCTATACTGTTTTTGAGGAGGTGTAAAAAATTGGCAATGTTAAAAATCTGGAGTGAAAATATGAAAAATTGGTGAAGTCACGAGAATGCGTATAAACTGCTCGACGCACACCTGTAATGCAATTATTTGGGGAATTTTTTTTAACCAAATTTTCAAAATAGGCATTTTGGGACCTCTGCTCAAGAACAGTGTTACTGATTTTGTTAATGTGTTCTGAATGTTGATTTTGCTCAGCGACTGCAACATTGTGCGCCACATGCATGAAAACACATTTTGGGCAGGATGTGAAAAATGACAGCTGTACTATTCATAAGGACATGTAAAAAAATTGCAATGTTGAAAATCTGGAGTGAAAATATTCAAAATTGTCAAATTTACGAGTGTGTGTAGAAACTGTGCAATGCATGCTCATATTTCAGTCATTTTTTTGAATTTTTCCACCAAATTTGCAAGATAGGATTTTTGGGACCTCACCTCATGAACAGTGGCACTGTAGTTTCATTATTCAGTCCTGAAAGGTAATTCTGCACAGTGACCACCAAATGACCTTTTGGGATGAATAACGAGATGACAGTGCCTGTGTTCATGAGGTAGGGTCCCAAGAACCCCATGTTGAAAATTTGGAGGCAAAATTCAAACAAATGGCTGAGATATCCACCTAAGTTGAACCCCCTCACACACATTTATGCCATTATAAAGCTTACTGGCATTTCTTCAGTTCGTGGTCAGATTTAAAGAGTGCAGACATGTTCCCTCAACACCGAAGATCACAGCACTTGACCTCCAGAGGTAAGTATGAGGTGGGGAGGTGTGAGGAGGTGGGGTGTGCAGAGGGTGGGTGTGGGTTGAGGGAAGGGGACACCGCTGACAGTGAGGGACTGTTTTTTTTGTTTCAGGTACAGAAAAAAAAAGCGAACACTGCGGACAGTTTTCTTTCTTTACAGGTGAAAGAAAACAAATGTTGGGCACACTGGGGTGGGCTCCTAGTGTTCCCCATGACTTTTGGGGGTGATTTTGGCAACACTGGGCTCCAAGTGTGCCACAGAATGGGGGTGGGGTGGGGGCAGGAATATGCCGTCACGGTCTGCTTTCAATTAAATGGAGGTACACTGGGGTGGGCTCCCAGTGTGCCACACAATCTGAGCGGGGGGGTGTTTGACATGCAGACAGGGGGACTGGGAACCCTCAAAGTTGGCTTTCTTGGGATTGTGTGGCAGACGGCAGCAGCTGCTGCCATGTTTCTTTAAATGTTTCACCAGGAAATACACGTAAAGAAGGCGTATTATCTGTGCTGCTGCGTGACGATCTTGTCTCTGATTGCAGCAGCACTTTTTTTACAAGTTATGTCCACTTTAAATACAACTTCTATCAGCGCTAGCATGCTGGCTCATTGGGGAATGAGGGAAGCACCTACTTAAGCTTGCCCTGCATTTGCCAACCCTGCACACCTCTGAAATGTGCTACTAGCACAAGATGTTGCCTGCATGTGTGCGCAAGTCAACATAATCAGTTAAAACAATTACAAACAGATTTCTCCAATAAGTGTAACTTAAGTAAACTCTTTAAAGCACACATTTTCGTACAGTCAGCTATGGATTTTGTGAGGTTATTATAGATATTAATAGCTCTAATAGATAGGGAATTTTGACCCAGGGCTGTGTTAAAAAAGGGAAGCTGGACAGAGAATCTAATCAGTGATCTCGTTAAGAAAACATTCTGTTTGTATAAGCTTTAAACATGAAAATAATTGTTCAAATCACTGTTCTCTTTTGAGAGTAAATTCAGCTATAAATAGTTTTTAAGCAGTGTAAACAAGGTAAAAGACACCGGATGCAATTCAGTAAAGAAAAGTGTTAAGTGTTTCAAATCTGTTCAGCAATGTTCTTGACTAGGGCTTATAAATACTTATTAGGTATTGAAGGCAGTTATGCATACTTTTCCCTTCATCCACTTAGAACTATTTCTGGGCCTTGAATATTCATAAGGTTCTGAAGGCAGTCATGCACACATCTCCCTGCAGCCATTATTAACTTCATTATTTTTAAAAAGCTGCATCTGTCATACTTTGTCCAGTTATGGTGACTGTGGACTTGTGCTTCTGAGTGGGAAGAATTATTTTCAGTGGTATCAAAACTGGAACCTGGGGTTAATCCTAATATGGACACTCTAGTGCAGCATGAGGGGGTGCTGCACTCCTGAGGTGCCATTTTGCAGATGAGATGTTAAATCAGGGGACCATCTACCTGCTCTGGTGGTTGTTCAGGTGGACATTAAAGAGCCTATGACACTTCTTGAAAGGATTAGGGGTATTTTCATGGTGCCCTGGCTAAAATTCCCCCATTCACTAAAAATACCACCAACAGCTTAACCTGATTTAATATGTCAGTTTTCATCTGTACCTCCACCCCCACTCCCCTGGGACAGTTCTGAAAATAGGCAGAACTGCTTAGCCCTCCTTTCCTGGTCCACAAAACCAAACATTTTTAATAAATACATAAAATAAACAAATAAAAATTATTAGATGTGAACATAACAGAAAAAAGATACAAACACAGGGATTTACTGTAGATTTTGCAAAATAATTTAGAAGAATTAGAACATGACTACTGCATATCAACATCTGTACACGTACAGTAATTTAATGGTATAAAGGTCAACCCCAAGGAAAGAAAAAAATATGTAACAGTTACAGTGCATTCTGGGAATAGCAATATTTTCTGTGAGCAGCAGCTTTAGAGATACTTGTGACTTGATAGTTACATTGACTAGATCTTTGATGCCTGGTAGAAAACTACCACTCCCAGAGTTAAGCAGGAGGATACAGTGTAGTAAAAATAAATAGCATATGCACTAGGGGTGTGCAGGTACTGTAATTTTTACTGAAGACTTGGTGAGTATTCATACTCAGGACTCAAGATACAGGACTATTTGTTAAAGAGCACTTTTTCTGGTGCTTACTGTAGAATCACTGCAGCTTCCTTACCTCTCCCAAAGTCCAATGCTGCTAAAGAATTAATTTATTGTGCCTGTATTTTGCGAGGGAAGGGATTGTATTTTGGCTCTGAGGAACCAAGAGCCCAATCCCTTCTACTTCCAGATTCAATCGATCTTTATTTTACCAGGTGAAACACCATTGAGAGAGCTCATTTACATGGTGTACCAGTGATTCCAAGACATGCCCCTGTGCTCGCACGTTTTGTGATATAAGAATAAGGAGACATCAGGGGTGCATGTCATAAATTTGTACAGGGATTCATTTTAAACTACCGACTGGATTATTTTCAATGGCTGATTGAACAAATCAAGGCCACCACTCAACTAACAAGGCTCTTGTATCACGTGTTTTGGCCATTTTCAGGGTTCTGAGGCCCTGAGCACCCTTTCTTCAGAGACGATCCATAAATACAGTTTCACGACCCCCTCTGGCCTGCCCTTCACACTCCAGTAGTAGCACCCCCCCATAGTGAATACTGAAAAAAGTAATCATTCAGTATGTTAGACTTTTTCCATTCTCCTCCACCTATGTTCTTTTCTTCTTTAATCTGATAATATCCCCACAGCCCCCCATTATTTTCCTGTTTGCCTTACTGTATCTAGAGAAGGTTTTCTCTGCCTCCTTGATCCCCTCCATTATTCTCAGATCTGTCTCTGCTTTACTTTTTCATACAATTATTCTGGACTTTCTCATCTTATGTCAGATATTCCTGCTGGTTAACATTGCGCTGTTCCCCTCTGTATTTTTGAAATGCTTGCCTTTGCCCTTACAGCCACTCCTGAGTCCCACCCCTCTGGAAAACCAGATTGTCTTTTGGTGCTTTTTGCTCTCCCCATCCTGTCCAATGAGTGATGCTGTCACTTCCTTTGTATCCTTCTATATGACATCTCATTTGACTTCAACTCCCACTTCTCATTTTACTCCTAACAGCTTATTCAGCATGTCCCCTAATCTTGCTGAAGTCTGCCCTTCAGAAGTCCAGGACCACAGTTTTTTTAACTGGAGTGATATGTTCCTTTGATACCACAATATGTATTGTGGTCAGTGGTGCTCAATATCAGCATTTGACAGAACCAGATGAAGGGTGCCCTCCTCCAATCAGTTCTCTGACACACTGAGCAGTCTTTCATCACAGCCGCCAGCATTTGACTTCTTAACATGCTTTTCTTTGTGTTTATTAGTCTTTATTTTAGGCTGGGAAAGGCACATTGAGCTGAAGCTAATTTCCAGGTGCAATCCAGGAGCACAGGGAGGTTAAGTGACTTGCTCGTGATCACATAGTATGCAGGATTCAAACCCTGGTCTGCTGGGTCTTCAGTTTCACAGCCTGCTGCTCTAACGTCTTGGTAATAGTGCTACCTTGTATTATAAATAGCAATCTACAGACATACGAACATATGAAGAAGCCAGCAGAAGAAAGCCATTTGGTCTATCACATCTGCTCATATTGTAAGGTCTGCAGCTTGAGCTAATATCCCTGTCCTCCCTCCACACTCCTCCCATCCTCCCTACCCATGATTCTTACTTTCCCCATGCCTATCCCAACCTTTCTTAAAGCTGCCCACTGTCTTCAATGAGATGACCTCTTCCAGCAGTGCATTCCAAGTGTCCACCACCCTCTCTGTGAAGAAGTGCTTCCTGATCTCCCTCCTAAACCTCCCACCCTCCAGCTTAAGGCTGTGCTCCCTAGTGTTATGGTTGCCACTCAGCTTAAAGAGACTCTCCTTATCAACCTTATTTATCCCTTTCAAGTACTTGAAGATCCCAATCATGTCCTCTCTCTCTCTCTCTCCTGTCTTCCAGGGAGTACATGTTCAATGCCCTCAGCCTCTCATATGCCTTACCCTGCTGACCCACTGTCATCTTTGTAGCCCTCCTCTGGACCTTCTCCAGCAGGTTAATGTCCTTTTTGAGGTATGTGCACCAGTACTAAACTTCATACCCTAGTTGTGGCCTTACCAGTGACCTGTACAAGGGCAACATAATCTCCTCTCTCCTACTACTGATCTCCGTGGATATGCATCTCAGCATCTTGTTTGCCTTTGCTGCTGCTTTCTTATACTGCATGGAGTGCTTCAGGTCACTAGTGATCATCACTGCCAGGTCCTTCTTTTCCTCTGATGTAGATACTCTGACTCCACCCAGGTAGTACTCTGTCCTGGGATTCTTGGCTCCAATATGCATAACTTTGCATTTTTTGGCATTGAAGCCAAGCTACCAGATCCTGGACCACCTCCCCAGCTTCCCCAGATCTTTCTGTAGGTCCTGTATCCCTTCAGCTGTGTCCACTCCCCCACAGAGCTTGGTGTCATCCACAAATAGGCACATTTTGCCCTTAATGCCATCCCCAATGTCAGACATTGAACAATGCCAGCCTCAGTACAGAGTCCTGTGGGACCCTACTGGTTACCTCTCTGGTACCAGACAACTCTTCCCCCCACAATCACCTCTGGGTTATGCCCCTCAGCCAGTTTTCCACCCATCTGGCCATCTTTTCCCCAACCCCAAGATCTACCAGCTTCCTGATCAATCTTTTGTAGGGCACAGAGTTAAAGGCCTTGCTGAAATCAAGATAGAGGATATATACCACTTGGCCCCATCTACTGTCTTAGTAACACAAAGAAGTCAATCAGATTCATTTGACACAATCTCACCTAGTGAACCCATGCTGCCTTGCATCCTGGAGACCATGTTCCTCTAGATATTCCACCAACCTTTTCTTTAGTATGGTCTCCATGAGCTTGCCCACAAAGGAGGTCAGACTGATTGATCTGTAATTCCCTGGGTCATCCTTAGGACTGCTTTTGTGGAGGGGCTCTACATGTGCTGTTCTCCAGTCCTGTGGTACCACTCCTGACTCTAGTGAACTAATAAATAGGTCTGCCAGTGGCCCTACCAGCTCCTCAGCCAGTTCCTTTAGTACCTTTGGATGTACTCTGTCTGGGCCTGGTGATTTGTCCACCTTCAATGCCAGCAGACCCTCCCTCACTCTATCCTTCTTTATCACTACATCTGTGTTCCCCTCCCTCCCTGATCCTCTTCTCCCTCTTGAAGGCACTGGTCCATCCTTCTCTGTGGTGAAGACGGAACAGAAGTATTCATTTATTGTTTCTGCTTCCCCCCTTATCCTCCACCCACTCCACTCCTTTCTTAAGCCTAACAATCCCTTCCTTCTTGTCTCTTTTCTCACTTATATAGCGAAAGAAAGCCTTCTCCCCCTTCTTAATTCCTTCAGCTATCTGCTGCTCCTTCTGTGCCTTTGCTCGCCAGACAAGCATGGTACTCTTATCAGACTGCAACAAATGACAAAGGAGGTCAAACACAGACAGTATTACATTAATTGGAAGGGATCTACTTGTGGAAAGCAACAGAAAAACAATTCAACACACTTCAGTAACTACAATATTTCACAGAATGAGAGGGTAGGCACTTGGAAGAGATTTTCAGAGCAGATGAGATCAATGAATGCTGTGGTGACCTTCAAGCTCAAAAATCAGCAAATTATTTGGAGAGAAAAGTGTGCCGGGGTAGTCCAACAATTCCAAACAGAAGTTGCTACAAATCTCCCAGTGCAGGGTCAGTACTATATAGAGGGCAGCCAGCCCCAAATGTAAACCAGTTCCAGAAAATATGGAACCTGAAGGCAAAAATGCACAAAATCCAAAAGTTTCACATAAACAATGCTAAATGCCATTTATTGAAGCAGTTAGTTAGTTTTTGTTGACCGGGTAAGTGAACTAGACAAATCCTGCCTATTTTCAGGCACGACCCGGTAGGAGGGGGATACAGATGAATGCCAACTGACCTTGAACCAGATTAAGCTGTTGGTGGTATTTTTTTAGTGAATGAGGGAAATTTGGCCAGGACACCGGGGAATTCCCCTACTCTTTTCAATAAGTGCCATGGGATCTTTAACATCCACCTGAACTACCACCAATCCAGGTAGATGGGACCTCAGTTTAATGTCTCATCCGAAAGACGGCACCTCAGAAGTACAGCACCCCTCTCATGCTGCACTACAGTGTCAGTACTGGGATATTAACGCAAGTGCCAGATGTGGGAACTGAACCCACAGCCCTCTGATCTCCCAGCCTCAGAGGCGAGTGTGCTACCTACTGAGCCACTGACACTAAGTGCAAGTGCAGTGCAAGCTCAAGCCGCAAGACTTTGCCCCTAAGCTATCCTCTCCCGATTCAATACATTTTTACATTTAGTATTGTTTATGTGAAACTTTTGGACTTTGTGTGTTTTTGCCTTTGAGTGATTAGGTATTCCCACTGAATTGGTGGGTGGGATGAACTTGATGGACTGAATGTCTGGTTTCTACCCTAAATCTGAATGTAGGGATATAAAACTCAGCTAACACCTACACTTCAAAACAAAGATGGCAGAAGCAGGAACAGTGAAGCATCCATGCTTCATCTACTCAATAAACCCTGCCAACATTAGAACTTCCCAAACTCAACAGAACTGGATAATTAATATATGTGTACCTATCTGATACTGGAGAGACCAAGTGTGGCATTCATGTCTGAAAATATTTTTTACTTACATCCCATAACTATATTATTGTTACATTGGGTGCACACGGAGAGAATGTAATACCAAATATAAAGAGAGTTCATCATCTGAAAGTATAAGAAAATGAACCTTTAAGTTAGCACGTGGATCAGGTAATGTGTGTAACATGATGTCCCTTCTGTAGAATTTTCAGTTTACATTTTTTTTTTTATGTTAGTATGGTTATTTAAGCTATTTAGGTACCATGGTATGCAACATTTCGTTATTTTATTCTAAACATTACCTGACAGTAATTAGGCCACAATTTATCTTTGGGCACCACTGCTGTGAAAACAGGACATGTCAAAGTTTTGCTGCTGATTGTATCCATTTGTTTTTACAGATTTGTTTCTTAATCAGCTATGTGAACCTTGGTGGATAAGTTAGACATCACTGAATTTCTTAATTAGTCAGTGCATTTTACTTAAAAACAGCATTTTCATAAGAAGTCATGTACGTAACAGGTACACCACAACAAGTCATGCGCGCAACAGTGACACCACATCAAGTCATGTGGTCAACAGGGACCCAGCAATAACACCAATATAAATGTAACTATCTGATATAGTCCTACTACAAGAAATACTTGTGTTAATGTATGTAATGCAACCATAGTTATGTTTAAATATTTACTTTTCAATGCATTTTCACTGGGTGTGTCACAGTTTACCTGCTGATTTTATCTGTTTGTTTTTATAGCTCTTTTTTTCTTAATTAGCTATGTAAACCTTGGTGGATAAGTCACATACCATTGAATTTCCCAATTATTCGTTGCAATTTATTTAATAACTATTTTTCATAAAAAGTCATGTACATAACAGGGACACCACAACAAGTCATGTGAGTAACAGTGATACCACATCGAGTCATGTGGTTAACAGGGACCCAATAACAACAGCAATGTAAGTGTAGTTAGCTGATATAGTCCTACTACAAGAAATATCTCTGTTAATGTACATAATACAACCATAGTTATGTTTAAACATTTACTTTTGAATGCATTTTTACAAGAGGTGTCAAAGTGTACCTGCTGACTAAATCGCTTTGTTTTCCAGCTCTTTTTTTTCTTAATCAGCTAAGTGAACCCTGGCTGAAAAGTTAGGCACCACTTATTTTCCTAATTATTTGGTGTAATTTATTTAAAAGCAGTGTTTTTCATAAGACGTCATGTACATAACAGTGGCACCACAACAAGTCATGTGCATAATAGTGAAAAGAACAGAGACACCAAGAAAAACAGTCACCTGGAAGAAAAGCAGAAAGGAAGTTTCTGGGCAGTTATGGGACTTTTAAGACCTTCAAAGGTACAGCAACAAAATAGACAAGTGCTTTCAGTTCTGTGAATGAACTGCTGGTGTTGTATGGGATTTTTGGACCCATAGTTTTATGCATAACAGGAGGACACCAAAGGAGTGGGGAACCACATATCTAAATACAACATCATGAATGCCTCAAGGTAAATAAAAAAAAGTAAGAAATGATGTTGAGGAGAGTCAGAGGCATTCCAATTGGATGGTTTTATTAGAAAAAAAGTTATTTGAAAATCAGGACTGTAGAAGTCCTGAAAGTACTGTAGGGGGATACCACTGGTTAGTATGATACCAGGGGGAAAAAGGCATGTAAAACTAAATAAATGATCAATTTAAAAATACAAAAGTTTTAAGAAACACAAGAGCTAACTATGAGATACTAGCATACAGTTTTTTCTTTAAAATATACATGTTAAGATAGCAATAAGGCAGTCTATGAGTGACAAGGAACAATGTCACAAAAATGGCATCTTTTTTAAAGGGGAAATATGGCACTTTAGGTGGGTCCACAGCAAAATAGGAACACAACAGATGCAGTATGTCATTATTAAGTACAATATAGGGGAGCGTTAGAATGGAAACATTTTAATGGTTATTTAAGAAATTACAGCCATTCTTTTACAGGTGATGCAAGTCTCTCCACTACTGTGCACAGATATATATATATATATATATATATATATATATATATATATATATATACAGTATATATATATATATATATAGAGAGAGAGAGAGAGAGAAATAATATACAATATAGAGATAGGCAGATATATTTTGTTACAGTTGAAAAAAGTCTTGCAATCAGTTTAAGTACACAGTAATGTTGCAGTTCAGTGCTGACCCATAAGCACGTGGTGGTTCCACCATTGGAACACTCCCATCCAAGTGCACCTGTCATTAAGGTGACATGATTTAAATTCGCCGCCTGGTATTTATGCAGGGGGTGCTGCATCCCCCACACCCCACCTAACTAAATATTCTAACTCCAGGGGGGTGGACCAAAGGGGAAGGAGTGGTGAATTTGGAATTTTGGCGCCCTATTGACGGGTGCACTTGGACCGGGGTACAGATGGCCAGAAGGGGCACGTGGCAGCTCTGCTCATTGCGACCTCACCAACCCAGAACTAGGCCTTGGACTGCTGAGGGCTGGTAGGAAGGCAGAGGAGGACTACCTGTCTTAAAGGATGCTCTCCTCCTTAATGGAGGGAGAGCAAACATCTCTGCCATATGACTGCCAGCTGGGTGACCCCAGATGGTAGTGGTAGTGGAATGGCTTTGGGAGGGAGGATGCCAGCCAGCTGATTGTACTGGCATGCATTATGAGCATGCACACAACCACACTGGAACTCTAGCTGATGAGCTGGGACCAAAAGTGGAAAAACATCTGGGCCCATTTTGTAATGTAGAGGGGTACCTTCAGTTCCTGAACCTGTTCCACACCAAGGGGGATCTTTTGGATCTGGACTCCTGAGGGGATTGGAGGACCTAAAAGACTCCCACTATGATGGACAAGTTTTGGCAGAATAAGCTCCTTGGGTGGACTGTTGATGGGGCCTGAAGGTAGCAGTTATCTTGAAGGGTGTGTGCCCAGGAGGAGAAGAAAGATCAAACTAGAAGAAAAATGCATTTATTTTTAAACACAACAAACACTGACATCTTTTGACCACTTCCTAAAAAATATTTTATGTTTTTAAATGCTTGAAATTATATTTTGAAAGCTATATATTTGTATATTTTTGCTGTAAGGGTGCCCTGATCCCACGGGGAAGGGTGCCCACAACAAACAAACTCTACTACTACTACTCTACTACTGTAACCTTTGAGCTGTTAGGCCTAGAACCTATATCTTCTTTAAAAAAGAAGCTTGGCTTCTAATCAGTATAAATAGATCATGATGACGCTGCTCTTGTTTGTTGCTACATGTACTGTGCATCTTAATATGCGAACAATAACCCACAACATGGCACGCATTTCTAGAGAATTAATGCATGCCTTGGCTAAAACAGAAGGCATGAGACCAATGGTCAAGTGACTTTCAACACTCCAGAGGGAAAGTATTAATTCTCAAGAAACCATACCCTGGAATGTGTCATTGTACTTATAAAATAGAAAAAGTTCTTTCATAATTGAAAGATTTTTATTTCCTTTAGATAGGTTGTTGCTAGGTAGAACATGTTCATTCTCAGAGGCTGAGAGCCTTTGAAGGCACCCAAGAAGTGAATTTATTTTGAAGAAACTTATGCCCTGGTTTAGAGTTTTTGTATTTGAATAGTGGAAAACTTTTTTATGTTAATGGGAAAATGTTTTATACTCATTTAGTTAGGCTGTTGCTACAGTAGGCAGATTAGGGCAGGTTAGTTATAAACTGTTCTGATACCAGAGATTAAGTTATGCTCAGGTGATTTGCTCAGAAAAAAACAAAATTGCTGAGGTTCTGAAGGATTCTGAAGCCTGTTTTATAAATGTTGTTAAAAAAAACAACTTTATAATTGTTGATTTGTTTCATGTTTTTATCTATAGATGTATACCATGGGAGGGCACATACTTTTCCAAAATAAAATGTGCTATTTTACTTGTCAACAGAGTGACTAAGAAAATAACACTGCAAATAATGCTATTTTACTCATAGGTTTCACTGTTATTTTACTAGTAGTGAACTCCCATGGTATACACTAGATGTTGATGCCACTCCTCCCTTGCACTCACGGCTTTGCTTCACAATCAGCCACTCATTGCAAGGAAACAATACCAGCAACATGCTACACTGCACAACAATCATATTTAAGCTACCTTATAGACTGTTCCCTTATGTGGAAGATGTATCAACAGCATGTATTTATATATCAAGTCAGCTGACTTCGGTTTTGCATTTAAAAAAAAAAGTTTGTAGCCCAAACATTTCCAAAGCTATCCCATTTTAAAAAATTGGAACCCATATTCAAAGGAGATGTGCGGGGCATCCCTAGATGCACCTGTGCATCTCTGGATTTGTGATGGCCATCAGGGGTATGGCAGTATTCAGAAGCCCCTGATGTGCCATGCAAACCCAGCTGTGGTGCAGCACAGAATATTGCAATGCTTGCATGCAAATGAGGGATCCCTCATGCACATTCCCCGCATCGCAATATTCAAGAATTCCTTAGGGAAGGCACAGTCAGATGCACCGACACAAATTTAAGACACCAAATCCCTGTCTTAACTTTGTCCCGGGCATGGTGATGCCCTGCACAAAGCCCATGGCCATCACATGATTCCCCCCCAGCCCCAGTCACCATTAGTAGAATGAATTGTAGCCCCTCCTTCCTTTCTGTTGTGTAGTGCCCTCCCTCCCCATCCCTGATCCCCACCATAATAAACACATGTATCCCCATCCCCATCCTTTCTACAGTGCAGTGTCCCCTTACCCAGCCCTGATGTCTGTAAATATAGTAATAATCACATCATTTTCATGTAGTGGACCCCCCCTCCCGGCCACAATCCCCGATTGCTGTAAATATAATCATTTCCCCTTTTCCAAAGTGTAGGGTCCCCCCTCCCTGCCCTGATCACAGTGTAGCATCAAAATATCCATTAGCCTCCTTTTCCATAGTGTAGTGGCCCCCCACCCCAGTAGGCAGTAACCACCATCCCTGCATCCCCCCAACCTGACCTGTGCCGATGATTGGCACTGCCCTACTGATTGGTACCTGAGCCTTACAGTACAAAGTATGCACTCGTTGGCTGGTGTCACCAGCAGGGGGTATACTTTACTACAAACTCGGGTACAGCTCGAGATAACGGTTAGCTGTGGCAGGTGGGGAGGGCAGTGCCAGTCATGGCACAGGTCGGGTTGGGGTGTTGGGAAGAGGGTTACTGCTTACGGGATCAGGGTGAGGGCTCACTACACTATGGAAAGAGCAATGAATATTTTAATGCTACACTGTGATCAAGGGTGGGGAATGGGGACCCTACACTATGGAAAAGAGCAATTATTATATTTACAGCAATCATGGATTGTGGCTGGGAGGGTCCACTACACTATAGAAATGAGGTCATTATTGTTATTTTACAGCATTTGAGGATCGGGGCTGGGAGGGGCCACTACACTATGGAAACAGGGTGATTATATATATTTACAGACATCTGGGCTGGGCGGAGGACACTGCACCATGGAAAGGATATAGACAGGGATACATGTGTTTATTATGATGGGGACTGGGGACAGGGAGGGGGGAACTACAGTATGGAAAGTATGGGGAGGGGGCTACATATGTTTGTTTCTCAATGGAATTGGGGCTGGGAGGAGGCTAGCCTGGTGCATTCCACTGGACCCAGCCATGCTAATGAGCACATAATGGGCATGCATGAGTCCACTTTGTGCCATGCATGCCCAATGGGCTCATTAGAACTTTTTGGCTGAATATCACCCTTGGGGTGAAACAGGGCATCCAGGTATGCGCCACACATTTCCTCATTGGTGGTCTTCAACCCTGAACCCTGGATGCGCTGAGCTAAACATGGCGGCCGCCCACATTGTGCCACACCCAGGGTCTGATATTCAAGCAGAATGTGTGATCTGTTCCAATCATGCAGTCTGAATATCCCATCGGGGCTGTCCAGACCACTTTTTTCTGTGGTGCATTCATTTGCGCCACACATCTGGCCAGCTCTGAATATGTTCCTCGTTATCTTCAGAAAGGTCTAACTGTAGAATTGTTGGGGCTATAAAAAATATTTTTTTAAACAAATGCTTAGAGATAGGTTAAGAGTAGTTCCTATTGATACCATTATTATGTGCTGATACTATTCTACAATATATGTATCAATACTGTTTAAAACTGCTTTTTTGAATACACTAGTGATACATTTTTTTAGTTGTGAGAGACAGCAAAAAATACATAAGACACATAGTATAGATACTTATTTTTGTATCATCACATAAAATTACATGATGGTGTAAAAAATATTTTTTACATTTTGCGTTTGATGCACATGAGCACCAAATTCTTTGTGACAGTAACAGGAAATGAGAGGTGTGCCACTGCCACACCATTTACAGCTGCATCTGCAAGAGGTATGCCAGTATACACCAATCACCAGGCACTCTGGTCATGACAGCAGTTCAGCTCTGCTGACATGCCATATTATGGACTTGAAATAAATGAACTTCTCCAATGGAAGCACTTCATTTGCAGCTCGAACTGCTGCCATGCACATTAGTGTGCACACTAATGCACATGGCAGCAGTGGTTCCTGTATTCTCTGTCTCCACCCCCGCTCCTCTGAACCCCCCCAAGCTTCAACTGTGGCTATGGTGCGGCCTTGCCTGGTGCTGAATTTATGCCTCCCCAACATTAGCCACCATGTGACTTTTTCTTACAGCCAACATCAGGGTGCCCAATTCCCATATTAGCATGTACCCCACCATATTAATGTGACACACTGGAAGCCCACCCCAGTGTGCCAAAATAATTATTTTCTTTCTTATGTTTCCAACACCGAGATGCCCACTCCCGGTGTTGGATATCTCCCCCACCCCCCCCAAGCCCAAATAGTTATTTTACCAATATTGGGGTGCCAAATTCCCATGCCAGCATGTTTCCCCACCCCCCCTAACTAATGTGGCACACTGGGAGCCCACCCCAGTGTGCCAAAATATTCAAATATGTTTCCGGCACCGGGATACCCACTCTCAGTATCTGATGTGCCCCTTCCCCTACAAACCCATTCAGTGCTGACATCGGGGTTCCCAATCACCATGTTGGCATACCCCCCACTCCCATTATAGTGGTAGACTTGGAGCCCACCCCAGTGTACCTATATTAATTTTTTTGCCCTGTAAAATAAAGAAAACTGTTCATCAATGTCTTTTTATTTTTTCCCAGTAAAAAAGAAAATGATCCATCGTCATCTCCCCAGGTCCCTCCCCATCCCCACCCACCCTCTGAATACCCACCTCCCACACACACCCATACTTACCTCTGGTGGTCCAGCACTGTCATCTTCTCTGGACCGGGAACATGTCTGCAATCTTCAAAGATGACTGACAAACTGAGAAATCATGATAAGCCTTATATTGGGACTCATTGGGGGGAGTTCAACTTAGGTTGATATCTCGGCCAGTTTTAGGAATTTTGCCCCAAAATTTTCAACATGGGGTTCTTAGGACCCCACCTCATGAACACTGGCACTGTCATTTTGTTTCTTGGCCCTGAAAGGTGATTTCGCAGTTGCTGCATGAAATCACCTTTCAGGACTCATTAACAAAACAACATTGCCAGTGTTCATGAGGTGGGGTCCCAAAAAGCCCATTTTGCAAATTTGGTGAAAAAATTCTGAACAAATGACTGAGATACAAGCATGCATTGCACAGTTTCTATGCACGCTCATAACTTTGACAATTTTTAATATTTTCACTCCAGATTTTCAGCATTGCCATTTTTTCAAACCTCCTTATGAACAGTATAGCTGTCATTTTTCATATTCTGCCAGAAAGATGTTTTTGCACCTGTGGCACAGAATGGCATGGTCACTGTGCGAAATCAACTTTAGGGATGGAGTACTGAAATGATAGTGCAACTGTTCATGATGCAGCATCCCAAAAAGCTCATGTTGAAAATTTGGTGAAAAATTTCAAAAAAATGATTGCGTTACAGCCATGCATTGCACAGTTTGTATGCACGCTCGTAACTTCGCCAATTTTTCATATTTTCACTGCAGATTTTCAACATTGGCACTCACACCTCCTCAAGAACAGTACAACTGCCATTTTTCACATCCTGCCCAAAATGTGTTTTCACACCTGTGGCACCGAATAGCACAGTCACAACAGAAAATCATCTTTCAGGGTTGAGTAACAAAATGATAGTACCACTGTTCATGAAATGGTGTCCAAAAAAGCCCATGTTGAAAATTTGGAGTGAAAATACCAACAAACTCCCAGGACATTAGGGTTTCCAACTGTAACCCCCCCCCCCACACTCTGTAGAGACTGGCCTGCTTTGGGGGTGTGACTTGGGGTCATTGGCCGTAATTCTCAAGCCATTCCAACTCCACCCCTAACCTGTAGCCAGTGACAGGTATGAAGGTATTCCTTGGGGTCTCTGCTTATTTCCTTATGGAATGGGGTGAGTGTAAGGGCTGAAGATCCCAAGGCTTGTCGGTGTCTGCAGGGTGCAGTGAGAAGGAATGGCATGAGCATTATGGCCAACAACCCAAAGGCACACCTCCAACACCTGTCAGTCTCTGCAGGGGGGGGTGGGGATTGGTGTTTGGGTTGGAAACACTGGTGGGTCAGTAAGGAATTAAATTGGGGAAGGGCAGTGGACATCACCTACCTTGATTTAAGGAAAGCCTTCAACACCGACCAACATAGAAGGCTGATATAACAAGAAGGGTAGTCTGGCCACAGGGCATAAGCTGATACACTGGGTTAGAAACTGGCTGATGGACAGGAGGCAAAAGGTGGTGGTTATGGGTTCCAATCTGGGGAGAGGGAGATGACCAGTGGGGTACCTCAAAGATCAGTCCTGGGACCAGTCCTATTCAATGTCTTCATTACAGACATTGTGGAAGGGCTAGAAGGAAAGGTCTGTCTGCCTGTTTGCAGATTACACAAACATCTGCAACAGAGTGAATACTCCAGAAGGAGTGGAGAAAATGAGCAGACACATGGAGAGCCTTGAAAAATGGTCTGAGGAGTGCCAACTGAGGTTCAATGCAAAGAAGTGCAAATAATGCACCTGGGAAGAGGGAAACCTGGGGAAAGTTACTGGATGGGGGTGAGGTGCTGGTGATCACCAAGGAAGAAACAGACATACGAATTGTCAGTTCTGATGACCTTAAGATGTCAAAACAGAGCACAAATGTTGCAAGGAGGCCCAGTGGCATGCTTGGGAGCATAGGCAAAGGTATCATTAGCAAAAGGTGTGAAGTGGTGATGCCATTGCATAATGCACTAGTGAGCCCTATCCTACAGTACTGTGTGCAGTTCTAGAGGCCACAACTGTGCACAGACATTGATGGGGTGGAGCCGGTCCACGGAAAGGCAACCAAGATGGTACATAGCTTGCAAAGCAGAATATATCAGGACAGACTAAAGGACATCAATATGTAGTCAGTGGAGGACAGGAGGGAGTGGCGGAACATGATACATACATTCAAGTGCCTCTAGGTCATACACAGGGTACAGGGGCAGACATCTTCCAGTGCATCAAATGTTTGGCACTGACAAATGCTTGTTATGAATGTTGGTAATACTACACATTATTTAATAAGAAACTGTAGCTTACAACTTAATTTTCAATAATCTTATGCCATTAATAGCATTGAAAATATTTTGCTCTCCCATCTAGCAACCTCTTCTGTCAGAAGACAACAAAAATAATAGATTGCCATTTAAAACCAGAACAGTATTACTTAGAAAACTCAGTACAGGTACTGCAAGCTGGCCTGCCTGTGCAGTGATAGAGTAACTGCTTGTGATGCCAGTGACCAGGGGTCGGAAGTGAACTTGGATTGCTGGAGAGCCAGCTGGAGGGGGGAGGAGGATTGAGGACCAAGAGGGCTGCTCTTCTCCAGTTCTCCTCCAGGGAGGGGTGGGCTGCAGGTCCCATTGCTATACCGCCACCTGTGTGATGACGGTTGGCAGTGCAGAAGGACTGCTGAGTGAAGATAGGGGAGGACATTGGCCAAAGTCCAGAGAGGCAGCACATCTCCGTGTGCCCTCGTCTCCTTGGACCTCCTCATGAGCCATTATCCAAGAGGGGTATGGGGACACCAGAACAAGGAAAAATCTCTGCACCTGCACTTGGTGACAGGCCCTAGCACCTCGGCCATACAACCTGGCTCCACAGGGACTCAGATGGACCATCTGAAATGTTAGAAGTGGACTGTAGGGGGATGGCCCAGGGTCTCACTCCTCCCCACATTGGGGGGGGGGCATCTGAGGCTGGATGTGGATCGGTCCTCTGATGCTTCCCGGGAGATGCTTGGTGGAGCCCTACAGGACGCCTTGGGAGTCTCAGATGAGAGGGGTGAAGCAGTGCTGAAGGGGATGTATAAACAGAGACTATAAAAAAATACAGGTACTGTACATAGGAAGGTAATTTTTATATGTAAAGCACCTTTCAAACGGCCAAGGCGGTGTCCATAACATCCATACCCACAGTGTATAAACTGAACATAAAATAACATCAAAACATATAAAAAAATATAGAAAATGAGTAACAATATCTGGCAAAGATATTTAATAACATACAAAAAAATCAGATATAAAATCAAGTCAAAGCATATAGCAACATAAGAAACATAGAATTTGTTGGCAGATACGGACTGTTTTGTCAACCCAATTTGCCTATTTTGTCCCTGCCTATACTGCACTGCAGACCCTACATCATCTCCTGCTACTTCCACCCTCATTTTTCTACTAAGATTCCTTTGTGCCTATCCTATGCATGCTTGAAGCCCACCACTGTTTTCACCACCAGCAGCTCTATTGGAACACTATTTCAGGTGTCCACCACTCTTTCACTGAAGAAATACTTCCTCACATCCCTCCTAAATTTCCCCCTTTCAGCTTCACTGCATGCTCCCTTGTTCTTGTCCACCTGTTCTACTGAACAATACTCCCCCTTCTATACCTTATTCACCCCCATGAGGTACTTATACAGCAGGTCTTTATCATGTTCCCACTCTCCCTTCTCTCTTTGAAGGTGTACACATTGAGATCTCCCAGTCTCTCCTCATAGGGCTTCTGATGCAGCTCCTGCACTGTTTTAATTGCTTTCCTCTGGAGAGCCTATACCCTGTCTATGTCCTTCTTGAGATGTGGTCTCCAGAACTGGACACATAACTCCAGGTGGGGGTTTCACCAACAATTGATATAGTGGCAGCACCACCTCTCTCCTTCAGCTGCTGATTCCCCTCCCTGTGCATCCAGGCATCCCACTGGCACTGCCACCTGCCTTATCAGACTGGCCCACAGCCTGGAAGTCATCTGATATGATAATCCAGAGTCCCTTTCCTGTTTAGTGATTGTCAATACCTCTTCTCCCATTTTGTACACTGCCCGTGGGTTTCTGTGCCCTAGGTGCATGATTTTGAACTTTTTTTCCATTGAAATACAACTGCTATACTCTCAACCACTCCTCAAGTTTTCTAAGGTCTCTACTCATGCTCTCTTACCCTTCTGGAGTATCTACCCTATTGCAAATGTTGGTGTCATTTGCACTTCTGCACTTCCAGCTCTTCTGCAATGTCACTCATAAAGAAGACTGGTCCCAGTACTGAGTTCTGTGTTACTCTCCCCTCATTAGAATGAGTACTGTTTACCACTGCCCTCTCTCGCCTAGCCATCAACCAGTTCCATACCCAGTTTACCAGCTTGGATCCCACCCCCAAATGGCCCATTTTTTTATAAGGCTTTTATGTGGTATGGTGCCGAACTCCTTGCTAAATTCTAAATAGGTCACATCCACCATCCCACCCTGATCTATTTCCCTGTTCAGCCAGTTGATGAAATTGAACAGATTATTTTGACATCCCCCCCCCCCCCCATGAATCAGTGCTTCCTTGGGTCTTGTAATTCACTGGATTCAAGACACTGCACAAGCTTTTCTTTTAATAGTGTCTGCTATTATTAAGGCACAGATCACAGAACATAAGAAAACCAGGAGCAGTTATACAATTTGCAAGTAGCATTTTATTATTATCAGTAACAGTAAAATAAAAAGAAAATGTTCACTATAACTATTTATAAAAGAAATACAAACAGAGAAAACAAAGTCCTTCATTTAAGGGTGTCTATAATTCTAAGTTTCAGTTTCTCTAACAAAATATTGCTGTTTTTTGTAACAAGTCATTGTCTGGCAATTAACTTCTATAACCCTATCTCATAAAGGGGCATCCTGTTTTTCACAAAATGTATCAGAACATTGTTAATTTCCTTGCAGGTGCAACACAATAGAACACTGTATCCCAGAACTAACCTCCTGTTCACAACTCTGCAAAAGAGTTCTTGGAGGTCAAATTGCATCTCAAAGTTAACCACCTGAGTTCCAAATAGCTTTTTGCAATCATTTCAACAGTATAAATATATGCATTTTCAAACCAAGGGATCCCAGTTTCTTATTTAAAATTTTTAACTGCAGATATGCAAGGGGGAAGGAAAGTCAGTAACAGCAAGAAACAGCAAGTAAAGACAGAGAGATAACAGGAGGCAGAGAATCACAAGACCATCAGAGTGATCAGTTCCTAGGTCTCACAAGAACATTTGGTTGCGCAAACAGACAGACAAGAGACAGAAAAGGAGAGGCTAGAACATATGCTTGTGCTTAACTCTCTGCATAACAGATCTTATTCAACCCTGTCACATCTTCCTTATCTTCCCCACCACTGATGGTAGACTGACTGGCCTATAGTTTTCAGCTTCCACCCACCTTCCACTTTTATGAAGTGGGACTGCATCTGCCCTCTGCCATTCCTCTAGAACCACTCTTGCTTCCAGTGAGTTGTTGAATAGGGCTGTCAGTGGTGCAGCCATTACCTTCTTGAGCTCCCTCAACTATCTTGGGTGTACCCTTCCTGCCCCATAAACTTATCCACTTTTCAGATTCACAAGTTCTCTCAGGACTGCTTCCTCTATGAATGGACATGTGTCCACCTCCTTCCCCCAGTTTTCCTGCTGCATCTATGTTGTCTGTTTCCCTCTTTCTCCACTGTGAAAATTGAGCAGAAGTATCTGTTCAGGATATCTGCCTTTTCCTGATCTTCCTCTGCACAAACTCCTCCTGCTGTACTTAACCTCACAGTCCCTCTCCTTGTCTTCCTCTTTTTGCTTATGTATCTGAAAAGTTCTTGTCCCTTTTAGCTACCCCTTTGGCTATCCTTTCCTCTATTTACATCTTTGCACCCAGATAGGGGATGCTCTGTTCAGTGTCCCAGTAACTTATGACACAGTCACATGCAAGCATGTTAAATAGTGATGACTTTGTTCCTAGTAAAACCTGATGGGCTGAAAATTCAGCCCATCAGGTTTTACAAGGAACAAGAACATCACCATTCATGCATGTGGCCACGTTATTACAGAGAGGGACACTGAATAGAGCACAAAACTTCAAAACCACATTCTGGGTGCTGGCCAGGAACTGGAATGCTGCACCTCAAAAAACAGTAGTCAAAACAACACAGAACAGGTGTGCAAAGAAAAAACATACAAAAGATGTGGATGCTAAAATGCATTTAATGGAATCGGGTGCAAACAGTATACAAACCTACGCTCACTCACAGATGTTTCGGCTCGCACTGATGCTTCCGCAAGGATTCCATTAAATGCACTTTAGCATCCACATCTTTTGTATGTTTCTTTCGCGCACCTGTTCTGCATTGTTTGGAACACAGCACACACTGAGGGACTGTTTTCTGTATTACAACATTACGTTAAACATTATTTTCTGGGTGCTGGTGGGGGAAGGGTATGGCGGGGTCCATGGGGGGCTGGTGGGGGGGTTACTTGTAAAATAGGGTTTTGTCAGGAGGGAGGGGGTGAGGGAGTGCGTTTGACAGGCAGGTGGCAGGAAGGATATATCAGTATGCAACTGGGGAATCTGGATTATGTGAGGGATGTTACTTATTATTCTATAGATAAATTCACCAGGGCATTGGATGGGGAGACGGGATGAGGGTGCTGGAAGTGATGGGGGGGGATATAAGATTTCAAAGAGTTTAGGAGGTTAGAGGGGGAATTACACCACAGTGGGTGGGGTGGGGGGTGGAGACTTTTTATGCAATTTGGGAGTTTTAAAAAATTCTCCTGTGAAGTTGGTCCACCCGTCAGGAAATTTGTGAAGCTTCAGAAATTACAAATTTCCAGAATTCACACCAACTTCACCATTGAATTAAAACTTTGCAACTTTTCTAATTACAATTCATGCCCTTCCTTATATTAACCTGCTCCTATGAGAAAGCAAATAGCCACAGGAGTTTATTTCTGAATATGTGCCCTAAATAATCAAAATCTGATCAGAGATAGAAGGGCTGCTAATTAATTAATTAATTAATATGATACTAAATGGCTGCTAATTAATTAACATGATAAACTACATAGATACAAATACATTATCCAGTCTCCCTCTTTCCTTTGCCCCCTCACACATCCCCAACCCATCATCATTATCCGACCATCCCAGTAACAGCTATCATGCTCCAAATCTTGCCATTCAGCTTCCCAGCCCCTCCAGCTCCTAACTTGCATTGCGCACATACCCCAGCCCCTCTCTCCATTATCTGTCTCTTCCCCAGTACCACCTCACCCACAATCTCCTGACACATTCTTTGTCCTTCCTCTCTGCCCTGTAATGTGTCCCCCAAGGAACCCACACAGGGTTACTTACTCCTGCCCTCTCTCCCTCACCTGCTTCCCTAGCACTCCCACTGGGTAGCCCATCAAGATGGCGACTAAAGAATGGCAACTGCTGAAAACAGCATTGGATTATGCTGAATGACAAATTTGGTGACGTCTTCATACCCCCTCCCTAAGGTCTGCACCCCGAAGTTGGTATATTTAGTTAGGGGGTGTGTGGGGGGCACAGCCCCCTGCAAACAGAGACATTGCCAAATTTGTCATTCGGCATAATCCGTCGCTGTTTTCAGCAGTCACCATTCTTTAGTCACTGTTTTGATATGGAACCCTACTGCTGCACTGTGCTTTAATCTGCCTACAGCTGTAGGACCTTGATCTTGCACTACACTGCAAGTCAGAGAAAGGAAGGGGAGTCACGAGATGCCAGGGATTACTTGGAACAGGACCTATGTGACATGCACTTAGACTCTGGAGCACATTGAGACTGGTGAACAGTGAATTGCAGCTTTTTGTTTCAACCTTATTTCTATTGGCCCTCCATACCTCTGACATTCTATGCCTAACGGAGACCTGGCTGACCAGTAGGATTAAAGATAGCGAAGTTTCCCTCAAAGGCTTCCAAGCATACAGGATTTATAGAATAGGCAAGAGAGGTGGGGGGTGTGTCATCTATGCAAGGGACTCTCTGCAGTGCACTGTCCTCCCTGGAACCAGGGTGGCTGAGGACCATGAGATAATAGTGATGAAGTCTCAGGTCAGCCAGAATGGCAAAACTCATCCTTGCCACAATCTACCTACCCCTCAAGAAAGCCACAGCAGGCTTTCCCACAATTATGGATGTGATCAGCACCCTTCCAAAGGGGATGGAGCTTGTCATTACCGGGGACTTTAACATAAACTGGGATGGAAAGGAGGCTGCCCCTTTCAGGGATCTGATAGCCACCTCCAATCTGACACAACTTTTCACCTGCCCCACCGGGCAGAACTATAAGACAGGAAACAGTACCCTCCTTGACTGGGTCCTAGCAAGCTCACCATCCCGGATCTCTGAGATCAAGGTTCTCCCAGATCCCGCTAAGTGACCACTCCCCAATCACCTTCCTGTGGTCTAATAAATTTACCAAATGCCCACCCATCCTCTTTGAAAGCAGGGTCTTGAGGAAGGGAACATTTGGAGCCCTCAAATCAGCCCTTGCCCTGCATGACTGGACTCCTATTGACCTGGCACCTACCCTTGATCAGGCCCTCAGTTACTTCATTAAGGGCTTTAGCGCCATCTGTGACATCTATGCCCTGCTCACAAAAAGAAAATTCGGTGGCAGGCAAATGGCTGGATTGATGGGGAGCTCCTCTCCCACTTGAAAGAAAGGGGTATACTCTAGGAGAAGGCCAGAAACACAGGTAGCAAGCATGACTACCAATGCTGCAGAACAGCCAGGAACCGCTGCACCAAGCTAATCTGGCTCGCCAAAGCCAACTATCACAAGGCCCAGCTTTGCAATTCTTGGGGTGATGGGAAAAGATTCTTGGATAACCTCAAAAGCATCCTTGGAAAGGAGGACAAGAAACACCCTCAGCTGCTCAGTATCAGTAACACCTCCACTACAGACAATCTAGCTATTGCAGAAGCCTTCAATAAGGCCTTCACCAATCTCACACCAGTGCTACCACCTACCTATTTTCAGCCTGGCTTGAACCACTCCAACAACATATCTACCCAGTGTTCTCACCTGATCTTCTACTTTAAAAGGGTGATGGTGAAGGAGGCCCTTACTGTGGTCAAGATAATACTAGGTAAGACCAGACTGGGCAGTGACAGGATAGACATGAAACTTCTATCTCTCACCCTGGACATTCTTATAGTGCCCATTATCATGCTGTATAATAAGTCCCTGGCCCAGGCCCAATTCTAGGCAGTTTGGAAGCAGGCCCTAGTTACACCAGCGCATAAAGAAGTTGACAAGTCTCTGGTAGCCAGCTACAGATCCATCTCGATCCTCTCCCCCCTGTCCAAGGCACTGGAAAAGATTGTGGCGAGTCAACTCATTGACTACCTCAATAAGTCTAATCTGCTATGCCCCAACCAGCATGGCTTCAGACAAAATCACAGTACCACCACTGCCCTGCTGGTGTACACAAACTATGAACATAAGGCCCTGGATGAAGGTAAACTGGTGGAGTCTGTGTTTATTGACCTCACCAAAGCCTTCAATGCAGTCAACCACCCCTCTGTTGCAGACCCAACTGCAAAACATGGGTGTGGCACCCAATGCCCTTTGCTGGTTCCAAGACTACCTGATACAGAGAAATCAATGTGTCAAAATTGGGCAAACAGTATCCAGTGCAAGAAAGGTATCATTAGGGGTACCCCAGGGATCAATTCTGGGGCTCCTACTCTTCAGCCTCTTCTTAAATGACCTTCCCACAGCCTGCGACACCAAACTCATACTGTATGCAGATGATGCTGTGCTCCTATGCAGCAGCACGTCTCAGACTGCCCTACAATCTGAGCTGCAGAACTCCTTCTCCAAACTCAAGGACTGGTTCAGTAGTCATAAGTTGCTACTAAACTACAAGAAGACCAAGGCCTTGCTTATGTCCAGCAGCCCACAACAAAAATAAGCACCATCCCCTCATCATTTTCAACTCATGCAGTGAGCCGCTGGAACAAGTTCACTCGTTCAAGTATCTGGGGGTCGTAACAGCTGATACCCTCATGTTTGCACACCATATTGACTCTCTGGTCAAGACAGTCAATACCAAGATTGGTGTCCTGTACAGGAACAGGCAATACCTCTCTTTGGGATCCCTCCACCTCTCAGTCCACAGCTCAATTATATCTACTATTGACTATGGATTAGTGGTCTATGGGGCAGCAATGGATACAGTGCTCAAGAGGGTTCAGATTGCACTCAACAAAGCCTGCAGACTTGCCCTGGATGCTGAGCATGGCACTAACACCTGTACTCTGTATGAACGTGCAAACTGGATGTCATTAAGAAACAGGGTCAAATTCCAGACTTGCATCCTAGGGAAGAAGGCTCTATTGGGTAAAACACCACCTTGTGTAGGCAATTTGATCAAGGCAGCCAACTTGTTACAGGTCACCAGAGGGAGGACTAGAGGGGCCTTGGTGATGCCCTTCCATCATACCTCACTTGGGCAATGTATATTTGCCTACCGGGCCCCCCCCATGGATGAATAAACTTCCTGGGAACCTCTTGGCCACCAATTGTCTGGCACAATTCAAAACTGACCTCAAACAGCACCTAATAACACCTAAGTGCACTTGCCCCTGAGTCCAGCCAACCTGCTCTCTCTGCCTCCCAGCAAGCACTAGGCAGGCCCTCTGTCCCATCTCATGACTTGCCCTAGTCTTCAGCACCTGCCACCCCTCCCTCTCCCCCAATTCACAGTCCCATGAATTTCCCAAACAGTCACTACTAATGCTGGCTGCCTGACCATGCCCCCTCACACCCCACCATTTTAATCTAGTATGTCATCTCCACTCAGCCTCCCCTTACCCCACCATTTCTCCCTATACCTTATCATTCCTCTTCCCCCACCCTCTCACCTTCACCACAGTACTTACCTCTCTCTCTCGTACCTCCCTTCTTCACCCCTCTGCCAGCTATCCCTGTCCCTCTGAATTACTGACAAGGCACTTTGTGGCTTCTTATCCCCCCCTCCCTCATAAAGTGTTTTTTTCTTGTTATTTAACTCGTACCTATGTTTTTGAGTTATTCTGTAAATTCTGAATCCAAGCTGTATCATTCATTGTAATGTACCTTTGCTTTCTCCTATTGTACTTTGTTTTGCAATCTGTGATGCGGAACCTATGTAAAAGAGCTTGTGCTCTTGTGGAAAGGTTTTTTCCAAATGACTAAATAAATAAAAATAAAATTGTAATCTCTTAATGGTGCAATTCCCCAGTTCCCGTATAGAGTATCGTTCTAGTCACTTTGGTACCTCCTTCAGCCACAGCTCCTTGTCCATGGGCTTACCTGTTTCCAGCTACCCTTTTTCAGCATATCTGAGGTGGAGTACAGCAGAACTGAGTCATGGACAAAGGAAAGGCTGTTCTTTTGAGTGTGCAACATACATAGGTTGAGCAAGCCCTTTTGTCATTCAACCACCAATAGTAACTTTGCACCCTACAGTATGTTGTCCCTTTCCTCCTCCCTCTCCATAGGCAGTTTTTTTGTTATAAGTCCAATGGATGTCTTGTGTCAGCTCCAGAGTGTCTCACCATGCTCCTCTCACCCATCCTAATCTTCTCCCATCTACTCTCCCTACTGCTGCACTTGCATCCCATATCCTTACCCTAGTGTCATCTCAAAATTCTTTGCTCACTCTGTCTGTTCCACACCTACACTTCCTATCCTTATCCTAGTGTCGTCTCCCAATTACCCCTTCCTTGTACTGTAAACTCATCCTCTGTTTCTGTACCTTTGCTCTTACTATCCACTCCCACTAAGTGGGTAGTTAGTGTACATTTATATATGATTGCTCTTTTTATCCCCCACTAGGTGGGTAGTTATTGTACATATTGTACATGTATACATGATTGCTCTTATTATCCCCCCACTAGGTGGGTAGTTATTTTATATTTATAAATAATAATAATAATAACACTTTATTTTTAAGGCGCCTTTCAAAAACCAAGGCACCGCACAAATCAACATGCAATAAAACACAATCTCATTAAAAAATAAATACAGAATCAATTATAAAACCACTACTAAAATCAGAAAGACTTCAATCGCCGAAAGCTTTTCTCCACAAGTAAGTTTTCAATGCCTGTTTAAAACCCTCAACAGTCTGGCACTCCTGTAACTGATGGGGTAGCTAGAGAATTCCAGAGGGTAGGAGCCATAAACATGAATGCCTGGGTCCCAGCAGATCTTAAATGCACCAACGGAATCTCTAGCAACCCCATGTCAGCTGAGCGAAGTGATCGCCCAGGGCGGTAAGGAACCAGGAGCTCTTTCAGATAGTCCGGTCCTTGTCCGTGTAGGGCTTTGAAAGTCAATAAAATGACTTTAATGGTAATCCGCCACTGTACAGGCAGTCAGTGCAGTTCACACAGCACCAGTGAAACATAACTAAATCGAGATGTTGCAGTCAAAAGTTGGGCCGCAGTGTTCTGCACCAGCTGCAGGTGGTGGATTTCTGCCCCCAGATAACCCTAGGTATAAGGAATTGCAATAGTCCAAGCATGTGGACACAAAGGCATGGACCAGCGTAGGAAGATCACCAGGGGGAACAAGGTGCTTGATCCTGGAGATATTCCTCAGATGATAGAAAGAGGATTTTATGATGGCAGACACCTGCGAATGCAGCGTAAGCCCATCATTAAAAACTACACCCAGGTTCTGCACCTGTTCGGAGGTCGGGAGAGACACGTCCCCAAGGAATAACCCAGAGGGTGAGCCTACTCCGAACCCCCCATCATAAATGATTGCTCTTATCTAGGTGGGTAGTTATCGTACATTTATACATGACTGCTCTTCTTATCCCCCCACTAGGTGGGTAGGTTTTGTACATGTATACATGATTTTCCTATGGTTTAATTACTGTTTCACCTTTGTAAATACTATACCATATAAATGAATACTGTAAATATTGCAGCATCTGTGTTATTATGTATCTCTGCTCTCATTGTGCTGTTGCACTTGGGTCATGCCTGAAAAAGGCATTCATGCATGGACTTACCCAGTCACCAAAGTTAAAATAAATAAATACATTTGATTTTGAGGTCTACTGTTCCCCAGTGAAAAAGTCCCAGTCAGGCAATGTGCTTCCACTGATTTCTGTTTAAGATTTTGCCATAACGTGGTGATGTAGAGCTACCTACCAGCTTTTGTGATTTTGGGAATATTTCAATGTTATCAGGGTTGCTGGTCAAGGTGGTGAGACATCTTTGACAAAGCCTTGTCATGAGGTGAAATGTTAGTAAAACGTTAGTCATTTGTATTTTCTTCTTTGTGCGTTGTGGCAATAAATGTTTTGATAGTCTGAAAGTTTATTTAAGCCTGGATATTAAGTTCACTTGATTGACATCCAGAGAAGTGAGTTCTGTGACTGCATTCATTTTCTGAGGGACTCTGAAGTCACTAGGAACCTGGTCCTTGAACGAGAGGCTCTGACACCAGTGGGTGGTGAGTACAGGGTCAGTGACAGTCATTGCCCCTGTCCCCACCACAGTTCTTGTATGCTTTTGCTTTGTGGCATTGTGGGTGGACAGGTTGGGTGATGAGTGGGTGGGGTAGGGGGAAGTGTCATTGTCTAGCTGGTTTGTCCTGGGAGGGGGGAGAGTAGGCTTTTGGGTTGCTGAGCAGGTGAGGGAAGAGATGTTGTACTGATTATTTTGCAAGGCTTGAGAGAAGGTAGAACTGAGTGCTGCTGAGCGGGTGGTGTAAAAGGGGTTTATCATGATAATAGTCAGAGCTATGGGGAAGGGTGTAACAGGATGCTTCTGGAGGGTGGGGAAAGGAACGTAATTTTTTAAGCCTTTTGACTTTTTTCTTAAACTTATTTTGTGCTGCTTATTGTTTTTAAAGTGCACATGTAAAGCAAAGTTTGGTGCTTTTCTTACAATATATGTCGGAATAATAAAACTTCAGAATACTTCTGTCTGCAAGTCTTCCCTCCTCTTGAATATTTGGAGTTCTTCTTCAGGTCTCCAAGCCAATCAGTTCTGTTAAGAGAAAAATGTGGCAGGGCTAAAGGGAGTTTAGTAAGTCACTTGAAAAAAGCATTTGGTATGGCTTAACCAAATTTGGCATGGACTTACAGTATGTAGAAAACAATTATTCATAACAAATAAATGTAAACACCTGAATTTCCTTGAGGAATTATATTAACATAATAAACTGTGAGATGAAAGCACAGCTGGACTAGTTTTATTTTATATAATATAAGGTTAGCCACTGTTTTGGGTTTAAAACTTCTAAGAGATGAATGAATTTATATTCTTTGTTATTAGAATGTGAAACAAACCAGCACTGTTTACCTCAAAATGTTGAGGAGTAAAACAGCACTGAAGAGGTGATGGACACAGGTTATTTAGATGATTATTTCTTCATGACTGTCAGTTAAGCCCAGACCAATACAACATCATGTTAAGCCAGTGTACCGGGGGGCAGCATTCTGGGAAAAGTAGCCATCTCATCAATACTACTTCAGTGGTTGCTAAGAGAAAATAACTATAGTACCCAACAGCATTGTTCCTGCAAACAGTTCCTAAACTTCTTGTAGTACAATGCTATATTAACCACTATATGCCAGCTATACCACTGCATTACAGCTACACGCAGGTCAGCCCCTGCTGAGTTATTATCCCTTGGAGGGAAAAAAACAGGGTAATTTACCCTTTTCTGTTTTAGCCACTCCCACCACTATAATGGACTCCAAAAACATCACTTAATAAGTGACTAGAGTGAGCAACAGGCAGGTGAAGAGGAAAGCAAAACACCTAACTTAAGGCAGCTGCTTTCAAAAATGCTCATGAATATTCAGTGGTAAATCATAGCTAGATTTGTTCCAGTTTTCAAAAGTTATCAAAATTCCTCTAGCTTCACATTGTGCATGGATCTCCATAGTGTGATCACAAATCAGTAGTGAATGACTATCAAAGGTGCATCAGTAATGCATGAAGTACAAAAGGTATTTTATTTGTTTATTATTTATTTATAGTTCATTGAGGTTTTATCAAATAACAATGCAGACAGCTTACAACAAGATGCATCAAGGTACAAATACCCCAACCTAGCTAGGGCAGGGAGGACCCACCGCTCCCTAGATTACAAGTGTCCATGAGAAGACACAGAAATGGTATTACACATGTAACGGCTACTCCAGTGTCCCATACATAAGTGCCCATATGACAACAGCAGTACACCACTGTGTCTAAGACTAAACTACTTGTCATCTGTTCAGCCCTAAGAAAGCACTGATCTCATAAAAGAACAAGCCAAACACATAGAAACAGGTGGCATGTAATATTAGCAATAAACAAAGTCAAAGGCAATTCATACAATCTTAAGAAAAGGCTAATGTCTGGCAACAGGGTATGCCTAGCTGGAAACCTTCATAGTACAAGAGAAACTAAAACAGGGGGGTAACAAGCTCAGTGTCAGAGGCTCTCCTCATGCAAGTTCCATACCCTCGCTTAGCGGATCCTAGCCTGTGGTCCCCATTTCATTTCTTTCATCACTGGAACCATGTATGGTAATAAAAAGGTCCCCTCACTACATTGAACTTATATTGTTTACCAGCTACCAGATAAGACAACCACTCATACCCCACCAGCTTGAGCATGTTATCTTCCCATTCCCTAAGTGTGGAGATCTCCACCAATCTCCAGTGCCCAAATAGCTCAGTTGGTAAAGCATCAGACTTTTTAATCGGAGGGTCCAGGGTTCATGTCCCTGTTCGGGCGCATGGTTTTTGAAGCAGTATAGCGCAGTGGTTTAAGGCGCTGAACTGCAAATCTGGAGACCTGGGTTTGAATCCCATAGCCCCCACTTGCATACTGTGTGACCCTGAGCAAGTCACTTAACTTCCCTGTGCTCCCAGGTTGCACCTGTAAACAAGCTTTCAGCTTAGTGTGTCTCACCTGGTTAAACAATTGGAAATAAAATAAAATAATCTCTTAACTTCTATAATAGTGGCCATAAATCATGCATGTATAAACTTGTCCACTGTGGGTAAGCACACAGTGTTCCCCAAAACAATTAGGGAGGCATCCCTCAGAACTACGTGCATCTGAATGCTTTCAAATGAGGTCAAGATTTGGTTTCACCAGGCCACAAAGGTATTTTCTAATCCATACAACACCTTACCCTATCATCCAATGACCACCTTGATTACCCCCTCCCACCACTATCCTGACAAAAGTCTGCTGATGACTATGCCAAGCAGCCTTAACAATGACGATGCCTACCCGTCCTAGGTTTTCAATCCATTATCCATCAGTAAATAGTTGTTAAAGGAATAGTGAACCTGGATGTCATTTTATTTTCAGTAGAAGCTGTTTTTTAAATATAGGTTTCAATTTTTTTAGCGTTTCCTCTCTACTGGTCTTTTAGTAAACTCCAAGGGTGTTTCTGAGTTACAGTCTGATATGAATAATAAGTAGAGTCCTGTGATTTTCTCAAATAAGAAATAACAAGAAATAACATGAAAGTCAAGTATAACAAGAAATAACAAGAAATTCAAGGTATACAAAGAAATAAAACATTCAACAAATAAAAAGAATAAAACAAAACAAATACATGAATAAAGTGAAAAAAATTGCTTTTTGGGAGGCAATAACTAAATAAATGCATGCAGCAGTTGTTGTTTAGGCTCCATTGTTACCACCGAGATGGTCCACCAGGAAGCAACAGTGGATTTGTTTCATTCACAAAACCTTTCAAGACCATAGTGTAATGTTGCTTAATACAATGTACTATACTAGGATTGTGATTTCTAGTGTGTATAAGGTCATTTTGAGGTAGTTTATGAATGTAAATGTCATAACAAGAAATAAAACTAAATTTTCAATGAAGAAAAAGGAATAATAAGAATTCCAGAAAAATAAAAAAAAATACAAATTATGAAAAAGAAAAAGAATTTCATGGGTCTCTAAATTTAATAAGTACCACTTTAGAACTTAATGATGTAGTTTATGTTCTTTTCAACCATGGAATTTCATAGCTAAACACACACACATGTGGATTGTGCCAACAGTCTTGGGACCCTATATGCAGAGCCTGTCTTGTGTGCCACTCAAAACAAGGCAAGGTAAGACCAATTTTATTTATATGGCACCCTTTCCAATGGCTCAGAGCACCTCACAATTCATAAAACAGATCACACATTTAAAAATACATTCACTAAATGCATCAAACTATAAAAAAATCATTAAAATATTCAGGTCAAAAATTAGTTAACAATTATGGTAGGCCTTTGTGAATACATGTGTTTTTAACCTGTGTTTAAAGGTATCCACAGTGGGAGTGGAGCGAACTGTATCTGGATTGGAATTCCACAGTAACAGGGCTGCAATGCCAAACACCCTATCCCCAGACTGTTTTAAACAAGAGCAGGGTACTGTAAGCAGACACTTATCAGTGGACTGGAGGGGGTTGAGAGAGAGTATAACACACAAGGAGATCTTTCTGGTAACTTGGGCCCAGTCCATGTAGTGCCTTGAATGTTATCAAACAAGTTTTGATGGTGGTACGCCAACAGACTGGCAGCCAGTGAAGATCCGGAAGCACAGGTGTGATGTGGGCACTATGAGGAGTTCCTGCCACCGTCTGAGCTGCGGTGTTCTGGAACAGCTGAAATCAGCACACCAAACTTCCAGACAGCCCTAGGTAGACAGTGTTGCAGTAATCCAAATGGGAGGTGACAAACGCATGGACGACCATCTCGAACTCGGCTGGCTCCAAATATGGTTTAATTCAGGTGATATTACGGAGATGGAAAAAACATTTCTGATTACCACCAAAACTTGTTTTTCAAATGTCAGCCTGCAGTCAAGAATGATGCCCAAATCCTTCACTGCATCCACGGTTCGAAGACTGTGACCATTCAAAGATGAAAAAGAAAGGTCACCACTTGTGACTGCCGACCCAGTCCATCTTGGTTTAACGACCATCACCTCCATCTTCCCTGGGTTGAGATGTAACCAGTTAGAGGCCATCCAGTCATTGATTTCCTGAAGACAATGTCCGAGCACTGACCCCGTATTTACCTGATCTGGGGAGCAAGACAGATAGAGTTGAGTATCGTCTGCATAGCAGTGAAACTCAACCCCATGCCACCTTATGATCTCACTCAAAGGCAACATGCATGCAGCAAATAACATAGGTGCCAGAACCAATCCCTGAGGAACCCCACGGGTGACTGCCATGGGTTAAGAGATGGAAATGCCCATGGCCATCTGCTGAGATCTCCCTGTAATGTAAGACTCAAACCAGCACAAAACAATGCTGGTGAGTCCCACATAGTTCCTCAGCCGATCAAGCAAAACACTCAGACAGTAGCACTGTATGGCAAATGGCACATGGCATCCCTGTGCAATATTCAGACAGTTAGCAAGCTCTCACCAAGTGTGCTAATTGTCTGAATATGGGGCCATATCAGCACAGTGCACTATACACTGTGCTGACAAGGCCAATGGCTGAATATGGCTCACAGGAGAGCCCACTGGAGCGTGCCCTAATGCAAAAGTGACAGTGCTTTTGTGGGCCATATTCAGGACCATAGTCAACCCTAGCATGCTTATGAGTCTATTGGCATTACAAGGCACTAAGGGGCCATGAACATACCCATTATGGGTTCATTAACATAGAGCCCATGCCAGGATTTTGCAGCTTATATTTTCTGTTGTGTGGTGTTGTGTTGTGTAGTGGTCCCACTAATCTTTCCTGTTAGGCTTTTGAACCATATATTCCCTGGTGTCTAGTGGTCCTCACCCCAATTGTCCATGCTGGGCTTTTGTAACATATACAGATGTGTCAGCCATGATGAAGCACAGCAACTTGCAGTAATGACATGTCACAAAATCCTGCATGACAAAAGGGCTTAATTGCCATTGACTTACAATGGCTCCTGCATTAAACTGCAGTATTCTGTGATATTCTGAAACATTTCTGTGCTTCATCCTGGCTTGACACATCTGTACAGTATTATCTGCTGTCTAGTGTTACCCCACTGTGCCAGATGTGGGTTCAGTTCCCACATCTGGCACTTAGGTTAATATCCCAGTACTAACACTGTAGTGCAGCATGAGAGGGGTGTTGCACTTCTGAGGTGCCGTCTTTCAGATGAGACGTTAAACCGAGGTCCCGTCTGCCTGGATTGGTGGTAGTTCAGGTGGATGTTAAAGATCCCATGGCACTTATCGAAAAGAGTTGGAGAATTTCCCCAGTGTCTTGGCCAAATTTCCCTCATTCACTAAAAATACCACCAACAGCTTAATCTGGTTTAAGGTCAGTTGACATTCATTTGTATCCCCTTCCCCCAGGTCGTGCCTGAAAATAGGCAGGATTTGTCTAGTGCACTTACCAGGTCAACAAAAACTAAATACATAAATAAATAAACCCACTCCCCCAATTGCTCATTCTTGGTTGAAAAGTACAACCCCATCCCAGTAGTCTAGAGGACCCTCCCTGAATGATTGATGAAACCCTGCTAAACACATCCACTCTGGCCCACCCCACCACCCCATGCTTCCCCCTCACCCCCAGATATCAATCAGTACCAAATCGATGGTGACTGACACAGTCTATTGCTCACCTTCTCAGCCAGCCACCATCTAACTATCAGTGAGCAGTCACCAAACTGTACAAGTGATTACTCACTGACAGTCAAGCAGTGGTTGGCCACAAAGATGAACAGAGGGCTGTGCTGGTCACTGTCAATTTGGCACTTACCAGTGTCCAGGGTGAGAAGGAGTGCATGGCAGTTGGTTCTGAGTGGGTGGGTTAGGTTGGGGTCTACTAGACTAACAGAAGGGTGGCACCTTTCAACCAAGAACAGGTAATTATGTGAGTGGGGGTTCACTAGGCACTAGGGAATATATGCTGCAAAAGCCCAGTATAGGCATTGGGGTCACATCCTGTGTGCTAGGTTAAAGGCAGGGTTTTGGCAGTATTAAACAGTGCTGCAATACTGGCTGTTTAGTGCTGTCAAAGCCTTTGAATATACCACTGTGCCCTTTATGCATGCGGAGTGTCTCATTTACATAGGTATAGTGGTATATGCTACATAGCCACAGTGTAGGGTTTGTGTGGTGCGGTGCATTCAGATGCCCTCTGAAAATGGCCCCTGCCCTGACCCCAGGTGCTATTCACAGTTCGCATTGGTGCTAACCATTTGAATATGAGGGAAGCATTTCACAGATATAAACTGCAGAATACAGGTCAGAAGTGATTTTTGGCACCAGAGTACCAGTCAGAAACACCCCCAGAACTTATTCAAAAGCCAGTGGAGATGAAATAGTAATAGAATCTGAACCAGTATTTGAACACCTTCAACAGAAAATACAGGCGTGCAAGCTAAATACAGACCTCCTTGAAAGGTTTTAAATTCAGATATGGTCTGACTCCTTTTAATGGACATACTGTCAGTTCTGGTAAGCATTTTCAGGTGCTTTGACACATCTATGTGTCTCTTATTAGTACAAGTGCAGTTGCAATTACTGAAGATGAAGAACAAAAATGGCATCGGGTTTTAGAGTTTCATGCAAAAAAAAAAAGACAGAACAGTTTACATATCACCATGGGTAGTTAATGTGATGACTATAAAGGGGTATGGGGAAAGATCAGGCATATGGGAGTAATTTAAATTATAAAGCTTTTGTCAGTGTCATCCGCTAAATGCTGGAAGATGATTGATCATGCACACAGGCATTATTGGTTAGTAAATGTCTGCAGAATGCTCCAGTAAACATACTTTTATCCATTGCTATGGTCACTACAGAGAATCTAACAACATCTAAAACAGTTTTAACATTTTCAGATGATTTGAAAGAAAAAAAAGTTTGTATCAGCAAAAACACCCTCGTTCTCATACCTTTCAAGAGGATCATGTCAAACAGGGCTTTCTTCTCATAGAATGGCCTTCACATTCAGGTCTTATTACTTTACAGACCCAAAAAGTAGAGCTGTGTGGAATAGGAAACTTCAGAATCTGTGGAATTTCAATGACATTTCACAAAATTCTGTGCAATTTTGAGGAATGTCATTGGAATTTCATGGAATTGTTTTAATTTAGTAATTTGGTTATAACTCGGCCACTGATTAAGCTAGAGCTCTGATATCTGGCATATAAACTCTTTGCGTAGATGGCCACTAACATAACTATGGATAGTTTCAAAAGTATCGATGCTCAAATGTTGTCCTTTTATTGTTTGTGTGAAATTTCATGAATATTTTTATCTGCATATACCTTAACCATTTATTGGGTCAGAGATCTGAAATTTGGCATGATTTCTTGATGATAGATTTCATGACAATATGATGCATCGTCTCAAAATTATATGTGCTCAAAATCTGTCATTTTACTTTTTTCCAGAAAGTTAATGAAAACATTTCATCTGCATATAACTCAGGCACCTTTGCAGCTAGTCATGTGTAAATTAGTATGGATAACCTTTTTGTAATGATTTTAGAATGATCCAGATATGGTGAAAATTAGATAAGACTTTTAAGTTACAGGGGTTCAAAGCTTTACTATGTAAATATTTGCAAAATGTGAAAACTATAAAAAATTTGGAAGTTTGTAACTCCTCTGCTTTTGCATGCATAGACTTAACCTTTGACATGCATATCCATATTCAGTGTATCCTGGTGTCTAACACAACTGGATAAAATGGTTAATCAGTTTTACATTTGCAGAAGAAAAAAAAATGATTAGTAACATTTTCTCACATATTTATGATAGCATATACTGTAGATGAAGCATCAACATTTTTTTGGTGGAATTTAACATTAACATTGCACATATCACTACTTCATTTGATAAGCTGGGCTGAGCTTTTTACAGTCCCGCTGTTCCTCTCTAGGTGACTATCCCCCCCCTTCTCTTTTGGTATAGCCAGATTGACTCAGTAGAACTACTGCCCCACTGATATCCTCTTTGTTCTATTCAGTGACAAACTCCCTTAAAATGTGAGTCATCTACTCCTTTTCCTATTGACCAACCCTGTTGAAATAGCCAGAATTCTTTCTTCCTGCTGCCAAAGACATTGTCTTCCCCCACTACATATTTTTGAGTACCTCTAAGTCCTACACTTGCATGTAAACCAGGCTCCCCGGATCATAAATTTACTGGATGTGATCCTTAAATATCCTGGATTCAGGTTGGAATTGTTGACACTCTGTGCTTTCTTGCTCCAACCTGGGGGTCTTCCACTGTTGTGCTACCCAGCTCAGCTGTCAATTTCTTGGTGAAACTGTGCATCTAGCTCCAGAACCTGGTGATCCCCTGCACTACCTGCCTCTTATACCCCTGGCCTTTCATTAGAATCCCCAAGATAAGGCTGAGTGAATTTAGAAAATTCCAGTTTTATGGAATTTTTCATAAAATTCTAAAATTTTCATGAAGACTCATGAGATTTGACTTTAAGTACAGATGTTATTTAACAATTTCTCACAGAAAGCAATTAATAAAATTGGCACACACAGTCTCCTTGTAAGGTCTAAGAACCTACCAAATTTAATAGTACTGCATACTCTAGTTTTAAAGTTTCAGGGGATTATAAATGTGTAGTTTACATTCTTGCACAATTCATTTTTTAAATGTTGTGAAAGTTTGACTACATTTAATTCAATCCCATTTAAATCTGCACATATGAACTTTTTCAAAAATTATCATGTGGTACTCTGGTTAAATTTGGATATGCAGTTTTAAAATTAGAGGGAACTAACCAAAATGTAATTTTTGGCAACATGTTTGGCAGGCTATAACTCAGTCTCATTTAAAACTAGAAACCTGAAACTATGTGCATATACAAATGTAGTAATAACCTGTATACCTGTCAATTTTTGTGACATTTCAATGAATACTATCAAACTTATACTAAAGTTACAGAAATCCATATTTTGGCAACATATGTGCTACCTATAACTCAGCTGCCTTTGAAATTTGAGACTTGAAACATGGTGCATATATGCATATATGCATTCTAGGAGCTTCTCCAAATCCTGATATTGAGGAGAAATTTGGATATGAAATTTTACAATTATCGCAAAATAACTGAAAATTAAATTTTGATTAAATGTTTGACCACCCATAACTCCTCTCCCTTTTAGTGCACAACTCTGACATTTGGTACACTCTTGTAAGACATAGGGTGCTATGTACATTCCAAATCTAGTGTTATTTTTACATGTACATTTAAAATTATAGCAAAATAACTGAAATTTAAAAGTTTGCAAGATTCTGCATAATAGACACAAGCATGCTAATAAAAGTGCCTCTGAGGAATATATTTCTGCAATTCAGATCTATGACCTGTTTAGTTTTTGTAAAACTATTTCAAATTTACCTTTTGAAGCTAAAGGTGTTGGCTGCTATAGCACCCTGGTTGCTATGACCCCATACTGTTAGCTTGAAAAACAGTTTACAAAATAAGAGTGTTGCTTACTGTAAACTAACAAAATGCAGTATTTCAAATTTGCTAAAACCCTGTGTTACTGTATAGTTCTAGTCATGGGCTCCAACCCAACTGTAACACTGTTGTGAGCACTAGCTAGGTGATTCCCATTACAGGTTCAGGTACAGGGGTGTAGTGGGACAAAAATGTAGGTTGGGCAGAAAGTTTCTCAATTTCTCTAAAACCAGGACACTTGAAGGCCAAGGCTCTGGGGGGTTTAGATGCTCTGTGGTGAGTTTTGGGACTTTTATTGAAGATGAAACACACTTCTGTTACATCTTCCCTTCCCCTAACTCCAGGAAAAAAAATATTATTCCCCTGGAGTCATGGGTGTGGGTGACTCTGGCTGGCCTTATTTAGCAACAAAATGTACCACAGAACATTTAATACCACAGGGTTAGGGTCTAGCACTGCTCTGTTAAAAAATCTCCCCTCCCGGCCAAGATAGGGCCTAAGGAGCAACCTCAAAGCAGAAAGTCTGCAAGTGGCTAGAGAACAGGAGGGAGGAGAGTCACTACTACAAGCACTAGCAAAGACAAGTACTACTGCCACTAATCAGTCTCTGCTTCCACAGCTGCAATTCTGACACCAGCTGCTTACTGATGAAAACAACACAACACTCTTTCATTAATGCTTGCCTGAATCTACACATCTTCAGCAAGAAAACAAAAGTAGAAGGCTTGGCTCCATTCCACTGTTAAAGAATTTCTAAATAGAGGAGTGCAACCATCGACCAGAATGTGGGCACTCAGGAACATTCACAGCCAAGGAATTGCTGCCACCATCAAAGGGTGAAGCGGGCTGAATGGCAGTGCAATGCTTCAGAAGCTGGTCCTCTACCCCCCCCTGGGTACTGTATGTTAACACGGAACTACTCAGGACCAAAGAAAACAAGTTGAAACCATATCCAGTGCTGGCTGCTGGCAGTTCAACTAAAATACAGTGGGAAGAGTCAGTTGGCCCCTTCCAAACTGCTAAAACAGCATAACATATAAGTGACAGCAAAGGTTCAGTTGTAATCCTGGATACAGCTATAATACCAATCACTGGATTAGATGTTAAAAGGGACTGCAATTTTCTTCCTGATTTTTACTTGCTTAGAAACACAGACAATGACAGCTGAAGAAGACCAATGGTTCATCCAGTCTGCCTGTATTTTCTTATCAAATCCTAGTACCTACTATCTGCGGCAAGATAGGCCTATACCTCTTTATTCATGTTCCTATTACATGTGTTGTGGGGGCACTCCAGAGTTAAGACACTGTCCCTTTAAAAGGCTGAGTAAGAGTTGAACAAATACAAATGTAACCCTCCTTGCCTTTTAACACTGGTGGAACTTTCTTTTAAAGTTAGCAGTTTGTTTCAGGCACTCACTGCTATTCGAGCAGTCTGGGGCTTAAACTAGAGCAGGCAGCAGCCTACAGTCCTTGCAGTGGTCAAAAATCCAGAAAGCTACCCCCTCTCCTCCCTGTCTAGGGGTTTTGATGGTGTAAGTTTCTGGGAAGGGAACTATTTTTATTTTATTTTTTATTTATGTCTTTGGCAATAGGGTAGGTGCACTGATCCAAAAGACCATTTTCAGGCATGACCCAGGCCACAGGGTGGCAGCAACAGGAAAACAAACAAACAAGTCTATACATACAGATTCATGGAATGCACACCCCAATCATGAGGTGGTGTGGAAAACTAAAGAATATACAAGTGTATAAAAATATACAGTTGATGACAATCTGTACAAACAACAATATACAAGTGTATAATGCTCTGTACAATCAAACAGTTGTACAAGTGGTAAATATACAGCTGATGATGCTTATACAATACTGTAGAGTTAGTCTAAAGGATGATGTGGTGAGTGTGGTGCAAGGTGGGCAAGAGGTGAGCCAGGTAGGGGATTAATGCCCTGGCTAACTGTTAAGGATCAGTTGCATGTGGCCTCAAACAGGAGCCAGGTTTGGAGGTTGGATTTAAAGGACAGGTGATAGGGGGATAGTCTGACAGATGGACGGAGATGATTCCAGTGAGTAGGGGCAGAGACAGAGAAGGCTTTGCAGCCCATGGCTGTAGAGGTATGGGAAATTTCTAGTTGGGGGATGGAGGAGTCCCTAAGGTATCTGGGAACTACCCTATGAACTATGAGGGTGGAGAAGGGTGATTTCTGAGAGTTCCTGAGTGAGCGATCAACTAAATTACCCATGGTGAGGTCAAAGCGACCTTGGAGAGAGAGAGACAGCCAAGGGACTGATACAGTGAGCAGTGGTGAGTGGAGAAAGGGGCTAGGAGGACAAAGTGACAGATGGCATTGTAAGTGGGAACTAGATGAGCAAATAATGATGAGTACATGGAGACATAGATGGGCAAGCAATAGTCGAGTAGAGGCAGCAGGTTTCCTCTAGCAATAGCAAGGCATGCCTCAGTGGTCAGGAATTGACTGAGGCGATAGGCTGCCACCAATTTTGATGGATTTTCTTCTCAGTGGTGGTAGTGTGCTAGCTGAAGGTAAGGGATGGGTCAAGCATCACACCCAGATATTTAAAGGTAGATACTGTTTCAAGGGAAGGGCCGGCAGGTGTAGAAATCAATAGCGAGGTTTCTGATTTTAACACTTTAGCTAGGAATGGCATGGAACCAAAAAGCATTGCTTTAGTTTTTTTTCTCATTTATGCAAAGTTTTTTTTGGGAGGAACCAACTCTGGGTGCCTCCATAGTTAGTTGTGAGGGTGGCAGATAGTGACATCAGGGATTTGTCGCTATGATAGATGACGAGGTCATCAGCATACAGGAGTGCCTTGCAGTTTAAGCTATCTGCAGGGAGGTCATTTATAAATATAGAAAATATCAGTGGCCCAAGTATGGAGCCCTGAGGTACACCTGTGCAGATGGGCAAGGCAGCAGAGGAGTCTATCTCAACTGATAACACATTAGAGTTAAAACAGTACCTTGTATTTGAAGTAAGGGATTCCACAGTTGATGGCTGGATTACCATAGAAGTGAAGGCTAGCTGGAATTTCCTCCCTTCATGACTGGTGGCCACAGGATCAGCTGGTTCTCTAGAAAACAGTTAGTTAGGCAGACAGCACAGCATAACAGGTTTAGGACTCCAAATGATTCAGTCCAGAAACAGGAGTGAAAATGCAATCAGGCACTTTTATTTTCTGTCAAAAGCTCAAGCTGCATGAACAAAAACTTCACTGAGGATCCTCATTTGATTTAGTTACAGTTTCCACATTTCTGCGGCTTACAGCTGCGGCACAGTCTCTTGGAGGATTAGGATCTGAACCTGCACCCTACTCATCAGTTCTTTCCCCTTGTGAGCCAAATAGGCTCCAATTTATTTTAGGACATGTTCTCTGTCCCCAAACTGGTTGCTTCTTCCTTATGTCCCTGTCTGTGGGAGCGGGTGCACACATTTCCAAACTTTTAGGCTAACTCTCCACTGAATGGAGGGAGGAAGGTGCAAGTTGTTAATGTTACAGGCACAGCTCAATCCTTCCCACTAATGGCCACTGCTCCTGCTGATCCACCAGCAGGGTTCGCACAGGGCAGGGACAACTCTCTACCAGGCACACAGCAGTCCCCAGCTGTCCAGCAGCACATACCTTGAGTGGACATGGACTAGCAAAGGGTAGCTCTGCCACCTACCCCACCAGAGATATCACTGCCCAATGGCAGCAACCCAACTCTCTCCGGAATGAGAGCCTAGCAGGCACCCTGCAACCTTCTCCTATGATGCTGCTCTCTCTGGTCCTGCTGCCCCAATGCTGGCAACGTGGATGCCCCATCCTCACTTTTGGGACTGGGGGTGCAATCTCCCCACCCAAGTCCCGGGCCTCACTGGCCCCGACTGGAGGCCTCCCATCAGGCCTTCAAGCAGGCACGCCCACTTGCCAACTCCCCCAGACTCCAACTCCCAACTGAACAACTTCCCTCATGCCAGTTGGTGCTTTGAAAAACCACACATGTGCTGCTTGGGTCATGCCCCTGTCCAGCAGCGCGCGCACCCCCTAATGCCTAAGGGCACCTCTTTTGGTAACCTCCCAATTTCCCACAGTGGTTACAAAAATAATTACTGTTAAACCAGTGTGGGCCTGTTATTCATCTACATTGGGACCAGACAGGTTTACTGTATGTATCCCAAGGGTTCTATCCCTTGGATCGAATGGCCAGTTAGGGTCATGTCCCTTACAGTATATTAAAAGGGACATTTAGCTTTCCAAAAACAGGAAAGGGACAATAGGAGGGTGTGGCAGAACTGCATTCTGCCAGGCCTTGTACTCCAGTGGAGGGATGTCTATCCTGTCATACTTTTCTTCTTACTGTAAATCTGTTGTGCAACAGTACTTCTTTGCCCTGTCCTTTGTCTTTTTCTAGCCCTGACGTAGGTTGGCTATCTACGTCAGTCTTTTTCTTTCTTTCTATACCTTTTTCCTACTGCCTTATTTTTCCTATTCAGTTTATCCATCCCTCACCACCATTCCCATGAAGCACCAACTTCAAGTCCAACATGTCAACTGGCATCAAAATTATTAAGGTGCTTGTAGGACATAAAATGACTATGAATGAATAAAAGTGCATTTGTAAGAATATAAAACTGATAAAATAATGACTGAACCAGGAAGTCCCCTGAAACAACATGTTCAGACATCAAACAGCATGTCCAAACATGTAGATAGGGAGATAGCGGCCCCTAGTGGCCTATATCTATAATGAATTGTTGCATAACCATGCTGACCAGTGGGAGGAGTTTACTTACATAATGAACCCTTATGTTTAAAATGATAACAACACTGGCCAGAGAAATGGTTATTTGTATTAGTTTATATTGTTGGAAAGCTCTCTATAATCCAGGCTTAGAAACAACTATTTCTTTTTGTATAGGCCTAGTTGTAAGCCTCTGGAGAGACAAACTGTTTAATTGCCTTTTGTGGGTAGGTTTAAAATTAAGTGGGTGGGCTATATAAACCCCCCAAACCCGTGCATAGGCAGATAAGCTGAGAAGCTGGTCTCACTTGTCTGAAGTAAGACAAGAGGAAGGACCTGTACCTAGGTAGGCATTGGTAACAACACATCAGGAAAAGCTGAATTGACTGTTTGAACTGTCTTTGAAACCTGAAGGAAGGTGAATCTACTTAAAGGAAATAGCACTGTGCTATTATTTTTCTTTATTTGTTTGGTAACTATTATGACGTTTATTATTTTTATACATTTGTATAAAATAAAGCCACACCAAGGTGTGTTGTACCTGATATACTGTGTCCAGTGTTATCCTTACCCATAGTCCTATTACAGAGGGCAGTCTAAAGTCATGAACTCAAGCCAGTAAAAGGTTATGCATAAACCATATGTTAGGGGTGTTAGACATGGAACCCCAGTGACACCTGCAGGACAAGGTGAACTATCACACCCATCCCAAGGGGATGAGTATAGCCTGAAAAATTACATCACTCTGACTTTTTAACTAACACACACATTTTTAAATCAAGGCATTAGCTTGAAGTTTGAGACCAGAGGAGGAACTGTTCCTTACAGCTGAGGAAACTTAACAAGCTGGTATACACTTTTTAAAAGTATTTGTAGGTCTTGGAGAACCCTTGGAATAAGACCTGTGTTTTGTAGAAAGTGAACTTTTTCACTTGCTGAACAGAAATGCTGACCTTTAAGTCAGAAATTTGGAAACACAAGACTTTACACCAAGGAAACCCTGAGTTTGGCACCAAAATGAAACTTAGAGACTGATTTCTGTTAATCCAACAAATCTTGTTTTCCTATGGACTTGCTTCACCTATAAAGAGAGAATTTACTCTCAAAAAGGAAACTTAAGATTTCTGAACTCTAAGCATCAGAACAAGATACATTTTTAGAAATTAGCAATGTATAGCGTTTTCTGTATAACCTTCCAATAGTTATTTTTGTATTGTCTGCATCTTGAAATCTTCCAAATTATAGAGTTTACTGTGTTGTTTTAATTTAAGTAAACTTATTATAATTTCTTATCAGCTCTGCCTGGGGTCTGACTGTGTGATATTACATTTTTAACAGAGGGGTTTTTGTAAGGACTGTATGCCTTGTTAATGAAGATAGAAAACGGCCATCTTAAAACACCATATTAGCAAGAGACTGCAAAAGCTGGGAGTAGGATTCTCACCAGAGAACATAGAACAAGAGTCAGGGGGACTCATGACTACATTCCACCTCCCCACTGAGAAAAGGAAGATTGGTGATGCTTCCTGAACCCTACAACTGCTCAAGAGTTCCATAAAAAGGGACGACATCCCTGCAAGCAGGAGGTCCGGTCACGCCCACGGGGCTTGGCTCGTGACACTGTTCACACAGGGTACTAGCACTCACTATCCTACCCATGTTCCCCTCCCTACTGCTAACACCCTGAGTAACCACTAGACCCTTCACTCTGTCCCAGCCATGCTCGAAACTATGTATGGTTTTGGCGCCCACCACCTCTGATGCCATACTGTTCTATTGTTCAACCACCATTTCTGTAAAATAAAACTTTCTCACATCCCTCTTGCACCTCCCTCCTGACAGTTTCCACTTATGCCCTGTACCATTGTCCTGTTATTCATGCTAAATAGTTCCTAGAAATTATATTGATACCCACTCCTCAAATTATCCATATTCACCTGTACCAGAATAAAAGCAGATGTGAATTACATTTTTAAAAGAGCTTATTAAGAGGAGAAAAATTGCAGGAATATGTCAAAAAGAAAATGGAAAACAGAGAAAAAATTAATTACAAAAGCAAGAAAAAAAGAAAAGACATTCTCAGCACTGTTTGGGACCTCTTATTCTCTAATATACTCAAACAAAATTATCAGGCAACATTATCATATCCTCTCAACAAGTGTGAAGTGTAGGAGGAATTCTTTAAACCATCCCCCTAATATCATGGAAATGAAATGCTTATCTAAGAGTTGTTTTGTTTAGTGAAGAACACATACAGCTAAAAACGACTTATTTTTTCCCTCTAGGGAATGTTACTTGTTGTAATTGCATTAATAATTCAAGTATGATCACAGCAGATGCTGTTTATCATCCAGCACATATCATGAGGTATAGTGAAACACCCAATTACATACACTACAGATTATGTAAGTTGCTTGCTCAAATGTTCTTGTGGACTGGCTTGTGTGAGAGAAACAACTAAACCTTCAAGAACACAGCTGGCTTATTGGTGCAGCTGTAGTGTCACTGTTCCTGACACGGGTGACCTGGATTTGCAAATGATCCAGGGTTGTTGGGGGCTGGCCAGGGAGAGAAGAATAAAGCATTCCAGAGGAGGACGCTCTCCTCCTCTGGGAAGGGAGGAACACACAGGGCTACTGTTGTGCCCAACCAGGTACAGGCACCCATGGAAGCATGGGCAGCAGGCTCAGGCTTGCAGAGTTGGGAGGAGGGCAGCGTTGGGTGCTTGGCTGGAGGGTGCATCCACGAGTTGCCAGCCTAGACTTATTTCCTTCACATCAGTGCCCTCTGGGGTTGGCACCATGAAAAAATGGGAAAAAAGGAAAGACACTCCTTGGCATCGAGCAGCATGACACCAAGATCCCGTTATGCCAGGACCCAGCTGGTGTTTCTGGTTCACCAGGACCCAGTTGAATAACCAGGGTTAGTATCCCTGAAATGCCATCTGGGGAAATAATTAAAAAAAAACCTTCAAGCACTGATCATAAATCAATTATCAGAAAAAATCATGAGAAATTTCTGCTGTCATTCATCTTCATGAAAAGGGTCGCATGTTATCCATGCTGAAGTTCAAAGGCACAAACCGTGCACCCATATTTAGCAAGGGTAGAAAATAAGGATAAAGAGATTAATTGAAAGGAACCTATGTGACTCTTGAAAACACTGATGTTGAGAGATTTGAGGATGTTGCTACCCAAATAATAAAGATTTTTTTTGTAAAATATTAGATATAAATAATTAAAACTATTTCTAAGCAACCAAATGTTTAGGAAATGTTGTTTTCTCCAAACTTCGCAAATAAGTTAACCCTGAAATTATACACCCATATAACTAGAATGGTGAAGAATTTCCAAATTCTGCTTTCGCTGGAGTTCTGCGAAATTTTGGAGAGTCCACCTAGTTCCATCAGAAGTGGAATTCTGAAATTCCAAAAGCAGAATTATTTTTCAAAGACTAGAGATTATCAGTGGATCACATAAAGTGCATTATAGTTTTACTATTCCATGGCTTACATAATTCACAGCATATTATTCTGCAGTTTACATAGAAATGCTTTTGGAAACTCCATGATATTAAAAAAGAAATTCTGAAAAGTATTTAGGAAGTAGAATTACCATTCCACACAGCTCTACATATACTGTAGCTAAAATTCAAATAAACTAAAGTTGTCCCAAATTAGCAGTTTTTAAAGTAATTCTAAAAAGGTAATGCATACAATTTATTCAGGTATGTAACTCCAAAGGTGGTTGTGTAATAAGCAAAAAGATATTTAGGACATTTTTACAAAATTTGACAAAGAATTAAACTGCCAGATGTTCTGTCCTGCAAGTACTGTACCAAACTTTTTATACAAATGTCAAGAAATCTGGCAGACACCTAAAGACTTTAGCAATGAGTCAGCATACCACATTTCAAATCACTGGTGAAATTTCACAGCATTTTTGAGAAAATCTTGCAGCAGCAGTAGCGGCTAATTTTGCCCAGCGCTTACATTTCTCATGGTGATGAAAACAGCATAATTAATGCAGAATGTTAATATTTGGTCTTCAGAACCAAACCTAAATATACTGGATTCATAAACTATACTGCATTGGGGTTTGGCTCACAGCACTATCAATTCCAGATAAGTGCTAAAATATATCATCTGAATGGCGTGAGTCTCAGAGAGCAGCAAGTGTTGAACAATAAAAAAGGCTAATCAGATTTGTCAGATTGATTTTTGTATAAAGAAAAACAGTATCTCAGGGCCAGCCCCTTTGACTCAATGGCAAAGTTGACACTTGCAAGGCTCATGTTTGGGGTTTGCTGCCTGGGGAACCATTGGTGGAGGGAAATGAACTTCCCAGAGGAGGGTCTCCTTCTATGGGAAGGAGGGGGACATGTCTTGCTGAACTCCGAGATACCCGAGTAACAGGTGTTGGTGCGGTTGAGTAGGTACTGTGTCTGGGTGAGAGTAGGCTGCCTTACTGGCTTCTCAGTGACATGCTCTGTATGTGGATATGCTCGGGGCCCTAGCTGCTGTCATCTGTGGGACAGGGGGAAAAAACAAAAGGGATGAAGACCTCTCAAGTGCAGCAAAATTAGGGTCCTGACACTTGCAGACCCTGTGCCCCTACTGTCCAAAACCTGAGAAGCATTTATTTCATTTTATTAGTATTACCAGGGAATGGCACTGGGTCTCATTTTCAGCCATGCCTGGCAGTGAACATTTATTATACAACGGGTATCAGAAACGTTGCAATCTGATTGGCTATCAGCATTCTGAGATTCTTATGTTAATCTCTGTTACACTGTCATGTACAGTTATGTTACCTCCAGCTCGGCTGCACATCAAAGAAACAGAAGTAGAATATCCACACAACTGGAAAGGTTAAATAGGCCTCAATACAAAATACCAGTACTGAGTAGCACCCCACCTGTCATTGACATTTCATGTTATTCTGACACTTTTTCCAAGATCTTTTGAAAAAGCATCAGAATGACGTGAAACATGGATTGTTGATCAGTACTGGTACTTTGTAATAAGACCTTTTTAACCTTTCCAAAACTGTGGATGTTTTACTTTTGGTTTTTGTTGTGCAGCTGAGCTGGTGGTTACATAACAGTGCAAGTTTCAAGCCGCTGTTTGTACTCTGGAAAACTGTCACGTACAGCCTGATCACCATGGTGCACAAATTCTTCCTCTCAGTATTCCATCCTCCAGCACTACTGAATGACTGTAATAATGCATTCTGATTCTGAATCAGCACTCTTAAACAGTTGGTGGTGGAAGCATTTTATTAAAATCTCCCTCTCAGGAAAGCAATCAAAAGGTACACATCTGACACTTTTCGTTTGGGATAATTTTTATGATAGCAATAAAGCACTCCCAGGAGTTGAAACAGTTAAAAGTTAATCACTCTCTATGGGCTGGCAACATGGCACTCATGCCACATTACACCCCTAGGGGGTGAGTAATCTTCCCTCTGGTCATGCCTCATTGCTTAAAAACAATCAACATGAACAAAAAGGTAACAGGATGGAAATACATACAAGGGTTGCTATACAAAACCCTATACAAAATGCTCACAAATAGTTTTAAAGCTATATATGTGCAAATCGACCTTTTACTGAGACGATGTAATTATATAGCTTATGCCTCAATAGTGATTTGGTTGAGACAAGATGGTCATTGGGTTGTAGAGTAGTCAGTAATCTGGGTTCAGAAATACAGCCACGATGGATCGTTCCACTGCCTTTTTGTCACAATTGTTCTTGGAATTTCTTTGTGTCAGAGACTCTTAGCGTATGAGTGGATTGGAAATGTTGAACTTCCACCAGTGTTACAAACAGGTCCTGCCATGGTTGGGGGGGGGGGAGCTGGACAGGCTGTAGAGCTGTAGTCCAAAGACAGGTTGTCAGAGCTGGAGGTGGCAACACAGGGCAGGGACAGCCTGAGACTTTGGGGAAGGGAATTGAAAACAACACCTCCCCCCCCAAAAAAAAATATCAGTATTTTATTATTAATGAAACTGCCAGTAAAAATAAAACAACATCTAGTGCAAGCTGTGAATAATACTACATAGAAGGCACTTGAACAACGCAAGTAAGGAGCCTGAATACCAGGTTAGAGTGGGTGAGGGTTATAAATCTAGCTGAGCACACAGGAGAGGAAAGAAAGGAAAATATACAGCTAGAAAAAAGGAAGAACGAGAGAGAGAGAGAGAGAGAGAGAGAGAGATTTGGGCATCCACTTGTTCGTGAAAGAACTGCACCACTGCCAAGCACTGAGCTGCTAAATTGGTCAATTATGTATAAAAAGGACACCATCTATTTTTTAACCTGTCAAGCTTTTCCACAATACAAGCAACACGGTGAGAAGCTGCCTCCGATGAAATGAAATAATAACCATAACCCCTTAACAGCTGGTCACCTGTGTTTTGACAGCACATTCAGGACTCACTGCTTGGGAGTGCAGTTCCTGCAGTGCTGCAGTTGCTTGGTCTCTAATTGGGTGGAAGATGAAAGCGCAGAGTGCGAAGACCTTTGCACAAGGGTCTAATGACCTATACAGTCTTTGCATGCATGGTATCCTTGCTTCATGGGAGGTTGGGGCACATGGCCGAGTTCTTCTAGGAATCCATCCTCTGGGAAATTAAAGAAGCTGGAAATACAGAGCCTCCTTCCATTCAAATTAATTCTTACAAAAGCTGGGCACAGTATCAACAGGCTGTATAGTGGTAACATCAGCGTAATCATTACTAGAATAGAGATTCTGCTGCAGTTTATGAGGAAGCAGTTACAGTCTCATATGGTGCATGCCCTGTCCTCAGCTGCTTGGAACTTTCTGGCTGCCTCTGAGGGGAGCGGTTGTGTTCCCTCTAAGTGCTCTAGAGTAACACTTCCGATAGTATACAGAGGTCAAGGTGGCACAGCATAACAGACTGTAGCCTGCTGCTAACAGCATAGACTATGTAATTCCTACCTGCTGTGGGGGCACTTCTGAGGAGGCAATGTCAGAGCTATGAAGAGGCTTGCTGCATTAGCAGGCACCATCACCACTTGGTAGCAACCTGGCTGGGGGATGGGGGTTAAGAATGAACACATACACAGGAACAGCTCACAAGGCCATCTTAAAAAGGCACTGTTTTTTTTTTTTTCGAATGTGATGTCCAATATTCCCCTGTATGTTGTTTTATTGGTTATTAGATGAACATGGTGGCTAATCTTACCTACAGTGGAGGTTGTAAAACAAAGTTTGTCTGATTTAGCTAGTACTGAATCTCTTTTCTATTAGCACGCAAAGAAATCCCAATGCACGCAACTTGAAATGCATGAAAAATGACAGGTAACAGGATACACTAGTAGCTGCCACAGTGGCCCCCCTCCCTATCACAATTCAGAAATAGTTTTGCTTATCCAGTATCTCCTCTCCTCATGCATGTCCTTTCTGTATGCTGGTTCCTCACCAATCTCCATCCTCCGCTGACTCAGATGCTACAGGTGCAAGATTCCAGTACTCCTTCTGAAAGCCCTAAACAGGCCTTGTGAATGAGGTGACAGACATTTGCTGCATCTGCTCAAGCAGAGGTCACTTTGTTTTGTGAAACATAGAAACAAAGAATTTGATGGCAGGTAAGGACTGCTTGGCCCACCTAGTCTGCACATTTCCCTACCTGATGGATAAGCTACAGATTCTAGTTAACCAACAGCTTACTTCTTCCTATCCCCCACTGGAATTGCTTTATGTCTGTCCCATACATTCTTGAATTCTCTCACTGTTCTTGACTCCACAACCTTCTCAGGAAGGTTGTTCCATGCTTTCACAACCCTGTCCATGAAAAATACTTTCTAACATTACCTCTGAGCCATCCCCCCTCTATCTTCAAATTGTGTCCCCTTGTTCTTGCACATCTCTTTTTCTGAAAGATGCTACCCTCTTGGGCTTTGTTAATTCCCTTAAGGTACTTGAAAGTTTCTATCATATCCCCCATCTCCCTCCTTTCCTCAGGGGTATACATATTAAGCTGTTTTAGTCTCTCTTCATATGACTATAGTGTAGACTCTGCACCATTTTGGTTGCCCTCCTCTCAACAGCCTCCACTCTGTCTATGTCTTAGCGGAGATGGGGTCTCCAGAACTGCACGCAGTACTCCAGATGGGGTCTCACCAACCAAATGGTCCCGTGAGGTGTTTACTGTACATGGCTATCCCTAACCTCTTTCTTTGCACATTTGTGAAGTGAGTTGAAATTGTGAGGTAGAGGTCTGTAGCCCCTTTGAACAGAGCACAGTTGGTTACAGTCAAGGGACTGGCTCAAAAATGCCACGCATGCACTTATGTGTGTAAGTCCCTTGCAAGTGGGAATCAGGCTCTTTGGTCCCAATCCACATAGGTGGCCGGGATATGCTCAAATTGAACATATTCCAGCAGTGGCTTTGCATGTCATAATGCCTGTCCATACCAGCTGGCATCCCCAGCCCCCATCCCCTGGTGCATAGAAACATAGAATCTGACTGCAGACAAGGACTTCTTAGCCCACCCAGTCTACCCATTTGTTTCCTTGCCTGTACTGTCATCGCAGACTGTTCTTGATCTCCAGCCCCCCCCCTGTTTTCCACTAAGATTCTCTTATGCCTATTCCATGCATTCTTGAATCCCATCACTGTTTTCAACCTCACCACCTCTGCAGGAAGACTGTTTCAGGCATCGAACACTACTTCAGTGAAGAAGTACTTCCTCACATCTCTCTTAAATTTACCCCCTTCCAGCTTCATGCTATGTCCCCTTGTTCTCATGCACCTTTTCTCTGCAAAATATTCCCCTTCTGTACCTTATTTACCTCTGTGAGCTATTTATAGGTCTCTATCATATCAGCCCCTCTCTTTCCTCTCTTATTGGGTATACATATTGAGGTCCTTCAGTCTCTCATCATAAGGCTTCTGTTGCAGACCCTGCACTATTATAGTTGCCCTCTTCTGGACCATCCCCACTCTCTCTATGTCCTTCTTGAGATGTGGTCTCCAGAACTGGACACAGTACTCCAGGTCGGTTCTCACCTGTGATCTATACAGGTGCAACACCACCTCCCTCCTTCTGCTGGTGACGCCCATCACCATGCACTCCAACATCCCTCTTACCTACCAATTGCCTTGTTGCACTGCCTCATCACCTTGAGGTCATCAGATATGATTACTCAAAGATCCCTCTTCTGTTTGGTGACTGGCAATACCTGTTCCTCCATTTTGTACTCCCCCTCTGGGTTTCTGTGCCCTAAGTGCATGATTTTGCATGTTTTCTCATTGAAATCCAACTGCCATGCTTTTGACTACTTTTTGAGTTTTCTCAGGTATCTGCACATTCTTCCACCCCTTCTGTAGTATCCACTCTATTGTAGATTTTGTTGTCATCTGCAAAGAGGCAGACCTTTCCATCCAGCTCATCTGCTATGTCACTTATAAAGACATCTAAGAGGACTGGTCCCAACACTGAGCCCTTAGGCACCCCACTGGTCACCCTTCCTTCCCCAGAGTGAATTCCATTTGCCATCACCCTCTGGTGTCTATCCCTCAACCAATTTCCTACTGAGTCTACCACCTTAGGACCCACCTAAGCTGCCTAATTTCTTTATGAGTCTCCAATCTGGAATGGTGTTGAAGTATTGTTGAAATTGAAGTAGGCCACATCCACCAGCCTACCCTAATCTATTTCCCTGGTAAACCAGTCAAGAAAATCTATCAGATTAGTTTGACATGACCCCCCCCACACCCCCACAAATCCATGCTGCTTTGGGTCTTGTAACCCTCTGGATTAAAAATACTCCAGAGTACTTTCCTTCAGCAATGACTCTAGTAACTTCCCGACCACTGATATCAGGCTGACTGGCCTATAGTTGCTAGCCTCCTCCCTGCTTCCACTTTTGTTAAGCTTGACTACATATGCCCTCTTCCAGCCTTCCAGATCCACTCCTGTTTCCAGTGAGTTGTTAAAAGGTGGAGCCAATACCTCCCTGTGCTATCTCAATACCCTTGGGTGTACATCATCTGGCCCCATTGTTTTTTCCACTTTCAGATTTGTGAGTCCCTTTAGGACTCTCTCCTCTGTAAATTGACTTGTGTCCACCTCCCTCCCTCCCTCCAGAGCCATGCATTAGGGCTGGGGTGGGCAGAGCTGGTCTAGACTGTAGTCGTCTAATCAGATGCCCATGTCAGTCCACTAGTGGATCCCTGACTTCACTGGGTGCAGAGAATATCATATCCGACTAAAGTCGACAGGCTCACTGGAAACTCTCTGGCCAGTGCAGGTGAAGCCCCAGCCCACCATGGAGGCTATGGAGCTGGAGAAGAGGGACCAATCAGGCCAAATGAGAAAATGTGGTCATGGGGGGGGCAAAGCTGCTAATGCTACCCCATGACACACATAGTGGCTGCTTCCTTCACCTGCAATCCTCATTTCAGAGAACATTTCCAGCATGTGATGCATGTCCACACTCACCCCCTGGCTTGGCCTCATCCTGGTCACCGACATAGCCACATGTATGGCTCAGGATCAGGTGCAAGAAGGACTGTCTGGCAGGGCCATGGATCTGCGAAAGTCTCCATGGGTGTGAAAGGGGGTTACTAGGCCTTTGAAGATCAGGCCCTTAGTTTGGTGTCCTGGAGTCAGCTCTGTTGTTTCCAGAAAACCATAAGGCCAGGTAACGGGGTCAGTTGCATGCTACCTTTTTTTAGTCACGTAAAAAGTGATATAAACAAAGCAAACAATGCAGGTTCAAACCCAGCTGAGAATACAGACATAAACCATGGAGAAGGCATAATTAATGGAGTTCTTTACTAGAATAAAAAACATTTAATTTTAAAAATATGGAAAAAGGGTATCTTTACAAGAAAGAAGATAAGAGGCAATCTCACTCCTCTCCTCAGTCACCCCACAGTAGCTTGCTACCCCACAATTCAACCCTCCTGCCTCCCTTTTCAGGGCAATTAGTCCTCTGCAGTCCAATATGCAGGGGTTTATGGCTTTTCAGTACACTGGACTGGTCCATTGAGCATGAAGGAGTTGTGGTAATGAACATCATCCAGTGTGCACTTCAACCAGTTTTTTTTATCCCTTGAACACCCTATTCTCCTTCCCAATGTGAGGTGTGCCGTGCCAAATCTGAGCTGTGGTGGCTGAGGAAAGGTGTGAGATGTGCCCCTGGCAGAGGATGGGGATGGCACCTTGGAGCTGACTGTAAGCATTTTACTCACAGAGAATAAAAAAACTGTATAAACAGAGTGGTACAAAACGTTCACTGTAACATGACCTGCATCTCTGAACGAAACAAACCAAGAAAGGGGATAAACTTTGGGATCCTCACCTGGCTGGGCATTATCTCAAGTTTCTTTAGACAATTCAGAGCATTGGTTTATGCTGTTTTTTAACTCTAGGCTGTTTTTTCACTTTTGACAATCTGGTACTGCCCTTTAAAAGCAGCTCTGCTGAGATGCCAAAACAGTGTCTCTATTTGTTAGAAGAGTCCTTATGTTCTAAAGAAAAACAAATCCTTTTCTTCTGCAGAGTGTCATACAGGAATTGGGTCCAACTGACTTTATTACTTTCCCTTATTAAACAAGCATTTGTCAATGTCGAGCGTTTGCTGCTTGCATTACTGTTGTATCGGGTCTTACTTCTACACATTTTTATGTTGCTTGCACGCATGTGCAAGAAACATAGTGCCATCATCGGAGATTTTGGAGGTGTGTCACCTCCTCCTCCAATTCAGACTGTGAGCTGGCAGGCGCGGCCCCCGTAAGCCAATGCATTTTGGAGCTGTCTGCACACGCTCAAAATGCAGTGGCATACAGTTGAAAGGGGAGCTATGCTTCAGTGAGCAGCAATAAGAAGTGTAGCTCCCCCACACACGCAGGCTTGCATGCCCCGCATGCATTGTAGCCGACAGGGTGCCCAATCCCCTGGCCGGGCTGAGCTGCGCTGCCCCTCCCCCAGTAGTTGGTGCCACTCTGGGAGCCCACCCCAGCATGGCAATCAGTCCTTTGGCCGACGGGGTGCCCAATCCCCGTCAGCTGAACAGCTCCCCTGTCCTTGTGCCATGCTGAGAGCCCACCCAGTGTGGAAAATGTCCCACGATGTCTTTTTTTAAACCTATAAAACAAAACGGTCTCGCAGCCTCCCGACCCCCTCCCACAACCCGCACCCACCCACTGCGACTCTAGCCTCCCACACCCCCAACCCCATACTTACCTCCGGACTCGTGCGATGATTCGTGGACCGGAACACGCCTGCACTCTTCAAAGCCGACCGCGAACTGAGGAAATGCCGGTAAGCTGTATAATGGGCTAGATAGGGGTTCAACTTATTGCATATCTCAGGCATTTTTGGGAATTTTGCACAATTTTCAACATTTGCTTAGACCTTCTCATGATGTCACTTTCATGATGTTATTCAGGCCCGAAGGGTGATTTCGCGCAGTGACTGCACAGTGACTGTGAAATCACCCTTTGGACCCGAATACCGCCATGACAGTGACATCATTCATGAGAAGGGGTCCCAAAAACCCCATGTTGGAAATTTGGTCCAAAAATTCCAAAAAATGACTGTTTTATGAGCGTGCGTTGCACAGAACCTACGCAGGCTCGTAAGTTTGCGAATTTCAATATTTTCACTCCAGATTTTCAACATTGCCATTTTACCACACCTTCTTATGAGTAGTACAGCTGTTATTTTCCACATCTCACCCAAAATGCGTTTCCGCCCTTGTAGCGCAGAATGGCACAGTCGGTGTGCAAAATCAATGTACGGGACAAATTAAGAAAATCCCAGTGATGCTGTTCATGAGCAGAGGTCTTAAAATGGCTATGTTGAAAATTTGGTGAAAGAATTCCTAAAATGACTGTTTTGATGTAGGTGTGCTATGCAGTTCCTATGCTGACGCCGTAAGTTCTAAATTTTCAATATTTGCACTCCAGATTTTCAACATTGCCATTTTACCATACCCTCATGAGCAGTATAGCTGTCATTTTTCACATCCCGGGCTAAAAACATGTTTCCGCCCCATGTAGCGACAATGGCGAGTCGGTAAAGCGAACTCAGTGTATGGGACATTAAGAAAATCACAGTGTCACTGTTCATGAGCAGAGATCTTAAAATGGCAATGTTGAAAATTTGGTGAAAGAATTCCTAAAAATGACTGTTTTATGAGTGTGCGTTGCACAGTTCCTACGCACGCTCGTAAGTTCGCAAATTTTCAATATTTGCACTCCAGTGACTTCCAAATACCTAAACAGCACATAGAAGCAAGCAACATTCGGCACTGACAAATGCTTGTTAATATATATTTACCCAGGATAGACCAGATGAAATGAAATATCCTATTTTCAGTGGTGTCCTGCTTTTATATGTGTTTAGATTTTATTTAGCCAGCATAGGCCAGCTGCAAGACACTAGCTAATTGTCAGTGGGCTCCCACATTTTGACCCCAAATTTCCAGCAGTCTTTTTATGACCTGACGTTATGATCAAGACAGGCCAAAATTTGCAAAAATAAAGTTCTGAGTAAATACTGGAACAATTCAACATTTCTTCATAACTTAGTTCTTTTTTCACATTTTGACACCAAATTTTCAACATAATCTTTCTATGACCGCTCCTTCTGAACATGACAGGTGTGATGTTCACTGTGTGCATATGTGCAGCAAACATTTTCTTACCAGAGTGAATTTTGAGGGGTGTGACACTGTCAGTCCAATGCAGAATGGTTGCAAGGTGCTCATTAGTGTCACACCAATAATCAGTCAGACTGGTCATGCCAGTTTTCTGGCTTGCTGTGTGGAAACGTTGTGTAGTTCAAAGGAGAGAGTTGACCCAATCAAAGGTTGGCTCTTTCCTTTAATCTATGTAACACCGGTGAGCAAGCAAAGCTGATGTGTTGTGATCAGCCTGCTGAGGTTGAATTATACCCTGCAAAATGGAAAACAACCCATTGATGGCTGTTGCTGCTCTTACTGCCCCTACCACCTGACCTTACCACTCAGCACCCACTACCCTACCCCCCAACAAAAATAGCACTGACACTGGAGCTGCCCAATGCCCAGTTCACCACCTGGAATAAAGAAAACTATCCCTAGTTGTTTTTTTTTTAATATATAAACCATGTAAAAGTGAAAACTGTCCATCAATGTTTGCTGCTGCCACCACCGTAACTGCCCCCCCAGCCCAATCCATGTTAATGTTCTGGCATGGGGTGCCCAATCCCCTGTGCCAGCTGCTACTCTTCTAACCTGCCCGTTTTACTTCTGCAACACCAGGGAGACCACACTAGGTGCTGCCATACATAAAACTGACAATGGGGGTGCCCAATCTCCCAGTGTTGCCACCTGAAATTAAAAAAAAATCCCTTGTAGTTATTTTTTTAAAGTACACCCGCAAAAAAGAAAAATGTCCATCGATGTCTCTTGCCACCGCCATAACTACCTCCCTCTCCCCCAGCCCAACCCATGTTAATATTCTGGCACGGGGTGCCCAATCCCCCATGCCGGCTGCTACCCTCCACCCTGCCTATTTTGGTTCTGCAGCACTGGGGAGCCCACCCCGGTGCTGTCAAACATAACACTGACAGTGGGGGTGCCCAATTTCCAGTGTCTCCACCTGAAATAAAGAAAACCATCTCTCATAGTTTATTTATTTTTTTATAACCCTGTAAAAAAGAAAACTATCCATCAATGTCTGTTGATGCCAGCCACTATTAGTGTCCCCCCACCTAACCCTCCCACTTAGCACTCACCACCCTGCACCTCCCCCCAAGCACTTAGTTACCTACCAGGGGTGCAACTCTGTAATCCTCTCTGGACCACAGACACATCTTCACTCTTCAACGTCGGACTGTGAACTGAGGAAAATCAGCAATGTGGTTCAATGTATTTCAATGGGGTTTTCAACTTACTAGCATAAATTGGTCATTTCTGAGCATTTTTCCCCAAATTTTCAATATGCCTTTCTTGAGGCTGCACCTAATGAAAAATGGCAGTGAAATTAGGCAAATCTATAACAAAAGGTGATTTTGCAGTTGCTGCAAGAAATTACCTTTTGGGCAGGAGTTGAACATTTTCTCCACCCATGTTCATGAGGTGGGGTCATAAGAAAGCAATATGGAAATTTGGTGTAAAAATATAAAAAAAAAAACAAGAAAGATATGAGGTACATTGAAATTTATGAATGCAGGCTCATAACTTTGGTAATTTCAAATATTTTGACCCAAAATTTTCAACATAGCCATTTCTTCACAGCACCTCATGAATGTGACAGCTGTCATTTTTCAAATCCAAGCCAAAATGAGTTTTCACACTTGTGGCACAAAATCACCTTTTGGCAATGATTTGAACATTTTCTCCACCCTTGTTCATGAGATGGGTACATACAAAGGCTATGTAAGGTCATAAGAAGGCTAGTGTTGAAAATTTGGGGTAAAATATGGAAAACAACAAAGTTATGAGTCTACATTTCAGTTTTTCAGCACACACTCATAACTGTGGCAATTTTCAATATTTTGACCCCAACTTTTCAGCATAGCCATTTTTCACACCACCTCTCGAATGTAATAGCTGTCATTTCTCAAACCTTACCCAAAATGTGTTTTAACAGTTGTGTTGCAAAATGACGTTTCACCCATTGTTTTAGAAATGACACCTGTAATGCTCAGAAGGAATGGTCAAAAAAAGGTTATGTTGAAAATTTGGGTTAAAAATGTGAAAAAACATGTTATGAGGAAATTAATTGTTCCAGCATTTACTCACAACTCTATTTTTTGCAGATTTTAACCCCTAATGTTCAATGTATCGATTGTGTTACCCCACCTCCTGAACATGGCAGGTGTCATTTTTCAAATCCCCTCTGAAACTTGTTTCCATAGTTGCACAGCAAAATCATCTTTTGGATGAACTTTTAAAAATTTCACCTGCCTTGATCATAATGTCAGGTAATAAAAAGACTGTTGAACATTTGCGATCAAAATGTGGGAGTCCACTTAAAAGTAGATTTTGCCTGTCAGCTGCCCTATCCTGGATAATTACAATTTAACAATGTGTTAAAGCAGAATGACACTGAAAATGAGACATTGCATCCCATCTGCTCTACAATATACATAGTAAAAGTGTGTACTGTACAAGTAAGATCGGGTACAACAGCAATACCAGTGGTGAACATTTGGCATTGACAAACGCTTGTTTATAAAACAGTGGCCAAAATATCATTTTGCACAAGTGTGAAAACATATTTTGGCCAGGATTTGAAAAATTACAGCTGTCACATTCATGAAGTGGTGTGAAAAAAATGGCTATGATGAATATTTGGGATCAAAACATTGAAAATTGCCAAAGTTATGAGAGTCTGTTGAAAAACGTCAATGTATGCTCATAACGTTGTTTTTTTAATATTTTTATCCAAAATTTTCAACATAGCCTTCTTATGACCTCACCTCATGAACAAGGTTGAAGAAAATTTTCAAAGTACTGATTTCACACAGTGACTGAAAAAAATCACCTTTTGGGATGGATGTGTATAATTTCACTGCCATTGCTCATTAGGTGGGGTCCCAAAAAGGTCACGTTGAAAATTTTGGGGAAAAATATTTACGAAAATGACCAAATTATGAGGACAAGTTCAAAATCCATTAAAATCCATTGAACTACATACAGTACCTAATTTCCTCAGTTCTCGGTCCAGCGTTGTAGAGTGAAGCCATGTCTCCAGTCCAGAGAGGATTACAGCACTGGACCCCTGGTAAGTAAGGGGTGCTACAAATGTGAAAATGCATTTTAGTCAGGATTTGAAAAAATGACAACTGTCACATTCATGAGGTAATGTGAAGAAAATTGCTATGTTGAAAATGTGGGGTCAAAATATTTAAAATTACCAAAGTTACGAGCATGCACTGAAAAATGTTAACATACGCGCATAACTTTGTTATTTTTATTATTTGTAACCCAAATGTTCAACATAGCCTTCTTATGATCCCACTTCATGAACAAGGGTGGATAACATTTTCAGATCCTGCACGAGCAGTGATTTCACGCCACAAGTACAAAAATACATTTTGGCCATGACTTGAAAAATGACAGCTGTCGTGTTCATGAGGTGGTATGAAAAAAAATGGCTATGATGAAAATTTGGGGTCAAAATATTTAAAATTACCAAAGTCACAAGCATGAGTTGAAAAATGTCAATGTATGTTCATAGCTTTATTTTTAAGTATTTTTACCCCAGATTTTCAACATACTTTCTGAGATTTCCCCATGAACAAGGATGGAGAAATGTTTATAATCTCTTTCCGAAAGGTGATTTCACGTAACAACTGTGAAATCACCTTTTGGGACTGATTTGCATAATTTTACCACCATTGTTCATGAGGTGGGGTCCCAAAACATTTATGTTGAGAATTTGGGGAAAAAATATTTTAAAATGACCATGTTATGAGGACAAGTTCAAAACCCATTGAAATACTTTGAACTACATACCTAATTTCCTCAGTTCCAGGTCAGTCATTGAAAAGTGAAGATGTGTCTCCAGCACAGAAAGGATCATAGCGTTGGACCCCTGGTAGGTAAGTAAGGGTGGGGGTGTTGAGTGGGAGGGTGAGGTGGGAGGAAGGTAACATCAGCAGTGGGCCGGCAGCTGTAACAGACATCAATGGACAGGTGTCTTTTTTACAGGAGATATAAAATAAAAAAATACTATAGGGGATGGTTTTCTCTATTTCAGGTACCAACACTGGGGATTGGGCACTCCAGTGCTGGTGTTATGTTTGGTAGCACTTGTCAAAGGGTGTGGGATATCAAGAATGTCAGACGCAGGCAGACAACTTTTAGGTGCATAAAAACACTTGATTGTGTTTGCCATTTTATTTTCTGAATAATAGACGATGAAATGAACAGAAAGTCAAAAGTAAACTGGTTAGCCAAAACAAATTGAACAACTGTTTTCATTACAGTTTCTGCATCTCTGCCATTCTTTAAAATGAACCATGTGCAAGCACACACCATCAGGGGGTCTTACTCCCACCTCAGTCAGCCTCCAACTGACCAACTTATCTGACTCAATGCCACTAGTGGCAGGCTTTCATACACTTTGGTGGAGTCACCTGACCTGGCCCTTAACTTATAATACAGAAAAGAAACTCTCTGGGTTAGTCTAGCTTCATTTTGTGACCCATCATACATGTATCTTTTGACACCCCACGTCCTTCTAAACCTTTTATTTCCTATAAGTTAAACATACGGCTACTAAAGCCTAAGTAAGCAATAACCCACGACAGGGTGTGTGGGTATTAGGGATTAATCAACACCCCGGGTGTGTTGTGAGGCGTGAGGGCATAGCCCAAGTGTCCTCACAGCACCCGGGGTGTCGATTGATCCCCAATACCCACACACCCTGGAGTGGGTTATTGCACTTATAACATGGGGTATGTTTAAACAACAAAAAAATATCTAAAATGGTGTTCTTTTTGCTGTTTAACCAGCAAAAAAGATACTGTATCCTGCCACTTTGCAAAATAGTCCCTAACAAAAAAACCAAGATATCCCTGTAATTATGCATACAGAAATGTGACAGATGCATTATTGAGATAATCTATCACATTTCTGATCATAACGTCCTCTGCTACCATGCACATCCTGTAATATCCCTCCCTCCCCCCCCACACACACACACTCCTCTGGTCCACTGTAATGAAGAATAGAAAAGGACTTAATTTGTAGTACCAGGATCACATAATCCAGCTAGTTGCCAAGCATTATAACCAAAAGGGAAGTGACTACACATGTTTACTATTGTAAAGAATTACATCACTGCAACTACGGCTTCTGATGTGCTTTGTGTCTTCACTCGGTGCTGCCTCTCTCTCTCTCTCACTACCCATTGCACTGCTCGGTAGCTGTCACTGTGGGTTTGTAGTGCAGGCATAAATTTTACAGAGACACAGAGAGAGAGAAAATTAATACTCTTTTGCATAACAAAAGCAACCCTCGAAAGCTCACAGATTCACAGTTACTGGCAGCTCATCTCCACTTGCTGTGATGATTCCAATTAGGTGCACTACTGTTTCTCCCTTAGTGTGCACAACTCGCTCCTCCTGTACAGCTGTCTCTCTTCTCTCACTTTTTCCTCTCTCCAGTTATGGTCTCCCTCTTGCTGCATACCTGTTCTGTTGGGGGGGGGAATTCAACAGGAACAGAGGACGGCAGTCCACTCTCTGCTGGGGGGTTGCATCTCCCTCTTTCTGCAGGATCAGACACAGGGGACACTGTTGCTTTGCTTCACTGGCACTGCGGATTGTCGGCTTCCCAGAAAACTCTGACACACATACTTCTGTGGCTGCCAAGATGTCAGTACATTGCCCACAGAACAAGTACGTGGGAGGAGTACACCATCTGCTGACTAGGTGGGTTGGTATCGTCAAGCAGGTGGGTTCTACAGGAGTGCTCACTAATGATACAAAGAAAAAAACATGGCTGTCTTTATGTTTGCACCGTCAGAGCAAAAAACAGAACTGGCACAGCTCACTGATTTTGCCTGGCACCTTGTCACATAAACTTTGAGTATATCATGCATTAATGCATGGTCAGGTGCCAGAGCTTGACCAATCAACTATACACTCCATATGTCCCCATGTTATAAAATAGAGTTAATTACATAGCAACCAAAAAAGAACCCTCCTTAGTTACTCTTGATTGACAGGTGGAGTGGTATAAGAAGGGGACAGCAGAGGGTACTACTCCTTTAAGAAAATCCCACATGCATTCCTGCAGTCAGGTAAGACACTAGGGGCTGGAGTGACAAAGTTCTCAGAAGGTGCAAAACCTTCCCTAAGTCCCCAAAACTGCAGTAGCTCTGGAAAAAAAGGGGGAGATTGCTCTAAGTGCTGTTCACAAAAACCTCCACAGCTGCGGAAAAAAAACATCACGGACTGTGGAAAAAAGTGGAGCTGCGGAAGTCCCTGACGAAAAAAAGGTGTGAAATGAGTAAGGCACATCCCCTGAAAAGCTATTCTCAGCCAGTTTTTTCCGCAGTTGCAGAAAAAATGTTTCACTAAGTGGAATGAGGTGTAACTCTCCCTCAGCAAACTGCAGTAGTGCCCCAACAACTGGAATCAATTAAGATGGAGGTGAGGCACAGGTAATACCATCCCAGATAGTGTAGCAGTGGCTGATGTTACCACAACAAAAGCTCACATTGCCATGATATGGCAACAGCCACCAGACCCAGTGCAGCCCATGGCGGAGCCCCACAGGCAGTAGAGCCTGGCCAGCTTGCAGTGAGTGCTAATCCTGCAGGCAACAGGAATGCCCCAGGTAGGGATGACCAGCAGTGACAGTCGACTACTGTGGTGCCATGGCATTGCTGGTACCTGTGGTGCTGCAGTGGTCCCAGTTGAGGGACTGGTTGCTGGTCTCTTTGTGGGGGCTGTCAGCCTCATACTATGGCAGCAATGTTAATTCTTCTGCTTCAGCTACTTGGTTGTACTATTGCTGTGCCTCCTCAGCCATTTCCAAAGCTGTGGATTCACAGCACTTGCGGGATTCCTGCAGCTTCTGGAATTCCACAGCTGCGGGACTTTTCATGGAATTCCCGCAGTTGCAGGATTTTCTTTGAGAATATCATACAACTGCGTTTCCACAGTGCTGCAGGTTTTTTCCCCGCAGCTGCGGAATACTGGGTCTTCTTTGTGAATCCTGCCCCAGGCCTTTGGTTTCCTTCCTGTGTTAATTACAGTCTACCAGTTAAACCTACACAGAAGGACCCTTGAAACAAAGGTACTAACCTCTTACTTGTTTTAATAGGAAGGGCTAGGCTGCTTATGTCTATCCCTGCAGCTTTCAGCCCTTTATCTTTCTTTGTATAAAACAGCTCTTTATATTTTTTTGTTTGCAATAAACAGCCCTCCAAACATTTCTTACAGGGCTTACTGCAAAGGGAAAGACACTTTAGGGACTTTTAGTATCTCTACTTATATGTTATAACCTCAAAACATGTTTTATTCATTTAGAAACCACATATCCAAAAGGCCTTTATTTCAAGTAGCAAGCCCTATTATTTTCTTCTGTGCTGCTATATACAAAAGTTGCAGGGCACAGCTACTGTATTCTTAAGTGCAGCTTTATCTTGACCGAAGGCTGAAATGTCATCCTGTTGGCTTCACTTTTCATTTTGGCCCATTTTTCTTTGGGGCTTTTATAAGCCCTATACTTTTCCCCAAATCTCCAAAACACTTTATTTTAAAGAGGAACCCCTGCTTTAGGGTTTTCTTGTTCTAGAGCCCTTTTTTCATTTTTTTAAAGGACTACAGGGGGCCCTTTATTTTACCAGTGTACTCAGTTCCACTATCCTCTCCCTGTTCAGGAGCCAATGTCACAATGTGAGCACACACCTCCTGGTTCAGAGCACATTGCAGCTCCGAACCACAGTGCTCTTTAAAGTATTTCTTTATCCTGCATCGGAGCACCTTTTGCTCCGATGCTGCATGGACACGGTGCTGCATGCTAGACTCACTCTGGAAAACAGCTCGCCTGCTTGTTTAAGCAGTCACAGCAGTGACAAAGGTAAACCGGGGCCAGCTGGAGCTAGAAGGAACTTCCTGGATATCTGCAACCAGCGGCAATAACTACCAGGGCCAAGCCGCACAAAGCAGTAACACATTCTAGGACGGCTTCTCTTTATTAATAATGCAGCCCCAGTCACACCATTCTGGGGCTGCAATCCTAACACCGGATGCACTTTCATATTTTATGGCCATTGCAGGATGTATCTATCGAGACATGGAGCAGCTAAAATTAACTAAAACATCTAGACCACTGCTCCGTGCTCATATCCCACTTCAAATCCGGATTCAAACCTTATTCCCACTCAGCCCAAGTTGGCTGAACACTTCCTTGGCTCCTACATGGCTCAGTTGGCAAAATTATTTCACACTCTACCCCACTGCCAGCAGCTGGGAGCCTTACTCTTTACAGAAGAGCTGTAAGGGAAGAGGGGTGGAAATTTACAAGACAGACCTTTGTCTTCTTACTAGGGTCAATGTGATGACAGGGAGCACCCTGTCACAGCACTGAGATTGGGCTCTCTGGTGTTATAAAGTGAAAATGGGCAGGGTGGGGGTGGTTGCCAACACTGGGGATTGGGCACCCTGGTGTCAGAAAATTAAGAAGGAAGGGGTGGGAGGGATTGAGTTACAGCTTTCTTTATTTCTGGTACTGACAAGAGGGATTGGGCACCCCAATGTTAGTGTTATGTTTAGCAGCACCGGGGGTGGGCTTCCCAGTGTGGCACAGTGAAAACAGATGGGATGGGGGGTACTAGCAGACAATGGGGATTGGGCATCCCAGTGTCAGAAAATTAAGAAGGAAGGGGTGGGAAAAATTGAGGGACAGTTTACTTTATTTCAAGTACTGACACTGGGGATTGAGCACCCAAGTGTCAGTGTTATGTTTGGCAGCAGTGGGGGTGGGCTGCACAACATCGCACAGTAAAAATGGATGGGATGGGGGTACTAGCTGGCACCGGGGATTGGGCACCCTGGTATCAGAAAATTAAGAAGGCAGGGTTGGGAGGGATTGTTTGTTTTCATTGGTGGGGAGGACCACAGTACACTGATCATGATGCTGATCAGCTCTGCTTGCTGGGCAGCATTAAGCAGATCAAAGGAAATAGCCACCCTATGATTCAGGTGGCTCTTATCTTTGAACTATATAAAGTTTACACCCAGCAAGACCAGAAGGGTGTCATGATCTATCTGGCTGATGTTTGGTCTGACACTGTCGAGCCTCTTACAGACTGCCCTGAATTGTACTGACAGTGACACATCTATCAAAATCCTCTATCATACCAATATGTTCACTTTGCACAAGGATGAACATAAAAACAGGCCAATAGTTCAATTAAAGTTATCATTGTCTGATTTACATGCAGAGAGGTACTTCACTGCTATGATGGAGCCTTTTTTGAGTGTGCACTTCAAAACAATCTATTTCTCTTCCTCTGAAGCATCAGTAAAGTGAAGGGTAGTGCAGTGATGGGAAGAGGGGATGTTTAATTTTGTTAAATCACAGTCTGGACCAAGTACAAAATTCAAGAAGCATCAGTTAAAATGCCTCAGGGGTGTACTGCAGAAAAATTGCCTTACACTGCTGCATACATAGGACAAGATGGACTGTACTATAAACTATAGCATTGGACAAATTGTGTATAGATTTTAGCACTGAGTAGACTGTGCAATGTGTACATACATTATTGCAAAGACTTAGAATACGTTGTAGAATAGAATGGAGGATGCATAGATTAAACTGTAGACTGGGGCATGCTAGAGTATAACAGATCATGCATACATTATAATATAGAACTGGTTATGCATGGTTTATAAAAAATAATAGATTATGCAAAGTGCATTAAAGAGTAAATCATGCAGAGAATATAATATATAATAAGTTATGCACAGACTATAAAATAGACTAGATCATGCAAAGACTGTAAGAAAGAATAGATTATGCAAAGATTATAATATAGACCGGATCATAAATAGATATAACAAAAAATATATTATGCATTTATTATAACACAGAATTGGGTATGCACATATGATAACATGGAAATGATCATGAACAGATTATAACACAGAATCGGTTATGCACATATGATAACAGAAAAGATCATGAATAGATTATAACATAGAACAGTCCATGCATAGGTTGCAATACATAATGTCATGCATAGATTAACAAAGAATAGGTCATGTGTAGATGATAACAGATTGGGTCATGCATAGACTGTGGCACAGAATAGGTCATGTTGGAATTATAACAAAGAATAGGCCATTCATAGACTATAACACAGAATAGATAAATGCATAGACTGTAACACAGTATAGGTCATGCAGAGATTATATCAAAGCATAAACAGTCATAGATTATAACATAGAATTGGTCATGCTTGGGTTATGGTAACAAATAGGTAATGCACAGATTCTAGTAACAAATAGGTCATGCATAGACTACAACAAAGATTGTGAAATGGATGGTCAAAATCCTCAAATTTCATTGGCCAAGATCACATTTAGCCAAGATGATATCTCAGTACAAAATCCGAGTCTGAAAGTCAGTCTTGCTCATCAGTCAACAAAATCAAAATAGATCAGTTTCATAATTGCAGTAATACATTCCAAGGTGTGCAATATTATCAGATAGCATCCGTTCTCAGGTGGTTGAAGTCACTCAGCCCATGGCCTTGTGCCTCACAGTACACCTGAGGCAGGATGATGTCCCATGACAGCTTTGACAAAGGATAGTGAAGAGAAAGTGGAGGTACTTAACAAGTACTTCTGTTCAATCTTCAGTAGAGAGAAAGAAGAACCAGTACCACAAGGGAACAGGGGAGTGGGGACTGGGAGGGGGAAGTCGCAGATGGCATCATTCAAGTTGATGGGGTACTTAAGGGCATAATGTCTCTGAAGGTGAATTAATTCCAGGGCCAGATGGCATGCATCCATCAATCCTAAGGGAACTGGTGGAGGCTGTGGCAGATCCCCTGGCAGATCTGTTTAGAACCTCTCAGGAGTCAGGGATCATGCCCCAGGATTGGAAAACTGCACATGTGGTGCCTCTCCTTACAAGTAGGCTGAGGGATGAACCAGGAAACTATAGGCCAATCATTCTGACCTCAATAGTGGGCAAGCTGACAGAGACCATCCTGAGAGACAGACTGGTGAGCTTTCTGGGGGATAATGGCCTCCCAGGCATGAAGCAACATGGGTATGTGTCGGGGAGACCCTGCCAGACTAACCCAACTGACATCTTCAACTGGGTCACCAGAACAGCTAACAAGGGCTAAGTGGATGATATCTGGATTTTTAGCAAGGTCTTCTACTCTGTACCTCATAAGAGACAGGTCAGGAAGCTAGAAGACCTGGTGGTGGTGGCTAAGCTTATTGGGCGGGTCAGACATTGGCTGCAGGACAGAAGCCAAAAGGTGGTAGCCAAGGCGAATTCTCAAAAGCTAGGCCTGTAACTAGTGGGGTCCCTCTGGGCTCTGTGCTTGGTCCGGTGTTGTTTAACATATTCCTAAGTGACATCAAGGATGGGATCAAGGGAAAGAGCAGCCTGTTCATGGATGACACAAAGCTATGTGGGAGGATGTATATGGAGAAGGGGAGACAGGAACTCAAGGAAGACCAGGCTAGGCAAGAGAAGTGGTCTGGCATTTGGAAACTGGGGTTCAATGATAAAGAGCATAAAGTTATGCTGTTTGGGGAGAAAACCCCAGGGATCAAATACTGGTTGGGTAGTGTGCAGGTAACCAGGTCAGAGGAAGAAATGGACCTGGGTGTAATTACAAGAGGCTTGGGCAACTCAGCACATTTCAGGTAACCTGTGGCTAAAGGAAATCTGATGCTGGGCTGCTTTGCCTGGGGAATTACCAGCAGAAAGTAGAGCTGTGCAACAGCTGAATATCATTCTACGAATACCACGAATAATGGACTACCCGAGTATTCGGAGCCGAATACTGAATAGTCCAGTATAAGCTTCACAATAAATATTAATGCCTGGTGTGTCTAGTGGACCCACCCCCCAGTTGACTGCCAGTCCAAAATGAAGATTCCCCACGACTCTCTCCACCCCTAATTCCCAAATATATAAAAAAATAATGAAATTCCCTCACTTCCCTGGTGTCTAGTAGCCCCCCACCCTGTCAAGTAGGGCCCCCACCTGGGTCCCCACCCCACCCACAGCCCTGAGCGGGCCTCCGGCACAGTCATCCGCTCACCTCCATGGCCGGCAGCCTAACTGAGCTTTCAATGAATGAGTGCATGCTTGTACAAGCATGCACCCATTCATTAGATTCAGCCAGCTCTCACACTACTGCTAGTAACACTACCAGAAAGGATGGAGGGAAGGGGGGAGCTGCTCCAGTCACTGGTGGGGGGAAGGATGGGGGGTGGCATTGTGGACCCTGGGAGAGGTCCTTCTGGGGTCCACAATGCCATTGCCCCATCCCAACCCCCCACTGATAACCTGAGCAGCTCCCCCCTCCCCTCCATTCCCTCTGGTAGTGGCAGCTAGTGTGAGAGCTGGCTGAATCTGTCAATGAATGAACGTGTGTAGGCCCAGCTCAGTGGCGCTGAGGGTTGAGGTGCTAGGCACCACACCTCGCGCCAGGCCGGTGACCCATGTTCGGGAACCAGCACGGGCCACCGGGGATCGGCAGGGGTGGAGAAGGACTGAGCGTCTTCAAACAGCTCTCTTTCTCCGGGAAGGGGGAGATTAAAAGCCAGTGCTTGCCTGACCCCTAGCGGTGGTTGGGTGGTTGGGGGTGGTGCACCACAGCTGTTCGTGGGTCAGGAAGCAGGGCAGGCACTTGACAGGGCATGCACAAGAGTGTGCACATTGCTGGCGCCGTTGCACACTCCACTCCTGAAAGGGAAAAAGAGGAAATTGCTCACAGCAGATGATGGGGGAGTTTGCAGGCTCCGCCCCTGACCAGCCACAGTACTGGCACACTGGATCCATTCTCAGTGGGGGCATGCCCCCCCACCGACCCTGCCAGAGTGGGCATGCCCTGGAGATATCAGCCGGCACCGGATGGTGCACATTGGGCTGACAGGGCTAAGACTCCTCCAGAATGCGAGGACCATGGGATGGGAATATAAATATCATTTTAAAAAAATGAATGAGCCGATGCTTTCATTCATTGAAAGCTCAGTTGGGCTGCCAGTTGTGGAGGTGAGTGGAGGCTGTGCCAGTGGCCCACTCAGGGTCAGGGGGAGCGGGGTGGGGGCACTACTTGACAGGTGGGAGGTCCACTAGACACCTTGGAAATAAGGGAATTTTAAATTGTTATACTTTTGGGGATTAGGGTATGGGTGAGAGTCTCCACGAGGTGGATTCTTCATTTTGGACTGGCGATCGGCCAGGGGTCAGACCACTAGACACCAGGGATAAAATATTTATTTTAATGCTGGCCGAGGGGGGCACACTCTTTAATTTTTAAATACCCCCTTTCAGCACACCCAAGTAATGAATACAGAATAGTTTTTCTCTGAATACTGAATATTCAGCCAAATATTCTGGAAATGGTATTCGGACAGCCCTAGCAGAAAGCTGGTTGTAATTCTGCTGTTGTATAGGTCTCTAGTGAGACCACACCTAAAGTGCAGTGTGCAGTATTGGTGCCCTTATCTTAAGAATGATATCAACTTGCTGGACACGGTCCAGAGAAGGGCAGTGAAGATGATTCAGGGCCACCAAGACAACACCTATGAGGGGAGCCTCGAGGGATCAACATGTACTTTCTTGAGGCCAGAAGTAGGGGGAACACGGTTGAGACTTTCAAGTACCTTAAAGGTATAAACATGGTGAGAAATGTGGGCCTTTTCAACCTCCATGGAAACAAGACCATTAGGGGTAATAGCCTGAAGCTGCTGGGGGGAAGATTCAGAAAGGAGAGATGAAGAGGCACTTTTTTACTGAGATGGTGTTAGCTAAGTGGAATGAGTTGCTGGAGGAGGTGCTAGCCTTAAAAATGAACAGCTTCAAGAGAGGTTGGGATAGGGTGAGTGGGAAGCTGCAGATAGAGGGTCAGAGAGTGGGGTGGAGGGGGTATTTGAGAAGGGTCGAGGGGGATACGGGGGGCAGTTCATCTGTAAACACAATGGGAACTGCACATTCGAGCACTCTAGATAAATCCTAAGGCCTTTATCTGCTGGCACATTTATATGTTCATATTGATTATAACAAAACAGTTCATGCACAGATTATAAATAAGGAAAAATACATCTAATATTTCAGAATAAGATTAAAGTATCTGTAACCTTGAGGAGGCTTGGATATATTTTTAAAGCATCTGTGGTTTACACAGTATCTGTCTACAGAACCCCAATATTCAAGCACAATATATATATATATATATATATATATATATATATATATATATATATATATATATACTTTTTGGGATTTTATTTGCAATACTCTATATTGCTTTGTTTTTAGTTGCGATCTGCCTTTAGCTACTCCAGTGCCGCTGACACCAGTGACAGTCTGTGGCATTTCACTTTAACTTTAGATGCGCAGGGCAGTTGTGATGTAGGAACATGACTTTTATATCCATATTATTGAAGAGCTCCTACATCAGAACTATATATTGAAAAGAAACAACATAAGAACTCACCAGTTACAATGCCTGTAGTTTAACAAGCATTATAAAATGGCAGGGTAAAATCCAGTAATCTGATTGGCTCTTATTTATGTGTAAAATGTGGTTTACACACGGTTTAAAAAAAAAGAACTGCTCAGCAGTGAACAGTCTGGAATCCTGATCAATGGGCATTTGGAACACAGGCATTTCAGTTAGCCTCCTATAGCCAGAACTGATCTTGCCCCACAAGCATGGCTGCTACGTACCTTTACACTGTAAAAAACTTCAACTGGGACCTAAAAATAAAACTACTTTAAATAAAAAAAAAAAAAATAATTAAATGTTGTTTCCCTGATTATCACACTCACCTTACATACATTAACAAATTAGAAACATTAAGTATTGTTTATAGTTTTCACTAAAACTGTTTCTTTGCTAACAGTGAAAAGTCCCCCTTCTATCTTTACCTGTTCTTTGGGGAACTCTCTTCTTCTTGCCCTGACAGTGAGATAATTGAGTCTCTGGCTGTAACAAAGGCCTTTATAGTATATGGTGGCATGTTACTGTAGGCTAAATTCAGTAGAAACAACATTGTTGTATCATCGATATGACGTAAGTTGTACCTTCCTGTGTGTGTCACATTGATGGAACAACAGGATGAAACGCACTTGTGCATTAGTTAAGCACCACAGTTCAGGAAACAGCAATGGCGGTGAGAAACGGAGTCAATACTGAGAAATGCCACATACAGTAAGGGAACTCAATGTAATATGTATGTCCCTACCAAACAGCAGATGTGTTCAAATGTATTTTAAAACCAACATGTTGTCTGAGATATCCGGCGACCAGGACAGATTGTGACTTCGTTTGTGGGGGGTGCAAAGCTGGAAAGTAAATTTTTTCCTTTCCTTTTTTAGACTGAAGACAACAAAAGTAAACTTCCAGCAGTGAATTATCGGTGTACTGAGGCCATGCACTATACAAGATAATGTATGGGCATCAGTTAACAAGCTCGCTGAATTCACTTCTTGAGGTTACCATGGCAACAGTAAACCTCTTGAGCATCATTCTCGAGATTTACACAGTTGCCATGGTAACCTCTCATGAATTCAGCGTGATTGTTAACTGATGCCCATGCATTATCCTCTATGTTGTCTGTGTGTACAGTATGTTAGGAGAGAAACATTCTGCCAGTGAAACTGAGCAGATTTTGAATCCATGTATTCCATGGTAAACATTCCATGATAAACATTCCATACCTTAAATGTGGAGAAAAACAGAAAAAAACAGAAAGAAAAAAGTAGACATTAATACAATGACAGCATCAATGACATTACTTGCAGTGGGCGGAAGGACTATTTTATCACAAATGTACACAAGTAAATCTATTGTTTCTACATATAAACATGTTTTTCCCAACAGTAAAAAGTAAGAAAAGGAGCCAATTTTATAAGCACAATAAGACACTCAGGGATTTGTGTAAAACATAATGTACCACACGTCCAGCAGCCGAAGTCACTCGGCCTCCAGCCTCATGCCTTACTTCTCCCCTGGCCATGCTGTAAAATATGGTTTACTCATACAACTTTCTGCCTTATTGATTATTTTTTCAATGCAAAACATGTTTGTTTGCATGCTGTTACAAGTTACAACAGCAGCAAAATCTCATTTTCAGTGGGGTCCTGCTTTTACATATTTGACACTGTATTTACCCAGGATAGCACAACCAAGATGCAATATCCTGTTTTCAATGAGGTCCTGTTTTGTTTTTCCACCAAGCTGTTCCTCATTCTGATCTCATTTGGTGGCACCCCTCCAATCCCGACACTGACCTTCTCATGGAATTACAGGTTATCCACCATTCACCCAGGGCCATAACCATGTGGGTTGTGCAAGAACCTGCAGGGGGTGCCAGCTCAGATGGCTAGTATTTTCCTCCTGCCACCTGATGTTCCTCCCTGGGGTAGCAGGGTGCAATGAGGCACTCGTGCATACATGCAATGGCAAGCATGTGTGACAGGCAGTTGGCAGCAACCCCGGTGCTTCTGACTGTTCCAACAGCCAGTCTTCACAAGTCAGCAGTCAGGCAGCAGAAACAGTGTCCTTCCATTCCCAAGGAAGGAGATCAACTACTGGGAAGCTCAATCCTTCCTCCTCTGCCCAGCCCCTGACAGCCCTTACTTGTTCCTGAATGTATGTCACTGGCATCACATGTGGTTGCACTACTGCTGTGCCAGCAAGCTGACTTGGGGTCCTGCTTATAAATATATTTTTAAATGGTCTTTTCCCAGATTAGGCCAACTGAGATGCAATACCTTATCTTCAGAGGGATCCTGCTTGTCCCCATCTTTATATTGTATTTACCCAGTATAGTACAGTGGAGATACAATATCTCATTTTCAGTGGGGTCCCAGCTTTTACCCATTTTTACACCTTATTTACCCAAGATATGCCATCTGAGGGTCAATATCTTATTTTCAGTGGGCTTCAACATTCTGACCCCAAATTTTCAACATAGTCTTTTTATGACCTCATGTTTTGATCAAGACAGGCGGGATTTCATTTTTAAATTCCACCGGAAAGATGATTTTCAGAGAAACTGCAAAAATATGTTTGGGAAGGGATGTAAAAAATGACACTCATCACATTCATGAGGGGGATGTAACACAAGGGATATGCTGAAAATTTGGGCCCAAAATCTGCAGCAATAAATTTATGAGTGAACTTTGGAGAAATTCAACATTTCATCGCAACTTAGTCATTTTATTTTACATATTGTCCCAAATGTTCAACATAGTCTTTTTATGACCCCACATTATGATCAAGATAAGACAGGTCGAATGTTTTAAATCTCATCTGAAAGGTAACTTGGCAGAGTGATTGTCAAACAGTGTCATAGGGTATTTGAAAAATGATACCTTTCCTGTTCATGAGGTAAGGTAGTACAAGGGCCCATGTGGAGAATTTGGGAGCCGAATGTGAAAAACCTACCAAAAGTATGAGTAAATGTTGGAAAAATTCATAATTTCTTCATCACTTTGTTGTTTCTGTTTGGTTTTGACCCCAAATTTCAAAATACTCTTTTTATGATCCCACCATATGATCAAGACAGGTAAAAGTTTTTAAATCCTGCCCAAAATGTGACTTACCAGAGTAACCATGAAAATATGTTTCAAAGGGGATTTATAAAATGACACCTAATGAAAAGGCTACATTTGGGGCCAAAATCTACAAAACTCACAAAGTTATGAGTAAAAGTAGAAATAATTCAATGTTTCCTCATAAGTTCACTATTTTTTGACTTCTAACCTAACATTTTTATGTTTGCTTGCATGCATGCGCAAGAAACATTATGCGGCAGCCTAGAAGAGAAGTGGGTTGTGAAGGTGTGGCAGTGTGGCGGCCAATGCCAGCACTGCATTTGTGGGTTTGGCGGTGTGCACCCAATGCAGGCTCAGTGTCCTGATGACACTGGTTCTGCAGAAGTGCCACCAACTTGAAACAATTTGGCAGCTGCATGAGGGGCAACCTCGTCACTGCAGCATCAGCAGTTCCTCTGCAATGAGGGCGCAACCTGTCATTGCAGGGCGGTACCTCGCCTGATGTAACAGTACCAGGAACATGGCAGCTCTATGCGGCCACCTCAGAGCCAATGGGGGTGCCCAATCCCCCTGTCAGCATGCCCCTGGCCCCCTTCATTTGCTGATGGGGAGCCCATTCCCTGTGGGCATAATGCCCCCACCCCCAAGTTTCTGTTGTGTGCCGAGAGGGTGACCAATCTCCCTCGGCATCATGCAGCCCCACAGCAGTCTTTATCTGCTGATGGGGGGCCCAATCCCCATTGGCTTCAGTCCCCCCTTCCCAGTTCAGTTTGCTGACAGGGGAGGCCACTCCCCATCGGCATAATGTTCCCACCCCCTCTATCTGCTGTGTGCTGAGGGAGTGCCCAATCCCCCTCGGCATCATGCGCCCCCCCACCCGTTTCTGTGCAAATGGGAGGCCCAGTCCCCATCGGCTGTGTTCCTTCTCCCCACAAATGCAGATGGCACACTGGGAGCCCACCCCAGTGTACCAAACACACCTGCGAAAGAAGAAAACTGACCCGTGTTGTCTTTTTTTTTTACCTGTAAAACAAGAAAACTGTCCCTCACGGTCTCTACTGTCCCCTCCCCCAACCCACGCCCAACCTCTGCACACTCTGCCTCCCCACACACACCCTCACCCCATACTTACCTCCGGTGCCCAGAGTGATGATCTTCGGTGGACTGGGAAACACGTCTGCACTCTTCAAAGCTGACCGCGAACTGAAGAAATGCTGGTAAGCTGTATAATGGCATACATAGGGTTTCTTCAACTTTGGTGCATATCTCGGGAATTTTGGCACCAAATTTTCAACATGGGGTTATTGGGATCCCTTCTTATAAATTCAGTCAATGTCATGGCGTTATTCGGTCCCGAAAGGTGATTTCGCAGTCACTGCATGGAATCACCTCTTGGGACCAAATAACAAAATGACAGTGCCACTGTTCATGAGGTGGGCTCTCAAAAAGCCTATGTCACACATTTGGTGAAAAAAATCCAAAACATGACTGTTTTACGAGTGTGCGTTGCGTAGTTTCCACTCCCGCTCATAACTTCGTGAATTTGCAATATTTTCACACCAGATTTTCAGCACTGGCATTTTTTCACACCTCCTTATGAACAGTATAGCTGTCATTTTTCACATCCTGGCCAAAATGTGTTTTCGCACTTCTGCCGTAGAAAAGCACGGTTACAGTAGGAAATCAGTGTTTGTGACAGATTAACAACAAGTGAGTGAGACGGGGGAGTGAATAAACTCAATGGAGCTCTGTCGAGGCTGCTGCAGATTTCTTTGAGGGCAGAAAAAGGCACCAATGCAGGCAGAAGCCCAGTACAAAAGGGCAGCCTGCAGCGCTGGGAGAAACAGAACAAGCGAGTGAGAGAGGGGGAGTGAGCGAGCTCAATGGAGCTGTGTCAGGGCTGCTACAGATTTCCTTGTGGCCAGAAAAAGGTGCCAATGCAGGCAGGAGCCCAGTACAAAAGGGCATGTGCAGCACTGGGAGAAACAGAATGAATGAGTGAGAGAAGGGGAGTGAGCGAGCTCAACAGAACTCTGTCAGGACTGCTGCAGATTTCTTTGTGGGCAGAAAAAGGCACCAGTGCAGGCAGAAGCCCAGTACAAAAGGGCAGCCTGGGAGAAACAGAACAAGTGAGTGAGGGAGGGGGGAGTGAGAGAGCTTAACGGAGCTCTGTCAGGACTGCTATGGATTTCTTTGTGGGCAGAAAAAGACACCAATGCAGGCAGGAGCACAGTACAAAAGGCCAGCCTGCAGCGCTGGGAGAAACAGAACAAGCAAGTGAGAGAAGGGGAGTGAGTGAGCTCAACAGAACTCTGTCAGGACTGCTGCAGATTTCTCTGTGGGCAGAAAAAGGTGCCAAAGCAGGCAGGAGCCAAGTACAAAAGGACAGCCTGCAGCACCGGGAGAAACAGAACAAGTGAGTAGAGAGTGGAGTGGCGAGCTCAACGGAGGCACTGTCGGGACTGCTGATTTCTTTGTGGGCAGAAAAGGTGCTAACGCAGGCTGGAGCCCAGTACAAAAGGGCAGCCTGCAGTGCCAGGAGAAACAGAACGAGCAAGTGAGAGGGGGGAGTGAGCAAGCTCAACGGAACTCTGTCAGGACTGCTGCGGATTTCTTTGTGGGTAGAAAAAGGCACCAATGCAGGCAGAAACTCAGTACAAAAGAGCAGCCTGCAGCACCAGGAGAAACAGAATGAGTGAGTGAGAGAGGTGGAGTGAGTGAGTGCAATGGAGCTCTGTCGGGACTGTTGTGGATTTCTTTGTGGGCAGAAAAAAGCACTAACCCAGACAGGAGTCCAGTACAAAAGGGCAGCCTGCAGCACCCTGAGAAACAGAACAAGTGAGTGAGAGAGTGGGAGTGAGCGAGCTCAATGGAGCTCTGTCTGGGCTGCTGCAGATTTCTTTGTGGGCGGAAAAAGGTGCCAATGCAGGCAGGAGCCCAGTATAAAAGGGAAGCCGGCAGCGCCGGGAGAAACAGATCAAGCGACTGAGACAGGGGGAGTGAGTGAGCTCAACTGAGCTCTGTCAGGACTACTGTGGATTTCTTTGTGGGCAGAAAAAGTGCCAATACAGGCAGGACCCCAATACAAAAGGGCATCCTGCAACGCTGAGAGAAACAGAACAAGCGAGTGAGAGAGGGGGAGTGAGCAAGCTCAATGGAGCTCTGACGGGACTTTAGAGTTAGCCACCCACCTGCCCAGGGTCTTGTGTGGTCCTATATTATAGCAGGGTCTCTGGGGTGGAGACAAAGCAATGACTGGATACTTTCACAATTGCTGTAATAATACCGATTTAGTTGTTCTGTTTATTTCTCTAACTGAGCTAAGTACTGAGCTATACTGTTAGGATTGCTGTAATAATACATATTTATTTGTTCTGTTTATTTCTCTAACTGAGCTGAGTAATACTTAGAGTGCAATATGATTTTTAACTGGGCTAAGTGAAACTATGAGGGCTGAGAACAAAAAGTATGGTAGCTGAGGGGTGAAAAATGGACAAGGAGGCTTTAGGACTGCTACAGTAATACAGTATCTAACGGATGAGATTTGAGACTGAATTAATCCAGTCGGCAAGGGGGCAGTAGGGGGACTAGTGTTGGGGGGAAACAGGAATTTGAATTAATAGGGCCCTAACAGTTGTAGTAGAGTACAGAAACCAGGAGTAAGAGCCTATATCATAAGATGGGGGATACAATGGGGCAGGTGCCACGTGTCAATAGGGTGGGCATCTTTGGAAGGGTGGTGGGGTGTACAGGATGTTGGTCCGCTATGATCCTGGACTGGGCTTGGAGGATGGGGGGGTTTATGCTCTGTAGACAACTGGCTAGTTTGAGGGAGGAACTGTGGAGGTTAGGGAGGAATCTAAGTGGCAGGGCAGATGAGTATGGTAGGCATCCTAGCTCGGGGTAGGGGAATAGGGGATGGCAAGCGGGGACAGGGGAAGAACAACTAGGGACTAAAACTGACCCCAGTATCAGAAACACTAGGAGAAAAGAGAGGAGAAGGGAAGGGGTGCCCGAGGTGGGGGAGTGGGCCTCCTGATGGGGTAGCAAGAGACCACGTGGAGTACCTGGGGAGAGAGCAGATGGCTGCGGGTAGGGAGGGACCAGGGATGGCACCAGTGGGGGGCACAGAGGGGAACAAATAGGAGGGGGAACCAATAGGAGGAAGAGATGTAGGAGGGGTATTGACAAGGAATAAATTTGAGCCTCTGCTGTGGGGGGAGCAGGAACATACTGAAGGGGGTAAGACAAGAGGGGCATGAGAGGGATGGCAACAGGTAGGGGAACAGATAGCGAGGACAAAAGGGTAGAAAGGGGCTAGTAAGGAAGGAGGCAGTGACTGGAGGAGAGAAGGGTATGGGAAGGGGAAGGATGGGGGGGCATCACTATCGGGGATGAAGGGAATGGGGGCTCTAAATCGACAACAATGGTGATAGGAGAGCGGTTGGAAATTAGCAGGGGAGGAGGGGAGGTCAACATGGGAAGCCCAGTAGGAAGTAGTCAGACTGGGAAGGGGTTCAAGGGGGATAGGAGGAATAAGGCAGAGAAAAGGGGTGAGGCAGAAGTAGGGAATGCAGATATAGAAGTCACAGAGGGTGTAGCTGGCGGGGGTAAGGGGCAGGGAAGAATGAATACTGGGGTGGTGGAAGGGTCATTAGAAGGAGCAGGGGTAAGGGACATGGGGGGTACTTGTCCTGGGGTTCTATACTGAAAGGGGTGAGATGAGGCAGAAGGGGGAAAGGCAGAGATGTATTTGGGTTGAAGCTATCCCTGGATTGACTGCAGGAGGGGCAGGCACTGCTCAAATAAGCAGCAAGAGGGAGGAAGAAACCTCATTTAGTGTTGCATGTGGGTACAAACGAGTTGGCGGGTGAGACTGTGGAAGTAGTGAGGGGGAGGTTCTAGGAACTGGGCAGGCAGTGTGAGATCATGGGGGATTCGGTGGCATTCTCGGAGGTACTCCTGGTACCATGTGCAAACATGGGGAGAAAGGGTAGGATCAGGGAGTTCAGCAAGTGGCTGAGGGATTGGTGCCACACCAAAAATTTTGGGTTAGTGACTAACTGGGGTCTACGGTCTGGGGGAATAATGACTTATACATGGCGGACAGTTGACACTGGAGCAGATAGAGAACGGGAGTATTAAAGGCGGGATTAGAGGGGTATAGCTCTAATAAGGTGGATTTAAAGTAGTGTGGGGAGGTGGCCAAAAGACTGAGGTTGGTAGAAAGGTCCGGACGGGGAGCCTATTGAGCTCACCCCTCTAGATATAGGTAAAGGCAGAGGTGTAGTAACCCTGGGAGGGGGCGGGCAGAGTGGTCTGAGTGTAATACAGAAGACACCACCACCTGATAACAAGGAGAAAAGGTGCAGACTACTGGGAGGAGGGGCACAGGCCAAGGAGAAGAGTGAGAAGGAGGGGTATGGGTGGAAGGTGGTCTCTCTCAATGCAAGAAGCCTGGGGAACAAAACTGCAGAGCTTCAGGTGCTCCTTTCAGAGGTGAAGGTGGACACTGCTACAGTGATGGAGACTTGGGCCACAGAGTATCATGCTTGGGACTCAGCAATCCCGAGATACAGGATATACAGCAGAGACCGTGGGGTTGGTGGGGGTTGCACTCTATGTGAGGGAAGGGATCAAATGCATAATGGACGAGGGAGAAGAGGAGAGGACAGAGGTGCTCTGGGTGCAACTCCTGGACTCCAAGGGCAGAAAGCTGAGGCTGGGAGTGGTGTACAGACCACCAGACCAATCCAGAGAACTGGATGGGGAGTTGGCAGAGCAGATAAGGAGGGTCTGTAGAAGGGGGAGTGTGGTGATAGTGGGGGATTTTAACCTACCAGGGGTTGACTGGAGCACCCCAGCTACTAGCAGTACCAGGGAGCAGGTGCTCATTGATGCATTCCAGGATGACCTTCTGATGCAATTGGTAAGTGGGCCTATAAGGCTTGGTAGCACTCTAGACCTAGTGCTGGCAAATGGGGAGGCAGTGAGGGAGGTAAGGGTTGAGGATCCACTAACGGTTAGCGACCTCCAAATAGTGTGGCTCATTCTCGCGCTGGACAGGGAGACAGGAGGCACAGGCACTAAGGTGGTGGACTTTAGTAGGGTGGACTTTGGGAGGATAGGAGCAATACTGTGAGGGAGACTCCAGGGTATAAGGCCGGAGATGGATGCAGAACAAAAGTGGGGAGTCATAAAGACTGGGCTAACAGAGGCCATAGTAGCCTGCACTAGGGCCAGGAGTAAGAAGAGCAGAGCCAAGAAACCATGCTGGCTGAACAAGGAAGTGCTGCAAGAGGTGAGGGCATAGAGGGCTGCATACTGGAAGTGCAGGAGAACAGGGAAGGGAGTGGATAAGGAGGCTTATGGGAGCTGGTCAAGGGAGGTGACCAGGAGGGTGAAAAAAGCTAAGGCCTCCAGGGAATTAAGGTTAGCACAGGGCATAAAGGGAGGGGAAAAGGACTTTTTTAAGGTATGTCAGGGAAAAGAGGAAGTGCAAGGAACATATTGTGAGGATAAAGCGGGAGCAGATTGAGTGGAAAAGGGGGAAGAGCAAGTGGAAATTCTAAATGATAATTTCTACTCCATTTTCACTAAAGAGAAGAATGGTCCACTACCAGCATGGGCTGGGGGGGGTGATGGGGAAGGGGGGAGTTGGTGACAGACAAAGTGATCACAGGGACTAGGGTGCTAGAGGGGCTGAGGGCAGTAAGGGTGGACAAGGCACCAGGTCCCGATGACATCCACCCCAGGGTGCTGAGGGGAGATGGCGGAGATGTTGGCTGAGCCACTGGCAGATCTGTTCAACACCTCCCTGGAAATGGGGTCTGTGCCCCAGGACTGGAGGGTGGCCCATGTGGTGCCCATACACAAGAGTGGGCCTAGGGAGGAGCCAGGAAATTATTGGATGCTCAGTCTCACACCCATAGTGAGTAAGCTTATGGAGGTGATACTGAATCAGAGGTTGGTGGCATTCCTAGAGGGTAATGGCCTCCAAGATGGGTGGCAACATGGGTTTGTCTCAGGGAGGTCTTGTCAAACCAGCCTAATAGAGTATTATGACTGGGTGACAAGGGAGTTGGACTGGGGCCATGCAGTACATGTCCTGTACTTGGACTTCAATAAGGCCTTTGATACAGTGCCTCATGGGAGATGGGGGGAAGGTGACGTCAGTGGGGGTGGAAAAAAAGCTGACTAAATTGATAGAGACCTGGGTACAGGGGAGGGTGCAGAGGGGGGTGGTGGTGGTGGTGGGGAGCTCTTGACACCTAGAGCAGTGACAAGCACCCCGCTGCAGGGGTCAGTGCTGGGCCCGGTGCTATTTGGGCTCTTTATCTTTGATATAGCACATGGAGTGCAGAGCAGGGTTAGTCTGTTCACAGATGATACCAAATTGGGGCAGTGGTGTACAAAGAGAATGGATGGGAATAACTGCAGGGGCACCTAACCAAACTAAAGACATGGTCAGTGGAGTGGCAACAAGGATTCAATGCAAAAAAGTGTAAGGTGATGCACTTCAGGCCTAAGAACCAGAAGAGGGACTATTGGTTGGGGGGGGGTAAGGTTGGGGATCACAGAGGAAGAGAAGGACCTAGGGGTGTTGGTAACTGGGAGCATGAACAACTCAGCCCAGTGTAGGAGAGCAGCAGCAAAGTCAAACAGGATACTGGGGTGCATTGCAAAGTGTTTTTTATCCAGACACAGGGATGTGGTCCTATCTTTCTACAGATCATTGGTCAGACTGCACCTGGAGTACTGTGTGCAATAATGAAGGCCATACCTGAGGAGAGATATAAAGTTACTGGAGGGGGTGCAAAGGAGGGCAACAAAAATGTTAAAGGGGATAGAAGGAAAGGAATATGAAGTTAGGCTGAATGAGCTGAACATGTACACACTGGAGGAGAGAAGGAATAGGGGGATATGATTCAAACATTTAAATACCTGAGGGGGTAAATAAACCTAGCACTGAGGTGGTGTTTAAACTGAGGAGTGAAAGAGAGATGAGGGGTCACAGACTAAGATTGGAAGGGGGTCGTTTCAAGAAGGAAATGAGGAGGCACTACTTCACTGAGAGGGTGGTGTCTAGTTGGAATGCACTGCCAGAGGTGGTGGTAATGTGTAAGAAAGTCAATAGCTTTAAGAAGGACTGGGATAATGCAAGAGGAAGAGTCATGGGGGCAGGGCTGGGACAAGAGGGGGAGGAACTGAGGAGGAGGAGGAGGCTGAGGCAGCTGCAATCTAGGGTGCTAGCTGCACAATCGGGCAGATTTAGATAGACCGATTGATGTGTTCTGCTGGCAGATTTGTATGTGTATATGTTCATATGTATGATCATATGTAAAATCACAGTGACTGTTCATGAGCGGAGGTCCTAAAATGCCTATGTTGAAAATTTGGTGACAAATGTCCATAAAAAACTGTGGGAACTCAAAGTTTGGGACACATTGACAAACTCACAGTGCCACTGTTCATGTGAAGAGGTCCCAAATGCTTTCTTGAGGTGGGGGTCACAAAAAGATCATGTTGAAAATTTGTTGTGCAAATACCAACAAACACCCGGGGCATTAGGGTTTCTAACCATAAGGTCCCACCCTGTACAGACTGACAGGCATCAGGGGTGTGCCTTTGGATTGCCAACTGTAATGCTCAAGCCGTTCCACCCCCACCTTCCCCACCCTGCAGCTAGTGACAATCATTGAGGTGTGCCTTGGACTCTTTGGCCCCAGAGTTCACCCCATTCTCCTATATTGCACCCATTTCAGCATATGTCCTTATGGAATCCAGTGACTATAAAGCCGAACACCCCAAGGCACACCTCAACACTTGTCGGTGTCTGCAGGATAGGGTGAGGTGAAATGGCATGAATGTTATGGGCGACAACCCAAATGTTTACCCCAATGCCTGTCCATCTCTGCAGGTTGGAGGTGGGGTTGGCATGAAGTTCAATACTTCACTGCCATTCCTAGTCTGCATCTGTCTAACTACTGCATTTCCAATGCTAACACCAGCAAGCAAACATTCAGCATTGATAAATGCTTGTTAACATAGTCTTTTTATGACCCCATCTTATAATCAAGATAGGTGGAACTTTTTAAATCCCACCCGGAAAGTGATTTCATGGAATGACTGCAAAAACATGTTTTAGAACATGCTCAACAGGTGGAGTAACAAGAGGGCTATGTTAAAAATGTAGAGCCAAAAACTGCAAAAATCACAAAATTCTGAGCAAACACTGAAAAAATTGAAAGTTTCTTCAGAATTTTTTTTTTTGACATTTTGACCCCAAATTTTTGACATAGCCTTTTTATGACCCACCTTATGAAAAAGTTGTGTAATTTTTTAAATCCTGCTTGAAAGATGGTCAGATACTATGTCAGTATTATGTGTCAACAAGTGCCTGTCTGGGCTGCATTTTCTACTGTATTAAATGAGCAGAATTCTCAAAAGAGATGCGCCCAGTGCATCCCTGACTTGTACACTGGCATGATTCTGGAAGGGGTCCGATACACTGGCAGATCCCCGATGCATCAACGCATCACAGATGCATCGCATGCCACCCATAATGATATGCGGCACATCTGGAGGGATTGTGCAGGGGGGGTGCCCATGCATAAAGTGCACAGCCCCATTTACAACCCATCTTGGAGGCACATTCCCAGAGCAAGTCCGGAGATGTGCCTCCAAGAGATAATTCTACATCAAGTAAATGTAAGTGAGTGGTCACTCACATGGAGGCTGCCATACTGCAGACAGCAGCACGGCAGCCTACCCACCCTGCCAACCCAGCCTACCACCCTGCCAGCCCAGAGTGCCCCCTTCCCTGCCCAAGTCTCCATGTCCAAGCCACACCCTGTGGCAGTAGATCCTTGTACAAAGAAATCCCCCTTCCTACCTGCAGACTCATTTCCAAGCCGCACCCTGTGACGGTAGATCCTTGTACAAAGAATTCCCCCCCTCCCTGCCCGCAGCCCCGTTTCCAAGCCGCACACTGCGGAGGTGGATCCTTGTACAAAGAACTCCCATACCCACCCCGACATGCACACACCACTGACAGCACTCCAAATGACCCCCATCAGTCCAGCAGACCCCCACCCTCTCCGCATCCTGCTCCCCATCCCAGCAGGCCCGAAGTTCGGCAGGCAGAGCAACCCACCCGCATATTGCCACATCTGCCCGCCGACAGAGCTGTCCATGAATTACAGCTACTGCACTACTGAAAGCCCATTGGTGGACCCTGTTAACCAATGGGCTTGCAGTGAGTACTGTACTCAGTCATTCACAAATGACAAGGTACAAATACAGCGAAAGGGAGTGAAACTGGTGCAAATTCTTAATAAAATTATCCAGAAGACTGATGTCAATTATAGGTATACTTGTATGAAATATCGGATAAATGTGATCTTCTGCTTTATAATTTCATGCCAACTTAGATTAAGTATAGTACAATATAATAAAATAGGTATTTTGAAGTTACATGTTTTTTATTTAACTGTGGCAGCCCCATTTCTGTGCAGCATGTTTTTAACTTGGCACTTTTCTCAATTTGCACCGATTTCACTCTTTTGCTGTATTTCTACCTTGTCATTTGTTTTTTGAATTTAATTATTTATTGGAATTGTACATTTTTAGTGTGTAAAACCATAGCTATTATAAAAATCCCTTGTAAATTCTGACATCATGTGTGACGTTATTAGCCATGGACAATTCAAAAGGTATGTTTTGTATGTTCAAGTCACCTTTGATAAAGTATCAGAGGATCTGAAATGTGGCAGGCTAACATGATGGGTGTCTGCTGAATCTCTATTTGTATTTTTTTCACACAGTAAAGAAGGCACTATTTGCACTTTTGGTAAAATACATTTGGAGTCCAAGCATCATTGCAATACATGGAGGTGGTGAGTGTCCAGTTTGAGTGTTTGTCTAACCTCTTATTTATTGAGAGCACCACCCTCCCAGAGCAAATTTATGCTCCTTTTTTCATTATTTATATTCTGCAGATCAAGAAATAAATCCAGTATTATCGACTGAAAGAAATTACAGAAAGGGAGCTATCTGAAAAACATCATTAAGGCCTAAGCCTACATAGAAGGGCTGTGCAGGGACCAAATAGTATTTCTTGAACAGCATGAATACTAAGACTCCTGAATATTCAGGTGCCGTCCCCAAATATTTGGGATTGTAGAATATCTTATTCACGTTGGTCTACAGGATCACAGGCAGCGTGGTTTCAAGCGGGGGGCCATGCAAGACAAACCTGATCAAATCCTTAAATCCTTTGACTGGGTGATCAAGGAAGTGGATCATTAAGGAGATGTAGATGTGGCCTACCTGGATTTCAGTAAGGCCTTCTACACTGTTTCACATAGAAGACTGGTGAGCAAGCTGGGTAGATAGAAGTAGGTTCTAAAGTAGTAAAATGAGTAAAGAGTTGGCTAGGCAATAGGAGTCAGAGGGTGGTGGTAAATGGCATCCACTTTGGAGAAGGCAAAGTGACAGTTGGGTGCCATATAGGTTAGTACTAGCTCCTCTTGAATGTCTTTAATAGTGACATTGCAGAAGGGTTGAAAGGGAAAGTGCGCCTGTCCACGGATGACACAAAAATCTGCAAGAGAAGACAGGGGAGGAAAGAATGAGAGGCAATCAAAAAAAAAAAATAGAAGAATGGTCATGGGTTTGGCAGATGGGTTTCAGCACAAAAAAATGCAAAATCATGCACTTGTGACACAAAAACTCATGGGCAACATACCAACTGGGAAGAGAGGTATTAGCAGCCACAAAACAGGAAAAGGACCTGGGGAAAATCATTTCTGATGACCTGAAGGTAGCTAAAGAATGTGACAAGACAGTGGGGAAGGCTAACAGGATACTGGGATGCTCAGCATTCACAATAGAAGAGGAGGGGGTGGTATACAATCCAGTCAATAGAAGCACTCTGGATAGGAGGGTCGACATCAGTCCATTCACAGAGAAAAGGGTTCTGAAAGAACTCCTAAAACTGAAGGTGGACAAAGCAATCGGGCCTAATGGGATTCACCCCAGAATTCTAAAAGAACTAACCGGAGAACTAGTAACACCACTGACTACTCTTTTTAACAAATCATGGGAGGATGGTGTGGTACCTGAGGACTGGAGGAGGGCAGATGTGATTCCCTTTCACAAAAGTGGGAGCAAGACAGAGGCAGGAAACTACAGACCTGTTAGTTTGACCTCAGTGGTAGGGAAAATGATGGAATCACTTCTGAAGGAAAGAATTGTTGAGTACATAGAGGCCAGTAGGGCACAGAACCCAAGGCAGCATGGATTCACAGTGGGAAGGTCATGTCACATGAATCTAATCGATTTCTTTGACTGAGTGACCAAAGTAGTAGACCAGGGAGGGGCTGTGGACATGGCCTACCTAGACTTTAGCAAGGCATTTGACACAGTCACATACAAAAGATTAATAAACAAATTAGCCAGCCTGGGAGTGGGTCCCAAGGTGGCAGCCTGGATAAAACATTGGCTGGACAACAGGATGCAGTGGGTAATATTAGACGGATCCGCAGTGAAGAAAGGGGGGTTACTAGTGGGGTACCACAGGGTTCAATATTGGGCCCAGTCCTTTTTAATGTCTTTATAAGTGACATTGCAGAGGGACAGGAAGGGAAAGTATGTCTCTTTGTAGATGACACAAAGATTTGCAACAGGGTTGATACACAAGGTGGGATGGAAAGGATGAGAAGGGACTTGGCAAGGATGGAGGAATGGTCAAATGTATGGCAGCTTAGATTCAATGCAAAGACGTGAAAGGTAATGCACCTGGGAAACAAAAACCCAGGGGAAGAGTACACAATGGGGGGTGAGATACTGACAACAACAGAAATGGAAAGGGACCTGGAGGTAGTTATATCAGATGGCCTATAGGTGGGCAAGCAATGTGAGAAGGCAGTAAGAAGGGTTGGGGGGATACTGGGATGCATAGGGAAAGGTCTCACCAGCAGAAAGTAGGAAGTTGTTTTCCCTCTGTACAGACAGTCGGTGAGACCGCATCTGGAGTACTGCATGCAGTTCTGGAGACCCCATCTCCACAAAGACATAGACAGGGTGGAGGCTGTTCAGAGGAGGGCAATCAAAATGGTGCAGGGTCTGCACCAGAAGCCATACAAAGAGAAACTAAAGGAGCTCAATAAGTATACACTAGATAAAAGGAGGGAGAGGGGGGACATGATAGAAACTTTCAAGACCTCAAGGGAATCAACAAAGTCCAAGAGGATAGCATCTTTCAGAAAAAAAGATGCGCAAGAACAAGGGGGCACAATTTGAAGATAGAGGGGGACGGCTCAGAGGTAATGTGAGGAAGTATTTTTTCATGGAGAGGGTTTTGGATGCATGGAACAGCCTTCCTGATGAGGTTGTGGAGTCAAAAACAGTGGGGGAATTCAAGAATGCATGGGACAGACATAAGGCAATTCTAGTGGGGGTAGGAGGAAGTAGGCTGTTGGTTAACTAGGATCTGCAGCTTATCCATTAGATAGGGAAATGGGCAGACTAGGTGGGCCAAGCAGTCCTTATCTGCCATCAGATTCTATGTTTCTATGTTCTATGTTTCATAAGCAGGGGTATCATTAGCAGAAAAAGGGAGGTAATAATACCCCTGTACAGATCACTGGTGAGACCCAACCTCAAGTACTGTGTCCAGTTCTGGAGACCCCATCTCCAAAAAGACATAGGAAGGGTGGAGGCAGTACAAAGGAAGGCCACCAAAATGGTGCCAGGCCTGCATCAAAAGCCCTATGAAGAAAGGCTTAAGGAATTAAATTTGTACTCCTTAGAGGAAAGGAGGGAAAGGGTGGATATGATAGAAACATTTAAATACCTCACAGGTATAAACAAGGTGGAGGGGGCGGAATTATTTAACCAGGAAAGGCACACTAAGCCAGAGGTTGTTTCCAGGTATGACTGGGAGTACTAGGAAGTTAAGTGACTTGCATAGGGTCACACAATATGCAAGTGGGGGCTGATGGGATTCAAACCCTGGTTTCCAGGATTGCAGCTAGAGTGCCATCAACTACTACGCTACACTGCCGCTAAGGCACAGGAAAGTAGCATTGTCCAAAGAAAAAGATGCTCATAGACAAGGGGTCACAATATGAATTGGGGGAAGGATCAGATGAAATGTGAGGAAGTACTACTTCATGGAGAGGGTTGTGGATGCATGTAAGGCAATTCTAGGGAGTGGGGATAGAAAGAAGTAGGCTGCTGGTTAACTAGTATCTGCAGCTTATCCATTAGGTAGGGAAATGGGCAGACTGGGTGGGCCAGGCGGTCCTTATCTGCCATCAAAGTCTATATTTCTATGTTTCTATGTAACAGCCTCCCAGCGAAGGTGGTGGTGTCTAAAATGGTTACAGGATTCAAGAATGCATGGGATAGGCACAAGAGGATATTAGATGAAAGGCTGGATGGTTAAACCTGTAGACCAAATAGGGTCTACAATGGCATTGTAGATAGGGAAAATAGAGCAGGCTAGGAGGGCCAGGCGATCCTTATTTGCCGATAACTTCTATGGTTCTGTGCTTCTGTATGTATTGCTCCAGGTAGTTTGCTCCCCAAAGACATGGGTCTCAGACCAGTTTCTTTGTTGCACTTAGTTTTTTTCTTTCACTTTATACAATTTACTATAGATTTACTATCCCAACACCACACCACCATGGATCTCCACTCCTTTGAAAGTTGAAGTTAAAGTAATTTTTTGGAAAGCAGGATTCAAACCCAGAACCTGCTCCACGGCCAGCCACCTTCTGATGAATTAACACCTCACTCTGTCTCTACAGAAACCCAGCTGATCATGTGATTAACTGGGTTTCTATAGAGACAAAGTGAGCATGTTCATTCATTAGAAGAAGCAAACAAACAAATTCCAGCACCAGACCAGGTGAAGTGCAAAAACTGGCTTTATTAAACAAAGTGTCTGTGCGCCATGTCAGCTCAGCCCAAAACAAGCCTCATTCATTAGAAGGCAGTTGGCTGTGGAGTAGAGAGGGTTGTGCTGATCGCCTTTTTGGAGCACCACAACTTGAGTGGACAGGGGCAGGAGGGTAGAATAAGGACACTGCCAGGGTGGAGGGATGGGGAATACTTACTCTGTATAGCACAAACACGCCCTTTTTGTTGAACAACGTGGCAGCCAATCGTAGAGGTGGGTGGGTTGTGCTGGTCCTCCACTGTGGAACAGAAAATAACATTTAACATAATGTGTGGGTGCTGGGGGAGGGTGGGAACAGATACAGACAACAGGTGAGGGATTGGGGTAATGAGGGTAATGACTGAGAGTGAGGTAAGGTGGGGGAAGGGTGTGTGTGTGTGTGTGCTTTCCATTTTCTTTTCTTTTTTTTTTGTATTTATACTCCCACCCCATGGCCCTTGCATTCTGTGGGAGTTCCAGCTCCATCACCCCAATGTCCACCATCCGGCACTGGCTAATACCTCCAGGGATTGCGCCCCCTGTCAGGGTTAGTGGGGGGGGCCCACCCTCACTGAGAACGGATCCAGTGTGCCAGTGCTGTGGCTGGTCGGGGTGGAGTCTGCAAACTCCTCCTTCATCTGCCATGAGCGATTTTCCTCTTTTTGGGATTGTAGCATGCAATGGCACCAATGACGGCGATATGCACACTACCATGCATGCCCCGTCAAGTGCATGCCCCTCTTCCCGACCCACATACAGCTTCAGTGCATCATCCCCCAGCCACTGCTAGGGGCCAGACAAACATCGACTGCTGGTCTCCCCCCTCTCCGGAGAAGGAGAGCTTTCCAAAGATGCTCAATCCTTCTCCACCCTTGCCGACCCCCTGCGGCCCATGCTTGTTCCTGAACAGGGGTTGCCGTGTGGTGCTACTTGTGGCACCCAGCGTCTGTAACCCTCAGCACCACCGGGCCGGCCTTTTTTTCCATTTTCAATAGGGAATGAATAGTAGTTCCTGAATACAAATGATCTAGGAAGATGTGTCCCCTATGGCCTTGTCTGAGATCAGTTTCTCTTTTTTTTTCTAGCAGATCTGTTCTGAGATCAATTTCTTTTTTTTACTGGTCTGGGATGAGTTTGTGTCACGTATGTGTCTAACCGAAAGCTTGCTAAGCACCAGCCAGCATAGCCTACTGGGTAGGACACAAAGCTGTGATCCATGAGGTCAGAGAGTGAATCTTGATTTCCCTAAAATTCATTTAAACTCAATTTTCCAAGGAGTGGTGACCCATGGTGTTGTGGTGTTGGAATAGTTAATATACACTAAGCTGACAGTTGCCTCCACCATTGCAAGGGTATTATAAAACCATGTCTAGAAGACCCCATGAAGGGCAAATATCCTTTCCGAGTGTGGGATATTTTTATATAGTGCTAGCACATCAAGTGCACCTAAGACAGTATTTTCCTTGATGTGCAGGTCCTATAGGGTGATAAGATATCCCCGTTTCTTGAATGTAGGCGAGGAACTGACTGGCAACATCTTAGTTGTGTTCATCAATAAACTCGGTTTGTGATTCAAAGATCCAGTACTGGTCATGATTGACCTTCCTGGTAGATTCTACAAATCCTTGTGAATTTTCAGGAGGCAATATAGTGTGGACCTAATCTGAGTTTTTTTCTGTCATGTAGTCATGTTTCTTTAGAAATGATGTTACAAATTAACAGCTCATACAGGTAACAGTCAATGCCCTGTTTCAATGTTTCTGTGGGATCATACAACAGTTCCATGTAGAAAGTTTTGTCTGACAGCTGTTTGTTAACCTCTACCTCTTACTTTAACCTATCCATTATGACAGTTACTCCACCCTCATCTGTGGGCTTGATTATTATGTCCTTGTCTTCTTGTAAGCACTTCAAAGCTTCCATCTTCTCCCTTGTACAGTTGTTATACTGAGGGGGTTCATACTGTGACATAGTTCCTCGATGCACTCCTCACAAGCCTTTTCAAATGGTTTGCCCATAACACTGGTGGGTGGTAGGAAAATAGACTTCCTCGTAAGTTCAAGTTCCCTATTAAGATTTCTCTGGTCCATTACTTCCAGTGTTGTATCTGAGGTGGTGTCAGACATGGTGTCACTACCGATATCATCAGAGTGGTCAATAAACCCCATGTTCAGATTTCTTGCAAAAAATGTCTTTATATTTAAGTTTCTTGTGAACCTTTTTCAATCTAGTGCAGTTTCATATAGATCGTCAGTACAGATGAAAGTCCCTTCTGCAGTAAATTTCTGTCTGTGTCTGATAAATTGTAGCTAGTGATATTGATAACAATGCTATTATTTATCAGCCCTTCTTTGACCTTTGCCTGCTGTAGCACCTGCCCTTCAGGTAGTAGTTGGACTGTTGATGGCATGACTAGCTTCTTCTTTGCCAGCCTCCCCTTGCCCCTGGTACCTTATCTTGCTGGTTGTCATGGAACCTGGCTATTCTTAGACTCCAGCGCAGTGGGCATTGGAGTAATTGTAGTTGTTGGAAAGGCTCTGGACATAAGTCCGACTGATTTGGTGGGATGCTCACTTCACAGCTCTCTAAACAAGCATTTGTCAATGCCGAATGTTGTCGCGCTGGCATTGGCAGTGGGAGTGGCAGAGCTAGAGACGCATAGTGCTGTAATTTTGTGAATGTGTCTCAAAAGGTGATTTTGCACAGAGATCACGCCATTGTGCATCATAGCTGTGGAAACACATTTTGGGCAGGCTGTGAAAAATGGCAGCTGGACTGTTGATAAGGAGATGTGCACAAATGCCAGTGGTGAAAATGTGGCATGAAAATATTTCAGATTGACAAAGTTAGGGTGCGTGGAAATTGCGCAATGCACGCTTGCAACACAGTCACTGTATGGAGTTTCAACACCAAATTTTCAACATAGGCATTTTAGGACCTCTGCTCATGAATAGTGTCACCGTCATTTCCTCAAACTGTCCTGAAAACTGATTTTGCACAGCGCCCGAGCAATTCTGTGCTGGACGTGCGAAAACACATTTCAGACAGCTGCAGTGTTCATAAGGAGGTATGGAAAAATGCCAATGATGAACAGCTGGAATTAAAGTATTAGAAATTCACAAAGTCATGAGCGTGTGTGCAAACTGTGCAACGCATGCTCATAAAACACTCATTTTATTGACTTTCGTTCCCAAATTTTCAACATAGGCATTTTAGGGCATCTGCTAATGAACAGTGTCACTGTCATTTTCATCATGTGTCTCGAACACGGACTTTCCACAGCGACCACGCTATTCTGCGCAGGAACTGCAAAAACAGATTTTGGTCAGGATGTGAAAAATGACAGCTGTACTGTTCATTAGGAGGTGCAGAACAGTGGCACTGTAGAAAATCTGGAGTGAGAATATTAGAAGGTTGCGAACGCATGAGCGTGCTTGCAAACTGCGCAACGCATGCTCGTAACACAGTCATTTTATGGAATATTGTCACCAGATTTTCAACACAGGCATTTTAGGACCTCTGCTCATGAACAGTGTCACTGTCATTTTTGTAATGTGTCCCAAACACTGATTTCGCACAGCAAATGCACTATTCCGTGCTGAAAGTGTGAAAACACATTTCAGCAAGGATGTGAAAAATGACAGCTGTACAGTTCACAAGAAGGTGTAGTAAAATGCCAATTTTGAGAATCTGGCATGAAAATAGTGTGAGTGCACTAACATTGGAGCATGTGTTGTGCAGTTGCTATGCACACTCATAAAACAGTTATTTTATGGAGTATTGTCACCAAATTTTCAACACAGGCATTTTAGGACCTCTGCTCATGAAAAGTGTCACTGTCATTTTCATAATGAGTCCCAAACACTGATTTTGCATCACAACCATGCTATTCTGCGCCGGAAGTGCGAAAACACATTTCAGCAAGGACGTGAAAAATGACAGCTATACGGTTCACAAACAGGTGTGGTAAAATTCCAATGTTGAGAATCTGGCATGAAAATATTGCAAATTTGCTAACTTACGAGCATGCATTGCACAGGTGCTATGCACGCTCGTAAAACAGTCATGTTTTGGATTTTTCCCACCAAAGTACAACATAGGAGGGTTTTGAGAGCCCCTCATGAACAGTGGCACTGTCATTTTGTTATGTGATCCTGAAAGGTGATTCCACGCAGCGACTGCGAAATCACCTTTCGGGACCGAATAATGCCATGACAGTGCAAGAATTCATGAGAAGGGGTCCCAAAAACCCCATGTTGAAAATTTGGGGCCAAAATTCATAAATATGCCTGAGATATGCGGCAAAGTTGAAAAAAAAATGATTTATTCCATTATACAGCTTACTGGCATTTCCTCAGTTCGCGGTCGGCTTTGAAGAGTGCAGACATGTTCCGGGTCCATTGAAGATCGTTGCGCCAGACTCCGGAGGTAAGTATGGAGTGAGGGGGTGTGGGAGGCAGAGTGCGCATAGGGTGGGTGAGGGTGGGGGAGTGGGTCACGGAGACTCGTGCCGCCTAACTGTTTGAGTGGGGTGTCTGTAGCCAATGAGGGATTGGGCACCCTCGTCAGCAACACGGGGCCGGGGGAATTTATGCCGAGGGGGATTGGGCACCCTGTCAGCACACAAAGAAGAGTGGGGGGTGCAGAGCTGAGGGGGATTGCGCACCTCCCTTGGCATTAAACAATTGGGGAGGTTATTTCTGCCAATGGGTAGTAGGCTCCCCCATTGGCACACAAGGAAAGGGAGGGAGGGGTAAGAGCCGAGGGGGATTGGGCACCCCCCTCAGCATATCACAAATGGGGGGGGATGCTTTATGACAATGAGGAGTGGGCTCCTCCGTTGGCACATTCACAGGGGGCAGGGGCATCTGACAGGGGAATTGAGCACCCCTGAAGTCAGCAGTTCGGTGGCCAGTGTGCCGCCATGCACATTATGGCAGTGAGCACGGCAAGAAAAGGATAGCTGCATCTGATGAGCTTTGTATGGATTGCAGTGGACCTTTTCTGAGATGTGCTCACCACATTATGTATGCATGGTGTGGCGCCAGCATGCAGGCTGATTAGATAATCACGGGGCGCACCTACTGGTGTGCTGTGCATTCACCCAACAGTGAGCAACGCCTCCAAAGCTGCACTGTCCCATGATGTTGGCTGCGCAAGCGCACCAACATAAAAAGGGATCGGAAGATCGCTGCTGGATGTGCCTCTGAATTGGAGCCACTAGTATAGGTCTCTGGCTTGTCTTGATTAGTTTTTTTTAGAACGGAGTGTGATGTGGATGATTTTTCTTTGCTTCAGTCAAATATTAGTCCATCTAGGTAATCGAGCCTGTCTCACTTGCATTTTCTGATTTTTACTCTTTTAATATGGGTGTCATATTGCTGGATTGTATTGGCATTTTTTTTGTGGCACACTAGATACTCAGCTGATCCAGAGAAGGTTAATACATGCTCCTCTCTTACAGTTACCAGGGCTCTTACTTCAACTTTGATTCCTGTGGTATCACCCATAAATAAACCTAATAAATCTGGCCAATGATTATAACAGGTGTTGGCACCACCACACTCGGAACCTATCTCTCTCTCTGTTCCAAAGGAGCATTGTTTTATTAACTATATTTCAATTCAATTCAGTGTTTATTTTACCAGGATAACACCATTGAGACAGCTCATTTGCACGGAGGTCCTGGGGGGGACATAAGTACAATGCAAAATACAGAACAGTTACAGTGACGCAATACAAATACAGCTGAGATACCATATAGAAAAGCAGACAAAAGGAAGTTAACTAGGTACAATATTGAATAGCAAAATGTTTTCTAGTCTAATACAGGTGCCTATACAGGTAAAGCTAGTTAAGTACAACACTTATGAAAAATAATAGGTGCAAAAAATTAATTGGAACACTAGAAGAGGACAGAGAGTGCAAGATTGAGGGATTTTATAGCACTAGAGGATGGTCAAAGGCGGAAAAACTAATACAGGTTACAGAAATATAACAGGAAGTGTAGAGGAGAGAAGGTGTGGGGGAAGGGAGGGGATGAAGAATGTAGAAAACTAAGAAGCATCGAAGGGGGGAGACAAGGGGGGGGTGGATGATATACAAGTGCTTAGTGCTAGTGCTGGATGAGGGGAATAGAGGGTTTGGAAACAAACTGGGCCAGAGGATAAGTGGGGGAGTAGGGGGAAGATTAGGTGCCAAGAGTCTGAGAGAATATACATGTTTACAGTAAGCAGGTTCAAGCATAGCAGTTACATTCATCCTTCAACACACGCCCAGTCAAGGACTTGAATGTACAGAAGCCAACGGTAAGGTTAAGTTTAAGGTTTTTTTGTATAGTGTTCCATAAGGTAGGCAGGACATAACTTAGGGATAAAGAACCAAACTGGGTTCTAATCCATGGAGTATCAAATGTTATATATGAGAACTTCCTGAGAGTGTACACGCTGGAGGCATGTTTAAACATGGAGCAGATGTATGCAGGGAGTTTCAGGGTTAGAGCTCTGTAAACCCAGAGTGATGCACTGCAGCACCTCCTGACACTAAGGGATGGCCAACCAACCTGCAGATAAAGGGAGCAATGGTGGGTGTTGAAAGGAGCATTTGTAATGAATCTTAAGGCCCTGTGATAGAGTGTGTCAAGGGTAATTAGGGCTAATTTTGGACTATGGTTGTAGAGAAAGTCCGCATAGTCCATTAATAGGAGAAAGGTTGTTTGGACCGACCTTACAGTAGTTTGGCGTCCTGGGTAAGCAAGTGCTTTATGTGATAGAAAAGACCAAGCCTTTGGCAAGGTTTGTTGGCTGTTTCCTCTATATGCATTACAAAAGATAGTTTTCGATCCAGCCAGAAGCCAAGATATTTAAATTTCTCAACTGGTTCCAGTACTTCTCCCAGGATGGTCTTAATCTGAAAATTTGCATTCAAGGAGTCGGTGGGAACATCTTTGGTATTAGAGGACAGGTGCATAATTTTGGTTTTTTTAGCATTGAGTAGTAGTTTGAGATTTATTAAGTTGTGTTGAAGTAGGTCAAAACCACATTGTAACTCGAGGCGGATGAGTTGGAAACTAGGCCTCGCAACATATAACGCAGTATCATCTGCAAATAGTGTACATTTGCTGTGCAGACATTGTTGTTAATATTATTAATGTAAACGGCAAATAGTAACAGACCTAAGATGAACCCGGTGGAACTCCTCTCAGAATAGGTTTTAAAGGGGAGAGGGCACCATTGACTTTAACCTGTTGCTGCCTGTCAATAAGATAACAGGAGAACCAATTTAGCAATGTGTCATCTAGACTGAAATTATTTAATGTGTCCAACAGTAATTGGTGGTCAACAGTGTAGAACACCTTGCATGGAAATCAGTTCACTTTTAAATAGGCTTCCTGGAAAGCACAAATCCCAATTTAAATTCTTTGATGGGTTGGAGTAGCAGTACTGTAACCTTTTTGGAATTAGATATTTATTTATTTAGTTTTTTGTTAACCAGGTGAGGTGCAATATGCAAACATTTGCCTATTTTCAGGTAATTCAGTGTGTGACAACGACAGGATGAAATATTAAAATGATATTACAGTAGGATAAAACGCAAAGGTATAAAACAAGTATACTTCATCAAAAACCTGCCTAAAAAGGTATCCATATACACAGGCAAAACATTTGTCAGAAACCAAAAATGGCAATAACAGTGTGTCCGCTACTCTTTACAGAAAAGAGATGGATCAAAATGTGATCCTACATTTCTCCTCAAACCACCCTCAACATACAGTAGAAAATGTGCCAAAAGGGCAGTTCATATGACTCAAAAGGAATTCCAGTGAGCCACAAGAATATGAGGCTAGAGAGGAGGCTGGAAACTACTGACCAGTCAGCCTCACCTCAATAGAAGGTAAGATTATGGAATCACTACTTAAAGGATCGTGGAACATCTTGAAGCCAGTGGAGTACAGGATCCAAGACAGCATAGATTCACAGTGAGAAGGTCATGTCAAACAAATATTATTTATTTATTTGACTGGGTGACTAAGGTCATGGATCAGGGTGGATCTGTAGATGTTGCCTACCTCAGTTTCAGTAAGGCCTTCAATACCTTTCCACACAGAAGACTTGTGAACAAGCTGGGCAGCCTTGGAGTGGGTCACAAGGTGGTAAACTGGGTTAGGAATGGTTGAGTGATAGAAGACAGAGGGTTGTGGTAAATGGTGCTCAATCTGAGGAAAGGAGGGTGACCAGCGGTGTGCCACAGGGATCAGTCCTGGGCCTAGTCCTTTTTAATGTCTTCATAAGTGACATTGCAGAGGGGCTGGAGGGGAAGGTTAGCCTCTTTGTGAATGACACTAATATCTGCAGCAGGGTGGATACTCCAGGAGGGGTGGACAAAATAAGGATTGACCTAGATAAACTGGAGGAATTGTCCAGAGTATGGCAGCTGAGATTTAATGTGAAAAAATGCAAAATCATGCATTTGTGGCACAAGAACCCAAGGTAGGATTACATGATGGGGAGGGAGAAACCGATAGTCACCAAACAGGAAAGGGATTTGGGGGTAATCATATCTGCTGACCTAAAGGTGGCCAAACAATGTACCAAGACTGTGAGGAAAGCCAGTTGGATGCTGGGGTGCATAGGGAGAGGTATCGCCAACAGAAGGAAGGAGGTGGTAATGCCACTGTACAGATCATTAGTGAGGCCTCATTTGGAATACGGTGTCCAGTTCTGGAAGCTGCATCTCCATAAGGACATAGACAGGGTGGAGGCAGTTCGAGGAAGGGCAACAAAGATGGTGCAGGGCCTGCACCAAAAGTCATATGAGGAGAGAATGGGAGACCTCAATATGTATACCCTGGAGGAGAGAAGAGACAGGGGAGATATGATAAAAATCTACAACTATCTAAAAGGCATAAATAGGGTACAGGAGGGTAGCATCTTTCAGAAAAGGATATGTACAGGAACAAGGGGGGTATGACATGAGGTTGGAAGGGGGTAGACTAATGGGTAGCATGAGGAAGTATTTCTTCACAGAAAGGGTGGTGGATGCATGGAATAGACTCCCAGAGAAGGCGGTGGGGCAAATACAGTGGGGGAGGATTCAAACATGCATGGGGCAGGCATAGTGGAACCCTAGCAACAGGAATGAGGAGGTGAAGCCGGAGATCAAGTAGGATCTGCGGCTTTTATGTTAGGAAGGGAAAATGAGCAGACTAGATGGGCCTATCGGTCCTTATCTGCCTTAAATTTTTATGTTTCTATGTGTATATGTTGCTATGTTTCTATGATGGGCCCATATGCTCAGAGAACACTTTATTAATCATGGTTACAGCACAGAATGCACTGAGAAATCAGAACAGCAGGCTAACAGTTTGAACCCTGAAGATTTAGTAAACAGACAGATTGGCAACAGGCAGTATCTAGCAGGAAGTGCTGTATCACAAAGTTTTTTGAATTATGTTGCAACATACACACCACAGTTGTATTTGGTTCAGAAAGTAATTCAGGAAAATTGTCACATTTTGAAAATGGTACCCAAACTTAAAAGAAGTTATAGGACATGGCAATGACTTAGTTTTCTGTAGATATGTGCAGTTTCTTGTTATTTTCATTTTGTCTATGCTGATCAGTTTGGTACTGGGGTATTTTAATTCATAGTAGGTTGCACCAATTCCTTTTTATAGCATATGCACTTTTTGATATGTCTTACTATAAATAATGTGTGTGATTATTAGTACTGTCTCTTTAAATAACAAGAGTATTTATACTGGCAGCCTACCTATGATGTGAGTCTTTGAAAAAGTGCACATATTTGGCATGAAATGTCAGGCTGGTTATGCATGACTGCATCTGTCACTTTTTTTTTCATTTTGCACCTATATATTTGGCACACCATCGAGCTGAACCTGAGGCAGGTGTTGTTATTGCTTTCTGGTACTGAGTGGCCAAACTGTTATGTGTGGACTAAGAAAACTTCTTACTATAGAAATGGCTTTCTCCATTCATATGCAAGAAAGTTCCACCCCACTCATCAGCAAGTTAATTTGTATCATCAGCAGCCCACTTAAAATGTGCTGCTCATAGACTAGCCTCCCCTAAGGCTCAACTGCATTGGCCCCAACATGGCCACACCCACAAAAATCCATACGGTGCTGGCATGCTGCCAATATGTTTTTGGCGTATGCACACAAACAAACATAAAACAGAAGCAAACATAAAAAGAAAAATCAACCTTTAATAAAATGATAATAGGTCATGCATATATTAAACAATAGATTATGCGTATATTATACCACTGAACAAATCATGTATGGTCTATAATACAGAAATTATAACATGAAAAGATCACAAGGCTATGCAGTGTACAAAACTGAATTTTGGTACTGTATCTGTGTCGCTGAGATTTTTATTTGTATCGGTATTTGTATTTGCTCATTTTTGTTTTCTAAAAAAAATGTTTTTACATTTCAGACATGTTTTATTTTTGTGGTGGTGGCATAAAACCAAGTGTTTGAGAGTTATAAAAAAAAAATCAATATATGTGCTCATGTTATGAGCAGTAGTGGTCATACGTGGTCATATGTGTGTCACACCTGTCTCGGCAAAGGTCTAATACTACTTTATGTGGTCTAACATGACTACAAATATTCAAGAGTGATATTTGTATTTTCAAAAAGTGTAGTATTTCTGTGTATGTTTCCAGAATACTTATATTGCACAGCCTAAATAGAGTACAACACAACCCAGATCATGCATATTATGTAACATACTAGGTTGTGTATAAATTATAACATGATAGATACAGCTATGCAGAATTTCCAAATTTTGATTCCACTGGAATTCTGTAGAATTTTGTAAATTTGGCCTAATTCTGTGGAATGCCATTGGAATCAGAATTCTGAAATTTCTGAAAGTGGGATGTTTTCTTTAAAAATTGAGGATTAGTAATCTGTGGTTTATCTAAATCGTAGTATTCAACAGTGTACAAAAATGGCAATTACTTTTCCACCTGTTGCAGAATATGTAAATCTTTTTACATAGAAATGCTTTTTGGAATTTTGGAGAATTAAAAGCATTTCAGAAGTAGAATTGCCATTCTGTACTAATTACACAACTGGAATCCCACATTCTCAACCACTTTCATAATAAATCATGCATGGGTTATGACAGAATAGATCATGTACTGGATGGAATGCAATATAAAGCATTCACGGTTTATAGCATGTGGAATTGATTGTAACATACTGTAGAACAGGTCATGCATGGCTAACATATCATAGGTCATGTATAGATTACATCATAAAGTCAACAGTGTATAGCTTTTGTCATAGACTGTATAGATTATGGCATAGAATATGTTGTGACTTGATAACTGCACAGAACAGGCTGCATGCATTATTGCACCAAGAAGACTGCACCTAGATTATTGTGCGTAATGGATGTAAGCAATAACCCATGACAGGGTGTGCAGTTATTGGGGATTAATCAACACCTCAGGTGCATTGTGAGGCATGAGGCTGCAGGCCGAATGTCCTCACAGCACCTGGGGTGTTGATTAATCCCCAATAACAGCACACCCTGGAGTGGGTTATTGCATTTATAACACAGCATATCACCACACTGCAAAACAAGCATTTGTCAATGCCAAATGTTTGCTTGCTGGCATTGGCATTGGTAGAATAGGGGTTGGAGAGCTGCATAATAAGAATGGCAGTGAAGTATTGAACTGAAGCCAACCCCACCACCACCCTGCAGAGACTGACAGGCATTGGGATGTGCTTTTGGGTCATCAGGCTTAACAGCCATGCCATTTCACCACACCCTACGCTGCAGACACCGACAAGTGTCACGGTGTGCCTTGGGGTCTTTGGCCCTTATGCTCACACCATTCCATCAGGAAATATGGTGAGATGGGTGCTGTATAGGAGAATGGAGTGAACTTTGGGGCTGAAGAGTCCAAGGCACACCTCGATGCCTCTCACTGGCTGCAGGGTGTGAAATGGTATGAGCATTACAGGCGAGAATACCAAGTCACACACCTGATGCCTGTCAGTCTCTACAGGGTGGGGCGTTATGGTCGGAAACCCTAATGTCTCAGGCGTTTGTTGCCATTTTCACTCCAAATTTTCAACATGGGTTTTTTGTGACTCCCTCCTTATGAATAGTGGCAGTATCATTTTATTAGCCGAAAGCTGATTTTGCACAGTGACTATGCCATTTGGCACCACAGGTGCGAAAACACATTTCGAACAGGATGTGAAAAATGACAGCTGTACTGTTCATGGGGAGGTGGAAAAAATGGCAATGTTGAAAATCTGCAGTGAAAATATTAAAAAAACTGGTGAAGTCACGAGCGTGTGTAGAAACTGCGCAACGCACGCCCATAATGCAATTAGTTTGGGGATTTTTTACAGCAGATTGTCAACACAGGCATTTTGGAACCTCCACTCATGAACAGTGTCACTGTGATTTTCTTAATCTGTCCTGAACAGTGATTTCCCACAGTGACCACGCATTTCTGCGCTGGAAGTGTGAAAACACATTTTGGCCATGGTGTGAAAAATGACAGCTGCACTCTTCATAAGGAAGTGTGGAAAAATGCCAGTGGTGAAAATCTGGACTGAAAATATTAGAAATCCATGAATTTACAGGGTGTGTGGAAACTGCGCAATGGTCACTCGTAACACAGTCATTTTATGGACTTTTTTCACCAAATTTTTAACATACCCATTGTAACTCCTCTGCTTGTGATCAGTGTCACTGCGATTTTCTTAATCTGTCCCGAACATTGATTTTGCACACCTGCTGCCCCATTGTGCGCTACATGCACAGAAACACGTTTTGGGCAAGATGTGAAAAATGACAGCTGTACTGCTCGTAAGGAGGTGTGGTAAAATGGCAATGTTGAAAATCTGGAGTGAAAATAGTGCAAATGCATGAATTTAGGAGCATGCGTAGGAACAGCGCAACCCATGCTCTTAAAACAGTCATTTTGGGGAATTTTTCCACCAAATTTTTAACATAGCCATTTTAACACTTCTGCTCATGAACAGTGTCACTATGATTTTCTTAATCTGTCCAGAACACTGATTTCACACACCAACTGCGACATTGTGCGCTACATGTGCGGAAACACATTTTGGGCGAAATGTGAAAAATGAAAGTTGTACTGCTCACAAGGATGTGTGGTAAAATGGCAATGTTGAAAATCTGGAGTGAAAATATTGAAAATTCGTGAATGTACGAGCATGCGTAGGAACAGTGCAATGCAAGCTCATACAACAGTCATTCTGGGGAATTTTTTCACCAAATTTTCAACATAGGGTTTTGGGGGGCCTACCTCATGAACTGTGACACTGACATTTCATAAATTGGTCCTGAAAGGTGGTTCCGCGCAGTGACTGTGAAATCACCTTTTGGGGCTGATTAACAAAATGACAGAGACAGAATTCATGAGGTGGGATCGGAAAAACCCTATGTTGAAAATTTGGTGAAAAAATTCCCCAAAATGCCTGAGATATGCATCAAAGTTGGAAAAAAAACCCTATTTATTACATTATACAGCTTACCGGCATTTCCTTAGTTTGCAGTCGGCTTTGAAGAGTGCAGAAGTGTTCCCGGTCCACGGAAGATCGTCCGCCCGGACTCCAGAGGTAAGTATGGGGTGAGGGGGGTGTGGGGAGGTAGGGTGCGCAGATGGTGGGAGCGGGTGGGGGGAGCAGGGGTCAGGACAGTCAGCGAGGGAAGGTTTTCTCTTTCAGGTTTATTTTTTTTTCTTGGACGATGTGGTACTTTTGCCCTGCTGGGGTGGGCTCCCAATATGGCAGCTGGAGGGCTGTTTAGGGCAGGAGGCAGTGGTGTGAATGGGGGATTGGACACCCCCATTGGCCATATGGACTGTTGCCATGCTGGGGTGGGCTTCCAGCATGGCACCCGGTTGTCTGTTGGAGAGGCATTGGAGCCGATGAGGGATTGGGCACCCCCATTGGTCATACAGTGTGTGGGGGGGGATGCATTAGCACGCAATATGCGTGCATGCGTGTGTGTGTGTGTGGGGGGGCATCCGGCCGCATTTTTTTTTTCTTTCAAGTTGGTGGCAATGTTCCAAACTAGTGTCACCAGTTGTGTCCCCCATTATTGGTGGACATTACACATGCCCCAAAATATCGTGCCAGTATTGGCCACAACAGTGCTGCACCTCCAGAATCTTCTTCAGCACCAAGCTGCTGCAATATGTTTCTTGTGCTGCGTGCAAGCAAACATAAATAGAGGGAAAGCAGCATGATTAAATAATGAAAATACAGGAACTATTTTATGTGTTCTGCCGCCACCACCGCAAGCACTGTACTGCTGACAGTGCTGCATTTTGAAATCACTATTGAACTGTGCTCTGTTTCCATTGACAGAGGAGAGAGAGAGAGAGAGAGAGAGAGACAGAGACAGAGACAGACAGAGGGAGAGAGAGAGGACACAGACAGCCTGATAACAGTTTTGCTCACAAAACACAGAAACAAAAAGTTGCTGAATGACAGGAAGAAGGTTTCAGCTTTTTCTATGAATGTTTCTTGAGCTCCTTCTCCCTGTCTCTCTGTCTCACTCTGTGGTTGCATCAGCTCTCTCTCTCTCTCTCCCTGCCCACACAATTCAGGAACCCATCCGCTATAATTTTACAGACAGAGACACAAAGAGCTAGAAAAACACTTCTGTGCTTCATTTTTAAGGACCCATTACAATAACAATAATACACAGATAGGCTGCAACACGCATTTTGCATACAACATTGACACTGCTTACTTTTCTCCCTGTTTCTTCACCACCACTTGCTTTTACTTTTCTCTCTGTTGATCACAACCACCACCATGAGCTATCAGGGAGACAGGCACTGACACTACTGCTTTGAATTAAGGGACGTGACATCAGCAGCAGCGCAATGTGGAAAACATCCAGTACCAGACAATAATTGGAATACTGTGGGAAACATGGGGCGGGACAGCATGTGAAAATATGGTGCTGCAGGATGTCTTGCCGAGTACAAAAACTTCAGTAGCAACTCTACTTTTGCATATGTGAGTGCAATGTCGCTTCACTGCATAACACCGACCACAGGATGCCTCACAGCTTCTGATTAACACCATTCTTACACAGAGAACTGTGAGCAAGAAGATCATATCCCATCTTTCATTTATTTTTTGCTATGATGCACAGTGTCCTGCAGGGCGGGTGGGGAGTGTACTGTGGAATTTCAGATCGGGATATCATCGTGGTACAGAATCACGAGCAGTTCAGAATACTAGCCTGCTATTCTTCTAATTTCTCATTTTATATTTCTAACATGTGGTAGCATTACATAAAAATCTGATTGCTGTAGGAGAGCGCTTCGTAAGATAGTTGTAAAACCACCACTAACAGTTAACAAGTATGGTGGATTTTACAAATCTGTTTCAGCAGCAAAAACAGGAGCCAGATAGCTCATTAATTACTTGCAAGGGATGGATCACTACTTGCTGTATATGTATGGGGAATTAATCAACAGTCACGGGATTTTCCCATACCAATCAGATCTCTATTTCATGCTACCCCATGTTATAATGCAGATTATTGCATTGGGTAAATCTTGTATAGAGTATAACATGTAACATGAAACAGATTGCAAAAGATTCAAGCATGGGATAGGGTTTTGGATAGTATGGACTATACAGTTCATAAATATAGCATAGTTATAGGTGCAACCTGTTATTACCTGTAGACAGGCCTGTGTAGACCAGAAAGATTGTGTACATAGATGTACTTGTTAATTCAGTAGAAAGTATCAAATCATTTGATTTTTCTTATTGTTTATACAAGGATCAATATGGCTGTAAACATTTCTATGTAGATTATAGTAAGAAAAAGACTGCAAATAGATTGCCCTCAAAAAAGGCTCAGTAGACTTCCAGCTAGAAATCATTTTTTTTAATTTAATCCAAGGTGCAAAAACAGCCAGTGAATCACACCTGATGCATTTCAGATCTTGGCTAGACCCTTTATCAAGGGCTACTTGATTGAAAATGTGTTGCTGTGGGATCCTCTATTTCGGTAGAGGGGTGGTGCTGAAAGAGGAAGAGAGGGAGCCATTGTACAAAACAATGTGGGGGAGAGGTGTTACATGCTGGGCTTGATTCAGAAGGAGCCCATAAATTGACACAAGGTGCTTCAAAGAACCACCTTGCATCAAATTCCAGTGCACCACATACTGTGCACTGTATTCAGAAAGAAGAACAGACTCTGTGGCAAAGTCTGCCAGACTGATGCAAGAGGTTCACTGCGTCAAAAATATGATGCATGTGGAGAGAATGCCTCAAGCCAAGGTACGACAGCATGGGGCTCGAATACCTCCAGATGAGTCACAAAGGCTATGCAGGAGGGGCAAGAATGCCCACACTGAGGGACAACAATGATGCAGGGGTGGGTATGCCCCAAGCTGGGTGAAAAGTGAGGAGGGAAGCATAGAGTGGGAAGTGATGCAAGCTGCATCAAAAAGATGATTCAGTGGATGAAAATTGATGCAAGCTGTGGCAATAACCATTGCACAGGGCAAGACCTATGAAAAGCCATATGGTGGATGAAATGGCCATGACAATGACACATGCAGCCCCCACACCATCCTGTAGGGGTGTCAGGGCTGTCTCACCCTCCCTGTCTGCAGCTGGATCCACTCCATTCTGTGAGCACCCATCAGATCAGCTCTACCCTAGTCTAACAGATGCCTTCCATCATCGGTACAGTGTCAGGGCTCCCACCTTTGTGAATCCAAGAAAAGGGGATGTTGCATCATTTTTGTGATGCAAACCCCATTTAGGCATGGTGCACCCAAATTTTGGATGCAAACATGGCACAGGCCACTTTAGCACAGATTGTGCCAGTTTTGACACGTCACTTTCTTGAATCACATTTGACACAAAGTTTGGCGCCAGCCACAATTTGTGTCAAAGTTTTTGGTGCAAGCTGCTTGCACCATTCCTGGAGCTTTCTGAATTGAGCCCTCAGAGTGACAGCACTGCAGTCTTTTTTTTTTTTTTTTTTTGCTGGGGCAGGAAGTAGTGTGGGAGCAGGACAAATATGCAATAATCAGAGTCTTTTGTGGCTTGCGTTTTCTTCCCTGTAAAAGTGATAAAAATTTACCATAGTAATTATGGACTAGTGCAAACATTAGTGCTATGCAGAATGCGGAATTCCAATGGCGGAACTAATGCAGAATGACCATTCTGCTGGAGTAATTTCCACCGACATCTTGCTGGTTCTTTGTTGGAATTCCACGTGCTGTGATTCATAGAATAATATTCTGTGGAACACCATTTTTCTGTGGAAAATCATTTCATAGCCATTTTCACAGAAAATATCGTGATCCATGGAATTAAATTCCACAACTGCATTTTTTCTATGGAAAATCATTCCGCAACCATTTCTGTGGAAAATATTGAGATCTGTGAAATAAAATTCAGCAGAAATGTTGCAGAAAAAATTATTCCACATTTTTCTGCCATGGAATGCAGCCATTCCATTTCCAGCAAAATTTGGCAGAATTTCGGTGGAATTTCAAAAAGTCTGCTAGATTTCATTCTGCCAGAATTTGAACATTCCTCACAGCACTAGCAAACATCTGCATGTTAGTGCAATTTTGAGTCAACTTGTCTTTCTGGTAAGTGCAAAAACAAAGGTTAAATTAGACCCCTGTATTACAGCAAGGATGAGACTGTGCATGGATTACTTAATTGAAGGAAAAGATAGTGCATTAATTTACACTAAACGAACAGTTATAGCATGAATTAGATTGTTACTAGGTTGGCTCATGGAATAAGATTTGAGTAGATTACAGCATGGACAAGACATACAAACATACAGACATATGATTAAGCTACCAGAAAAAGGTCTTGTGGTCTCTGATGTCTGTTCAAGTTTGTAGACCCCTCAATATCTACTGAGGGATCTGCCCCATCCCTGTTAACCACTCCTCCCTTCCCATCAATGTCTTCACTCCCCCTTACTGTGCTCCACTTTCATGCAGAATTCCCTTTAATGCTATCCCATCCCTCTTGAAGTTGTCCACTCTTCAAGCTGACAACTTCCTTTGTCAATTTGTTCTATTTTGCTACCACCCTCTCAGTGAAAAAGTGTCTCCTCATTTCCCTCTTGAATCCCCCCCCACCAGCTTGAAACAGTACCCCCTTGATCTGTTCCCACTAAGACGGAAGAGACCCTCAGATCTCACTTTGTTGAAACCCTTAAGATTTTTAAAGGTTTTGATCATGTCTCCCCTCTCTCTCTTCTATCCTCCAGGGAGTACACGTCAATCTCCATGTCTCTGTACATATGGTCTGCCTTGCCATCCCTGGATCATCTTGGTGCCCTTCTCTGGACCATTTCCAGCAGGTTGATGCCTTTTGTTAGGTAAGGGCACCAATACTGCACAGTGTACTCAAGGTGAGACCAAACAGGATCCATGTGATATGGGTGACTCCAAAATGAGAGAGCCCATATCCGCGATCGGAAAACGGTAAGCACCGGAATGGTGACTGTACTTTTTCCCCCTGCACCCCACCATTATTAAATATCAGGCTGTGAGGTCATAGCATCTCAGTGTAAGGGGAATACAAGTTTCACCATTCCGGTACTCGCTGTTTTCCATTCCCTGCGTTTGCCCACATTATGTGATACAAACCAAACCAGTGCTCTGTACAGTATTAGAATGACCTCTGCTTTTCTGCTTGCTGTACCCCTGGTTGTATAACCCAGCATACGATTCAGTTTGGTTGTCGCTCTCCTGTAGTGTGCTGAGTGCTTTAGGTCACTCATAATAATCATGCCCAAGTCTTCCTCTTCCTCTGACTTGGTTACTTGCACTACTTCCAGACAGTATTTGGCCTCTGGGTTCTTAAAACCCAAGTGTATTACCTTAGACATTCTGGGAATCTCAGTTGCAAAATACCTGACCACCTCTTTAATTTGGACAGGTCTTTTTTAATGTCCTGCCTCCCCTCTTCCATGTCCACTCTCCCAGAGAGCTTTGTGTCATCTGCAAACAGGCATGTCTTACCTTTTATCCTGTCTGCAATATCACTGATGAAGATGTTAGATTACACCAGATCGGGCATCGAGCTCAGTGGCACCCTGTTAGACTGGTCTATCCTCCGAGAACTCCCCACTGACCACTACCCTCTAACTGCTATTGTGCAGTTAGTTTCTAATCCACATAGCCAGTTTTACCCCTACCCCAGGTCCTCCAGCTTCCTAATTAGTTTCATGTGGGGGAAAAGAGTTAAAGGGCCATACTGAAATCTGGACACAGGGTATCCACTACTTGGCCCCTGTCCACTGTTCTGGTTACTCAGGTGAAGAAATCAGTCAGGTTGGTCTGGCAGGGCTGTCCTGACATAAAACCATGATGCCTCTATTCTTGGAGCCCATTTTCTTCCAGAAATCTTACTAGCTTTTCTTTTAGTGTGGTTTCCATGAGCTTCCCTATTGTCAAATCAAATCAAATCATTTTTATTTTTATAGCGTCTTTCAGAACCAAGGCTCTGTACATAAAACCAATTACATCAAATATAAGATTAAAAACAGAAACAATAATAACAGATCATACATATTTAGGGAAGGCTAAATTAAATAAATACGTTTTTAACTCAGTTTTTTAGTTGTTGAGGTCAGACTGACTAGTAGACAGTTACCAGGGTCATCCCTCAGCCCACTCTTGTGTAGCAGCAGTACATGCACTGTTCTCTACTCCAGGGTTACGTCCAGCATCTCCATAAAGGGGTTAAACAGGTCCACCAGGGACCCACCATCACATCCGTCAATTCTCTCAGCACCTTCAGGTTTTTGCCATCTGATCTTGGAGACTAGTCTACCTTTGGGGCCTTTAAGCCTTTCCTCACCCTATTGATTTCAGTCTCCCCATCTGTGACCCCTCCCACCCCATTTCCTCCTCCTTTCTTCCCCTGGGTTTGTGAGCCATCCTTCTCCTTGTGAATGTAGGTCAGCCATTTTGTTCTGTAGGCTCATTGCATTCTGAGGCACAACCATCCACTTCAACTTGCATCCCCATCACTCCTGGACTGCCTGCCCCCCCCCTATCCTGCCCACCTTCCCTTACTGTATGCATACAGTAGATTATTTCATACAGTAGATTACTCTGCATAGAGTTGATTATTGCATGGAGCAAACAGTATTAGATTTTACTTTAGCATGGACTGGACTGAGACTAGGTTACAGCATGGAATAGATTATGCATGGACTACTATGTGAAATGGATTATACAGTAACATTGACTGATTGTATTTACAATGCAGTGTGAGTTAGATTATGCACAGCATGGAAGAGTTTTTGTGTATAGCAGATCATTTGATGGAATAGACTTTGCATAAATTATTCTACAGAACTGATAGAGCATTTCAACTGCTTTATATTCATTAGTAACTGAAGTAAGGGCACTTCAAAAATCTGAGTTCAAAAAAGAAATAGCACTCACACAAACTGGTAGCTTGTTCCATATGCCAGCATTTGCAAAACATGCTTTGAAATCACTTTTAAAGAGCAGACTAAAAGACGTCTACTGCTGAGAAGCACCAACATCCCTATGTAAAGCATTTCAAATTATGTACTGGTTGGTGAGTGGGCTATCTTCTTTATTGCCCTCTTTTCTTGGTTGCTATATGCAACAGATAGCAGTACCCTAGCTAACAACGTGTTGCCCATCCTCAGCATTTGTTGTAAACATATCAAGGATTTGACTGAACTACAGCTGCTCTCAAGGAGAAAAAAAAATAGAAGAGCACAGTCTTATCTGATAGAAATGTTTACAAATTACATCATAAAACTGATCTGCAATGAGATGCCGAATGCTTTTATTTGCTTTCTTCATACATGTAGGCCACTTGATGTTTTGCAGTTTATTTAATCAGGAGAGACCAACGGCGATGCAGTCTCACTTCCAGTGTGGGTCTTGTTTCTACCTAGACAAAGGTGCTGGCACCTGGGGGGAGGGGTGGTATCCCCCCCCCATGGTTGCCAAGTGCATTTACTGTGCCCCATTAATGCATGCAAGATCAGGAAGGAAGCAGTCATAGACCTTTGTGTTATTACTACAACATTCTCACTGTTCCCCATGTTCTAGCATCCCTGTACCCAAATATTTACAGCAGGAAGAAATAAAACATGGGGAGATCATGTGATTTTCTCAGAGTCATACTGTGAGTCATTTACAGTGATGGGATTTGAACCTGCACTCCCCTGGTGCACAGCTCTGTGCCCTCACTGTTAGCTCATATTGCCTTTACAGTTTTGAGAAAGCTGAGTCTCCCTCTAGTCCTGTGTACAGTACAGTTCAGCAGTCACCACTCCTATTTGTTAGAATGCCTGTGCAGTTGATAAGCAAAGGGTTACATTTTTTTTTAAACCAATGTCCCTATAAAAGAAAATCTGGGACTGTATCTCTGAAATCAATAAAAAAGTACATTTCATCACTATTAGCTACCTCTAGCAAAAGCTTCCTAGACTTTGGCTGCTGCAGCTGCTTCAAGGCTCATTATAAATAATAACGCAGAAAGTAACAAACACAAAATTTGGCTTCCCAGCACACACAGATTTTAATAAAGCCTGTGTTTTGTACCTGAGGGAAACATACTTATTTTTTTTTTTTTTGTGGAGGAAATGTTCTGTTTCGCCATTAACAACAGATTTTGATTAGCATCTGGATATGGGTCACTACAGTTAACTAAGTGCGTTGTATAGATACAGTCATCCCTCTCAATGGCCTGAGTAAGGAATATTAACATCTCTCTGCTCCTAAGCAGGGAAACCACATTCAATCAGCTGGATGTGTGGAGTCTGAATTGGAAACTGCAGGGAATCAGTAATTCATTGACTGACACCTCCACGCGTGAGCGCGTGCGCACATACACACACATATACATATATACACCCACACCCACACACATACTGTATAAAAGGATACTTCAGAAGGTCTAATATTACCAGACAAAATGCAGCACTGAAAGAGAATTGCATGTACACTCACTGTGGAACCAATATGATTTCTGAATCTTTGCTGAGATAGGGTCCTGTTTTTTATTTATTCTACTTTTTTGTCCCCTACTGCCAGCTGCCCAGAACCTCAGCCCAGATGCGGATCTCGGCTTCCACCTCCAAAATGGCAGTGATCCTCTGATACCCCTGGCTTGCTCCTCAGGGCAGGGTTGCAGCACCAACTCCCCAACAGTGCCGGAACAACGAGATAGGTTGTAGGGTAATTGAAGCTGCAGGCTAATTGAAACTGAGGTGGGCTTCATCTAAGGTGGCCAGCAGCTAAAGTCTTTTTCTTGTTTTTTGTGGGAGTGGGGACATGCAATGATGTCCCGCATCTGCCCTACCCCCGGGAGCGCTCTGACGCCGGTTGCTGCAGTACCCCCAGCCTCCAGCAGGGGTCTATCAAGCATCAGTTGTACTCCCCTCCCTCCCCATGGAGGAAAAGATCAGTCCTCAGGACACTCCATCCTTCTCACCCCAGCTGGCCCTCCAATGACCTGAGTCCATTGCAGAACCCGGGTTGCCACCATCACAGGCGGAAATCCAACCGCTGAGCCGATGGCCCGGCTCTAGGGTCCTGTTTTATTCATGGGGTGCTAACTCTTTGTACAGATATGAAAGACTATAATTTCAGCTGTATAGACTTGCTTCTATGATAGTTTGATTGCTTCTCTGTAGCTTAAAGCAGCAGTACATGTTAGCTGGCGCAGATTCACATCACACAGTTTTTTCTTTTAACAAAGATGTATTCCTGACATCCTTAGATTTATAACCAGTATCTTTTTAATTCCCTCCGGTATTTAAAAACAGCTTTCATAACTATTTTTTGTAATTAATAACTGATGTCATTAAAGATCGCCAGTACTCACAATAGTTAAAAAATCTCTTCGGCTGAGGGTACAGTTTGACTGTAATTACTGGGTTTATACTGCAGGTGTATTATGATGGTGATAGCTCAAGTTTCTGGTGGTAAATAGCAAGATGTTTAATTTCATGGCGGGCACTGGACAGGAGCAAGAACTTTTAAAAAGCACATATGTTAGTTCCAAAATAAAGGAAAAAGAAATTAAAATTAGTATAGTGATGGTTTAGCCAGAAAAACCTTATTGCTAAAATAAATGACATGATGAGCAACAAATACTGCTGCTTAGAGAGCCAGTAGGATCTACAGTGCCTTCAGAAAGTATTCACCCCCCTTAGATTTTGTCACATTTTGTGATGTTGCAAACTCAAATTAAAATACATTTATATGGGATTTTTTTTGTCACATATCTACACAAATTACTCTATAATGTCAAAGTGGAATGAAACTTCTGGAATTTTTTGTACATGTAATTTAAAATAAAAACCTGAAATGTCTTGATTTGATAAGTATTCACCCCCTTTGCTATGACACTCCAAATTGAGCTCAGGTGCATCCAAATTCCTTGTGAGATCACTCTAAAACTTGAATGGAGTCCACCTGTGGTCAGTTCAAATGGTTGACATGATTTCAGAGAAATACACCTGTCTATATAAGGTCCCACTGTTGACAGTGCATGTCAGAGCAGAAACTCTACCATGAAGACCAAAGTGCTGTCCGTAGAACTCCGTGATAGAATTGTGAGGAGGCATAGATCTGGGGAGGGGTATAAAAACATTTCTAGGGTGTTGAAAGTTCCCAGGAGCACAGTCAAGTCCATCATTAGGAAATGGAGAGATTACAGAACCACCCAAACTCTTCCTAGAGTAGGCGTCCTCCCAAACTGAGCAACCGGGCAAGAAGGACCTTGGTCAGGGAAGTGACCAAGAACACAATGACCACCCGGACAGAACTACAGAGTTCCATGGCTGAGATGGGAGAATCTGTCCAGAGGACAACAATCTCTGCAGCACTTCACAGATGTAGCCTCTATGGGAGAGTGGCTAGACGGAAGCCACTCCTAAGAAAAGGCCACATAATAGCATGCCTGGAGTTTGCAAGAAGGCATGTGGCAGACTCTGAGACCATGTGGCAAAAGATTCTCTGGTCTGATGAAACAAAAATTGAACTTTTTGGCCTGAATGCAAAGCACTATGCTAGGTGCAAACCGAACACAGCTCATCACCCGTGTAACACCATCGCTACCATGAAGCATGGTGGTGGCAGCATCATGTTATGGGGATGCTTTTCAGTGACAGGGACTGGGGCACTTGTCAGGATAGAGGGAACAATGAATGGAGCCAAATACAGGCACATCCTGAGGAGAACCTGCATCCAGTCTGCAATAGACCTTGGACTGGAGGCGAATTTTACGTTCCAACAGAACAACGACCCCAAGCATACAGCCAAAGCAACACTGGAGTGGCTTCAGAACAAGAAGGTAAATGTCATTGAGTGGCCCAGCCAAAGCCCAGACTTGAATCCCATTGAGAATCTGTGGAAAGACTTAAAGATTGCGGTTCACCGACGCTTCCCATCCAACTTGGCAGAGCTTGAGCAAATCTGCCAGGAAGAATGGGTGAATATCCCCAAATCCAGATGTGCAAAGCTGATACAGACATACCCAAGAAGCCTCAAAGCTGTAATTGCTGCCAAAGCTGCTTCTACAAAGTATTGACTCAGGGGGGTGAATACTTAAGTAAACAAAATATTTCAGTTTTTAATGTTTCATAAATTTTTGTTACATAATAAAAATATTTTTGCCCCTTTAAATTGTTGAGTATGCTGTGTGAATCAAGGGGGGGAAATCATTTCAATGCATTAAAAATTCTGGTAGTAACACAACAAAATGTGACAAAATCCAAGGGGGGTGAATACTTTCTGAAGGCACTGTAAAATAACATGATTAAAATTACTATATTTGCAACAATTATACTTAAAATTACTAAATTTGCAACATTTATTTATGCTTCATGTCATTGTTTTCTACTTCCTTTTTACTTTCCCTTCTCATTTGGCTACTATTCATTTTAGATACTGCAGCATTTGTTTAACTGTTTCTTTCATAATACACGACTGTCCTCCAAATGGTAAGTTCATGTCGATTCATTAGTTCTTATACTTTGTCACAGTGCTTCTCCCCTAGGATACAGCAAACCAGCCCCACACCTCCCCATAAATTGAATAGAAAATAATGAGGGGTGGGCCATGTGTAATAATTTTTTTTCTATTTTTTTTTCAGCAGCATTAGGCACAGCTTGCAGACATTTTGTATGTACAAAAGGCGTTATGTCCTGTTTTCTGTCCGTGAAACTGACTGAAAGTGTAAATAGTCTCCTCCGGCTTACCCTCCTCCAAGAAATGTTTTCCACCCTCAAATAAATATGCTTTCATGTTAGTCAATGGTTGCAGGATATTATTTTCTTTCTTAAACGGGGGGGTACAAGAACTGGAACCTGAGTAGTGGGATGCAGCAATCATTTTTGGAGGGGAGTAAGATCCACACACACCTCCACTCAAGAAGCTCTTAAAGATCCACCCCCACTTTTTTTGTATTCATGTGGGAGGGGCATGAGGTGGATATCATGTTGGAACAAGAGACACTAATTTGGGACCTGGAGCAAGCAACAGAACAAGTCTGTGGAGTGATTGAGTTGTGGAGCCCCTGCATTTTATTAAGGACTAGGAGAACAGAAGATAGTTAATGCTTTCAAATTGGCTTAAAAACCATTGGAACAAATGATTATCAGAGCCACCTGGTGACTCAGAAGGAAAGAATAATTACGGACTGCCTGAAACTACAGCTCCAAGGAAAACAATAGACACAGCATTCTGATTCAAGTTGAAAGAGCCACAGAGTTTTCTCAAACATTTATATACTTAAAACATAAAGTTCAGTTTTTCAGATGAACAATATTTGTTTACTATATATATATATGTGTGTATATATGTATATATATATATGTGTGTGTGTATATATATATATATATATATATATAGTCTGTCTTTTTAGTAGTTTCAAAACTTAGAAAGCATTGGTGTTAGTAATGCATTTAGAAATACATTTTTTAATTGTCTTTACAGTTAAACATGAAGTCTCATGTGAGGGCACATTTTTGAGGAAGGGGGTTCAAATTATTTTAATCATGGGCACAGTACTTGGTAAACATAGTCTTTGATGATAAAGTGTATTTTTTCTTTTAAGTTTGAGAAGTATGTATTATATATAAGTGTAGCAGTGTTGTAATTGAGTTTATATGTGGCAAGGAGGTAGGTGATAGTGTTTTGAATGTGTCAGTAGGACAGATTTGTTAGGATAAATATATGCGGTCTTGCAAATAAGAAAAAAATGTAAGGGATACATTTTGCAAAACAGTGATCCCAGTGTTATGTTTCTGCCTAGGCTGTGAGATGATTTTTTCTAACTTTCCCCGGGTATTTTATGACCTCTGGGGGCTGCAATTCAGGTTTGTTTTATTGTATCATATCCAGGATAGTCTTCCCAGAGTGCCCTTTGGTTTAATGTCCAATAGCCCCTACAGCAGGCCAGTATCTTGTTGGAAATGCAGTGTGTACTTAGCCTGTGTGGTTACTGAGTTTTGTTTCTCTGTTTCTAGAATAAGTTGAAGTGTGTCTTTTTACTTGATAAATGTTGTAAAAGTGTAAATCATATTTGCAAGTGCAACTGTGAGTTACTTAACTGTTTTTTGTAGATTTGATTCCTGACTTCTTTTCATGACAGGTAGTTAATATTCCTGGAACAGACTATGCCTTTGAAGCTCCTGTAAAGTGATGTTTTTATGTCACTGTGTGGTTCCTCACTTTATAGGTGCTTCAATGGTAAAGCTTTTCATGTAGGAATGTTTACTGCCTGTCATAAACAGAAATCAGAGTAAAATCTACCAAACACAGTTAAGCAAGTTAGCTTCAAAGCCTAACCTGTTTGTGCATGGAAAGACGTTACAGAAAGGAAGACATGCAATTATTTAAAGTCTACAAGTTAAGCAACTATTTTTTTAACCAGCCTTGGCTCAGTTTACATTCCTATCCTGATCACTCATTTTCACAAATAAATTCAGAGAGATGTAAAGTTCCTCCTGCTGGGTATATGGTGTTATTCACACTGGTCCTCCAACCTCACCCCCACCACCTTACTTTGTATTTTGCATCAGCTGTAGCATTTCAGTACAGCAAGAGGCGACAATGTATATTTTTTTCTAGACTTGCAATGTTGATTGAGCTGTCCCTAATCTGTATCCTTTCAAGAACTACTTTATGTGGTGTGCATACCAGCGTGGTTGTTTCACTCTTATTTATAGCTTTACACCTTTATCAGTTTTTAATTGTGATTTTTGTGCCCTTTGAATAACCAGTTTCAATACCTATAACTTCTCAGTTTCTTTATTATGATCTCATTGATTTCTGAAGACCCCCTTGTAAACGAGGTGCTAAATGCAACTTGATTTTCTTTGTCTTTTTTTGTGTTTGTAATTCTATGAAGCTTGTAACCATAGAAACAAGGGTGCAAAGCACATATCTTACAAGTAATGACATATAAAGCACACATAATATACACAGTAAAACCAATGAAAATATATACTGATTCCTCCCAGTTCCTGGAAAATAAATTTTTTCACTAAACAAGTTACAGCTACTGAAAATTGCAAAAACTATAAATAACTGTGCAGTCTGACATCATCATTTAAACCGGTTGGCTGCAAACTGTGACATTCATAAATCCAGTAAGGTTCTCGCTGAAGCTATCTCCTTAGCATGCCTCCTCTCAAGCTGTCAAAATCATTTCTTCAATGTGGACTGTCAGGCATTCAAATTGTTCTCAGATTAAATGTTACTTTTGTAAATATAGATTTAACAAGGGTATCTTGTAAAGTACTGGTTCATTTAAATGTTAATTGTGGTCATGCTGATATCACATTATTCAGACTTGGTTCAGTATCTAGGAATTCCCAAGTTTTTTATGATCCAAGTTATTTTATGATGTATGTATTTTATGAAAATCCTAGGGCCTATCTTACTGTTGCGCACAGCTACTAAGCACTCCAACTGTGATTAAAAAATTACAAGTGTAAAAATAAATAAATTAAAATTCATGTAGTCTACTAAGTATAGTAGATTGGTACAGGACCTGTAAAACAATGTATAATGTACTGAAAGTAAACTCAAAAGTAGTTTTAAGTTCTTTTCACATCCAGTCATATAGTGGTATGAGAGAAACACAAAGATGTGAAACCCTGGAACCCCACCATCTGAAGCAATAGAGAATGCACATTTCATGAAGCATAGTAAAGAAAAGATGCAACACAAAAAATCATAGAAACATAGAAACATAGACTTTGATGGCAGATAAGGACTGCTTGGTCCACCTAGTCTGCCCATATCCCTACCTACTGGATAAGCTGCAGATCCTAGTTCACCAACAGCCTATTTTTCCTGCCCTCCCACAAGAATTGCCTTATGTCTGTCCCGTGCATTATTGAATTCCCCCACTATTTTTGACCTCACAATCTCCTTATGATGGCCATTCCATGCATCCAACACCCTCTCTGTGAAAAACAACTTCATCACATTACCCCTGAGCCATCCCCCTCTATCTTCAAATTGTGTCCCCTTCTTCTTGCACATCTCTTTTTCTGAAAGATGCCACCCTCTTGGACTTTGTTGATTCCCTTGAGGTACTTAAAAGTTTCTATCATGTCTCCCCTCTCCCTCCTTTCCTCAAGGGTATACATGTTAATCTCCTTTAGTCTCTCCCTCCTATGGCTTCTGTTGCAGACCTGCACCATTTTAGTTGCCCTCCTCAGGACTGTCTCCATAATGTTTATGTCTTTGCGGAGATGGGGTCTCCAGAACTGGATGCAGTACTCCAGATGGGGTCTCACAAACTATCTGTTCAGAGGGATAACAACTTCTTGTTTTCTAGTGGTGATGCCTCTCCCTATACATCCCAGTATCCCCTAGCTATCCCTACTGCCTTCTCACATTGCTTGCTAACCTTTAGGTCATCTGATATGATTATCCCCAGGTCCCTTTCCATTTTTGTTGTTGTTACTACCCCTCCACATTGTGTACTCTTCCCCTGGGTTTTTGTTTCCCAGGTGCATTACCTTGCACTTCTTTGCACTGAATCCAAGCTGACATACTTCTGACCATTCCTCTAACCTTGCCAAGTTAGTTCTCATCCTTTCCACCTTCCCCTGTGTATCAACCCTGTTGCAGATCTTTGTGTCTGTCAAGAGGCATACTTTTCCTTCCAGTCCCTCGGCAACCATCATGACGACAAGTTGAGGTATCTTTGCATGGTATAGTCAACTCCCACTTCACAGATGCAGGCCCTATTCTCTACAATAAGATGGAACATCTTGGTGTAATGAGTATGGGATACTAATTTTGTGATTGATATCATGAGTGTCACTGTTTCAAAGGTTCATAGAGAGATACGAACTCAGGATGCAAAAAAAGATGCCCTTAGTGAGCTTGCCACCAAACTTGGTGGATTAATCCTATTACAAATATACTGTTTTATTGCTACCCATATAGTTATCTAACTGTTTTTTGAAAGATTCAGTATTACTACTCTCCACCACTTCCCTTGGTAAAGCATTCCACTTTAGCACCACCCTTTGTGAAAACCATTTAGACCTTTTATGTGTTTTAGAATTTCCTCCTCTTAGTTTATAGCTATGTGATCTTGTTTGTGTATCAGAGTTATTTCTTATTAAACCTATAGTCTCAAGTAGATACTAATCATTAATTGCCTTATATATTGTACTTAAGTCTCCTCTAATTTGTCTGTAATGTAGAGAATAAAGGTCTAACTGTTGAAGTCTCAATTTATACTGATAGGATCCCAAGCCTCTAATTTTTTTAGTTATTTTCCTTTGAACCCCCTCCATTAATTTTTTACTTTTTTTCATAGTTGGTCCACAGAAGGATGAACAATATTCTAATTGAGTCCTTACCAAACTAGTGTAAAGTGGTAGTATTACTTTTTGATCTGTACTCTTTATATGTTTGAGAATAGATCCCACAATTTTATGACACTTTTAACTTTAACCAAAGTATGATTATCAAAGGATAAGCTGTTGTCGACAACAACCCCCAAATCCTTCTCAGTTATGGTTTCTAACAGATCATTATTAATTTTGTAATTGAATTTTTGATTATTATACCCAAAGTGCATAAGCTTACACTTTTTTTCATTAAAGCTCATCTTATTTTTAATCGCTCAGGTACAGATGTCATTCAGTTCATCCTGGAACTGGATTGCATCTTGCATGTTATTAACTATACAGCCAAGCTTACAATCATCTGCATACTTGGCCATCCATACCTTTTTTGTTGGTTGCATTGTTGATATTAATAAATTGAACAAAACAGGTCCCAGAACCGATCCCTGGGGAACTCCACTACCCACCTTAGCCCATGGAGATAGATGTCCTCTAACAGCAACTCTTTGGTATCTGTTTTGTAACCATGATTTTACCCAATTAATTATGTTAGAGTGAAAGCCTGATGTTACCATATAGTCTATTATTACTTGATGTGAGACCTTATCAAAGGCCTTGGAAAAGTCCAATAGGACTACATCCACAGATAACCCTAGGTCAAGAGATACACTCACATTTTCATAAAAGTTCAACAAGTTTGTCATACATGATCTACCCTGAGTAAACCCATGTTGACTTACATCCTGTAAGTTAGTGTTAGAAATATATGCTTCAATTCTGGTTAATAAGGCTCTTTCAAATAATTTACCAATAACTGATGTAAGACTTATCAGTCTATAATTGGATACCAATTGTTTATTACCAGATTTATGTACAGGAATAACTATAGCTCTGTTCCATATTTGAATTATTTCACCTTGATTAAGAGATGCATTAAACAACATGGTCAAAGGTCCACTTATGGAATTAGCAATTTATTTTAAGAACTTAGGATAAATATTATCTGGTCCTGTTGAAGATTGTGTTTTAAGTTTTTGAAGTAAGGTTCTAACCTCGGACTCAGTTATTGGTGGTAAAGATTCATTATTGTCCTGCTTTAAGGCCATTGGTGATGTATCATCAGTAGCAAATGTACTAGCAAAGTAGTTATTAAATTCAATTGCCATTTCGGTTTCATCATTTATAGGACCCTTATCATTTACTAGTAGTCCGACTGTTGAGCATTTTTTTCTAAGAGAGCCAACATAGTTATAAAATGTTTTATAATTATCCTTAATTTTAGATGCTAGTTTTACTTCAAAATTAATCTTCACTTTTCTAATATTGTTTTTAACTGTTTTTGTTTTTTCCTTGTATGCATTCCAGGTAATAGGAGAAGGTTTTTTTTTTTTTTTTTATATTTCTTATAATAGGCTTTTTTTTTATAGCCTTGTTTATACTGTTATTCCACTAAGGGGGAATTCTACTTCCTTTGTGATATTTAGGTCTATTTGGTACCCATGTACTCAAGCAGTGATTGATTTTATTATTTATATTTTCCAAAATATGGCCTAATTCCAGGTCTTTAAGATTATTTTCCTAGTCCCAGTCATTTAGGTATCTCAATATCTCACTATAATTAGCTTTATTAAAGTCTTTTTTAATGGTCACACTATTTTTAATGGTATTACATAGATTAAATTTAACTGATACCATATTATGGTCACTATCTCCAAGTGGAGTTTTGATAATTGGTGTAGACATTCTATTCTCCACATTAGTTAGTATGATATTGAGTATATTGTTCTGTCGAGTACCTTTAGTCACAATTTGAGTTAAGTTTTGTTCAATAGTAAACTCAATACTTGCTTTTTCTACATGTCCATATCCTTCCAGGTTAGTCCAATTTATTTTTGGGAAATTAAAATCTCCCATTAATATGTAATTATGTAATGTTTCTATCTTATTTAAGGTAGAAAGTAATTCAATATCTTCCATTAAAGTTAAACTAGGAGGTCTATAGCACAGAGCCACCACTAGTGGTTCATTTTGTAGGCTTAATTGAATCCAGATGACTTCTATTTTATCTCCTTCTACCTCAATTGGGGTTATACTATAAGCTTTATAGTTGTTTGAAATATACAAAGCGACTCCCCCACCTTTAAGGTTACTTCTATTTTTATAAAATGTATTGTAACCCTGAATTTCAGTATTCCAATCCTGTTCTATGCAAAATCCGCCCCCCCCCCCAAAAAAAGGATAATATTGAAATATTCCCAAGGTGACATATGCATTGTCATATATTAAATAGCAGTAGCCTAATATCTGAAATTGGGTTGATCCAAACTCTGTAATTCCTAAGTACAAGTCTGTGTATAACAGAAACTGGAATAAGTGTTGCTATGTAAAATTGGAGCACCCATGTGTTATCTGGGAAAAATGTATGCATTATCCTAAATATTTTTTTGTTGTTATAATTGTGCATAGAGGAAAGTGTAACAGTCCTGATGTCAGTCACAAAAGCAGCAATCAGTAGTCCATAGATAAAATGTTGCATCTTAATGTAGAGAACAGGGACTGCATCTGCAGACTAGGGGTTAGCCATGCCATGTAAGTATAGGCCAACTGAGTCTTGATGTTTGGTTTGATTGGCCTCAATATTAACAATGAAATGTGCATTCCTAATTGATTCTGATGGTGGGATTCCAGGGTTCTGAATCAGTCTGTTTCTGTCGCTATGAGTATATGATCGTTACACAAAACCTTTATTGCTTACCATTCCTTCCATTAAAATCGACAACTCCATATCTTTTCCAATAATATGTCAGCCTTCCTTAGAAAAGAAAATAAAACAAATCTTACTAGTTAAAAAGCATTGTGTTGTTTCTCCATGTATCCTTTACAATTCAACACAATCTCACTAACTTCATTATGCAGCCATGGTGGATTTGACCAGATTTTTGTTTTTCAAATGTATTGACTGGGACAGGGACACAGAGCGAGAATTTGTTTCTAGGTGTGAGTGGGGTATGGCTACAAGAGGTACAATACTATAGACAATAAAGTAACCAATGGAATTTAAAATAAAATCCAACATATTTTACTTACTTCAAGTATTTTACAAGGAACAGTTTAGTGAGCTGGGAGCAGCTTGTTTCCAGATATCTCCTGGTGAGAGATGGAAGTAGAGCACTACATGTCATTCAGTACAATCACTTGAATAAGTTAACAGAAGAGGGCAGAAGGACAAGAAGTTGATCTATGCAATTGATACAGTCGTAAGGTATCATATGAGTGCAAAGAGCAAGAACAGCGACAGAATACATAACTTTGCATGTCATTGTAAATAAATACAATTACAATACATGTGCAAAACAAAATGTAAAACAGTAAATGCACTAAGCAGAGAAGACAGCAGTGTACCTTGCCATGTATGCAGAACTGCTGACTAAATTATATAGTGTAATTGCAGACATGGGTTGTGTGGTTCTGGAGTAGGATTGACAGAGTTATAGGGAAGGGGCAGTGTGAATAAGAGTGGGGGGGAGGCTGCACCAAAGGTGGGAGAACATGAAGGGGAAGGCAAAATGACTCACATACATTTTCATGTGGGGGAGAGAGAGAAAAAGAATGAAGGTCAGAGTTATGGAGGGGCTATGAGGTGCTAGGGACAGGAGAGTAAGGAGCTGAGATAAGTGTGGAGGGTTTAAAACCAGAACTTAGAGGTATAGAAGGAACAGTCTTAACTGTGTGTGAGTGATAGTGGGGAGTTAAAGGAAAATGACGGTGTAAAAAAAGAAGGTCCAGTCTAGGTGAGGTGGACTTTGGTGCAGCAGTGTATTCTACATCCCCGTAATCAAAAAGTAGGAGGATGGAATGATCATCCTTACAACACTCTATTGATGGGCGGGGATAGTAATCTGGATTTGTTTCTGTGGAATGCACCAAGTTTACACTGGAGTTACTTGTGTATGGATGGTATCCATCTGACAGGAGAAGTCAAGGTAGCAATCCAGCAAAACCCCAAGGTACTACTCAGTGCAGTGACCTCCAGGGATACGAAGACCACGGGGACCATGGTTTTGTCCAGATGTTGTCTGGTGCCAGTGGCCATTCAGACCATTTTTTTGACATTGAGGAGCAAGTTTATTACAATGGAACCAAACCTGTATACCAGTAAAATCCCTCTGTGGCTGGACAGCCAGATCAGAGGCAGATGGACCTGAGGCAAAGTGCACAGTGTCATCTGCATACATGTGAATGTTAGAGGAGTTGCATGTTTTAGGGAGGTCATTTAGGAGAATCAAGAACAGGATGGGACCAAGGACAGAGCCTTGGGGGTTCCTGATCCAATGGGGAGCAAAGAGGAGAGGGATTTACCTATGAGAACTACTTGTGACCTACCCTCCATATAAGAGTCAAATCATTTATGCATGAGATCAGATAGTTCAGCACATACAAGCGTGTTCATGAGAATAGGTTGGGTGACAGTATCAAGTCCTTCAGCCAGGTCATCAAAGATGGTAGAAGTATCAGACCCTGATCCGTCCTCTTCAGATTGGCGTCACTGAGTCTGAGAAGGGAACAGTTGAGTGGACTTCCTAAACCAAACTGGAAGGGGGTGAGACAGAAGAAGGAATTCACAGAGGGGGAGAGCTGAGACAGAACCAGGTACTCCTGGAGTTTGGCAAAGGCTGGCAGGAGAGATATAGGGTTCTAGTTGCCTCATTCTGCTCCTTAGCTTTTTCTGTTGAACTACTAGTTCTGGGTGAATTCAATCATAATTGGTTACGCCATATATGACATTCCAGAGCATACATGGATGGTTAATATTATTCAGCAGAGGAAAAATAAAATATTCATCTTTAGCAAGTGCATTTGCTTTGATGCAGGCATTTCATAAGGCATTGTACCTAGCAAAGTTCACCAGTGAATCAGAAGACTTATGGGCACACTGGGCAGAGTTCCTTGCTTTGAGACAGGTTAGTAAGTAATCTGTGATCCAGGGAAGATGTGAGCCTTTGATCCTGCCCTTATACAAAGGGTATGAGGGTCCTAGGCAGCCAAACATTTTGGTTGGAATACTGTAAGGGCCTTATTTACAACAGTGGCTGCTGAAATGAAAGACCAATCAGTATCCGACAGGTCAGCATGGAGGGCAAAAAGATCAAGTGATCTGATTGAATGGATCTGAATGATCTCTGGAAGAGCATTGGGGAGATAGATTTTTTTACACATCAGAGACCATGTGCAGTGGTTCCCGACTGCAGTGGGCAGGTGCCAGCTTCCACAATACAGTGGGTGTGGGAATGATGGACCCAAATGATGAGAGATCAGTCTGTGGATGTCTGGCTAGGTTGTGTGGGCCCAGAGATTAGCTGAGTTAGAATGAATTTACATTTTAGATAAATGTGTTTATATGAATGAGGTAACCAATTATAATTGAATTCACCCAGAACTAGTAGTTCAACAGAAAAAGCTAAGGAGGAGAATAAGAAAAGAAACTGCATTTGCCATTTGTTTAAAATTCAACTATAATACACATCACTGTGATTTATAAAAACAGCTACAGTGACTTCCTCTACAAGAAAGAATCCAGTATTCGCAGGCTATTTTTCTTTGGAAAACACTAAACTCTATGGCCCCATCGATGCTTAGGTCTCTGGTTCAATTTCAGACTGGTTGTGGCATCACCAGGGCCAATGTAAATCAAAATCTTGCAATTCAAAGATGCAAACCTAATATGGGACAGTATTCATTTTCACATACTGCACCTAAAAATTGGAATACCATACCATTAACAACAAGATCAGCACAGACACTGCCTTGTTTTAAAATGCACTAAAGTTGTACTTACTGTACAAGATTCCTGTAAATGCACATTTTAATACTTGTATACTTACTGATACATATTTTATTATGACTATGAACTATTATATTTGTTTGCATTATGCACCTGGGTCATCCCTAAAATTGGGCAGTTGCACTCAGTGTACCTATCTGGTTAGCAAAAATTAGCAAACAAACCAGAGACAGCATCTGGAATGGAACCAGGGCCGACATATTAGATCCCTGCAATGAAGACAGGGACAAAAAAGGGGAGTGAGAGCTTGATAAGAAGCAGCTCAGGAGGGGAAGGAGCAGAGGAACATTGTACAACCTCAAACCTATTTGGGTCGAGACATACACTACAACATGTCCACCCCTCTTGTCTTGCTCCTTCCTGGCCACTGACTCACCAGGAAGGGCTATGGTTAAGTCACTAATCTTGGCGGAGATCCTAGACTCAGATGACCAGAACATCCAGCTGGAGGTTTAAGGACAACAAAGTTAGCTGATCTAATTTGGGGAGAAGGCTGTGCATGTTAGAGTGAATGATCCTCGACTAGAGATGCAGCAAATTTAAAATCCGCCGGTGAAGTGAACGCGAAGTGGCCACTTTGCATTGGCACTTCGCTACACGGAGTGCCCCATAGGAAAGGCTCACTTAGCCTTGTTATTATTACTTTGCATTGTCATTCCACCTTAAACGTGAAGTAAGGCGGAGTGACAACAATGTTGGCAGCATCCCACCCACACAGTCACCAGAATGAATGTGCATCCCCAAAGTGCTACTGTCTTGTGTCCAGAAAACTCCCCAGTGCTGATGAAGTGAAATGAGAGTGTAACAAGAAATGCAAAGGCCGATGGCACATTTATAAGGTAGAAAAAGAAATGGGCAGACTGGATGGGCCTTGCGGTCCTTATCTGCCGTCAACTTCTATGTTTCTATGTTTCTATGTTTCTATGTTTCTATGTTTCCCAGAATTAATGGCACACTCAGTCATGCGTGCAGTGGTCAGGTCACACACAGAGTCACTAGAAATTAATGTGCATGCCCAAAATGCTACTGTCTTGTGTTCAGAAAATTCCCCAGTGCTGATGAAATGAAATGAGAGCATAACAAGAAATGCAGTCTCCTAGAATTAATAGTGCCATACAAATGCACAGACAGATTAAGATTACTCTACGCACTCAAGGGATGCATATGAAAAGGCACAACACCTAACCAGTGCTCACAAGTCACAAATCCAAATCTGGAAAGGAATACATTTTGCCAGTTGGGGGATTAGTGCATGACAGTAACAATTCACTACTAGTAAAGATACCACAAAGCAGTATAAAAAATTCATGCAAGCCGGCCCGGTAGCGCAAAGGGTTGAGGCGCTGGATGCCACACCTTATGCCACACCGGCGACCCGAGTTCGGATAAGGATTGAGCATCCATAGGGCTGCTCTCCTCTCCTGGGGTGTGTACTGGGTGTGCGTCGCTCTGCAGCGGCCCCCGGTGGAGACCAGGAGCATTGCAAGACGATGCCAATAACGGTGGGACCAAAAAAACGGAAAAATCACTCTAAGCTCAGCCAGATGATGGCTGCCGGACTACCCACTCTTCCTCTTGACCTCCCATGAGCCATGTCCACCTCAGCAGCACGGGTCTAATTGTGAGTGTGCCGGCTGCCTTCCCCGGTGCCTTCCCCCATGGAAGAGAGGGGCTCGTCCAGCAAAGGGATACACTGGGTTACCCTTGATGGCTGCTATGTGAGGTAAGGAGGCTCAGGGGGAATTGGAGGGGTGTGGGAGTCCTTGGAGGCCTGAAGGAATGGATGTGCCCTGAGCATGTAGGGGGAAAAACAGAGAACACAAAAAAAAATTCATGCAGGTGCGGTGGATAGCAGGTTCACACTGCTGCAATTACTCTGTAACACAATAAAAGGTGTCTAATTTAATGGCATGCATCACACACGCACTCACATGCACACTCAAGTAATGCATAGCAAATTGAAAACCTTTAGTAATATAACCAAATGTTTTTAACAGACAAATTATACACTGCTGCATCACAACAATCAACAAAAAATTTCAAGAATTACTGAAAATATTACTGTGTGTACATTAACACAGTTATACAAGAAAGATATAACCAAAACAGAAAGACTGCCTTTTTCTCCCAGTTAATCTACTTACACCACAAATATGCCCCTCCCCAAAGCACACTTCACAGTACACAGACTAACTGTTCTAAATTAACATTCAAAATCCACACACAACAATAAACACCCAATGATATGAGCACAGAATGGTTTCCTACAATCGATGTACTAAATTTTGACCAAAAAATATTGCTCAGAAAGGCATTTTAAACAGCTTTTAGAGGTTTTGAATTGCAGAGCTCTGAGAGCAAACTGTCTCCAGCTACCACTGCACACACACTACCCAGGCCAGAACTGAGGCTGTGCTGAACAATCTAGAGCCCATGTGACCTGCAATCCCATGAATAACTGCAAAATTTCATTTGGAGCTCAATTACAGGGCGAAGTGAGGTGAATTACATTGATTTCAATGTACTTCACCTTAAAAGTGGTGGAGAAGTGGTTTAAGGAAGGTGAAATAATGTACAGTCATTGGTTTCAAAGGACTTCACGTTCCTCATTATGAAGCAAAGTACTCCACTTCACATTGTGGAGTTCTCTGTGGATTCCATGTTACTCAGTGAATCACTTCATGGAGCAAATTGGGGCCACTTTGCCCACCACTACTTACAGTACTGTAACTCACATGCTGTATGGGAAGGGATGTGAATGCCTATGGCTGTACTTCCTCGATGAGCCGTAGCACAGAACTCCTTGACTTAAAAAACACTTATTAATGAGTACAATGGTGGAGTGGTGAAGCCTGGAGAGATACTACAAAACATGCTTACAATACATCCAAGTAACAAGTAAAAAAACGAATGCTGTGATTCGTGACGTGATCGTGAATTGTGATTTGTTACTGCATTTGTGACCGTGATGATGAAGAACGTGATTTGGTGTCAACAGTGTGAGATAAACAATATGGAACTGTATTGGGAATGTGAATGCCTATATCTGTACTTCCCCGATGAGCTGTCGCACAAATTCCCTGACTTAAAAACGCTCATTAATGAGTACAATGGTGGGGCTGTGAAGCCTGGAGAGATACTACAAAACATGCTTACAATATATTCAAGTAATTAGTCAAAAAATTAGTGTTGTGATTCATGACGTGATCGTGAATCGTGATTTATGACTGTGTAACCCCTAGGTGGCACTATCCCAAGAGCTACTACCCCTGCCTGCTTGGCTACTAACAGGTTAAGGGGCCTGAGTTCTAAAATGAGTGCCTCCGCTCAAAGGTCTGGGTTGGTTTGGTTACACTAACCAGATCACAGCCCTTTGGGACACTGTGACTCCCCTTTTCTCCCACTAGTGGCCCACACCGTACACAACAGTAATTTTCCCACTACCCCTGATATGCAAGCCACATACACTTGTGCTTGGCACTTACCCGCAGGACTGGTTCCTTCAGCTTGACTCTGGGGATCCCCTGTAAAATAAGGTGATGCAGTACAATGGCAACAATGCAATACTTTCAGCATAAACTAACACAACAGTCAATGTAAATTGCAGAAACAAACAGATCTGATTTATTCAGGGGGCTGTAACAAGGAAGGGGGAAAACCAGGGTAATTAGCTTAAACACATTAATAATCACAGTACTGGGCATGCACTTAGAGTCCCATATAGGCACACTCTCTGGGTACCCAGGATGGAGAAAGGGGCTGGCCAGGTCCAGTGCAGCTGGTTGGGGCCCTGTGATGGAAAAAGTACATACACATACAATTTGAAATCCGGACCCGGATGGCTCAGTTCGTGGAAAGAAAAGGACAAACAATCAGATGACACACTTTGATTGAACAAAAGTTGCAGGGATCTACCCTGATAATTACTCACAATACCCAGGTTAAACACAGGAGGGCTGATGGATAAACTCTCTGGATTGCCAGAGGACACTAAAATCCCCTCGACGATGGATCTTTCTGTGCAGCAAGGTAGTGAGGCAGGACCCTCATAGCAGGGCCTATCTGCACCAGGCAGCACGGATTCAATCCGATTCTTGCTGGGAAAATTACTTCCAGCATTAGAACACAGTTTACAGCAAATGGGGAAACCAGATTGCGATCCCCTTCCAGCACATAGCATATTTATATGTAAAAGAAAGTTTACTGTACCAGGCAGGTGACTCCTCAGTCCCGATCGCAAAAATCACTGCAATTACCCGGGAGCACTATGGTAGCTAAAGTCCTGACAGGCCGATCGCTTTCAGTAAAATCTTCGGTCTTCTACAGGGTAAGCCTGGTCTCACAACAACAGCAGCTTGCTTTTTCTTCACAGATTCAGTCAGAAAACATCCTCTTCTCCCTCTCAGGGCAGAAATCAGGCCTTCCACGGTTCTCCCACACAAACTACACAGCAAACCAGCCGCTCGCACACTCAGAGCTCCTTCTCTCTCCAGCTCCCAACTTGAATCTGGTTTCTTCTCTCGCCTCTCTCAGGGCACATCCACAGCACATCCACAGCTCTCCCACGTGAACTACGGCTCACCTCGGGCGCTCACACATTTAGAACTCCTTCTCTCTCCCGCGCGAACTACGGTGCCACACAGCTGCTCACGCACTCATAACTGTTTCAGAGACGCAGACCGACATAAAGGTTCCCTTCTTCTGTTCTTCTCTGTTTGGAGACATGGTCCAAAATAAAGCTGTCCTTTTCCTCTCTCTGCAGGAGAGCCAAGTGCAGGAATGCCAGACTCAGCCTTCCTGCCAAGTCCTCATGCTTCCTTCTGACTCTGTGTGGCTGGCTGCTGGGGAATTTCACTTAGGTCCAAAAGATTATGTTGGATGATTCTGGTGTCAATCACAGCAAAGCTCCCTCTATAGGTGCAAAAAGGTGCCAAGGATCCAAAACTACACTACCCAGAGGCTCGCTTCATATAGTCCCCTTTCAACAGGCTCCACTTCAGAGTCCCAGTCCTGATTGGCCCACAACCTGCTCCATTTTAGTGTCCCCTCATATTGATTGGTCCAATTCAGCAGTCCAGGACAAAAATGGTGAAGCAGATCAGAAACAGTCCAGGCTGCAAGAAAACAGATTAGAACAAACTGCATTTCCATTAAAACTCTGCATTTCTCTCCAGAATTAGTTACATCTTTCAAGAGTGCTCACCCTGCCCACTTAGCGATGGCAGAAACAGAACGATTTGTCAGCAGCTCAAGCGGGATTCGAGCAGGGAAATGCACAGACCCCCATCCAAATTAATTATACTGCAGTTAGGCAGCTTTTAAAGGGACAGTACACAGAGGCACTTAGGCACTTTCATACAATTTATTTTTAAAACACCTGAAACGCTTGACACCAGCCTGGCAGAGGGCATTTAGGTGCACCCACGGAAGGCTTTTTAGTGACCCCCATTTGTAGGGATTTACAACTGCATTTGTGACCGTGATGATGAAGAATGTGATTTGTATCATGAGTGACTCGTGATGATGGTCCTGACTTAAAAACGCATATTAATGAGTACAATGTTGATGCAGAATTATGCACCACACCAGTCCAGTACTCAGAAAGGAAGCCAAAGAAACAACCGTGACTTAAGTTACAGATGGAGATTGGGCCTAAAGAGATGCAAATGCACAGACAGATAAAGATTGTGCTGTGTACTGAAGAGAGGCAGATGCAGAGGCACAACACCTAACCAGTGTTCACCATCAGAAATTCAAATCTGGAAAAAAATACCTTTGCTGGTTGGAGCGGCCCGTCGGGGGGGAGGGGGCAGTGTACTGCCCTGCACTTCTGCAGTAACAGTCACTAGTACTAGTACCAGTAAAGATACTGCAAAGAAGTACAAAAGTCACACAGCTGCAGTGGATAGCAGGTTCACATTGCTGAAATTATTATGTGGCACAATAAAAGGTGTCTAATTTGACGACACGCATCACGCACATACTCACACACACACTAAGTAATGCGTAGCAAATTGAAAACTTCAGTAACATAACCACATATTTTAAACAAACTAAAATTATGCACTGCTGCACCACAACAATCAGCAAACAAGCATTTGTCAATGCCGAATGTTGATTACATCGGTCTGTTGAGCTTGCTCAGTGGCCCTCTGTCACTGGCTCAGTCTGTTTGTCCTGGTGCTGCAGGCTGCTCTTTTGTAGTGGGTTGCTGCCTGCATTGGCACCTTGTTCTGCTGAGGAAGAAATACGCAGCTGTCCAGACAAAGCTCTATTGAGGTGGCTCACTCCCCCTCTCTGACTCGCTCATTCTGTTTCTCCTGGTGCTGCAGGCTGCCCTTTTGTACTGGGCCCCTGCATGTATTGCTGCCTTTTTCTGCCCACAAACAAATCTGCAGCAGTCCCAACAAAGCCCCGTTGAGCTCACTGACTCCCGCTCTCTCACTCGCTCATTCTGTGTCTCCTGGTGCTGCATGCTGCCCTTTTGTACTGGGCTCCTGCCTACATTGGTGGCTTTTTCTGGCCAGAAAGAAATCTGAAGCAGTCCTGACACAGCTCCACTGAGCTCGCTCACTCCCCCTCTGTCACTCTCACATTCCGTTTCTGCCGGCGCTGCAAGCTGGCCATTTGTACTGTGCTCCTGCCTGCATTGCCACATTTTCTGCCCACAAAGAAATCTGTAGCAGTCACACTAAAGCTCCGTTGAGCTCACTCAGTATCGCTCTGTCACTCGCTCATTCTGTTTCTCTTGGCGCCGCAGACTGCACTTTTGTATGGGGCTCCTGGCTGCATTGGCACCTTTGTCTGTCCACAAAGAAATCCGCAGTTGTCCTGACAGAGCTCCGTTGAGGTCGCGCAGTCTCCCTCTCTCATCGCTCATTCTGTTTGTCCTGGCGCTGCAAGCTGCCCTTTTGTACGGGGCTCCTGCCTGCATTGGCACCTTTTTCTGCCCACAAAGAAATCCCAGCAGTCCTGATAGAGTTCCGTTGAACTGACCAAGTCCCCTTGTCTCACTCGCTCATACTGTTTCTCCCACCACTGCAGGCTGACCAATTGTACTGGGCCCCTGCCTGTATTGTTGCCTTTTTCTGCCCACAAAGAAATCCGCAGTAGTCCTGACAGCGCTTCAGTGAGTTCGCTCACTTCCCCTCCCTCACTCGCTCTCTCGTTCTGTTTCTCCCAGTGCTGCAGGCTGCCCTTTTGTACTGGGCTCTTGTGATGGGGCCTTTGTCTGCCCACAAACATATCTGCAGCAGTCCTGACAGAGCTCAGCTGAGCTCGGTCACTCCCCTCTCTCACTCGGTCGATCTTAATGTGTCCCAAACACTGATTCCCAGAGTGACCGTGCTGTTGTCTGGCAGGAGTGCAAAAACATACTGTAGCCAGGATGTGAAAAATGACAGCTGTTGTGTTCATAAGGAGTTGTGGAAAAATGCCACTGTTGTAAATGTGGCATGACAGTATTACAAATTTGCGGAGTTACAAGGGTGCGTGGAAACAGTTCAATGCATGCTGGTAACACAGTCATGTTATGGCAGTCCGACAAAGCTCCATTGAGCTCGCTCACTCCCCTACTTTCACTCGCTCATTCTGTTCTGCCGGCGCTGCAGACTGCCCTTTTCTACTGGGCTCCTGCCTGCATTGCTGCCTTTCTTATGCCCACAAAGAAACTTGCAGCAGTTACAATACAGCTCCGCTGAGCTCACTCACTTGCTCATTCTAGTTTTCCTGCCACTGTAGGGTGCCCTTTTGTACTGTGCCCCTGCGTGCATTACTGCCTTTTTCTGCCCACAAACAAATCTGCAGCAGTCCCAACAGAGCTCCATTGAGCTCACTGTCTCCCCCTCCCTCACTCGCTCATTCTGTGTCTCCTGGCGCTGCAGGCTGCCCTTTAGTACTGGGCTCCTGAATGCATTGGCGGCTTTTTCTGGCCAGAAAGAAATCTGAAGGAGTCCTGACACAGCTCCACTGAGCTCATTCACTCCCTCTCTGTCAGTCATGGATTCTGTTTCTGCCGGTGCTGCAAGCTGGCCTTTTGTACTGGGCTCCTGCCTGCGTTGCCGCATTTTCTGCCCACAAAGAAATCTGCAGCAGTCACAACAGAGCTCCGTTGAGCTCGCTCAGTACCGCTCTGTCACTCGCTCGTTCTGTTTCTCTTGGCGCTGCAGACTGCGCTTTTGTATGGGACTCCTGACTGCGTTGGCACCTTTGTCTGTCCACAAAGAAATCCGCAGCTGTCCCAACAGAGCTCCATTGAGGTCGCTCAGTCTCCCTCTCTCTCATGCACTCATTCTGTTTGTCCTGGCGCTGCAAGCTGCCCTTTTGCATGGTGCTCCTGCCTGCATTGGCACCTTTTTCTGCCCACAAAGAAATCTGCAGCAGTCCTGATAGAGCTCTGTTGAGCTCACTAAGTCCCCTTGTCTCACTTGCTCGTACTGTTTCTCCCACCGCTGCAGGCTGGCCTTTTGTACTGGACCCCTGCCTGCACTGACGCCTTTTTCTGCCCACAAAGAAATCCGCAGCAGTCCTGACAGCACTTCGGTGAGTTCGCTCACTCCCCCTCCCTCAGTCGCTCTCTCATTGTGTTTCTCCCAGTGCTGCAGGCTGCCCTTTTGTACTTGGCTCTTGTGTTGGGGCCTTTGTCTGCCCACAAACAAATCCCCAGCAGTTCCGTCAGAACTCAGTTGAGCTCGGTCACTTGCCCCTCTCACTCATTGATCTTCATCTGTCCCAAACACTGATTTCTCAGAGTGACTGTGCTATTCTCCGGCAGCATTGCAAAAACATATTTTAGCCAGGATGTGAAAAATGACAGCTGTAGTGTTCATAAGGAGGTGTGAAAAAAATGCCACTGTTGAAAATGTGGCATGACAATATTACAAATTTGCGAAGTTACAAGGGTGCTCGGAAACAGTTCAACGCACGCTTGTAACACAGTCATGTTATGGAGTTTCATCACTAAATTTTCAACATAGGGATTTTAAGACCTCTGCTCATGGAGATCACGTGATGTCTTCAGCCTGAGCAGAAGTTCTCCGACTCGACTCTCCCCTGAACTCTCCAAAACTATAAAATTAGTAAGGTTTTACCTGAGATTGGTTATTTGAACATTGCTAATATTCATCTGAAGCTAAGAGGGTTTGAGAGAAGCAAACTGAAGCAGCTTTTACTATCTAAGGGGGCGAAAATGGACACGGAAATGCGGCAGGCTATCCCGGCCCAGACACTGCCGCAGACACCAGATAAATCATCGAAGAGAACCAAAACGCAGACCGCAACCCCAAATAGGGCAGCGGCATCAGCTAGCAACTCTGCTCCCCTGTCAGAGGATACATTTTTAGCGGAAATGGCTGGCATTAAAGATTCTTTTAAAGAATTTCCTCTGGATCTGAAGAACATTCAGGTGGAATTGAGAGAAACGAACAAAAAAATTTTGGATGTTTCTGCCCGTACATCCTCACTAGAAAATTGGCAGACAAGATTGGAGCCAGAAGTGGTAACATTAAGGCAGAGGTTGAATAAAGTTGAGAGTAAACTAGAAGACCTGGAGGGGAGAAATAGGAGGAATAATATTGTTGTGTTTGGGCTGCCTGAAGAAGCTGAAGAATCAGCCATAATTCAGTTCACACAGAAGCTTTTAGCCAAGATAGCGGGTCCTCCACCACAATCGACAGTGTACCAGGTAGAACAGGCCCATCGCTCACTGAAACCTCGACCTCCCCCAGGGGCTAAGCCTAGGCTATTCATTATTCGGCTCTTAAGCTACATTGACCGACAGCACATCCTAGGGAAAGTTAAAGAGCTGCAAGAGATTAAATGAGAAGATGCCCAGCTTAGATTCTCTCAAGATCTGCCAGTCAGTGTTAGACAGAAGCGGGCAGCCTATCATAGTTGCATTAAAAATCTGATAGTGGCTGGTATTCGATTCCAGATGATTTACCCGGCTAAATTGATGGTGCAGCATCAGGGTAATTGGAGAAGCTTTGAAGATGCAAACCTGGCAGGTGAAGAACTACCCACTATGTACCCTGATTTTTTTACTCATCGTTGAGTATACGAAGGAAGGATCAACAGTCTGGCTACCTTGCATAGTGGTATTTGCTTGAGAAGAGAGTTTTTTGTAATTTGCTTATATTAAGTACACCTCTACTTTGGACCCCTTGTCTATTGTGGCCCAGCAGCTGAAAGCCCCTTCCCTTTCCCTCCCACCCCCTTTGTTTTTATTTATTCTGTGTGGATTCATGATGTCTGAGAATTCATTAACGTGCAACAAAGACTAGCCCAATTCTAGTATTATGGACTTGCTCCCAGTTAAATTGAGACGGGTTCTTCTTTGAGTTGAAACATGCGAATATTATGGCCGATCGCCAGTGCCATAAGACTCTTTTTTTCCTTTCCGCTCAAGGCCTGCATGGCACTTTTTTTTTCTGGTCACCTTTGGACATTGGGAGAGGGAAAGCTTAATAGTTTATCTATTACTTCATTGAGGACTTTATAAAGATCTTCATGCTAATTGCCAGTAGATAAATCAGAGATGCAATAGCCTGTATTATACTTCACTGAAGACACAAAAGATTTTCTATTGGCTGTATAACTGTCTGGGTTCAATGAGCTGAGGGTTAAGCTCTGAATATGATGGGAATAGTTGTTGGAGTTAACTAAGGGGGGGACTGGGAAGTTGGGTGATAAGGGAGAAGTTACTTTGATTATTAAAACCTCAAAAGACTGTTAAATAAATAAAAACATTGATTGGGGCTTACTGTTGGAAGGGTTGTCACAATTTTGAATTTAGAAGCTAATAGGAATATGGGGCTTTACATAGGCATATTCATTATGAAAGGTGGAGCAGGGGAAGAAGAACATTCCTTAATTAGAATGTTCAATGTTACGTTTTGGGGGGGAGGGGGGATGAGTCGGGATACGCTAATCCGGGTGGAACATCGCATCTTGGCAAAGGGGGACTGAGCATATGCAGTCAATGGGGTATTTTGGGATCAAGGTAGCTATTTTGTTGGTTTGGTTATGCGAAGCTCAAGAGGGTACATTGTGGGGGGTCTTTTTTCAAGATGGAGGGGAAGGGGGATGGGATTGGAAAAATATTCTTGGGGAGGGAGGGTACTGCCACAAATATTATAAGTGAAGTAGTGATATCACTCAGTGGTATCATTTGTCTTCGCAAAGGTGAGATATAGTAATATTACAGATAGCTAAAAATGTCAGGGTATCATTTTTGTGCATGGAATATTAAAGGGGCACAAATCCCGGCGAAATGTATGCAAATACTGATACATCTCCGTAATATACAAGCAGATGTGGTTTTCTTGCAAGAAACACATCTTCTGTCCACTCAAGTGCACTACTTTCGTAGGCTTTGGGTGGGACAAGTCTTTGGGTCTGGTTTTAATTCACGTAAAAGGGGTACTGCAATTCTAATTGCTCGTAAAATCCCATTTCGGTTGTTTCAAGAGATCTCAGACTTGGAAGGTCGCTATGTTATTTTACGGGTGGTATTAGGTCATACTGAGGTCATTCTTGGCTCTATTTATGGCCCAAATTCTGATGAAACAAAATCTTTTATAGATCTTATGTCTATGTTAGCTCCATTGTCTACGATTCCAATAATTGTGGGTGGGGATTGGAACCAAGTTTTGTCAAATAGCCTGGATAGAACGGGACCCCTAAAATATCGTTTTCTCCAGGTCAAAAAGCCCGGATGGAACTAATGCACTCAGTAGGGTTAGCAGACCCCTGGCGAATCATGTATCCAACCAGGAAAGAATATTCATTCCATTCACCTACTTACAATACATTTTCTCATATTGACTATTTTCTGGTCAGTAGTGACTGCCTTCCTGGCATTGCATCAGGTTTCTACTCCTCGAAAACTATATCGGACCACCAAATGGTCCAATTATTTATAGATTTTGCCCCAAATATTCAGCGAGATAAACTTTGGAGGGTTAACAACCAGATTATAAAATCAGAAGATCAAATACAATATATACAATCCTTCATTTCTAATTTTATGGCAGATAACTCTCCATCAATGCCCAAAAGAGATATCTTATGGTGTGCACTAAAATGCGCTCTAAGGGGAGAGCTAATACGTTTGTCAGTCAAACATTAAAAGCAAAGAGATCAGGCCCTTTCTTCCCTAATTGACCAGATTACATTGGCAAAATGAATCTTTCAGCCCTGTCCCCAGATGTGGATTGGGAAAAAGCTGAATCCCTTCGAGCTCAGTATAATCACTTGTTGGCTGAAAAGACAGAATTTCTCAAGCTCAAATCTAAAATAACATATTTTGATCAGGGGGAGAGAGCAGGAAAACTATTAGCACTTAGAATAAGAGCCCAGGTCTCTGACAGAATAGTGACCTCCCTCCAATCACCTACTGGTACAGTTTTGACTTCACCCAAAGACATTTGTGAAAATTTTAAACTTTATTATGAGAGTTTATACACTCCCACTAACTTCTCCTTTTCCCAACAAATGTTGGATTTATACGTCACTGATGTTAAATTGCCAACATTTACAGAGGCACAATCCTCTATATTAAAGGCCCCAATTGAAATAAAAGAGGTACTAGAAGCTATCGATTCGCTTACACTGGACAAATCTCCAGGCCCAGATGGGTTTTCATCTAATTTTTATAAGGCCCTTAAAAATATACTAGCACCTATTCTTTTAAATACCTTTCAATATTTTTATGAAAATGGTATTTCAGACAAATCCCTTAAGTCAAGCCATTACTGTTGTATTGCCCAAACCTGGAAATGATCCCCCAGTTGTACATAATTATAGGCCTATTTCACTCATTAATGTGGATCTAAAAATTTTGGCCAAGATTCTGGCATTAAGACTGGACCGGGTCTGGGACTCTCTAATTAGTGCAGAACAAGTAGGATTTGTTAAGGAATGACTTTCATCAGACCATCTCAGGAAGTTGGCTTATTTATTTTCCGTGTCCAAGGATTCTCCCACACCGGGCAGCCTTAGTTTCCTTGGATACAGAAAAAGCTTTTGACAGAGTATCCTGGGAATACTTGTTTTCCCTACTTCCCAGATATGGTATTCCGCCAGAGTTTCTCACTTGGGTCAAAATATTGTATTCCTCTCCTTCTGCAGGAGTCCACTGTAATGGAATACTCTCCACACCCTTTAATTTGAGTTAAGGCACTCATCAAGGATGTCCCCTCTCGCCATATTTATTCAATTTATTTCTTGAACCCCTTATCAGGAAACTTAATTCTTCACCCTTAATATCAGGGATCGCAATAGAGAAATCAGAATATAAACTTTCCGTATACGCGGATGATATCTTATTACATATTTTATCCCCTTCGCAATCCCTCCCAGCTGCACTTGAATTAATATCACAATTTAGTTTGATTTCTAATTACAAATTGAATCTGGATAAATCGGAAGTATTTCCTCTTAATCAGTATTTTCAGAAAGCAGAAATAATTAGATTGGGCCTACAGTGGAAACCAGACAAACTTAAATATTTGGGAATTTTCCTCCATCTTTCCTCGAAAATAATGAAAAAGCTTAACCTTGATGCTACCCTAAATCACATACAAGAGGATATTAAGTGTTGGTCCTTATTACCATTATCGCTTTGGGGTTGTATGAGTATAATAAAAATGAATGTGTTACCCTGTTTATTATACTCGTTGCAAATGTACAATTGGGACTTATCCAAATCTTGGTTCACGCAGGTACACAAAATTATTAATGCTTTTTTGTGGGCTGGGAAAAAATCAAGAAGAGGCTATTGTAAACTTACACAGGCTAAAAATGATGGCAGTCTTCAGGCCCCTAATCTATATTTATATTACCTTGCAATACACTTAACTAGACTTAGGTACTGGATAGTCCCATCGAAGCACTCATCTGATTCTATATACTTCCCTCTCTGGCTTGGAATTGAGAAATCTTTGTGTGCATTACATGATATGGGCCCGGAAGTCCTTCCCTTTCTGAATAAGAAAAATCTTCCAAATAAACTGAAAGGATCCTCGCTTGATGCTCTTTTGGCTACACATTACCAACTTAATACTTTACTAAGGACTAATGGGTATAATGATGTAACACAACCTCTTTTCAATAATCCTAATTTGCTAATCTCTGGTAAACCAATAAAACTTAATACTTTCTGGCCCAATATGGGGATTGAAAGAGTAGAGGAGTTAATTATTAACCAGAAACTGATGCGATTCCAGGAAGCCAATAGCCAATATCATTGGTCCACTACTTATGTTTTTAAGTATTTGCAGATTAGTCACATGTTAACACAGTATTTTGGTACTGGGAGGTGGACTACCCCCTTCTAACTGCATTAACCCCGTATCTTAAGTCGGTTCCGTCTACTCACTTAATTTCATACACTTACAAGTTCCTACAGACCACGATTGCTGGGATAGAAGGACAGAGATCTTACTGGTGGGATCAATCTCTTCCATCTTCTGATCCCCCTAGACGTTGGTTAAATATTTGGAAACACCTATACAGATATATCAAGTGGGACAGGTATAGATACATGCAATTTCAAATTGTACATAACATGTACTATACTCCAGTTAAATTATTTAAGATGGGTTTCCTGCAGTCTAATCTTTGTACCAAGTGTTCTCGAGCTCAAGGAGATTTGTTGCATATGTTATGGTCATGTGATAAAGTCTCTCCATTTTGGAACTGTATTAGGTCCCAACTGGATCCGCTATTAGCTCTTTCAGACAAATTTACCGCTGAAATTTGTATTTTAGGGGATTACACGACTCTCCAGGGCAAAACCCAAAGAGCATATATGGCGTTGATATCTGTTTGTGCCAAAAAAGTATTACTTAGACATTGGGTAGATGCCTTAATACCTTCCTATACTGAATGGTATAAAGAAATTATGATTGCTATACAGGCGGAACAGGTTATTGCGGGATTAACCCAAAGAATGGGGAAATACAAAAATCTTTGGGATCCCTTTTACAACTTGTTATTAATACAACCCAATAGAATAACGTTTAATACTAATGCCCCTCTATGAACCAACCTACACTTTTAATAGGATTTTCTGTTGATATGTATTCATAACTGTCAAAGATAATATTTGTGGCAGCGGGGGATAGGGAAGGAGGGGGGGATAGGAGAGGGAGGGTAGGGGTGGATGGGGGGCAAAGGGGGGGTTACAGACACCAAATGTGATAACGCAATATTGTATGGGGATCAGAAGTTCTGTTCAACAAACATTTATATAATATTGTATGGTCTCCTGTATGTAAAATGTCTGTACCTAGGAAAAATTAATAAAGTATACTTAATGAAAAAAAAAAAGACCTCTGCTCATGAACAGTGCCACTGTCATTTTCTTAATATGTCCCTAACACTGGTTTCCCACAGTGACCACGTTATTCTGCACCGGAACCGTGGAAACACATTTCGGTCAGGATGTGAAAAATGACAGCTGTACAGCTTATGAGGAGGTGTGAAAAAATGCCACTGTTGAAAATCTGGTGTGACAATATTACAAATCTGCAAAGTTACAAGGGTGCGTGGAAAGTGCTCAATGCACACTTGTAACACTGTCAATTGATGGGCTATCATCACCAAATTTTCAACATAGGCATTTTAGGACCTCTGCTCATGACCAGTATCATTGTCATTTTCTTAATCTGTCCCGTACAGTGATTTCCCACAGCGACCACTCTATTCTGCGCCGGAAGTGCGAAAACACATTTCAGTCAAGATGGAAAAAATGACAGCTATACTATTCATAAGTAGGTTTGGGAAAATGGCAATGTTGAAAATCTGAAGTGAAAATATTATAAATTTGCGAAGTTACGAGCGTGCGTGCCAACTGCCCAACGCATGCTTGTAACACAGTCATTTTATGGAGTATCATTACCAAATTTTCAACATAGGCATTTTAGGACCTCTGCTCATGAACAGCATCATTGTCATTTTCTTAATCTGTCCTGAACACTGATTTCCCACAGCGACCACACTATTCTGTGCCGGAAGTGCGAAAACACATTTTGGCCAGGATGTGAACAATGACAGCTGTACAGCTCACAAGGAGGTGTGACAAAATGCCAATGTTCAAAATCTGGCCTGAAAATATTGCAAATTCGTAAAGTTACGAGTGTGCGTAGCAACTGCGCAATGCACGCTCATAAAACAGTTGGTTTTTGGATTTTTCCCACCAAATTTGCAACATAGGTTTTTTGAGAGCCCACCTTATGAACACTGGCACTGTCATTTCATTAATCAGCCCCGAAGGGTGATTCCATGCAGTGAACACGAAACCACCTTCCGGGGCTGATTAATGCCATGACAGTTCAAGAATTCATGAGGAGGGGTCCCAAAAACCACATGCTGAAAATTTGGTGAAAAAATTCCCCAAAATGCCCGAGATATGCACTAAAGTTGAAAAAACCCTATTCATTACATTATACAGCTTACCGGCATTTCCTCAGTTCGCGGTCAGCTTTGAAGAGTGCAGACGTGTTCCGGTCTAAGTTCGTCGCTGAGCTCCGGAGGTAAGTATGGGGTGAGAGGGGTTGTGGGGAGGCTGGGTGCACAATGGGTGGGTGGGGGTTGTGGGAGGGGGGGGAGACTACGAGGGACCGTTTCCTTTCTTTCAGGTACAGGAAATGCAAGAAAACATTGCAGGACCGCAGTCAACATCACAGGGGCATGTGGCATGCTGGGGTGGGCTCCCAGCATGCCACCGGAGTCTGGGGGGACAGCTGTAGCTGACAGGGGATTGGGCACCCCCATCGGCAAACAATAAAAGGGAGGGGATATTATTTATGCCGACAGGGATTGGGCACCCCCGTCGGCAAACAACAAAAGGAGGGGGGGAATTCCTTTTTACCGATGGGGATTGGGCACCCCCGTCAGCAAACAACAAAAGGAGGGGGGGATTCCTTTCTGCCGACAGGGATTGGGCACCCCGTCAGCACACAATTAAACGGGGAGGGATGTCCCATTATGCCGACGGGGAGTGGGCTCCCCCATCGGCAAATAACATGGGGGGAGTTAGATATTGTTTGTGAATATGACGGCAAGCCACCGCCATGTTCACAAACAATATCAGAGATCCTACATCCCGCCCTGCAATGACGAGTCGCTCCCTCATTGCAGCGGATGGCTGATGCTGCAATGACGAGGCGGCCCCTGATTGCAGTGGCTGATTTTTTAGAAAATTGTGGCATGCTGGCTGAACTAGTGTCAGCAGCAGCGTGCCACAGCATTGGGGGATGGGGGACAAGCCTTTGCAGGCTGTGGGGGCATTGGGCACAACAGTGCCATGCCTCCACAACCTGCTTCTGGAGAAACCTGACGCAACATGTTTTATGCGCATGCGCGCAATCAACATAAAAAATGGCAAGAATTATTGAAAATATTACTGTGTGTACATTAACTCAGTCATACAAGAAAAATATCACCAAAACAGAATGCACTGTCTTTTTCTCCAAATTAATCTACCTATGCCACAGATACACCCCTCCTCCAAAGCACACTTCCACTGTCTCTCAGTACACAGACTGAATGTTGTGCATTAACATTCAAAATCCACACACAAACAATAGACACTCGATGATTTGAGCACAGGAGGGTTTCCCATAATCGATGAACTAAAGTTTATGCAAAATAAATGACTCAAAAAGGCATTTTTAACAGCTTTTAAAAGGTTTGAATTGCAGAGAGCTCTCAAAGCAGATTGTCTTCTACAACTTCCTACACACACTACCCCAAACTGAGGCTGTGCAGAACAATCTAGAGCCCATGTGACCTGAAATCCCATGAATCACTGCAAAATTCACCTTTGGTGCTTAAAAACAAGGCGAAGTGAGGCGAAGTACATTGTTTTCAATGTACTTCACCTTAAAAATTGGTGGAGTAGTGGTTGGGGAAGGTGGAGTAATGCGATATCATTGTTTTAAATGGACTTCGCGTTACCCATTATAACATGAAGTACTCCGCTTCGTGTTGTGGAGCACTCCCCGAATTCGTCTTCACTCTGCAAATCACTTTGCAGAGTGAATTGGGACCACTTCGCCCATCTCTATCCTTGACCCCATTGGGAGGGGTGAGAAGACTGGAGGGAGGCCAGGTTTAAGTTCAATATCAGCTGCCACAATTAGAAGCAAGGTAATGATGAGCTTGAGGGAGCCCTACTGGGGGCAGGTAGAAAGGTATGCTAAGGAAGTAGGTGGATGAAGGCGGTGGGGTAGGGAGGGAGCAGCTACCAGATGCAAATGGAGTGATTGGATAAGGTAGTACCCAGGAAATCCAGGACTGCAGAGGGATGGAGAGGAGATGGAGGAACATAGAGTAGGGTACCGGTACAGACAGGGAGAGATAGGAGAAGGAGATTAGGAGGGCAGGCAGGATAAAGGAGCAAAGGAGCATGATTCTCAACCTCTTGGGTGTGAATACACACAGTAGTAATTTGAGCAGGGAATGGGTATCCACAGTAATGCAGACAAGCAATAGAGATGCTTAGTAAAGTGGGCACCTGATAATTGCAGACATATGATAGCAGTGATTTGGCAAAACTTGAACAGAGTCAATTATAAAGAGTAGAATCATATATCAGCAGAGGGTGTAACCAGTTTACTGTAGCCTAAGTATTTATCAGTGCAACAGTAAAATAGGTGCTGAAACAAGAGATCAGAGTGAAGTACAGTGGATAGCTCATTAAGCAAATACAGGAAGCAGTACAGTATTTGGTACATCTTTGGGCAAAACATGGAACTAAACAAGTAGAAGATATAGCAGCACAGAGAGGAAGTTTACCAAGGCAGGAGTGGTAGCAACATACACAGCAAGGATCAGCAGTACAGGGCTCTGGGTCAGTTGAACAGCATAATGTGCAGCCACGCAGGTTTGAGTCCTATCTCTCTGACAGGAAGCAGTGGGTGTTATGGGGAATTTCTCCTCCTCCCCGAAGCTTCTGCCATGTGGAGTGCCTCAGGGCTCACTCTTGTCACCAATGTTATTTGTGGTGTACTTGCTGCTCCTGGGAGAGCTCATTAGGCATTACAGCATGGGTTTTCACTGCTATGCAGATGATATCCAACTGTATATGTCCTTTGCCCCAGAAACACAGGACACCATGGAAGTGCTTAACAACTGCCTGGCTGAGGTCAATGACTGGATGTCCTCCAATTGGTTGCAGCTGAACTCCGACAAGACAGGAGTCCTGGGGATTGAGCCAGGTCACAAGTGTGATGGGAGTGTCTCCGGAGTGGATACAGGATTGTTACTGGGATCTGCTCTGTTGATGGCCTCCCCTAGCATACGGGATCTTGGCAGTATCCTGAATGACAGATTAACACTTGAAGCTCATGTGTCATCTGTGGTCCAAAGTGTTTTTTACCACTTAAGAAATATCATGAGAATTAAACCCCTAGTTCCGCCCAAAGACCTGCTGTCACTGATACATGCCTTTGTTACAACCAGGCTTGACTACTGTAATGCTCTGTACTTCAGAGTCACTGGAGGGACCCTCTGCCAGATACAGCTGGTGCAGAATGTAGCAGCCAGATTGCTGATGGACCTGTCTAGGTCTAGTCATGTGACCCTGGTCCTGCAAGCTCCGCACTGGTTGCCTGTCAGGTGGGAGATCATCTTCAAAGTAGGCTTGCTCACCTATAAGGCCCTAAACGGATTGGACCCTGGCTATCTGGCTGATCTCCTGCCATCTGCCACCTCAGTTCACTCCTTCAGTTCCTTGACCAGGGGCCTCCTTGTTGTTCCAAGGGCCAGATTAAAACAGTCAGTGACAGTGCCTTTGCAGCTGTCGGACTGGCACTTTGGAACTCTTTTCCAGCTTCTGCAAGGTGCCCAGATCCTCAGTGATTGGCGCCACATAAATAAATGTGCCTTGCCTTGCCACCACAGGCTGACACCCACAAGAAGATAGTGACACCTTTATCATGTGACCCTTACATTGAGGGCCAATATGCTAGGACTGCCTGCTCTCAGCATGTTGAAAAGGGAGTAATGAAGATGGTCCCTCCTGTGACTCCTGCAGCTTGATTGATTGTGACCAATAGCATGCCAACTTCAAAAGAAGGAAGTCCTTAACTAGATGTTGGTGGAGGTAGGGATTCTGCCCTGACTCCCTCATAACTCCATGATCTTGAAATGTTGCAGATGCCACAGGCTGAGGTGGTCCGACTGGCCTGAGTCTGGGAAGCCCCACTGATGAAGGTAAATGATGCCCTGGGTGGTCCCTGGTGTGACTTCTACAGCCCAATATGCTGTGAGCAGGAGTACACAAAATAAAAACAAATGGAAGTTCTTATTGCATGTTGGGAGAGGAATGTGCTCCTGCCCTGAATCTCTCATGAATCCATAAACAGGATACACTGCCCTGGTGTAGGTAGAGGAGGTCCAACTGGCCAGAGTTAAGGAAGCCAGCTGATGTGGGTGAACAATGTCCTTGTCTGTCCCTGGCATGACACCTGATCTGATTGGCTGCATGGAGCAGGAGCATGCCAAAGTCCACAGATGACTGTCTTTGCCTGGATGATTGGGGAGAAAGAATTCTAGCCCCAACTCCCTCGTAAGCCCTCAGTCTAGAAATGTGGCTTCTGCCATTGGTAGAGGAGGTCTGACTGGCCAGAGTCTAAAAAGTCCAACAATGCAGATCAATAAAGTTCTGAGTGGTCCCTGGCAAGACTCCTGCAATCCAAGCAATGAGTGACACTGGGGTAGCCAGGGTTTGCAGTGGAAGTTGCTATGACATTTTTTGCAATTTCTGTATTTCTTGAAATGTATATGAACCCTAAAATGAGTTTTCTCTAGGGTTTGATTATATAAAATTTGGCAAGTGAGGGAGCTTTGCAACCCCTATGATTCTAAATTAGGTTTCGTGATCTTTATGATTCTTGTGAAATGACACCACGGTCCACTCATGAGCTGTCAGTTAACTGTCTGCTCCAGCTTGCCTCCATGCACACTTATTGGCCCAATAAAGTCTCTAAGTCAGACCCCTTTGGTCTTCTGAAATCATGCAGTTTAACCACCATGGCGCCCCACTCCCGACCAGGTGCATGTGTTCCCAGCTCACCAAGGTGAATCAGATCTAGTGATGGAGGTAGAGAGGTGGGACTTGGGGGCTTGTCAGAGGCAAGGAGGTAGAAGAGCTAACAGTCAATATCGTGGACAAGATGAGGGTTCATTCCTTTTAGCAAATGACTCCAACACTCAGTCCACAATGGAGGCCTGCCCACAGCATCAGACCAGTGGGTGGGACTACTGCTGTTATGCAGCCACCTTCAAATTTGTGCTACCACTGAACCCAGCATGGCTTAGTTGGTATCACATCTGCCTCTGGGCCAGAAGGTCATGGGTTCTAGTCTCACACCAGGATTGGGCTAATATCTAAACGCTGGCACCTGAGTGCAGTATTGAGGAGTGCTGTACTGTTGGGGTGTGCTGTCCTTCAGATGAAATGTTAAACCAAGGACCTGTCTACCCATACCATTGCTGATCCTGATGGGTGTCCACGTGGAAGAAAAAGAACCCACTGCACTTGTCGCAAACCATTGGGGACTTTCTCCAGTGTCCTGGCCAATATCCCACTTCCCATGAAAATGGTTCATGCAATTGTCCAAGATATTGATGTGCAAAATGGCTGCCACTACATGATCAGTCACTTCATTACCAGACTAGCACTGCTTGTAAAGTATTTTGGGATACAATGTGTATGAAAAGCACTTTCTATGTAACCCCTACCTTCCTCTGTCTAGGGGCTGATGTTCCCGAGGAAGGGTGACTACGCCATAGAAGCCTCTCTCCAAAACATACTCTCAACCATTTCATTGCAATAAATAACTTTGTTCTTACCAGGTAGATGCAGGCCCTTTGCACCCCCTCCTCAAAACTGTCAAGGAGGAGTCACAAAATTCATCTTGTAGCTGGATCTCACTTGCTCCTTCTGCCCCAGACCCCTGAAAGGTTTAGCTGGAACTGTGCTTAAGGTTCTCTAAAAGGTTCCTGGATTCTACCAAAAATATTTTTATGTCCGGCCATTGCTAGTGTCACAAATTTGCAGTACTACTTTTGTGAAACTGCCACAAATTTGTTCAGTTTTTGTGCAACTAACAGCACTGTTGTGCGAAAACTGTTGCAAATTTGTAGCACTTTTCGCAAAATCTGCAGCACTGCTTTAATGGGGAAAAAACCACCGGCCCCTAAAAAATGAAAGCCTCCTCTGGCCATTTTTAACAAAAAATAAGGCCAGAATCAGATTCTTCGGCCCCTGTTTAGGTAAACTCCTATTGGTGTTTACCTAAAAAACATCCTTATTCCCTGTTTTACTCAGTTTAAGGGGAAGGGGGCCAAGGAATGTTAATTATTATAAAAATATATTTTGTTGACAGCAGGATGCCCAGTCCCGCTGTCGGCACTGTAAGCCCCACCCCCGCCAGTGTGGGACACTGGGGAGGCCACTCCCAATGTCCTGAAAAATGTTTTTTCTGAATTTGCAGACAGTGGGGTGTTCAATCCCCCTGTTGGCAATATAAGCCCACCCCACCCCTTGAGTTTGGGACACTGGGGAGCCCAATCCCAGTGTACCGAAACATTTCTTTAACTATATTTGCTGACATGGAGGTGCCCAAGTCCCCTGTCAGCACTGTAAGTCCCCACTGCCAGTGTGGGACATTGGGGAGTCCACTCCCGGTGTTCCCAGATATTAAGTACTGCCCCGCAGCAGTGTGGGACACTGGGGAGCTCACCCCCCGTGTCCCCAAAGATTGACAAAATTAAGTCTGCAAAAAAGAAACAGTCCACTGATGTCTTTTTTTCTGAAAAAAAGAAAACGGTCCCTCATCATCTTCCCTTCCCCCATCCCGACCATCCCACTGAGCAACCCAGCATCCCACCACCCTTACACTATACTTACCAGGGGAGATCATCCTTCTGTCATCTTATGTGGACTGGGACATGTCTGCACTCTTCAAGGCCGAACCATGAACTGAAGAATCAAGGTACGTGCCATATAATGGCTGTGAGTGGCGTTCTGAACATATGTTGATATCTCAGCCATTTTTCAGTAATTTTTCACCAAATTTTCAACATGGGCTTTTTGGGACCCCACCTCATGAACACTGTCACTGTCATTTCATTACTTGAACCCACAAGATGATTTTGCAGTCACTGTGCAAAATCACCTTTCAGGACTGAGTAATGAAATGACAGTGCCAGTGTTTATGAGGTGGGTTCCTAAAAAGCCCATGTTGAAAGTTTGGTGCAAAAATACCAAAAAATCCCTGAGTTACATGCGGTTATTGACATTTTTCTACACACGCTCATAGGTTCGGCATTTTTTAATATTTACACTCCAAATTTTCTACATTGCCATTTTGTCACACTACCTCATAAGCAGTGCAGCTGTCATGTTTCACATTCTGCCCAAAATGTGTTTTCGCACCTGTGGCTCGGAATGGCGTGTTCACTGTGTGAAATGACCTTTCAGGACTGATTAACAAAATGACAGTGCAAGTGTCCATGAGGTGGGGTCCCAAAAAGGCCATGTTGAAAATTTGGTGAAAAAATTCCTACAAATGCCTGATTTATGTGCATCCATTGAATTTATTCTATGCACATGCATAACTTTGGCACTTTTCAATATTTTACCACCAAATTTTCAATATAGCCATTTTTTCACACCACCTCACGAACAGTGTAGTTGTCATTTTTCACATCCTGCCCAAAATGTGTTTTCACACCTGTGGCTCAGAATGAAGTTGCAGTTGTGCATAATTACATTTTTCCTTGCATTTCATAATTTGTACTGGGGGACATGAGGTGGTGTAATATGATGGTTTCCCATTATTTCCTATGGAACCAGTTAGATGTTGAAAAAGGATTCTTTATCACAAATTCAGAATCCTTTTTCCCAAGCACAAGGTCTTTTGCCACAAATGCAGAATCTTTTTCCGTGTTTCCACCATCTTATTTTTAGTTAGTGGTGAAAACAAAATGAAATAACTAAAAAATATATTCGGGTTTAGTAAACAACAGTTGTCTTTATCTAATCGGGACCTGCAGAATCCGAATCTAGGGTTAGCTTTTCAATATCTTAATTACAAATGTGTTTTTTTTAACATGCCAAAATCCTGTTTCTTAAACTGTGGGGACCCCACCCCCGGCAAAACAGGATCCTTTTTCATAATTTGTGAAAAAGAATTTTCTTTTTCTGCAAATTGTGAAAAAAAGGAACCGCAGAAAATGATTTTTTTTTGCAATTTATGAAAAAAGGAGTTTGTAAGATAACTGTTTCATTAACACCCCATAGTTTATTTTTGTTTTTATTTTTAGTTGTTTAGTAGTTAGGAAACAGTTTGTAATTTTGGTCTGAAATTTTCATGATACAAAGGGCTTATCCCACAGATGTGCCTTTTGCTACTTTGGTGAAAATATATTACTCTGCCGTGGAGTTCTGTGAGTTTAAAAGTTGCTTCTTTTCCCATAGGATAACATTGAAATGTAAGGTGTACAAAGTCGTTTTTTTGTCACTACGCTGGGAAGAAACAGTTTACAATTTTGCTGTGAAATTTTCAGGGTACAAGGGGTGTGTGCCACTGATGTGCCTTTTGCTGATTTCATGAAATACATTAATGTGGTGTTCAGTTACACAGGTTTCAAATGTTGCTGTGTTTTCTATGCTGTTTTTGGGCACTGCACACTATGGGATGGGAGATACCTTGCTGTACCACTGTCAAATAAGAATACCACTACAGTATCTCAAAAATAATGCAAATACTGATACCGTTATGGATTGATGGGAGTGCAGGGCCTGGAGGGCGATGCGCTTCAACAGAGAAATAAGGATTTGATTATAATATCTCAGAAATTATGTATGGATGGCACCATGCGCTCCTACATGCAAACACAAATACCATTATGGAGTGATGAGAGTGCAGGCCTTATGGATGGATGGCAGTGAAGGGCTCCAAGGGTACTGCGCTCCCACACACAAATATCCATAGCATTATGGAGCGATGGGAGCACAGGACCCAGAGGGCCCTGCACTCCCACAGGGAAATAATGATACAGTTGCAATCGCTCAAAAATTATGGATGGATGGGAGCGCAGGGCTTAGAGGGTCTTGTGCTCTCTCAACCAAATAAGGCTACAATTATACTATCTCTAAAAGTAAGAAAATTCTTTGCAAAAAAAAAAAATGATAATGGATCAGTTAGGGTTCAAGTGACAAAAATTGGGATATTTGTTGTTAGGGTTTCCAACCCAAACACCCCACTCTCACCCTGCATGCAACAACAGGTGTGGGGTGTGCTTTGGGGTTGTCAGCTCTAATGCTCACCCATTCTCCTATACTGTACCCATCTCAGCTTATTTTCTCATGGAATGGGGTAATCGTTAGGGCTGACAACCCCAAGATCTACCCCCCCTTGCATGTTGCTGCATGTGTAATGGGGGTGGGGTGTTAGGGTTGGAAACCCTAACAGAACATTTCCCAACTTTTGTTGCTGGCACCCTAACTCATGTGTGTATATATATATATATATAGATATGTTGCAAAGAACTTTGTTGAAGCATCAGTTAGGGTTTGTACTAAAGCGACAAAGGCAAATACTGATACTATTACCCCCCAACCTACCATCACAACCCCACCACACCATCCACACACCAACAAGCGTCAGGAATTGTGCCTTTAGATCATCATATAATGCTCTTATTCCATCTGTAAGAAACCTGAGATGGTACAGTTTAGGAGAATAGGGTGAGCTTTACGGCCGATGACCCAAAGGCACACTCCAACGCTTGTTGGTGTATGGATGGTGTGGGAGGGATTGCAATGATAGAATTTGGTGGCAGAGAGTTAGAGTTGGAAACCCTAACACCCAATTTCCCCTTCCTCTGTCACTTTAGTAGGAACCCTAACTGATGCTTCAACAAAGTTTTTGCAATGAATTTCTTTACTTGTTGAGATATTAGAATAGCATCCCCATTTTACTGTGGCAGTGCAGGGTAAAACCCAGACTGCTAAGCCCCCCAACCTGGAGAAGGGAGATGTGGAAGTAGAGGGTGCAGTAAGTAAACAGATCCATGTTGCCCCATTGTGGCATGAAAATATACAGTGATAGTACCCATGCTGTTCTACACTTTTGGAAAATATGTACCCCTGTTCCTTACCAGTCCCTGTTTATTTCACACTGATTCTAATAGTAAACATCCCATTTTATGAATCAAAGGGTAAGGAGGGGGTTTACTGAAAGACAGTGCCCCCTCCAACATGTTACTCTCCAACAGGGGCCCACACAAGACACAACATGCTGGATGGAGCACTGTTGGCTCAGGCCATACTCTGTCTTGTCTGGCAATTCCAGGAAAAGATAGCCTAAGTTGGCCAGTCACCCACATACAGGCTGTGGAAGTGCAGATATGTGCACAGCAGCCTGCCAGGCCCCGGCAGTGTAGTGGTACCCCCCCTCACATCCCCGATCCCCAATGCTAACTCTCAACCTCTCAACATTACAAATCATAGCACTGGCCTTCAAAAATCATAGCAAAGGGCCAGGATATGTAGCACTTTCTTATTTTAAACAATAATTTGTATACAGACAGTGGGGGCCATATAGCTAGTGATAAGGAGTGTTTCTATTAAATTAGTTCAATGATTTAATAGTCTGTGTATCCATAAATAGCTGTAACTTTATGGGGAACATCAGCAAACCTATGCAGAGCAAGGGTAAATTTGAGTGTGAAAATCTTAGTGCTATGTGAAACTGACAGTCGTTGAGAGGTATGCCCCAATGCAGAAAAGTAATAAAGCATCCTCCCCCCATTTTCCATAGTGTAGGGTCCCCCTCCCATCCCCAATGCTCGATCATTGTAAAAAGAAACTCCAATCCCTTTTCCATAGAGTGGCAGACCCCCTTTCATGCCTGATTGTTGTAATAACAAACCCTGATTTATTTTCCTTAGAGTAGTGGACCCCCCATCCACAATCCCCAATCGTTGTGAAAACAAACCCTTATCCCTTTTCCATACAGTAGTGGACCCCCTCCCATCCCCGATCCCCAACTGAAGTAAAATAACACTCTGATCCCGTTTCCATAGTGTAGTGGACCCCGTTCCCATCCCAATCCCCGATCAAAGTAGGATCGCACTTTGACCCTGTTTCCATAGTGTAGTGGAATCCCCTCCCAGCCCCGATCCCCAATGTCTAACATAATAAAAACAATCCCCCAGTAGTTCCATGCTGTAGTGTTCCCCCACACTCACCTTTTCAGGATGGTATCCCCCAACACAACTGGAGCCAGCCACTGACTCAGCCCTCAGCACACCACAACAGCCAACTGCCAACTGAACTGTGACTAACCAGTACTGTACATAGTATGCACCCATTGTGATTTAATGCACTTGTTAGGGTTAAAGTGACAAAAGCAGGAAAATTTGGCATTAGGGTTTCCGACCCTAATACCCCACCCCTACCCTGCAGGCAGCAACAAGTGTGTGTTGTGCCTTGGGGTTGTCAACCTTAGTACTTACCCCATTCCATGAGTAAATAGGTTGAAATGGATACAGTATATGAGAATGGGATGAGCATTAGGGTTGACAACCCCAAGACGCACCCCACATCTGTTGCTGCCTGCAGGATAGGGGTGGTGTGTTAGGGTTGGAAACCCTAAAGCCACATTTCCCTGCTTTTACCACTTTAACTCTAACTAGTGTATTAACAATGTTTTTTCTTGCAATTAATTTCCTTACTTTTTGAAATAGTATAACTGCATCTTCATTTGCCAGTGGGAGTACAGAGCCCTCTGGGCCCTGCCCTCTTATCCCTTTTTGAAAACCACAACCAAACTGTCACCATAACCTTCTTACTACCCCACTTCATAAAACTGGTACTGAAACTTTCCAAATCCTCACCAAAATGTGATTCTGTGTCACCCCAATGTCATTCCACACCACAGGTACAAAAAGACTGTTTGACCAGGATATGAAAAATGACAGCTGCCACGTTCACGAGGTGTTTTAAAAATATAGCTATGTTGGAAATTTGGCGTAAAAATATTTACAATTACCAGAATTTCAAGCGAGCGTGTTAAAATTTCAATGCAGGTACATAATTTTACCATTTTTACATATTTTGACCCCAAATTTTCAAAGTAGCCTTCTTACGACCCCAGCTCATTGACAAAGGCAGTGAAAATTTTCAAATCCCTCCAAAAGATGATTCACCAAGTGACTGCCAAATCGTCTTTAAGTGCAGATTTGTAGAACTCCAGTGACATTGTTTATGAGGTGGGGTCCCCAAAAGGCCATGTTGAAAATTTGGTGTCAAAATATACAAAAATGTCCAAATTCTGCATGAAAGTTGAAAACACTATTGAAATACATTGACCTGCATTTACCTTAGTTTCTCATATTGCAGTTGCTGATCCTAGTAGCAAGACATGTCTTCTATGGGAGAGTGGATCTTCAGCCTGGGACCTGTTCAGATGAGTGAGTGAGAGTGCATGTGGGGAGGGGTGCTGGGTGCTGAGTGGGAGGTGGTGATGTGGGAGTGATCAGATCAGCAAGTGACCTTTTTTTTCTGCAGGTTTAAAAAAAAAGAGGACATGAAAGGACAGTTTTCTTTATTATAGGCGCAATGGGGACAGCGATCATAGGGAGGGGTTGCCACTACACATCAGCTAAACTCCAGCCAAAAAGTCAAACTGCTGTAGGAGAAACAGAGAGATCAGAGGACAAAATGAACAGTTAAATGAGGACTTTGTTTTCTTCCTTGCTTTTTTTTTTTCTTAGTCCTTTTTCTCCTTGGCTCAGTCTGCCTTACCTGTTCATGTCCTGGCATCCCCTGGGGTCATCCGGCTGCCGTCCTGAGGGCCTATCAGCTCCCGTTCAGGTCCTGCAGCTTCTACCCCTGTGGCTTGCCCCCTGTGGCAGGGTGGTGGAGAGCCCCCCCCCTCGTCCCTTCCACCAGGACCAGATCCAGTGTCACGCCATGTAACCTCGGAGCTGAACTTCACTGCATGGAGACAGCCATCATGCCGCCATGACAGGTGCCGATTTCCCCTGTTCCAGTTCCCCTTAACATGTGTAGCGTGCAATGATGCCAAGGGGCAGGGGTGCATATGCTACTGCATGCACTCCTTCTCGGTGTTGGCCCCAGCTCGTCCCCTCTGACTGCCTGTGCCACTGCATTGCCCCCAGCCATTGCTAGGGGCCACAAGTCCACCAATGGCAGCACACCTCCCTCCGCAGAGAAGGAGAGCAGTCCGGCAGACGCTCAATTGTTCTCCTCCCCCACTGACCCCCGCTGACCAAGTCTCATTCCCAAACCCGGATGCCAGTGTGGCGCAAGGTGTGGCGTCCAGCACCTCAACCCTCAGCGCCACTGGGCCAGCTACTTTTCTTTCTTTAATGTGCTGCATTGATTTAAATTTACAATATTTCAGTGATGGTGGGAGTATTTGAAACATGTCTGGCCACAGGTACTTAATGGACAAAGTTTCCTTCTGTCTTGCTCCCTTACTCTACACGTGATCACTTACTGGTATTTTGGATTTTTTGTGATAGAGAGCCCAGAGCAGCCTATCCCACATGCAGCAATGTGTGATCTGTTGCTAAGCTGCTTCCTATTATGGTCAGTAGCACTGTCACAGTTTATGCAGGTTTTGCAACTTCATAGTGTCCTAAATTAGTAACTAGTGATGTGTGGAATTGGTGCTATGGTGGTTTGTGATATATGCAGGTGTTCCTCGTGTATTATAGCTAAGACTGCAGAGATGCCCTTTCATCGAGCTCTAGGCATCTGGAGAGGTGAGTGAGAGCATCCTTAACTCTGACAACCTTCAACTCAGGTCTCTTAAAGAGCAAGTCAGCACCGACACCACACATAATTTCATACTGCTCACCAGAAACTTGCATTGCATTACATTCTTGCACTGCAGTTTGATAAATGCAACAGTTTGAAAGCATGTTTGTGTTTTAACATTAACTTTTATTTTACCTTGAACAGAATGGAGGTACAGTTTGGGCTAGAGTTAGATGCCCGTTTATCCTTTGTGGATTTTCCTTCACAAAAAAAGGATGTTTTATCGTGACTTGTAATACCAAAAAAAAAGATTATTTTTTCTTATCACGGGCCACAAAAAAGATTTATAATATAAAAAAAATAACGTTTCATGAGCATTTCTCCAACAGAGAAATACAGATTATACCTAATCCCAATCAGCCAGATAATTGTGTTGGTCTCTCTCCAGGATGTCATTTTTGTGGCTTTTGAAATTTTTGATTTTAGAATAAAAGGAAACAAGATGACTGCAAATGAAAAAGGATTATTCCAATATGAAGAGGGATTTCTTTTTCATTTCATACAGCTTTCTTGATGTGTTACTGAGCATGCTCAGAACCAAATTTTTAAAAATTCAAAATTAAATAACTTTAGAACAGAGTAATATTTTTCACCAAACAAGCAAAAGAGCTGGCCCGCCAGCGCAGCAGTAGTGCAACCACTCACTACTCCTGTGACCCAGTTTCAGGAATGAGCCAGGGAAGTCGCAAGGCCAGCCGAGGAGAGAAGGCTGAGCATCCGTGGACTGCTCACCTTCTCCGGGAAGGGAGGGGGGATGAGGCCCGGTGCTCAACTGACCCCAGGCAGAGGACTGGGGTATCACAAACCCACTCAGCAGGTCAGCCGTCTACTCCCAAAGTGCCAACCTCTGAGCGCAGTCATGTGAACAGTTTACAGAAACAGGGTAACCCTCCTGTCTATTTTGTGGGTTCAGATCAACCTTTGGTCTCAAGTCTTGGAGGGATTCAAACTGTGAACCTCTTGCTAATGTACCCAATGCACAGGCTCGATAATTCTGTCTTCGGGGGGCCAGATATCTTTGCCTATGGGCACCTAACCAGGTGTACAGAAATTAACCTTTAAAAACTGTAATAAAAGACCTCAGATTAAGAACGCTTACCTTTTTCCAGTTTGGTATCACCATTCAAGCTTATGTACAGTGTCTGCTTTTACCATATATACTCCACTTGTAAAAGGAAATAAATCAAAGACAGACCAAGTAGGCTCTAAAAATAGTTTTACTAAAATAGAAACAACATATGTAAAACATAAAATACAGAACGAATATCACAAGAACCATACAAATCTTTTAAAAGAACAAGATTTAAACAGTGCATTTCCTACTGCAGTACTTAGATTTGTCTTTCTCTCTCTCTAAATACCTGTTTAAAGTGCTTATAGATGTTTCTCTGTCAGAGTCTAGATAGAAGTGTCTCTGTGAAGTAAAACAAAATATTCCTTAAAGAAAACTATATTTGCCAACCCCTTTGTGTGAGGTCACCTAGCTCCTCCTTTGTCAAAATATATTAAAAAATATAACTATACAAAAACAGGATGTCTTTTCAAAGTATTAAATTCTGTAATCCTCAGCACAGCTCATTTTCTCTTTCAAATGACATTTCTTTGATCTGTGAGCAGTATCCCCTCTCACATAGACACCAAAGCATTTATGATTTTGCACCAGTGTACTAAACTTGGTTTTCCCCTGGAAACATCATAAAAGGGACACTGATTTCCCTCTTAGCAGTCCAAGCTACAGTATAATTAACTTAGACAAGTCTGTAATTAGCTTCTGGCCTTCCAGGTAACACCTTGTATCTAAAACCTGTGTGTGTGTGTGTGTGTGTGTGTGTGCGCGCGTGTGTGTGTGATCTCACATGCTGTTTCAGCATTTCTCAAGGGAGACAGTCCATAACCCATTTTTATATTACAAAAAATGATACAGTGATCAGAACCATCGGTCCAAGTGTCACAATTCCTCCCCACCTAGACTAAATTTGGGGTCTCTATTCCCTGCATGGGATGAGCTTCCCAAATCAGTTCACTTCTCATAGACCCTAGACAGCCCATTTGAGTTCTGATTTTTGGCTCCAGCCCTATGTATGATTGTCACATCATACCCTTGCAAAGCAAGACTCCCTCTTTGGATTCTACTATTGTTCTTTCCCATCTGTGTCAGCCAAACCAGGGGGCTGTGGTCAGTCTGCACCACAAAATGCTGCCCATACAAGTATGGCTCCAACTTCTTTAGGCCCCACACTATGGCAAGACACTCTTTTTCCACCATGGAGTATGCTTGGTCCCTGGGAAGTAACTTCCTACTCAGGTACACTACTGGGTGATCTGTCCCTTGACTGGATGTCTGACTCAGTACTGCCCCAATACTCATGTCTGAGGCATCAGTCTGAACTATAAAGGTTTTGCTATAGTCAGAACTTGTCAAAACAGGAGCAATGCACAGTGCCTCCTTTAATCTGGTAAAGGCTTTCTCACGGGCTGGATCCCAGGTAAGTTTCTTGGGCATCCTTTTCTTTGTCAGGTCAGATAGGGGAGCAGCCAGGGCACTGTAATTGGGTACAAATTTTCTGTAGTACCCTGCTGTCCCTAGAAAACTCCTGACCTGTTTCTGTATTTCTGGTCTGGGCCACGCCTGGATTACCTCTATCTTTATTTGATTAGGACAGAGCTGTCCCCAGCCTACCACATGCCCGAGGTATGCCACTTCTCCCATGGCCACCTGGCACTTCTCAGCTTTGACAGTGAGCCCGGCCCTCTGTATCCTTCCCAGCACTTCCCTGAGGTGGGATAGGTGTTCCTCCTAGCTGGTACTAAAGATGGCAATGTCATCCAGGTACGCCACAGCGTACTCCTCAGCACCATTTAACACCTGGTTCACCAACCTTTGGAAAGTGGCCGGGGCGTTCTTCATTCTGAAAGACATTACTTTAAACTCAAGCCTATCAGAGTGATGAAGGCTGACCTCTCCCTAGATCTGTCTGTCAGTTCTACCTGCCAATACCCCTTTGTCAGGTCAATCTTCATAAGGTAGGTCACCACCCCCAACTTGTCCAGGAGTTCATCAGTCTGGGGCATCGGGTGGGCATCTGACTTCATGACTGCATTCAGTCCATGATAGTCTGTGCCGAAATGAGTAGAGCCATCAGGCTTAGGCACAAGGACTATGGGTGAGGCCCAGGGGCTGTGGGATATCTGGATTACTCCTAAAGCCAGCTTCTCCTCCACTTCTGTCCTAATGTACTTTTGGACAGCCTCTGACACCTGATATGCTGTCCACCGTATGGACGTCTGTGTCACTGTCTCCACATCATGTGTCGCTAAGGGGGTTAGTCCAGGCTTGGCGCTAAACAATGGGGCAAAGTCTGCTAAAACCTCCCTTACTTTCTGGATCTGGTCTGGGACCAGCTGGGGAGACAATTTTACTGCCTCCACAGAGGACTCCTGCTTGCTTTCCTCCAGCAAGTCCAGAAGAGGGTCTCCTTCGTCCATCCCTTCCCCATGACTACACACTGCAAACACCATGTCAGCCCTATTTGCACATGGCTTCATCATGTTGACATGGTACATCCTTTCTGTCTGTCTTCAATCAGGTAACTCCACAATGTACTTCGCGTCATTTACCGTCCTAACCATTTTGTATGGTTCTGCCCACTCAGCCTACAGATTGTCTTTCCAGACCAGAATAAAGACCATGCCTTCCTGACCCACCATGTATGAATGAGCTCTGGCTCTGTGGTCGTACCGCACATTTTGTTTCTGTTGAGCAGCTGCTAGTTTGATCTGGGCTGTCCCCATAAGTTCCTTTAGCCTTTCTTTAAAAACATAAGGATGTAATCCACAATGGGAGTTCGCTGGGTGGTATGCTTGCCTTCCCAGTCCTCCCGAATCAAGTCTAGGGGCCAATGTACCCGGCATCCATATAAGAGTTTGAAGGGGGAAAATCACGTTGACTCTTGGGGCACCTCCCTGTATGCAAACAACAGATGGAGAAGGTATTTCTCCCAGTCCCTCCCATACTGTTCTGCAAATGCCCGGAGCATTGACTTTAGGGTACCATTGACTCTTTCCCCAAGCTCATTGGCTTGTGAGTGATATGGTGTGGTGCATCTCTGCACCACCCCACACTTCTCCCATAAACATTTTGTCAGGTCTGACATGAAGGAGCCCCCTCGATCAGTGATTACCTCCTGAGGAAACCACAACATAGTAGAAAATCCCAAGTAAGGCATTTGCCACTTTGTCTGTCCTCGGTGAGGATGGGGCGACTGCCTCTGGGTACCGGGTGGCATCATCCACCACAGTCAGGATGAATCTCTTCCCTGAGGACCTGGGGGTATTTAGAGGCCCCACAATATCCATTCCCACCCTTTGGAATGGCTCCTCCACTATGGGCAATGGAATCAGGGTGGCTTGGGTTTTCTTGCCCGCCTTCCCTATTTCTTGGCACCAGTGACAAGACCTGCAATACTCCTTCACCTGCAGGGTGAAGTTAGGCCAGTAGAAATTCTGGGCCAACTACTGCATTGTGTGTATGATTCCCAGATGACCAGACAAGGGAATATCATGTGCAATCTTGAGCAACTGCTCATAATACCCCTGGGGAATGACAAACTGCCTGCCTAGCACCCCTCCCTCTGTCTGTACTGCCTGAGTATACATAAGTCCACTTTCCCAATAAACCTTATGTCTGCCATCACCTCCCTGTGCACCATCCAAGTCTGCCCAAGCCCTCAGCTTCTCTAAACTAGAGTCACTTCTCTGAGCAGCTGCAAACCCCTCACACATTCCCAAGGCATGGGACAGGTCCCCTTCAGTCACTAAACTAGGATCCCTAGCACTAGTGTCAGGGCACTCAGGATCACTGTCAATTCCAACCTCTGACAATGGGTCACCCCTCCTCTTCAGAGTAACCTCTGTAGCTGTGTGGTTACTTGCTACTGGGGAAATTTCTACCCCCTTTTCATTAGTCTCCCGATCTGGAGACACAGGCTGGGGAACCAACCTCTCAGTGGTTTCCACAATGGTTTCTGTGGGGTTCAGGGAACTACAATTTTCCCTTGCTGCTTGGCTATGGGTAACTGCACATACCATCCCCTGTTTTAGATTGTTGCCCAGGATCACATCCACTGCTAAGGTTTTGGCTACAGCCACCTGTTGCACAGTTCCCCCTGTTTCACCCCAGTCTAGAAAAACACTAGCGAGGGGCAATGTTTTTGCCTCACCAGTGAAGTCCTGTACAGTGACATATTTATTGGGTATAAGCTGACCTGGCTCTACCAGATCCCCCTTTACCAAGGTCAGGTATGCCCCTGTGTCCCTTAACCCTTGCGTCTGTACACCATTCACTGTGACTGGGTGCATGTGTTCTCTCATGTTCACTGGCATGCTTCCAGGTTCACACAAACAACCTACTTCCATTCTAGCACCCTGTTGTGTATTGCTCACCTTTTTGTGACACTGTCTGGCAATATGCCCAGTTTCTTTACACAACCAACATTCATTTCTTCTCTCAGAGAAATCTTTTCTCTAAAACCTGGGGTTAACTGGTTTCGGTGGAGGCAGTGAGGGTTTAAGCTGCCCTTAAGGCATGCTTTTCCCTTTCTGCACTGCCACACTGATCCCATTTGCTCTCAGAGCAGATCTGCTCTTGGCATAGTGGTCCACCAAGAGTTCAGCAGCTTCTTGCACTGTTTTGGGATCTCGGCCCTTTAGCCAGGTTTTTAGCTCGGCTGGGCACGCCCAATAAAACTGTTCTAATAAAATCACATTTTCAATTTGATCAACAGAGTTTGCCTCAATTCCTTCCCACCAATGTTTTAAAAACTGACTTTGTTTCGTGGCTAGCTCCTCATAGCTCATATAAGGGCTTCTCCTGAGCTTACGGAATTTAGCTCTGTATGATTCAGCAGTTAATTAAAACTTTTTTAACAGTGCAGCTTTAAGTTTGCTGTAATCATCACTGTCCTCATTGTCCATTTGACCCAATGCATCCCAAGCTTTCCCGGTAAGTAGAGGGAATAGCTGGAAGCTCCAGGACTCTCTAGGAATTTTAGCCTGAATACAAACTTTTTCAAAAGAATTTAAAAAGGCATCCATATCCTCCCTCTGTTTAAATTTGGCTATTAATTTGGAATTCAATTTGTAACCCAGTCCTGTAGTTCCAGTTAAACCCAAGCCACTTACCTGCTCTGGTGCTGCTGGTCGGAGTCGCATCTTCTCCAGTTCGTGTTGCCTCCAGCGCTCCTGCTCCTCACGGTCTGCATCTTGGCATTCTCACTCTGCCTCTCGGCGTTCTCACTCCCTCTTTTCCTCTACCTCCCTTTATTCATGGTCCCTCTCTCTGGAACTCCAGCTCCATCCTGCACAACTCAATTTGCAGCCTGAGTACTTCTGGATCCATGATACTGGTGACCTTCCCCTACTGCTGTGGCCCTTTGCTGACAGTGGCACTGCTGTCATCCTCATTGGATCTGGACACTGCACTGGCCACTAGCCCTGCCACAATCAACGTTTGGTCCTTTTCAATCATGGTCTGTGATTCGCTGCTTTGGGTATCTGCTACCATCAGGGCATCCATGAGGTTCTGCTTGCTGGCTTTCACCACAAACGGGACTCCTCTGTCCCCACATAACTGCTTTAAGGAGTCTACGGTATGCCTGCTGTAGTCAGAAGCCATCTTCTTCCCTCAATACTGCTACTCTGACTTGCACTTTAGAAAAAAAATAAAACAGGTGGGAACTTGACTGTACGCCAAGTGATATAGTTCTGTTTCCTTTTTAAAATAAATCACTGCCTTTTTCTTTCTTTGCAAGTGAGCTTATGGTCTCAAGCTGACACGCTGAACAATAAAAGCTTGTGATACCAAAATTATGCTGCCGCTGCCAATCAATCTGTCACAAACCCACTCAGCAGGTCAGCCCTCTACTCCCAAAGTGCCAACCTCTGAGTGCAGTCTTGTGAACAGTTTACAGAAACAGGGTAACCCTCCTGTCTGCTTTGTGGGTTCAAATCAACCTTTGGTCTCAAGTCTTGGAGGAATTCAAACTGTGAACCTCTTGCTAGCGTACCCAATGTACAGGCTCAGATAATTCTGTCTTCAGGGGGCCAGTTAACTTTGCCTACAGGCACCTAACCAGGTGTAGAGAAATGAACCCTTAAAAACTGTAATAAAAGACCTCAGATTAAAAATGGTTACCTTTTTCCAGTTTGGTATCACCATTCAAGCTTATGTACAGTGTCTGCTTTTACCATATATGCTCCACCTGTAAAAGGAAAGAAATCAAAGGCAGACCAAGTAGGCTCTAAAAATAGAGTTTTACTAAAACATAAACAAAATATGTAAACCATAAAATACAGAACCAATATCACAAGAACCATATGCATCTTTTAAAAGAACAAGGTTTAAACAGTGCAATTCCTACTACAGTACTAAGATTTGTCTCTCTCTCTAAATACCTACTTAAAGTGCTCATAGATGTTCCTCTGTCAGAGTCTAGATAGAAGTGTCTCTGTGAAGTAAAACAGAATATTTCTTAAAGAAAACTGTATTTGCCAACCTCTTTGTGTGAGGTCACCTAGCTCCTCCTCTATCGGAATATATAAAAAAAATATCTATACAAAAACAGGATGTCTTTTCAAAGTATTAGGTTCTGTAATCCTCAGCACAACTCATTTTCTCTTTCAAATGACATTTCTTTAATCTGTGAGCAGTATCCCCTCTCACACAGACACCAAAGCATTTATGATTTTGCACCGGTGTACTAAACCTGGTTTCCCCCTTGAAATGTCATAAAAGGGATACTAATTTTCCTCTTAGCAGTCAAAACTATAATTAACTTAGAAAAGTCTGTAATTAGCTTCTGGCCTTCCAGGTAACACCTTGTATCTAAAACCTGTGTGTGTGTGTGTGTGTGTGTGTGTGTGTGTGTGTGTGTGATCTTACATGCTGTTTCAGCATTTCTCAAGAGAGACAGTCCATAACCCATTTTCATATTACAAAAAATGATACAGTGATCAGAACCAGGTGTTCAAGTGTCACATTGGGTGCAACAAGTGCCAGCCATACAGAGAGGGGCCGGGCATGTTGGACATTGGCGGATCCCGGCCTTGACGTTAAGGCACGTGGTATGCCTGGAAAACAGAAAAAAATGGTTCCTTGCACTCTGGGAAGACAGAGCATCAGTATAGATCTCCAAGGTCCCGTTCTTGTCCCGCACGGTGGCCCTGACAAATGGCAATTGTTTGGGGTGTACAGGCCCCACCTCATCCCCACCTGGTGGGAATCAAGGCAACATGGGGGGACCACAATGGGGCTCCAGACAGGAAGGAATGGAAACAGATGCCAGATGCTCCCAATGAGGTGGAGCGCAGGGGGCAGGGGGAGAGCATAAATAGACAGTGGAAGAAAAAACGTAAAAGGCACATCTGTGGGCCAGCCCCTTTCTACTCTGAATATTCGAGACCAAAGTTCCATACCTTCAGGGCCGTAGGCAAGTTAAAAAAAAAATAGCAAAACCAATGAACAAAAACTCACTGTTTGCACTATCCAGAACTCTGACTCTGCACATCCAACTAAAACAAAACTTGGCAGATCCACAGATCCAGCACATGAGACTACACTTGCAAAATCTCATGCAAATCCATTTAACAGCTGTGAAGTTATTAAAGTGCAAAAATTGGGGTTTCACACTAAACTGCCTACTCAGCCCTAACTATAGGGGCACAACTGCGCTCGAGAGAGATGTTGTCTGTTAGCAGGGAGGAGAGCTTGTGTTGGGTTTACGCCTTAATGAAGGATAGACACAGTGTGTGCTAGTAAGCCCTACAGTCATGTGGAGGGGAAGTGCAGGATATGTGTTGTATATATAGTATGCCTTTGAGTAAAGAGGAAAGTTCTGCATGTAAGTGTTTATGTAGGGTGTCTGTGAGTAGGGAAGGACACCCCCTGGCCTCTCACCATGGGGAAGGTTGCCCACTGTACACCAGACAATGGAGTGGCTGGCCTTTTGGCCAGATGCATTTCTGGCTGGCCCAGTCTGGCATGGATTGTGCCTGAGTGGGTCGGCCTGTGGATGTGCCCAGGGGCTGTCTTGCACTATTATAAAAGGAGCTGGCACAGGGATACTAGCTCTTTCTGAACCAACGCAAGAGAAGCAGTGTTTGCTACCCACCACCACACACTTTGGCCATAGCAGGGTGACTGACGCTTTCTCTTATCGTAGCTAACTGTTAACATAGAAACATAGAAGCTGACGGCAGATAAGGACCGCAAGGCACATCCAGTCTGACGATTTCTTTTTCTACCTTGTAAATGTGCCATCGGCCTTTGCTCTGTCAATGGCCTATCTATTCATACTCATTGTAGTGCTCCCTTATGACTATCCCATGCCTGTTTGAAGCCCTGCACTGTATTCATATCCACCACTTCCTGAGGTAGGCCGTTCCATGCATCTACCACCCTTTCTGTGAAAAAGAACTTCCTCACATTACCCCTTAATCGGCCTCCCTCTAATCTCATGCTGTGTCCTCTTGTCTTGCTATTTTTCTTATATTGAAACATGTTGGACTCTTTCACCTTATTAATGCCCTTAAGGTGATTGCATGTTTTGATCATACCACCTCTCTCCCTCCTTTGCTCTAGGGGGTATATATATATATATATATATATATATATATATATATATATATTGAGCCTGTAATCTGTCCTCATATGTTTTCTGATGCAATTCCTGCACTATTTTGATTGCCCTTCTCTGGACTGACTCAATTTGGTTAATGTCCTTGTGAAGGTGTGGCCTCCAGTACTGCATGCAGTACTCCAGATGGGGCCTAACCAGTGTCTTGTAAAGAGGGATTATTAACTCCCACTTCTGACTTGTGATACCCCTACTAATACACCCTAACATCCCCCAAGCCTTACCTACTGCTTTAGTGGTCTGCTTGGATGATTTCAGGTCATCGGTGATGATGATGCCCAAGTCTCTTTCTTCCTTGTGACTGCCAGCAACTCCTTCCCAGCCTATAGGTGGCTTCAGGGTTTCTCTTCCCTATGTGCATGACCTTGCACTTCTTTGCATTAAACTCCAGTTGCCACTCTTCCGACCATTTTGCTAGTTTATCCAGATTGCTTCTCATTCTGCCCACCCCATCTGGAACATCTACTGTGTTGCAGATCTTGGTGTCATCTGCAAACAGACAAACCTTACCCTCCAGTCCATCTGCAATGTCACTGATGAAAATATTGAAGTGGACTGGCCCCAGGACTGATCCCTGAGGTACCTCACTTGTGACTTGCATCTCTTCTGACTGTATACTGTTTACCACCACTCTCTGTATTCTGCCCATTAACCAGTTTGCCACCCAGTTGACCAACTTCTGACTCACCCCGAGTCTTCCCAGCTTATTAATCAATCTTCTATGTGGAACAGTATCGAAAGTTTTGCTGAAGTCAAGGTAGACGACATCAACTGCTCCCCTTGGTCCACCACTACTCTGGTTACCCAGTCAAAGAAATCTATGAGATTAGTTTGACAGGACCTTCCTTTTGTAAATCCATGTTGTCTTGGATTCTGTGCTCCTATGGATTCCAGGAGTTGCACTATCCTTTCCTTTAGGAGTGCCTCCATAATCTTGCCCGCTACTGAGGTAAGACTGACTGGTCTGTAGTTCCCTGCCTCCTCCCTGCTACCACTCTTGTGGAGCAAGATCACATGAGCCCTTCTCCAGTCTTCTGGGACCTCTCCTGTGCTCAGAGACTCACTAAACAGTTCTGATAATGGCTCTGCTAGTTCCACCCTTAGCGCCTTTACTACCCTGGGATGTATGCCATCAGGTCCCATTGCCTTGTCCACCCTGAGCTTATCAAGCTCTTGTAGGACCTTTTCTTTTGTGAAGCAACTAGTGCCCACCTCCCTCCCCCTGTGTCAACGGTGCTGAGCTGTGGGCCCTGCCTTACCATCTCTTCGGTAAATACTGAGCAGAAGTATCTATTTAGGATAGATGCTTTTACATGGTCCTCCTCCTCACATGCCCCCTTATCTCCTTTGATCTGAGCAATACCCCCTCTGGACTTTCTCCTTTCACTAATGTATCTATGGAAAGTCTTGTCACCTTCTGTTACTGTTTGTGCTAGTGTTTCCTCTAAGTACATCAATAATGCGTATCAGTGCTTGCAGGGATGGGGTGGAAATTAATGGAAGACCCACAAAAAGAGGTTTCTTGTATGATTTAGATCAGCTGGAGTTGGGTGACATCTGGACCAGATGAGTGACCCCGGGTAGACACACATCCCTGGATGGGAGCTGTGCATGGTTTGGGGCTTGCACTGGAGTGCCAGGTAGCCATGACCTGTAGTTGAGAAGGGCAGCCCTGGACAGGCATGCTTCTTGATGAAGGTTGTGGAAATACCAAAATCTGGAGGGGGAAGGGACTGTCCAGCAGAAAGAGCTGCTCCTAGGCAGATTTGTCAGACCTCATGGGACTGAGTTCCTTCTGTGCATGACTAAGGGACAAGCTGACTGTGTAATACATGAATTCACTGCCTCATGGGTCCTTGTTGTATCTGAGTACTTGACATGGACAACACTTTGTTTCATTAACTACACCTGTAGTTACAGTGTAACTCCACTGTGACTGCATTGTTATTACAATGCAGTTAATTACATGTAACAAATGTGTAACTACAGTCTAATTACCCCCGTTCATGTAATTAATGATTACCTTCACTACAGTTACATTGAAACTGACACTTAAAGTGTGACCATGATAACATATGTATATTACAATGACTTTTAACGTATACCATAAACACATATACATAAAAGTTTGAGCAAAGCTGCAGCCTTTCATACCCAAAAAGTTCAGTGTGGTGTTTGTCATTTGGTTGGAGGGGGAATTAGTTTTGGGAACAGAACCTTAGTGACGACAGTGCTGGTAAAGTTTATGTATAGTATGTTTGTCAGTAGGACCCACAGCTTTGAGGAGTGGCAGTGGTGGATTGAAGTGCATATACAGTGTCTTGTGAGTAGCCCTTGCGCTTGGGGAGGGAGTAGTTCTAAATCAAAGTGTATATTCAATTGGACACACAGGGCAGGAGTATAGTGCTGGATTGAAGTGTATTACAGTGCTATGTAGGACCCACTGCCGGAATGTGAGTCAGTGCTGCTTTAATGTATATACAGTCTGACCTTTAGTTTATTTGGCTCAATGGATGATTGCACAGTACTGTAGTTTATCTACCTTCTGCTTGTGTTTTCTTGTTCCTCTGTGTGAGTGCCAAAGGGATTCTCATACTCAGCATGCTCTCAATAGCACCATCCCTCCCAGCAGCAGAATGACAAGGGGGCAACACGTGTTTAAAACAGCTTCATCAAACAGATGATGAATGATGCCCTGTGTCGCAGTTGATTTATGATCCCCTATGCTGTGCTGTATTGGTGTTGTCAAAGCCAACAATATCCATCCATTTGTCTGCCCCGGTACTCTGTGATTATTTAACTCTTGATTCAAAGAACTGAGATGGAGCAGTGCAGTGGCACAGTGGGCTTACTGTCAGACTAAATATATCTACCTGACAGCCTGTGTGTGTGTGTGTGTGACATATATTAACAGGTCCATTTCACATGGCTATATTGAAGCACTCTGTTGATGATGAGCACATACACAACCCCTTCCCTCCAAGCATCAGGTTTAAAGATGCAAGCATTACTTCAAACTACTCCACTTGTAAGGCCAGTTTTTGAAAGGTGGAAAGACGTAACTGGAGAAACCTTTTTTTTTGCCAGAGCCAAACCCTACACCAAAAATAGAATTTCTGACTTCTTTCTTTTGGTTTTCCCCAGCCTCTCTCATCAGACCCAATGCTAGTATTCTCAGTCCCCACTTTGTCATGCACTGCTATAGTTCATCTCCCACAGTGATGTTACCTTTTGTAGGAAATATAGAAACATAGAAACAGAGAATTTGATGGCAGATAAGGACCACTTGGTTCACTCAGTCTCCCCATTTCCCCTACCTAATGGATAAGCGGCAGATCCTAGTTAACCAACAACCTACTTCTTCCTTCCCCCACCCCCTAGAATTGCCTTATGACTGTCCCATGCATTCTTGAAATCCACCACTGTTTTTGATTCCACAACCTCCTCCGGAAGGCCATTCCATGCATCCACAACTCTCTCTGTGAAAAAATATGTCCTTACATTACCTCTGAGCTGCCCCCCTCTGTCTTCAAATTGTGCTCCCTTGTTCTTGCACACCTCTTTTTCTGAAAGATGCTACCTTCTTGGACTTTGTTGATTCCCTTGAGGTACTTGAAAGTTTCTATCATGTCCCTCCTTTCCCTCTTTTCCTCGGGGCTATATATATTAAGCTCCTAGAGTCTCTCTTCATACTTCTTCTGGTGCAGATCCTGCACCATTTTTGTTGCCCTCCTCTGGACTGCCTCCATCCTGTTTATATCTTTGTGGAGACTGGGTCTCCAGAACTGCACGCAGTACTCCAGATGGGGTCTCACCAGCTGTCTGTATGGAGGGATAACAACTTCCTGGAGTGGGGGTTCAGGATCCATTTTTCTATATTAAGAAGCTGGAGACTGCTGTGGACTGATAATGATGTCTGAGAGAAGAAGTCTCCTTCCCATAGCCTTTCTCTCGCCCTGCGATGTAGTTGCTCTGTTCACACCTAACCCTGCTGCAATAAGGACTGGCACTAGATGTCATCAGCCAATTAGCAGGCTACTTGTTTGACCTCAGGAGGATACTTAAACAATACCCCTGCCTACTCCAAGTATCAAAGCTGAAGTGTGTCACACAGATTCCTCAGCCTGAGGCTGGGAATGCAGAATGGTGACTCAATATCAACTGCACTACCAGGCCAATCTAAACAAAGATTAAAAAACACTCAACAACCTTTGGTTCTACCATGCTGAATTGACAACAGTGTTGTCGAAGTTCGGCATGGCAAGATCCCTAATGTCAACAGGCAAAATTTTGCCTGTTAGACATTGTGTGTTTTCTAGTGTGGGGCTCTGCTCACTGTACCCACCATTCTATAGATTACTAACTCCAAGTCGGAGTTGTTTTGAAGCAGGGGGCCAAAAAATGGCAAAATGGTGTCATTTTGCCCTCAGGTCCCTCACAGCAACAATTTCGAAACCTGTTGAGATTGTCGCTTTGAGGGATTTCGACCATGAAAGGTTCATTGTTGGGTCAGCAAACCCAACTTTTGAGGGCAACAGACAACTTTATTTTTTCATCTAAGGCATCTGCATGAGTTTATGGCCTGTTTTTGTAAACATTTCTTCTCAAAAACTTGTAAATTGATACAGATTATCTGAATTCCAAAACTACTTTAGTACAAATAGCCTGTATGGGAACAATGATTGGTCTGTAGACACAACTGGGGGGTTTGTTACCACAAACTAACACCTGTGGGAATTTGGGAGTGAAATAAAAAAATCTACCCCCACTCCTGCCCCAAGTCAATTCATTTTGAGATCCAACTGTTCACTCGGTCAGCTGTTTGACTTTGGAGAGTTTGGAAGCACGATCCTTTACCATGTTAAAAAGAAGAGAAACACAGGGTATAATAGCTGCAAAAATATATTGGCATGTGCCTAATTATGCATGTGGTTTGTATAGGAAAGAAACCAACTAATGCAAAGCCAGCATCTTTAATTAATGTGAAATCCATCTTATTCTGGAAGTCGGTGTAGTACAGTTATTTTTCTGCTTCTCTGAGGAATTTTTTAAAGAGGACCTTTAAATACATAGGAGGTTAGAGGGCTGCAATTATCCCTGAGACTTTCGCATGTGCTTCGTTACCACTTCAAAGGAGACCCTAATTGGTGAAGACATAAGCTTATGGTAAATGACATAAAGCTCCAATAATTCTTTTTTTTTTGAAATATCGTCTTTATTAATTTTAGACAGACACTCAACAAATTCCTTATAGCAATATCCATAATACACTTTTTGATAGCTGGATACATAAGTGATACATGACAGAGTGAAGCCCATGGCTCACAATGTGTTATACACTATAAAGAAATTCGGAGAACACACTTTTTACTTCTCCGTCACCATAAACACAGCATTTCTGTTGCCTGACAATAGACAAATGAACTGCAGGAATTTAGAATAAATAACATATTGATATATAAAATACATGGGTAGAGTTTCTCCCATATGAAAGGTATGTCTTTACCAGTCCAAAAATTGCTAGTGATTAATCAATTATGACATCATCACTCTACAATACCACCCTAATTGAACTTCATAAAAATAATTTACCTTCAGTACCAGTAGTCTCATCTAATTAACACATAATTAATGCCTAATAAATAGCAATTACATTACTGAAACAACAGCTGCCCACCTTTTACTGAGCAAGCATTCGTTTTAAGAAAGGAGATTAAAATACAACTCTCTTAAAATTTTTAACTAAACTGTAAGGCCAGCACTCTCATAAAAGGCTTTACCAATGTTAGATTAAAACTCCACACACACTAACAGACAGCAGCAGCAGAGCATACCATAAAGTGTGTGTGGGGGTTTCAGAACTACCTAGGGCAGGAGGTAAACTAGTATCCCGTAAAGATAGCAACTCAATTACGTGTCATTTTGGGCAAGGTAAGAATAGCATTGTTAAAATAAGCTACATGGGTTTAATAGAGATTCTGAAATGAGCTATGTGGGTTTAATAGCACATGGTAACCTCAGCGCTTTAGCTGTGGTAGGGAGTCATAGGTGTCCTTGCTGTATAAAGTATATGGAGAGTTGTTCACTGGGCCATTTTGAACTGGCCATGTGGTGTAATGGTTAGACACACTGCATGTGTGGCTGGTGGACCCAGGATCGGGACTGGCATTTGGGAAAGTTTATATTGTTTTGTTTTTTTTTATTTTTTTTTTTTTGCAACTTTTCCCTGTTCCTTAGTATCTGCTCCTCCCAGAGATAGTTATAGTAATAATGAGGTTGTGTGTGGGGGGCAAGCCCCTCCCAAAAAGCAACTGCAGCAGTGCTGATTTTGTAGCGTGGCATGGTGCTGTGCATTGTTTTCCCTGGGGCTCTTTTTGGCTTGTTGTTTTTTGTCGGTGCCATTTTGTTGTCGTTATTTTGATATGAAACCAGCAAAAGTACTGTATGCAACACCTCAGCTCATGGCACTGGAAGGATGATTACCTTCCATCACTCCATCTGGATTTTTATAATTAAGCAGTAATGCACCACAGGGTGTGTGTCGTGCCAGGATAATTTCATGCCTGAGGTGGTTGAGCACAAGGCCAGAGGCCGAGTGCATCCAACACCTGAGAAGTGACGTTGTCCCTGCATGGCACACACCCAGGAGGGCAATATTGCTATTATACAATGGTTTGCTATATAAAGAATAAAAAAAAAATTTTACAGAATGTTTTTGTAAGTGTGTAAAAATATTTTTATTTCTTAAGAGACAATGCAAATACAATCAGTCAAGAGGTTCACAATGCTGAGACTAGACCCGTGTTCTTATACTGGGATAACATCACTGTGCTAGGCACACTCTGACCTATCAGAGCCCAGGATTCTTTCCTTGCCATTGTATAATTCTGAATAAACCACAAATATAAAAAAAATAATCCATGGTTTATTCACAGAAATGTATAAATATAAAACCAGAACAAGGTTAAGCAAGATGTGAAAACCTTTAGAGTATTGAAAGGCACAGGGAAGCCCAAATAACTATACAGTGCCAATAGTAAATCAGAATTAAATGTAACAATTTTTCCAGAATGTACTTTCTGTTCCCTAATTTCTTTCTGCATTCTGCATATTGGGCATGAACCAAATAGTTGCCTATGAGCCACACAACCAAGGCACGTAGGCAACCTTATGTGTGTATGCTGCATGGCGAGGGTCTCGCAGACCCCAGGTGGCATTCACTAAGGATACACAAAACACTTGCATGCCTGACATCCTAGCCTCTAGGGAGCACTGTGCTGTGGGTGTGTCGGGGGCGTGCCCGCACTATGCGGCATTCACTAAGCCACATACTGCAAGGCTCAGAGGATGCCAGGTATGCCTGCTGAGACCAGGTGTAGCCTCGTACAAGCCCCCCTGTACACCGGCCACCGGGTGAGGTGACACCACTAATTGGATCTCTGTCCTGCCCGAGCCCACTATGCTGCAGGGGAGGGCTGGGGCAGAATCTCGGATGACTTCCCATAGGTATGTCAGCAATGCTGCTATATGTGGCTCTGTTCTTCCCCCTGCACCCTCCACAAGAGCACAAGGGCTCCACTCAGGGACCTGGTATGGACATATGATTGGATGACAGGCAGGGTCTGCAGCTCCGCCCCCTACCAACTGAATGACCCTGAGAACCGAGGGGGGTGTGACCATAAACAGACGTCTCGAGGGGGTATGTGGTCATGCATGCCATGCACCCTGCACACGTCCGGGGCCATGAAGGTAAGCAGGTGGGGTACGTGCCTCAGATGCGTATAACCCACCCATTAGTGCATAGAGCCCATTGAGTGCAAAAAGTTTAAAAGCTGCCTGGACAGCTATCCTTAGAATTTCAAGCAGCCTCATTTCATTAATGTTGTTTTACTGATAGAAATACGGTAGGTCAAATGCTTTGGTGGACCCCTCAGATAAGAAAGTGAGGGGTCTGCTCCCCCCTCCCCCAACTACTGGCTCTGCACCCTATGCCAGCAGATGATTCATTTGAAAGCAGAACATGGAGATTCAGCATTCAAAACATGGCCATTTCAATATTGGTAATAAAGCAAAATGTGCTGAAGTCAAATCCTTTGAAAACTCAACCTCATCTGTTTTTGCAACTAACAAACAGTATATTAAAAAATCTACTTTACCCAGAACTGAGTTTGGTACACTGCCATATGCATCAGCTATGCTTTTCAGTCTCAGTAATGTGCTCTCTGTAAATGAATCATATTTTGTGCACAAAGACAAAGATAACTCCATACCAGTATTTTCAAACACAATGGTCCGATATTAAAAAATGTGCCTGGCAATGGCACAAGTGGTTACTCCGTGCATCTGAGTTGCACGGAGGAAGCAAAGGGATATATTCAAAAGAGATTAGCAATGGCACATCTCTTCTGAATATATCAAAATATGTGGGTGGTGCTAATATGATGCATTGGGGCATCCCCCATGCAGGTCTGAATACCTGGAATTAGAATGCACTAGCGCATCTGTAGATGTGCCAGGCACAATATCCAGATCTTCAGGCCCGAACATGCAAATGGAGTCCTTATACATGCAAGGCACAAATGGGGCCATTTGCATGCATTGTGCAGGGCTGGCCCAGTGGAATGCTTCGGGCGCCCTGCAACAGTATGCCTGGTATTGTAGTGGTACCCCCCCTTCCTGCCTGGCAACCCGAGCATGGAAATAACATAATATCCCTGTCCCTGGTAGTCTAGTGGTCCCCCACCCCACCCAGTTCCCCAATCATGGGATATCAAGAATCCCCACATCCAAGATAGTCTGGTGGCTACCTCCACCCCCCCTCACACAGGACCCCATCCCACCCAGCTCCACCACCCAGGTCGTCGGTGGGCAGCAAACCCACCTGCACATCATTGTGGCTGCGTGCTGAATGACAGCTCATAGTAAGATTGCAGCTCTTGGCTTCACACTGTTGACCACGGGCCTGCAGTGTAGCTGTAATCGTCATTCACAACTTTGTGAATGTATCATTCACATAGTTGTGACTGACCATTGCAGTAGTTACCAAGCCCATTGGTCGACAGTGTGTGACCAATGAGCTTGCAGATGTTACTATAAGCTGTCATTCGGCAGGCAGCCGCGAGGTGCGCGGGTGGTTTGCTGCCCACCCATGACCTGGGGGCGGGAGGATAGGCCCTGTGTGGGTGGGTGGAGGGGTGGGGGAATTCCACCAGAATACCATGGATATGGGGGATCTTTGATATCCCATGATCAGGGTACCAGCTGAGGAGTGGGAACTGCTAGATTACCAGGGACAGGGCTATTTTATTATTTTCAATGATCAGGATGCTGCTTGGGGAGGGGGGACTGCTAGACTACCAGAGACAGGGCTATTATTTTATTTTCAATGATCGGGATGCCGGGTAGGTGGTGTACCCAGACTACTAGGGCTCCATTTGTTGCACTGTACGGGATAGACTTGGTGCTTGGGGGTTAGCCACCAGGGCTGGCAGCTGCTGTGTTGCGCATTGCAATACAGCAGCCTGCCTGTGTGTGGCTACCTGTTAGGCCTGTTTTTCACAAGTGTAACTTTGTGCCCATGTATGTTTCACACCTCTGAGATGTGCTGGCAGATGCACTGCACATCTCTGCTGAATATCATGATGTGCCACATATGCATGGGCATGCCCCCTGGAGATGTGCTGCATACATTATAGATGCACATCTAGAGTTGTGCGGTGCATCTCAAGGGTTTGAATATGGCCCTGGGGCACAATTCTGGAGATGCGCCGGAGCAACTCATTTGCTCCAGGCGCATCTGTTCTGAATATCTGAGTACAACGAGCCAATCTATTTACAACTAACAGTATTTCAAAGTAGAAATCCCCTTGCCCGATGCTGAGCCATCTACCACCATGCTGCCATCCCCTCCTGCAACTGTACCTGACCCCTGACCTTGTGTGCCCTTTTGACCCCCTCCCTGTTTTTGTGGGCTCACCCTCCCCAGGGTGTGAGCAGTTCTGTCCACCCTAGGCTACCAGTCTGTACAGCTCTAAACTGCTCCTAATCGGTGTATCAGAGCAGGCATTGTTTTGCTCCTGTACCTATTTGCAGCATTGGCATTGAGAACTGTCCCACCCTCGAGAAGCCTCAATGATATTAATATGCTTCCTGCTAGCATTAGCTTGCAGTACTATATTGCAAGTATACCTTGTTGCTTTGTTTTCCATCTTTATACTGGGCTGCCTATCCGCCTGTACACTGTGACTGCTCCGCTATTATGTATTTTGCAATGTATTTAATTTGTAATGTATTTTATTTTTAAATGTACCGATTTATATTGTAATTTTTATCTTATACTGTTGCACCATCTGTATGCTATCTTCACTTGTGCGTTTTGTATTGTTTACTCCCTCACCTCTTACCTGCAGAAGGCATCTGGAAACAAGCTGATACCAGTTCAGAATGTCTTTCCTGGGAAAAACTTTGGAAATAAACAGTCAAACGGACCGTGCTGAGTGATGAATACTACAGCACAGCAGCTCTGCTCTTTCAGTTATATGACTTAATTCAACAAGCACTCTGCAAAGCAAACAGAAACACCAGCCGCCAAGTGAATGATCCTAACACCAATAATTTATCCCACTGACACCAGAACACTAATTAAAGCAGTTTATTCCTCCACTGCTGGACATTTTTAAAAGCCTTAATGAAACTGAAATAAGGGAGTTGTTGGCTCTCCTAATGTTTTACATAAAGCAAAAAGAAAATGAAAAGCGTTATTAACATACAAAATCATTCCATCTCGGGGGTCTAATGAGAAAGTAAGCTACTTGTCCTTTGGACTTAAGACATATGTCATGAAACCTTCTCGATGGAATTTTTTTATGATATACTACAGTAAATCTATATTTACATTACATGCAATAATAAAGAGATAATAATACATGTATTTATGTCATTTGATGATACCCCTTATGTGGAGACAAATCATTTACAGTATTTCTACTCCATGACCACCACAATGTATACTTTTTGTCTCCAAGAACAAAGGAACATCATCAGATTCCTGAAAATCTGTCAGAATTTTAAAATGATGTAAGTCTTGACCGGAAGTGTACTTAAAATTATTGTAATGCTTTAAATCATCTAAATGTGTTTAATAGAGTATGTTCATTTAAAGGTGCATGTAAACAACGGTTTTACCCATCATGAGAGAAAAAAGGCCAGAATCAAGCTTTAAAAAGTAATTTCTTTAATAAAACACTAGGATTTGAGCACTGGGACCTAGCTTTTGTGAAAGGTGCTGTTGTAGAAATGCCATAGGCCGGCTAAAATTAGCACCTTTTTTCACTTGGAGAGTTTGACCTCTATAGACCTCTCCCATGGTTGCACTCCTTGTGAGGTCAATAGAGGTCAGAGCCTTCTTATAAAAATAAATATGATATATTAAGCCAGCCCATGAAATATCATATAGATTACATACTATGTGTATATGTATATATATTACAGGAGCATCACAGGGCCTTGTGCAAGGAAACATTTTTATTATGCTTGTCAACTTGCATAAAATTGCTGATTTAGCATTCACAGAAGTTTCATGAAACTGTGCCAAAATCTGGCACAATTTTGCCAATGCTGTTTTATTCAAATAGTACTTTTCCTCAAATTGATCATTTTTAAAAAGGTGAGTTCTTACAAATGCCATTATCTCTCACAGACCCCTGCACCTGTTTCGACCCCATCTAACTCCTATCAACCTCCAACTACCTCTTGCTCTTCCATCCACCTCCTTAGTTACCCCTTCTTATCTTTAGTCACTTTGACTGCTTGTGGGTCAACTTTACCTTCCTCTTATTATCTCTTGGCGTGTTTCATTCCAGAAACCTTTATTTACTAAAACCTCACTGACACAATGCTAGTTTCACTGCATCATGGCTCTGGTACTTGGCCGAATGTACCAACTTACCTAATATCTCCACCTTCCCTAATTTCGATAACTATGTAATTATTACATCATGCAATGTCAGATTGATTGCTACTTGACTGTTTGATTCCTGCCTTGTATGTAATTTACCCTGTATTCCTGCAATGTATCAACCAATTATCTATTGTACTCTGAAACTGTTTACATCATGCAATGTTAAATTGGATGTTACTATTTTGATTTCTGCCTTTTTATTTTCCTGCACTTACGTAATGTATCTGTCAATTATCTGTTGTACTCTGCAAGTATAATATCATGTAATATCTGTTTGGTTGTTCTGTATCTCTCTCACGGACTGTTCTGTTCCTGCCATATATGTAATTTACTGAACTTATGCAATGTACCTGTCAATTTCTATTGTACTCTCCCGGGATGTGCCTGAAAATAGTCATTTTATGACTAGTGCACTTATCTGGTTAACAAAAACTAAATAAATAAATAAAATAAAATAAATGTGTGATTTCACCAAATTACCTAATTTTTTCCAAACTGCACATTTTTTAAGTGTGATTTTTTTTTAAAAAAAGGTGCAATTTTAAACACACTGTTCTAATTCATAAAACTGATATGCAACATGCACACAGTTTCAGAAAAATGTGCGCACAATGGTTTTGTCTAATTTTGCCCAGCACTTGAAGTGCCCCATTATTAGTTACAAATGATGTTCTGTGCCAAAACCTAATATTTGTAAAGTTACAACGTGTCTAACTCGGGAGAGAACAACCTAAAATTTGGCATGTATAAAGTCAGTTCCAGGGTCTCTGGATCGTGATTATTTGGTAATGATAGGTTTAGCAGTATAAAAGATATAGATGGTTGAAATTACATGAAAATAGCTCTTTAAAGACTTTTTTGCTTACTGATACCACAAAAATGACTGTGAGTTCAAGCCTGAAGCTTTTAGGTTACTTAGAGTTTGGCTTAAGTATGATTCTTTGCTAGTTGGTTCTATAGAGAAGTCTGTAGTTTTAAAGTTATTAAAACAATCCAATTTTTCCACTTGTACTGTTCATTTTTTTGTAAATAAATCATAAGCTGTTTTTTTTACAACAGTGATACTTTCCATTTTTGTGAGGTGAAATCCATTTGCATGAAATAAAACTTCCATTTTCACGAGTCTTAGCAATCATGAAAGTGAGTAAAAATGCTAAAACTGTGAGCAACAAAAACAAAAAAAATTTGTGCAATGCAGAATTTTCAAAGTCCGGCAGAATGAAATTCTGCAGAAATTTTGAAATTCTGCTAAAATTCCATCAAATTTCACCGGAAACAGAATGGTGGTACTGTGCAGGAGAAAAAATGTGAAATATGTCTTTCCACAACAGTTTTGTGGAATATTATTCCTCAGATCTCAATATTTTCCACTAAAATGTTTAAGGAACAATTTTCCATGGGAAAAATGCTGTTATACAGAATATTATTCTGGGGATCACAGCAGGTGGAATTTTGCAGAAGAATTAGCAAAATTCCATGGAAATTCCACTGGCTGAATGAGTCATTACGCACTGATTCTGCCAGCGGAATTCTGCATTCTGCACAGCACTATGCTTGGCTGTGTAATTGGAAACTCGTCTTGTCAACTGGATAGGGTTACGACTAACTCTTCAAGTATTTTTTATTTGCAAAACCTGATACATTTAAAATTTTAAATGACATTATTTGCTTGTGACTCATGAAAACTGGGCCTGTTTTTGTGACTGGAAAACCTGTTTTCATGCTGCCAAATCCATTTTTATGATTGTTAGTTGTAAGGAAAATGGTTACAACAAATGAAAAGTTTGCACATTAAAAACAAAAAAATCTACTTTGGGCCGTAGTTTAAAATGTATGTGGTTGACAGAGTAGGGTGCAAGAGGAATTCTTCATGTGTTGTTATACTGAGAAAAACAATACCTTTTTTCATCTTGTATTTTCCACCCTCACTGCCAGCCACCCCCCCCATGACCAAACTTCTCTGGAACTTACCCACTACGAGTCCCTCATGGATTGACCCCCCACCACCACCACCATGCTAGGACCATTGGAACTGACCTGCCCCTCCCCACCAAAGCACAATCCAGATTCATCCTGCTTAGTTGAGGTTTTTCTGCCTCTAGTTTTCACCACTGGGCTGCTGACCATGCTGTGGTGCACTGCTTGTTCATGTGGAGGTACACAAGTGTGTATCAGCGTCCATCAGCAAGCCCCCCCGATGTTTACACTCCTGCTATGCTGCCACCTGAGTTCTGCCAGGTGGCAGACATTTAGCAGAGTGACCTGCTTCCTTCCTTGAGAGAGCAGTTAATTAGACACTCTATGCTCTCTTGCAGGCCAGCCTCTCCATATAACCTGAGCTTGCTCCCAAACTCAGATTATCAGCACTACAGGCAATAGCTCTACTCCCATGCTTCCAGGCTAGCAAAAACAATATTTTTTAAATTAATAATATAATGAAGTTGTTCAGTTTCAATAAAACAGCCTGTTTTTGTGACTCTAAAACATGTTTTTGTGACTTACAAACTAGTTTTCATAAGATTAACTTTCACTTTCATGACACTTTGCCTCATGGCTTTGCATGGATATGTCTAAAGCAAGCATCATGTCTGTGGCACTGCATTTGATGATGCTCCTTTACAAGTAACGAGCAGGGCTACTCACTAAGTTTGCTATCAGTCTGGTGACGTGAATGTGATAATGCAATTTCTATATAAGTGGCCTGCAGGGCCACTTGGGAAGCAAGCTACAGGTCTTGTGCAGTGTACATCAATATGCAGTGCTCATCATGGGGTGTACAAAAGGTGACAGCTAAAGGTTTCAGTCATTTCACAGAATTATACATAGGTGACTGTGTGTTATGAAGTTTTTTTACACACCCGAGGTGTGTGATTCTCTATAAACTTTGAGAGCAAATCTCAAGAGCTTTATGTGGTCATCACACAACAAGGGTGTGTACACACAACAAGGGTGTGTAAAAAGACTTCCTAAGCACACACTTACATATGTTTTATTTTTTTATAATAACTGTTGCTAGGAGATGAGCACAAAAATCAAGGTTCCCAATAGGGAAAGTGAAGCGCGAGTGCTCAAAACTGTAATAATCAGGTATGATGTCATATCCAGTAAGGAAAGTAATTAATAAAATTATATGGATCTGTTACTGTTAAAGTGTCACAAAAGTATGGAAATGTGGTGTTAAGGTTTTCAAAACACTAACTCCCACACTCCTCCTCATTCCCTACCCATATATGATGTTTTTGATATATGTTATGTATTTCACTGCTTTTGTACCCTTTTAAAATTTTTTTAAAGTACTTCAATTTGTCCTCTCAGATAAGCTATGCTGTGTTTTTTTTAAATACATTCAAATCAAGTTATGTGATTGTCGGTCAAGTTATAGGTCTGGGGCTATGCCATACTTATCTGCTGTTTCGTTTAGAGTCTGCGGGGTCCCAAGTTAAGCAAGCTATAGGACTGGGGCTCTGCACCGTGGGTCCGCTGCTTTATGTAGGGCCCACATGGCCTTGTTCCAAGTAAGATCAGTCTCCAGTCCATTTACCATGGGTATACTTTATGCTACTTTGTTTAATGCCCACAGGGACCTACATGAAGCATGCTATAGGTCTAGGACCCTGCAACAAAATACTACTGCTTTGTGTGTGCTCCACAGAGCCCTGCACAAAGTGAGCTAGAGGGCCAGAGCTCAGTACCACATTTCTGTACTTTCATGTAGGGTTCACAAGGCCCTGTACAAAGTAGTGAATCTGTCCAGGGCAGGTCTGGAGCCCTGCACCATGGGTCTGCTACCTGGCACAGAGCCCACAGGACCCTGCAAGAAGCAGCAAGCTGAAGATTTGGGACCATGAACTATGGTCATGCTGCTTTGTGTGGGAGACACAGGGCCATGTATAGAGCAAGCTACAAATTTGGGACCATTCCCATTAACTGTGCTACTTTGTATGCAGACATACACCAAATAAGACATCTATGGGGCATGGCCGAGACCAGTTGTTTGGCCTTGTATCATGAGAGATAGGGGATGGGGTGGGCATTAGGATTGAAAACCTAAGTAACCTCCCTGTTTGGGCCAGAAAGGGTTTACTCTATTCCAGGACTACTGTATGTCAGTCCAGTACTGCCCACGTTCTACATTAAGGTTTAATGTTTTTAGGCAAAAAGAAATGTAACTTAAGAATGTCTCCTGTCTACTGTTTTCAACACCTCTGCAGCAAGGAGCTGTTAATCCCCACCACCAACGCAAGACGTCTCTCACCCTACCAGTTACAGTGTCTCTCATCAAAACTCTGCATGCTGGCCCTCCTACGGCACACCTTCTTACTCCTCCTTGTATCTGGTAACATCCACCCCAACCCAGGTCCTCCCCTCAAGATTGCCCCCCTTAAAAACCCGGGACTGCTGCCTTGCTACCCTAAATATATGCAGCCTGCCCAAAAAACACACACCACTCCAAGGCTGGATCGCTCAGCATGCTCCTGACATACTCGCACTCTCTGAGACCTGGCTCACTGACAAGATACCCAGTGAAGCGGTCTCCCTCCCTAATTATGCTCTCTTCCGGGCAGATAGGCCCAGCAGGAGAGGCGGGGGCTGTGCAATGTATGTCAAATCCTCTCTCAATGCCACTGAAGTCCATACACCAGCATCCCAATACGGTGCCCAGGTTCTCACAATAAAACTCAGCCTGGGTAACAAAACACTCCACATCATCTCGGCCTACATCCCCCCGAGAAATCAAAAACTCGCATTTGACTCTATTCTCCAAGTCATCTCCCATCTACCCAACACTAGCGAAGTCATCGTTATGGGGGATTTCAATGTAAACTGGTTATCCCTGGCCTCTTCCAGCTACAAAGATGCCGCCCGGGCCTTTGATCTCACCCAACTAGTCACCTCCCCCACCAGAAGGGACCTCAGATCCGGGACCTCCACCCTCCTGGACCTCATCTTCACCAACCGGCCGGGAAACCTCTCCGATGCTACAGTACTCCCTGATGCTATCAGCGACCACTCACCAGTAGCCTGCTGGTGGTCGTGCAAGTTGCCCCCAGCACTCCCTAAAATCTCCTGGCAACGTAGACTCAAAAAGGGCGGTTTAAAGAACCTTAAAGCCCACCTAACCAATAGCAACTGGCTACCCATTTACACTGCCCAGTCAGTTGACTTCGCCCTGGCTCACTTCATAACCACCTTCAACAAAGCCTGTGACTTATACGCCCCCTTTTCTAAGCTTGTTGTGAAATCCAGATCCACCCCTTGGATCACACCCCCACTACTAAGCCTGCTTCAGCAAAGAGATAACCTCTGGCACAAAGCCATAGACTCCCAAAGCACCCTGGATGAACAACTCTACAGGGAGGCTCGTAATAAATGTACATGGGCTTTGCGGCAGGCGAAAGCCCTCTACTACCAACACACCCTAACCTCTACCTGGGGTGATGGGAAAAATTTTGGGACAACATAAAGGAGCTCAGTGGCAAATCTCGCTCCCCAACCCCCACGCAACTCACTATTAATGGTGAGGTCACTCATGATCATCCCACTATCGCTGAAGCCCTTAACTCGGCCTTCTCTGATCTCTCCCACATCCTCCCTCCTCACTCCCCCCAACTCGAGTTCTACCAATACCCCCCTTCCGGCTCGAGGTCATCACCTACCACGAGGCAAAATGCTATATTACCAGGGCTATCTCTAATTCCCGCTACAGCAATGACTCCCTTGATCTTAAACTCCTGAGGCTCTCCCTTGATGCCATGCTACCGCACTCACTAAAATTCTTAACCTCGCTCTGCCTTGGCCAGTTCCCTCTACCTGGAAGAGGCCATAATCACTCCCATCCTGAAGGCGTGACCCCACTAACACCAGCAACTACAGACCCATCTCTATACTTCCACCTCTCTCCAAAGCCCTAGAAAGAATAGTCTCTGACCAGTTAACGAACACCTAACTAAGCATATGCTCCTCAGCCAGGAGCAGCATGGTTTCCGCTCAGGTCATAGTACCATCACCGCTCTCCAGAGCTCACCTCGTTCCTACAGAAGCCCTCGAGCCATGGCTCTATTGCGGGGCCATGCTCGATGGACCTAACCAAGGCCCTGACGACACGGTCAGTCAGAGCTTCTGCTTCAGGTCCTCCCTAAACTAAATGTGGTCCCGAGACATTGACCTGGTTCAGGATTACCTCTCAGGCCGTTCAACAAGTCAGGATATGCTCCACCCTCTCCACCCCTAAAACAGTTTCCTCTGGGGTCCCTCAGGGTCTATCCTTGGCCCACTGCTGTTCACCCTCTTCCTAAACTCCCTCCCTAAGGCCTGCAGCGGTCAGTTGCTCCTCTATGCCGATGATGCGGTTCTGTTCTGGAAACCGCCCACCCTACCGCCTCCAGCAGACCCTTCAAAGGCAATTCGGAACTAGAGACCTGGTTCTCTGAACACCGCCTAATTATCAACTATAATAAAACTAAGTCCATGATTTTTGCCCACCGCTAAAAGTCCTTATAGTCAGTCTGCTCTCCTCATCAAGAACGCGCTAGGTGCCCTCTGGAACAAGTTTCCAATTTCAAATACCTAGGTGTCACTTTAGACACCTCCCTCTCCTACCAGAGGCATACCCAAATTCTCTCCTCCTCTATCAGCTCTAGGGTAGGCATCCTGACCGGCTCAAGCACTGCTTACCCCCAAGGCTATGCAGCCATGAGTTACCTCCCTCCATCCTCTCCCTGGTAGACTCACGGGATCACCATATCTGGCTCTGCTGAACCCACCTCCCTGAATAGGATAAACATTGTCCTGAAACAAAGCCTGCCGCCTAGTCACTGGTTGTGATAGGCTAACCCACACCTGTGATCTCTGTCGTTATCTGGTTGGTTAAACTTCAACATCGATTACAGTTCCACACCTGCATCCTGCAAAAAAAATACACCTTCACCTAGCTCCCGATGGGACTTTTCCCTTAATCAGTTCTGCACCTCACAGATGCAATACAAGACTCTCTGCAAGCTCCCTTTCCTTGTACCTCAATGTAGAACCTCTCTGAGGCAAAGATCCTTCCGATGCAGGCCTCTCTTGGCTCAATCGTTACCACACTCACTTTCACAGACCCACAGCATCTCTCAATTTAAAACAGGCCTCAAGCTCACCTCCTTGAAAGAGCCATATGTGACTGCGGCTAACTCTGCTCACCCAGATGACCGCCCTCCTCCCCCTACTCTTGACTCAGGGTCTCACAAGGCCCCACGTATCTCACCAAAATCCCGCCCTGGGTAACCCAAGATTGCGGCCTAACTTCCTTACCAGTCATTAAGTTTTGCCTGGACTGCTCCTTTGATTTTGTTATGTATATTCTGTCTGTTTCAAGTATGTTCTCTACTGTATCTGTCTACCCTCCACCCTTTGTAACCGACGTGGAGCCTTTGCAAAAGAGTCTGTGACTCAAAGGTTTGTAATTCCGATTGTTTCCAATAAATAAATAAATAAATAAATAAATAAAAATTGCTTGCGTATATCCTGTACTTATTGGCACCTGCATTTTCTCTTTTTCTGGACTTTCTGGTTGCCTGCCACAAGGTATAAACATGGAACCCGACCCTACAGAGGGGTGGGTGTTAGTAATTTGTTCCTGTTCTGTATCCATGTGAAGAACATAGGATGTTAAGGTCCCCAAGGGTTACCAGGTAGCTTCTGGCTACAGCTGGCTAGAGGGAGCTTGTGGGCTCATGATAGTGGCAGGGTGCTAGGAAAAAAAAAACACACCTCTTGGTTCTAGGATCAATGTGACACTGACTCCTTCTGGACTGAGTCTCCAAAGGCAGAATTCATGCAGGAATCCAATGAATGCATGGTGACGACCTGTTGACAGCTCCCCCTCAAGGAAGTCTGCCTGATGATGATCACTACTAGTCCCAAGGGCTCAGAAGGTAATCCAAAGTTTCCCTTGTATAGTAGGCTCCCAGTCAGGAAGCAAGATTGTGGGACCCACAAGCTTGAGTATAAAGGGCACCACTGAGACATCAAGGCCTGATGGCAGGGTAAGATACAGTGAGCTTTGCTTCTACCTCAGTTTGGTGCCCATACCAGATACTGTTGCAAAAAAATAAGAGGGCATATCCCTCAGTGTGTCCATTAGAGATACTCTGTTTCCTGTAAATATGCAGCCAGTGCAGGTAAATCCTGTGACAACCCTTTGTTCCCTCATTGTTGTGATGGGGATCTGTAGTGAGTATCAAATGTTTCTGTAATAAATTTGGTTCCCACAACCTACAGGCTTGCCTGCTCCTCCAAGGATCAGTATTCAGGCTGGGGAGTAAAGTGTTGTGATTCTCACCTGTAAAGTCAGTGTAAATAAATGTATTTTTAGGCTGAATGGCACAGCTCTGAAGGGCTACAATCTATGATACGTTCAGATTGGTGGGCTTGGCTCAAAGGAACTGTCTGTTGAAGGAACTTGAACTTTTATGGCCTGTGCTATCTGGTGGGTCAGACTGGTGGCTGTTTCGAGAGACTAAAGGCACTTTTACACACAGGTTTGTAAAACGAAATAAATGTTACCTGTGTGGTGTTGATGTACTTTGTTGCGTTCGGGTTTCCTTTTACACCCCTGTGAGTATTCTGGTTAATCCCACCTCCATTTGTTTTGGCTGCCCAGAGCTTGCTGCTTTAATGGCAATTCTGCAGTGGTATCAGAATGGCTGTTTTACAGCCAGATCAACAAACTGACGCTAGTGCCAAACCGCAAGAAGCAGAGATTGCGGTTTGATGAATTTCATCAAGGACGAAACAAATGCTTTTTACACACAAAGGATGTAACGGAATACTGTTTCTGTAACAGTTATTCCGCTACATAGACCTGTGAGTAAAAGCGCCTTAAGAGGTAGGAGAAAAAGGCAGTTTGTCTCAAAATGTTTCGCAAGGGGGCTTCCAGAGAGTGTGCCACTTAAAATCCTAGAGATGGGAGTCACCCTTAAGCCATTTCCCACACCCATAAAGGATACTGAGCTCAATCAGTCATTGAGTCGGGGGGGGGGCACTGACACCACATTCCGATACTTTTGTAGATCTTTTACCCTACCAGATTCATTAACATACTTTTTTGCAGCACCATTTGTATACTATATAACAGTTGAGTAGGCAGTTTATTATTACTTCCCAATTTTTGCACCTTAACAAGGCAGCTATCCTGAGACAGAATAGCCTGAAATTTAGCATGCACAGATTCAGTGCCAGGATCTCAGAATACTCTAAATTTAGTAATGGTCAATTCAGTGGTTTAAAAGTTCTGGAAAGTAGAAAACTTGGGATGCTTGGATTTTGGATGCTAAAATGAGAATAGTCAGATTATACTCCTTGTATATGATTTTTGGAATTCATGGTCGAAAATCCGAAATCCTAAGCACACTGTGATGGATGGGGATTTCAGAATTGGATTTATATTCAAATTCCACACCTTACTACTAGCAAACCTCCTCCCACCTAGTACACAACAGACAACAAGTAGTGCTAGCAAATGAAGACCTCCTCTATTATCTCTCCCTTGTTTCCTCCCTCCATGGTCGGACTGGGCATGTAAGGGCCCCCTGGGAAGGTGTACACAAGGCCCCCCCAACGGCAGCCCACACCCCCAAAAAAGGCTTTACACAAATACACATGATGCAAGCCTAGGCCAAGTCCGTTATAATTTTTTAATGAGGAAAGAAAGAAAGAAAGAAAGAAAGAAAGAAAGAAAGAAAGAAAGAAAGACTCTCTGCTTGCACACAGGCAAATGGCTAGTGAAGCTATAAGTTAAGGCCTACTCAACTGCCAGAAGACTATACCCTCTGCACAAAAAAGATTTCACATGTGACACAAGCCTGGTCTGGTCAGTGTACTTTATTTTTTTTTTTTTTGGAGTACCAAAAATATTGTCTTGTATGGGTAAATGGCTAATGACACTACAGACAGGGGCTACTCAACTGCTACAGGGCATAAAGCTGCTCTGCCATGCCCTGTTATGTGAGGGCTGCAGGATAAGTGCCATGTGGTCAGTCAGGCATTAGGAGGAAGGCAGTCAATTCATCTGGTGATAGGTAGGGCTAAGAGAGAGTGATGCATTTTTGTGGTGGACATGACTTACTGCATGTAAAATCGTTCTTGCCAGCAGTTGGATGCTACTGAGTCCCGCAACCAGACCGCATTGCTACCTAACCTCATCCTTCCTGCTTATAGTCTGCCTCAGTCTGCTGTTTCTATCTGTCTTGTGGGTGCCCAGCTGCTTGCTGCGTGGCAGTCTTTCTGCTCCTCCTCTAACATAACAGGACATGGGGATTAGCAGATGTTAATGACACAGGGGTAAAAGGATGTGGCACACACAAGTAGTGCAGCCAGCGAGATTGGCTTGGGTGACTGAGGCAAAAGTGGAAGCAAGGCAGGCAGTACAGCAGTCAAATCATCCAGCCCCCCAACTGAAGCCTACCCAGGGTAGGGGATGACATTACATTGCAACCCTTGACTGCTGCAATGGCTAATGGGAGAGAGAACCCAAACCTTGATGGAAAGGGCCAACATAAAAACGTAACTTTAACTTTGATAGTTAAAGGGGGAATATGACATTTCCGTGGATAACGCTATAAATTCAAGAACATATTGGGTTCATTATTCTTTCTTTATTAAAGAAATATGAATTCATAGGAGAGCACATGTATGCCGAAGGAATAGTGTAGCCGTAAAAGATTATTTTCTGATGTATTAACACTTGACAAATTGCTATTTTTCCTTGCAACCTGTCCCCTAAAGATTTGAGCCATCCTCCTAGAGCAGACAGCAATGGGGTGGGAGGATGCATCAGAAGGCCAACTATTTTCAGTGCAAGCAAACTTCCTCCAATAAATTGAAACTCAGCAAATTGTTATCTTCACTGCAAATTGTTGGCTGCTTAATTAAATTTTCACTGTAAAATGTTCTATGAAGAACTCAGGCAGCAGATGTGATGTAAAGAGGTCGACCAGGTCCCTTGAGGAGCAAACAATAAAAAACAAACATACCTGAGTGTGGCTGTGGCTGTGCTGCTACTCTTAGACTGTCTCTGACTGTAACTGTCTATGCTGCCATTCTTGTCCTGCTGCAGCTTTGATCGAAGTTACCTCCTCCCAGCTGCTGTGATTTCCTCCTCTGATGGTCCCACCCACCAGGTCCATCTCTCCTGCTGGCTAGCCTGACTTGGCCATGGTGCCACCGATGTGTGAGCTACTCTCTTGAGTCCTCCTGAGGTCACTGTACTGCCACAATGATCAGGATCAAGACTAATGAGCCCCAGGGCATCTCATCACCCACCCACCCAACGCTGATGGCTCTCTCTCTCCCAGGCTGAACTGGAGAGCGTTCTGCTCCAACTCCAAGACAGTCATCCTCCTCCTCCTCCTCCTTGGCTGCTGCGCTGGCTCACCTCTGGCTGTTGTCCATGCTGAGACCAGCTACTTTGACAGTGACCACAAATAAAATTGTGCTGTCACACACACTCTATAAGCTGGCACCATGCACCAACAGTCAGAGCGTGTGCACGGTGTGCCAACACATCACCCACGGGATGACGTAGCTGTGCTGATGACCTTGGATTTGGATAATTGGTGGGAGATATGACCATCATGCTGTGGAAGGAGGGTCTGGAGGGAGACTCACACTGCCACTCGATGGGGGGAGGTTGGGGGCTGGGACAGTGCCAGGGACAGCATAATGAAAGTCCACCCCTTGGAGCCAATGTAGTGCCTGGCCAGCTGCAGCAACTTAGCCAGCATGCAAAATATAAAAAAACAAACAAGCTAGGCTAAATTAAATGTTGTCCAGGAGCTTGGGGTCTCCCACAGGGGACTGGAGCCCCCCAGGAATTTTCCCTGTAGCCCTGTGGGCCAGTCTGACCCTGCTTCCCTCTCCTACATTATGTGACTGCTGCTTTACTGTGGAAGGGACAGGAGGTATACGGTCTTGTTCTGGGTTTAGATCTGGCTCCAGGGCATCCAAAACTCCAGTTTTTCAAGGTCCAATTCTTCCAGTACTTAACCCAACTCCCCAGCTAGCAGTAACCAACCAATCATAGAAACATAAAAACATGCTTGGCCCACCCAGTCAGCCCTTTTCTCCCTACCTACATTGTTACCTCAGACCATGATTGATCTACCGCTGCTCTTTCTCCTTCCCCCTTCCTTTCCACTATGATTCCCTTGTGCCTTTCCCATGCATTTTTGAATCCCATCATTGTCTTCTCCCTCACCACTTCTGTTGGAAGATTTTTCCAGGAATCTTCCACTCTTTCTGTGAAGTACTTCCTAACATCTCTCCTGAATGTACCCCCTCCAGCTTCATAGCAATCAGTGCTTCAGTCATGCATTTCTTGAACAGTTACCACACAAACACCAACCACAGCAGAGTTGCCCAACTTGGCCCCACCCACTAGCCAGCAGGGTCCCTCAACTAGCCTGCAGGGTCACCCACTCTCACATTCCTGAGTTTGATTCACTCCAATCAGGGCATGTTTCTACAGTTCAATTCAAAATAGTTGCCCTGTGCTCAGTCAGTGAAATGCAACCAAAATAAACCATCACCCCCAATTCTGCCTGACCATCTCTGCCCTTGTGTGAATAACAACTGATGTGATCAAACAGAACAAAACCCTGGGTAAACCAGCTTTGCTTGGCACTGTTCTTAGTAAGGCATCTTCTCATGGTTGTGCAAAACAGAAAACAGCACCAGAATTCAGCTGCATAAACTTTTAATTTGTGTTACAAGTACTCACATAACCATAAAATAGCAGCAGCAACACAGCAGCAGTGAGGGTAGAAGCAAAGGGTGCTTTTATCCTCACTGCTGCTGTGTTGCTGCTGCTGTTTTATGGTTATGTGAGTACTTGCAACAAAAATTAAAAGTTTATGCATCTGAATTCTGGTGCCCAGTTTTCTGTTTTGCACTGCTGTTATTTTACTGGAGCACAGAAGTTCACTTGTGGATCGTTTTGTTTGCTGGCATCTTGTCATGGTTACCTAGGTTTTGCTCTGGTTGGCCACCTCAGTTTTTTACCATGTCACACTAGGAGAGTGATGGCTAAGTTGGATTAGGGTTGGCTGATTGTTTTTGCTGGATTTCCCTGACCAGGTGGATACGTGGAGCAACGAGTTTGAATTAAAGAAATATGCCCAGGTTGAAGGGAGTTGAACTTGGGAGGGGGAGCACACTGGGAGATCAGGCTGGCCGGGGGGGGGGACTGGCCTGGCTAGTGGTGGTCAAGTTGAGCAGTTTTGCTGTGGCAGGTATTGTGCGGTCACTGGTTATATGTGGAACATGCTGGATTGGTTACTGAAGAGTGAGCTACATGCCAGAGGAGTTGGACCTTGAAGAACAGAAACTGGAATTGTGGATGCCCTACTGGTATTAAGCATTAAGCCAGAACTGGAGGCAGCAGCAGTCACTTAATGTAAGGAATGGGAGAAACAAGGGTTGGGGATGGAAAACTCTTCATTTGTCAATGTTACAGTACTTGTCTTTTTTTAGTGTGCATACTGGCTGGAAGGAGTTTTAACTAGGAGTCAGTTGCGGAATCAAAAAGTACAATGCAAAGTCCAAGTGTGATTCCAATGCATTAACTGGCATTTGAACAGACTCTCTCTAAGAATCAGATTTTATGATAATCTGAGAGATGCATACTGAATGGATTCCATCAAATCAGAGCATCTCTATTGAAAACATTTAAAAATTTTAGAAATGCAGATCTTTTTTTTTATCTCACCAATAGCCCCAACACAACTGGGAGCTGAAAACAGAGAGTTTCAGCTTTGTTAGAGTTTGGCCCAAAGATGATTCCTTGATTGGTGGCTTTACAGAAAAAAATGTGTAGTTTTTAAATTATTAAAATCATGCTATTATGGCAGAACGTTCTTTATTGTTCTTTTCATAAATGGATTTTTTAAAATTGGCATGTGCCAGTTTTGTGAGGGAGCCTAATTTTGTGATTTGAAACTGCCATTTTAGTGCAGTTTCAGGTTAAGACAATGGCACTCCCATTTAATCAAACTGGTAACAAGTGCCCAACTCCTCCACCAGAACCCCCTTCTGCCTGCACAATTTGTAAAGAAACTGGCAGCAGGTGCCCAAAACAACCACCACTGCCCCTTCCACCTGCCTGATCATTAAGAAACTTGCACCAGGGTTGGTATCCCCCCTCCTGCCCACCCAGTCTTTCACAAAACTGGCAGTGAGTGCCAGCCCCACTGCTGGTATCCCCCTGCCTGCCCAATCCTTTACAAAGCTACTGGTAGGTGCTCATCTCCCCTGCCAGTATCCCCTTCTCATTGTCCAACCTTTAAACCCCTCTGCCTTTGCCCACCCAGGCCACCCTCTTCCCCTCCCCACCTGTGCCTACATTCTGGTTCCTCATTGCACAGCTATCATGTCCCTTAACATGCTCCTCTACCTGCAGATAAAAAAACATGAAAAACTGATTAAAAAAACATAAGTTCCAGCTAAATTTTTTTTTGTTTGTTTGAGAGAAAAAAGGGATTATCTGAAATTGGACCTGGGTACAATTTGGCAAAAATGTAATCGGGTGTCCATGAGGAGAGGAGAGGAGCAGTAAGAATCAAAACCCTCAAGTATGGTAAAAAAAAAAACAAGAAGTTATGGTCCTTTTAAATAAAAGCTCCCGCTCCAGGAAAAATAGTCATGTGAAATATACACTGCACATGCTCAAAGACTTCATTTTTTCTGACATAATTTTTTAATATGGTTTTGTTTTCTAACAGTTACAACTTTTTTATTTTTAATATGTATTCTCCACTTTCAAGGGAGTGGGTATGTAGTTCCCCCTCTCATGAACATCCAATAGGCAAGTTTAATGCCTGCCCAATTGGTGTGCTGCTTTGGGTATGGCCCACAGGCCCTATTACAAAGCAACTGCAGGTCTAAGCCATGCCCAAGTGTGTGTTGCTTCACATAAGGCCTGCAGGGCCTTGTGTGATACATGCTACTGATCCAGCTCCTGCCCAGTGAGACTACTGAGTCCCACAGAGCCCTCAGTTACCTGCACAAAGCAAGCTATGGGCATACCTCTCAACTGTCACACATTACGAGGTACGTCACTCATTTTATCCCTCAGAGACCCTCTGTCCCACATTAAGAAGGTGATGTGTCATTTTTGTTAACTACACCATGCGTCCTGTAGCAGCCTTTCTTTTTTTTTTGTGATAACCCTTCTGACTTCACTGTCTCCCTGTGCTTGCCTTACTTGCAACCAGTGCAACCCATGCAGCACCATAGTAACATTATCTTACAGTACACCCTACTGGAGGTTGGAATCTGGGCTACCATATTCTGCACTAGTGGCAGGCAGCAGATCTGCTTTGCTGGTAGTTCGGACTCCATGGTAAGCAAGCAATAACATACAATGAGGTGTGGGTTATCACCTGATAAGAGCACACCAAGGGGTGTACTCAGGCACACCTCGGAGTGTGTTATTGTGCTTTTAAAATGGACTCCTAAGTAAGCATTTAATAAAAAATAAAAAATAGTGAAAAACATGCTAACTATTTTCACATTTTTAAATTGAGGTTTTAATAAGGATAGTGGTAAAATAGTCCCTCTATGTTTGCATTTTCTGTGGTGTGTGATGTCCACTGCATGCTGTGTGTCCCCCGTCTCTCACACATACACGCACACAGATACTGGTTAAGTTGCAAATGTTCATACTGTGCAGTGTTACTAGAGCAGAGGAGAGATGATATTTTAAATTTTATTTCAAAGATTTCTGTCCATAGTTCAGTGACCGAGAGGACTGCTGAACAGTTACTTCCCATTTTTGGGTGAACTTTTGAGATCGCAGTCTGTACTGTGAGAAGATTTCCTGACAATATTTATTTTTGTATGGTGTGTACTTTTGTTTAGGAAGTTGAATGTGAAACAGCTCTTTAGTATGTAGGTAAAAGTTGACTGAGTCGAACGCTGAGGACCGACTTCCGGTTTTGCGGTCCGCTTTGTAGACCGCTTTGGAGTCTCAAAATCAAGGTCTGGTTTTGCTGGGCGAGGTTGGGTGCCATAGTGATAATGCCAGAACCTGACTGGGTGACAGAGATGGTTACTGTTTTGTTTTTGTGTGTCTTAAGCAAGATAAGGAGGCATGGGGCTTTGGTTTGAAAGCCTTATCCTGGCAGCGGGGGAATCAGTTGGAGCTCACAGTCAGTTGTCTCATCGCGGTCCAGTTGATTTACCAGATTTATCAGAGAAGCTGTGGTTGTACAGTGAGAGGTACTTTTAAAAAATATATTTTTCTGTGAAATGGCACTAGTCTAAAATGAAGCTTTGCTCGGGGCGGGGGGGCTACGCTGTCACTCTTCCGGGTGCTTTAGCTGCTGGCGCAACTGCTTCAGTGAGCTCTACCAGTCACTGCTTGTGTTTACTGTTGGCATGAGCTCACTGATATCTGTTGCTATTGGACTCAAGAGTGGCAGTAAGTGCTGGTTGGCTACTATATCTTCTGATAAGGACATGGCTCAGAAGATGTAGTAGCCAATTGGATTGCTGAATTTCCAAGTCCATTTTATAAAAAAACATTAATAAAGGCTCAATCCAGAATGTTACAAATACTTGTACCAGTGTTCTGAAATTGTCTTTTCCCCAGAGATGCATAGCCAAATATTCATTAGGTGATAGAAGCTGCTCCGTATAATAGTCACCATGTGGAACTCTGAGGTATGACTACTACCCGGGACAGCTCCCAAGTTGCAGATCACTCCCACAGTCCTAAGCTGAACACCATCCAGGGAAGGCATCCTCTGGTTACAGTTTACTGTTAAAACCAGAGGAGATGGGCCCTTTAGTAATACCTCCTATCTTTTCTGGATTCCGCTTTAGCCAGCTCATGGCCATTTACTCTCCTTATTTCGGTTCACATCCATCCAGCATAGTTATGCAGGATCTGCGGTCAGGGCCAAGTGACAGAAACATTTGGGTGACTGTGAAAATACACATTGTATCATTGGGTCTCTTCTTGCTGTCTTGTAACAGTGACGTGCTTTTAGAGTCTAAATTTGAGAAGCAGCCACGATCTGGGTTCTATTCTTTAGAACTGGTTCTGTCCATCCACTGATAGCAGTTGTTGAACATGAAAGGGAGGATGAGATAGTCACATTCAGCTTAACAGTGGATCAGAATAAAGGGAATAGTTTTAATTTACCTGGCACATTTTGAGATTTCATTTTATTAATAAACGAAGGCCTATGGACACATGTGCCCATTTTAATAGGCGGCCGCTGCCATAACCTACAAACATAATGAAGCAATAGAAAATGCATAGAGAAATGTGTCACAATACATCAGTATACAGTATAATGATGAAAGTTGACTCACAGAGTACAAGGAACCCATGTATAAAAGAATTGGTGACAGCTAGTTTACAGATTATGTGACATATTATTATGAAAATGCCATATAGAAGTGATGGAGGCAATGGCCTGTCGATGAAAGAAAAAAAAAAAAAACAAGATGTTATGTCAACATCTGGCTTCCAATTCAACAAAATGGTTGAAATAAAGAGACCCTGATGCATCTTTGAAAAAAAAAATGAATTATTAGACACAATTCAGTTTAACTTATCTTTCCTATAAAACATTTTAATAATTTTTTTGTTTTGATCAGTTTAATATTTTAGTATGCAGGACTCTAATGTCAGGTCAGTGTATCTCATTTCTTACTCTGATGAAGTTCTGTCACCAGGAATTGGGATTCCAACTAATAACATTGTTTGAGGGAATGTAGGGAACCAGACCCAAACCTTCCATCTATGTTGGTTACATGTCTCAAGATGCCATTTGCTAATGAAATCCCCTGGTCCATCAATTTAAATCCTTTATTTTGAATTGCATTTTGACAATATGTGTATTTTGTGTTTATTTTTCTGTGTTTCACCCATTGGATGTACAGCTTTTAAACCTCAAATATTGCTGTAAATAACGAAAAGAGCTAGTATGCTGCCTAAGATGAATACTATTTTTTAAAAGCAGTCAACTATTTCCTTTCATATCTGTGGTCCTCTTTGTTTTCCCTTTGGATAATTAGAAATTTTTTTACCTGATATTAGTAGTTCTGATCTGTGGAAAAGCACTCTACTTGGCAACTAACATATTCAGTTATGTCCCTTTACCCATCCCCACTCCCGCTACATCATCAGCATTGTGTCCTCACTGACTGTGACATCACAGCTACTCAGGAAGAGCCATTCTGTAGCTGGCAGGTCAGTCATCTGTGATGTCACAGTCAGTGATGTCACAGCACTGATGATGTAGTGGGACTAGAACTAGATATGTCAGCTGACAGGCAGAGTGCTGTTCGAAACATCCATCGTACTACTCTCACATAAAAAAACGTTCTAATGAGCAGACAGTAAAAGATAAATACTTCAGAAATAAAAAGTTACATCTGACTACTTTTTAAAATTTGTAACATTTTTCTGTCTGCTATTTTGGTCCTACCAGGTCTTTAAACAGATTCAAAATTGTATTTTCATACATAGTTTCTGATGACAAAGTGGAATCATTTTTCAGCATATTATTTCCTGTTGTACCATGTGTTTTCTTGCATTGCATTTTATTTTTATATTGCAATGGTTTTAATAACCAATCAATAAACTAAATGTACTAAAAAAAAAATGTCTTTATTCTTTATAACTATGGAAATTAAAACCAGGATCACTGTCCCCAAGACCTCATTGTCTCTTTTGTTGCTTGCCTACAGGTGGCATCTAGGTTGTCTACTTGTGGCATAATATTCTACAACAGCAAGTTGTGATGCCAGTAGCAAGGAATTGTGATGTTAGGTGTAAGCAAGCAGTCAGAGTGGATCAAGTCTAAGGGGACAGTGATCCTGGTTTCAAGTTAATGTTTATAGTTATAAAAACACGTGGCAACCTAAATAAAGAAAATTACAAAACACTGACCTTGAGCTGAAATGTGATTAAATGCTATTTTTTTCTGAGTTTTGGCTGAGATGTCTGGGGCACTTGTAATGCATTTTGAAAATAGAAAATAAAATTACAATTGATGTTTTGACTCTATGGATTTCTGGAGAAATGATCTATGAAGAACAAGCATTTGTCAATGCCAAATGTTGGCTTTCTGACATTGGCACTGGTAGTGCAGGAGTTAGAGAGATTCATAATAGGAATGTCAGTGAAGTATTGAACTTACACCAACCCCACCCCCGCCCTGCAGAGACTGACAGGCATTGGGGTTTGCCTTTGGGTCATCGGCCATAACACTCATGCTATTTCACCTCACTGTAGCCTGCAGACACTGACAGGTGTTCCAGTGACTTGGGGTCTTTGGGCCTTATACTTACTCCATTCCATAAGGCAATATGTTGAGATGGGTGCAGTATAGGAGAATGGGGTGAACACTGGGGCTGAAGACCCCAAGGCACACCTCGATGCCTGTCACTGGCTGTAGAGTGGAGGTAGAATGGCATGAGTCACACCCCCAGTGCCTGTCAGTCTCTACAGAGTAGGGCATTATGGTTGGAAATGCTAATGTCCCAGCTGTTTGTTGGTATTTTCACTCCAGATTTTCAAATTGGGATTTTTGTGATCCCACCTCATGAACAGTGGCACTATCATTTCGTTACCCAATCCTGAAAGGTGGTTTTACACAGCGACTGTGCCATTTGGCGCCACAGGTGTGAAAACACATTTCTGTCAGGATGTGAAAAATGACAGCTATACTATTCATGAGGTGGTGTGAAAAAATGCCAATGTTGAAAATCTGAAGTAAAAATATGAAAAACTGGCAAAGTTACGAACATGTGTAGAATCTGTGCAACACACGCTTGTATGCAATCATTTTTGGTAATTTTTTCACTTCATTTTCAACATGGGCATTTTTGAACCTCTTCTCATGAACAGTGGCACTGTGATTTTGTTACTATGTCCTAAAAGTTGATTTCACACAGTGACTGGGCCTTCTGTGCCACAGATGTGAAAACATGTTTCAGGAGGGATGTGAAAAATGACAGCTGCACTGATTATGAGGTGGTGTGAAAAAATGGCAATGTTGAAAATCTAGGGTGTAAGTATGTAAAAATGGCAAAGTTACAAATGTGTGTAGAAACTGCGCAATGCACGCTTGTAACGCAATAATTTCTGGGAATTTTTTCACCAAATTTTCAACATGGGCATTTGTGAACCTCTTCTCATGAACAGTTGCACTGCAATTTTGTTAATCTGTCCTGAAAGTTGATTTTGCATAGCAACCGTGCCATTCTGTGCCACAGGTGTGAAAACATGTTTCAGTAGGATGTGAAAAATGACAGCTATGCTGTTCATAAGGAGGTATGAAAAAATGGCAATGTTGAAAATCTGGAGAGAAAATATTAAAAATTGGCGAAGTTACAATCATGCGTAGAAACTGCACAGTGTACTCTCATAATGCAGTCATTTTTTTGAATTTTTTCACCAAATTTGCAACATGTGCTTTTTGGGATCTCCCTTCATGAACAGTGGCACTGTCATTTCATTAATCGGTCCTGAAAGGTGATTATGCTCTGCGACTGCGAAATCACCTTTCAGGACCCAGAAACTAAATGACAGTGACATGTTCACGAGGTGGTGTCCCAAGAACCCCATGTTGAAAATTTGGGGACAAAATTCCAAAAAATGGCTGAGTTATCAACTTAAGTTGACCCCCTTGCCTCCCTTATAAAGCTTACCATAATTTCTTTATTTCGCAGTTCAGCTTTGAAGAGTACAGACGTGTCCCGGTTCAGAGAAGATCGTGGCTCCCAACCTCTGGAGGGTAAGTATGGGTGAGGGTGGGTGCAGAGGGGTGGGTGTGCAGAGGGAGGGTGAGGATGGGGAAGGGGGATGAGGGAGACAATGGTGGACTGTTTTCTTGTTTGCAGGGAAAAAAATAGGCACACTGTGGTGGGCTTCCAGTGTGCCGCAATTCTGGGAGGGAGTGCCGACACAGAGATTGGGCACCCCAATGTCAGCAAGGGTATGGGAGCACATCAGACATGGGGAGTGGGCATCCCAGTGTCAGAAAGGAAAGGGGAAACTGCTTAACCAGGAAAGACATACTAAGAGGAAAGACACCCTAAGAGGGGGGATGCTGACACGAGGATTGGGCACCCTGATGTTGGCTTTTCGGGAGTGTGTGGTGGGCGGCAGAAGCAGTCATGTTAGGGTTTGACACATAATGTGGCCAGGGGGGTGGGAACATGCCTACATGGGGCTTGGGCACCCTGATGTCGTCTTTCTGGGGATTGTTTGGCAGATGGCAGGAGCCACCATATTTATTGAAATGTTTCACCAGGAAAGGCAGGTAATGGAGGCATGTCATCTGCCACTGCAATGACGAGCCTGTCTCTGATTGCAGCATCAGATTTGTTTCAACTCCGTAGCTCTCTCTGAAACTGCTGTCATCGACAACATGCACACTGGTTGGCAGCTGAGGGACACACCCACTAAAGCATCCCCTGCATTCACCACAGCACTGACACATCCCTTAATTGTGCTACTACCACAAGATGTTGCTTGTGCATGTGCACAAACCAACATAAAAAGAGCAGGCATAGCTAGGGCCATGTACTGGCAGATTTGTGGCACTTGTATTTCTACTTATATTAGTATTTGTGTTTCTGGTATTAGTATTTGTACTAGTATTTCTCTGCTTCGTTATTTGTATTTTTATTTTGTGGTATTGTATCGTGCATCTGGTATGTGTGTCTTTGGTATTTGTGTCTGCAGTATTCATATTTGTTTTTGTAGTTGCAGCATTTGTGTTTGTGTGTGGTATTGGTATTAGTGTCTCATATATTTTTGTTTATATATGCATGTCTGGCATTTGTATTAGTGTCTCTGGTTTTAGTATTTGAGTCTCTGGTATTTGTATTAGTGTCTCTGACATTTGTTTTTGCATCTCAGATATTTGTGTTTTTGTTTCTGATATTTGTGTTTTTTGTCTCTTGAATTTATATTTGTATTTGAGGAGACAGTATAGCATAGTGGTTAAGGGCACTCAGCTGCAAATCTGGAGACCAGAGCTTGAATCCCATCATCCCCACTTGTGTACTTGGTGACCCTCAGTAAGTCACTTAACTTCCTTGTGCTCTCAGGTTGTACCTGGAAACAAGCTACATAGATACATAGATACATAGACAGTGTCGGCAGATAAGGGCCTATGGCCCACCTAGTCTGCCCATTTGAGCTTGTAAGTTCAGTTTGTTTTCCTAGAAGTCTATTTCCTTACCCCTGACCTCTAGAATTCCTTTATGTCTATCCCATGCATTCTTAAATCCGTGATTGTTTCAGCCCCACCACTTCCTCTGGCAGGGTGTTCCACTTGTCCACCACCCGTTCTGTGAAGAAATTCTTTCTCATGTTTCCTCTGAATCGTCCTCCCTCCAACTTCATCCCATGCCCTCTAGTCCTGAAACATCTTTTTCGCTTAAAAATAGTGTTTTCCTGCACCCTGTTCCTCCCTGTAAGATACTTGTATGTCTCTATCATATCCCCTCTCTCCCTCCTCTCCTCCAGGGAGTACATGTTCAGTTCCTTCAACCTGTCTTCATAGGATTTGTGATGCAACCCATGCACCATTTGTTGCCCTCCTCTGAACCTTCTCTACCCTGTCTATGTCCTTACGTAGGTATGGTCTCCAGAACTGTACACTGTACTCCAGGTGGGGCCTCACTAGTGTCTTGTATAGCGAATTATGACCTCCCTTTTCCTGCTGGTGATGCCCCTGCCTATACATCCCAGCATCCTATTTGCTTTACCTGATGCCTTGTCACACTGTTTCCCTACCTTGAGGTCATCGAGATGACAACCCCAAGATCCCTTTCCTGCTTGGTGCATGCTATATCCTCACCCCAACTGATATATTGTGCCAGGGTTTTGTGCCCCATATGCATTATCTTGCACTTCTTTGCATTGAATTTCAACTGCCAAACCCTTGACCATTCTTCAAGTTTCTGCAGGTCCTTCTCATTCTGTCTACACCCTCTGGTGTGTCAACTCTGTTACAGAGCTTTGTGTCATCAGCGAACAGTGAAATTCTGCCTTCTATATCCTGTGCAATGTCACTGATGAAGATGTTGAATAGGACCGGTCCCAGCACTGATCCCTGTGGTACCCCACTGGTCACTCTTCCCTCTGTGGAGTGACAGCCATTTACCACCACCCTCTGTGTCCTGCCACCCAGCCAGTTACCTACCCACCACACTACTGTCCTGCCCACACCCATATTCCCCAGTTTGTGTAATAGCTCTGACTTAGTGTGCCTTTCTTGGATAAACAATTTTTCCCCATTCCCCCATTTGTGTCTCTTGTATTTATATTTGTGTCGCTCTGTTATTTGTATTTCTGTCTCTAGTATGTGTGTCTCTTGAATTTGTATTTGTTTTTGTGTCTCTAGTACTTGCATTTGTGTCTCTAGTATTTGTATTTGTGTCTCTTGAATTTGCATTTGTGTCTCTTGAATTTGTATTTGTTTTTGTGTCTCTTGAATTTGCATTTGTGTCTCTTGAATTTGTATTTGTTTTTGTGTCTCTTGAATTTGTATTTGTATCTCTTGAATATGTACTTGTATTTGAGTCTCTGGTATTTGCATTTGTGTCTATGGTACTTGTGCGTGTGTCTCTAGTATTTGTGTCTCTAGAATTTGTATTTGTATTTGTGTATATGATATTTCTATTTGTGTCTCTTGAATTTGTGTTTGTGTCTCTTGAATTTGTTTTTGTCTAATATTTGTATTTGTGTCTCTTGAATTTGTATGTGTGTCTCTAGTATTTGTGTCTCTTGAATTTGTTTTTGTGTCTAGTATTTGTGTCTCTTGAATTTGTTTTTGTCTAATATTTGTATTTGTGTCTCTTGAATTTGTATTTGTGTCTCTAGTATTTGTATTTGTGTCTCTAGTATTTGTATTTGTGTCTCTTGGATTAGTTTTTTTGTCTCCAGTGTTTGTATTTGTGACCCTTGAATTTGTATTTGTGTGTCTTGAATTTGTTTTTGTGTCTCTAGTATTTGTATTTGTGTCTCTAGTATTTGTATTTGTGTCTCTTAATTTGTATTTGTGTCTCTTGAATTTTTTTGTCTCCAGTATTTGAACTTGTGTTTCTTGAATTTGTATTTCTGTCTCTAGTATTTGTATTTGTGTCTCCTTAATTTGCATTTGTGTCTCTAGTATTTGTATTTGTGTCTCTTGAATTTTTATTTGTGTCTCAGGTAATAGTGCTTCTTGAATTTGTTTTTGTGTCTCTTGTATTCTTGACTGGTTGATTTGTTTGAGTTTATTGTTCAATGTTTAAAAGTCACTATAAATAGTACAGCATAAAAATAAACTATACATATTGCACTTTCACAGTTTGTGCATACTGTACATTGTACACGTATTGTACTCTTGATACATTCATATAGGCCAAATACATGTAATAAAACTAATATTGCACATTTCTCTCATGCTGGGATTCTAATACCTCTAATATTTAGTAAATGTCAGCCCTTCATGGAGTCCACTATGGACAACATACCTTTCTCTGCCATAAAGTAAATATGATAATTCAATATTAAATATCAAACTGTAATCTCAATATCTTAGGAAAGCCAGTAGCTAAATATGTCAAGTTCAAAACCAGCATTTCACTGAGAATCCTTGTGTTCTGTAATAATATGGTATTTTTTTCTCATCAGTTATTTTATGGAGGGATGCTACATGGGTTAACACTTTTTCATCTCTTGTTTTTAGGAGATGTGTAAGCAGATGATATGGTTCATATTCATGATGCTTTAGATGTTCTCCTAATAACTTTTTCCTGTTTCTTTTTTCATAAAAGGGGCATACCATCAATAAATGTGTTAAATCATCCTTTCCCATCCCGCATTTACATTGCCCTTCCATTCCTTCTGTTTTTCCCCTTGTTGTATATGTCACTTCGCCAATTACTATAATTACATTTAAACCTAAATCTAGTTATTATTTTCCTTTGACAAGGATTTTTAAGTATTGTTAAATATGACTCCATCCTATGGTCCCTTTTGTTTTTAGTCATCCATTTGCAGATTTTGTAATGCTGACATAATTGCAAATCTCCTTGATAATAGATTTCATTAATCCTTACTGTAACCTCATTAACAGTTTGGACAGTTGGGACTCTGAATATGTCACTCATACAGTGCAAATGTCCATAAAGCTTAATAATATAATCTACTGTTGATATACTAGGAAAAGGCATGTTCTGTTTCATATAATGTTTTGCTTCATCTATGCACATTCTAGATAATCTGGATTCACTCATAGAGTAAGCCTTGATCCAGTACCTCACCAGTCTCTATTTTATTTTACTTTCTACTGGTAGTTGGTCTAATTCTGCTCTGACTAGGGTTGCCACCTATCCAGTTTTTGACCGGATAATCCGGTGTTTAGGGTCCTTATCCGGTTACAAGCTCAAATGGGCAGACTGGGTGGGCCATAGGCCCTTATCTGCCGACACTGTCTATGTATCTATGTATTTATTTATCATCCAGTTTTGGTTACATGCAGTCCGGTTTTTGGGCCATTTTGAGTGAGTGCTCATATACTCTTAAAACTAATGTATCTAATCATTCACTGTTTTGGCTGCATTACATGTCCAGGTTACAAAGAAGTTCTGCTGTCACAGTCATTCAGACCTGCCTTTGTTTGTAAAACCAGACTGTCTGAGAGGTGTAAATATGGCCATTAAGATCATTAGCAGTAAATCAATCTATTCTTTTCCACTCTGAATTTTAAGTATGGTCTTTTACTGCTATGACAGGAAAAATTTTTTACACCTTTATGTGCTCTCATGTGTTTCTTTTTGTTTGTTCTGTATTATGGTAAGTTTTAGACCCATTTTTGTTAAATTAATAATCTAACTTTTATTGCTTTTATCATGACATTTGCTCTAATTTTTTGTATTACCTGAACATTCCATGATATTAGCTACACTTTGACAGGTCATTCAGATAAACAGCATGGAATGGTGTATCTGAAATTGTGGAATGTCTTAGAAATATGAAAAGAAACCACAGTTGCTGCTAAGGTAATGGGGAACACAGTGCAGTATAAAGGGTAACACAAGCACTGATAATTAAGTTATCAAAAATTGGTCAAAGAATCAGAATACATGGCTGACATGGAAAGGAAATGGGAGAGTGTTTAACAGAGGGCTGAGCAATAAGCTGTGGCTGAGCTTGGCACATCCAGCAGACCTGAGTTTGATTCCCACAACCTCCACTTAAATACTGTATGACCCTAAGCAAGTCACTTAACCTTCCTGTTCTCCTGGGTCACTCCTGTAAAATGGGCTATGTGGCATATGGGAGGTAACCTGGTTGCCAAAGAATAAAAATAAATAACTGAATAAATAAATCAAATAAATATCTGTATAAAAATCATTTCCTATCACTAGTAATGTCTATTCCAACATTACAAATGGCTTTGGAGGAGGAGTGATATACTTGCCAGTCATAAAAAAGGGGTGGAGCCAGAGGCGGCGTTTGGGGTGTGGTTTCGGATCCAGTTTTTACCTCATCCAAAGGTGGTAACCCTAGCTCTGACCAGTGCTGAAGGTGTTCCCTTTGGCAGTCCTAACAGGTGCTTATAAAACTTATTTAAATGGGGCTCTATGCTGATTCTTGGATGTGTCCCCCATACTTCTGCTCCAAATAAGTGCTCTTTATTGTTTTTTTATTTATTTAATTCTCAGATTACAATTACCTATAAGTCAGAAGACTCTTTTGCGTAGGTTCCACATCATACAATGACAAGTAACAATACAGGCAAACAAATTACTAAAAACATCATCATATGGATAAATACAATTTCAGTTTGGCATTAATAACCATTAAATTGCCTTTCACAGATTTGCCTCCATGTTTAGCATTTGTGTCTGTAGTATTTGTGTCTCTTGAATTTGTATTTGTATCTGAGTATCTGATACTTGTGTCTCTGGTATCTGTAGCTGTCTGCCTAGTATTTGTATTTGTGCCTCTTGTATTTGTGTCTCTGGTATTTGTATTTGTGTCTCTAGTATTTGTATTTGTGTCTCTTGAATTTGTATTTGTCTCTTGACTATGTATATGTATTTGTATTTAAGTCTCTTGTATTTACATTTGTGCCTGTGGTATTTGTGTTTGTGTCTCCTGAATTTGTACTTGTGTCTCTTGAATATGTTTTTGTATATTAGTCTCTGGTATTTGTATTTGTTGCTGTGGTGTTTGTGTCTGTCTCTCTGGTATCTGTAGCAGTCTCTCTAGTATTTGTAGTTGCGCCTCTTGTATTTGTGTCTCTGGAATTTGTATTTGTGTCTCTCTAGTATTTGTATTTGTATCTATTGTATTTGTACATATAACTGAAAATATATTTTTATATTTCAGACTTGTTTTTGTTGTTAATGATGACACTATACAAGGGTGTTGAGAGTTATCAATAAAATATAAAGATTCATTAATTACAAATACATTCATGTAATGTGGAGTAGTAGGCATATGTGTGTGTCACTGAACTTCAGCTCGGGTCTAATGCTACTTGATGTGGTTTAACACACACATATATAAAGCTTTAAGAATTAAATGTGTATTTGTAAACAGTGCAGTATTTCTGTATAATAACTGGTGACCCTTTGTATCAACTGGTTTTCAATTGCTTTCAAAAAACATAGTTACTGAGTGTGACATCACACCCAGTTGTCATGGTGTTTCAATCTGACACTATTGAACTTCTGAGTGCTGGGGCACTTACAGTGCAACAATTCAGCAATAAGGCACCACAAAAATCTGACTGCAACAATTGCAGTTCGTTGTTTTTTCTCTGATGGTTCACTGGCTGGAGTTGCTAGTGAGGCTGACAGCCAAAAGCAGGAGGCACCATTTCTTGCAGATTGGGGTTACAGAGAAATGTCAGCTTACATAGAAACATAGACTTTGACAGCAGATAAGGACCGCTAGGCCCATCTAGTCTGCCCATTTCCCTACCTACAGGATACGCCGCAGATCCTAGTTAACCAACAGCCTATTTCTTCCTACCCCCCACAAGAATTGCCTTATGTCTGTCCCACGCATTCTTGAATTCTCCCACAGTTTTAGACCCCACAACCTCTCAGGAAGGCTGTTCCATGCATCCACTACCCTCTCTGTGAAATAATACTTCCTCACATTGCCCCTGAACCGCCCTCCTTCTATCTTTAAATTGTGTCCCCTTGTTCTTGCAAGTCTCTTTTTCTGAAAAATGCTACCCTCTTGGACTTTGTTGATTCCACTGAGGTACTTAAAAGTTTCTATCATGTCCCCCCTCTTCCTTCTTTCCTCAAGGGTATACATATTAAGCTCCTTTAGTCTCTCCTCATACGGCTTCTCTTGCAGACCCTGCACCATTTTAGTTGCCCTCCTCTGGACTGCCTCTATCCTGTCTATGTCCTTGCAGAGACGGAGCTTTGCCTGCAGGTGGCAACACTGAGGAGGTGCTCTAGTTTTGGATAGAAGGAGCAGTAATAAAATGTTGTTTTAGGGCAGACACTGTGGGCTCTTTGGCAAAGAATTTGCATGGGAACTAACTGCTGCTGCTCTGGGCTTTCTACTCAATCACTTGTAACCAAAAAAATAAAAAAAAGTGACCTGCACCATTTATTATAATAAACAACAGAGAGGCAGGTGTGTGTCTGTGTTTTTCTTTTTACACACCCTTGGTGTCTGATGACCTCATAACACACACCAGCCTATGCATTATCCTATATTTATTTGTCCTTAATAGTGTTTACATTGCACAGCTCTAAATGATATTGAAGAGGGTGGTGAGAAAGGAGGATATGTGTGCTATAAAGAATAAGGAGCAAGCAAATAGGGGCAGGAGCGGTTTAGAAAGGAACTTAAGAGACGTACATTGGGATAAATAGCTAGTAACTCAAATCAGTATAGCTAAAGGTACAGAAAGACAGTGATGTGGATAATTAGTAGTCCTCCCTCCCAAAACTCGATATACTGTAAATTGGATGGAAAGTAAATGGTCTGTAAGGAACAACAGGAGTGACAGGGCAGGAGTGGAGGTGTGGAAGGCCGAACCGCACGGTGGTTAAATGTACAGTGCCCCTTAAAATAATCCTGCTGGCAGCAATGTAAGAACTCATAATATGTGCATGAACTAAATCTCACAGCTCCCATAAGAGCCTCTACCGCTGTCTGCAGTATGAATCTGGGACACTGAAAACCACTGGGTTTTACACTAGTTTCTAAAAGTACAACTGTGTACCCTAGTTTCTTGTGTTAGAAGATCTGTCTAATATGGTCTATGCTTTCCAGAAATATAAGGTACAGAACTGGGACTCAGACTGCTCCCATTCAAATGATTTATTATAACAATCCTCTGCTTCAGGCACAGAATTAGTCCATTTAGGAGAAAATGTTTTATGGATTTTGCAGGTGCATGCCTTGCACTGTACGTGCTCTGTGGTAGCACTTGCACTTTGAGAAAGCAGGTCAGAGAGATCATCACACTTTGTGTGTGCTTTGGGTACTGGTTTTAAAGAAAAAGAGTGTGGTCCAGTGGTTAGAGTGCCAAAATGCAAGACAGTAAAATCGAAAAGTTCATATCCCGCCACTTTCACTGGCTCACTGTACAAACTTGTGCAACCCACAAGGGCACTCAGCTGAGTTAGAAAATCCTAGGTTCTCATCCTACTACAGTCACTGACTTACTGCACAGCCTTCAGCAAGTCAGAAGGGCACTCAGCTGAGTCAGAAAATCCTAGGTTCCTATCCTACCACAGCCACTGACTCACTGTGCAGCCTTGAGCAAGTCACAAGGGCACTCAACTGAGTCAAAAAATCCTAGGTTCTCATCCTACTACAGCCACTGATCTACTGCACAGCCTTGAACAAGTCACAAGGGCACTCAGCTGAGTCAGAAGATCCTAGGTTCTTATCCCACCACAGTCACTGGCTTACTGTATAGCCTTGTGCAAGTCACAAAAGCACTCAAAGGAGTCAATAGTTAGGTTCCCATCCCACCACAACCTCTGATGCACTGTGCAGTCTTGTGCAAGTCACGAGAGCACTCAACAGAGTCAGTATACAGCTAGGTTCCCATCCAACCACAGTCTCGGACTCACGATGCAGCCTTTTGCAAGTCACAAAAGCACTTAACTCTGTGAGTAATCAGATCCTATGTTCACATAATGCCACAGCCATTGGCTCACTGTGCAGCCTTGTGCAAGTCACAAGAGCACTTAACTGAGTCCCAGTTAATCCTAGGTTCACATTCCACCACAGTCACTGAATCATTGTGTAGCCTTGAGTAACTCACCAGAACCCTCAGTTGTGTCATCAAATCCTAGGTTCCCATCCCACAACAGCCACTGAGTCACTGTACGGCCTACATGGATGTTTGTTCACAGTCCCTGAGTCACCCTGGTTTCTGGAACAATAGGTCCCCTCTCCCAGCACCGTCTCTAGCGGGGACAAAGCTATGCAAAGAGCTTCCTCTTTGCTACTCCATATCAAATGTAACCTATGGGGGAAACAGTATGAGGAAAGGTTGCACAGTCTTGGTCTCTATACACTGGAGTATTGGAGACTGAGAGGTGATATGTGCCTGGTTTTCAAGGCATTCAATGATGGAAAGTTGTGGGATTGTCTGGGGGTCGAGATGAGAGACGTGAAAAGAGTATTAGAGGACATGAATTACAATTTAAAGGTAAATTAAACCACACTAAGAGGAGGGCAATGTGCTTTTCACAGAGTTTGTGTCACTCTAGAACAGCTTGCTTTCCACTCGAAGATGTAGGCTGCACAGCCTTGGAGACTTTTAAGATTAGATTGGATGAATACTGTATCAAGAACTCCATACTGGGATATACCCTTTGAGAAAAGGGCGAGCAGTCAAAGGGCATCACTGCCTAAAATGCTCGTATAACTGTATGATAACTGTAATAACTATGAATCATCCTTCCCCAAACATGACATGGCCCTCTCCGTTTCTGAACTGGAACTGCTGTCAATTATTGTTATCTTTGGAAATTCTCTACAGCAGGCTGTTCATCACCAAGACAATCTTCAGGGTTATATGGGCAATGCACCTAGACATATGCCCTCAGGGTACCAGGGCTGGCAGGCCCTATTCCCATGTGTATCACCATGTCTGTGTATGCACCTCCACATAGGGGTGAGCTATGTCACACGAGCCTTCTGTAGTCCTTAAGTTTATTTGGAACAAAAGTGTCCCCTGGGAGATACTGGGGAAATTTTTAGCTGTGATGAATGTTAACAAGACCAGATTATTGGCGCGCACACAAACATACACATACACACACACACCATTCCACTCTTCACATTGTGTGCTGCTGATACTATGGGAGGAAGATCACAGTTCTTTCTGGCTGTTGCTAATTGTTTCATACTGTCAAAGACATGTATAGCTTAGTAGGGATTTGGACTGCTGCAGTCCAGAACCTGAAACACACTGGAAATAATATTTCACTACACTGAAGTGCCATATGGTCTGCACCTATAGGGGCATCAGATCTTTGACCACCTCAGTGGTGCCTAGCCAGTCTCTGAGTCCATGAGGTGGTGCAGTGGGTTTAATCAAACAATGCCACAATAACATGTAAATCAGCTTGAGGGCTAATAACCCCCCCCCCCCCCACCAAGACAGTGACGTGCTGACCTTCAGAGATGCAAAAACCACCTGTTCACATTGTTTTCCTCTTCCTGGTTATGGAACTGCGGTTCAGAAACAGTTAAAATCTTTAGATCCACCACCTTACAGGCATCAGCACACCCAGCACATCCCAGTACTGCGAGTGACCCTAAATGCTGGATGATTCCCCACATTGTAGCCCTCCTCCGCTAGTGTTTGTGGTTACGTGGCTTCTGGGTAGGGCATCAAAAAATGACATTTATATTTAATCCAGATATGGGTATGGGGATCACGATACAGGAAACTGAGGAACACCCAGAAACATACATTGACTCACTAAGGCAAATGTTCACACCATACACAGAGTTGAACAGTAAGGCATCGTATTTAATTCCTTGAATCCGATATATCTTCAAACAGACAGCTTTAGCAGATGTTGCAGGCCTTTTAAATTCCATTGCATTCACCTTTATCCTGCCAAACCTACTTCAAGGCATGGAGAGCTGTGTGCCGGAACCGAAATAATATCTGCACCTGGGGAGACCAGAACAATTTCGACCACAGCCACAGCTGAGCAGTTTAGGCTTTAAGGCATTTTCTTTACAGCGCTGAACATCAGCTCTGGCACAGGAGGGAAGCTGCAGTTGCCAGGGACCACAGTGGGCCTGACCTCATTTAAGGGGCTGCTCTGGAAGTAGCCAGCCAACCACCCTCCATGCTTAATGGATCACTGTTCAGTTTTTTCTTTCTGTATTAAAGGGCATCAGAAAAGGTCCTACACAGTTCATTTCTAAACACAATACATAGGCACTCTTAGCACATTGTACTTATGACTCTCCAGGCTTCTTTCTTTTGCCTGTCATCCCAGGTGGGAGCTTGGTTATGCAAGGAACAGCTTTTGCCACTTCACTTCAGGTTAGATGTCACAGTTTCAAGTAGAAACTGGGTCTCACAGAAGAGAGAGAGAGAGAGAGAGAGAGAGAGAGAGATATGCAGGTGATTTATCCTTTCTGAGATTTTTCACAAAACTGACTATTCTGACTGTACTGGAGGAAGGCAGGGTGGCTAATGCTGCCATATAAAAAGGGAAAATAAATCCTTGCATCCTGATTAACTAAGGTGTGGTTCTAGCATTGCCTTGAAAGAGTACTACCAATGGCTAACAAGCATTTGTCAATGCCAAATGTTTAATTGCTTGTATTCACAGTGTTTTTTTTATTGTATCACCTCCATGTCCCTGAATCCACCACCGTTTACTCTGTTTGATCTTCCTGAAATATGGATGACTTTAAAACTGAACACACACATTTAGGAAATTCCTGGAAAAAGGGGGTAGGCAGTCTCCTGACATTTTGGGAATTTCCACTTTAGCTATTTTCTTCTCTCTGTCATTTGTAAAATGAATTTTTTTGAATGGTCTGCTGTTTCTTCATTCTTACCATTTGTTCTGGGACACGCTGATTAGCTGCTGTCTGTGCGTGTGCGCATGTATGTGTGTGGGGGGGGGAGGAGCTTAGGATTCCAGAAATCAGGCTGCTTGAAAAAAGCAATGTAAGGAAAAGTTGCAAAAACAGGTTGGTGTTACTGTCGTGTTGGTGACGTAATGTCCTTGGCCAGTCCCATTTAAACTCTTAGTAGGCAAGAGCACCTGGTGACATGAAAGCTGTCCATTTGCAGGGAAGGCTGGCTGGCAGATGCAACATTTTATATTTAACAGATACCGGCACAGCAGGGGAAGTGAACCTGCCACTTTACAAGGTCCTGGTTAGGCGCCACTTGGAGTTCTGTGTACCGTTTTGATCTCCTCAATACAAAAATATATTGAGGCAGTGGAAAGTATGGCACACAGGGCCATCAAAATGATCAGTAATATGGAGGACAAAAGCTATGAAGAGAGGCTGAAGGCCACTCACATGCTCACCCTGGCAATAAAGCAGCTAAGAGGGGACATGATCTTGCTTTAGTGAATTTAAGGACACTGAAAACATCAAACAGTCAGGAATGTTTGAATCAGTATCCTCCTGCAGGATGTGGAGATTTGCCCTGAAGATCAGAGGTGGAATTTTCAGGGGTAAAGATAGGAAGAGATTTTTTTCCTAAAGGAAGGTGAGTCTACATAGTATATGGTTTTAAAAGAGATGGGGGTTCTGGATATATTGACCCTTCGGGCAGCAATACTGAGTGAGTCCAATGAAGCTTACATTCTCTCAATGCTTTATTTCAAAGTCAGTCACACTATTTTCACCAAAACGTTCTCCAAATCACCCAAGATGACTAATATCACTTAAGGGACCATTCAGTACTCTCCACATAGTAAATGCCACAAGTGCAGATCAGAATGTAAATCACATTTTGCATATTTTTTTTTACTATTTCTTTTTAACGCCCCAACACTGAGGCTGATCCCTCTCTCAAGGTATTGCAATACACCCCCAATGCACCATATGGACTGGGAGGAAGCTCCCATAGATGCCCTGCTCCTGTACATATCTTCTACAGACCTGGTTGACCCCCAGGGTGGGGAGGAAGAGTCCCCCTCTCCTCCAAATCCTCATGGGAGCATGCAACCAAAGCTCCTCCTCAGTTTCTCCATGGTTGCCTTCGATGCAGGAGCTCTTCACCTGGATCAGTTGTGGGGTAGTTCCTTTTACTGGTCCACCCCCTCTGATGTTGGCACGTGAGGAAGACCAATGAGACAGATGTGCACTGAGACATGCATCCACTCCAGTCCTCAGCCGATGTTGGCCCATCCCTGCTTGTCTGCTTCCCTGTCTACACCAGCACCACTCATGGTCACCCAGGTGATGGTGGTGTAGCAGCAGGGCAAGCTACCCACCTCTACCTGGAGAAGGAGAGCAAGCCGTTGGGTGCTCAATCCTTCTCCCCCCCGGCCGACCCCCGGTGACCCAAATCCACCACTGAACCCGGGTCACCATCATAGCACCACATTTTGCATATTTTTGGTGCCACTCCACTAGAGCAGCCCAAGGATGATCCAAGTAACTATAGGCCAGTCAGCCTGACCTCAGTAGTATGTAAACTCATGGAAACCATACTACAGGAAAGGCTGGTTGGGTACATAGAGGACAATGTTCTACAGGATGAAAGACAGCATGGGTCTGTGGCAGACAGATCATGTCAAATGAACCTGATTGAGTCCTTTGATTGGGTCACTAGGGCAGTGGACAAAGTCCAGGTGGTAGACATCATACACCTGGACTTTAGCAAGATCTTTGATTCTGTACCACACAAAAGGTTGATAATGAAACTGAGGGATCTTGGGGTGGGGAAGAATATGGTAAGGTGAGTTGAAAACTGGTTAGGTGGTAGAACACAGAGAGTAGTGGTTGGGGTGAGTTCTCCAGCATCAAGGAGATCACCACTGGGGTCCCACAGGGATCAGTATTGGGGCTACTGTTGTTCAATGTCTTCATAAATGACATCAGGGAAGGCATCAAAGGCAAAATTTGCCTGATTGCAGATGTCACCAAACAGTGTGGGAGAGTGGACACCAAGGAGAGGATACAGGACTGAGGGAGGACCTCACCAGACTAGAGAGAAGGTCAGGAATCTGCCAACTTAGTTTCAATGCCAAAAAGTGCAAAGTGATGGACATAGGGGGCCAAGAACCCTAGGACAGAGTATTACATAGGAAGGCTCAGGTAACTGCTTCCGAAGAGAAACAGATCTAGGGGTAATGACTATGAGTTACCTGAAACACACCTCTCAGTGTAAAAAGGTGGTGGCAAAGGCTAACAGAATGCTGGGGTGTATTGTAGGGGATTCAGTAGTAGGCAGAGTGAGGTTATTTTACCATTGTACAGGTCATTGGTGAAACCACATTTAGAATATGGGGTGAGGTACTGGTGTTCTTACTTTAAGAAGGACATCAGAAAGTTGGAGGGGGTCCAGAGTACAGCAACCAAGATGATTGAGGGGTTATAGGATAGGTCCTATGAGGAGAGGCTGGGAGCCCTGGGGATGTATTTCCTGGAAGAAGTACATGAAGGGAATTAACAGTGAAAAGGGAGGGTCTCTTTAATATGAGTGACAATGGTGCTGTTGTCACTCATTTTAAAGAGATGGGGGCACAGCCTAAAATTGATGGGGGGGTCAGAAGGGATGTAAGAAAGCATTTCTATACAGAGAGGTTGGTGTCTGCCTGGAATGAGCTGTCTGGGGAGGTGCTATCAGCAAGTATGGTGGGAACATTCAAGAGAGCCTGGGGCAAGCACAAAGGGAACCCTTGGGACCAAGGCAGGGAAGAAGGGGGAGAAGGAGGGACAGTTGGGGGGGGGGCAGGGTCTTTGGAGTAAATTGTAAGGCCAGACCCTGCATCACTTACCAAGCAGACATGACAGACCATGTGGTCTTCTTCTGCTGGCTCTTTTTGTATATTCGTATGTAAGTATATTACAGTTTATGAACTGGCAAAGGTAAAGTGTTCTTGTATGTTGGTTTTTAAACTGGTTACCAACAGCCATCACATTTTATTTAAGTATTTAATTAATTAATTAATTAAAAGTTTGGGACCCAGGAAAGGCACACTGAGCCAAAGCTCATTTCCAGGTGTGACCTGGGGGAAGGGTAAACTTGGAATAGACAGCGGCAGTTACAATGAATGAATCAACATAAGCAGTTATAAAGTGAAAATACAGTTTAGGCATAAAAATTAAATAGAGAAGTATTTTATAATGGGCACATTGACCATATTGGTAACATCTAGTCACTGGTTTACCAAAGTAATTTTGCTGACTTTCAGCTACCAGATCACTATGTATTGTCTGGTCTTTCAAATTTCTGCATTGTTTGAAGGCAAACAAAGGTAACACATCTAATAGCTGAAAGACGGTATCCCGTGAGGAGGGCACATGGGGAAGGGCACCATGCAAAATGGCGACCTGCTCCCCAGCAAATCCCTCATGGTGATGGGAGGGTAGGGCGGCCAGATAGGGGGTCAGTGAAAATAGCGACAGGATGTTGCTATATCTACGCACGGGGGGGGGCAAGCATGCCGAGCGTGGGCTGGGAGGGGACAGAGGAGCTGTAGGGGTTGGTGCTGCAGTGGGCTGCCAAGCTGCATCATGGTTTCGAGGGTTGGTCTGCAACTGTGGTGGGTGTAGTACTGGGTTTGGGTCCGGGAGCTGGTTCAATGTTATTGCGCCTTGCCCGAACCTTTTATTTTAATGTTTTCACCCCCGACATGCACCCCTGGAGTTGAGAATCCTTTAGTAGGGTGATGTGGGGGTGAAGCCCCCTGTGGGTGGGTAAAGCACAGCCCCCCCACAGAAAACATTAAAAAGTAAGTCCCCGGTGCCGTTTTCCTCTGCGCCAGGGTGTCAGAGTGCTGAAAATGTTTTTGCCACTCTAGACTTCTTGATAACAGCAATCGCCTTTAGGCTTTCACCGTTATCACATAGAACCCTGAAAGACAGTAAGAGAACCCCTAAAATCCAGTCATGTGCTGTTTGTTTGTAGACTGCTCCATCCCTCCCTCCTGATAGGAACTGACTGACCGGTAAGTAAACTGAAAAAAAAAATCACAGACCTCTTTGTGTTTTCTTGTGTGGTAATTAAATAAAAATTCTCCAGATTCCCGCAATTTGCAGTCTTCCAAAATGACTTCCCCTGATTTTGCTTGCTGATTGTTTCCTCTCCACTCGGCAGCACTGTAGCTCAAACCTCTCACTGACAGCAGACAAGTAATTTTATGTCTTCTATCCTACTTGTCCAGTGTACCAAACAACTGCTACTCCTATTCTCTATACAGTTTAGGAGGAGAAGCTGGAAGGGAAGCCATAGGGATCATTCATTTGTTTCTACACTGGGTTTGAGGGGAGGAAACAGCAGGGTGCAGTAATATTTTTGTACACCAGACAGGAGGGACAAGGAGCTGCAGGGAGTGGCAATTAGTTTTGTACAAAAGGTGTGGGGGAGCCCCAGGGAGTGGCAATTAGTTTCAGTACTGGGTAGTGGTGTGGGATGAAGCTGCAGAGAGCAGCAATTAGTTTTATATGCTGAGGGGTGGTAGGGGAGCTGTAGGGAGTGGCAATAGTTTATACACTGAGTGGGACAGTTCTTCTTCCCACCATGGGACCCCTTACAGTACCTTGTCTGGCAACACTCAGCAGTACATCCCCTGTGACAGTGAACCAGTGGATCCTGGCGGCACTAATTGCAGCAACAGCCATGGTGAGAGAGACCGTGTGAGCGAATGCTGCACAGTGCACCTTCCCTAACAGCCTGGTTCCTTTTTCCAGCTTGTTACTGCAACTGTGTTCACTTGCACCTCTACATTAGCCATGCTATTAAGATGCACATGGGACCAGCTCTGGATTGGACTGGTTCTTTCCTTTTAACTACAAGAAGTTTCTGCCCAGCAAGCCAAGAACTTTGCCATGACCAGACTCGCTGCTAATTGGGCTGTCACTGTTGAGCCCCCAGCAGCCTGAGCTGCATTGGACCCATCAGTGATACACCTCTGAAAGCCCTTATTGTAGCAAGATGTTTGCTTCACACTGCACCCACAAGCTAACATAAAAACAAGTCCCTGCCAACCAAGGCACAGCACATTCTATATCAATGCACCAGTCGCTTAGAATTTTTGATGTTTTAAATGGTAGCCATTTATTTAAGTACATCAGAAACACAGAGTTTTGATTTGCAAACATACCTGAAGAGTAATTTGGATAGTTGTTCCCCACTTCATATATCAGGTTTTCATATTTTCAGCATCGTTCATAATTTCTGTGCAGCTTTCTTTTTTTTTTTGTGAATAAGGATTTCTCTCCCACCTGCTAGCTCCCCGATCCTCTCACCACAGCAACTGTGATCTTTGTCTCTCTTTCTCTGTCTCTCTTTCTCTCCCTCTCTCTCTCACCCTCCTGCTGGACACTTAAAAAACACTGCTTTTAAACTGATCAGCCACAACAACCACTGCACTCAGTGTCTTCTGAAACTGGAAGTCATATATGGGGCAATGTGGTGGCAGACTTCAGCTGGCAGTGAGCTTTCATTTGCAGAAGCTGTGGTCAAACAAGTACCAGCATTCTCCTTGCAGCTGCCAGCTGACCTCCTGTTCATGTAACAGCTGAAACAAGTGAATGGGTACTGGATTTCTCCTGCATTTCACACATAAGCCACATATTATTCCAAAACTAACTAAATAAAAGTAATGATGTGTTTAAAAAAGTGTAACAAATATGCTGGGCTGTAACTCCTGATCTCCAGACAGACAGCAGAAAGTATAGAGACCTCTGGTAGCAAGAAACAGGAGGAGGAACATAGAAACATAGAATCTGTCAGCAGATAAGGACCATATGGCCCACCTAATCTGCCCATTTCCCTACTCTCTGCTGTAGACCCAGATCCAATTTGATCTGCGGCTCTGTTGCTCTGCACATCTCCTGGGTATCCTAATGTCTGTCCCATGCACTCTTGAACCTCCATATTTTTTTCACCCCACCACTTCTGCTGGAAGGCTATTCCATTGCTCCACCACCCTTTCAGTGAAAAAATATTTCCTAACATTACCCCTGACCCTTGCACCCTTCAACCTCGTATCATACCCCCTTATTCTTATGCAGAGTTTTCTCTGAAATATACTTTCCACCTGTGCCCTGGTTATTCCCCAAGGTACTTGAAAGTTTCTATCATATCTGCCCTCTTCCTTCTTCCCTTCAGTGAACTGATATTAAGATCCTTAAGTCTTTCCTTGTGGGGGTTCTGGTGTAGTCCATGTACCATCTTCTTTGCTTTTCTCTGGACTGCCTCTATTTTGTCAATGTCCTTCAGGAGATCTGGTCTCCAGCACTGGACACAGTACTCCAGCTGAGGCCTCACCAGTGATCTGTACAGTGGCATCACCATGTCTTTCCTCCTGCTTGTTATGCCCCTCCCCATGCACCCCAACATTCTGTTCTCTCATTCCCCTCCTTTTCACACTGTTTGGTCACCTTCAGGTCATCAGATATGATAACTCCCAGGTCTTTCTCTTGACTTGTGGTGGCCAGAATTTTCCCACCCATCCTGTACTCCTCCCTCCTTGGATTCCTGTCACCCTGGTACATGGTCTTGCACTTTTTAGCATTGAAACTCAACTGCCAGACACCCGACCACTCCTCTAATAGGCTTTGGTCCTTTCTCATTTTTTCCACCCCTGCAATGTTCCATTCTCTTGCAGATCTTGGTGTCATCTGTGAAGAGGCACACCTTTCCCTCCAGATGCTCTGCAGTGTTGCTAATGAAGACATTGAATAGGACTGGCCCCAGCACCGACCCCTATGGCACCCCACTGGTCACCTCCCTCTGTTCAGATGTCATGCCATTTACCACCACCCTCTGAGTCCTGTCCCTTAGCCAGTTACCAACCTACTTTACCACTATAGTACCCACTCCCAGGCTCCCCAATTTATTTAGCAATCTTCTGTGTGGGACAGTGTCAAAAGCCTTGATGAAATCCAGGTAGGCCACATCCACTGCCCCTCCCTGATCTACTACCCTGGTTACCCAGTCAAAAAAATCTATAAGATTTGTCTGACAGGACCTTCCCACTGAGAATCCATGCTGCCTTGGCTCCTGTGTCCTGCTATCCTCCAGAAACTTCACAATAATCTCCTTAAGTAAGGACTCCATTGGTTTCCCCACTACTGAGGTCAGGCCTACAGGCCTGTAATTGCCTGTCTCCTCTCTGCTTCCACTCTTGTGGAGAAGAAGCACATCTCCCCTCCTCCAGTCCTCAGGTGCAGAGATACATAGATACTGTCAGCAGATAACAGTCGCCAGGCCCATCCAGTCTGCCCGTTTATGCAACCTGATGAAGCGGTCACCGACCCTATCTGGTCACTGGCTTTATTTTTTTCTTCCCCTCTCTAATATTCCTTTATACCTGTCCCATGCATGTTTGAAGCCTGCTACCATATAGGCGGCCATCACTTCCTGGGGCAGGCTATTCCATGCATCCACCACCTTCTCTGTAAAAATGACCTTCCTGACATTACCCCTTATGCAGCCACCCATCAGTTTCATATCATGCCCTCTTGTTCTGGCACTACTTTTAAACTTCCACCTTGTTCATGCCCTTAAGGTATTTGAACATTTCTATCATGTCACCTCTCCCCCTCCTTTGCTCCAGTGTGTACAGATTGAGGTCTCTGACTCTTTCCTTATAAGGCTTGTGATGCAGACCCTTCACCATTTTGGTCACCCTCCTCTGCACCGTCTCTATTTTGTCAATGGCCTTATGAAGGTGTGGCCCCCAGAACTGAACACAGTACTCAAAGTGAGGCCTCACCAGGGTCCTGTGCAGTGGAACTATCACCTCCCTCCTTTGGCTTGTGATTTCCCTTCAAATATTCCCTGGCATCTCAGTGGCCTTCACCACTGCCTTGGCTGTCTGCCTTGTGGCCTTCTGGTCATCTGTGATTATGACTCCCTAGTCCCTCTCTTATTTAGTAACCATGAACAGCTCTCCCCCAGCCTGTAGCTTGCTCCAGAGTTCCTGCTCCCCATGTGCATGATTTTGCATTTCTTTGCTTTAAACCTTAGTTGCCATGCATCTGACAATCTCTCCAACCATTCCAGGTCCTTTCTCATCCTTTCCACCCCCTCCAGGGTTTCCACTCTGTTGCAGATCTTTGTGTCATCCGCAGACAGGCTAACCTTTCCCCTCAAGCCCATCTGCAATGTCACTGATGAAGACATTGAAGAGGACTGGCCCTAGAACTGACCCTAGGTACCCCACTGGTCACCTCCCTTTCCTCTGATTGGGTTCTGTTTACCACTACCTTCTGTTGCTGGTCCTCTAACCAATGTTCAATCCAGTTTACCACCTTGTGTCCCATCCCCAGGCTTCTTAGCTTGTTGGCCAGTCTCCTATATGGGACGATATCAAAAGCTTTGCTGAAATCTAGGTAGGTAATGTTTACAGCTTCCCCTTGGTCTACTGTCTTTGTCACCCAGTCAAAGAAATAAATTAGATTTGTTTGACAGGACTGTCCTGTGATGAATCCATGTTGCCTGGGATCCAACATCCTCATGACTTCTAGGTATCTCCCCCTCTAGTGATCCACTGCAAAGGGCAGCCAGTGGTTCCGCCAGTACTTTTCTGAGTTCCTTTAGTACTCTTGGATGGATCCCATCTGACCCCGTTGCCTTATCTGCTTTTTTTCCTGGAGTTCTTCTAGGACTCTTTCCACTGTGAATGGACTGGTGTCTACCTCCCTCCCCTGAATACCTCGGACCCTTACCTTCCCCTGGTGAATACTGAGCAAAAGTGCTTGTTCAGCATCTTAGCCTTTACTAGGTTGTCCTCCACCCTTTCTCCTCCTTCCTTCTTCAGCCTAATGATCCCATTTCTGGTATTTTCCTCTCACTAATGTATCTGAAGAAAGTATTGCTGCATTTCTTAATAGCCTGGGCTATACCTTCCTCTGTCTGTGCTTTAGCCCTTCTAATTATTTTCCCAGATTCCCTCTGCTTCTCCAGATATTGTCCTCTGTCCTCATCCTTTTGTGTATCTGTGTATCTTCTGAAGGCTCTTTTCTTTTCCCTTACTTTCTTGACCACTACCTTCGAGAATCATAGACGCCTTTTCTTTCTTTTACTCTTGCTATGCATTTTGACATGGTGACCTGTTATTTCTGTTATGACTCTCATGAGTCTAGACCACTGTTTTTCCACATCTCCCCCTGTACCTTCTGCTGCTAGGGCTCTTTTGAGATTTCTACCCTTCTCCTTAAAGTTAGCCTTCCTGAAATCTAGGCTCTTCGTCCTTGTATAGCTTGCCTCCTCCACTGTGGTTACCTTAAACCATACTGTTCTGTGGTCGCTAGTAATATTTATAGCATAACATTCATTTTTTAAATATATTTAAAGTTTATTTCTTCTACTTTTTTGTTTTTATTTTGATAAACACCCATTTTATGTAAGAAATAAGATTCTCTGGGGCATTGGTAGTATTAGGTCTACTACACCCCTAGGGGCTGAAGGTGCACAGCCTGAGGCCTCAAGCCACACTATGCCCATAGGCATGTGATAAACCTAGTACTACTATTGCCCCATCATGTCTTATTGCTTACATAATGAGCCCATCCAACTTGGCATCAATGCCCATGTACCATGACAAGGCATGGAGTGGGAGCCTGCAAGTTAACCCTATGCTGCCTAGACAGCTCAAACACACAACCTAATAACCCCAGGGGGTCACACGGGTTACATGCATCTATAGTAAACACTTTTCAATGCTGTAACAATAGAAGAAGCAATTTTAAAGAAGTCAGCTTACTGTACTATATAAAGAAATGAATCAATCTGCCTCATACTACTGCTGACAAGTCATGGATCACTCCTTTCTTGCATTCTCCTCAAAGACCCACAGTCAAAAAGGCAGGCTGTTTCTCTACAGTAAAGAAGGTAGGCTGTTTCTGTACAGTACAGAAGGCAGGCTGTTTCTGTACAGTAAAAAGGCATGATGTTTCTGAACCCCTCCCCCCCACACACATGCTCCCCATACAAGCACACACAAAGCAGTACTGTAACTTTTATTCTGTAACTATGACAGAAACTATTTAATATTTTAAACCTGAACTATGAAACAGTAAATGTTAAAAAAAGTTGCTTACACTTTACTGTACTTTAGTGCATGTGTGCATATTCACACACACACACATTGCAAACCACACCAATCTGCAAGCAATTCTGAAGCTAATGAGATTAACTCCAGCACTGTTGAACCATTTTAAAACCTCTGAAAAGTTAAAAAATCAGTTTTTAGTATCCACATGTAATATAAAAATCAAATAATAGAAACACGTCATATACTTGAAAAATAATGTCATCTCGGAGGGAAGCTAATAAAGTGATAATAGTTGCCCATTTGGCTCATGGATTATTACCCCATTAGTTCCCCTGTTGGTGTACTTTATTGTTTATTTTCTTATAATTTATTCTATACATATGCACTTGCTTGTGTGTGCAAGAACTGTATATGCTTGTGTACATTTGCCCAAGTACGTGCTTTGGTGTGTGAATATGCATTCATCTTAACACTGCCTTCAATAAAATCTGCAAATCTGTCACCCTAGCACTTTATAACACCCACTAAGCTCTGGAATGCCCTCCTAACTGTGCTCCATTCCTCCGGGTCCCCCAGATATTTAAGGTACACTACAAAAACTCCCTGCTAGTGACCATGACCTGAAGTTGCTACTCCTGAACTCAGTCAACCAAGCTACCTTGGAGGCTCCTTACCACACGAATCAGTGTGTGCCAGCTGATTAATGGGACTGTAGTTCCCACTGCCTAAGCTTAGATGATGCTCTTCTCTCTCTTTTATTATAACCTCATAATGGTTATACCCTGGCTAATATTGCTTGTGTTATGATTTATGGTCTCATTTGTTGTAGCTAAACCTTGCCTATTGTTCTAATTGTTTACTGAAATTGCTCTTGTAGTTACCCAAGTGTATTTTATGTCTTTTAATTCATTTATGTCTGTAACTCATTGTTCACTATCAACAAAGACAACCACTGAGCTAAGTGGGAAGGTTAGCACCACAAGAACATGCTGTGGACGCGAAGTCGCACTAAAAACTCTTCATTGTCAGTAATTTCATAAAAACCATATGCAAAAACTATGTATAGAGAGTAGCACTAATGAACATATTGTAGTACAAAAAGTGTAAACAGAGCAGAAAAAGGAAACACAGCTCACCCACTCTAGAGTAACATCCACCGAGCCCTACCTGCCAGCATGTCCATGGGTGTGCTGGTACTCCAGTTTGTTTTTTTGGCCAAACATGCATGGAACTGGGAATCTTTATAATCCTGTGGTCTGTAACAACAGTTTTCCTTGCCACAGTGTTTTCCGACTTTATTGATGAAGTTAATGTTTGCCTTGCGGCTCAAGCTATACACAGACTACTTGTGGATACTGTGACCTGCTTTACATGCCATTTCAAGGACTGTCCATGATTAAAAGAGTAGGTGATCTGCGTTTTCTTTTTCTGCTCTGTTTACCCTTTTTGTACTATGCTCATTATTCCTGCTCTCTATACATGGTTTTTGCATATGGATTTTATGAAATTACTGACAATAAAGAGGTTTTTAGCAAGACTTTGGGTCTGCAGCATGTTCTTGTGGTGCTAACCTACCCACTTAGCTCAGTGTTTTTTTTTGTTGGTTTTCTACTGTCAACAATCCTGAGGCTGTACACGTCCCTTCAGTGTGGGAGCCCCCTTCCTTTTGTCTCACTGTTCGCTATCTCTGAACCTTATGTACCTGCTCACTGTAAAAGTTCTTGTATTTCTCATCTCTCATCATGTGCTGCATGTGCCATCTTGATGGCCCTGATCGTACCTGAAAATGCTCCCTGGGACAAGTGTACTTACACGGTTATTAAACAAATAAATGAATACATAAATAAATACAAGTTTGTGTTTTCCTAATGTGCTGAATACAATAGCAGTATAGGGTCCATTCATATCAGTAGATTTATTTTAGAGTTTAAGCATAAAATCCTGAAGCAAAAGCATTGGGGAAAGTGTTACACTTAAAGGAGGACAAAACAAAAGTCCGTGATTTGCTGTTTTAGCCTTTGCAAATATAATTGTTTGTGATGCCTTTCTGACACCTTATAGGTGCTGGAACTAGGGATGCTGGGGGTGCGGCAGCACTCACTTGCCTGGAGTACAGTTCCCTATGGCATCCTATACAGGGTTTACAGTTTTGTTCAATGGCTTTCAGCACACTCGCTGTAACAAGCAGTTGTCAATGCCAAATGTTGTCATGCTGGCATTGGCATTGGTAGCGGTGGAGCTAGAGGTGCATAATAGGAATGACAGTGAAGTATTGAAGTGGCACCAACCCCACCCCCACCCTGTAGACAGTGACAGGCAGTGGGGGTGCCTTTGGGTTATCAGGTATAATGCTCATGCCATTGTACCTCACCCAACCCTGTAGACACTGACAAGTGTCATGGTGTGCTATGGGGTCTTTGCGCATTATACTTACCCCATTCCATAAGGAAATACGCTAACGTGGGTGCAGTATAGGAGTGTGGGGTGAAGTTTGTGGCTGAACAGTGCAAGACACACCACGATGCCTGTCAGTGGCTGCAGAGTGGGTGTAGGGGGGTGGAATGGCGTGATCATTACATCTAATGATCCCAAGTCACAGCCCAGATGCCTGTCAGTCTGTACCAGGTGGAGTGCTGCAGTTGGAAGCCCTAACACCATAGGTGTGCAGGGGTAGTTTCACTCTACATGTTCAACATGGGCTGCTTGTCAGGCCACCTCATGAAAAGTGGCACAATCACTTTGTTAGCTGAAAGGTGGTTTTGCACAGCGGCTGTGGCATTTGGTGACAGAGGGACGAAAACACAGTTTTGGGCAGGATGTGGAGAATGACAACTGTATTGTTCATGAGGAGGCATAAAAAATGGCAACGTTGAAAATCTGGAGTGGCAATATGAAATATTGGTGAAGCAATGAACATGCATACAAACTGTGCCACAGATATCGGCAACCCAATTATTTGTGGGAGTTTTTTAGACACATTTTCAACATAGGTATTTTGGGACCTCCCCTCATGAACAATGGTGCTGTGATTTTGTTAATGTATCCCAAAAGGTGATTTCCCACAGCGAGCATGCCATTGTGCGCCACAGTTGTGGGAACGAATTTTGGGCAGGCTGTGAAAAATGGCAGCTGTACTGTTGATAAGGAGGTGTGCACAAATGCCAGTGGTGAAAATCTGGCATGAAAACATTGCAAATGTACAAAGTTACAAGACTGTGTGGAAACTGTGCAATATACGCTTGCAGCATAGTCTGAACCTTACTAAGCCAAACTGGTACACAGTGGAAGGGAAGGACACCTCTAAGACCTCTGCAACTACCTAACTTAGGCTGGGACAATGAAATGTTAATCCTTTGGTTTTATCGCTTCATCAGATTCAATCCATCTGTTTCATCACTTCATTAATTTTCAGATCTTTTGATTTATTGTCAGCCAAATGTGGGTGCACAGTTTATAGACTGCCTCCTCATATGAGGTCACTGGTACAGTTTTCTGACCTTGAGTTCTTCCTGCATGTCAGGTACAAGTGTTTCTTTTTTGTTATAATGACTACCAGCCCCCTTTTTCCCACCCTTCACCCTGTTTCCTACTGCACCAATCAGGCTTTAGTATGCTACCTCAGAGTGCACTAATTGCCTCACAGTCAGGGTCACCCCAGTAACTCCCTTCCTTCATCGAAGAGGAAGGGCAAATTAATTCCTTAATGGCCAGTGCCAATGCCACTCCTTTGTTGACCAGGGTGCACAGGTTTTGGGTGACTCACACCATCCTGCTCAAGGAGTTGAGTGCCTCACCTGCATGACAGGCCTGGTCTCCATGTGGCTCTGTTGATTCCAGGACCCAAGAGCAAAATCCTGGTCTCCCTGGTGGCACCACAAAGCACTGCTGTGCCACCGAGCAAGTCCACCAGTACTTTTAAAAAAAACCTTTGGTATTTGATCCAGGAAAAAGTCCTTCCCAACCAAAGGATTACTATTTTTTTACTTCTCATTGCCTTGATCATGCCTGTCAGCTGTCCCACATGAGGTGGGGGCATCTCTATTTGTTATTTATTTATTAGTTTAGATTAGATTAGTAATTGTTTTGACCAAATAAAGGCACACTAAGCTGTGTTAACTTGATTCTAGACACATCCTGGGAGTGGGTTACATGAATCTGCTCTATTGCCAGGGTGAATGGTTGTCATGACACTGGGGAAACTCCTTTATTCCCCAACCCTGAAAGTTTTCTATTCTTCTATTTTGTCTTCAGGGTGTCAGTAACAGTTGGTTTTTAAATACTGCCTGTTGAGTTATGACAAATATGGCCTTGAGTAGTTGAACAACATAATATTACCCCTTGTATCCAGGGATTATAGTTTTTTCTGGCTAGGGTACATCAAGAATCCCTGTTTACTAGTTTAAGTTATCAGACTTTGGTGTTTGGCATCATCTCATCTGTTTGGAGTAAATACCACTCTTGTGCTTTGACAATGTGAATGGCTGCCCTTAAAGACATTCCCTGGTGTTCGAAATTCCCTGTTTCTGTTGCTCCTGAAAACGTTTTCAAGGCTCTTTACCAGCAGAAGTACATTCTTAAATATATGGAAGCATTATTAGAATAATGATTTATCCTATTATGTTATGTCCAAATAAGAATATGTACAGGATGGCAGCGAGGAAACTAGCTCCCACAATTACAGCAGTTGGTATAATTCAAGGTGCTTTACCTACATGTCGGTCTGTCTTTGCTTACTCAGTTTTTTGTTGTGTATTTTTAATGTTTAAATGACCAGGTCCATCATGTACTGGGTGAAAAAATGATGAGTTTGACACGGCGTTGCTGAAACACCAGGCAATGTCCTTTAGTTTTATACTTGGCAGGCTCGCTGCTCATATACATGGGAGCAGAAGGTAGTTCTCTGTCAGGAACTCTGCTACAGTAGTCAAGATGCAGTTTGTAAAGTCTACCAAAATGATTGGTTTAAGGTTTCAAGCAGGCAACTAGGAGCCAATTGGGCTAATTTTGATAAAACGCTATACCTACTGCAGGTGACAAGAAATGACTGTTTTATAGCTTTCTTTTCTGTTTCTCCTTTTTTAGTGTTTTCATATATTGTATTTTACTTTGTGTTTTTTTCTTTCTGCTTCATCTCAGTTTATGCCTGATTTTGTGCATTGATACTGGTTGTTTTGTATATTTTAATTTTTTTATGATTAAAAAAAACCAAAAAACTTCCCTACTCTTCTTTGATAAGTACCATGGGATCATTAACTTCTATCTGGACAGTGACTGGAAACTGGCAGGAAGGACCTCTGTTTAATGTCTCATCCAAAGAATGGCAACTCAACATTGTAGCCCCCCCCCCATACTGTACACTAAAATGTCACTTATGGCTATTACCCCTCAAGTACCTGGTATAGGGCTAGAACCCACAATCATCCAAACTTCTTTAGAAACCCTCTAGCCCACTAATGAAGTAGGTGCAGTCCCAGACAGTACACAGTGGCTTAAAAGCCAAAATTCATATTCATTCTTGTAGCTCAATGAACTGCACATTAAAGCACTAATTTCCAATGTTTTGACTTGAGTTTCTACCTCTTTTATAAAAAGACTTGTACTTTTTTCTACTCTATTTTCCATTTTATGTGTCATTTTTTGCTGATGAGAGGTTGAGAGGTATGGCGCTGGCACACAGAGTTATTTAGAATTTGATGCTAAAATTATATACGGTTAAGAAAGAAGAATTTCTGTATATCATCAGATTAAAAATAGCAGATGTGTTTTTTTTTTCTCTTTTTCATGAAAGGGAAAGAATCTGCCTGAATTGTGTCACTATGGAAACTGTAGAAACACCATCTATCCAGGCTGCAGCTATGCTGGCAGGAGGCACTCTGGCAGCTGGCCAGGTTGGGTAGCTGGCTCTGCTCTGGCCCACTTGGCAGGGCAGTGGAATGTTGCACCAGTTTAGACAGTTAGAGATGTGTCTATCTTGCCAATTTGTGTTTCAGGCATACAGTTCTCGAGTATCCCTGAAAATCCGGCGTGGGAAAATTAGAAGGCTATTTGCCAACTCTTGTTTCAGTGCCAGCTTGCGCTATTGAAATCTCTGTTACAGCTCACTGTCCCTTGTTCTGTAAGACTGGGTTCATTTGCCCACTGTGTGGTTCACACTGCACTAAAGTCTGAAGCTGATGTCAGACATGGGGGAATTCCCCAAGTTTAGTTGCTTCTTCCAAAGTGTAACCTTTCTATGGTTTTCATGGAAGGCCCTCAAACTCTCTTCAGCAGGGCTAGATATTTGGTCATGCCCTTGCTAAACCTCTACGGCCTGACCCCTCCCCCTATTTGATAAGCCTATGATATGACCAAAAGCCAGGTGTTTCCATTCCACTGTGTCAACAGTAAACACACAACCGCAGGCCATGTCCTACTGTATAAGAGAAAGAGGATGTGCTTATGATATGGACAGTGAGCCGTAAGGTGCAGCCAGGTCCATGCAACCACAACCAAAGATGAGAGAAAGCAATCATGCAACAGTCCAGAGACAGGTTAAAAAACAATCACTTGGACAGCCTTTTATTTTTGTTCAAATCACCATCAGTGAAAATTTAATTTTTGCAATTGTAGCATACCAAAAGGAGTCTTTAATCATGTGGATAACAGCCAGCTTGATCGCACAGCCCCAGCACGTTGCTCCAAAGAGCTTCTTCAGGGGACATATTGTGTCTTGTCCTATGACAGACAGTAAGCCTTTTGCTAGTTCATGTTGTTGTGGACAAGGAAAACACTTCAGTTAGGAAAGTACTTCCATGCCAGCCCTAGGGCAGCATGGATGGGAAGCTGCTTGCCATGCCATGGTCAAGGTTATGACAGGGACGCACAAAATGCTGTGATATGTCATCAGGAGGAAAGTGAGCATCCTGTCTGACCCATTCCTTCTCTGGGCAGATGATGGAGTTAGGATTGGCATCTGTTCACTCGCTGGAGGCAGAAGGGAAGAAAAATGGTTTGTGACCCAGTAGTTTAGTGGGAAGAAGCACAAAGTGGTACCCCATGTGTATGCCACTGCATGAGTGTGCATAGTGCTGAGACCTCCTTGGGGGCAGTCAGATGTCAAAAGGGGAAAAGACTATGGCAAGGATGACCACACAAGACCATGCAAGTTACCCTGGCTGCCCAGATTGGAATATGGATTATCGTCCATTATGACTGGCCAGCCACTGAGGGGAATTAGCAGCAAATCTTTCAGAAAACTGTAGGATGAAAGGGGGGCCCACAGAGGAACAAAGGGGAAATAAGCCAGGGGGACTGAGGCACACTAAAGACTTCCAGCTGAAATATTACTTATATAGTATACACCCATACTCATACTGAAAATCACAGATATGCAGTCAATAAAACTGTATGTGTGCATACCTGCAGACACACGCATAGCCACACTGACTTGTAGATGTCAATACAGGTGCACAGTTACTGAATGTACTGTACATACTCAGTGGTTGAAATGGGGGCAGACACAGGTGAAGTCAGTTCCAGGAGTTAAATTAGCATCCTGATTCACGTAAAATGGGGAAGAACTGCTCCTGTGTAACATTTAATCACCAAAACACATAAAGCTGAATAATGAACATGTTAAAATGCAACATATTAAGGAAATATGTCCCCAGACCCCTTTCAGGTATGTTCAATCCTATGTGAAAGGTGGTGGGTTTCCCCAGTGTATTTTCTCCATTTCCAGCACTTTAAATACTGGAATAACAGTTACTGTGCTGCCAAAAAGGAATTATTTTATTGTTTTTTTATTTATTGAATATAATTGGAATTACAATCCTTTGAGTCACAGACTGTTTTGCAAAGGCTCCATGCCAGTTACAGAGGTGGAGGGTATACATTTACAGAAAACTAACATATACAAACAGTATTAGCTTAACGGTATAGGGTAATGTAGTCCTGGCTTTATCTTAGTTAACAGATGACAGTAATTGGCGGCATTCGAGATGTCCTTTATCAGAGAAGTGCAGGATACCATTTTGTGGGATCTAGAGAGACCCTGTGTCAGGTATTTGGTCAGGGGAGAGGGTGTGAAAGCACAAGCAGAGGGCTGTGTGTTATCCACAGTCACATATTGCCGACTCAAGGAGTTGTGCTTTGAGGCCTGTTTTAAATAGGGAGAGACTATGGGTCTGGGAGATGGGGGGGTAGAGTATTGAGTCAAAGTGGGGCACGATAGTGGAGGGATCTTTGCCCAAGGGATGTTCTACAGTGGGGGACAAGGAACGAGGTGTCAGCTGCAAGTCTTGTAGTACGTCTGTAGGGGGCTGTGCTGATAATTGAGAGAAGGCTGATGGGGGCTAGTGGGAGATGTATCTTTTTTGCAAGGATGCAGGAGTGGTACTTTAGTCTTCCTTGGAAGTTAAGGTCCATCCTGCTTGCATCTTCTACTGATTGGCAGTAACTATAGAAAATGTGCCTATGGAGACACATCGACCAGAACATTATTCATATTCATGCTGTGTAACCCACAATCCCATTCTCCTTCAGCAAGTGCATTGATGAAGGAAAAAATGTGGATATGGTAATGCTCGATTTTAGTCAAGCATTTGATACAGTTCCACGTTATAAAATAATTGAAAAACGTGTTGGTATGGGGATAAGTATGATTATTCTGAGATGGTTGAACAGTGGTTGACAAATAGACAGCAGCAAGTAAGAATACAGGGTCATCTGTCTGAAACATTGAGGGTGGGGAGCGGTGTGCCCCAAGGTTCGGTGCTGAGTCCACTGTTGTTTAGTATTTTTATAAATGATTTGGGAATACTTAGCAAGAATAAGTTAATAAAATTTGCCAATGATGTTAAAATAGAGGGAGTAGTGGATACATTCAATGATAGACTGATTTTTGGGCAGGATTTAATTCATATTATACAATGGGTGAAAATGAATGGGATGACCTTTAATAAGGATAAATGCATAATTATGCATTTAGGCAAACATAATATTCAGCAGACCTATTATATGCAGCATCTTAAGCTTAAGGTTTCAGAGTGTGAGAAGGATTTGGGGGTCTATATCCAAAATGACTTGAAGAAAGGGGTTCATAGTAGAAAAACATCAAATAAAGCTATGCAGTTGGTAAATTGTATAAGAAGGGGATTCCATTCAAGAAGTGGTGAGGTTTTGTTGCCATTGTATAGGTCTTTTGTTAGGCCCGTTTTGGACTTTTGTTCTACTGTGTCTGGTCCCTTGCTTGTGAAGGATATTAAATTAATGGAAAAGCCACAGGGCTCATTTACTAGACTGATTTCAGGTTGTGAGGGGATATCAAATGAGGATAGATTGGAAAGATTGGGATTGTGGTCATTAGTGACTAGAAGGCCAAGGAGGGACTTATTATTCCTATATTAGTATATACGTTTCTAAGAGATGAGGATCTTAAATCTGAGCTGGGATTGGTGATTAGGTAGAAATCATATCAATTGAGGGGGCACGATAGGCAATTGAGGGAAGAAATGAGTTGGACTGAACAAAGAAGGAAGGGTTTTAAGTGTAGGGCAATTAGGATGTGGAATAGACTGCCTCAGGAGGTAGTAGAAGCTGAAAATCTGACTATTTTTAAGAATAGATTGGACAAGTTATTTTCTGAAGTTGGTGACGCTTGTTACCACCACTAAATTGTGTAGGTAGTCTATATGGGCCCTGCCTTCTGGACTTTCCTATTCATCTAGTATGAACTCTAGTATTCCTGCTTTTAAAACCTAAACAGTTACAGACTACCTCTCTTTCTGGCAATACTTTTTGCTTTATAGCACTGACTCTCCCCACTTCCTGAGTTGATATGATAATGTTTGAAACTGGTCCCTTAATGCTAATCTTTTGTCTCTGATTTGTTCAAGTATTTTCCCTGATTTTTGTATTACAATCGGAATCTACAAGACTAGGATGATGGAGGCACCCTGCAACCCATGTGATGTTGATGGAATGGGGCTTTGCTGTAGCCTCCATGGTTCTGGTGAAATGAAGCTATGGCTTGCACATGTGAAAACACATAGACACACGTGCCTTGATTGTGTATACTGGGGAAAACAAGGCATACTGAGCAACATTGCATCCATGGGCATGCTGACCTGAGACTTGTTTAACCCTTTTAATGTGGGAGGGATATAATAGTTTTGAATAAAAATAGGAGAAAGATCTAGGAGAAAAGTGATAATAGGCAAGATAAGAATCAAATCTGGAAAATGAAAAGGTGAAGATGGGGATGGAGAGGTATAGTCGGAGTGAATGAGCTGAGGAGTCCCCAAGTAAGGATTGACAGGAAATACTAAGATGGCTGAAATGTGTCAGAAGCATGGGGAAGGACACAGGGACATCTGGTGAAAATGAAAATGGAGATTCACACAACTGGAATGCCTTTGTGAATATGCCCCCTCAACCCCCCCCCCCACACACACACACAGTCTGACTGGAAGTGAGTACAGGCATATCCACACAGGCAAATGTATTAAGATTTGACAGCAAGGATATAATGAGGAGGGTGGTAAAAAGGACAGACTACAGTGGTAAACCATGGGTGGCTGAAAGGTGTTAGTAGAAAATAAGTCTGTCACTTAAGCTGGAGGGCTGTGGGGAGCCTAAGTGGCTGATAAGATTGGTTTATATGTTTCTCCTTTGGTCAGCATCCCAGAAACCCTGATGAAAAACATCAACCGAAAGATCACTGACACTGTGGTTATGTGTGCATATCCAACCAGATAAGTAAAACAATAGGAAATGTAAAATGAAACCAAGTAAAACTAAAATAGCTCTGAAAAACTGGTTTATGAATAGCCGTTAGAGTTGTACAGAATTTCCAAATTACCCTTCTGCTAGAATTCCATAGAATTTCAGAAATTCTACTTGTAAGCAATAATACCAACTGGCATGGGTGGAATTGGGCTATACCAGACCACCCAGGGGTGTAATGAGGCCCGACATCACAGGCAGAGGGCCTTATAGCCTCTGGAAGGTCCGGTATAGCCCAAACCACCCACTCTAGAGGGTATTATTGCGCTTAGAAAATGGGTATATGTATTGCATATTTTAAAAAATATGCATTTGTTTAAAAAGTTTTAAAAAGCTGCAGAAAACCATCTCATTATTCACATTTTTTTTTTTGCAAAGTATTCCCTCTACTGGTGGAATTGCCAGTACAGGGTGCTGCTGTTAAAGGTCACTGCAACTAGCAGTGGACTTTTTTTTAATTTAATAGTTTTTTAGTTTAGTTTGGTTTTTAATTTGTTGGCAATTCTTCAGGGTACAAGGGAGCAGGTCATGCAAGTCTGTAGGCAGTGAGTATCAGCAACAAGAACAAAGAAGCAAAGATCAACAAGAACGGCGAGTTTAAACTTAAAGTGTACCACCTCCATTACATTTGAGTACTTGGGCCAACTTGCTCAATGAGGAATTAGAGCTGATGGGGTCTCCTGTTTTGTGTGTGTGAGGAACAGATGGTGGGGGGAAGCACTGAGCATGATTGCTTGATTCCAGCAGAAATCAGCACAGTCAGAATTGGGGCTAATACTGTAGCTCGGTCGGGTAGTGCAGCTGACAGAATAAATTCAAGCCCATGGACGTGCGTGGTTGAAAGGAGTGGCTGAACAACCTTAACATCATTTTCTTTTTCTATAAAATAAAGCCCTTATTTTGTTTCTTATGCTTTTAACTTAGTGATGGGGGTAGTCAGGCAGGGAATGATCAAGTGACAGGAAAGATGTCCCCAAGTATGTAGCGCTCATATGTGAGCAAGTATCTGTGATAGCGCTACAAGTAAAACAAACAAACAAACAAAAAAAAGCTGTTTTGTTATGTAGAGGTGGTGGGAAGGGGGGGATTTAAATAAAAATGACCCAATGTGTACTACTTCACTGCAGAGACTGCAGTGTGTGTGTGTGTGGGATGTGTTCATTCACTTGTAAAAAAAATAAAACATGGCCGCAATTTCAAACTGAAAGTCCTATTAGAACAATGATCTGGAATTTAAGCAGGCAGGTGAGAGAGGGATTCATTATTTTCCAGTCTGTTGCCTGATACTGGACTGGCTGGTTGGCGGACTTAGCCAATCAGCTTCTAGGATTTCCCTAACCCATTTTCTAATGTTCTATAGAATTTTGTTGGAAACAGAATTCTGACATTATGAAAGCAATTATTTTTTCAACTGCAGATTAATAATTCAGTTTACATAAACCATAGATTTATTTTCTGCAAACCCTCCTCTCAGCATTCCACACCTTTGATGGTGCTGCAGTTGAGGATGTCTCCCCTTTTAAGTACCTCAGGGTCTGGCTGGACCACTATCTTGTTCTCTCAGTCCACACTGATGCTTCCTACCTGCTGTGAGGTTGTATTGAAGTTGATCCCCCCATCTTTTACTATGGTGACATAGCCTACAACACCACTCCAACATCCTCACTTGCCAGATTGGACCACCTCTTTCACTCCTTCTTTAATTTTCATTTAATTTTTATTGTTTACCCTGGAAGGCAAATTGAGCAAATTGCCCATTTTCGAATGCATCCAGCACACAAAAACATTCAAAACATAAAGTGCAGTCAAAGAATTATAACACATTGTCACAATTGGATTCAACAGTCAACAGCGAAAAGAACAGTCTTTTTAAATTGAAAAATAGACTTACAGCATTTCACTGAATTGGGAAGATTATTGTAATTACAAGCACCAACACAGTCCAAGGTCTTTGGCCAAGAGCAGTTCTCCTAAATGGCATTGTGAAAGAAATGAAATTTGGTAGCCTGTTTTGCCTTGGACTCTCTGCCTTGTACTCACCACTTTTCTATTTACTCCTCCCTCTCTCTCCCCTCCATTGATGCCAGGTGCCTTTCTCATTGTGCCACCTTCATATCCAATTTCTGGTTTTGTTCCCCTCCTTCCTACCTTACCTTTCTCCCAACCCCCTACTTCTTACCGACTCCACAGCACTGGTTCCCATTCTTTTTATATCATCCCCCTTCCCCTCAGGAAATCTACTGCTGGCAAAGCTGCCTTCTCATATTATTTACCTAAAGTCTGGTCATAGAAACAGAGAAACATAAAACTTGACAGCAGATAAGAGCTGCATGACCCACCTAGTCTGCCCATTTGCCATTACCTCTACTGGTCCTCCCTTCCCAGGACAATCTGCTCTGCCTCTTTCCCCTTCTCCCGTAAGTATTTTCTTTGTGACTTTACAACTGCCACCTGCTCCTGTCTTTAACCCCAGAACATTGATTTCCTCACCCCACCCCTTTCACTGATCGCCTGGACCCGTTAAGATATTGACTCCCACCTACTGTTAAGGCCATTTGGGGTTGTTTCTTTGTGCCTATCCAAGCTCAAGATTATCTACCATAAGCAATTGAGCTGTTTTAGAATCAGTACATAGGAATAAATTTGGAGCCAATGGGTTACCTGCTTTGTGTATATTTTCTTAGATACCCGATACATTCTTTTATTTTTTGACTAATATATATAATCATTGATATATGATGAAATCATTGTACTAAGGGCCCCATTGAAAATGAGATTTGCTCGATTTGGGTTATTCATATTCATGAAATGAATAATATATAGAGAATAATGTCAGTGCAGGTGTGTGTTATGAGGATTTTTCACACACCCGAGATGTATGATAATCCATAAACCCCGAGAGCAAAGCTTGAGGGGGTAATAAGATTGACACACACACACTGAGGGTGTGTGAAAAATCTTCATAAAACAAACTTTGCACAGGCATTTTTTTTTATAATAACTGGCGTGAGATTTCAATGGAGAGAAAAACTGTAAGCTGTATTTGTGCAGGCAAACATGTCTCTGAGTAGCCACTGTACTCACACAAATACAATGTGCTTACTTTTGCACTTCAGTGAATTATGAGCATGAGAAAAACACCATATTAACCCCCTATCAAGTTATTATGGAATTCAGTGGGTTATTATGGCATTTTGTCAGGAATGTTATTATATACTACGACTTTACCCTACACTGATTATTGGTCTGCGCATCTGTAATGTGTTGCACCTTGCATCCCTGCCCCTGTTTGATATACTGTCTTGCTGCATTGAATACTGCTCATGTGTATCTATTAAAGTACAAGAATTTTTTTCTCCTTACTGTACTCTCTTCCTTAGCCCCCCCCCACCTCATTACACATCAGGAAAATGAACTGGTATCTGCTCAGCATCTCCTTCTGAGTAAAACGTTTGAAATAACTGAACTGTGAAATAATATTCCGCAGGTTATGTAATCCATGGGATATTGTGCTGTGGTTTACATAGAAAAGCTTTTTTGGAATTCCACACAATTAACAAAGAAATTCTGAAAAAAAATTTCAGAAGAGGAACTGCCATTCTACACAAATGCCACTGGCAGCACTCCGCCTTCCACAAAGTTCTAATAGTGTGGCAATATACAGCTAAAATACCACATTTTATGACTTGAATACCAAGATTCAGGAATATAGGCCAGTATCTGTTAGCACCAGAATAGTGCCTGCTGATTTCAAAACCCCAAAATGCTGATGTTCGAAAGTAACTGCTCCTTACTGGTCAGGGTCTCTCTACATTAAAAAACAAAGAAAGCAGTTCTCAGATTCTAATGATAAAAACTGGAGTTTTCATCAGAAATTATGTACAGAAGATTCATAGTGCTGGTCCCTCTCCCCCGCCACACACACATACATGCATAACAGCAATATTTACTTAGCGTTTTTACACCAACATTGATATTCGGGTAGATTTTGGAACATGTTGATGCTTTAGCTGTATGACAGGATTGGTATAGCTTTTATTATCATTTAACCCTGACAAGCTTCAACTTGTTTCTAGTCTCCCTTGTCAAAGTATCCTTGTCTCTCACACAAGTGTGAAAATAAAACTCTTTGTTAGAACTTCACCCTAACTACATGGTTCAGCTGCTTGCAATCTCAGGGGTTGTATTCAGCTGGTTTGTTGCCATGGAAACAGCAACATGCCAGCCCCCACCCCCCGCAAACAAGTCAGCAGCCCTCCAAAAACGCTTTTTCCATTATCATTTCTTCAAATCTCAGCGCTAAGAACTGGAGAATGGATTTGACTCTAGAGTTCAGGCTTGGTTTTGATTGGCAGACTTTGGAGAGCTACTGTGTCGCCATGGAGATGGAGGCCATGCCCGAGCCTTTATAGTATGCTTTCCCTCCCTAATAACAGTAATTATGAAATATTATTCTCTTTCTTCTGCACAATTAACAACATTCTGACAGGAGTCAAACTTGTTTAATAAGACAAGGCTGTCACTCTTTGTTTCTAAACATCAAATCCTCTTCTCCCAGAATCTCAGATTGCTTAGAATATTGTATTTTATGAAAAAGAAAAATCAGTTAGTCACATTAAAGGCTTTGCCACTGGCTGTTTTTTTTTTCAAGATTACCCTGTGACTCACATGACATTTCCTGTCACAACAATTCTGGCAGAATGATTTCTTACTGCCTTACTACATTGCTTCAAAGGGAGTTAAATGATCCTCTGGGTAGTGCCCAGATGAACTAATATTCACCACCAAATGCATGTACATGTGAAACACTTTATAAAAATAAATAAATAAAAACATCAGTGAATGGGTGTTTTAGATTATAAAAACCCACATATGTATTTATGACATCATAATTGTGAATAATGGGATTTGTGATGTCATGGCATATGTAACTGCTATCTGTAGCTACAGAAAGCTGGTTATAACCACAGTTAACAATGCATACTATACAAAATAAATTAAAACAATAGATAGGAACCCATCACCTTCAAGACTATGTTTCATTAAGGAGTTTCTCATTTTTTTTTTTTGCGTTATCTGTTTCTCACTCCTCTGTGCCCACTGGAACCCCACACCTTCAGGCTTCCTGTCCCTTGTTCCCGCCTGCCATCCCTCACTGCTTGTTGTTAGTGCCAACAAAACCTCAGCCCAGCATGTAAAGGGCTGGATTTTCCCTGCCAGAGGCCCCTTTTAATTGTCACTGATGAGAATATGCCTGGATTCCTTCTGAAATCCATCCAGTTATGCCAGCCTGTTCCTTCAGGGAGCCTTGCCGTTGGTGAAAGGAGGAGATAGACTCATCACTGACTGAAGTGTGAGGGACTGCAGGACTTGTGTGCTGGCAGACCAAAGGTATGGGGAGGACATGAGATGCTGCTATCCAGCATGCTGGTGTGCCAGCTACACCTATTTCTTACTTCTCCTTCCTACAAGCTCATGCACTCAGTAGTGGACCGGGGGGGGGGAGGGAAAGGCCTGATGGCACATGATCACCCATGCCATCACAGACACTGCCTCATGCTACCATCAGTTCTCATGATCTCTGCACTGAGTGGCAATGTGGCATTGTTACTTTAAAACGTGCAATGTTTTCCTTCCCTGCACAGAATTCAGAATGATTTTTATTTATGATGCCTACATTTTCTTCAAGGTGGGCCTTGACATTCAGGCTGCAGAAGTGAAAGTATTTCAGTGTTAAAATGTGACCCTGCCCTGCCATGGGGTGGTGGAAATGGGTAAGAATGCAATGCACCAGACAGCAGCTATTGCACTGGATCTGAATGTTTGGTTCATTTCCAGGATATTGAAGTAGTGATGGATTTACTGCTGTTGTGTGGGCAGGAAGTATAGGGTTAGCCACATTTTATGTAAATAAACTGGCACATTTAACATGATTTAATGTAAATGCAGCTTACTTAGTCAAAAATCTATTTGTAATTATAACTAATTGGAAAAAATCATTGTAGAAATATTACCAAGAAAAATCAGCTTGCAATTACTACTGTATATCTTTTTAAGTGTCAGGTAGCAGTTATCTGGTGTTCATCTGTTTCTCAGCTTAAAAGCTTTGCCAGAATCACAAATTACACTCTTTTTCATTTCATCTTTTGTTTGTAGTAACTGGTATCACGGAACGTATGAGCAGCCGTTTCATCCCACGCAGTGATATTTGGAATGTGATTTTGAAAACAAGCATGAGAATTCTTACAATATCTACTTTTCCCATCCCTGACCTCAGGTCAATTTAACCATGTGTGCAGCCTTCTAACAGTAGCAGGTCACAGAATTAACTTGTTGGTTGTGGTGCCATACTAGGGCCCGAGGGAGAACACACTTCCAACACTTCGAAGGGCTGGCCTGGGTTCTTGGAGTAACTGCACTTGTATACTGATTTGAAGTGTGTGTGGTGCCTCCACCTGAAGGGAGAGGTCCAGAGGTGCTACCCTCATGAAATCATACTATATATGCACATGTTCTTGGCTTAGTAAGTACCTGGGAATTCACGGGGTCTATAGACCACATATCAGGGCTGCTGTCTTTTCAACTGGCTGGGTACTCCACTCACTGCAGGGCGACTGGCTTTAAACTTAAAGGAGAACTGTGCTGACTCTATCAGATTTCCCAGTAGAAGATGTTTTTTAAATACTGGGTCAAATTATGGTATTGCTCTAGCTAGTTGTGCTTTTCAGTTATCTCAGTGGGTGTTTCTGATTTACATGCTGCTTGCATGAACCATTGTAGAATGGTATGATGTAGTTTATGCCCCTGTTCTATACTTGTATCGTTGGAACAATGCATTTATGTCCTACTATAGAACTGTGAGGTTGTTTGGGACTTAAACTACATCATACAGTTCTAAAATGGTACTTACTAGCAGACTGTAAAGCAGAAACACCCACTGAGGTAACTAAAAGGACTGTATAGATGGAACAGTAACAGAATTTTAACCAGTACTTGAAAAATGGCTTCCACTGGGAAACATGACTTGTAGGTTCAGCCAAGTTCTCCTTTAGTTTGGCTTTTGTTTCCCCATGTAACAGAGTCATGTTATGCAGGCTTTGCATTAGCAGATCTCTGTCCCCAGCATTAGGTGTAAGAAACAGAGCGCTCAAGCTTCAGATTATGATGTAACAGATACAGATTTATTTGCAGTTTATGCTCAATTCTTTAGATTTCTATAGTTAATACAGTGCTGCCACCCACAGGTCATGGGATCACTCTCCCAGTAACAAACGAGTTCTATGGCCAGTCCATCAAATCTGGTAATAATTGTTTCAATAAAGAAATGGAACTGATCACCACTGGTAAAGACTCCTACTGCATCAGTTGTGGTGAACCTGAAGTCCACGGTGGGCTTCAAATGTAAGACCCTGCAAATGTACACTCCCACCCCAAGTTATGTTAATCTCTATTTATACTTATCAGTACCCTATTGAACCTGTGGCATAGAAACATAGACTTTGACAGCAGATAAGGACCGCTTGGCCCATCTAGTCTGCCCATTTCCCTACCTACAGGATAGGCTGCAGATCCTAGTTAACCAACAGCCTATTTCTTCCTACCCCCCACAAGAATTGCCTTATGTCTGTCCCATGCATTCTTGAATTCTCCCACAGTTTTAGACCCCACAACCTCCTCAGGAAGGCTGTTCCATGCATCCACTACCCTCTCTGTGAAATAATACTTCCTCACATTGCCCCTGAACCGCCCTCCTTCTATCTTTAAATTGTGTCCCCTTGTTCTTGCACATCTCTTTTTCTGAAAGATGCTACCCTCTTGGACTTTATTGATTCCACTGAGGTACTTAAAAGTTTCTATCATGTTCCCCTCCCTTCTTTCCTCAAGGGTATACATATTAAGCTCCTTTAGTCTCTCCTCATACGGCTTCTCTTGCAGACCATGCACCATTTTAGTTGCCCTCCTCTGGACTGCCTCTATCCTGTCTATGTTCTTGTGGAGATGGGGTCTCCAGAACTGGACACAGTATTCCAGATGGGGTCTCACCAACTGTCTGTACAGAGGGATAACAACTTCCTGTTTTCTGCTGCTGATGCCTCTCCCTATACATCCCAGTATACCCCCAGCCCTCCCTACTGCCTTCTCACATTGCTTGCTAACCTTAAGGTCATCTGATATGATTACCCCAGGTCCCTTTCCTTTTTTGTTGTTGTTACTACCTCCCCACCCATTGTGTATTCTTCCCCTGGGTCCTTGTTTCCCAGGTGCATTATTTTGCACTTCTTTGCATTGAATCCTAGCTGCCATACTTCTGACCATTCCTCCAACCTTGCCAAGTCCCTTTCATCCTTTCCACGCCTCCTTGTGTATCAACCCTGTTGCAGATCTTTGTGTCATCTGCAAAAAGGCATACTTTTCCTTCCAGTCCCTCTGCAATGTCACTGATGAAGACATTAAAAAGGACTGGACCCAATACTGAACCCTGCAGTACCCCACTAATAACCCCTCTTTCTTCAGAGTGGACTCCATTTACAATTACCTTCTGTGTCCTGTTGTGCAGCCAATGTTTTACCCAGGCTACCACCCTGGGACCCACTCCCAGGCTGGTTAATTTGACTATTAATCTTTTGTGTGGGACTGTGTCAAATGCCTTGCTAAAGTCTAGGTAGGCCATGTCCACAGCCCCTCCCTGGTCTACTACTTTGGTCACCCAGTCAAAGAAATCTATTAGATTCGTCTGACATGACCTTCCCTCTGTGAACCCATGCTGCCTTGGGTCCTGTGCTCCACTGGCCTCTAGGTACTCAACTATTCTTTCCTTCAGAAGTGACTCCAGCACTTTCTCTACCACAGAGGTCAGACTGACAGGTCTGTAGTTTCCTGCTTCTGTCTTGGTACCACTTTTGTGAAGGGGAATCACATCCACCTTCCTCCAGTCCTCGGGTACCACACCATCCTCCCATGATTTATTAAAAAGAGTAGCCAGTGGTTTCATTAGTTCCTCCTTTAATTCTTTTAGAATTCTGGGGTGAATTCCATCAGGACCCATTGCTTTGTCCACCTTCAGTTTTAGGAGTTCTTGCAGAACCCTTTCTGCTGTGTATGTATGTGTATGTATGACACCTCTGCACACATTTCTTACCCAACCTGGTGATGCGGTAAGGAATGGAGCCCTTACTTCTAATGGTCTCGAAGACCCTGACATGGAAAGAATGTCACCGGGCACTGCTAGGCATTCCTACCCAGTTGCCACTCTCTACTCAATAGGAGGATCCTTCCCCCCCCCAAAAAAAGAGCTTACATCAACAGGTTCTCCATATAAGTATTTTATTATGGTTTAAAGGCAAGTGCAAATAATCAAAAAGTGCACATAGTGCTCTGTGCAAAAATTAAGTGCACTTATTCAATAATGGAAGGCAATAAAAAGGCAAAGCGACCCACAAGGACACTGATGTGACCGGTTTCACTGTTGCTTCCTCAGGACTCCTGGATGTATGACAGATAATCTTTTTCATATGCAGTATATAAAGTGACAGATCATCATATAAAAGTGCAAGTGCAGTAAAAGTGAGCTTAAAAACAATGCAACATCCTAAATTAGAGGGCCTATAATTACAGGCAATGAAGGATTTATTTGTGAAGTTTCCTCTTCAGCTAGTCAGACATTTATGGTTTGCATTAAGTGAGTCTGGTAACTTCTATCCAGGGATGCCCCCAGCCAGCTGATTACATTTCTATGGCTGGCTGCTGCTGGACCTCTATGCACAATATCCATTCTGCATCTGAGAAAAGGAAAAGAGACAGCTATTCAAAATATTGCATAATAAGATCTCCCAAATTGGACACTACTTGGTCAGATTTCTGGACAAGAACTGTAGGACAAACACACTTCTACAATGGATGGCTCCTTTATAGTTGTAATCCAGATTCCTGGGCTAGTGGAGAGCATGTATGCCTTTGTCTTCTTCTAATACTTGCAGTCACTGCTAGTTCCAAGCCACTAACATAGTAGTGTGACCCACAGTGGATGCCACTGGGAATGGGATAACCTCCTTAAAGCAGAATCTCCTACAAACCCACACCATCCCTACAATGTCTTCAATATTGCTTAGTTCAGAAAGGCCACCTGGAGACCAGGCCTGGTGGAAGACTCATGCCACATTCCAGACTCAGGATGTATTTTGCCACCCCTGAGCCTGGCAAGTCCCTCTGGCCTGTCACAGCTGGAGCTACGGTGAGGTCAAACCCCATAGTGCTCCCCTCTTCTCCCATCTAATCTCTCTCTTCTCTGTCTACAAAACTGAACTCTCCAATTTATACAAACTCCTAAAGAGGAAATGACGCATATCCTGATGGGGCCCACATGTTTTGAAAAGTAAAGGATATCCTGTAATTCCCAGAGGAAGCACAATAGTTAGAAACTGGTAGGAGGCAGTTCAGCCATTTTTCTGTCCCCAGTTTGCCAGAAAAATGCTGTTGCCACCCCTGCTGCTATTATTTTATGCACTGTGCACTGACAATAAATTGTGTTTTGCACAGCAAAGGAGGTGTCCCAGTGTTATTTTTTTGTATGTTTTTCTGTCTTGTAGTTAACCATGCTTCATGGGAGACTTGGTTGGACTGCAACAGCTCAGGATTGCAAACACAAAGCCCTTTCTTACTGCAGAGGTTGCTGTTTATGCAGAACTATTTTAACCTCTGCTTTGCTTTCCTGTAAGGGGGTTACATAATCAGTTGGGATGGGAAGAGAAAGCAGTTACATAAGGAATAAGATATGAGAGAGAATAGTTTATGTAAGGAATAAGGATTATGCTATGTTAATGTACCAAATGGTGGGTTGGAGACCTGAGCCTTAAGAGCGAGGGACTTCAACCCACCATTTGGTACATTAACATAGCATAATCCTTATTCCTTACATAAACTATTCTCTCTCATATCTTATTCCTTATGGAACTGCTGACTTCAACCACCATGAGGTGCACTGACATAGCATTATCCCCCCTGATAGAATTGCCTTATTTCACTGATAAAATGTTTAGTAATGTTAGTTTTTTGGCAGTGTAGTAGTGTTGAAATTTGGTGCTGCATCTTTAATTGGTTACTTTAGGGCATTAGAATAAATTAGATATGTGGCAGGGATTAGGTAGCAATTAATAAACTGCACTAGTTGGGTGCAGCTGCACTGTAAGGAGTGGGTTATGATTGCATGGTTATAGTTTGGTCTTGTTGTTTTAAACAGGTATTCTTGACTTTGAACTTACTGTACTTCGCATGTAATCTGTGTGAGGCAAAGCTGGAAGACTGTGCTGTGCTTCCTGCACTTTCCTTGTGATCTGAATCAGACCTGGAAGCCTAAGCTGTTGATTAGATATCATGTGACCTCACTCAGATGCAGTGCTGTGCAGCTCATGAGGTACAAGCAGGGAATTTGAGCTGTCCTGTGTTTGTTTCTGCATGCTACATAGACAAGTTGATATTTTATTAGCTTTTAGAGTAGTGGTTGTAGAAGTTCTGCTGATGGTTTAGTTGTGCTAGATTCCTCTGCACCTCCCCCCAGAACTGTCCAAGAGTGCTGAAGGAACTAGCAGAGGAACTTACAGGTCCCGTGGCTAACCTGTTCAATACTTCACGTGAATCAGGGGTTGTACCACTGGACTGGAGAACAGTGCATGTGGTGCCACTCCATAAAAGTGGACCCAAGGATGACCTGGGCAACTATAGACTGGTCATCCTGACCTCAATTGTGTGTAAGCTCATGGAGGCCATACTTAAAGAAAGGCTGGTGGATAACCTGGAAGATAACAGCCTCCAGGATAAGCAACAACACAGGGTAATGGCTGGGAGATCCTGCCAAACAAACCTGATGTTTTTCTTTGTCTGAGTCACTAAAACAGTAGACACGAGCCAAGCAGTTGACAATCTGTACTTGGACTTCAGCAAGGCTTTTGACTCTGTGCCCATAGGAGATTGATCAGAAATCTGGAGAATCTGAGGTTAAGAGATAAACTCACTTGATGGGTAGCTAGCTGGTTGAAAGACAGGATATATGGGGTGATAGTGGAGGAGTGGGGTGGGGCTGTCTGGTTCTAAGGATATAACCAGTGGGGTCCCACAGGGTCAGTGCTTGAGCTGCTACTGTTTAATGTCTTCATTAATGACACTGGAGAAGGCCTAAAGATTTGTTTATTCGTGGATGACACCAAGTTCTGTGGGAGAGTGGATACAGCAGAAGAGATGTAAAGGAAGATCTGGTCAAGCTCGAGAGGTGGTCTGGAATATGGCAACTTGGCTTCAGTGTGAAGAAGTGTTAGGTCATGCACATTAGAGTGAAGAACCTGAAGACGGAGTACAACTTGGGAGAGGTCCTGGTAACCAGATCTGAGGAAGAGAAAGACCTAGGGTTGTTGATCACTAGTGAACTGACAGTGCAGGAAAATTGCGGCAAAAGCCATCAGAATGTTGGGCTGCGTTGCCAGAGGGATAAGGATTAGGAGGGAAGAAGTCATACTGCCATCATACAGGTTGCCTGTGCAGCCACACCTGGAATATAGTGTGCAGTACTGACATCCCTACGTGAAGAAGGACACTAACCTACTGGAGGTGGTCCAGAGATATTGACAAAGATGGATAATGGTCAGCAAGGTAGGACATATGAGGAAAGGCTGGAAGCCCTGAACATGTACTCCCTGGAGGAGAGGAGGGAGAGTGGGGACAAACTTGGAGTCCTGTAAGTATCTGAAGGGCATTAAAAAAGTGGACAAGGAGAGCCCCTTTAGGCTAGGTGGAAATAAAAACACGAGGGGACATTGTCTTAACCTGGGGGGAAGGGAGGTTCAAGAAAGAGTTCAGGAGGCATTTCTTATTGGAGAGGGTAATTGCATGGTGAAACGGGCTCCCTGAGGAAACAGTATCACTAGAAACAGTGGAAGGCTTCAAAAAAGGATGAGACAGGGTAAAAAGTAAGGTCATGGCCAAAATGGGAATGGCTGGAAAGTGGGGGTGTCAGTTGGGAAGTGGGGGGTAGAGTCCTTAGCTGCTGCTTGGGACTCTGTGATATGAGCAGACTTGAGAGACAGCTAGGCCTTATTTTGAAGGCACTTTTCGTATGTTCATATGTACATATACATCTTCCTGTTGTGAAGAATCATACTTTTGGAATATATTTTGTGTTTTTATTAGGTGTATCTTGTGTGAGTAGCATTGAGGCTTTTTGAGTTTGGATTTTTTGAGTAGGAAGTGTGTTTCTTTCAAAGTTGTTGGATCGATTTCCTTTACCGTTTGGGATTTTTGAGCAATGCTGCTGCTGTGCGTATGTGTGTGTGTGTTGGGGGAGGAGGGTCATGTGTTTTTTTTTTTCATTTGCATTATTTCTTTTTGATATTTCTGGGTTGTTTGAGTTGCATTGTGACTTTTCCAAAGTTGAGTATATGTGATTAGCATATGGACCTTTTTTGATCCAGTCTGTAGTGCTTTCCCTATCTCCGCAAGGACATAGACAGCATGGAGGCGGTCCAGAGGAGGGCAACTAAAATGGTTCAGGGTCTGCAAGTGAAGCCATACGAGGAGAGACTAAAGGAGCATAATACATATACCCTTGAGGAAAGGAGGGAGAGGGGGGACATAATAGAAACTTTTAAGTACCTCAGTGGAATCAACAAAGTCCAAGAGGGCAGCATCTTTCAGAAAAAGAGATGTGCAATAACAAGGGGACACAATTTAAAGATAGAGGGGGGCAGTTCCGGGGCAATGTGAGGAAGCATTTTTTCACAGAGAGGGTGGTGGACGCATGGAACCGCCTTCCTGAGGAAGTTATGGGGTCAAAAATAGTGGGGGAATTCAAGAAGGCATGGGACAGACAAAAGACAAATCTTGTGGGGGGTAGGAAGAAATAGGCTGTTGGTTAACTAGGATCTTCAGCTTATCCAGCAGGTAGGGAAATGGACAGACTAGGTGGGCCAAGCAGTCCTTATCTGCCATCAAAGTCTGTTTCTATGTTTCTATTTTAATGCAACCCTATCATGTCTTCTGTACAGAGGTTTGTGGTAGGTTAACGTAGTTCCATTTGATTGTGTCTTGACCAATGAGGAGCCAAAATTGACTAGACCCTATTTTATAAGCCCCATTAACATCCCAAGCAATGGGTTTTAAGAGGACATTTCCAGCACCATGGATGTTGACAGGGTGTCAACCATTCTTTTTTTTTTTTTTTCAATTCTTTGGTAACTGAGTAAGACCAGCTTAGTACAGTGCCTGTTTTCAGCAGCAACCTGGGAGTACTGGGAGGTTAAGTAACTTGCTCAAAGTCACAGAGTATGGAAGTTGTGAGACTCAAACTCTGGTCTGCTGGCTGTAACAAGCTAATTCACAACTCATTACTCTAGCCGCTAGGCTATACTGCCAGCCCCTCTTGAGTTTCTTATTCCACTTATTAAATGTTTCTAAATCTTTAGTGACCTAAAAGATATTTGACAATCAGGTATGTAGAGTGTGATCAGAAGTACTTGTGTGTCTTTAAGATATTTGCATATGTTGATGAAGTACTAGAATGATGGTGATATATTTGAATATGGGCTATTTGCATGTATGACATCATAACCTACTTTTCGGAAAGATTGTGTTTGTGGAGCATCAACACATTTTAAGCAGCAGCAACAGTGCGATGTGTTGAGACAGCAAAGAGCAGGTATAGCTACAGAAGGTACTTGAATCATTGTTGCTGTAGTTTGTTTTGCTTGCAAGTTCAGGTTTTTCATACTGTTTGTTATGCTATTTTTAGGTGAATGTGAAGCTTTAAGTTTCTGTTTTGTGCAAGCAGGGCAGGCAGGCAGGCAGGGTGAGGAAGGGGGTTGTGCATGTTACTGCTAAGAAGCTGTTTGTGCAGAATGTAAACCTTTGACTAAATGTTTTGTGTAGGACAGGAGGGTTGGGAGAAGGGAGTTTTGTTTGTTACCTTAAGGAAGTTTCTACAGTATGTGAATGGAAAATGTTTAACTACCATAAATTTCTTTTCTGTGATAGACATAAAGGGGGGTGTTGGGTGTGTTACTTTTAGGAAGTTGTGTGTGCAGTATGTGAATGCAAAACTTAAACTAAATTTATTTCCTGTGCAGGGCAGATGTGTGTTTGTAACATAGCTGTGTTTGCATTACATAAGGACCCGTGTGTATGCGTGTGTGTGTGTGGGGGGGCAGTGATATTTGCATAGTGACCTATGCGTTATTGTTTATAGTAAGTAGAGCTGAGCCATAGGCAAAACCCAGATGACTCACCACATGTGACAAAGTTTTGACCAGTCAGGCAGGAGACTTGGCCAGACCCTTTCTATTAAACAATGCATTACATAAAGCTGCCCAAAATATACAGGAGTTGGGCAAGCAGTTGTAGCCTAATACAAGCAACTATGCACATGTAGTCATCAACTTGTACACTAACTGTGATACACACATACAGCCACTAACACACAGAGACACTAATATAGTAGTGTGGTAAGGCCATGGACTTGGGGTCCATCTTACCTTCTCTTCCTGATACATGGTAGTGGTTATACCCAGTATGAGCATGGACTCAGATCCAAGTTTAGCAACCATAAGACTACTCCTAGTCATGATGTGTTACTCTTGGGGCCCAATATTAGAAGCCGCTTGCGTCGGACGCAACTTGCAGCAGAAATGGGGCTGCATCCGATGCAGTTGCAGCAAATGCAAACATTGCTGCTGCAGAAGGCTGATGACTTGCGTCAAACCTTCTGAAATACCTGCAACTGTTGACCCTGCGGCAAAAAGTTAGCCGCAGTTGAGGGTTCTGGTGCAAGTTCATGGACACATCTGTGGACATGTGTATAGGTGCCAGCCTAGGTGCCCCAAGGAGCAGCAAGCCCGGAAACCAGGCACAGAAGGGGCAGTTGATGCCAGGCTGTGGAACAGGGTGTTTTGTCCCCATAGGGCACTGTTCCATTATGCTCCAGGCACTGGTGTGCCACTACTGTGAGATGCCTGCTGTGCCAGGCTAATGCCAATCCCCTCCAATCTCACTGATGTGGTGGTACTATAGTAGCCCCTCCTCAACTGACCAGTAGCTCTGATTCTCATTCCTGCTTGTAACAAAAAAGCCTGGTCCCAGTTCATGTCGTCCCCCCCACCGCGCTCCCGCCATGCCCACAAACTGTCAACTTATTACCTGGTGGTCCAGTGGCCCTCCACCCTGACAGACAGTAGTTAGCCACTCCACTTCCCCCCCATCTCAGAGCCACTTCTATGACTGGCACTCACCTCCTCACACTACCATGTCCAGCCACAGAATGTGATTGCACAGATCGCATAAGTGTACTGTTCACTCACACAGTCTGTGCAGGCGCATTCTGTGGCTGGCCATGGTGGTGTGAGGAGGGAAGTGCCAGTTGCAGAAGCAGCTCAGGGATGGGGGGAGTGGGGTAGTTGACCACTGTCTGTTGGGGTGGAGAGGGTTGGGGGCCACTAGACCACCAGATAATGAGTTAGCAGCTTGTGGGCATAGCAGAAGCGTGGGGGGGGGGGAGACATGGACTGGGACCAGGCTTTTTTGTTACAATCAAGACTGCAGATCAGGCCTACTGGTCAGTTGGGGGAGGCCACTATAGCACCAGTGGCCTGGGAACCCAACTGGGATGGGGAGAATGACAACTACAGCACCGTACTGTCTGGCTACAGGGGTGCCCATTGGGTGCTCTGTCAGTCCAAACTGGTGCCATCACGCACTGTGCCACATGCTGGGGGCAGGTTGCTACCTCCCATCCTGGCCCCCACCATGACATGTCTATTTATTTATTTATTTATTTATTTAGGAAATCGGAATTACAACCCTTTGGGTCATAGACTCATTTCCAAAGGCTCCATGTCCGAATAAAACATATACATTCATACAGTACATACATAGAATAAATATGGGTGAGCAGTCATAAAGAGTATAAGTACAGTGAGCACTGGTTAATGCCTACACATTTGGTAGCTAAAACAGGGCAGAGCTATCGACATATTTACCTAATGAGTGGTTAAGACCTATACAATTGGTAGCTAAAGCAATGCATGATATGAGTTGGTTGTAAGCTGCCTCAGGGAGGCCTTGTCTTATATATAATACAATGCATTCATAGTCCCGTGCAACTATATGGTAACCGAGGGAGGTGAGGAGCCTGTAGGCTAGAAATAGTGAGGGCTCTCCACTGCCAGGCCAAGGATGGGTGCATGGCCTAGTGGCGTGGTGCAGGATCCACAGGTTACGGGTTACACTGGCATTGATGTGAGGAGAGGATATGGGCCCTTAAGGCAGCTTTAAAAGGACCTAGACTGGTGATTGATGTGATGGCCTGTGGGAGGGCATTGTACCAGGATGGAGCTCTAAGGGGGAATGATCACTGGGCCAGGGTGCTTCTAACCCCAGACACCTTTCAGATAGTTTTTGGGGCAGCCCGTGTGGACGCTGAGATGGTGGCTGCCTGAAGAGAAGCCATGACACCTATTGGGGTTAAATCCAGGTGGATTTTTTTGGTGAAGAGACAGGTCTGGTATAATAGTCTTTCCTCAAGGGAGAGGATATTGATGAGCACGTATAGGGTGCAGGTATGTGTATTTCTGTTGGCACCAGGGAGGAGCTGGCAGCCTTATTGATGACTACTTGTATTTGATAATGCACCGTAGGGTCAAAGGCAGCATAGATTATGAGGCCATAGTCCACCAGTGATAAGACTGAGGAGGTAATGGCTAGGTGAAGCATTTCAGGTGGCAGGCAGTCTTTATGTCTATACAGGAGACCAATGTGAGTCTTGATGGTGGAGGTGAGGATTTTTATATGTTCGTGGAACAAGAGGGAAGAGTCAAATGTAATACCTAGATACTTATACTTTTGGACCTGTTTCAGTGGGATGAGAGAGGCGGAGAGTATTTCAAGGGGGAAATCCTTTGATCTGTTTTGGCAGTGGGCATAGAGCTTCATCTTAGTTTTTTTAATGTTGACCACCAATCTATGTTCAGCAAACCAGTGTTCAATCTGAGAGAAGGAGTTTTGTAAGGTACGCTGGAGAGAGAGAGGATCAGGATGTGCGGCATAAAGAACAGCATTGTCTGCGTAGAGGAGAAGGTTGCTGGGGCATGATTTAGGCAGGGCATTGAGGTAGATGCTGAATAGCAGGGGACCCAGGGTAGATCCCTGGGGAACTTCTGAGCGCATGGGCAGCATAGTAGATATGGTATTATTAATTTTAACACATTGTGTTCTAGATGAAAGATAGCTGGAGAACCATGAGAGTAGACAACAAGAGACCCCAATTTGTTGTAATGTGTTAAAAAGGAGGGAGTGAGAACCTGTGTCGAGGGCCTTTGAGAGGTCTATAAACACGGCCCCTGCTAGGTGCCCCTTGTCAAGCGTGGAGTGCAGGGAGTTAGTGAATTGTGTGAGGGCGGTCGTAGTGCTATGACCAGCTTTGAAACTATGCTGCTCCCTACATAAGAGGTTGTGTGCAGGAGGTAATCAGTGAGCTGATTGGCCATGATCTTTTCAAGGGCTTTAGAAAGCGGAGGGAGAATTGAGATGAGCCGGTAGTTGTTTGGGAGGGAGCTGTCACCACATTTCAATATTGGTGTTGTCACTGCCATTTTCCATGAGGTTGTGAACTGGCCCAAACACAGGGACAGATTTAGAAGGTCTGTGAGTGGGGAGATAACTGAGTCTAGCACAAGGTATAGGATATGCATATCGAAGGCATCCTTTCAGTAATTGGAGCTCTGGAGGGCTTTGGACAGGTAGGCTTTCGCTTCTGTAGGGGTAATGACTCTGAGTTTGAAGGGGGGTGGAGGAGCTCAGGTGGTGGGGTAGGTTGAATTGGATCAAAAAAGTTGCTAGGGAGGACTGAGCTGAGGTCTGAGAAGGTGGAGTTGAGGAAGTTAGCTATGTGAAGTGTGTCTGTGGTGGTAGTACCATTAACAGTAAGTTGTGGGGGGGAGGGCAGGATTTACCATTAAGCTCCTTGATGTTATCCCAGAACTTTCTTGTGCTACCCCAGGAGGTGGCTAGGGCGGTTCTGTAGTGCTCCGCTTTGGCCTTGTGGATTGCCTAGGTACACCTATTGTGGGCAGCATTATAGGCCTGCCTATCGCTTAGCAAACCGGATGCAGTGGCACTATGCCAGAGGTTGTCACACATTTTGAATTGTTGTAGGAGTTCTGGGGTGATCCATGGGGCACTACGTTTTTTAGTGGTCCTCAGATGTCCTGCCCCTGGTGCACCCATACAGACCCCTGTCCCACCTCACCCCACTGAAGCATGCCAGTTAGACCACCTCCTGGCTGGACTAACTGGCAGCCCCTACTGCATTCATGGTGGGGCTTCCAGAATCCCAGAAAGGGGGATGTGGCAGCTCAGCCATGGCACAAGCCTACTTGCAACCTGCCGTACAGGGCTGTTTGACGCAACCCCGGTGCAATTGGGCTTTGATGCAGCAGAGTCTGGGACAGACACAGCCCACGTTACAAAATCGTATTTGACGCAAGTTGTGACGCAAATCACAACTTGCATCAAACACCTTTGACGCAAGTCCCTTGTGAACCTCTCAGCCCTTTGAAAATTGGGCCCTTGGTGTCTGTCTCCCTCAGGCATCTGTCTAGTCCCACTTTAAAATCCTGAACAGTGATTGCTTCCACAACCTCACAGAATAGGCTATTGCACTTATTACCCTTTGTGTGAAGTAATACTTTCTGATGCTTCCTCTTATCCTGCCCCCCCCCCCAATCTGCTTGAGTGCATCTAGTTGGGAAAGGCAAACTGAGTGAGGGTTTGGGACTGTGATCAGAGGTCAGAAATGACTGAAGCTGGGCAGGAACATGAAAGATGGTGTTGAGGGGTCTGCAGCAAATGGGTCGGGGTTATTGGTGGAGTATGACTGGGTTGAGAAGAAGTTACAAGCTAGGTGAGACCATGCTCCGGAACATTGATTGGGTTGAGAAGGAAGAGCAGCAGAGTGGGGTTTTAGGGGAGTGAGATTGGGTAGGAAGAGAAAGGAAAGCTAGGCCCAGTGTTCTGGAACTGCAGTGCAGACTTCAAATATTCCACTGAGGAACTCTACAATTCCACACATGTAGCCCATAAGCAATTGACAAACAGGCAGAACAAAGCACAGCTTGCTATTGCTAATATCTGGGGTGTACAGCCAGGGCTTCAGTTAATTGTTCAAAACCTAATGCTGCCTTTACTAGACTATGACATATTCATTTCTTCAGCTGGAATTTATAGTGCCATGTGAATAGGCAAAGTTTTTTGCAGAATTGTCTTTCGCTTTGGGTTTGATGAAGCTTTATGTATCATCATGATGACTGATACTCCCTGCTGGATGGCTGCACTTAGTGTGGCAGAGATAGTCTCTTCAAGTTATTTTTACTTGGAAAACATTAGCGGAGACATCCAAGCCAGTCTTTCAAGTCTGATTATGTTGTCTAATAACATTCATGGTTTAAGGTCAACCCAAGCTAAAAATACAATTCAACCTATAATGAAAATATCACAGAGGAAGAGTGTATGGCTAGACTCTGGAGTTCAATTGTGATTGACCTTGTAGGGAGCAATATGCTACTGGTATTTAAGATGTTTCATAAACAACCCTTGAGTATAATTTATCCAAATATGTGTGTATGTGACATTTTATCTCTGTCCGCTCAGCCTCAGCTTGGTGTTTTCTTTCATTTACTTCATCAGCTATATTCATAGACCAAGCCAAGGCCTTTGATTCTGTCTCCCATTCTGTCCTCCTCACTGAACTAGAACTTGCATGCCTCTCCCCTCTCTCAGTCAAATGGTCCAGCTCCTACCTCTCTGGTCACTCCCAATGTGTCGGGGCTGGAGATGTGCTTCCCCCCTCCCAGTTCTATCAGGTGTACCCCAAGGATCTATTCTTGAGCCCATCCTCTTCTCTGTCTTTCTTAACAATCTCCCTCTTGTATGCTCTTCCTTCCAAATACACTTTTATGCTGATGACACTACCTTCTACACTTCTGGCCCTTTGCCCCCGTGGTAACCACACAGCTGCAAACTGATTTCACTCACATCCTGAACTGGGTCCAAGCCAACCAACTAAAAGTAAATGCTAAGAAAAACAGTGTCCATGACTTTTGGCACCCCTAAAAAAATATCCAAACTCCCCTCACCACCCTCTTTCTATACCCTTGATGGCAACACTTTGGATACAGTCCCTGCCTACAAGTATCTAGGAGTCTGGATAGACAGCCGCTTTGACTTCACAACCCATGTCAACTACATTAATTCTAAGCTCCGCCCTAAACTACATGCTTTCTACAGAAATAAAGATGCCCTCTCCCCCCCCCCCGTTCACCGGATACTCCTCACTAAAACAATCTTACCACTCTTCATTTAGGTCAGTGTCATATATGGGTTCACCTTCACATCCACCCTCTCCAGTCTGGATTCCCTTTACAATGCCTTTTGTTGATTCACCTTAAACGCCCCTCTCAGGACTCACCACTGCACCCTCTACACCTCTCTATCACTCCCCTCCCTGTCCTCCCACTGCAACCACCACACCTCCATCATCTCAACCAAATATTGGTTCGGCTCACTCATCCCCTACCTTGCCTTCCTCCCTCCTTTTCCCCTCCTCCCACACAACCTACCATCTCCATACACAAGACTTTTGTTCTTTCATCCTACCATCTCTGTACACGAGACTCTTGTACTTTCGCTCTTCCCCATCCACACTCCAAATCTGGAAAGGCTGCTTTCTCCTTCTACTTCCCTTACATGTGGAACTCCTGTCCAACCTCACCCTGTATGCTGCCATCATTAAATCACTTTAAACGTACCCTCTGCACCTCCCTCTTGTTCTTGCCACCAACCTGCCTAATTTCTTACTGAACCTCATGGTACTAAAGTCATCCTATGTCAAGGTTTTCACTTTTTTCCCAACCTTTTGGCTCTTAATGAATGAACTGCACAGTTACACCCATGCTCACTATGCTTGGCTCTATAGCTTTTTGGTATTTTTTATCCTCATCACCTGTAATGTAATTGCAACTTGTTCACTGGACCTGTACATTGATTGTACTTTGCTTTTACTGTGCCTTTATGCTCATTATTTGTATCCAGTCTATACATCCAATATACAGGTACTGTGTGTATATACCTTGTATAATGACTTGTACTTTGTCTTGTACTTTGCACTTACCAGGCAACTTTGTAATATGCCGGACACTGTTGTATTTCTGTAGTTTTGCCTTCTTTTTCCCACTTCTCCCGGTCACACCTGAAATAAGCCTTGACTCTCCCAGTTACCAAACTTTTAAATAAATAAAAAAATGTTGTTTTCTGTTTCCTGACTACCCACACCACAGCCATTAAACTGAACAGTGTATTGAGTGTGTCAACCTTGGTACATTCATAGCTGTCACCAGCACACTCTATGAAATTCTAGCTAAGAACTTACACCTTTCGCCTTGTAGTCAAAGTGTGGTTCCCCTCTCCTGACTTCTGATGCACCATTTTGTTTTTGGGAGGGGTCATCTGTAACACTCCTGCTAGCCCAGTCATCACCCCCACAGCGTGCCTCCAATATAAACTTCAGTCATGAATGACTGGGTAGTGCATGACTGGTGATGATGGGGGGTGCTTAGCAATGCCCATCATTAATGATGCTAAGCAGACTGCCAAATCAGGGATCAGGGGTGGCGACAATCCCATAATGGATCCTTAGGGATGCATGGTCAGGTTGGGGCAGAGAGGACTGATAAAGGCTGTCTGAGTTTAGCCAAAAGGGAATTAAAAGGTCTGATAAGGAAGCATAAAAAAACTAGTAATAAAAATAATAACAGAACAATTAATCAGGAAGGAAACATTATATGCAAATATTAATAACAGAAAAAAGGAAATATCAAAACAAGATGTGGGATACTGTAAACTGAGAGATGCAGTAATACAAAAAGATATTCAAACCTTTTGGGCCCTGGTGAGCCGAGGATATAATTCATATACTGTACTAATACTATAGAAGCAACAATCACACCTTCTATATGGCAACAACATTTTTTTGTTTTATATTATTCCCAGGAAGAAGATAATTTAAACGTAATTTCTCGTGCACAAGGGGTTTCAATTAAAACTTTTCCAAAATCTTTATATATGAACAAACAAGAAACTGAGCAAGCCTTAGATAAGATGAGGTCAGATAAAGTACCTGGACCAGATGACAACCTGGCTGACATTTTTATAACATTTAAAGATTGGTGGATTCCTATATTATATGTACTATTTAATCACTGCATTCAAGCAGGCATTTTTCTAACAGCTGGAAGGGTAGCGTTGTTTACCCAATATTTAAAAAGGGAAATATTAATGACCCTACCATGTATCACCCCATTAGTTTACTGGATACATCACCAAAACATATTCACCAGGATACTTTTATTAAAATTGCAAGAATGGGTGGAGGAAAGAAATATACTCTCGGAAGTCCAGAATGGCTTTAGAAATAACCATTCAACTACTCAGCATTGTTATGTATTGCGTCATTTAATATGGAAATATACTGTACTAAGGGTGGGATATTCAGACTGCGCCAGATAGGGGCGCAGGCCTGGGTGCAGCGCAACTGGGCTGCACCAGGGCATGGACCATGAGATATTCAGCAGTGCTGCACCATGGCTCAGCACCATTGAATATGGCACTGAAGGCACAGTGGCATTGCACCAGTGCAAGTGGCAGGAGGGGAGCCGGGGGGGATGCGCCAGTACAAGTGCGGGTGCACTAGGTGCATCAACCGTGATATTGAGGCCATTATGCATGCAAGGCACAAATGGGGCCATTTGCATGTCATTATGGCCCCATCTGCATGCGGTGCACCTATCCCCGGTGACTTGCGCCTGGTGCCCTGCCAGGCTGCAGCCGCCGGGGACCAACACCCTGCAGTCCATTTTTGGACCCTGCACCCATACGCCTGATCATGGGCATATGTGTATTACATCCCTGGTGGTCCAGTGGACTGCTTTTCAATGCCCGATCACAGGCTTAGGTGTAAGATATCCCTGGAGGTCCAGTGGAACCCCCTCAGTGCCTGATCACGGGCGGAATCACCGAAAAAAAACAAAAACCTGGTGGTCCAGTGGTACCCCCCCATTCCCACCCACCAACTGAGGCCCGTGCCACCCAGCACCCCCCAAGTCAGCGACAGGTGGCAGTACCCCACCCACATGCCACCTGGCCACCCGCTGACTGACAGCATACAGTAGGGTCTATACACCTGTTGGTCCACTTCGTGAGCCAATGGGCATGCAGACCATACCGTACTTCACAGGCTCCTCGAGATGTGAATGAACAGGTTCATTCACATATCGGGCCTGTGTAGTAAGTATGGTCTGCATGCCCATTGGCTCTGTAGTGGACCAATAGGGTGCAGACCCTACTGTGCACTGTCAGCTGGCGGGCTGCATGGATGGGGTGCTGCCACCCGCTGCTGACTGGGGCTGCTGGGTGGTGGGGACCCCAGTGGTGGGTGGGGAGGGGGGTACCACTGGACCACCAGGGTATTTTTGGTGATTCCACCCATAATCGGGTGCTGGGGGGGATTTCACTGGACCACCAGGGATATCATACACTTAGGCCTGCGATCAGGCATTGGAAAGTGGTCCACTGGACCACCAGGGAGATATTTCACCTAAACCCGCGATCGGGCGATGGAAAGCAGTCCACTGGTCCACTAGGGAAGTAATACACATATGCCCTCGATCAAGTGATAAGGAGCGGTCCACTGGACCACCAGGGATATGTACACATATGCCCACGTTCAGGCGATTGGGGGGTGGCATCGCTCCCGGGGCAGGGAGCATGTGGACAGTGTTCTGGGTGGGTGGGTGGCCACCCATGGCTGGCAGCTGCTGTGTTGCACCCTGCAATATGGCAGCTCACCTGTGGGTGGCCAGGATTTGTTCCTGGTTGTACCAGGCACAATTTTGCGCCACCCTGAGTGGTGCAAGGTGGGGTTGTGCCGGCATATGCACCGCACATCCTGGGCTGAATATCAGGATGTGCCTCATGTGCATGGGCATGCTCCTCGTACTTTCACCGCATACATTACCGATGTGCTCCAGTGCATCGGGGGTTGCACAGCGCAACTTGCCCCTTTGAATATCATGCATGGCACAACCCTGTTGCGCCATGCACACCCTTTTGAATATCCCACCCTAAGATTAAAAAAGCCAAATTATTTTGCAGTTTCATAGATCTAAAGGCAGTTTTTGACTCTCTAAGTAGAAAATTACTCTGGTCCATATTAGCAGATTATGGTATGGACCCTGAACTTTTACATATCTTAATAAGATTGCACAATGAAACTTGGTTACAAGTGATATATGATCAAAAAGGTAACTTAACTGAAAGGATAAATACTAATTTAGGTGTCCATCAAGGATGTCTTCTGGCTCTGTTACTTTTCAATTTATATATATAAATAAAATATTGCAACAAATAGATGACCCTGATTTTCATTCGCCCTCACTTCTTTTAATAAAAGTATAATGTCTTGCATATGCAGATGATATAGTATTAATATCAACTTCATTACTGGGTTTACAATGTAAATTAACACAATTTTCAAAATGTTGTACACAATATGATTTAACAATCAAAAGAAACAAAACTAATTTAGTGATTTTTGGAAATAAAAGTAAATGCATTCCTGTCTTTTTTTTTTTTTTTTTTTAAGGAAATAACAAGATAACATCAGCTACATAATACGATTACCTGGGGTTACGATTTTCACAGAATGGTCTTTGGACTTAACATGTTAAGATTATGAAACAAAAATTGAAAACAGCTTTCAATGCCTTCAGAAGGTTCAATGTCAGGATAGGATAAGGTTCGATTAAAGGCCTACTTAACGTGAAACATTGAAAAATAAAGAAGAGTATAATGTATGCCTTGAAAATTTGGACTCCTACAGATATTAAACCTTTGGAAACTGAATTAAACAAAATACTTAGATATATACTCAAAATTCAAAATTCTGTTGCAGCAGAAATAGCTAGGAGAGAACTTGGTCAATGTTCTACAGATACATTAATAATAGAAAAGAGGATAATATGTCAGAATTATTCAAATTCTCAGAAGACAGGTTGCCAAGAATGTGTTTGGAAGAGGAATTAATTTACCATCATAAAGGCTTTACCTCTGAAATAATTAAAATAATAAAGGATGCTTTCTTCCCTTTTGGTTTAGGGCATTTGCTTTACGAGATATATTATACCCCTATGGAAGATATAGTAGCTCAAGTAAAGACAAGGGTTCAAGATATATCAATAGCACAAAATACAGATAAGATATCTAGGCTTAAGCACTTTAGTAGGTATGAACAGATTAAGACATCTCGCGGTCTAGAACTATGCTTGATGATCATGTCAGATCCTGAGAGACGTAGAATTATGACCAGGGGCTGGCCCAGTGGCACTGAGGGTTGAGGCACTGGACGCCACACCTCGCGCTACGCCAGTGACCCGGGTTCGGGAACAGACTCGGGTGGCCGGGGGTCGGCAGGGGAGAGGGAGGATCGAGTGTCCCAGCGGATGATTCTCCCTCAGGGGTGGGAGACCAAGAACGCAGCATGCTCTGCATCCCTTCAAGCCAGTGGAAGCACTGACAGTAGTAAGGGATGGAGCGCGGCTCTGCTCTGCAGAGTTGGGGAGGAGGCGTTGGACGGCATAGAGAGGTAAGGCGCAAGGCCAGCACACCACCCTCGGGACGATGTCCCACGACCGGACGCCCCAGGGGCAGGAGTACAAGGGAGAAAACGGAAAAACACCTCTCGGCAGCCCTAGATGAAAGCCACTCCAGTTCCATCCAAGACCACCAAGAAGGGACAGACCCCGCTGTGCAGGTGGTAAGAGAAGGAGGCACTCTAGGAGCAGATCCCAAGAAGGTGGGGTAGTGGAAATGAGCGGATGGAAGGAGGGGGCACCAAGAGGAGATAGGAGGGAAAAACACAAAGTTAAAAAAAAAAAATAGAATTATGACCAAATTTTGTAGGTATTTGTATGTAGTGAATTATATCTACTTTGATCAAAAACATCTAGATTTTGTAGATCACCGGTGTAAATGTGACAAAGGAATGGAAGATGATCTTAAACATGTCCTTCTTCATTGTCCAATTTACAAATCAGTATAGAAAAAATGGCTGGGTTCTATACTGGCCACCTTTATTCTCCGGCTCTGAAGATTTGGTTATGTTTTTAATGAGGAACACAGAAAAAGAAATATATAAATTATGTAGATTTTTGAAGTTACAAGGTTATAGAACATCATTTAACACCAAATGACACTCATGTCACCCAGACTCACTGTATACAAATGTGCAGTGGATAATTTCCCTTATGGTTGCACAATATTTAAGGTGCAATATTTGAATGTGTATGTAAAGTTGTCTATAATAACTGTAAATGTTATTTGATTGTAAGACGTATGTCGAACAATAAAATTTTCTACCTACATACCTGTCTGAGTTAAGTGGTATAATTTTTAGGGCTGTGTGGGCAGAGCTCCGCAGACATTATGCCATCATTCACAAGATCTTAAGAGCACTGTGGAAGCATGTGACAGGACCGCTGCCCGGTGTGCTTCCACAGTGCTCTGGCACAGTTTCCAGTGGTACTGTTTAAGTGGCCCTTCCCATCCATGGGCCACATAAACACACCCCCTTCCCAGTGCACTACGTTTTCTCTCCACATTTGTGGAAGTGATGGCTGCCATGTGCAACATGGTGGTGCCGTCTTAAACTGCACATGTGCCCATATCGAGCATGCATAGTTTTGTCATCACCAGTTTTGTCGTCAGTGCAGTTCTGTTATTGCCACACTTGTACGACTGTCTGCAGTGCAGTGAGAGCTCTGCATATTCTTTTCAATGCTCTCACCACTATGAGCAGCTGTATAGGCTCTGACCAGAATTTGTTAAACTCTAGGATGACAGGAAAGGGGGTAGAGGATGGGAAATGTGGTAGGGGAAGGGGATGACTAAGGGACTAGCCTTTGCCACCTGAGTGGGTCAGAGTTTTTTTTGTCTTTAATTTTATTTAGGTTTTAGACATCAAAGTTGAATAATGAGTAATGATTAGCTACATACTTGTGTACAGAATATGAATACCCACTGGCCTGGATATTCAAAGGGATTGCACATGGAGCAACAGAGTTGTGCCGGCACAACCCCGCATTGCACCCCGGTGGGATATTGGAAAGGCTGCCTGGCACAGCACAAATCCTGATGCGCCAGGGCACAATGTAATCATGTGCAGCGCAGATGCAGGGGGCGTGCCCATGCATATGTGGCACATCCCGATATTCAGCCTGGGATGTGCGGTGCATATGCTGGCACAACCCTGCATTGCACTGCATAGGGGGACTCAAAGTTGAGCCTGTGAAAAGTGGGAACAAATCCTGGCCACCCACAGGTGAGCTGCTGTATTGCATGGCAGAACACAGCAGCCACCTGCCATGGGTGGCCACCCACCCACTCAGAACACCATCATGAAGAACCCACATAACCCTGGTAGTCTAGTGGCTCCCCCGCCCCATAGCTGCGATCATGGTAAATGTAATTTCAAACATTCCTTGGTAGTCTAGTGGACCTCCCTCCCTCCCAGGACCCCAATCATAGTACATCTCCGAAACATAATTCCCTGGTGATCCAGTGGCACCCCCTCCCACCCACACAGGACTCCTTTGCCCACCCTGTACCCCCTCCATCATCGGCGGGCAGCTGCAACCACCGATACCGCCCAGCGACCGAATAATAGGTACAGTATGGGCTGTAAGCCTATTGGTCCCACGTGTGGACCAAGGATATAGGGCATACTGTACTAGATAGTCTCAAATATGTGAATTAAGTCATTCACATATTTGGTACTGTCTAGTACAGTATGCCCTGCTAAGCCCATACTGTACCTGTCATTCAGCAGGTGGTTTACGTGTATGTGGGCTGGTTGTACCTGTCCGCCAATGAAGGGGTGCGAGGTGGCAAGAGTCCTGTGTGGGTGGGAGGGGTGGGGGTGCCACTGGATCACCAGGGAATTACATTTCAGTGATTTACCGTGATCGGGACCCGGGAGGAAAGGGTCCACTAGACCACCAGGGACTGTATCATTATACATCCATGGGGCATCAGGAGGGAAGGAAGGTCCACTAGACCACCAGGGAATGGATTATAATACATATACCGTGATCAGGGACTCGGGAGAGAGGGGGATCCACTAGACTACCAGGGAATGTGTGAATTTACCTTTACTGTGATCGCGGCTATGAGGTGGGGGGTGCCACTAGACTACCAGGGACTGAATTATTATACATCTACCATGATCAGACTAATGTGAGGGAGGGGGGTCCACTGGACTACCAGGGACTGCAGCACTGTACATTCATCAGGGACTTGGGAGGGAGGGGGGACCACTAGACTAGCAGGGAATCACTGTACAGAGATTTCCGGCACTCACAGCTATGGGGTGGGGGATGCCCAGGGACCCGCACTTTGCACATGTCATGCTGTGGAGGGCACCAGACATAATCTGCCAGGCTGCCCTGAGCAAGGCATGCAAATTGGGCCCCTTCAGCTTTGTCGAATTCCACTGAAGGGATTAATGTAGAATGCAGTTATGCAATTCCACTTCCAAAAGACTTTTCAGAATTTTTTTTTTTTAACTCTGCAGAATTCTGAAATACATTTCTACAGTATGTAAAGCTTTGGATACTATTCTGTGGATTAGTAATCTGCAGTTTGTGACAACAAACAAATTAGCTTTTGGCATTTTGGAATTCTGCAGTTCTGCTTCTGATGGAATTCTACAGAATTCAGTGGCATTTTGAAATTCTGTGGAATTTTGGTGGAAGCAGAATTTGAACATTCTACATATCTACCCCCCCCCCCCATACAACAACTAATCACAACAGGCATCATCTCTGCCTTGAAGGCATTTGTGCCTATTCTGCAGTTAGCTCTAACCATCATCTATTGCTGTTCTATAGAAGACTAGTAGGGCATCTGTCCCTTCACAGAGCACTATTATCACAAATATATTGTTTGGCTTTCAGTCACCTTCAGAAAAAAGTTTTATACTGGTGGGAGAGGGAGTAAACCAAAGAATTTGTAGTTTAGACTGATAAGTTTTTTTTTTGAAAGGCAAACTTTCAAATGGGATTTGCATTGCATTAAAGGAGCTCATTATCTGACTGTTTTCCCAAGTACTTGTTGAGGTAAAGTATCTGTATAGTGGCTGATGGAACAGTTTAATTTCTTTTGTTTCCAGATCAGCACTCAGCACTGCTTTGCTTCTCTTCTAAATGCCTTCTTTGAAATTAAAGTTGGATACTTGCAAGATCTCCCATTATGGTACAAAAAAAAAAATAGCAGCCAGAGAAAGTGGTGAGGGTTCCAGAATAATCAGTTCCCCTTCTAATAACTTGGATGTAGTTAAGTAATAAGGCATGATGGCATATACGTCATTGTGGGATGAGAGCACACCTCGGTAAGTGAGGCATGAGGCAACATTGAAATAAATAAACAAAATAAAAAAACAGCATTAATTTACAATTGAAGAAGTCAGCAGATATACTATCAACCATAGGCATACAGGGGTTATAAGGAGAGATCTTTTGAGTGAGGCAGCTGGCAACTACATATATAGGGGAAAGAGGCCTTGTATGGGGTAGCAGGTTAGAGAGATAAAGAAGAGGAGGGATATATTACAGATGACTGGGGGAAAAATTGAGCTAAAACCACAGAAAGTGACAATGGCTGTCATGTACTTGTTTATTATGATAATGACAGAGGAGGGGTAGATAACTGGGACACTACTATGGATGGGGTGGGACTTTAGCCAGGCTGGAGCGGACAGGAAAGGGTGGGTTCAGCAGGAAGAGTTAATAGGGAAGAGTGAGAGCCAGGGGTAGAAACATGGCGAGCGGCAGGATGGAAAGGGGGAGTTGCGAAATTAGTGGGTTAGCAGTAAGGAAAACATTTGCAAGGTGCTTTCATGTAGCGATCGTAGAGCACCTTGAAGATATTCAGGCTAACAGGGCAGTTCAGCTTCAAGTTCCTTTGAAAACCATTCCACAATGTGGGTAAAGAGAAGCTTAGAGCAGCTTTGCCGAAATGACTTTTGACCCTTGGAACTTGGAGGGCAATTAAGGAATAGCTCCTTAGAGCGTAGGTGCCTAACACACTCCAGGGAATCCAATCTGAGACATATGAGGGGGGCTTGTTGGTCACTGCTCTGAAGGCCCATAGGGCGGCATTTCTATTCCTTCTATAATGAAGGGAAGTCCAGTCTAACGATGAGTACAGGGAGCAGTGGTGTGTGGAAAGTGGAAGGCCAGTAATGAACCTGGTAGCTCTGTGGTAGAGGGTGTCCAACTTAGCCAGTGCAGAGGCAGTGCAGTGGCCGTAGAGCAGGTCCGCGTAATCTATTAAAGATAGGAAGGTAGCTTGAACCAGTTGAATCTTGGCCTCCTTTGTGAGCAGGTGGTTAATTCTGTAGAATAGTCCTAATCTTTGCCTTAGTTTCTTCTGTAGTTCTTTGAGATGGTAGGCGAAGGAAAGTTTATGAACAAGTCAAACTCCTAGATATTTGAATTTAGCTACATACTCTAGTGTTTCTCCAAGAACAGTGGTAATTTGTGGGATAGCTCTCCCCCCAGCAGGAATTGCCACATGCAAGGAGGGGGAGAAAAGCATGGCTTTTGTCTTTTTCGCATTGAGCAAAAGCTTTTTGTTTATGAGCTGGTATTGTAGAAGGTTAAATTCAGCTTGGAGGTCTTCACAGGCTGCTTCCGTTGTGGGACGACTCAAGTACAGTACAGCGTCATCTGCGAATAAGTGGATGTTGGCTTTTTTGTTGGGGTCATTGATGTTGTTAATGTAGACTGCAAAGAGGAGGGGACCAAGGATAGAGCCTTGGGGCACACCCCTCAGCATAGGTTTTAATGGAGAAAGATCACCTTCAGCTTTAACCTGCTGTTTCCGTTCTCCGATGTAGTCTACAAACCAGCACATAGATTTATGGTCCAGGCCTAAGGTGCTTAGGGAGGAAAGAAGCAGGCTGTGATTGACTATGTCGAATGCCTTATTAAGATCCAAGAAAACGGCACAGACATGCTTCTTGTTGTCAAGGTCTAGGAGCCAATCATTGGTCACCTTAGCTAGGGCTGTTATGGTGCTGTGCTTTGCTCTGAATCCAGACTGAACTGGGTTTAATAGGCTTCTGGATTCTAAGTATACCCCTAGCTGGCCACACACTATTTTTTCTAGTAATTTAGACAGGATGGGGAGGAGGAGGAGGGAGATCGGTCTGTAATTGTTTAGATCTGCAGGGTCACCTGCTTTTAATAGAGGGATGACATGGGCTATTTTCCATTGAGGGGGGAGGATACCATGGGAGAGTGACATGTTGAATAGGTGGATGATTGGCACCGCAAGCACGTGGTAGGCACATTTCAGATAGTATGGCTGTATGAAGTCAGAGCCTGCTCCCTTTCTGGCTCTTACCCATTGTATAATGTAGTTTACCTGAGAGCAGTGTGTAAGATGCATAAAGCACACAAGGAGAAGAACAGGTGATCGGACTGTTTGGTTTCTGTGTCTCTCCCAACCCCTCTCATGCACTCTAAAGCCTCAGCCTCAGTGCAAAGTATAATGGGTCAGTATGTAAATCCTCGGGCAGGCTGACCAGACTTCACCAAAACAAAAGTTGGCTGAAAACAAGAGCTGTGTGGAATGGAGAATTCCAACAGTGGATTTTATGTGGAATGGTAATTCTGCTTCCGAAATGCTTTTCAAAGTTCCTTTTTTTTATTCCATTGTAATTTCAAAAAGCACTTCTATGTAAACCACAGAATACTGCTTTTGGAATTTTGGATTTCCACATCTGACTAAATTCCATAGAACCAGTCAGAATTTTTGAAATTCCACAGAATTCTGGCATAACTGAAATTTGAAAATTCCAGACAAGTCTGCTGAAAACAGCTTTTTACAAATGTTTCAGATTAAACCGAGAACAACAAGCTACAGAAATGATGATAAAAACCTTCTTTGTTTTATTCATGCTTCAGGGTTCTGCCCTCAGACCCAGTACTCCCCAACAGCTAATGTTGGGACACCGCTTAGGCCCATCACTAGCTCTTCTCCCCTACTGAGCCTGGTTCCCTTATATATACTACTCATGGTGGTGCCCTTGAATGTGGCTAAACCTCTCAGGAAACAAATCCAGTGGCTCTTGTTAGGGTCCCACCTGCCAGTGTGAATCCTGAGACTGCCAGTGCAGCATTATGCAGTTCAGTTTTTTTCCCTCTCCCATAGAACATCAGTGGAATAGGCATATGTGTGTGTGTATAGGACCAGCTGACATCCCTCCCCACCCTAGCTGTTCCTTCTAGAGTTCAACCTGTGATCACCTGGTGTTGCTGACATAGCGGAGTCAGATTTCCATACTCCCCAGCTGAGATGAGCAACCTCTGAGATGCTCAAGCCTCAAGTCCCTGCTAGCCCTCCCACTTCCACTGCTCATTCGTAGACCTGGGCGACCAGTAATGTGAGCAGAGATGTGTGAAGCTGGCAAACTTTTCTTCCTGAATTTGCAAAGTCGGACAAATTCATCATGAGTGAAGTGTCAACTTTGCGAGGTTTTTGGCAAAAGAAGTGGCACTTTTAAGGAGAAGTCATGCAAATTTGCTGTCAAAGTTGCAACTTCACTGTGACATCACCTGACTTCTCTTGAAAAGTGTCACTTCCTCAGAAAAACTCATTGTGAAGTGACAAAGTGGACAATTATCAAAGATTTTTTATGAAGACAAATTTTGTAACTTTGCCGGAACTTTGCCAGTGAAGTAAAACTTTGCAATATCTCTAGATGTGAGTGGCAGTGCTATTGGCCTGCCATCAGGTCTGCAATAGGAAAACAGTTTTTTATCATTATCTTTGCTGCATTTTTTGATGTTCTCCCTGTACTAAGTCACCTTTCACCTCCTTCCCCTCCACAGCCCAAGGATACAGATCTCACCACAGCTGAAACTGTGTACCCCGTATTCTGATGAGTGGGGATGAAGTGGGCCTAGTGTCAACACCTAGGTGTCCTCCCACTAGCAATCTCTTCCCTGCCATAGATTGGATGATGCAGGCAAGACTAATCAGGTACCTTGTGGAATGGCTACTCCCCACCTGGACTACCAGGGTCATGGCAACTGTTCCACATGTACTGGCAGGAGCCCCCCCCCCCGAGTGGAGGGGGCTTGCATCAAACTGCCTCTTCAGCTCCAGCCACAGCTAGCTGCATCTGCTAATCGAAGATGTGACCCTGCAGTCCTGAGTACCAGGTGTTTTAAACGCTGGGCAACCAGAACACCCTAGAAATAGGGCTGGAAGAACCTCAAAAGGTTCTGCTAAGGTATAAGAAGTTCTGATTGTTATCTGAGCCTTTATCAGAGCTTTGTCTTTTCTGATCAATTTAAAGTACCAACAATGGATTTTACTTGATTTCCACTCAAAAACTATTGTCAGTGAAAGGAAATGATTATCCTGTAAACACATTTTAGATAAATTGTAAAGAAACCCAGTATCATTAGTGCCCCTTCTGTAAGACCACTAACTGTGACTGCTCCTTGACTGCAGACCTGGCTCACTGGGTCTGTCCCCCACCCTAACATTTTTACACTCGCTTGCGCGCATGCGCAAGGAACGTCTTGGGAGAATGGGACACTTTGGAGGTGTGCCCGCTCCCAGCAATCCCCTGTCTGCTGAGCAGGTGGTATGTCCTGCACCAATCGATGTGGTGTTGTGTATGACAGCGGTGGTCTTTCAAAGAAAACGACCGCAGTGTGCTGGCAGCACAACATGCCCTCCAGCCTTGTGCCACGCTGGAGCCCACCCAGCATGGCAAACGCCTGCATCGCCTGCCGATGGGGTGCCCAACTCTGGCCGGCTCCACCTCCCCAAACAGCTTTCGCTGCCACGCTGGGAGCCCACCCCAGCGTGGCAAATGTCCCGCGTTGCCCGCCGACGGGGTGCCTAATCTCTGCCGCCCACGGCCCCCCAGCTATCCTTATGCCATGCTGGGAGCCCACCCCAGCGTGGCAAATGTCCTGCATCATCAATTTAGAAAAACAAAACCTGTAAATTAAAAACGCTCCCACGCAGTCTCCCACCCCTCCCACAACCCGCACTCCACACACTGTGCACTGCTCTCCCACACCCCTCACCCCATACTTACCTCCGAGCTCGCACGATTGATCATCGCTGGACCGGGAACACGTCTGCACTCTTCGAAGCCGCCGCGAACTGAGGAAATGCCGGTAAGCTGTATAATGGGCTAGATGGGGTTTTTTCAACTTTGTTGCATATCTCAGGCATTTCTTAGAATTTTTGCACCAAACTTTCAACATGGGGTTTTTGGGACCCCTTTTCATGAATTCTGTCACTGTCATGGCGTTATTCGGGCCCGAAGGGTGATTTCGCAGTCACTGCATTAAATCACCTTTCGGGCCCGATTAACAAAATGACAGTGCCAGCGTTCATAAGGTGGGCTCTCAAAAAGCCTATTTTGAAAATTTGGTGGAAAAATTCCTAAAAATTACCATTTTACGAGCGTGCATTGTGCAGTTCCTACGCAGGCTCATAGGTTTACGAATTTTCAATATTTCACTCCAGATTTTCAATATTGCCATTTTACCACACCTTCTTATGAGTAGTACAGCTGTCATTTTTCACATCTCACCAAAAATGTGTTTCCACCCATGTAGCGCACAATGGCGCAGTCGGTGTGCGAAATCAATGTATGGGACACATTAAGAAAATCACAGTGACACTGTTCATTAGCAGAGGTCTTAAAATGGCTGTGTTGAAAATTTGGTGAAAAATTCCTAAAATGACTGTTTTATTTAGCTGCTGTACACATTCCTACGCACGTCAGAGGTTTGCGAATTTTCAATATTTCCACTCCAGATTTTCAACATTGCCATTTTACCACACCTCCTTATGAGCAGTACAGCTGTCATTTTTTATATCCTGCCCAAAATGTGTTTCCGCCCATGTAGTGCACAGTGGCGCAGTCGGTGTGCGAACTCAATGTAAGGGACACAATAAGAAAATCACAGTGACACTGTTCATGAGCAGAGGTCTTAAAATGGCTATGTTGAAAATTTGGTGAAAAATTCAAAATGACTGTTTTACGTTGCGATTGCGCAGGTCCCACGACGCCTGTAAGTTTGCGAATTTTCAATATTTTCACTCCAGATTTTCAACATTGCCATTTTATCCACACCTCCTCGAGCAGTACAGCTGTCATTTTTCACATCCTGCCCAAAACGCGTGTTTGCTTCATGTAGCAATACAATGGCGCAGTTGGTGTGCGAACTCAATGTATGGGACACATTAAGAAAATCACAGTGACACTGTTCATGAGTAAGTAAGTAAGTAAATGTTTATTTCTTTAAGGCACCCTTCCAAAGCTCAGGGCGCCTTTACAATATCACTCATACAAATTAAAACCACAACTATAAACAACATCAAATTCAAAATACAATCTAATATAATTTAAATCACTAAAAAAATGCTTGGTTAAAAAGGAAGGTCTTTTAAAGCTTTTTTAAAGCTCTCCACAGTCGGGCAATTGCGTATCTGGCAAGGTAGAGAATTCCACAGGGTTTGGGCCATAAAGGCAAAAGTTCTTCCACCAGATGTTTTTAAGGTTACCCTGGGAATCTCCAGCAATCCCTCACCAGAGGATCGGAGGGAGCGGGAGGGACAGTAAGAAGTCAGGATTTCTTTCAGGTAGCGAGGTCTCAAACCATATAGGGCTTTATAGGTCATCACATGACCTTGAAAGTGATCCACCACTGTACAGGCAGCCAGTGTAATTCGCGAAGCACAGGTGTTATATGGTTGGACCTCGGGCTTCCAGTCAACAACCTAGCTGCCGCGTTTTGCACCAGCTGTAAGCGGCGGATATCCACTCCCGGCAGCCCTAGATAAAGGGCGTTGCAATAATCAAGACGATTGGAACACAAAGGCGTGGACCAGGGTAAGAAGATCCTCTGATGGAATCAAGTGTTTCACCCTGCTATATTCCTTAGATGAAAAAAGGATGATTTGACTCACGGCTGACACCTGTGCCCTCAGGGTCAAGCCTCCAAATATAACACCAAGGTTACGCATCTGACCAGATGCCATGAGCGGGGTTACTCCCAGAAATAAACCTGAGAGTTTTCCCGCCCATGGACTTGATATCCTTACCCCCGGTTCCATCACCAATACCTCTGTTTTCCCCAGGTTCAACCTCCGCCAATTGGTACTCATCCAGTTCTGTTTCTCCAGGAGGCAGTTGTTAAACAATGTACTTGACTCAGACTCCTGCTCAGGCACAAAAGACATATAGAGTTGAGAATCATTGGCATAGCAATGGAAACTCAAACCAAAATGTCTTATAATGTCCCCTAATGGAAGAATATACACCGCAAATAACATGGGGGACAACACTGAACCCTATGGCACTCCACAGTGTAGGCAGTGAGAGGTCGAGGAATAAATCCCTAACACTAATCTCTGAGTCCTACCTTGCAGAAAAGATTTAAACTAACTGTGGACCACCCCCCTTAGTCCACAGAGAGACCACAGGCGTTCAAGCAGCACCCCATGATCCACAGTGTCAAATGCAGCTGAAAGATCAAGGAGAACCAAGATAGAACGAGTTCTCCGATCTCTTGCCATCAGGAGATCATTCAGTACCCGAACAAGAGCCATCTCAGTACTGTGCTGTTTCCTGAAGCCAGACTGGAGACAGTCATAGATATTGTGGATGTTTAAATAATCTTCCAGCTGCAAAGCGACCACCTTCTCAATAATCTTCCCCAAAAAGGGAAGATTCGAGATCGGTCTGTAGTTTCCTGGGCAGTTGGGATCAAGGGAGGGCTTTTTCAGGTGGGAACGTACTATTGCCTCCTTCAAAGGATCAGGAAAGATCCCTCTCTCCAATAATGCCACTACTATCCCAGTAAGGATTGGGCCGATAACCTCTACACACCCCACAAGTAGGCGTGTAGGGCCCGGATCCAACCCACAGAAAGCTGGGCGCAGAGTCTGGACGATTCTCACTATATCCATAACTACCGGTTGACTGAACGTGGACCAAGTCAAATGGGTATTTGTGTCCCTCGATTGGTCACTGCAAGACCCAATGGAAGGCCCTGGCTGATCTCATCTCTAATAGCAGACACCTTATCGGCAAAAAACGTACGCCACTCTCACACTGTAACTGTGATAATGCTCGACCGCATGAAGACAGACTGGATTGCACAGTCTGTCCACAGTCCGGAAGAGCTGGGCGGTCTATTCCTTGCTGTAGCAATCTCCCTGGACAGGAACTCTGCCTTCTTATGGGAGATTGCTAACTGGTAGATTTTATAATGATCTAGCAGTCTAAGCCTGTCTACTTCCAGGTGAGTCTTCCGCCAGCATCTCTCCAATCTTTGGCCCTGTCCCTTCAACCCACGGATCTCTGTGGTAAACCACGGGGACTCAGGGTGAAGAGTACAGGGGTGAACATGGTAAGGAGCAATGACATCCAGGGCCCCCACAACTGCTCTATTATAGGCCAGCACTAAAGACCCTGGATCCATACTATCCATTGGAAAACCTGAGAAGTCCAGCTCCGTCATTAGGCCTTCTGAGGTAACTCCTCTCAAAGGACGGAACTGTACTATCTCCTTAGGGGCAGGCCTCTTTCGGGCAGAGGTCTTAAAATAGCTGTGTTGAAAAATTTGGTGAAAAAATTCCTAAAAATGACTGTTTTACGAGCGTGCGTTGTGCAGTCTTAATGACGCCATAAGTTCGCGAAATTTTCAGTATTTGGCCCAGATTTTCAACATTGCCATTTTACCACACCTCCTTATGGCATACAGCTGTCATTTTCACATCCTGCCCAAACGTGTTTCCGCCCATGTAGCGCATTAATGGTGCAGTCGGTAGAAATCAATGTATGGACACATTAAGAAAATCACAGTGACACTGTTCATGAGCAGAGGTCTTAAAATGGCTGTGTTGAAAATTTGGTGAAAAATTCCTAAAATGACTGTTTTACGAGTGCTCCTAGTTCCTACGCACGCCAGAAGTTTGCTAATCAATATTTTCCTCAGATTTTCAACATTGCCATTTTACCACACCTCCTTATGAGAGCAGTACAGCTGTCATTTTCACATCCTGCCCAAAACGTGTTTCCACCCATGTAGCGCACAATGGCACAGTTGGTGTGTGAAATCAATGTATGGGACACATTAAGAAAATCACAGTGACACTGTTCATTAGCAGAGGTCTTAAAATAGCTATGTTGAAAATCTGGTGAAAAAATTCCTAAAAATGACTGTTTTACGAGCGTGCATTGTGCAGTTCCTACGCACGCTCGTAAGTTCGAGAATTTTCAATATTTGCACGCCAATGACTTCCAGATACCTAAACAGCACATAGAAGCAAGCAACATTTGGCATTGACAAATGCTTGTACTTCTTTGTCACTGATTTTTTAAGCCATGTCCAGGTGCCAAATACCACTGCAAATGCCTGCAAGCGAACGTTCGGCATTGACAAATGCTTGTTTCTGGATCATATCACTCATAGCCTTCCTTTAAGATAAAGTCCTGCTTCTCAGACAACAGTTTATTAAGCCCTGAAACTAATTTTTTTAAATGATCAGAAACTTTTCAGAACTTGAAAAAGTTCCTGATGAGGTTCTTATACAGAATATGCAGAGTATTTGGGAGGTTCTGAAAGTATCTGAACATATTCTCTCACACCTACCTGGAAACCCTCCAGCTGCAGTTGAGTGGTCAGTGAACAGCACTGAACAGACAAACTGCCATCTGGAATAATCAGAAAACATCTAAAACGTCAGCAGTAAATGCTGAAAAGAGGGAATAAAAGGCAGAATGGGATGCAGAGATAAAGGTTTTCAAATAATTTAAGAAGAAAAACAGCCAGAGCTCTCAGATAAAAAAATAAATAAATAAATAATGTTGAGTGGAAGACACAAAGTGGTGTTTTTATGTAATTTAAAATGGTTTAATGGGACTGGCAGTATAGCTGGAGGTTAGACTAATGAGCTGTGGATGAGCTTGGTACATCCTGAAGACCTGGGTTTGAGTCCCATAACCTCCACTTGCATACTGTGTGACTTTGAGCAAGTCATTTAACCTCCCCAATGCTCCCAGGTTGCCCTTGAAAAAAGGTACCTGTGCCTAATGGGCCTTATCTGGTTTCCAAACAGAATAGCAATTAAAAAAAATGTTTAACTTGTATCTGATAACATGCCACTAAATCCATGCACAATGTGGAATTCATACAGAATGGCAATTCTGCTTCTGAAATGCTTTTTTTCAGAGTTTTTACTTTAATTTCACTGAACTCCAAAAAGAATTTCTATGTAAACCAAGGCATAACTTTCTGTGTATTACATAAACCATGGAATTATTACGAAAAAGGAATCGGTGGTTTGAGTGAACTGCAGATTACTAATATGCGAGAAACCTGCTTTTGAAAATTCCATATTCCACTACCATTTGAATTAGGCAGAACATTCTGAAATTCCTCAAAAATCTGTTTTGTCAGCATTTGAAAATCCTACACAGCCCTACAGCCCTACATGCTACAAAAATAACTTTAGCACAAAAAAAAAATTCATCCTCCTTTAAAGCAGAGCTTTGTTAAACATTTTAATATACTTCTTCATGCATTTCTTTTCAACTGACAGTTTTTATCCCTGCTATTCATTTTTTTTTTTGCAGTAAGTGCTGTTTTTCCCCCCCTGCAGTGCAAGCTTAGCCATCCACCGACTCCAACCCCGTCAACCGGCATCCCAGGGACTTACCTCTTCCAGGTGGTTCCCCCACGGCTTACCACCTGTTGTGGGGGTTGATGACTGACACCTTACAGCCAACAGACAGATCTGGTTTTGGGAGAGGGCTCTGTAGCTGGTGTGGAGCCTGCGAGGGGTCAGTGTCATCCCACACTGCACCCACCCATTTTCCCAGTTCTGTCCCTGGAAGATGGACATGCAATGCCATCCAGATGTACCCATGCATGCTACCATGCATGGAACATTGACGGCCACTGACCCTCCATGCCCCCAAGTTGATGGCCCTGGCTGCCTGCCTCTGAGCCTCCACTAGAGGTCAGATGAGTGCCAGGATCTACAGCCCTCCCTCTGCAGAGGAGGAAAGCAGTCCCACCAGACACTCAATACTCCTCTCCCTGGCCAGCCCCCAATGACCCAAGTCCATCCTGAACCCAGGTCACCGGCATGGCAGGAGGTGGGGCATTGGTGCCTCTGCCCTTTGCCCCATTGAGACGACTTCCAACTATTCATCTTTGTTTCCAAACCTATTTAAATGGTGCCTCAGTTCCTTTTATGTTTACCTTGTTACCAATTAAATAATGAAGTCTGGTGTGAGCCCTGATGTCCTTTGTGATCTGTAAGGCTAGGGAGTTGTTTGTCTTGCATGCTTGTTCATGTTAGGCACAGGAAAATTGGATGTTAGATACCAACTGTTCAAATACTACTGGAATTGTTGATGAGTAACTTGGCAGCTTTATTTAACAGTGCTCTTCTTTAATGATTCCAAATTGGAAGAAGACTCCAGATGGGGAAGGGGGTCATCTTACAAGATGGGAGAAAAAAGGCAATGTAAGCTGGAATAAAAACTTGTAATGTGTTCTTTGTAACATGAATGAGTGCTTTAGGCTCTGTCACATCAGTCTACAAAGGCACCTTCCCACAGTTCCTCCAGCCCCATCAAGAAGACAGATTGAACATGCTTTTGCCTTGCACGGGGGTCAACGTCTGGCTTTGTATTGATAATCGATCTAGGATCGGTGTTGCAAAACACTCTAGTGGCAGTGAAAACATTTTTACAAGCTCACATTGAAATTATCGTCACAGGCACTTCGGTGCTGCATTGGTTTTGTGATCTAGTAGGCTTGGATTCTTATTTACTGTTCTTGGGGACCCAAAATGTCAATCAGATGCCAAATATTTACCTCCAAATCCAACATCTCTTCAGACATACATTTTACAGGAAGTTAAATGAAGTGCCTAACTTTATGTTCTCTCCTTGCAGTTGCATCTGTGTTCCAGTCTAAATTTGCTTTGGCAAAATTAATTTGCATTTCATTATGAGTCCCCGTTTGCTTCATCAGTTTGACTGCCGTCACAAATCACTGTCTTCATTCTTAACTCTATCACACATCCTTCTTGTTTCTGCAGACTCAGGATGCAGTAGACTCCCATACCAGAACTGATGGAATGCTGATTGAAATGTTGAGAGTGGTGCATTCAGAGGTACCAGAGCTGATGGAACATGGATGGGTGGAGTGTTGGGAAGCTGTGGTGAGTATCTAACACTGATGTCATTACACGGCTGTTGAATTATTCAGAGGCAGTGATTAAAGGCCCCAGTACTGATGGCCAGCTGACTAACATGTTGCAGTGATGTGTTACAAGGAACCAGAACTGATGGCATGCTTATTGAAATGTTGAAATGATGTGGGAAAGGGTTTCAGATCTAAAGGCACGCTAAGTGAACTATACAGTAGATAGAATGTGATAAGGGTCACCAGAATTGATGGCACGCTAACTGAATTTGTGTGATGCCATCATAAGAGGTTACAGAACTGATAACATTCTAGCTTAACTGTTGTGATGCAATGGTAAGAGTTTCCAGAACTACTGGCATGCTTGCTGATTGAAATATTAAGAAACTGTGATGAGAACTCCAAAATGTATGGCATGCCGTCAGGAAATGTAATGTAGTGATATATTCCAAAACTAATGGCATACTAATTGAAGTATTGAGAGTTGAGAGGCTGCAGTACTAGAATCCAGAATGGATATGCCCCTTCTCTGAAATATCAAGAGACTGTGATAATAGCTCCAGAACTAGTGTTGCTCAGACAGTATCCTAGAAAATAGGATACCAACAAAAGCCTCCCATTTGGCCAGATAGTTGCTGTGGTAGGATAACAGTGCTATCAAACCATGGATTCTACCCTCTAGGATCCAGTGCATGGATCTTACAAATGTAGTGGATCCTGTGGATACTAGCAACAGATCCAGCTTGGATCCTAACTATCTGACCTAGGATCCATCCCTATCTGACTCTGGATCCTAACTATCAGACCAAGGATCTTTGGAACCTAACTAGGATCCATCACTATCTGACCCTGGATCCTAACCATATGACCTAGGATCCCTGGATCCTAACTAGGATACATCATTATCTGACCCGGGATCCTAACTATATGACCTAGGATACCTGGATCTGACCTAGGATCCATCGCTATCTAACCCTGGATCCTGCATCTGTTTTTGCAAGGATTTCTAGTAGGATCCTAGGTAGGATACCAGCACTATCTGACAGATAGTGGTAGGATCCACAAAAGTACTATCTGAGCAGCACTATCCAGAACTAAAGGCATGTTGATTGAAATATTGAGGTACTCTGCTAAAAGAATTTAAAACTGATGGATGGCATGCTGAGTGAAATATCATGACACAATGACTGTGTCAGAGATTTATAAACTTATGATATGCTGATTGACATGTTATGAGGCTGTGCCAAGTGGTCCCAAAGAGGCTTATTTGGAGGGTCTAGAATTGATGGTATGCAAACAAAAATGTTAAAAGTTTGTTATAAAACATTCAAGACTTAATGCCACTCAGACTGAAGAGCTGAGAGGATTTATAAGAGGACACAAAGAGACTTATTTTGAGGTTTTAGTATTGACGGCAGGCTAATGCTGAGGGCCTGTGTCATGGGATTCTTGCACTAAGGACATGCTCATTGGCATGTTGAGAGGCTATAGTAAGTGATTCCAGAATGAATGACCTAACTGAAAGGTTAAGAGGTTTCAGGTAGGTGTAGTTTGAGGCTGATGTGATGTATCAAGAGGTCTTGTGGCTGATTGTTTGCTGAAAGGATCTAGAGCAAAAGCACATTGATTAAATTGTTTGAAGGCTGTACTGAAAGGCTCAAGAACTGGTGCAAATTTTGTGAAGCGTGCATGAGTGTGTAGGACTCATGGCATGCTGATGAAAATCCTGGCAAGTTAGGTTCAGAGGTTCAGGGATTGATTCACAAAGGGATCGGTATACATGGAAGGATACTTATGCATGGAATAACTTCTGGGATAGAAGGTTATTTAAGGGAGATGATCCTCATCTCTCAAGGGAGAAAACAAGTGCACTAGGGCAAAAGTTTTATGCTTTTGTGGATCATTATTTAAACTTGGGAGGAGGGAGGGCAGGATGTACTTAGCTGTGACTTCCCCTCCAAAACATGAAGAAGACTAGGGGTGTCAGTGATGGGAATATCAGGAACCAAAAAGTCTAGGAAGGGAGAGGAAGGTTAGGGGTTATAATAATTCAGCTTGCTGTAAGAGGAAAACGGATGACTAATAAGGCTGAAGATGGCAAGAACCTGGGAACAGGTAATAGGAAGGAGAATACAGGGGAAGGTTGGGATAGGTGTCTGCCTGAACACCAAGAGCCTGAGAAATAAGATCTGTGATCTATAGGCAATGTTGAGTAAGTTAGACTTAGATTTGGTACCCATCAGAGACATGGGCCACAGGTAACAACAAATTTATTTTGGCAATTCCAGGGTATACCTTGTACAGGGGGGACAGTGGCAGTGGTAAGGGGATGGCATAGCCCTCTACTTTGGGCAGGGTATTAAAGCTGCAGAAGACTTCAGTACATTCATCAGCAACACTGGAGAGAGCATCCAGGAAAAGTCATGTCTCTTCTCAAATGACACAAAGCTCTACATTAGGATGAGTAGTGACAAAGGGATTAGGAAGATGCGGAGGAATCTACAAGGGCTGCAGAGGTGGTCTAAGGTTTGGCAGTTAAACTTTAATGCCAAAAAACACAAGTTTATGCACCTAGGAAAAAAAAACAAGGACAGAATACGAAATAGGAGGGGTTAAACTGAATACTATGCCAGGGAGTATTGCATAGTGGTTAAGAGCACTGGACTGCAAACCCAGAGAACTGGATTTGAATCCCACAGTCACCACTTGCATACTGTATGAGCATGAGCAAGTCACTTAACTTCCCTGAATTCTCAGGGTGCCTCTAGAAATGAGTATTGGCTTAGTGTGCCTTTCTAGGCCAACATTTTTAAAATAAAACATAAATATTGACAAATCTACACCATTGTTTTGAAACAGGTAGCGCGCATGGTGGCCTTCACCAAGCTGCACCTGTATATGGCTGAGGGGTGAAGAGGGAACTCTGCATCAGGAGCTTCACTCATGGCTGAAGGCATGGCGGAGAGAAGAGGGGTTCAGCTACACAGAGGACTGTGGACCAATGTAGGAGAATGTGGGCCTGTATAAAGGTGATAGCCTGCATCGAGCTAGGAGAGGAACTGCAGTCCTCAGTGGATGGTTTAAATGTTTCTTTCACAAACATAGCTAAGGGGGGCAGTGAAAGGACAGAGGGAATCATATACTGCCCCTCCCAAATGAAGCAGGAGAGGAGGAGAACTTGAGGGGAGAAAACTTCCCAAGGGAACAGGTTCAGGGCAAAAGAAGGGGAACTGGAGACAAAGGGACAAGGAACAAACATAGTAATATTCAGAGGAGAAAATAAGGCAATATCAACAGAAGGAAGTGGGGTTGAAAGCAGGGTGGGAGAAAGATGTGGAAATCCATGTGTGCAAACATAGAAAGTTTTGGAAACAAAATTCCAGATCTTGAGGCTATCATGGTGGAGGCAGACCTGGACAGAGTGGCCATCACTGAATCACGGTGCACAGGAAATTCTGATTGGGTTATGGCTATATTAGGATACACATAGTTCAGGAAGGATAGGGAGGGTAGGAAAGGTGGGGGAAGGTTATGTTATATGTCAGGGAATATATTAAATGCAAGGGGATAAGGAGGGGCTGAGGTGCTGTGGGTCACCCTGGAGACAGCAGGTGGATTCTCCATTCTCACTGAGGTGATTTACAGACTTCCAACATGAAGGGGGGTCTAGACTAGGAAATGGGAGAGGCCATTAGCAGGATGGCAGATAAGGGGGATGTACTGTTGATGAGGGACCTCAGTCTACCAAATATTGATTGTAGACTCCTGATCTTGGCCTTGGCGAGAAGCAGGGTCTTCCTACACTCCCTGCAGGTGGCATTTCTGTGGCAACTAGTCAAGGAACTCATTCATGATGGGGCAATGCATGACCTAGTGCTTACAAACAGGAACAGTGTTGTGGACATTAGAGTGGGATGCCACCTTGGGACCACTGATCACTGGACAGTGTGATTTAACATTAAGATAGCAGTGGATGTGAATCACGAAAGGTCAAGGGTTCTAGACTTCAAGAGGTCAGATAAAAGAAAAATCTATGTGAATGCCTCATAGGTACTTTGGGTGGGAGGGTGGTGGGGGTTACCCTGATGGGATGGAGGGCCAGACTAAGGGATGAAATAGTGGAGGCAACAGACTCTGCTGCAAAAGTGGTGAGCAAAAGCAGGAGGAAAAAGAGACCAATATGGTTCTCAAGGGAGGTGGTAATAAGTGTAAGAGCAGAAAGTGCAGCATTCTGGAGATACAAGAAGATGCCGAGGGAAGAGGATAGAGTGGTGTACCAGCAAAAACAGAAGGAAGCAAACAAGTTGGTGAGGGGTACTAAGGCAAAAAACTGAGAAAAAAAGAATTGCCAGGGAGGTAAAAAAGGCAGACAAGACCTTTTTTAGGTATAAGAAAAAAAAAAAAGAATGACAAGGGGAAGAATTGTGAGGCTGAGGGGTACAGAGGGAGAGTATGCAAAGGATGATCAGGAAAAAGCAGATATCCCGAATAAATACTCTGTTCTGCCTTCGCAATTGAAGGGGATGGGGATGGGACACATACAGACTTCATAACCACTGAAGGGAGGGAGGTAGACACAAATCCATTCAAAAATAAAAAGGGTCCTAAAGGGACTTGTGAATTTAAGAATGGACAAGGTTATGAGGCCATAGGGGGTACATCCAAGGATACTGAAGGAGCTCAGGGAGGTACTGGCTACACCTCTGACAGCCATATTCAATAACTCACTAGGTACTGGGTCGGTCCTAGAGGACTGGAAAAGGGCAGGTGTAGTCCCGCTCCTTAAGAGCAGCAGCAGGGAGAAGGCTGGCAACTACAGACCAGTAGGTCTGACAGTAATGGTGCAACTAATCGAGTCACTTCTAAAACAAAGACTATTAGATTACCTTACATCCATCAAGTTACCAGACCCAAGGCAGCATGGATTCATGGAAGGGAGATAATATCAGACAAACCTGATAGATTTCTTTGACTGGGTGACCAGAGAAATAGATCGGGGGAGCTGCAGATGTGGCCTACTTAGATTTCAGCAATACCTTCAAGACTGTGCCATATAGGAGACTCATAAAAAAATTGGGAAACTTGTGGGTGAGAACCAAGGTGGAACACTGGGTACATAACTGACTGATCGATGGGCAATAGAGGGTGGTGGTTAATGGCACTCACTTGGGGGAAGGAAGAGTGACCAGTTGGGTTCTTCGGGGCTTCGTACAGGGTCCAGTCCTCTAATGTTTTTATAAATGACATTGCAGAACTGGAATGGAAAGCATGCCTCTTTGCAGATGATACAAAGATCTGCAGTAGGGTGGATCCTCCAGAGGGAGTGGAGAGAATGAAGAGAGACCTGACAAATCTCAAAGAATGGTCAAGGTTATGGCAGAGGGGTTTCAGTGCAAAACAGTGCACAATCTTGTACCTAGAGTGCAGAAACCCAGATGTAGATTATAGAATGGGGGGGGGGGTATCGACAGTCACAAAAAAGGAAAGGGACCTAGGAGTAATCATAATGGATGACCTTAATGTGGCAAAGCAATGCAACACTATGGTTCTCAAAAGAGGTGGCAGGGACGGTTAAGGAGAAAAGGATAACATTCAGGAAATATAAGGAAACGCAGAAGGAGCAGGACAGAGAACTGTATCAGTTAAAGCAGAAGGAGGCAGGGAAGGCAGTCAGAATAGCAAAGGCACAAACTGAGGAAAAGATAGCCAACTCTGTTAAGAAGGGGGATAAAACCTTTTATAGGCACATTAGGGAGTGAAGAAAGATAAAGGGAGGGATACAGAAACTTAATAAAGGGGAGGGAATGTGGGCAGAGGGTGACAGTGAAAAAGCAGGGATACTGAATAAATATTTCTGGTCAGTATTCACAATGGAAGACAGGGGGAGGTACCTAAACCAAACAAGAGAGAAACTCTGAATGGGGCGGGGGGTTGATACCAGACCATCTCACAGAAGAAAGGGTTTTGAAAGAACTCTTGAAACTGAGGGTGGACAGAGCAATGGGGCTTGATGGGATTCCCAGAATTCTAAAAGAACTAAGGGTAGAACCAGTAACACCACTGACTACTCTCTTTAACAAATCATGGGAGGATGGGGTGGTACCAGAGGACTGAAGGAGGGCAAATGTGATTCCACTTCACAAAAGTGGGAGCAGGGCAGAGGCAGGAAACTACAGACCAGTTAGTTTGACTTCAGTGGTAAGGAAAATGATGGAATCACTTCTGAAGGAAAGAATTGTTGAGTACCTAGAGGCCAGTGTGGCACAGGACCCAATGCAGCATGGTTTCACAGCAGGAAGGTCATGTCAGACGAACCTAATAGAGTTCTTTGACTGGGTGACCAAAGTAGTAGACCAGGGAGGGGCTGTGGATATGGCCTACCTATATTTTAGCAAGGCATTTGACACAGTCTCACACAAAAGATTAATATACAAGTTAGTCAGCCTTGGAGTGGGTCCCAAGGTGGTAGCCTGGATAAAAAACTGGCTGGACAACAGGATGCAAAGGGTAATAGTAAACTGAGTCCACAAGGAAGAAAGGAGGGTAACTAGCAGGCTACCGCAGGGTTCGATACTGGGACCGGTCCTCTTTATTGTCTTTATAAGTGACATTGGAGAACACCTGGAAGGAAAGGTATGTCTCTTTGCAGATGACACAAAAATCTTCAACAGGGTTGATACACAAGGTGGGGTGGAAAGGATGAAAAGGGACTTGGCAAGGTTGGAGGAATAGTCAAATATGTGGCAGCTCAGATTCAATGCAAAGAAGTGCAAGGTAATGCATCTGGGAAACAAAAACCCAGGGGAAGAGTACACAATGGGGGGGTGAGTTAATAACAACAACAAAAATCGAAAGAGACCTAGGAATAATTATATCAGGTGACCTAAAGATGGGCAAGCAATGTGAGAAGGCAGTAAGGAGGGCTGGGGGGATACTGAGATGCATGGGGAGAGGCATCAACAGTAGAAAACAGGAAGTTGTTATCCCTCTGTACAGACAGTTAGTGAAACCCCATCTGGAGTACTGTGTGCAATTCTTGAGACCCCATCTCTGCAAAGACATAGACAGAGTGGAGGCTGTTCAGAGGAGGGCAACCAAAATGGTGCAGGGTCTGCACCAGAAGACATATGAGGAGAGACTAAAGCAGCTTAATATGTATACCCTTGAGGAAAGGAGGGAGGGGGGGAACCATGATAGAAACTTTCAAGTATCTCAAGGGAATTAACAAAGTACAAGAAGGTAAAATCCTTCAGAAGAATAGATGTGCAAGAACAAGGAGGTACAATTTCAAGATAGAGGAGGGATGGCTCAGAGGTAATGTTAGAAAGTATTTTTTTTCACAGAGAGGGTTGTGGAAGCATGGATCAGCCTTCCTGAGGAGGTTGTGGAGCCAGGAACAGTGGGAGAATTCAGAAATGCATGGGACAGGCATAAGGCAATTCTAGTGGGGGGCAGGAGGAAGTAAGCTGTTGATTAACTAGAATCTGCAGCTTATCCATCAGGTAGGGAAATGGGCAGACTAGGTGGGCCAAGCAGTCCTTATCTGCCGTCAAATTCTATGTTTCTATGTTTCCATGTAACAAAGCAGTAGGAAAGCAAGTGTGATGCTGAGGTGCACTGGGAGAGGCAGCACCGCAGAAAGAGGGAGGTGGTGTTGCCACTGTATTGCTCATTGGTGAGACCACACCTGGAGTACTATGTCCAGTTCTGGAGATCACACCCCAGAAAGGAAATAGGCAGAGCTGAGTCAATTCAAAGAAGGGCAACAAAAATTGTGCAGGGGCTGCAGCAAATGTACTGTGAGGGGATACTGAGGGATCTAAACATATACACCCTGGAAGGGGGGGAGACAAGATAGAGCCTTTTAAATACCTCACGGAGGGTAAATAAGGTACAGGATGGGAGCATTTTTCAGAAAAGACAGTGTACATGAACTAGGGGGCATAATGAGAACCCACACACAGTAGTGGATGGGAGTGGTTAAGCTGACCTCTTCATCAGAGGAGAAAGACATGGGAGTCCTCATCAGTGATTCACTCACGCAAGCCTGCCAGTGCAACAAGGCCAATAGCATTGCATCTAAGATGCTGGAGTCTAAAGGAAGGGGTTTTGACTGTACGAGAGGGGAGGTGATACTGCCCCTATACAGAACATTAGTGAGGCTTCACCTGGAGTACTTTGCCCAGTTTTGGAGTTCATACCTGAGAAAGGACACTGATAAGCTGAAGTCAGTGACGAAGGGTCACAAAATGATTGAGTCAACAGATCATACAAGGAACATCTGAAGGCCCTGAACACATAATTGCTGGAGGCCAGACAGGTAATCTTGACATAATAGAGAGTTTTACATTCCTAAGGGTTACAAATAGGGTACATTGTGAAGAATTGTTATTGGAAATAGAGATGCAGTCATGACAGGATAAAATTGGAGATTAGTGGGAGGTAAATTCAAGCAGGATGTGAGGAAGTTTTACTTCACACAAAGGGTGGTGGAACCATAGAACAGATTACCAGCCAAGGTTTCCTGGGCAAGGGCCATTAATGGGTTCAAACAAGTGGTGGAACAGGAGATTTTTAATCCCACTTGGGGGAACCAGAAAGGGGCAGAAAAGGGAACCAGGAAGTGAGAGGAAGGAGAAGGGAGGGAGGGAGGGCATGAATAACTAACTGCAGCACTAGGCTAGCACATGTACAGTAGTACCAATTATATGTAGACGTAAAGGATCATTCCTTTGCCATCAGATTCTGTGTTTCTATGTGTTGAGGATGCATAGAGGTCTCAGTCTGTACATGAAGAGCCCTCCACATATCCCCAGCCCTGGCCATGTCCTCCCTCTGCTCTCAATGCCCAGCCATGCTGATCGTGTCTCAGAGAATGTCCTGTGACTGGGTGGAAAGGCATATGTTGGCACAGTGGCAGTACCTCATGCTGAGTAACTTCTGCCACCACTGCTTCATGCTAGGTGGGGGCAGACAAGGGGCAGGGACATACCTGCACCTGATTCCAAAGCAATACACTATGCCATGGATGGCTGGCAGAAGGGGGCAGAGGCTACACAACCTGAGGGGCTGCATACTGCCTATACAGCCCTCTCTACCTGGCTGCAAGACTGTCTCTGGGACTTGATCAGCTCCCAATCCATCTCTCCCACCCCTCTGTGTAATCTTGGAAGGTTATGTGGTCTACAGGTGCCAGCCAGTCACACCAGCATGCAGTGTTGTTGCCCAAAGAGGACTGCAATGGACTGCCATGTCCTGTGGTCCCCCACTTCATGTTATAACTGTCATAATCTTCCAAGAAAGGACTTGGTTGGTCCAAAAGCTTAAGCACTGTTTTCTTTTGTAACATCTATGTTGGTCCAATAAAAGGTATCAAACCATTTGTTTCTGGACCACTTCATGTGGGGCATGGGATCCACTACATGTCAACCCGGGCATCCGACTGGATGCCCAGCATCCTCTACTGCACTGCCCACCATGCTACCCTCTGCTCCTGCACGAGGCTGTACACACAAGGGGCACAGAGATAGGAGTGTCGATGCCCTCCATCACAGAATGACATCTGGGTGCACAGAGGTGTGGTCAGGACATGCTTAAATCGAGTGTATCTCTGCCACCTTTGTGGATCTAGCCCTCGGTGTTGATTGGTGCACCAGTTGAATCTAGAGCTATACAAAACAAATACCATTTGGACAAATGCTCACAAATACTGCACACTTTACAAACACTACAGATATTGCTCTTAAATATTTGTGTTTGTGTTAGACCACGTAAAGTAGAATTAGACCTGAGCCAAGCTCTGTACCTCTCACACGACTACTATTGCTCATCACCTGAATTAACATTTTATCGATATATCTACATATTGTATTGATACCTTTCAAAACCCTTGATCTTGTGCCATAATTAACAGAAAGCAGCCCGAAATATAAAAACATATTTATATTTTCCTAAACACAAACGTGCAAACAAATATGACTACAAATACAAAAAATCAGTCCCACGCACAGTCTTAGTTGAAACAAAATTTCTGTGGTCAGTATTTAGAGCTTGTGAAATACTGGAAGGCTATTCTGAGATGTTCAAGAGCTAATGGCGTTCTGGTTTAAATGTGATTCTGTGAGGACAGATTACTGATCTGATGCAGTGTACTAAAATTGCTGGTGGTGTGGAGAAAGGTTCAGGATTTCTGGCTCATAGATTAAATTCTGAGGCTTTCATGAATTATTCTCAAAAACTGCAACATGCCTGACAAACTGACTATCCTATGAGCCATTCAGCAACCTAGGGATATCCTATTTTCAGATTTTGGTAAAGTGTTCAATACGGTACCACATAAGGCAATTGCCCACAAGTTAAAATTAATAAAGGTCAATGAATACATAATATAATGGACTTAGATGGCTGGAGAAAAGAAAACGGTGGGTAAAAATAAATGCATTTATGTCAAATGGTGTCCCACAGGGGTTGGTCTGGTGTTAGCCCTCTTTAAATTATTTGTATCAGATATGGGACTCAAAAGAGAGTCATGATATTAAAATAGGAGATGTGGCAGAAGCTGAAAATGATACTAACAATATTTAATCTAATCTAGACAAAATCAAATGTGGTTAGAAATATGAGGAATGAAATTAAATTGGGAAGGATAAAGTTATTTACCTGGGTAAAGGAATGTGGGAAATACAGTACTTACTACAAGAATGAGGCACCACTTTCTGTAACAAATGAGGACAAATATTTGGGAATTAAACTAAGAAACTTTCACACTCTGATCATTGCAAGTAGATAGCCACCAGAGTGAACAAAATACTAGTTTCAAGAAAATACAAAATCACACATGCCCCCACAATGCAAAGCATCATGGGCTGCATATGCAAATCACCACAGAATGTTATGCTGGTCCAACTTTAAGCAGAATTGCATGGTGCCGAAAGGCCTCTCACACAGTTTGCAAAGGGTGCTAACAGAAGACATAGACACATGTTTCATCCTACCAGGACTCATCAGTATACCTCGTCTGTTTGACACCCCAGTGGGATGGACCAGCTACCCCTAAGGCAGTGTGCCTGGGATATATTGTGGTGAACCCATTAAAATAAAAAATTATTTAAAAGACAAAGAACCTCTGTGCGTAAACACTGAGGCAAGGGTACCCCAAAGGGCATTTGGCTGGGAAGCCAAGTTTCAAGAAAATACAAATCACACATGCCCCACAATGCAAAGCATCATGGGCTGCATATGCAAATCACCATAGAATGTTATGCTGGTCCAACTTTTAGCAGAATTGCATGGTGCCGAAAGGCCTCTCACACAGTTTGCAAAGGGTGCTAACAGAAGACATAGACACATGTTTCATCCTACCAGGACTCATCAGTATGCCTCGTCTGTTTGACACCGCAGTGGGATGGACCAGCTACCCCTAAGGCAGTGTGCCTGGGATATATTGTGGTGAACCCATTAAAATAAAAAATTATTTAAAAGACAAAGAACCTCTGTGCGTAAACACTGAGGCAAGGGTACCCCAAAGGGCATTTGGCTGGGAAGCCAAGTTTCAAGAAAATACAAAATCACACATGCCCCCACAATGCAAAGCATCATGGGCTGCATATGCAAATCACCACAGAATGTTATGCTGGTCCAACTTTGCAGAATTGCATGGGCCGAAAGGCCTCTCTCACATAGTTTGCAAAGGGTGCTAACAGAAGACATAGACACATGTTTCATCCTACCAGGACTCATCAGTATGCCTCATCTGTTTGACACCGTAGTGGGATGGACCAGCTACCCTAAGGCAGTGTGCCTGGGATATATTGTGGTGAACCCATTAAAATAAAAATTATTTAAAAGACAAAGAACCTCTGTGCGTAAACACTGAGGCAAGGGTTACCCCAAAGGGCATTTGGCTGGGAAGCCAAGTTTCAAGAAAATACAAAATCACACATGCCCCCACAATGCAAAGCATCATGGGCTGCATATGCAAATCACCACAGAATGTTATGCTGGTCCAACTTTAAGCAGAACTGCATGGTGCCGAAAGGCCTCTCACACAGTTTGCAAAGGGTGCTAACCGAAGACAGACACATGTTTCATCCTACCAGGACTCATCAGTATGCCTCGTCTGTTTGACACCCCAGTGGAATGGACCAGCTACCCCTAAGGCAGTGTGCCTGGGATATATTGTGGTGAACCCATTAAAATAAAAAATTATTTAAAAGACAAAGAACCTCTGTGTGTAAACACTGAGGCAAGGGTTACCCTTGCCTCAGTGTTTACGCACAGAGGTTCTTTGTCTTTAAAATACTAGTTTGCATCAAAAGACATTTTGCAGCGAAAAGAATGTTATCCTGCTTTTATACAGATGCGTTGACCAGTTTTGGATTATGCATCACCATTTTGGTCACCTTATCATTCTTGAGGGAGGTGAGAAAAAACTGAAGAGGATCCAGAGGAAGGCAACAAACATGGTCATGGGATCAGAGGAGATTAATTATGGGCAGAGGGCTAGACTAATTAGATTTGATCAGGTTAGAGGACAGAAGACTGAGACGGGAACTTCTGAGCATGTTTGGTTTAAGCAGAGATAACAATGCGCTAAATATACTTCAGATGAAATTGACAGAGGAAACATAGAGGATAATGTATGGTCTTTGGTTAATAACCATGCTGTAAACACTTAGAGGTTGCCATGACATCATTGTAAACCTCACGAGTGCAGCACTGGAGGTTTTCAGATGTCATGGCAACCTCGAGAAGTGTTTTCAACACTGTTGTTAATCAAAGACCATACATTATATTTTATAGTGTATGGGCTACCAAGATTGTGTAATCACCGACTGAATTACTTTACGGAACATTGATTGTTGTGAGCATTCCATTTTGTTATAGAAACATAGAATTTGATGGCAGATAATGACCGCTTGGCCAACCCAGTCTGCCCATTTCCCTACCTACTGGATAAGCTGCAGATTCTAGTTAACCAGCAGCCTACTTCTTCCTACCCCAACCCCCTAGAATTGCCTTATGACTGTCCCATGCATGCTTGAATTCCACCACTGTTTTTGACTCCACAACCTCCCGGAAGGCTGTTCCATGCATCCACAACCCCTCTGTGAAAAAATACTTCCTTAAATTACCTCTGAGCCGCCCCCTCATCTTCAAATTGTGCCCCTGTTTTTTCACACCTCTTTTTTTGAAAAATGCTACCCTCTTGGACTTTGTTGATTCCCTTGAGATACTTGAAAGTTTCTATCATGCCCCCCCTCTCCCTCCTTTCCTCGAGGCTATACATATTAAGCCCCTCAAGTTTCTCTTCATATGTCTTCCGGTGCAGACCCTGCACCATTTTAGTTGCCTTCCTCTGGACAGCTTCCATCCTGTCTATGTCTTTGCGGAGATTGGGTCTCCAGAATTGCACGCAGTACTCCAGATGGGGTCTCACCAGCTGTCTGTACAGAGGGGTAATAACTTCCTGTTTTCTACTGTTGATGCCTCTCCCTGTGCATCCCAGTATCCACCCAGCCCTCCTTGCTGCCCTCTCACATTGCTTACCCACTTTTAGGTCATCCAATATGACTACTCCCAGGTCCCTTTCCATTTTTGTTGTTGTTAGTATCTCACCCCCCATTGTGTACTCTTCCCCTGGGTTTTTGTTTCCCAGGTGCATTACCTTGCACTTCTTAGCATTGAATCTAAGCTGCCATACTATTTGACCATTCCTCTAACCTTGCCAAGTCCTTCTCATCCTTTCCACCCCACCTTGTGCATCAACTCTGTTGCAGATCTTTATGTCATCTGCAAAGAGACATACTTTTCCTTCCAATCCTCTGCAATGTCGCTATAAAGACATTGAAGAGGACCGTGTCCTAATACTGAAAACCTGTGTACCCCATACTAGTAAACCCCTTTCTTCAGAGTGGACTCCATTTACTATTACACTCTGTGTCCTATTCTCCAGCCATTCTTTACCCAGGCTGTCATCTTGGGACCCACTCCCAGGCTGGCTAACTTGTATATTAATCTTTGTGTGGGACTGTGTCAAATGCCTTGCTAAAGTCTAGGTAGGCCATGTCCACAGCCCTCCCTGATCTACTACTTTGGTCACCCAGTCAAAGAAATCTATCAGATTCATCTGGCATGACCTTCCTGCTGTGAATCCATGCTGTCTTGGGTCCCAGCCCTCTGGCCTCTAGATACTGACAATTCTTTCCTTCAGAAGTGATTCCATCATTTTCCCTATCACTGAGGTTAAACTAACGGGTCTGTAGTTTTCCTGCTTCTGCCTTGCTCCCACTTTTGTGAAGGGGAATCACATCTGCCCTCCTCCAGTCCCTCTGGTACCACCCCATCCTCCCATGATTTGTTAAAGAGGGTAGTCAGTGGTGTCACTAGTTCTACCCTTAGTTCTTTAGAATTCTGGGATGAATCCCATCAGGCCCCATTGCTTTGTCCACCTTCAGTTTTAAGAGTTCTTTCATAACCCTTTCTTCTGTAAATGGCTGGTATCAACTTCTGTATCCAGAGTGTTTCTACTGTTTGTTTTAGGTACCTCCCTCTTCATTTGTAAATACTGAGCAAAAATATTTGTTTAGTATCTCTGCCTTTTCACAGTCACCTTCTGTCCACCCTCCCTCCCTTTATTAAGCCTCACTATCCCTCCTTGGTCTTCCTTCGCTCCCTGATGTACCTATAAAGGTTTTATCCCTCTCTTAACTGAGTTGGCTATCTTTTCCTCAGTTTGGGCCTTTGCTGTTCTGACTGCCTTCCCAGCTTCCTTTTGCTTTAACTGATACAGTTCTCTGTCCTGCTCCTTCTGTGATTCCTTGTACTTCCTGAATGTTTTTTCTCTTGAACCTTCACTGCCACTTCCTTTGAGAACCATAGTGGTTTCTCACATCGTTTTGTTTATTTGCTTCACACAAAGGCTTGTTACCTCTGTGATGGCAGTCTTTATTATTCCCTATTGTTCTTCCTCCCTCCTTCCTGCCCATTTGCTAGTGCATTCCTGAGGCACTCACCATTTGGCAAAGTCAGCTCCTAAAGTCTAGTACTTTTGCCTTTGTATGGCTTGACTCTATTGCTGTGTTTATTGTGAACCATACTGTTCGATGGTCACTAGTTCCAGATGGCTACCCACTTCTACATCTGTGATCCTCTCTCCATCTCCATTTGAGAGAACCAGGTCTAAGATTGCTCCCTCTTGAGTGGGCTCCAATACTAGTTGTCTAAGGCATGCCCCTGTAGGGCATCTAGAATAACCCACTCTTCAAGTGGCTGCTGCAACTGCACTCCAGTTAACATCTGGCATATTCAGATCACCCTTCAGCAATATCTCCCCTTTTTCTGCCATTCTAAGTATACTTTCTATCATTTCCTTGTCCATTTCCTCCCCCCGAGAAGGGGGTCTGTATACAACCCCTGTGTGGATTGTGGCGCCATTGCCTGTCTCCAAATTTACCCACAGTGCTTCTTCTCCTCCCTGTTTACCCTTTTGTTCTGTTGCTTTGATTCCTTCTCTTACGTTATACCATTGATATGACATACTCACGAAGGGTTAACAACAGAGTGACGTCATAACGATGGCATAACAAGGTTGTAATTAACTTGATTTCTGTTAATTACAAGGGCTCACCATACATTATATATGTAATTAGAGGCTTAAGAGACAATCCAAAGCATGTTATTTTAAAACAAAAAATCAGTTTTTCTTTATGCAGAGAATCGTGGGACTATGAAACAACCTACCAGCTGCAGAAGTTTAGAGTAAAGATAAAAAAAGTATTCAAAAATAAAATTAATTACATTTTATTCCAGGGAGGAGGAATGAAGCTCTACCACTGAGCTGTAGAAGGCAGCCTAGATAGGAATTTTGGTAATCTTCTGCTGACAGACCATAGTAATGCCCTTGCTTATGTATTCAAGTAGGCTATGGTTAGAAGTATTAGAGTTTCTTCTTAGGCAGTGCAGAATGATTTTATAAAACATACTGAGAATCTTTTTCAGAACGACTTCAAATGCTAATCCAGAGTACCTGCATGCCAGAGCCATACAAGTGATAACCCGCCACTGTAGACAAAATACCACTATTTGGTCTACAAGAAATATTGATAAGGAACCTGGGATGTCAAATGTTGTTCCAATCGAAACTGAATTCTACACAGCAGAAGCAGGACCCCTGCAACCACCAGATCTACATGCCCCTTCCCCCCTCACTCCCCCCCCCATCTACTTCCCTCATCCGCTAAATTTTGACTAGGCCTTCTTGGCTGCTCCAGTCATCCCCTAAGCCCCTATCTTAGTACTTCCTTCACTACCCCTCCCCTTACCCCCTGCTACCAGTCCCTTCCCATCCATGGTCCTCTCTCCTTCTTCTGCCTTGCATTATTAGTGTACTTATGTTACACGTGATTTTGTTGCTGCATATACTGTACCATAATATCTGTACTTTTATAATTCTTCATGTTAAATGGCTGTATCTGAATTACCCGTTTGTTTTCTTTGCTAACACTGTTTTGACTTGAATACTTTAACTACTGTATCCCTGTTTTGTCATGATGTGGGACCTTTGTAATGAACTTCCAGCTCAAAGGTTGCAATCCAAGATTTCAATAAATAAATAAACACCTACCTGATTCTCCCTGGAGTGCCAATATCCACAATTTCCTATGACAGAAACTATAGAATTGCAACAATCTCCCTCCATTTCTGCTCTCATCCGACTGAATCCTGCAAACCCAAAGGCCAGACTACTGACTGCGCCATCATAGCATGTGGTAGAACATGTCCAGAGTAAATAGAGGTTACCTTTTCAAACATCGCAAATGGCAGTCTTTGGCAATATAGCACAGTGGGTTAAGGCTCTGAGCTGCGATCTGGAGACCTGGGTTTGAATTCCACAGCTGCCTAGGTGCATACTGTGTTAGCCTGAGCAAGTCACTTAACTTCCTTGTGCTCCCAGGCCACACCTGGAAACAAGCTTCGGTTTAGTGTGCTACTCCTGGTTAAACAATGTTCCCTTTCCCTTTGTTTCAGCAAACTGGTAAATCAGCAAGTTACTTTTAAAAAGATGCTCGGATTGTATTATAAAAAAGAAAATGTGCAAAGAACAAGCTTGGTGCTCACACCTTTTAGATACTGTGATCCCAAAGGCACCCTGAAGATTTTCTTTCTTGTTCTGTGACATCATAGAACTTGCACAGTGTAAGAACCAGCTTGTTCTTCGCACACAGGATTATTCTCTATAAAACTGATAGTGCACATGTTTCAATCAGAGATATGTGAATAGTTATTTGTCTTAGTACAGATGTTGCAGTTATATGGTAGATACTTGAATAGTGATTTATCTTAGTATACATGTTGCAAGTAGAAATATGTGAATAGTGGTTTATCTAAAGCCAGCATCAGCCTATGCACATCCATATCTGCAACTGATCCATTTTTTTTGGGGGTTATTTCTTTATCCCCCTCATGATCGGCCCACATCCGGCCGCTGTCCTGATGCTCCCCTGGCTCCAATTAAGGCCCTCACCCCCAGCGGTACCCCATGGCTTGCCCCCCATGGTGGGGAGGTGGCAAGCTCCCCTTACTCACTGCCAGGAATGGATCCAGTGCACTGGGGGCAACACCCTCTGAGGCAGGAGATGCATCCCGGGACAGCCATCAAGCTGTGTGGCTGTGCTGATTTTCCTTGTTCTTGCTTCCCAAAAGTTGGGACGTGCAATGATGCACGCATCTGCATGTGCTCCCTCCTAGCGTCTTCCCAAACTCCTCCCCTTTCTGCAGCATGGTGTCCTGTCCCCCAGCCTCCAGTAGGGAGCAGGAGAGCACTGACTACTGAAGACCCCCCTCACTGGAGAAGGAGAGCAGTCCATCAGATGCTCAATCCTACTCCTCCCCTGCTGAGCCCCGATGCCCTGTGCTCATTCCTGAACATGGGTCACCGGCATAGCACGAGGTAAAGCATCCAGCACCTCAGACCTCAGCACCACCGTGCCGGCTGTAACTGATCAATTTAAAAAAAAATGGATCCAGGTTAGATGACAATGATATGGGCCCCATGAGGTAGGATTCAGTGGTTATGAAAAAAAAATAATTATAAGTTGGAAGACTATGGGCAGGATTTTCAAACGACTTAGATCACCACAAGCCCTGTGTGTGCTGATGATATGGGGCTTACGGTGATCTAATGGGATTTTCTGTTCTATGTGGCAGTTATCACAAGTTACACCAAATTTTTCTGGTCTAACTTGTGGCAATTCTGGGGGGTATTTTTTACAGAGCTTGCACCAGACATTTGTTCCAAACTGCCACAAATCATGAAATCTGTTGCAACTGTGCCTGAGACTGTAAAACTGGGTGCAGTTGCAGTGACAGGGTTTGGTGCACTGCCAGAACCTAAGAGTCATGGCCCAGGGCTTGGTGGAAGCCCTGTGCCATGCTTTGAAAATGCAGCCCTATAAGGATAGCACAGGATCCCCCCCCCCCACATACACACTCACAGTTGTGCCAAAGTCTAGAAGTTAATGACTTAGTGGGCCCGAAAATTACGAACAATGAAGATAGATAAGATATGGGAATCAGTCCCTCTCACCCTGAGCTAATTGCACTGCTCATGATAATGTAGGCAACCCTCAGCTTTCTTGAAAGTAAATACGTATTTATAAACTAGTGAATATACCTGCAGGATCTTCCAGCCCTTCAATCCACTGAACTATTTGAAGACATGGTGGTCTCACTCACATTGTTTATATTTATATAATATAATGTTGCAGTAGCACCGCTATAGTTAAGGTTGAGAAAGCACTTCTCTATTAACCCCAGATTTACGTGCATCAATAACTTGCCATCCTGTGACAGAATAATCTGAAATTTGTCTTACACATTTTTGGGCCCAGGATCTTTGGAATATTTGGTAAGAATCAATTCAACAGTCAAAAAGGTCTAGAAGGATGAATTCATGTAAAAATATTCTATTAAGATTTTTTTTCTCACAAATCACTAAAAACAGCGTGGAGATGAAACATGAAATTTTCAGGCTAGTTTGATTTAAGGCCAAGAGTGTCACTTTGGTTTACTTGGAAAATGTGTATAATTTAAATTATTAAAAATAGTATTGCATTGATGCATAAGAGCAGTTATGTTTTTCACACGTTTCATAATGTGTCATTCCCAAAGCATGCCATAGGCCCAAGGCACTGTGAGGGGTCACAAGCTTTATATATCTTCATAAGCTTTATAAAATCTTTTCCAAAAAATAAGGAAATTAGTAGCAAAAACATACATTAATGCATCATTTACAGCTGCAGCATTTGACATGGTCTTATAATGCTTGTATTTTCTGTGATATCTCTAGAGAAATTCCTTGCCTGCCTGCAGTTACACTGTATGGCCACCAGGCGGAATCTCTTTAGAAATATTATGAAATATCTGAAAATATCTGACCATGTTAGTTGCTACCACTGGATTCAAGCATGCAGTCTAAGAAGTTGGGAAATGCAACAGAATTATTTTTCTAGTAAAGTGAACTTTTTCATTTTATTATAGTAACACAGAAGGGTCAGAGTAGGAACGTTTGTGATAAACCTCTTTTTTTTTTCATTGTAACTTGGATGACCTTGAACCGAAGCAGGTGCAAACTGGCATGAACATGCTTATAGGGTAGGATCTCGGAACCTGCCCAGTTACATAAGATTCAGTATAAGAGATTTTGAGCTACAAATTGCAAAACAAACATTTTTTAAGACACCTTTTTTGCTGTCAAGTACCTAATAAGCACTTTTCAATGCCAACGATGTTTGACTGAATGAAGGGAACCTGGCAAGCGAGGAAAAAATTAAAAGGCAGGTTGAAATTGCTATTGCAAATTTATTAGGAGTCCGTGTGGAGAACGCAGACTGGCATCCTCAGTGCTTTGACCAGAAGGTCTTCAGCTGCCGCAAATTTATGAGGAGTCCATGTGGAGAACACTGACTGGCAGGCAGGTTCAGTGCTTCGATTGGAAGGTCTTCATCAAGGGCGACCCCTCATGTTGATCTTCTGGTTGAAGTGCTGGGGATGCCAGTTGCCATTCTCCACATGGACTCCTAAAAAATTTGCAACAGCAATTTCAGCCTGCCTTGGATTTTTCCTCGCGGTAATATTTTTCTTTTTCATTCTGTCCCATGTTAGCTGCCACCTATAAGGCACCGATGGCCCATTTTCCAGTGCATGCCAGTTTCTCTTGTTACAATTATGTTTGATTGCGTGTTTTTATCATGCAAATGTGGGTGCTGTAGGAGAGCATCAGTAAGTAGTGGTGCTGCCGAGGTTTGTGGGAGTAGATGGACAGGATGAAAGACATACCACACTGCAGCTTCAGAAATACTGGTGCTGTTGGTGTCTCTAGGTGGTAGGTGGGGTGAAAGAAGTGCTACACTACAGCTTCAGTAGCTCAGGTGATGGCCAATGATCTTCCAGTACCCATTGATGTACTAACCACTAGACTGCACTGCTTGCAGGGGCAGGCAGGACAGGCCCTTGACAGTGTTCTGTCATTTTTAAAAATGTATTTAACCAGCATAGTCCAGGACTGTACTGCAGCTTTAGGAGGTTAAAGTAGCAGTCCATGTTAGCAGTGAAAATTATGACCTGTATTTTTTTTTGTTTGTTTGTTTTTTTTAACTCTCCCTCCCCAGCCGGTCCTTCCAGCCCCATTAACCTGTCTTCCCCCATTGCTTACCCTCTCCAGTGGTTCCCCACAGCTTGCCTCCAAGGCAGGGTGGTGGGGAGTCCCTTGACCTGCCAGAACTGGATCTAGATTCTAGGAGATGCCTGAGTCACTGGGTGTGTGGCCTGCAAAGCTCAACGGTCATCCTACTGTACCAGGATTTTCCATTTTTTCCCCCACGGGAGACATGTCTTCTGCTAACATCATGGCACACACGCTGATATCTGCCACATTTTAACCACCTCTTCAGCTTGGTCTGCCTCTTTTCTGGCTACCGCCAGGGGCCAGTCATGCACTGAGCTCTTCCCCCGGTGGAGGAGAGCAGTCTGGCAGATGCTCAACCCTCCTCCCCCTGGCTGGCCCTATGCCACCTCAGGCTCACTTCTGAACCCAGGTCATCAGTGTCGAAAGTGGTAGTGCTACCGCTGTACTGGCAGGCTGGCTTGACCTGTACTTTTTTTATTCTTTGTTTGGATATTTCTTGTGGGCTCCTGCTTCAAACAATTCCCACAACTGGGTGGACTGGAGCACTAGAAGGTTATGTGGCTTGCTCTCAGTCACACTAATATCCCCCTTGGTGTGGTCCAAATACTAAAAGAAGGAATTTGCAGCATCTCATTTCCAATAGAATTCTGCTGTCATTCATTTTTACAATGTGCTTACCAAGGCAGCCCAGCTAAGATGCAACATCTCATATCCGGCGCAAGTCTACTTCTACTAGTTTCCACATTTGGTGAACCGGAGCACTGGGAGGTTAAGTGATCTATTCAGGGTCATGAAGTTGAGTATTTGGCTGTAGTAGGGTTCGAATTTGCAATTTTCTGGTTCCCAGCAATACTTTAACCATTAAACCACAATGCATTTATTGGTTGTGACTGTGGGTTGGGTCTCTGAACTGCTGGCATGCCAGCAATGTTGTGTTTGTGTATTTTATACAGTTAATTTACACAAGATAGTCTAGCTGAGGATAGCCTAATTGAGATACAACATTTCAAGTTCACTGGTGTCCTGCTTTATCCATTTTTGTGATGTATTTCCCCAGGGTATCTCAGCTGAGAGACAAGAACCCTGCTTCCCGAGGGTCTTACCTGCCAGCCACTCTAGGAGACAGTGTTTTATCCCCAGCACTGGGGCTCACCCCATTGGGGGGAAGGACCAAGGTGCTAATCTAGTACGACTGGCCATCCCCAATTCAGAGGGCATGGGGGCTGGTAAGGGAACTGTATGTCACTGTGCACAGCTAAATGTTTTTTGCTTTATGTGTAATTCTGATGGAGTGGGGGAAAAATGACATCTGGGAAACAGGCATGCTCCAGTGCCCAGCTTGCTGACGTCCTCTGCTCCACTACCCCCCACATCAGCAACAGTCCCTGGCACTCCAACCTCCATCCATCAATAAGCATCAGACTGTTGCTGGGCTTCACGTTTCTCCCTCTCTCCCTTGATGGAGAAGGAGAACTGCCCACCAGCTCAATCCTCCATTCCAGGCTGATGCTCCAGGTCTGGTTCCAAACCCTGGTCATTGGCACTCCATGCAGTAGCACTACTGTTGTGCCAGCAGGTCAGCTCAGTAATACTGATTGATAATATCATAAATGCTTTATTGGTACTTTATCCAGATCTTCTAATTCTTCAGGCTTATATTTCTGTCAACTGCACATATATTTGCAAATATATTTCTTCATAATCTTCACCTTATTTCCATAATTACTGAAGGTTTACCCACTGTCTGTATGCCTGAAATGTTGAATTATTCATTATTTGAGGGAAGACGAAGTCATGGGGTGCATTCAAGTGTGTTAAAGGAACTTGGGGAGGGACCACAAATAAGCACCAAAAGATTGGGGGGGGATGGACACCAATCCCTTTTTTGAGGAGAGTGTCAGGAACGCACTTGCTTATCTGAGGGTGGACAAAGCCATGGGTCCAGACAGAGTGCATCCAAGAGTGTTAAATGAACTCAGGGAGGTGCTAGCTGCACCCCTGACAGACCTGTATAACAGTTCATTGGAAACCGGTGCGGTCCCAGAGGACTGGAGAAGGGTGAATGTTGTCCCACTTCACAAAAATGGTAGCAAGGAATAGGTGGGACATTACAGGCCTGTCAGCTTGACATCTGTAGAAGGGAATTGATGGAAACACTATTAAAGGGAAGATTTGTGGAACACCTGGAATCCAGTGGACTGCAGGACCCAAGGCAGCATGGCTTTACGGAGGGGAGGTCACACCAAACACATCTGATAGTTTTTTTTTGTAATGGGTAACCAGGGTGTTGGAGCAGAGTGGGAAGGGGGGTGGACATGGCCTACTTGGACTTCAGCAATGCCTTTGGCACCATTCCACATAGGAGGCTTGTAAACAAGTTGGGTAGCATGGGGTGGGCAATAAGTTGTAGTAGTAATACATTTTATTCATAGAAATTATGAATAGGAATGATGTTACAGCACTCCACTGAGCAAAAGGCTCAGTTCTGAGGAGTTATTACATATGCAATAAAAGTAGTTGCCTATACAAATATAAAACAGAACACCTGTATATCAAGGTAAACAACTTCACAATACAACACTGTTGAGGATACAAATCATGACAAATGGAAAAATACATAATTTTGGTTTTAGACTAATAAGTATCTTAAGAAAATACATATAAATAACCCACATAGAAATTAGTACATGTCTTACAAGACCGCATAAAAGGTGGTAACCTAGATAAGAAACTGGTTAGCAGATAGGAGGCAAAGGTTGGTGGTAAATGGAGTTTGTTCTGAGGAGGGGAGAGTGATCAGTGGGGTACCACAGGGGTCAGTATTGGGGCCAGTCCTCTTTAATTTCATCATTAATGACACAGCAGAGGAACTGGAAGGGAAGATCTGTCTCTTTGTGGGTGATACCAGGATCTGCAAAAGAGTGGACACTCTAGAGGGAGTGCAAAGGACAGAGAGAGACTTGAAATAACTGTCAGAGTGGCCAACAGTTTGGCAGCTAAGGTTTAATGCAAAAAAGTGCAAAATAATGCACTTGGGTCACAGGAACCCTGGGGTGTTGTACAAAATGTGAGGAGAAAAACTGGCACTGATCAAGCAGGAAAGAGACCTGTGGGTAATCATATTTGATGACCTGAAGGTGGCCAGACAATGCAACAAAGCAATTGGGAGAGCTAGTGGGATACTGGGATGTATAGCTAGGGGTACTACCAGCAGGAAGATAGAAGTGGTGTTGCTACTATATAGGTCTTTAGTAAGACCCCGCCTAGAGTACTGCATCCAGTTTTGGAGGTCACATCTCAGGAAGGACATAAACAGGATGGAGGCTATCCAAAGGAAGGCTACCAAGATGGTACAGGGACTACATCAAATGTCCTATGAGGAGAGGCTAAAAGAATTAAACATGTACACCCTGGAGGGGAGGGTGAAAGGGGTGATATGATCAAGAGCTTTAAATACCTCACGGGGTGAATAAGTTATAAGTGGGAGGTATTATTCAGAGAAAAGAGTGCTCCAGAAGAGGCCACAATTTGACGCTGGAAGGGGGTAGGTTTAGGAGAGATGTGAGGAAATGCTCCTTCACAGAAATAGTGGTGGATGCCTCAAATGGTCTTCCAGTGGAAGTTACGGGGGCAAATACAGTGGTGAGATTCAAAAAAGCCTGGTATAAGCACAAGGTGGAGTCATAAGGGATAGGTAAGGGGTGGACCAGAAAGTGCTGTAGATCTGAAGGGATCTTCAGTGTAAGCAGTGCAACTACAATGGGCAGACATGATGGCCATGTGACCCTTATCTACTGTCAGCTTCAGTGTTTCTGTGTTTCTATATTCAGATATGATTGTCTTAAAAAGTTTATTTGTTATTTTATTTTATTCTTTTGGTAACCGGGTAAGGCCCACTAGGCACAAGTGCCTGTTTTCAAGGGCTACCTAGGAGCACAGGGCGGTTAAATGACTTACTCAGAGTCACACAGTATGCAAGTGGAGGTTGTGAGAATCAAACTCAGGTCTGGTCTGCTGGATGTATCAAGCTCGTTCACACCTCGTTCCTCTAACCTCTAGGCTATACTGCCAGCCCGAATTGAAATGTATTATTTATGTTGTATTGTTTCTTAGTGCCTATGTAATTCACTTGTACACTGTATTGTACTGTCTCCTTTCCTCCCCTCCTCCCAAAGCATTTGGAAATGAGCTTTTGCTTAGCTCAGTATGCTTTCCCTTGTAAAAATGTCTAAATAAATAAAGATACAACCTTAAAATAGAATAATGTATGGGCAACCATACATAACAAAACTGTATTTCAATCAAGGAGTTAAGAGGACATTATTGGGACCGTGAGCATGAAGCTCAAGAAGTCCCTGATGTCATATAAACCTCAAGATGGTAACACAGTCCTTGTTGTGTATAGTTGACCATATTCTATTTTATATACTATATGGTTTAAAACTGTTACGTGTGGTTCATAGCTCAGTGCTTATTTTACATACTGTAGCTGAATGATGTAGGTTGTGCTTGGATACAGAGGCCAGACCAGTAAGTAGGACAGTGCTTGCAAGGTACTAGTAGTATGACATGATTAGTGCTTAGGTACTTCGGCATAGACATGAGCAAGCCAGTGAGTATAGTACATGTGAACTGGATAGTATATGGAAGGTGCTTAGATGCTTGAGCTGATGAGTCACTTGTTATGACTTGATATTTTGGCCTTTCTCTGTATCCCACCATAGGAAGGATGCTTAGTCCAGTAGTATGAGACCCCCCACAAAAATAATGATATCATATGATTATTCTGTAACTGACTGTTGGAAGGATGTTTTGGTCGAGTAGGATGAGACCCCCTAAAAGAAATGATTAGCAGTACAATTACCTCCTCCAACTCCGGAGAGTGTGACCAGTAGTACGCAGGAGAGGAAAACCCCCCTTTGGGGGAAACCTCTGAGGACCCATGGCTACTGACCTGCCCGTCCTTCTGGGCATACTAAAGGAGAGTAATCCTAAGTGACGAGATTTATTCAATCGGCTAATCCAAAATCTGAATTGTAGATCCTGATCCATTGAAATGGAAAACTGAAGAAGTACAGAAGTCTGAGTGTTGGGTGAACATAGCAGCATCCGTCTAGTAAACTCCTAGTCTGAAAATCCACGTCCAGGGCAGAATGATAGAAGATGGAATCCATGGTCGATAAGAAGTTGAAACATCAAGGTTGCAGTGGTGAAGCGCTCCAGCAGGTGAGGACGTTGTCACTGAGGAGAACCAGTAACCAAAGGCTAAGTGTCCATGACCAGAGTAGGAGGACAGTTAGGTCGGGTTCCACTTGGTGAGCTTTGTAAATGAAGACCTTGGTGATGAAGCACAGGAACTGACACATGCTGCGTGATCTAGAGAGTGTGGAGCAGTTGGAACCTCTGATCCAGAGTAGGGAAGGGAAGCAGACAAGTGAATTAGACATAGATCTTAGGGCGAATAGGTAGACATCAGTTAGAAGTACCTCCAGATCCCAAGGGGTGAAGTAAGATATAGAATAGGTGAGCCAGTCTTGATGAACCTCTAAGCCCTGTAAGAGCGTAGCAGGTAATATGAGCAAATTGTGTAAATAAGTGGACCTGTACATAGGTTGGTAGTAGTAGTAAATAATTCTGTATGATGCAGATGTAGAAGCAGAGGAGTAGTATTGCATAGATTATGGATGGTATACGGCGAGGAGCATGATGAATTGGTAATAACACAGGAATCGAAGAGCTTCATCTGGTGATCCAAATAGTTGCATAGTGATGTATATAGCCATGGTTCGAAAGCCAGAACAGTACAGAAGCTAGAATTGACTTGGTGAGAATAATCTGACAAGTCTTGAATATTCAAGCTTAGGAGTCATAACTGATGATAACTGAAGAAGCTGAGTCGAATGAAGTAGCGTTGTCACTAAGTCTGAGAAGCCTAAGAGCATAAATCATGATATTGAGTCTTCTGGATAAGTTCAACTAAGTGTCCTGGTATGAGTGCGGTAGTAGCAATTCATAAGAGTGACGTGGCAAGGCAGAAGCATTCAAGGAATAGGTGACATGGCTAAATGATCCTAGATATGAGGGCATAATAGAAAGGAGCTCCTAAAGATGGCAGACACGGTGGCAGACAGGCATATGGTAGAACATGCGACCCTCCAGGCCCCAAAGCTGGGCAAGGCAGGTGTAGAGTAGAAGTAGTTGAACCCCCAGGCCCGATGGGTGAAGCAGGTCATGGAAGCAGGTGATTATGGTGTAGCAATATAAGATCGAGGGACCTCTGGGCCTGCAGGGGCTCAGGCCTTTCAAAGAGCGATGCGGTGAACCTGGAACTGTGGGCAAGGCAGGTCGTAGAGCAGTAGTAGATAAAGTAAGTAATGTTGAACTGCATGTAATGCAGAAATAGCAACAAAGAAGTATGGGATAGAATGTAAATGGTATCGTAAATGGTAACATATCCTGAGTCATTTTGGTGCGGAGGAATAATATAGTCCAAGGCAGACTTTTGAGAGCAGTGAAGGTGCTGTAGACTGTTGTATCCTGAAGATCGAGGATGGTAAGATTCCAGTGAAGAGACCTGGAAGGATGAGTTGGCAACTCAACCAGAGGTAATAAGCATCCTGAAACTGTATTAGATAATTTCTTAGACGTAAGTTAAACTAAAGAAGGCAGTATAAAGTAGAGCTCATCAGGGAGGTCTGGTGGAGACAGTAGTAGTAGTAACTCCAAAGGAGTTGAATTAGCATGGCGAGAAGCATCCAAGAGAATTGATGTGAATATCTTGATGTACTCCTAAAATAATCCAGTGGAAGGCAGAAGCTTTGGGAAGCATGATTTGGAGAGGTAGGTCCGAATGAATGAAGTAGCTCTGTAGGAAACATCCATGGGAACAAAAAGGAACTAAGCCCAATGAGATAAGCAAGTGCAGCTAGACCACATGTAGGCCAGTCGATGGACTGTAGGAGGTGCAGTTGAGTGTGTAGGTCAGCCGGTGAATAAACAGAAATAGTAGCTAAACCCAAGAAGGCTAGCAGACATCTGGACCATGCATAGGTCAGCTGGTAAAGTAAGTAAAGAGTGGAAGCTAGCCCCACGTAAGCTAGCATGTGCAGCTGGACCCCACGTAGGTCAGCTGGTAAGGTAAGTAGAGAGAGAGCTAGCCCAAAGGCTAGCTTGCATAGCTGGACCACGTAAGTCAGCTGGTCAGGTAAGTAGAGTGGCAGCTAGGCCCCATGAAGGCTAGCAAACCGCAACCCCCATGCGGGGTAACAAATGAGTAGTGAAGGTAGTCAAGTGAGGTCCAATTGATTGAGCTAAAGCTGGTGATCTGAAAGAGGATGGTGGACTGACATCTTAGAAGCACTGAGTGCTAAGGCCTTGCCAGGTCGAATGCAGAATCAAGTGCAGCAGAATGCTAGAGCGAAATTCAATGGGAATGGCAGTATGCCAAGCAACGATTGTGTAAACAAGTGTGGACCTGCACGTAGGACATAAACAGAGAAGTAAGAAATGGGCTTGCACAGAGGCTGCATAACGTAGGGCAGTAGGATGAATACAATGTCCATCAAGCTGAAGAAAGGGGAGAAGGACCTAGGGCAGGCCAGGCATCCGGTTACCTTAAGTCATCCGCAGCAAAGACAATGGAAAAAATTTAGATTGCTTAACTGCAGAACGGCACATAAGGTCTCCCGAAGTGTAGTGAAAATTCAATGTCAAGTTCGAGCTCACAATATTGATAACTAGCACACACACATCCAACATACCAGAGATAACTGAATCCTAGATATCGAGTCCCATACATAGCATGTCAGAGCAATGAGGAGGCGCTGCTCAGTAACAGTGATTAAGTAATGTGGTGATTACAACTGGCTAGCAGTTGTAGTGTACTATCACTACCAATAAATAGCAATGCAGAAGCCAACCAGTGGCATTTCAAGACTTCACAATATGCTACTGTTACAAAAATCATGCCCTGTCGCAATTAAATAGAGATGTTTACTAAACGCAATAAAATGCCAGAGGTGCTATGTCTGCTACATGCTAACAATGCGCAGAGATGCTACATTATGCATAAAGCTTCTATATGTTGACTGTTGCATCATAGCAGTCGTTTATGCAGAGTGTGCTGTATGACCTCGGTCTGGCCAGGACCAGGAAAATCACTGAACTACTAAAGGATTAGACTGAGTAAAATGTCTACAACCTGAGGGCTAAAGGCATGGACTCACTTTAGCTTCCAGCACAGTTAATGTGCTGCTGTAATGCTTGGTACAAGCGAGGCAGCTGCAGCTGCAAGCGGAGAAGGGGGAGAGGAGGCTCCGATAACGTTGAGCACTGAAGTCCAGAAGTGAGTGAGTCCCATAATAGGCAAACTGGTGGCAGCATGGTGCAGTGACTGCCAGAGCGAGAGACATAAAAGGAGTTGGAAAGGTACAGGACAGGCAAGCTGGAGCAGTAGCAGGAGCAGAAACAGCGGCGGCTGAATCAGCAGCTAAGGAAATAGCAGAGGGGAAGTAGGTGGTTGCGAGCACAGCATGGCAACAGACCCCCCCAAAAGCATGAAGTGGAGAAAACAAACAAAACACAAACAGGGCAATGAAGCAGAAAGGGGTTGGGACCAAGAAACATGAAAAAATTAGCAAAACAGAAGGAAGGAACGGGGGGGGGGGGCACAAGCACAGGAGAAAACAGAAAACAACCACGACCCAGCACACCAGCAAGCGCAGTGAGTGCAACTCACTCTAAGCGGACTGGTGGTCTGCCTGCTGGCTGAAGTAGGATGTGGGAGAGGAGCTCTTCCCCCACATAACCAAGGGCATGCACCCTTCAATTGTGTGAGCAATTGTTTTTTAAAGACGAATGCATGCATGTCTGACTGCCAGCTTGCTCCCCCTCACCCCTGCCCAACAGCTCACTCACTCCATTACTAAATTAATAAAACATAAATTTTAAAGTAAAACTTTTTTTTTTAAACCTGCCCTACCTTAACTGGTGTTTCATCTGAGACAGCTGTGGTGTAGCTTTACTCAGTGGCTCTGTCCAGCTGTGGTGGACACTTTGCTCGCCCCCACAAAAACCTATCAAGCCACTCAGCGCAGTTACATTTTTCAGTAGTGGATCATGTCAGTGGAGGGAGGCACTCTTTCATTAGTTTCATCTACCTCACAGTGACTACCTTCTAATCTACTACTGCTGTTACTGACACCATTTCTCCTACATCGTTTAAACTCACAGCTGCACTAAGGAGTTGCTTTCCGTAAGTGATTCGAAGCAGAAAAGTTGTTGTAGTATTGTTCTGATGTCAGAACAATAATACTACAACTTTTCATGACATTTGAACTGTCCTACCATAGGAATATGCTGTGTATGGATTTCCATTCACAACAAGGTGCAACCAAATACTATAAATGTATGTATGTCATACAGATGTCCGTAATCCCCAGTTACTTCCTATATGTAGGATCTGTGTGACCTAAGGAAGATAGTATCACTGAAGATGCAGTACTAAAATAAATAAACATAGGCTATTGGTATATTTATACAATGCCCAGTCCCTATTGATATGTGGTATCTATGTATAGCCACCACCTCCCCGATTGTCTAGGGGCCAGATGTTAAAATATAGAGGAGGAGGCACCAACTCATAGCAGAAACACATCCAGAACAGAAAGTTGAAGATGGCACATACTGTATCTGTTGCAGCTCTTAGGGTTCACAGGTGGTTGCAAAGTGCAGTCAAGAACGGGGTGCTTGCTGGCTGATGTCCTAGTCTGTAGGGGCAAGCTGGAGTTAGCAGGCAGCATCTACATTCACACTAAAGCAGTAGGAGGCCACACAAAAGTAAAATGTAAACAAACAAATTATTTTCTTTTTGAACATGAAACATAACAGCTCCCAGGAGCTGGGGGCATGGCTTGGAGGGAGACACAATTTTAAACAGTGGCACAGAGCCAGTGCACACAACCTTAGGGCTGAGAAGGCCTCATTGCCAGATCCTGCCAAGCCGAGGAGCTCAAAACATTCTGGCAGCAGCAAAACTCAGGCGGATCTCACTTCAAACCCTCAGCCAAAACTGAAAGCGGCAGCTCAAGCAGTTGTCTACCACTCTTCTTCTTACTACTATACGGTGGACTGTGGCTCCAAACCAGGCTGCAGCTCTCACAAACTTCTACCTTCATCCTGCAACACACAACCTTATGGGGCCTGGGCCCCTAGCATACCCGGACCTAGGAAAACACGGGCGATCCAAGGGATTCACTGGTCTCCATTTATCTCTCCCTGCAGGCTGTCCACCAGGAATGGAGCGCCACATGGGTATAGGGCAAGCTGGCTGCCACCACTGCCATACTTCCATGACATAGGCTGCCACCAGTGTGCCACACCCACCGTTCCTACACAATACAAGGTCTATAACCAGGAACAAGGTCCCATCCCACCCCAGTGCCACGGTGCACGCAAGTAGGCCACTTGATACTTCCCAGGCCACAGCTCCCTTAGTGGGCCCAATCACACTGCAGGTCCCTAGGCACCCCACCAACTGCTGAGCAGACTTCTTTGCCGAGTTGCCAAGGCCTGAATCCCGAGCCGTGGCCTCGTTCCACTTCCTGCTCTCACCTACTCTCCCACCGACCTTCCCAAACCAGCCTAATCCAACCCATAAAATATCCCAGAAATGGAGAACTGGCTCCACCTGACCGGCAGGCAGTCAGCCTACCATTCCAAACAAGGATAAGTGGGAGGAGAGGGTCACTTTAGTAAGCATCCCCCGAAGGGTGTGCTTACATATGTAACACAAGTGGTTCACAGAGGGTGCAGTAATTAAAAACCTATACATAGGCTACTGATGTATAATGTCCACTGCTGAGTTCTTACTAATCTGTAGGCTCTGTGTGGTACAAGTCACTGATACTGAAGACAGAGTACTAAAATAACTATGTTTGCTGATGATCTGTACTTAATGCCTGGTCACTACTACTGAGATGTACAGTACAGTCCACATTAAACATAGTCTACTGCCAGTTTGTAACCTGTGCTCTTTGTATGCATGCAATGAATTGTCAACTCGTTTTTTTTTTGTTTTCTCCCCTCAGAATGTTGCTTTCAGTTACTGTTTGAATACTGTCAGACAGCTTATTCAAACAAGCTAACAACTAGATCTTCATTGAGGATATCTTGTCCATTGGGCCACACCTTTGGAACTGAAAGCCAGGGGCATCTGGACCACTCAGAAATCTTTGATAGACAGAGGCTGCCCACAATGTGCAGCATTGCCTGTATAATGTGGGCAGCTCCAACACTGCTCAATTTTTTTCTCCTGCCATCGATTGTCCTCGTCAGACCTGTTGAGAAACAACATCAAAATAGACATTGCTGATTTTTGTTATTTTCAATTTGTTGTATATTTCTTCATTGTCATCTCTGTATGACATTGAAGAACAGAAGACCTTTGCTTCCATATTGTTCATGTGGCTACAAAATCTTTAAAAAAATACTTCCACTAAGCACTACAGCATGGACATCGTCTCTCATAGGTGGGCTGACGTTGGACTTGCAGTAGTGCAAGGCCTTCTGTCTTGATCACATATCAGACTGTACCATCCTCTCTGGCTGCTTTTTACTGCTTTGGAACCTTTCCAAAGGTGTAGCCCAATGAGAAGATATCCTTGATGAAGATAGAGCAGTTACAGAAGAACTTACCTGAACAGTAGATCTTCGAGAGAATCTCCTCCATTGGGCTGTACTGTAGCCTCCTTCCTTCCCCATTTTTTCTGAGGGCCTTATTACATGCATTCTGTTTCCAGTCTCACACCTCTCCGTGCTTGGCTGGTACTGGTTTTGGTCTCCTGGTTCCTCGCAGTAAGAGGCCCTCAAGAGCTTTATCTCCAATGGGGAACTGAGGAGTATTGGGGCTGTCCACATTATATAGGCAGCACTGATGCACATCATTTTGGTGGCTCCTGGCTAGCAAAAGTTTCCAAGTGGTCCTAACACTGATGGCTTACTGTTCCAAAGGTTTGGCCCAATAGAAGAGATTATCTCATGATAAATTCTTATGTAACTGTTATAAAAGATTAGAAGACTCCAAATGGAGAGCCTTAACAGCTCAGATGCAACAGGCTGTCATCTGTTTGCACAATAAATTTAATGCAAACCACACTATAGGATCTGTGTGATGAAAGACCCTATCTCTGAAGTCACGGTACTAAAATAGTTATACATTGGCTACTGATAACTGTGTATACTATTCTGTCACTGCTAATACATATGATTTGTGTGGCACATGTCAGTGTTACCGATACAGATCCTCAAGTTGCATGTTACTACCAGCACCTACTAGGCTACTAACACTTATGCCTCACTAAGCGTAAACCCACTTTTTGGTTGTTTTTTGGGTTTTTTTTTTTGCTTTTTCTGTAACTGATAAATTTTATTTTAGCATAGTGCCAGCTTACTGCAATGGCATGAATTTAGCCAGCTGCAGTGCCTGCCTCCTAGGCTCCCACTCCGCATGCCTGCCTAAGTGCCTATATAAAACACAGATTATAATAGCAGTCAGCAGTAGAAAATAATGACACATGCAGTGAATGCTCACTTCACTTTTAGTGCTCAGAAATGCCACACCTGCAAATTCAGGCATTGTAGTCCATCAAACGATCATCTTATTTAGGAAGCAAATTGAAAATCCCCTTCACATGTAGGAATATTTGATGGTATTGTAGATTGGACAAGCTGCATTTCAGCAGATAAAAGAATAACCCCACACTGGTTAAGAGCATGAATTCTTTGCTGTCATAGATGTGTTAAATGATCAACAGGGAACAGCTCAGTACACATAATGGATTTCATAACAGGCAATGTTTTAACTAATGCAGATTTATTTAGAATAAGTAACAATTTAGGCTGATTTGTTTAGAATAAGTAAATCGGAAGACAAAACCTCTTTACTATCAGTATAGCACACACATCCTTCAGTCATGTCCTCTTACTAAATACTAGACCTTTTCAGGAGCAGTCTGCTCAGCAAATCAACCCTGGGGGCAACCCATCAGTTGGCAGGTCAGGTTTTGCCATCTTTAGGATATCACAGTCTGTTTCTTTATGGTCAGATTTTGGTCTTCGGCATGCATTAGTAACTTACCTGATGCCTGGTATTCTTTTTTTTTATTTAGTTGTTTAACCAGGTATAGCACACTAAGTTGAAAGCTTTTTTACAGGAGCGACCTGGGAGCACAAGGAGGTTAAGTGATTTGCTCAGGGTCACACAGTATGCAAGTGGAAGCTGTGGGATTCAAACCCAGGTCTGGTCTGCTAGATGTCACCAGATTTGCAGCTCAGAGTCTTAGACCACTGCACTATACTGCCTCCATTCAGATAGTTACAGTGTTTATAAGAAGACAGTACCACTGTCTTGGGGTTGATTCTGTTCCTTGATCCAAACAAATTACCATAGCGCAGAGTTCCATAGTGCTTTCTTCTTACAGCTAACAAATCTGAAGATTGCAATTTACATGACACTTTGGAACTCATGTCATAGCCGTAAATAACAATGTCTTTTTCTATGATGATTGCGCGCATGCACAAGAAACATATTGTGGCAGCTTTCGAGAAGCAGGTTGTGGAGGCACGGCACTGTTGTGGCCAAAACCCCCACAGCCTTTAAAGGCTTAGCCCACTTTCCCCAATGCCATGGCATGTTGCTGATGACACTAGTTCAGCCAACGTGCCACCACCTTGAAATGTTTCAGCCTCTGCAATCAGGGGCCACCTCATCATTGCAGCGTCTGCCATTCGCTGTGATGAGGGAGCAATCCATCATTGCTGGGCGAAACATTGGCAAGAGTAATATTGTTTGTGAACATGGCGGCGGTTTGCCCCTATGTTCACAAACAATATTATGAACAACCAGTGCCGAGGGGTGCCCAATCCTCAGCAGCACGTGTGCCCCCCCACCCACAACAGTGTGTTTGCCGGCTAGGCCCCAATCCCCATCGGGTTTCCAGTGTCCTGCCCTGTGCTTTGATGTTACAATGGGGAGCCCACCCCGCCGGGCATTATGTCCCACCCTCCCAGTTTCACATGTGCCAACGGGAGCCCACCTCATCAGCATAATTCCCTAAAACACCCAGTAGATTTAGGCGGAGGTGCCCAATCCCCTTGGCTCATGCGCCCCACCCTTTGTGTCAACAGGGGTGCCCAATCCCCAGTCGGCTACAGCTGCCCCCAAACCTCCGTTGGCATGCTGGGCTCGCCAGCATACAACATGCCTCTGTAAAAAAAAAAAAAACAAAAAAAAAGTGTGTGTTTTTTTTTTTTTTAACCTGTGAAAAGGGAAATGGTCCCCTCACGTCTCCCCTGCCCCTCATCCCACAACCTGCTCCCACCCACTGCGCACCCTGCCTCCCACCCTCCACCCCATACTTACCTCCAGAGTCTGGTGCAATGATTTTCAGTGGACTGGGAACACGTCTGCACTCCTTAAAGCTGGCTTCGAACTGAGGAAATGCTGATAAGCTGTATAATGGAATAAATTGGGTTTTCCCAACATTGACACATATCTCAGGCATTTTATGGAATTTTGGCACCAAATTTTCAGCATGGGGTTTTTGAATCCTCCTCATGACTTATGCCACCGTCATGGTGTTATTCGGCCCAGAAAGGTGATTTTGCGGTCACTGCGAGGAATCCCCTTTCAGGACCGATTAACAAAACGACAGTGCCAGTGTTCTCAAAAAGCCAATGCTGCAAATCCAATGGAAAAAAATCCCAAAAATGACTTATGTTTTACGAGCATGCGTTGCACAGTTGCTACGCACGCTCGCAACTTCACGAATGTGCAACATTTTCATGCCAGCTTTTCAACATCACCATTTTTTCATACCTCCTTGTGAACAGTACAGCTGTCATTTTTCACATCCTGGTCAAAATGTGTTTTCGCTCTTCCAGCGCAGAATAGCATGGTCGCTGTGGGAAATCAGTGTTTGGGACAGATTAAGAAAATGACAGTGATACTGTTCATGAGCAGAGGTCCTAAAATGCCTATATTGAAAATTTGGTGCCGAAAGTCCATAAAATGAGTGTGTTACGCGCGTGCATTGCATAGTTTCCATGCACACTCATACTTTCGCAACTTTGCAATATTTTCACACCAGATTTTCGACATTGCCATTTTTCCTTACCTTCTTATGAGTAGTGCAGCTGTCATTTTTCACAGCCTGGCCAAAATGTGTTTTCCATCTTCCAGTGCACAGTTGCGCGGTTGCTGTGGGTAATCAGTGTTCGGGACACATTAATAAAATCACACTGACACTGTTCATGAGCAGAGGTCCTAAAATGCCTATGTTGAAAATTTTGTGATGAAACTCCATAAAATGACTGTATTACGAGCATGCGTTGTGCAGTTTCCACGCACACTTGCAAGTTCGCAAATTAGTAATATTTTCATGCCAGATTTTCAACACTGGCATTTTTTCACACCTCCTTATGAACAGTACAGCTGTCATTTTTCACATCCTGGCCGAAATGTGTTTTTGTGCTTCTGGCGCACAATTCCGCAGTCGCTGTCGGAAATCCGTGTTTGGGACAGATTAGGTTTGAGCGAGGTGGGGGAGGAGTGACCAAGCTCAACTGAGCTCTGTCGGGACTGCTGCAGATTTCTTTGTGGGCAGGAAAGGCCACCAATGCAGGCAGGAGCCCAATACAAAAGGGCAGCCTGCAGCACCAGGAGACACAGAACGAGCGAGTGAGGGAGGGGGACTGAGTGAGCTTAATGGAGCTCTGTCAGCACAGCTGCGGATTTCTTTGTGGGCAGAAAAAGGTGCAAATGCAGGCAGAAGCCCAGTACAAAAGGGCACCCTGCACCACTAGGAGAAATACAGTGAGTGAGTGAGAGAGGGGGAGTGAGTGAGCTCAACGGAGGTCTATCGTGACTGTTGTGGATTTCTTTGTGGACAGGAAAAGGCGGCAACGCAGGAAGGAAAGCGAGCTCAACTGAGGTCTATTGTGACTGCTGCAGATTTCTTTATGGGCAGAAGAAGGCAGCAACGCAGGCAGGAGCCCAGTACAAAAGGCCAGCCTGCAGCAGCGGGAGACACAGAACGAGTGAGTGAGGGAGAGGGAGTGAGTGAGCTTAACAGAGCTCTGTTGGGAGTGCAGTGGATTTCTTTTTGGGCAGAAAAAAGCAGCAATGCACACAGGAGCCCAGTACAAAAGGGCAGTCTGCAGCAACGGGAGAAACAGAACAAACGAGTGAGAGAGGTGGAGTGAGCGAGCTCAACAGAGCTCTATCATGACTGCTGCAGATTTCTTTTTGGGCAGAAGAAGGCGGCAACGCAGACAGGAGCCCAGTACAAAAGGACAGCCTGCAGCAGCAGGAGAAACAGAATGAGCGAGTGAGACAGGGGAAGGGAGCAACCTCAACGGAGCTCTCTCGGGATAGCTGCGGATTTCTTTGTGGGCAGAAAAAGGTGCCAACTCAGGCAGAAGCACAGTACAAAATGGAAGCCTGCAATGCCAGGAGAAACATGAGTGAGTGAAAGAGGGGGACTGAGCAAGCTCAACGGAGCTCTATCGTGACTGCTGCAGTTTCTTTGTGGGCACAACAAGGTGACAACACAGGTAGGAGCCCAGTACAAAAGGCCAGCCTGCAGTGCCGGCAGAAATGGAACGAGTGAGTGAGAGAGGGGGAGTGAGCAAGTTCAACGGACCTGTGTCAGGACTGCTGCAGATTTCTTTGTGGGCAGAAAAAGCCACCAACAGAGGCAGGAGCCCAGTGCAAAAGGGCAGCCTGCAGCTCCAGGAGAAACAGAATGAGCGAGTGAGAGAGGGGGAGTGAGCCACCTCAACAGAGCTCTGTCAGGACAGCTGCAGATTTCTTTGTGGACAGATAAAGGTGCCAATGCAGGCAGGAGCCCAGTACAAAAGAGAAGCCTGCAGCACCAGGAGAAACAGAATGAGCGAGTGACAGAGGGGCACTGAGCGAGCTCAAAGGACCAGCGTACTCAACATTCGGCATTGACAAATGTTTTTTTTTTTTTTTTGCTTTACTGGGTTTAAAGCTTACAGGTCTTGGTTCTGGTGTTCTTCCATTCTTCTCCCATAGGTTTCTATGCTTTTATTCCTATCTAACACCATTCATGTTGGGCATTGGTGGTGGCTTGTTGCTGTCTAGAAAATCTGAGGCTAGCTTACTGTCTAGAATATCTGAAGCTAGCTTGCCACGGGGCACAGTAACTGTTCGCTCAACAGTTACGAACATACAAAATTTGCCAGCAGATAAAGGCCTAGAGGTCTATCAAGTCTGCTCGAATGTGCAGCTAGCACCCCTTATTCTGCAGCTGCCCCTCCCTTCCATCCTTCCCCTTCATTAACCCTCCCCCTCCCCCTTGTCCTGTCCCATCCCCTTTTGAAGCAGTCCACTGTTCTACTGGATACCACTTCTGCAGGTAATGCATTCCACCCAGCCACCACCCTCTCTGTAAAAAAGTGTCTCCTCATCTCCCTCCTGCACCTTTCTCCCTCCAGTCTCATATCATGGCCCCTGGTGTCCCTCCCCTCTCCTCCCTTACTTTGAACAGCCCCTCTGTACCTGTCTTGTTTATTCCTTTCATGTACTTAAAGGTTTCAATCATGTCCCCCCTGTCCCTCCTCTCCTCCAGTTAGTACATGTTCAAATCCCTCAGCCTCCTCTCATATGATAAGTCCCTCAGCCTCTTGATCATCTTTGTCGCCCTGCGCTGTACCCCCTCCAGTAACTTAATGTCCCCTCTTCAGATATGGGCACCAGTACTGCACGCAGTACTCCAGGTGTGGTCTAACTAATAAACTATACAGTGGCAGAATCACCTCCTCCCTTCTCGAGGATATACCCCTTGCAATGTAACCCAGCATTTTGTTGGCCTTTACAGCTGCCTTCCTACATTGTGGCAAGTTGTTCATTGACCCTGTAATGAGCACCCCCATATCCTTCTCCTCCTCTATCTGGGCTAGCCACACTCCCCCCAGCTGGTAGCTCCTCATTGGGTTCTTCATCCCAAAATGCAGCACCTTGCACTTTTTGGCATTAAACCTCAGTTGGCAGGTGTCTGACCAGGTTTTAAGCTTTGCCAGATCATCCTGGAACCCCTGCCATCCCCCTTGGTCATCCACCACCGCTCCTACCTTGGTATCATCAGCAAGCAGACTGATCTTGCTCTTGATGTCCCATGATATGTCTGCAATGAATATCCCAAACAACTCTGGTCCCAACACCAAGCCCTGTGGAACACCGCTCATCACTACCCTTGGGTGTGAGAGCTCCCACCCACCACCACCCTCTGTTGCCTTCCTTGTAGCCGGTTCCCTACCCATCTCACCAGCTTTGCACCCGCCCCTGTGCCTATTAACTTACTTCCCAGCCTTCCATGCGGCACTGAGTCGAATGCCTTACTGAAGTCCAGATACAGGACATCCACTGCATGGCCCCTGTCCAGTTGCCTAGTTACCCAGTCATAGAACTCCTCATCATCAGGCTCCTCAAGATGCCACTCATGAAGGGGAGTCATGGGCCTGGTGGCCCTGCCCTAACCCCCGGCACCCATTACCTTAGTCTCGTCCTCCTGAGTCTCCTGGCTGCTCCCACCTCTTCTTTCCCCCTGTCACTTTCTCATCTCTCTGATGGCAGTATAGTCTCCAAAGGAGTCCCACTTAGCAGTGGTCATCAGGGCTGGCAGCAGCTCAGTCCACCCCAACAGTACCAGTTCCCCTCCAGGCACTCATTCTCCTTTAGCCAGACAGCCACACTCTTTCCACTGAAGGGGATGATCCCCTGCCCAGCCCCGCAATGGGTCCCCACCACTATGCCCACCGCCATGTTCCTCCTTCTCTCTGAACACCTTACTGCCAACAGAAAATAAAGAAAAGCCCAAGATGTTGCTGACCGAGCAGACAATTGCTCCTTCTCGGTCCTTGCATCACTCATTCCTCCCCCCAGTTCCTGCGCAGCTCCCCCCTTTTATCTCTCTCTGCAAAAGGTGCCCAAACCACCTGCCAGCCCACAGCCTTACAGGACATATAGTCCCAGGATAACTATTTACATCGTCCCCTATTGTTTCCAACAGGCACAGAACTACCCTCTTGAAAACAACAAAGCAGATGCTCCTTTAATCCCCGTGGCCACACATCGCTGAAGCATGGACTGCCATAACTTTTTTTCCTCAAAACACAGAGCCCAGCCTGCTCACAAGAACAGAGCCCCAAAACAAAATCACTCTGGAGGCACAGGAACAACACCCTGGTGCTCGACCTGCCCAGCAAAGGCCGAGACACCAGGAGTTCCCTGTGGCCAAAACCTCAAAGTAAACAGGGCACCGCCAGGTCCAAATCTCACCAGGAACCACTGGCAGCATGGTGGAGGAGCAGAGAGCCTTGGCACATAACAGGTAAGCCCACTCAGGGGCTTACAGGTATAACAGCAAAATAAATAAAGGGATTTGCTTGTCAAAAAAAAAAAATCTTGGCTATGCTAAATAAGAAACAAACCACGGTTTTACTGGCAGCAGAGTGTACTTGCATTGTTTTGCTATTACATGGCTTAAATTTTAGGACAAGATTGTTTCAAAGCAATATGTGTCATATAGTGGATTCAAATATTGTAGACAATAAAACTCTCTGACACTCACAGTTCAAGCCATGATCAAAGTAAAAAATATACTGAAATTCACAAGAAGTCTTTGAAGTTAGCACCTCATTAAGATGAATAGAGGGTATTGTTATTATATCTCTTTATTTAGCTGTTCTTAGCGTTCTGCAGTGCTGGAGTGTATTGATTTACATTGGAGAGTCTATCTTTGCATGTCAAAGGACTGGAAACTTATTTCAGTGAAAGCTTGGAAATCTCCAGAAATTAATACAGCTAAATCTTTGGAAATAGATCAGCCTTGTCTAAAGACATGAACAGTGGGGATTTCCTTGCATGTCTTGTTCTCCTTGGTGTACTGTGCAAAGTTCTAGAGCCTGTATCTCTGAGAAGGTGGAGGTAGTACAGAGAAGGATCCATGACATGGTGTTGACAACTTTGTTTTGACGCGACACAACAGTGATGGATTTATGTCGAGTGCAAGTTGCAGTTGGTATAAATCCGTTGGGAAAATTTTCTTTTTTTTAAGGGGGGCTTTGCCCCCTACTCCCATGTGTGTGGCTCTGCCCACCACACCCCCCGTAACTAAAGATTATCAACTCCAGGTTGGAGTTGATTCAGGGAGGGGGGGGTAAACCCTGGAGAAAGCAGTGCTGGGGTCCCTGGGTACATTACAGCGACAACAGTAACTTGCCGCTGTAATGTACTTCATGGCAAATGTTGTTGCAGCACTGGCATGGTGTACAGGGAAGGGTGGACAAGATGATCGCGTGGATGAGGGAAGAAGTCATGGAAGGAAAGAATTAGGGACCTTAATATGTACACCCTGGAGTACAGGAGGACAGAGGGAAAGATATCCGAGGAAAGTCTGATGGACCTCAACACAGAAAGTGTGAGTGTGTTCATTCATTAGAAGGCAGTTTGATGTGTTGGAGGGTTTGTTGGGCTGACTACCTTTCTAGCTAATAAGCTGGGTGCTGGGAAGGAGGAGAGTGGGATAAGGGTGCTTCCAGGGTTGGGTGATAGGGGAAACTTGGAGGATACTTTCTTGTGAGCACAAGCGAGTACTTTTATGATGGCAGCTGACTGTGAAGGTGTGCAGGTTGTGCCAATCATCCACCGTAGGATGAAACAATTTAATTTAATCAATGCCTTTGATGACGTCAACCTGGCACTGGATTATTTCATAAAACAATTCAAAAACGCCTGTGATACCCATGGTTCCATTAAGAAAATGAAAGTTTGTGGTACTGTGAACTCCTGGATTACACCAGAACTCATTGCTATGATGAAGCATAGAGATCACCTCTGGCACTGTGCCAGGACATCAGACAAACAAGCAGATGTTCAGAAATACAAGAAGGTGAGGAACGCCTGTACACGTGAAATCCTTACCATGAAATTCAAACATCATAGGAATTTAGATCCGGGCCCAATTGACTTCTTGTAGGGTGTGTTGAGGTCATTAGCCCAGTCTTGGTCAGGATAGTGAGGAATTCTCTAGAGAGAGGTATCTTTTCAGATCCCTTAGAAGAGGTGAGTGTTCAGCCTCTTTTGAAGAAATCCTGCTTAAATCCTGACTGCCTGGCCAACTACAGACCGGTCTGTAACTTGCCTTTTGTGGACAAAGTTATTGAGAAGGTGGTCACTCTGCAGCTGGAGGATCATTTGAGTAACCACAATATCTATGACCCTTTCTAGTCAGGTTTCAGGAAAAGACAGCACTGAGACAGCCCTGGTCTGGGTACTGAATGATCTGATGGCTAGAAATTGGAGATCTCGTACCATCTTGGTTCTCCTTGATCTCTCAGCAGCTTTAGATACTGTAGACCATGGGGTGTTGCTCGAAGACCTGCAGCTCTTCTGTGGACTTGGGGGGAGCCAGTCCTCAGTTGGTTTTGATCATTCCTCAAGGCAGATCTCAAAGGGTTGTGTCTGGGATTTATTCCTTGGAACCTCATGAGCTGCGCTGTGGGGTGCCACAGGGTTCAGTGCTTTCCCCAATGTTGTTCATAGTATATATGCTGCCTTTAGGAGACATTATAAGATGATATGGTCTGCAGATGACTCTCCGCTATACATGTCTTTTGTGCCTGGCCAGGAGAAAGATACTGTCTTGATGTTTAACAGCTGTCTGACTGAGATTCATGACTGGAGGAGTGCTAGATGACTGAGGCTAAACCTGGGAAAAGAGATATTTTTCATATACCCAGATCGTAGATTGCTTGGGACGTTGGTGGGACAGCTCTCTGGATTAGAGCTGGGAGAAGCACCACTAACTGTCTTGGACCAAGTGCGAAACCATGGCATGATTTTTGATGAGAGCCTGATGTTGAAGGCTCAAGTGTCAGCTGTAGTCAAGTCTTCCTTTTATCATCTTAGGAATATAGCTAGGGTGAAACACCTGGTTCCAATTGAAGATCTTCCCACTCTGGTCAAACCTTTGTCACCACACTTTTTGATTACTGCAACGCCCTCTACCTAGGGCTACTAGGGGTTGATAGCTGCCCATTGCAGCTGGTGTAGAACGTGGCAGCCAGGCTATTGACCGGGGCCCCTAGATCCAGGCATATAACACCTGTGCTGTACAAACTGCAATGGCTGCCTGTACAGTGACGGATAACCTTTTAAGATCGCATTTCTGACATATACAGCCCTACACAACCAGGGACCGCAGTACCTGCAAGACCTTCTGTCCACTTACTGTCCCTCCCGCCTTCTCCGATCCTCCGACAAGGGATTGTTAGAGATTCCCAGGGAGCATTTTAAAACATCTGGAGGAGGAGCATTTGCCTTTATGGCTCTGATCCTGTGGAATTCTCTACCTCGTCGGATATGAGATAGCCTGACCATGGAGGGTTTTAAAACATCCCTAATTAATCAGGCCTTTTCTGGTTCTTGCGGGGTCTATATTAGGCCTGTCTTGATATAAGGAACTTCTGTAAGGAACTTCATGATGGGAAGGTTTTATGTAAATTGTGAATTTTTGTATTTTGATTGTAAGGGTGCCCTGAGCCTTGGAAGGGCCCTTTTTATAAATAAAAATATGATGATGATGATGATGATGATGATGATGATGATGATGATGATGATGAAATGCTTGCCAATACCTGGGGAAACAAACAGCAAAAACTTCTGGAGCAACATAAAAGATGTCACCCGGAAAGACTCTAAGGTCTCACCCTCCATGCTCAATATCGATGAAATTCTAACCCTGGACCTGCTTACCATAGCAAACACATTCAACAACGCATTCACGGATATGTCCAGTGTCCTCCCTCCAGACTTCTTTATGGATAATGACTCACCCAGTACCTACTGTTTTGCTAATAACCGACTTGAACCACCTCCTTTTTACTTCAAAACTGTCTCAGCATGAATGACCAGGAAATACCTTACCAAGGTGTTAGGTAAATCATGACGTAGTGGTGACTCACTGGATCTTAAGCTTATAGCTCAAACTCTTGAAGAAGTGCTGATGCCCCTCACTAAGATCATCAATCTATTGGTACAACTCTCGCAATTTCCTCAAATTTGGAAATCAGCACTAGTCACCCCATTGCACAAGAGTGGAGACAGGACACATCACACAAATTACAGACCTATATCTATCCTCCCACCAATATCCAAGGCACTTGAGTGCATTGTTGCTGACCAACTGGTGGACTACTTTGAAAAATACTCTATCCAATGCCCGCAGCAACACGGGTTCCAGAAAGGGCACAGCACCACCTTGGCCCTAATGGAATTCACTGGCTTTATTCATCAATCTTTAGATCAGGGCACCTTAGTAGTAGCTGCCTTCATAGACCTCACTAAGGCAATAGTTCTCAGACTTTGTCACAGTGAGCCTCCCCAAATCCATGGAAAAGTTTGAGCCTCCCCAAAAAGTGAAATAATCTTGGGCCTCCCAAAGAAAATTACATACTGTGCTTCGCAGTACACCATGAATAAATTGAAACCCCTTTGATTACTTGGCTCACATTCAGTTCTTTGTCTCATACTGACATGGAACCTTTGAAAAAAGAGCTCATGTGCTCAAAGGTGTTATCTGAATGACAAATAAATAAAATAAACAAATATTATTATTCAGCTTATTCCCCCAAACAGGCCAGCCTACTTGGTCTACTATTTTCATTCTTGAACCATTGTTACCCTTGTTTGCAGTGCCTTCATGGAGTCACACTACTTTCTCTGTTTCCTCCTGAAATGAGCCTTGGCTCATTCACCTTCCATGTCACCTACAGTATTAGTAAATAAATACATAAAATTCACCTATTATTTTCCTCTTTTAGTTTGCTTCATCTCTTCACACAAGATATATAAAACTCAAAAATTAAATACAGTACTTTTTCAGACTTGCTTGAGCCTCCCCTGGAACAGGTTGGGGCCTCCCAAGGGAGGCTGGCCTCACCATTTGAGAACCCCTGCACTAAGGCATTCAGTACTGTTCATCATTCACTACTCCTCCAACAGCTTACCGCTACTTACCTTTCCTCTGACACAACACTTTGGTTCAAAAACTATCTTGAAGACCACTCTCAATGGATGAAAATAGCCAACGTCATATTTGACAGCAGCCCATCTACTCTGGTGTACCACAGGGCTCAGTTCTGGGGCGACTCCTATTCAGCATCTTCCTTAATAACCTTCCTCTTTTCTGCCATCAAAGGATCCTCCCCTATGCAGACAATGAGGTCATCTACTCCTGCAGCCAAGACCGCAAGCAACTGGAAATTTACCATCAGAGTGGGTTTGCAGAAGTGGAGGAATGGTTCTCTAAACATAAACTGATCCTCAACAACAAGAAAACCAAAGTAATGATGTTCAGCAGCACCCAAAACAAGCACAAATCCCATACACTTACCATCAGAAACTGTCTTGGAGTTCCTGTTGAACAAATACCACATTTCAAATACCTGTGTGTCACCTTAGACAACTATCTGTCCTATGCTAAAAATATAGATAATGTAGCCAGGGCTGTCAACATCAAGAATGGTCTCCTACATAGACATAAACATTGCCTTACACCAGAAGCCCTCCGACTTGCTATATATAGTGCAGTCATAGCCACTGTAGACTATGGTATTATAATCTATGGAGCAGCCCCCATGTCTTCATTGTGCAGGATATCCATTGCTCTGAACAAGGCATGCGGACTACTCACAGGGTCCATACATTTCACCCACACCTGTGATCTTTATGCTGAGACTGATTGGCTACAGGTCTCTGGGAGGATCCAATACCAAATCTGACTTTTGGCCAAAAAAGCACTTCTTGTACTCCTGCCACCAGGCACCACAAATCTGCTAAGTCCCCATTGTAGTTCATAGCATACGCAACTCTTGAATAGCCATCATCTCCATGTTCCTAGATGCCGGACAGCCCAGGGGCAATGCTCATTTGTCTACAGAGCACCTCACTGGTTTAATACTCTTCATAGTGATATAACTACCCTACCTAAATTGGAACCATTCAAATTGAAGTTACGCCAGCATCTCACCATCAACAGTTCTTGTGACTGTTTCATCTGAGACTCCCATCTACTAACATTCAGTCTTCTTCTCACAACTGGATAACCCTGTATCTCCACTGTTACCTCAATAATTCTGAGTCTACCACCCCTTTTTGCACTTTGACAATGCCCCTGGCTACCTCCCCATTCACTTCACTCCCTGCCTTTACCCCTCCCACACCAGCTTAACAAGGCCTATGGCTGCCACTTCCTAACTTTCTTACCCTCCTGTCAACCTCACCCCCCCTTCTCCTCCCATACCAGCTTGACAAGGCCTATGGCTGCTACCTCCCACCTTTCTTACCCCTCTGCCCACCTCACCCCCCTGCCCCTACCCCCCACACCAGCTTGACAAGACCTATGGCTGCCACTCCCTACCATTCTTTCTCCCATCTTTATCCTTATCTCTCTCATCTACGCTTTCCTCCTGTTAGAATGATAAAACTGCATATAGATACATATATGTTTGCTCACTTTATTTTATTGTTTTTGGAAACATTGTACTTTTTCTCCTTTGTATGTTTTGTCTCCCCTGCCCACTGATGTGGAACCTTTGTAAATGAGCTGTCTGTGCTCAGAGGTATTGTAATCCAAGAATGAATAAATAAATAAACTAAATAAATGACAGTATTGTAGGTGCTGGGGGAGGAGGGTGGTATATTGGAGTACAAACAGCCGGTGAGTGGATGGAGTAATTGTGTAAGGGAGAGAAAGGGAGGGTGGGACATTTAAAAATAAGCAAGGGTGGGGAAAGTTTTGCTGTTTTTTTTTTTTTTTCAATTTGAAATGGGTAGTAGTTCCCAAATATGAATATCTCCCTATTCAGGAAAAGCAACCAAATATTTGGGAGCCCTCCTATTCCTGCTATTCCAGAAATACAATTCAGTTGATGGACAGCCCTAATAAAAAGGCATGAAGAATGAAGGGAGGCAATAGAGAAGATGAGACTGGAAGAAAGTAATAAACTAAAAGAGAAGCAGAATGTAAATAATTGCAGGAATTACCCAAAGGAAGGGGAATTAGTGAGGGAAGAAGAGAGAAAAAAGAAAGGCCAATGGAAAAAGCAAGAAAGGAGCTAGCTAAGAAAAGACAAGAGGAAAGAAGAAGCAAGTCTGTGAGGAAAAGTACACAAAAACAAACTAAAAGAAGTAGGGTCAAATTCCTATTTTAAAATAAAACTCTGAACCCCTTTGATTTTGTAAATCCCTCCCTAATGTTTTGGGATACTTTGTCTGCGTCATCAAATTAATTTTCAAAGAAACAGACTGTGATATCACAAGCAAGGCATTATGACTTTGGTTCTAGAGTGAGACTCGGCTGTAAGTGAACTGCAAGGGACACAGATCCAGTCTGCACATAAATGTCTTTGCAAGGGTTGAAATTGGCACCGGCCAGCTAGCCAAATGCTGGTAGATATTGTACTGGGCTAGTAAGATTATCCATTAACTAGCCCTGCATACTAGTACTGGACAAGGTAGCATTTCAGTAAGCACATCAGCTGGGATACTGAAAATGTCTGTGGGGCTAGTGGATATAAGACTAAATTTCAACCCCTGCTTTGGCATCACAGATAACATAGATAGTATACATACAGTAGATGGCATAGGATAGAAAATGCTGTAAGTCCATCAAGTCTGGCTTCTATAGCTCCCAAAACCCCAACCTCCATTTGTACCACCCTGTAACTATTCCATTCAGTTCTAAACCCCAGGATAATTCTAGCATTAATTATGTTGCTCAGTAAATTGTTCCTCCAGCCCACCACCATCTATTTTATGTACTTCTTGAAGTTCTCTCCTCCTCTCCCCCTCCTCCTCACTAGTTTGAGATTGAGTCCCCTGGGTGGCCCTGCTACTCCTTATGAGTCCATTCTGTTATGCCCTTGCATGTATAAGAAGGCTTCCATCATGCCACTCTTCTCTCTCCTGTCCCCTAGTGGGTACATGTTTAGACTAGAGATGTTGCAAAGTTATACTTCACTGGCAAAGTTCAGAAATTCACCTTTGTGTATAACTTTGCAAATTGCCTGCTTCACCACTTTGTCACATTGCATTGAGTTTTCCTGGGGAAAGGGTACAATTTTGAGGTGAGGTTGGGTGAAGATGCAACTTCGCCAGTAAATCAGCATAACTCTCCTGAAAAGTGCCACTTCGCCTGCCAGAAACTTTGCAAAGTCCACACTTCGCACTTTGTGAATGTGGCAAACTTCTCAAATTATTTTGTGGAGTGAAGTTGGCCAACTTCATACGTTTCAAGTTTAGTCTTGCTAACCTTTCCTGCTAGGTCCGACCTTGTTTTCCCCTGGGTCCTTTTTGTTTCCCGTCTGTTGAATAGTTTTATCCTCTTCTTTCTTTAGATAAGGATTCCAAAACTTCCTGCAGTACTCTAGGTGAGGCATAACCGATGACCTGCACAACTGCAATATTGTCTCTTTTTTTCAACTAATGAAACCCCTCCTGATGCATCCCAGCATCCTAGTTGCATTCCCACATGCTGTCCCACATTTATTTATTTTTAAAAGTTTCAATCAGGAAAAACAAACTGAGCTTGTAGCATCTCACTCCCAGATGTGTCCTGGGGGGATGGGGAAGGGAAGCATATAATACAGGATGTGCAAGTGAAAGTACATAATGTAAAGAGCAGTAGAACTAAAAATGAAAGAAAATAAAAGTACAATAACAATAAATGTCAAAATATATAACAGTGCAGAGTCAAGAAACTACAGGCAGATAGTATAACACAAATTATACAATGGCAAGAAAATTTCCTGGACTCTGATTGGTCAGTGTGTGCCTGAAACAGTGATGTTATTACACAATAACATCACTGCATGGATTTGTCAGATGATCACCATTCATATTTTATAGAAACAAAGATATATCACCACACTAAAAATCTACTAAAACATTTTTAAAATATTTTTTTTAGTTTGTATAGCATTGAGCCATTGTATAATTGCAATAAGGCACTCCAAGGTGTGTGTTATTGTGTATTATGCCACAGGTGTCTAGTCTCAGCCAATCAGAACAGAGAAAAGCTGGCAGTTATTCTCCCACAAACTACCACCAACATGCCCACAGTAGTTTATTCACCTATGACCATGCCCACAGTAGTTTATTCACCTTCCAAGAGTAGTTTATTCACCTGTAACACTCCCACAGTAGGTTATCCATAGTCTCCTCTGCTGCCCATAATACCTGCTCAGTTTAAAATGTGCTCACACTCGTGCCCCTACACTTTTTGCTTCTGCAATACAAGCAGCTTAATTATTCACCTCTCCAGCAACATTTATCACAAACCGTTACCAAATCACACCAACAGGAGAGATGGACATGGAGCAACCAGCCACTCAGGATTTTACAGCTGATGTCTGCTCGAAGCATGCGACATAGCGGCAACACAGTCACCTTACACACAAACACAAGTTTGTTAATTCGGCTCACATAGGACCCTATACCAGGGAGTATCATTATAAAACCAGAGGAGGTGCAATCAAGACTAAAAAAACTGGATATTAATAAATCTCCAGGCCCAGACAATTTACATCCAAGGATACTCTATGAGTTAGCTGACCTCTTGACACCCCCACTTACCTATTTATTTCAAACATCCTTGGACTCTGGTAAAGTTCCTCAGCATTGGAAAACAGCTATGGTGGTCCCTATTCACAAAAAGGGTCATAAGACAGAGCCAGCAAATTTTAGACCATTAGCCTTCCATCACTTATAGGTAAAACCATGGAGGGAATTTTGAAAAATGTTATTATGGAATATCTTGAAGAAAATAAGTTAAATGATCCTGTGCAACATGGATTTACTAAGGCTAGATCTTGTCAGACAAACTTATTGACCTTTTAAGAAAGAGTCAGCTATGAGTTTGATGCACACAATGCAGTCGATATAATTTACATGGATTTTGCTAAAGCATTCGATAAACTGCCTCATATGAAACTAATAGAATTATTAACAAAGATAGGAGTAAATTCCAATGTTCTAAGCTGGATATCTGATTGGTTGATGAGGAGAAGGCAGAGAGTTGTGGTTAGAGGGGTTGAATCTGATTGGGCAGCTGTGACAAGCGGGGTGCCATAGGGATCGGTCCTGGGATCATGTCTCTTCAATATTTACATTTCTACCTTGACAATAGAATACCCCAACATATGGATATCTCAGTTTGCTGATGACTGCAGAATAGGTGCTTTAGTAACCAATGATAACGAAGTTTCCACATTACAGCAGGCAATAGACGATTTATACTTATGGACTCCGTATAGCAAACTGGAACTTAACATCTCCACGTGTAAGGTCATGCACCTGGGTCCCCATAATAAAAACTATGAGTATACAATGGGGACGAAGATCCTGATGGACACAGATGCTGAAAGAGATCTAGAAGTAAAAGTTACTTCTACTTTGCAGTTTAGTGAGCATTGCAAAGAACAAGTCAAAAAAGCAAATCAGACCTTGAATTGTATATTGAGACATATATCAAGTCGAAAAAAGGAGGTGTTGATGCCAGTGTATGGATCCCTGGTTAGACCACACCTGGAGTATGGAATACAGGTGTGAGCACCCCAAAAAAGGGAGGATGTGATTAAAATAGAGGGAGTGCAACGTAGGGCCTCCAAATATGTGGCGGAGGTAAAACATTTGGCTTATAACAAAAGATTAGAATCCTTAAATCTTTACTCGCTTAACTATAGAAGATTAAGAGGGGACTTATGTATAAAATTATAAAAGATACAGCACTGAGGGAAGATCTAGAAATAAACCTTAGATCTGGCTGGACCAGTAATAGAAGACGTAAATTCCGACTAGAACTACCAAAATGGAATTCAAATCTCAGGGGAAAACTGGTTCACAATTAGGGTCATCACTACTTGGAACCAATTGCCTGCACTAGTAGTAGAATGTACCAGTATGAATACCTTTAAAAGAAATCTTGATGTTGCCCTGTCTAACAGAACTACACTATTTTAGTCAACTGGCAAGCATTATGGACGAAAGCCCCACAGCTTGTAATCACCTATGAAACCGGCCAGCAACACTAATAAATCAGAACTGTATCTGTATCTGTTTTAATCTTTACTTCTGACACACACAATTTAGAATTTCAACATTAGTAATTTGCCATGCTTACCAAAACAGATGGACCAGGGAAACTGAGTCAAAAGGAGCACACACACACACACACACACACACACACGATTTTCTTCTTGAAGTTCACAGGTTATGGCAGAAAGACTGAGACACAAAGAGAGAGAGAGAGAATTTACACAAACACAGAGACCACTTTGTTTATTTGGCACAGAAGAGGTCAGCAACACCAGCAAACTTAGCAGCGCAAAAACAGACTTTCAAAATTGAAACCATCACTCTCAGTACGCATACTACTTGCACTAATGCGTGTGCCCAGACTCACGGTTTTCCTTTTACAACACTAGTTTGAACATGTAGCATTGCTCATTTTTTACTAAGATTTTCATTCAAAATCTATCCAACTGCTACTGGTATAATAGTAATAACATTCATCTTGTAGGAGTATACTCGCAATAACCAGCTTCTGTGGTGATTAAACACCTCGGCTTCACCTCGGCATTCAATCATCCACAGAAGCTGGTTATTGCTTCATATACTCCTACAAGATGAATATTATCACGTAAATAATGTCACTCCTGGGGTGGTGGAAGCACTCTGCTTCGCCTCGTGCTTCAACCCACCCCAGGAGTGATGTAATTGCATGATAACACACACCTTGTCATACCTTATTGCTTGAATAAAGATGAACAGAATGCAGAACTAAGGTACAAGTGCAGAACAGAACTGAAAGCAGTGCCAGATAGTAGCAGATTACCATCATCTAGGCTGCTAAGTGAGAGAGCTAACAAAAACCATGCAGGAGGAAAGCTACGAAGAGGTTTTCAGACTGCTGTTTGTTATAATCCTTGGGTCTCTTTCTTCCTCCTGGCAGGTTACCTATGGCAATTATGCCATTTCAACCATGGTCTTCATTTATTGAACCAACTAACATTACATATTTAGACCTGTGTTGACATTAGTTGATTCATATGCAAGCTGGAAACACTTTGTATTCTTAATCCAGTTTTACTGTCCATTTTACCTTGTTTTATCCTTTTATCTTGTGGTGTCGAATGCTTCTGTAGAGCTGTGAGTTTTTTTTTTCAGTACCATATAAATAAAGGTTTATTGTTGTTAACAAACGAAAGAAAGGCTCCAAACTCCTAGTTAACATGTTTTATTATAAAATAGCAGAAAAGGTTTCTGAGAATCAGATTGGTCAGTGGCCTCCTTGAACAGTGATGTTGTACCAGCACAACCTCACTGTATCAAGGTCTAGCAGCCACATGACCTACTCACAAGATACGCATTAAAGAGAATCAGTCCATACACTTCCCTCACATATTGCAGTCCTGCCACACAACCTGCCATCCCACTCAAAAAATAAAGTTTATTCCCAAACTTCTTGGCTGACCACATATCACCAGTAAAACAGCTTGCAAGACAAACCACATTTTTTTTAAACTGATGCTCATCTCACAGCCAACTGAAGTGAGCACGCGCACTCACCTTTCACTTCACCACTCCATACGGTTTGCCATTCTCTCGGTCCAACGTCAGCCACAAACTTACAATACAAGTATTTTAAATATTGGGGGCTACTCGCTTTTCATGATCTCTTCAAACGACCATTGGCTATTTGGTCTCCCTGAAGCCATAGCCAAGCATTAGCATGAGCACAAAAACACATGCTGTACTCTGGAATAGCGATCACCAGCTTCACTGAAACAGATTTCTACCACTCACAACTCACAGAATTCAGTTAGTGAAGTTCAACTTCCAGTGCTGGTTACAAAATAATAATTGACCCTAGACCACAAGAGAGGACAAAGCTGCAGTAATGTACAAGGATCGAGATGAATGTGCAAAAACACTAAATTAACTTATAGTACCATCTAGTGGCCAAAACAAAATATATTTTTTATACATATATCCCCACATTCAAAAATAATTCAAAATCTTTTCACAAGATTTTTTTAAATCTATATATATATATATATATATATATATATATATGAACTATTGTATATTGGCAATAATGCACACCAGGGATGCTTGGTGTTGTGGGATAATGTCACTTTGTGGGCATTGAAAACACTCAGCCTGCTGCCTCAGACTTCAACCGCCTAAGGCATGACATTATCCCACCACATCACACACCCTGTTGTACATTGATGCTTAATTATAAAATGGCAAAAAAACCCTGGAATGTGACAGGTCTGTGCCCATCTTCAGCAGTGATGCTATCCTAGCACATCACTGTATGAAGATCAAGTACACATACGACCACATGAAAGAAAGAATCACTACATCTAGCATAGTCAAATTGCCCATCTTTGGCATGTCTGCTTTAAATTTTGCTAGTACATGAATTGGAAAAAAGCATAAAAACCTCCCTCCCACTATGGCAAAACTATATAAACCCCATTAAAATTAACCTTTTACCTAAACAACAAATACACACACTCCCTTAGTATCTGTGCTCAATTTGCCCCTTCCCCCCAGAAAAGAAGTTGTAACTGAAGTCATCACTGCAATTGGCTTTGCAGTCCCCCTGCTTGTCAGCACTAACAACAGTACATGCACTTTTGAAAAGCACTGCATGCAGTATTGGGATTACACTTTATGAGCTTTGGGAACTAGGTGGGGCCCATAAGGATCATATCTTTAAACTGAGCCCCCTTCCCATTATAAGTCAATGGCGGGGATGTATGAGCTACCGGGGCTGACATCAGAGCTACCAGAGCTGAGCCCTGGCAAGCCCCCCTGTAATTCCAACACTGACTATAAGCATGTGACCATGCACAACTTAGCTACAACACCACACAGAGAGGGGGAAGGGTCTGTTCTGTCAGTAATGAGAGAGCTTAAGATGTGGTGTGTATGGGGGGGACATGTCACCATAGCATCAGAACCTACTGGCCAAAACACAAATTAGGGATAATACATTTAACACATACTGTATGCCTGCCCATCACAATCAAGTAAACATCATAGGCATGTTTTCTTCTCTCTCTCTCTCACCCTCCCTCTCTCTCTCTCTCTCTCTCTCTCTCTCTCTCTCCCCCCCTCTCTCCCTTCCTTCCTTCCTTCCCAAATGAGCCATTTTATAATTGTAATAATGCACTCCACTCATGGGTGTAGGAACACATACTCCAAGTAAACCACAGCTTACAAGTTTATTTCAGATGTCATAGCATTCTGGGCCCTGCCCATTGTTTTTTGGTTTCTGCTGCTGTCTGATATTCGCTCCTACTGGTGTTATATGAATGCTGTACTCTGCTTAAATTAACCATAATGCTAAATGCATAACACTAATATTTATTTATTTATTTAAAATTTGGTAACTGGGAATGATACACTGAGCCTAGGTGCTTTTTCAGGTGTGACCCAGGCAGCGGGGGAAAGTAGAGGTACATACAATAAAGAGCAGTTTTAAGCATCCTTGCAGCATAAAAAAACAGATTCACAGACAGTAAAAACCAAAAACTAAGTGACATGACAGAACTATGAGTGGTAACATACATCACTGCAGTGAACAAAGTGTGCTAAAGAGCAGCAAAAATGGGGCAATAACATATTGAAGAGCAGGCACAAGGGGTCTGGGTAACAAACATGTGTATGTCTACAATTTGAGAGGGGGCAGCAAAAAGGCACCAAGAGGTTCTAACATACAAATTTTATTTTCCTAGCTATACCGCTGACTCCAGTGAATGTGTCAGAGTGTTAACATCGCTTCTTGGGTGTTATGGTGAACTTGGCCTGTGGACTTGTGCCCAGCCACCAGAGGTGTGACGTTATCCCAACACACCACACAACCTTTTATGCATTATTGCTTTAATTATTGAGTGCTGCTGTTGGTTACTGTAATTTTTTGGCTGGTGACTGGAGCATCTAAATATTCTGAAACTTTTGAGAGACAATAATTCAGCAGAATCACAATATCTCATGAGCCATCTTATTTCCTGTGTGATGACATGGAGCAGAATAAAAGTAAAGACCTTCTTACTGATAAGAGCAGTGTTTGAAGCAAGAACAGACAAGAATGAGTCTAGGGCAGAGTTCCTTAGCATGCAATAGGACGGTCAGTCCCCAGTTAGGATATTGCATTCACTAGGGAAAACAGCATGATAGGATATAGAGCAATAAGTCAATTATGAGTCTAGGGAAGACTAGTGACGATATGTTTAGCTCTCCAGCTGCTTTAGAATTGGGAAATGCTGTGTCTTCAAGAGGGATCTCACTATATCAATGGTTCAATCTACCTGTCCTTGTTGTGGTGCAGTGGACAAGAAAAGGATCTCAGCGGATCTGGGAATGAGCCTGGGAGTCAGGGGACTGTCTGGTGGGAAGAGAACTGAGCATCTCAGGGACTGCTCTCTTCCTTGGGGGGAGGGGGGGTTATCTGCCAGCACTAGATAGACCCCTGGTTGAGACCAGGGAACTAACAGCTGGAACTTTCTGGAGGGGGGCAAGTGGGGCAAACATCGGTGGAAGGCCATTGACATCATTGCATGCCATGCCTCCCCGACAACAGAAAATGAGAAAAATGCCAACCAAGTAGTGTGCTGCCCACCTTGCTCTGCAGACCTCACACTGTTGCCTCATGGTGCTCCCCGGACACTGAGCTAGAGGTCTGATGGGGGAATGGGGCCACTCCCCGAGGCACCACCCTGGGGGGAAGCCAGGGAGGAACACCAGGGCAGTAAGTCCCAGGGGATGGGTGACAGAGCATGACGGAGGAGGTTGGGCTGATGCTGGCCAGTCAAGCAGGGGAAAAGCATACTAAATAAAAAAAAAAAGAGCTCAAATCACTGACTCTGTGGATCTTTACCTCAATGAGCCTTTCCAAATACAAACTAAAAAATGGAAATAGAAAGACAGAGAGAGAGGGTGGGAGGAAATATTCATATTGTCAAGTGACTCTCCTACAAGGCAGTGGCAGGTGGTGAGAATTACGGCTTTGTTTCTGAATGAGTTATTGAAATGCTTTATGCACCTTCACAAAGAAAGATTTCATTTCTTCTTTTAAATACTTGGATGGAAATTCCAACTCATTAAAGCAGTTAATTTACTGTGAAAATGGCAATTAGTGGCATTTTAAATAAACTTCTGAAAGCTTGCACTTTGTCTTCTCGCCATCTGGCAATATGCTTCATTCCCCTCTTGTTGTTTTCTGTGATATCTCTTTTGGGTCTTAGTCAAAGTCCAGTTTTCAACATTTAGCTTCCCCTTCTTATGCTGCTGGAGGTCTCCATAGCAACACCTGCTGGTGAACCAGAGGGGGCAGTGCCAGAAATTCTCCCAGACATTGAACTCAGCAGTGATGGTCAGTGTTCCACTGAAACGGATCATGCTATGACAAGAGTGAATATGACTAGTGCTGTTTTTTTTTTAATCTTTGGGACAGTCACCCAAGAAACTGCTCATCAGACTCTGGTCTCCAAGTCTTGATACCTGTCACAACTGGCTGTGGAGTGGCAAGCAGGGAGTCCGTCTGAAACAGCTGGGCTTACATGATCCTCTGGACAGTAAGAAGCAGAAGGATGGGGCTGCCCACTCATTCCGTGGTAAAGCATAGCACCACCATGCCAAGGACGGGGGTTTGGGAGCCAGCCTGAAATGTTGGCAAACAGTAAGCTGACATAGACTGCTGCTACTAGCCACACATTTTCAGTCACGGAGGCATGGTCAGCCAGGTCTTTTTAACATCATCAGTGACACAGATTGCCCCCTCCCTCCAGGTAATGTGCCCAATCACTTTTGTGTACTAAATATTTAGAATAAAGGGGACTTACTGATGGGGGAGTGGGGATGAGTTAGCCAGGATGTAAAAATTATTGGTTCCCCCTAAAATTAGGACTCCGGGTCAAGAGAGGGTTGCCCACCATTTCAATATGGGTATTTGGAGAGCTGGCAGTCGGGTTAAGGAGGGAGAGGGATGATTTAAAAAGGCAAAAGTCTGGTAGAACAGGGAATGGATGGAGGGCAGGAAATGACTGGGGTGGGAGAAGGAGTGTACATGGGGCTAGGCCTGGCCATCTAGGGATGGCTAGATTTGTTTTAAGCAATAATTTGGCCAAAGGGCCATGATGCCTTTGAAGTGCCACAAAACTTCAACATCCTCTTTCCGAAGTAGAAATCACTTGTTTTTTTGTTTTTTCCATTTAGTGAGTTCATGTTGGCCTTGGTTCACCTCTTGTCTAATCGTACTTCTGTCTAGTAGTAGCTAGTCTTCCATAGACCCACAGTGGACTTCTTGCTCTATATGCTATCATGCTGTTTGCTTTACTGAATGCATCTGACCATTCTTTTGCATGCTAAGCAAGTCTGCCCTAGACTCATCCTTGTCTGTTCTTGCTTTATGTTCCATTCTGTTGTACACTGAACACAGTATCCTAAGTGTTGATTTTTTCGGCCTATTGTATACTCTTAACATTATTTCCTTAGACTCCTGCTAATCTTTTCCAGCTACTGTTTGTATACTAGCATGCTGTTCACTTTACCAAGCACTATGTTCTAACTGGTGTCTGAACTCTGATTGTGTACTCTTAGCATGACTATCCTAGGCTTTTAATTGACTGCTCCAACACTAGACAACCCTGTAAGCCAGTCATTTCTTAACCCTTTCCTTGCATTCCTTACAGGCTGCTTTATAGAATATCACAGCTACTCCCAGGTTCCTTTTGAAAGACACCCTGCAGTAGTTCAGTCCTTGTATACATAAATCCTTTTTGTTGCAATTACTGTGCACTATATACTTTTAAATTTGCAATCACTAACATTTCCTTTCCAATATCTTGTGCCCTAAACATTTCAGTTCTTAAGCTTTTTTCATCTCCTGCTTAGCATTATTTGTTCATTGCCCCCTCCCCCAAGATGTTTTTTGACTTAATTTGTTCATTCATTTCTCTCTATAGTGCTCCAAGACCCACCCTCCCTTCCTGATGACTCCCTCCTTACCTACATAATTCCCTTGGTCTGGGAAGTGCTCCAGCCAACTACCTAATTGGCACCAAGCTTGCCAGGCAAACCAAGGAAGTAAAAGTTCCAACGTGGCAGGTGGGAAGCTGCATTTTGAAATATCTGTCTAAGAGGCAGGATCTAGGCTGCCTATGTATCCCATGCCAGCAACCTTACTAAATATTTAAGAGAGTGGTGATAAGGTAATGATGACTCTGCTTAATGGGAGATGGGCCATTGGGGGCAGCTATTAATTCTCCTTGGAGGCATCTTGTGACCCCCTGACATAGTACCCAACATCTTCCCGCTGGCAGCTTATGATTGCTATCTGTCCTGGTCTGCCCTGAACAGACTTGGTTTGAATTCCTGCATCTTAACCAAAAATAGGAATAATTTAAGATGTCCCCATCTGAGAACAGACAAACATGGTTCCCTATTTTCACTCAGAAGAAGCAGAGACATAAAACATTTAAACACATAAAAATATAGCTGGCTCGGTGGTGCTGAGGGTTGAGGCACTGGATGCCACACCTCGCACCATGCTGGCGATCCAGGGTCAGTAGTGACCTTGGGTTGCCAGGGGTCAGCAGAGTAAGGGAAAGGACTGAGCATCTGATGGACTGCTCTCCTCTCCCAGGAAGGGGAGGATTGTCATCCCATTCCTTGGTTGCCCCCTAGTGGAGGTTGGAGGGCAGCATTGGAGCCATTGAGGCACAGAAGCATGGGTACATGGTGTGCACATCCCTCCACATGCACATGCTCACACCTTGAGGGGGAGGGTGGGGAGAAAACCCCAAAAATGGGACTGACAGGCTCTGTGATAGCCTGATTATGTCCGATCCTGACTTGCCCCAGCTTCTGGATTGTGCTGTGGGTTGGGGGGGTGGAGCCAGCACTCCTCCCTCTGGCCCTACCATGGGGGGTAATCCATGGGGGAACTGCTGGGGATGAACGGGATACAGGTGACTGGGTTCTGAAGACGAGCCCAGTGAAAGGGGGCTGGAGCTGCCTGCCAGTCCCAAGGAGAAGGAAAAATACAATATATAAAAAAAATACATAAAATGTATTATACACAAACATATAGTGGTAAATAAATGAAGTAAAACTTAACTTTAAACAATATGCAGCTACTGAGGTCAAGCCTATTTACAGAGTCATCCAGCACTACTCATTTATTACAGAACAGTAAACATTAGACAGCTTCACAATCTAAATAACTGAAGCAAGCTCAGCCCTGGCACATTCACTTGGTTTTAATCATGTTTCTATAAATGTTTTTGTTTTGTAGTGTTATTGAAATAAACAGATTCCAGTGCCCTCCCCCCCAGCCCTGGGAAGCTGCCCAAAACAGCCTGCCAATCATTTAAGGTCTTTCTTTCTTTCTTTCTTGACTTTAAAAGGTGTTCATAGTTTTTTAAGGAAAATCAGCTGAGATGTGCATGACCCTGGTCACCAATGACAAGGTGAACCCCCTTGTAGGTCAGGTACCTCTTTGCACTGTTTTAATACTGTAATCTGAGCTGTGGCACATCACCATTTTCTTTGTAAAGGATACTCACTAGCTTTCTAGTATCAAATTTTCTAGAGTGCTGACCCATAAGAGGCTGACAGGTGGCCTTTGAGGGACATTGTTTATATACTTGATCACTTCATTGCTCCCATATTTATAATGGGGTCTATGTAACTGTAATCTGCTATTTGGAAATGTTATTCTTTCTGTACTCCCCTTCCCCCCACTGAGTCACAGCTCAGTGTGCCTTTCCCGGGTTACACATTTTTAAGTAAATAAATACTTTTCTTAAAACTCAGATGAGGTGCAACACCTTGTTTCTAGTGGAGTTCTGCTTTTACTCATTTCTGCAGCTTGGTGGACCTAAGTCTTAAATGGTTAAGTGACTTGTCCAAGGTCCTACAGTGAACATGTTGTTCTTGCCAGGTTTGAGCCTGCCGACCCCTGGTTCCCAAGCCAGTGCTTAAACCACTAGGCCATGCTGTCTCTATCCATAAATAAACTATAAGCAAATCATTAAATAAGAGAATGCTGGGGGGGGGTTCTATACCCCAAAAAATAGTGTGTAAAAAGCAGTAGTGGGATTCAAACTTGCCTACAAATTCTCATCACTGTGCTCTTACCACTGGGATATACTGGCTCCGTATCCAGTTTATTATGTGTCTCTACATCCTGTTCATCAAAGGCTCAGATACCACTAGAACCAAATAATCATTCTGTGACTTTGATCAAGTCTTTTAATTTCCCAGTGCTCCAGTTCCAAGCTGTGCAAGTGGGTAGAAGTAGAACACCACTGAAAATGAAATGTTGCATCTTGGCTGGGATGGGCTATGTTGAAAAATAAATTTTACAGAAACGAGAGTTAGAGCAATTAGAGTGTCTGCTCAATGCATTCCCTCATCTGATCGTGCAACTCTTTGGTTTTGTGATCAATCACCCCAAATGTGCTATCTTGGATCCCTGTGGTTTTTCAGCTTAATTAACAGCCTGCAGTGTGGAACACTATCAATGGCTTCCTGAAAATCTTGACAAATTGTGCCTTATGCACTGTCACCGGCAACTTTTGCTAACCTTCTTTAAATAGAATTGTGCTTGGTCTCCACTTTTAAATCTTTGTCTTCTTTTAAGCTGCCCTTTAGCATGGATTCCATAACACTGTAGTACGGTATGGATGTTAAACTAGTGGCCCCTCTGTAGCTTCCTGCATTAGTTGTATCCCAGTTTGTTTGAATGCTGGAATATTTACCTGCTTCTGATCATGCAGAGACAAAATCTCACACACATTTAGTGAGTCTTTCTCAATGGCCAGTGAAATGCCCTCACCCACAGTTTTATCTCAGCACACAACAACAGACTCCATGAGTGCATGATTGTCATTGAGAGGGTCTGAACTCGGGACTGTACTTGTCTCACTATGTTTGAGAATGGGTGCCTGTCCGAGCATGTGCATGTCTATGTACTTGTGTCCAAAGGTTTATCTGTGTGCATCTCCTTGCATGTCTCTGTTTGTATTTTGCTGATATTTCTGTGTTTATGTTCACTTGCATCTGGCTGGTTGTGTGTGTGTGTGTGTGTGTGTGTGATGTCTGTATATCTTTGTGTCTTGAAATGTTTTTGTGTGAGACAGCATTTCTGTGTTTGTATACTGTACGACGTGTGTGTGTGTGTGTGTGTGTGTGTGTGTGTGTGTGTGTGTGTATGTGCATGTGCATGACTGTTTATGAACATGTATGACCAATTATGGATATCTGTAGTTATTTATTGAAATGTTTCACCAGGAAGGCACACTGAGCAACAAGTCGCTCGTCTCCCAGTGCAAGCTGGGGGGAAGGGGTACGATAGGAATGAGACATTAAACATTCAATTCTATGTTTCTCTGCACAGTAATTATATTTGTCTGTGTGTCTCTATGGTCAAGTTTCTTTTGGAGTGCATGTATGGATCTCTCTGTATGGTGTGGTTATATGTACAGTATGTCTCCAACTTTTTCGCTGTCGGGAAATCTTTGATTTTTTGTGTGTTTGTGGGTAACCTGTATATATAATTTTTTATGTGTTTACTTATGTACTGCATGTGTGCGTGTGTGTCTGCATTTCATCTGTATATATTCATGTCCACTTGTGTGGGTCTGTGTAGGTATGTGTCATAGAGCTCCTGGCTGACCACTGGTACAACACACATCATCAATGCTACCATCGGTCAGTTGTGAATTTACCACTAGACTGTTCCCTTCTCATCCCAGTTATTTCTGTACCTCTTAAAATCACAACCTATTTACTTTCGGAGTCAATTTCAAATACATCTCAATAAAACATTTTAAAATTTTAAACAATCCATGCAATCAGCATTGCCCATTGTCTGGAATGCCTCTAAGGCTTTGCCTGTGACTAATGGTGTAAGATGAGTCACCCAAGGAGCCCTATCCAATTCAAATTGTCCACTTAATTTTTCAAAATGTCAAGGTCATTCTCTTCCTGGTAGTACAGAAGTATTTCAGAATTCTGTTCAGTACCCACGATTGGTTGTGGTGCCTACTGTTTCATGATCTTTGCCTCTTTTTTGTGTTCACACTGTATCTCTCTCTCTCTCTCTCCACTGCTGTTATCTCTCTTCTCCCATCTGGACTGCATGCTGGTGCTTTTCCTACTGCTTTCTCAAATCAGGATCTGGTTCACCTTCTCTCGTTCCTCTGTCTGGAACTCTTTTTCTTGGTCTTCTGCTTGGTGATCTTTCTCTTTCTCCTCTGCCTTTGTCTCGGACTTTGCCCTTTACAGCTCTCTGTTCACCTTCATCATTGTTAGGGTGACCTCCAGTCTCAGCCTGTCTTGGTCTTGTTTGGTTCCTCAGCCATCTGGCTCTTGTCACTGGCTGTTTCTTTCTCTGTCTCGCTCACTTTCTTTCTCTGTGCCTGACCTCATTCTCACAACCCTGGCCAGCCTCTTCTGCAATCATGGTCCCCCAGTTCTCCTGGTCCCTTTCCTCAAGGGACTCTGAGTTGCAACCTCATCTGCTCCTCACATGTGAGCCCTCTCCAGTGGCCCATTTTCTGAACTTGCATCAAGGTGCACCTTTATAAACTCCAGGCACAAAGTGTATTCACTGTCCTATCCTCACTAAGATAAATAAATAGTAAATAAACAAAAACTAGCACCCTTTGTATAATCTTACTCTGTTACTTGACAATGAGTTTTGCTGGCTCTCTATTCCAGTGAATGCTAGGTGACTAATTTGCATTCATTGAAAGATTACACTCCATGAGCCCAATTTTAAAGTGATCAGGACTGGCACAAGGGGTTTGCATCAAGAAGAAATGGTGCAAAGTACTCCTTGCACCACACCCTGCCCCCAGTCCCGAGTTTCTAAGGCAGCCTGCGCTACTGGAGGGACCACCTGCACCATCTAAGCTTGCCCTGTCTTTGCACTGGTGCACCATGGCAGAATGGGGATTGTGCAATGGCCAGGCTGCCATATCCCTTAAGATGGGATTTTGCAAGCCCCCCCCCCCATGTGCGCATGGACTCTGCCATTAGACCAGCTCAGAGGTGGTCTAATCTGCCATGCACCACTGCTGGAGCCCTTGCTGGTTAGTGTGACCTTGTGCCTCCCACCCAGAGAAGGCACCCGTACAGCTCCCAACACCTGCCAGACCACCGCTGGAGGGCTGGTGGTCTGTACCAGATACAAGCCTGCTCCCTCCCATGGAGGTGGTGCTGCATCACCCCCCCACACACACACAGACCTGCACAGATAGTGAAGTTGTTGCCACCCCCTCCCCCAGCCTGACCTGTCCCCCCAGCAAGCTAGGGCATGTCTGGAATGACCAACCAGCCACAAAGGTGACTGGATGGTGGGTTGCATTCACTGGACACTGTTGCCATAAGCCTAGTCCATGGCTTGCAGCATTTCCCTTCCATATGCTGTTCCTGCAGCATAGCAGGTGGCCTATGGCAAACTTGGGGTCTTTGGCACCAGGACCCGTCAGTTTCTACAGTCCAGTGTGGGGTCCCTGGTGCACCCAAAGTATGCCACAGCCAGGGGTTTGGCACACATTGTGCCAATCTAGGGAGCTTTCTAAACTTGAGCTCCATGATCTTAATCATTTGTTTGCAGTTTGTGAGAGAGCCTCTGGCTGACAACTGGTTTGATACACTTTATCAGTGCTGCCTCCAGCAGATGTTTCACTGGGCTGTTCCTCATCATCCCACATGTGCACTTCCTTAAACAGTTAAAAGCCTTGGGACATAGTAACTCCCGTTCACTTGAGGCTTTCCTGAAAATGCTCCTGTATTAGAAGCAGTCTCACTTTAATTTGCTACACTGGAGCCTGCCAGGATACAATGCAGTGTCACAGTTTCATGCATGACAAAAGGGATTTAACTCCCACTGAAATGAACTTTATTTCCTACTGTAACTTTAATGAAGAATTCTGCAGAATTGGGTTGCATCCTGATGGGCTTCACTGTACATGCTGTCAGAGATGGAATACATAAGTGGCAGTAAAATAAATTACCTGTACCTTTCACAAAAAAAACTGCACTTTCACAGATTTACTAAATCTAAAATATTTAATACTTCTAGAATGTTCAAGATATTGACAACTATTGAGAATGACAGGACATGTAAGAAATTGTTTTTAAAAAGTGTTTCAAGCAGCAGTATTTGTTAGTCGGCACAAAAATTTCATATTTTTTTGGCATTTATACTTTTCTAACACAATAATTTCATCATCAGATATTTGTAATTCTCCAAGATGTTTTTAAAACAACTTATATTACTAATTTTGTAATTTAACGGTTCAAATCATTAAAAATGGCCACCACCAACAATTAAAAAAAAAAAAAAAAAACTTTTCATCGAGGTTGCTTTTTGACTTTACATGTTGTATTCCAACTGTGGATGTCTTAAGAGGGTGCTACCACACATTTCTACTGGAAAGCAGCACAACATCACACCAACATGTTGAATTTATTCGTGGTGGGCATGGCCAGAGAGCAAGGATTTAAAAAAAAAACATTAATACCCCATTTCTCAGTTCAGAAGTGAAATACAATGAAAGGAAAATGGATATGTTGATGTTTTTGTCAGAAATACATTATTCCCAAAAATTCTACAGCATACAGTATGATGACATTTTTTTCCCCACTAACAAATCCTACTATTTTAAACAATGGGATTTTTAATACAAGAAGCTACATTTTACACTGGTCTTACCACACAGGATTCTTAACCATATCTCAGTACACTAAAATTGAAAAAGCTGCACTCTTGGTTGTAGGAATAGGCAGCTATCACTCAGCCCTGTCCTTCAGTTTTCTAGGGTGTCTCTACTCGAGCCCTTTCTCTTTGTTGCAGGATCAAACAGGGATCACACAGCACTGTTTTTGATAGCAGGCCAGACTTCCAAGTGACTAAACATTTCAGGATACAGGCTTTTGTTTCCTAGAATTCCATAGGGTTTGACTATCCTCTTGTTGCAGAAGAGATCAGTTGGTCTTACCTAAGAGATTGTACCCCCACCCCTTCTTTGGGACTGCTCTAGAAGGTCGCCAACCCTGTTTAACCTTTCTTCACTAAGGACGATTAAACAGCACAACTCATTAGGCTAGGTATTAAATGTGTCCCATTGTATCTGAACAGGTGCTTGCCAATCTTCTCACTTTATCCAGTATGAGTCCAGTGGTGTAGCTAGGAAAATAAAATGTGTAAACCAGAATATAGTGGTGCCACTCCCCCCCTTGTAGATTTGATTATATTTGTTGCCGAAACCAGTGTACACCCCATATTGTACTTCAAGAATAACACTATAACAGGAAAAACACAGCATTACTTAGTTTTCTGCATTTAATAATACAGTCAATTCAGAGCATAACAATCCTATTATATCACCAGTTGGGGTTGATATCAGATAGTATGAGTAACAAAAAGCAATGCTTAGGGCCCAGAATGCTGTCCTACTTGTAAGCGGTTGCAAGTCTCTTTGTGAACTAATTGGTACTGTGACACAGTTGTAGCTGTACATGAACAAAATTTATTCAGTTCTATCTCAAATGTTCTTCATAGCATGACAAATATAATATCAGCAGACTGGTATGACAACAGAATAAAATAACAGAATGGCAAATAAACTTTATCCCATGACTTTTACATGGCTTGAAAGGTGTTCTTCTCTTAACACCTGCTGGAGCAATTCACAGAGCTCCCTGGAGTTGCCTTCAGACCCAAAACCTGTCTAAACTAACTATCTCAAATGACAGTCCTTTTATACAGGGAAATGATCATGTGTTCTCCCTAACTCCACCCACATCATTAATGCTAAAGTAAAACTTCTTATTTAAACATAATTATTTTGTTTTAACTATATAACTAAACAGTTTATAATTCACTTACATTTATACACATATTCAGTCTATTTTATTTCAATTTCTGGCTCTTTTATAAACGGCTCTGACCATCAGGCACCGCCCCCAACAAGAGACAGCATAAAACAAAAGAACAAAGGGCTGGTCAGCACTATAGCTGTCCTGGAAGAGAGTGATTCAAGGAGAGTTAGAAGCAGAAGCTGAAAATCCAAAGACACACGAACAGGTGCCCTTTCTGTAAGTAAGAACTGTACCACACAGATTATATAGTTATCCTCTGAGGTGTACAATCCCCCATATAGTTTATAAAACAAGGTATTTCATAACCTATTTACTTAAACACAACTGCCAGGCTGTTACCAATGTATGTCTTAACTGGTTGTTTTAAACAGGGAGCTTTGAGCAGGAAGTAATTCAAACTAACCAGCCTTTTAGAAATGGTTTTACAGCCCACTACAAGTACCTCGTCCCTTGTCTTTTCTTTATTTTATCAAAAGATAGGAGAGGGCATATGTATGATTTAACATTACACTGACCTTCTGCCAGGGATAGTTAAATGTGCAATAAGCACATGTTGCATTTCAGTACTTTTGCTAGAGAAGGAATGACTTCCAAATAATACAGTCCCTCAAAGACTGAAACTTAAACAGAACCATGACTTAAATTACTTTATTTCCCCTCAATTGCACCCCATAATTCCTCTTAGTCAAGCAGCGCCTGTATTCTGGTGTGCTACCAAACACCTACAAAAAAAAAGGACTAAAAGTGTTCTTTCAACCCAAGTAGAAACAGAACACTGGTGCTGCTCGTTTAAGCTCCAAATTAACTCAATTACCATGAAAAGAACCCCAACTACCTTTACACAAGTGATTCAGTTTTTCCTCTCTCTCTTTAATTGAATTACCTGGGGGAGGGATTTACTAAATGATTCACTCTTACTTTTGCCCTTCCATTTGCTTTATTTTCTTTGTACCTTGCTACTCTCCACTACACTATCTTTTAACTTAGTCTCCACTTTTAATGCTTACATTTATTTATTTAATTTCTGATTTTACAGTTATGGGACCAAAAGGGCTTTAACTAAAGCACCAAGCCCAAAAGTTCCAGGGCCCCTAATCCATCACAGAGCCACGCTGTGACACTACTCTTATCAACTTGTAACCTGAGGCTAACCTGGCATATGTGCTCTTAGACCCCTGCTTGAGTCTTCATGTCTGGGACTGGGTGCTTGATGTCTTTCACATCAAACCCTTAAAGGCCAGTTTCTGGATATATAGTTACCTCTCCAGTCCAGGCCACTTGGCCTGTGGAATATTCCATTTTCCTGCAGAATCAGCACATAGTATAGTTAGCAAAAAAAAACAAGCATTTGTCAGTGTTGAATGTTGACTGTGTTGGTGTGTTGAGCTCGCTCACTGCCCCTCTGTCACTCACTCAGTCTGTTTCTCCCAGTGCTGCAGGCTGCTCTTTTGTACTGGGCTCCTGTCTGCATTGGAACTTTGTTCTGCCCATTAAGAAATCTGCAGTTGTCCTGACAGAGCTGCGTTGAGGTGGCTCACTCCCCCTCTCTCACTCGCTCATTCCGTTTCTCCAGGCGCTGCAGGTTGCCCTTTTGCACTGGGCTCCTGCCTCTGTTGGTGGCTTTTTGTGGCCATAAAGAAATCTGTAGCAGTCCCGACTCGGGTCTGTTGAGCCTGCTAACTCCCCATCTGTCACTCACTTGTTCCGTTTCTGCCGGGGTTGCAGGCTGGACTTTTGTACTCAACTCCTGCCTGCGTTGCTGCCTTTTTCTGCCAACAAACAAATCCGCAGCAGTCATGATGGAGCTCCACTGAGCTCTCTCACTCCCTTTCTGTCACACGCTCATTGTGTTTCTCCCAGTGCTGCAGGCTGCCCTTTTGTACTGGGCTTCTGCATGCGTTGGCACCTTTTTCTGCCCACAAAGAAATCCACAGCTGTCCTAACAATGCTCTGTTGAGCTCTCTCACTCCCCTTCTCTCACTTGCTCATTCCATTTCTGACCACATTGCAGGCTGCCCTTTTGTATTGGGCTCCTGCCAGCATTGCCACCATTTGCAGCAGTTACAATACAGCTCCGTTGAGCTTGCTCAGTCCTCCTCTCTCTCTCTCGCTCATTCTGGTTTTCCCTCCACTGCAGGATGTCATTTTGCACTGGGCCCCTGTGTGCATTGCTGCCTTTTTTTGCCCACAAACAAATCTGCAGCAGTCCCAACAGAGCTCCGTTGAACTCACTCACTCCCCCTCCCTCACTCGATCATTCTGTGTCTCCTGCCACTGCAGGCTGCCCTTTTGTACTGGGCTCCTGCCTGCATTGGTGGCTTTTTCTGGCCAGAAAGAAATCTGAAGCAGTCCCAACACAGTTCCATTGAGCTCGCTCACTCCCCCTCTTTCACTCACTCATTCCGTTTCTGCCTGTGCTGCAAGCTGGCCATTTGTACTGGGCTCCTGCCTGCGTTGCAGCATTTTCTGCCCACAAAGAAATCCACAGCAGTCACAATAGAGCTCCGTTGAGCTTGCTCACTACCGCTTTGTCACTCACTCATTCTGTTTCTCTTGGCGCTGCAGGCAGCGCTTGTGTACAGGGCTCCTGGCTGCATTGGCACCTTTGTCTGTCCACAAAGAAATTTGCAGCTGTACCAACAAAGCTCCGTTGAGGTCATTCAGTCTCCCTCTGTCATGTGCTCATTCTGTTTGTCCTGGTGCTGCAAGCGGTCCTTTTGTACGGGGCTCCTGCCTGCATTGGCACCTTTTTCTGCTACAAAGAAATCCGTAGCAGTCCTGATAGAGCTCCGTTGAGCTCACTCAGTCCCCCTGTCTCACTCACTCATACTGCTTCTCACACCGCTGCAGGCTGGCCTTTTCTACTGGGCCCCTGCCTGCATTGATGCCTTTTCCTGCCCACAATGAAATCCACAGCAGTTCTGACAGTGCTCCGGTGAGTTCGCTCACTCCCCCTCCCTCACTTGCTCTCTCTTTCTGTTTCTCCCAGTGTTGCAGGCTGCCCTTTTGTACTGGCCTCTTGCGTTGGAGCATTTTTCTGCCCACAAACAAATCTGGAGCAGTCCCGACAGAGCTCAGTTGAGCTCGGTCACTCCCCCCTCTCACTTGTTCCATCTTAATTTGTCCCAAACACTGATGTCCCACAGCGACCGTGCTATTCTCCATCTGGAGTGCAAAAACATATTTTAACCAGGATGTGAAAAATGACAGCTGTACTGTTCATAAAGAGGTGTGAAAGAATGCCACTGTTAAAAATGTGGCATGAAAACATTACAAATTTGCGAAGTTACAAGGGTGTGTGGAAACAGTTGAACGCACGCTTGTAACACAGTCATGTTATGGAGTTTTGTCACCAAATTTTCAACATATGGATTTTAGGACCTCTGCTCATGAACAGTGCCACTGTCATTTTCTTAATCTGTCCCGAACACTGATTTCCCACAGCAACCGCATTATTCTGTGCCACAACTGTGAAACCACATTTCAGTCAGGATGTGAAAAATGACAGCTATACTGCTCATAAGGAGGTGTGAAAAAATGCCATTGTTGAAAATGTGGCATGACAATATTACGAATCTGCAAAGTTACAAAGGTGTGTGGAAAGTGTGCAATGCACACTTGTAACACACTCATGTGATGGGCTATCATCACCAAATTTTCAACATAGCATTTTAGGACCTCTGCTCATGAACAGCATTACTGTCATTTTATTAATCTGTCCCGGACAGTGATTTCCCACAGCGACCGCTCTATTCTGTGCCGGAACTGCAAAAACACATTTCGGCCAGGATGGGAAAAATGACAGCTGCACTGTTCATACATAGGTGTGGGAAAATGGCAATGTTGAAAATCTGTAGTGAAAATATTATAAATTTGCGAAGTTATGAGCGTGCGTGTAAACTGCTCAACGCACGCTCATAACACAGTCATTTTATGGAGTATCGTTACCAAATTTTCAACATAGTCATTACAGGACTTCTACTCATGAACAGTGTCACAGTCATTTCCTTAATCTGTCCCAAACACTGATTTCCGACAGCAACTGTGCTATTCTGTGCCGGAAGTGCAAAAACACATTTCTGCCAGGATGTGAACAATGACAGCTATACTGTTCACAAGGAGGTGTGACAAAATGCCAATGCTGAAAATATGGCATGAAAATATTGCAAATTCATGAAGTTATGAGCGTGTGTAGCAACTGCATAGCACACGCTCATAAAACAGTCATTTTTTGGATTTTTCTCACCAAATTTGCAACATAGGCTTTTTGAGAGCCACCTCATGAACACTGGCACTGTCGTTTCGTTAATCGGCCCCCAAAGGTGTTTCCGCGCAGTGACTGCGAAATTACTCTTCAGGTCTGATTAATGCCATGACTGTGACAGTATTCATGAGGAGGGATTGCAAAAACCCTATGTTGAAAATTTGGTGTACAAATTCCAAAAAAATGCCAGAGATATGAAGCAAAGTTGGAAAAACTCTATTTATTACATTACAGCTTATCGGCATTTACTCAGATCGCGGTCAGCTTTGAAGAGTGCAGACATGTTCCTGGTCCACCGAAGATCGTCGTGCCCAGCTCCAGAGGTAAGTATGGGGTGAGGGGGGTGTGGGGAGGCAGGATGCGCAGTGGGTGGGTGTGGGTTGTGGTTGGGGGGGCCAAGAGACTACAAGGGACAGTTTCCTTTTTTCACGTACAAAAAAATCAAACTGAAGACTTTGCGGGACTGTTCTTCCCTTTTCAGGGCCATGTGGCATGCTGGTGTGGGCTCCTAGTGTGCCACCAATGGCTTTCTTCTATGGGGAGGGGGCCAGCTGTAGCCGATGGGGAATTGAGCACCCTCGTCAGCAAACAACAAAAGGTGGGTGTCCTTTTTGCCGACAGGGATTGGACACCCCGTTGGCAGACAATTAAATAGGGGGGGGATTCCTTTGTACTGATGTTGACTGGGCACCCCTGTTGGCAAACAACAAAAGGGGGGGGATTCTTTTTTGCTGACAGGGATTCAGCACCCTGTCGGCAGACAGTTAAACGGGGGAGGGCTACATTATGCTGACAGGGAGTGGGCTCCACTGTCAGCAGAAAAACATGGTGATGGGGGGTAATATTGTTTGTGAACACGGCAGCAACACACTGCCATGTTCACAAGCAATATCAGGGTTTTTACATCCCGCCCTGCAATGACGGGTCGCTCCCTCATTGCAACAGATGGCGTACGCTGCAATGACGAGGCAGGCCCTGATTGCAGCAGCTTAATTGTCACAAGTTGGTGCAAACATTCCAAACTTGTGCCACCAGCAGCCTGCCACGACATTGGGGGAAGTGGGACAAGCCTTTGCAGGCTGTGGGGGCATTAGCCACAACAGTGCCCTGCCTCCACAGCCTGCTTCTCAGCAAGCTGTCCCAATATGTTTCTTGCACTGTGTGCAATCAACATAAAAAAGGAAACAAGTTAGCTGACACACACACACAAACACACACCACAAATATTGACCAGAATTGAGGGATATGGTGGGAAAATATTGACATTGCGTGCTGAACAATTGACTAACAATCATTTTTTTTTTTACCACTTCTTTATTAAGGTTTTATTGTTTCCAACAAGATAACGTACATACATACATCCCAGGATACACACCCAGGCCCACATCCCCAAACTGGATATGGAAACTATATATAACCCCCCAAACTATATACAGTCGCAGTTAAATTTTATTATCCCCCAACATTTTACTCCATTCCTCTTAAAGTAACCTTCAAATCTGTTCTTTCGAGTTCGGTATTAGTCTAGCCTTAACCATAGTCCGACTTACTATTTAGGGTTGTCACTCCTAACCATAGGTGTACCTATTCCGGACTATCCTTGAATAACTGTGTCCCTAGGAAGGAGAGAGAATCCCATGTGCCCAACCAAATAAAAGCATATCTTCTGACCTAGGCAAACAAGTTTATGTGAGAGTTATGACTATACGTATAGAAAACCTATCTAATAACAGTCATATAATTCCATTCACTTTCAGACCCCTCAGACTTTCTCATAAGAGAATTTAACCAGCTACTCTTCTCCAGACAGACAGATCTGAACCCGAGGACCTTTCAACTGTATTGAGTACACTGCCTCTAGGGTCCCCACCTTCTGTCATATAATTTCTTTTTCCCTTCCATCAACATGTGTTGTTTGAGTCTCTCCAAGACCTGTAGGAGGTCCCTAACCCATTGATCATAGCCATAAATTCTATCCTCCTTCCAGTGTCTTAGGACAAATGCTTTAACTACAGCTGACATGAGGGACACATGATGTTTAGCTGAGCCCCTCGGTACCCTTCTCATGTCTCCTAATATACATATCTCTGGGCTAATGTACTCTGAGTAGTTTAGTATCGGATCCATTTCTTTTTCAATCTGAACCCATAATGGCTGAATTCGAGAACAAGTCCACAATACATGTAATAGGTCTCCTGGTTCTATGACACAACGAAAACACCGATCTGTCTGTTTGAGTTTTCTAGAACATAATTTGGAAGGGGTGTAGTAGATATTTGAACAGATAAAAAAATTGCATAGTATTATACTTTGGTATAGGCAAAGCTTTCATGTGTTTCCAAACTTCTATCCAATCCGGTCTCAGGGGGGATAATGCTTTTTCCCAATATATTATCTGATTTTCGGGTTCTGTGCAAACATAGTCTAACAGGACCTTGTATACTTTTGAAAGGGGATGCTGTGAAAGGTCCAACTCCCTTAAATGATCCCACGTAAACAAATGTATTCCCCCATCTTTATTATCTCGCATGAACTTCTGTAACAGCTTGGTAATCTGGATCTTTTTAAAAAAATCCCAGTCCCTAGTCTGTGTTGGCAAGAGCACCCTGTTCTGGTTATAAAGTCTGCCACTTTGAATTCCGACAGCAGTGATGTCCACTGGCCTCTCAGTATCGATTTCCCAGGCAAAAGTTAGGGTTTCCACATGGGCTGTTCCTTGCCCTTTGTGCTCTCTTCTGCCCTGAGGTTAACCACTCCACCACGCTTTAACTGATTTATATATCAGAGAGTGCTTTCCTATGCCAGGCAAAGTCTCCGGATCTACAAATAATAATGCAGTTGGGGAAAGTTTTATGTCTTCTAGGATAAGTTGTTCAATTTGAAGCCACATTGGAGTGTATGCCTCATCTCCCAGATGCCTGTCCCAGCGTCCCATATGCCCTAGTTGCCCTGCTACATAGTATAACATTAAGTCTGGAAGTTTCATGCCTCCCTTTAGATGGGGGAGGCGTAAAACGGCACGTTTCCTCCTTGGAGGTTTAGAATCCCATAGGAATTCTGAAATAATCCTTTGAATACTAATGAACCTTCCCTTCAGGATAATATAGGGAGAAAGACAAATCGGGTACAGCAGTCGAGGCAGAAGGTTCATTTTAATTAGTCCCAATCTGGCAGTGAAGTTTAAAGGAAGCCTCCTCCACCTTTCAATGTCCTGTTTAATTTTGGCCACAATGCTACCCACATTCTCCTCCACCCCATCTGCTGATCTAGCCAAAATCCAGATTCCCAGGTATTTAATTTTTTCCGAGGCCCAATTAAGTTGGAAATGCTCAAAATCTGCCCTATGGGTGTGCACCGTGAGTGGAAGAACTTGGGTTTTAGATAAATTTAACTTATACTTAGACACCCTCGAAAACTTCCCGATGATTTCCAGGGCACTTTGAAAGCTGACAGACGGATTACTTAAGTGCAGCAAGATGTCATCGGCGAATACCGATAATTTAAGCTCTGTCCCCAAAACTTCAATCCCCTGAACCCTCGGTTCCATAGCAAGGGATCTTAACAAAGGTTCCAGGTAGATATTAAATAAAATTGGTGACAAAGGACAGCTCTGCCTAGTTCCCTTTCTAAGAAGAGTCTCTTTAGAGAGATATCCATTGCATAGGACTCTGGCTGTAGGGGCTTCATAAAGATTTCTAAGGCCTCCTAGGAACCCCCTTGGAAACCCCATTTTCTCCATTGTGAGAAATAAAAATTGGTGGGAAACCCGGTCGAACGCCTTCTCTGCATCTAATGCTATTAGAGCCATAGCGGATTTTGAAATGGCAGCTCAATCTAAGATGTGATGGAGTTTCCTTAATGCGTCATGAGCCCCCTTCCCTGGCATAAACCCGACTTGTTCTTGACTAATTAAAATAGGAGCAACTTTCCAGACCCTGTTAGCCAAAATTTTTGTGAGTATCTTAATATCTTGGTTTATTAAAGCTATGGGCCTATAATTACCTGGTAGGTCTCTGGGTTTATCTGGTTTTGGGATCAACGTGATATAGGCCTGGTATAATGGAGGGTGGGGAACCCCTCCATTCATGATGGTTGAGAAGAGTTCTTTCAATAGCGGTATTATTGTCACTGCATGAACTTTATAAAATTTGGCCGGCAGGCCATCAGGTCCTGGTGCCTTCCCATTTGGCAAGTCTTTAATTACCTCCATAATTTCCAGCTCTGATATTGGGGCAGCCAGGGCCTGGGCCTGCTCTAGGTCTAATCTAGGCAACGGTATTTTATCCAGGAACCCCCCGATTTCTGTCACTGAGCTAGTGGCCCCCTCTTGGTATATTGCAGCATAGTAATCCGCAAAAGCATCAGCCATTCCTTGAGGTTCCGAGATAAACTCTCCTTCAAACTTCACTGCCACAATCGTTCTTTCTGCCTCCTGCTCCTTAATCCTATGGGCCAATAATTGGCCTGGCATGTCCCCCTGTAGCAGATATTTAGCATTCAATCTTTCCAGCCAACGGTCTGCCCTATAGTTCAGTATACCTTTATATTCCTCTTTTAGTTCTCTTAGTTCCCTATCCATCTCCTTAGAAGAACCTTCTAGAGGTGATAGAGACTTAATGGCCCCCATTGACTGACAATCATAATATTGCCTGGAGCGAAAGGCTAAGGGCAAAAGCACCATTGGAAGTCAGCAGTTCATCCCAAGCAGTCACAATTTTCCTACTATATTCTGAAACAATTCTGGTAAATATCTGACAAACAGTGTAGTTGCCATATTGGTCCTAGTAAGAACAGATCCAGAAGCAAATAGTTTGATATCTTTCATTGGACCAACATAGATGTTACAACAAAAGAACATCTATGTTGTAACATCTATGTTGGTCCAATAAAATGTATCAAACCATTTGCTTCTGGATCAGTAAATATCTGTTCCAATCCCATCTAGCTTGGTCCCATTGTTAACCCTTAGGCTGCCGGAAGATTTAGAATGCATAGGTTTTTAGGACAAGATATCTTGTCGGCGGCAGCCTAAGGGAAAACAATTCCCTGATGCCAGTGGTACCCTCTCATACCTGGAACCATTTAAAAAAAAAATGTCTCTGGTAGTCTACCTCCTCCTGCTGCCAGTATCCCTGACATTACACCCAAGACGGTGGCCAACACTTACCTTTCTCTCACCTACAGTACACTGCTGCTTTACTTATTATACAAGTAACTTTATCAATATTGTGCATGTACTTGCATTACAACAATATTGACAAAGTTACTTGTGTAACACAAGTAAAAGTACTTATGAGAGAAAGTGGCCGCTAGTGGAGCTATGAAGAGGGTAAGTGTCACCTGCCATCTTGGGGCAAGTGGGGGTTCCATCTGAGCATCAGTGACGGCGGACAATAGTTTTTTGAACTATTTCCTGTCATCATGAACTATTGCACATTGCTAAGAAAAAGCTGGTCAATAGTTCATAACTAATATTGTCATGTGACTTTGGTTTTGACCAGTCACATGACAGTATTTAAATCCAAGGTTTAATAAAAGCAGATTGCTAATCAGTAAGAGGAAATGATTTTATGTACCTCTGAGAGATATATCTGTTGCAGGATGTGTCTGCATTTGTCCATGTGTAATTGTATGGGTCTATGTTAGCATGTTTTTCTATACTTGCATGCCATGGGCTCCTCTGAAGTGTGTCGTGTATAGAGCAGGGTGGCTTGGTTGGCTTCTCATTACCTTTCACAGTGGTGAGGGATGACTGCGTCCTGAGTGGAGTGCTTTCTTTTCTCTGCAATCAGTTTAATAAAGACTGCAGTTAAAAAAGAATTACTGTGAGCTAGGAGGAATAAGCTTCTACAGAATTCGTCAGCTAGAATCCTTCAATTGGCAGAACAACATATTGATCCATGAGGTCTGTTAACAGTCAAAGCTAACTGCTTCATCTCTTGAGAATGGCTAGATGATAAGGATGGTGCTCTGATTATTTCTAGGGTCACACAGAGCTCAGAGAAGTAATCAGGGTAAGCTGATAATCAACTGCAAGTATCAAAGCACATCAGACCCTGCCCCTCTAGGATAGGTTTTCATTCTTCAAGGTGAATGCCCCAATTAATGTCTCGGACAACAAAGTCACCCTTTTCTGGGTCATTATTTGTAATGTGAAGTCAGACTAGTCAGGACCCTTTTTCTTTATTTACCTTGTGGGACCTCTCAGTAATTACTGACCTCCAAGTCCTGGGCCTGTAACAGTAACCCCCACCGACAAGGTAACATTTGCTTCTGTTGAACATTTTCTTACTGTTTTTCATAGTCCTCTGTGCCCTGTTCCCCTAATTGCATCTGTAAACAAGCCTTGGGTCCATGTGCTTTTTCTGGTTTCCAATGTATCAAAAAGATTCACCCTGTTAATACAGTTACCAGGACAGTTCCCTAATGGCAAGCTTTCCATTTACTGATCCTCAGCTTTGTAAAGTGAGCCCCCAAAATGCATTGGGCACAGTCTCCCAGTTTGTACAGTCCCCAGTCTACTGACGACCCATTTTCAGGCATGGATGCAACCACTGGGGGGGAGGTGAGAGGGGCCAACCCTCCTCAACTTTTAAGGCCCTGTAACATGGCTGATAGCACTGGTATCGGGGTGAAAGACCTAGTAGATTCATGTCCTCCCACCAACGTTTTAGCCATGGTTGCACCCATGTTTTCAGAGTCCTTATCTGAGCCTAGACTGGTTAAGAAACTACATTCCCCCTGTTATTAAAGTCTTCAGGATGTCTCCCTGCCCCGACCACCCACTTTGAAATTGCTGTATTGTGAAGTTGGCCATTTCTCACATACCACCTATTTCATGGCTATTTAATATGCAAACTCCACCTCTCTGTGTCCTCATAGTCATCTACAGCTTTTCCAAATTAGTGAGGACTGATGTTGGGCAGGTCAGGGTTAGCAAGACAGTTATTTATTTATTTAATTATTGTTTACCGGGTAAGTGCCATAGCCAAAACATGACTATCTTCAGGCACAACCCAGGAGATTACAATAGGTAGGTAGTGAAAACTTTTGATGTCTGGGAGAAACAAAGTACAGAGCAAAGATTAGAACTGCTGCTGATCAAGGCAAACTGACTGGAGCCATCTTTGTGGACCTCTTTAAGGCCTTTGACCATGTTGACCACTCTCTTCTGAGCTCCTCTCTCCAGTCTCTTGGCTTCTCCCACCCCACACTAGCCTGGATTAGCAACTACCTCCTGGGCAGACAGCAGTACACCTCATTTAACAAGTCCCTGTCAAAGCTTGCTCCGGTCAACTGTGGGGTCCCTCAGGGCTCTGTCCTAGGGCCCCTCCTCTTCTCCCTCTTTATTAATCAGCTGCCTTTGGCCCCGGCCCATGGGCACTCTACCCTGTACGCTGATGACTTAGTCATCCTGTTCAGCTCACAGGATAGCTTGGACATTAACAACAAGCTCAATGCTGACTTCCACCTGATCCAAGCATGGCTGGTTGAATACAAGCTTGCTATCAACTTGCAGAAAACCTAAACCATGCTCTTTGGTTCAACAGCCAAACTAAAAGTGACTCCCTCCCCTCTAAGGATCTCATGTGCTGATGGATCCTTCCTACATGATGCTAAATCCATTAAGTACCTGGGGGGTGACTCTAGATCTACAACTGGACTGCACTCTGCACATTCACAATGTCTGCAAGGCCTCAAACTGTAAATTGGGCCTTGCATATAGAGCAAAAAGTTGCCTCACCCCGGTGGCATGTCTCGCCCTTGCCAAAGGCGTCCTCTTACCTACGCTCTCCTATGGCCTTGTCTCCTTTGCCCTTACCACAAAAAACAATCTCTCCAAATGGGATACGGCGTACAATAATATATGTCGCTTTGCTCTCTCTGCCCCCCTCCTCACTCACCGCTGCCAGCTCTATTCTCAGCTGGAATGGCTTCCTCCAGAAAAATATCGATCCTTCATACTAGGCAACTTCATTGATAAGGTCATCAGAACTGCCAACCCACCTGGCCTAGCAACTTCCCTCATTCCTCCTTCCTCCTCCTACCACCTAAGGTCCAACGACTCCTATGTCCTTCTTGGTGCCTAAAACACGCACTCAGATGGGTGACTGGGCCTTTACTACCCTTGCTCCAAGGCTATGGAACTCCCTGCCAGCGAGCACTCCCTCTTCTGCCTCCCATTCCTGTTTTAAGGCTTCCCTCTGGGGCTTCCTCAAGTCTGCCCTTCCCTGCCTCTGCACTTAAGTTACTCCTGTCGCTTGCCCCACTGTTCCTTGACTCTATGGTGTAGGGTATCATGACCTTCCCCTCCAGTGAATCATATAAGGGTTCAGATTATCTGATAACAAGGAGCCTTCCTTGCTCCAGCAAAGTGCTCCTTTCACCTCTCCTATCCCCCTTTTGTAATCTCCTTGATGTATGCCTCAATCCCTAGCCTCCAGATGTCGTGTTTGGCTGATATTTCCTAGCCGACAGCTGGCCTCCTTTGTATGAAGCTATTACCTCCCTACCACTGGATAGATAAGGTCCCCTGGTATTGCTTCATTTACCTCATTTATGTCTGATGCTCTTACTTATACCTGCTCTTATTGTTTTTCCTGCTCTACCTGATTGTATCCTTGTAATCATGTATGTATCTCTGTAAAATCATGTATGTATCCCTGAAATAACCATGTATGTATCTCTGTAATCTCCCGGGTTGGACCTGAAAATAGGCATCTGGTTGTCTAGTGTGCTTACCTGGTAAACAAAAACAAATAAATAAATAAAAACAAGATAGACAAATCATAAGTAGGAACTAATGTTAAGTAGGAGCAAGATTATAGAAAAACCTAAAACCTAATAACCATTAGCCATAGTTGCGCCCATGTTTTCAGAGTTTGCAAAATGCAACCATTACAAACACATAAACGATTACAAATACAACGTTTTCAGAGTCCTTCTCTGAGCCCAGACTGGTTAAGAAAGCACAATCCCCCTGTTATTAAAGTCCTCAGGACATCTCCCTGCCCATGGCTAAACCCTAAAAATGAAAACCCAGTATTCTTCAGGTGAAGCTACCTATGGCTGGAAGCTGCAACATTGGACTTAGGATTTGCAAGAAAGTGAGTTGTGCTCACAACAGTGGGAGGTGAACCTTACAATTTACAATTGTCTTTGGTTTGTAGCAGATTCGGAGGCTACTTGTAACTGAAAGGTGAAATAAGGAACTTAGAATTATCAGAAAAGGCAGTCTTTCAATCAACAGAGGGAGTTGAACCTTGCTCTACTTTTGTTACAATTGTTAAGATTTTCAGTGCAGGAAGAGTTTAAACCCAGAGGGGCTGAATACTGTTTACTGTGTCTGTCCTTGTGCACAGCTGACTTGTTTTTGGGGCTGACTGCTTTCAGAGCACAAGTCAACTGTCTGTTTTGGGGCTGGGGAGGTTTACCTGTATCTGACTTGGATGTTTGGATTTTTCTCTGTTTGATTAGCAGGGTATTTTCTCTGTCAAATTGTCATGTAGGGCATCTTGCTGACAGGAAGGCACTCATCGCAGCGGTAGGTCAGAGCTTTTAGCTGATTGTTTCATGAGGGCACAGTTTAGGCCCAAACCCTACCCACCCTTCACCCCACCCAACACTGGAAATAGTTCCTTTATACCTGGGGATCTGACATCATTTCCTCAAGAGGGCAAGGTGCATGTCACTGTCATATTCTCTCTAGCACACTACACTGACAATATAAGCATACACATTGTATAATATATATATATTTCTATATAACAAACCAATCTCACACACACACACACACACACACACACACAAAAAAAAACAAACAAAAAAAAATAAACAAAAAGGTAGACAGACATGTGGGGAGCAGTACAATGTAATGGCTGTGAGGCAGCAGTCTTCCGGGAGTCTTTCTGGAGGCTGAGATGCTGCCCTGTTTGCAGACAACTCTCTGCCCTGAGGGAGGAAGTTGCCCATCTTCAGGCCACACTGGACAGTAGTAAGGAAACCTTCCCCCCAGGCCACACTGGACAGTAGTAAAGGAACCTCCCACATCCAAGGAGCACCAGAGCCACCATCACTACCTCAGAGGTTGCGAAGAAAGCACAGCAGTTGGACAACAGTGGGCTCAGGGAGGGTAAGGGTGGTGGAACAGAGGCACACCCAGTCAGTTGTTCCACTGCACAATCCATACACCATTCTGGGGGAGCATAGTTCCCCTATGGATGCACCTGCAGAGGAGACTAAGGAGGTTGCAGACAACTGTCACAAGGGAGGCCCTCAGGAAGGAGGCAGAGACACCACAGGGAAAGGAAGCAGCTCCTGGTGGGGGGACTCAGTTATTAGGGGGATAGAACTGTGGGGAGCAGGGAAAACTGAAGTAAGGTGCCTGCCTGGTGCCATGGTTTGGAGGGACAGGAAGCGCATCCTTAGGATCACGAGAACAGTTGCATGGGAGTCTGAGCTGGACATCATTGTCCACCTAGGGACAAATGACTTGGCTCATCATGAGATTAGAGCAGTGCAGAAGGACTTTGTAGAGTTGGGGAGGACTAAGACAAGTAGCACACACAGTATCCTTCTCAGAGGTGCTGCCTGTCAGTGGCATGGGTGAGGCGAGGGTACTTTGCACCATGCAGTTTAATGAATGGTTGAAAAAATGGTGTGGAGCACAGGGGTTTGGCTTCATTGGGGACTGGTGTTCCACCTGGAGGTACACCAGCCTATACTGGCAGGATGGTCTGCATCTGTCCAGGAACGGAACAAGTCTTTTGGGCAATTGGTTTAAATGCTTCATTGGCAAGCTTTTAAACTAGTCAAGCGGGGAGGCACTGTTAAGCAGCAGAAAAATCCCTGCCTCCCCCTACAAAACAGGGTGCTAAATGAGAAAAAGACCAAGGTAGAAAGGTCAGTGGGGGATGCTGCTACAGAAAGTAAAACCATCAAAAAATGAAGAGAAATGAGTACCAATGCCCATAGTCTGGGTAACAAGCTTCCTGAATTAGTGGCCTTGATGGAGAAGGAACATCTGGATATCGTGGCAGTCACAGAAACATGGTACACACAGAACCATGACTGGGACGTAAACATACCAAGATACATTATCAATAGGAGGGACAGAGAGGGTAAAAGAGGAGGAAGAGGAGTAGTAGCTCACTACATAAGGGAAGGAATCAAAGCAACAGAACAAAAGGGTAAACAGGGAGGAGAAGAAGCACTGTGGTTCAATTTGGAGACTGGCAATGGCACCACAATCTGCACAGGGGTTGTATACAGACCCTCCCCCGGAGGAAATGGACAAGGAAATGATGGAAAGTATACTTAGAATGGTAGAAAAGGCCTTGCCTTCCCCTCCTTTTTTAAATATTATATTGCCTCGCATATTAGTAAAATAGTACAATGGCACAAGATGGGTACACCACCAGCCTCAAACTCCTATGTGCCTTCTTGGCTCTACATTGAGAGAGATCTAGCTCTTAAATACTCGATCTCTTAAATACGATTGCCTACACTACTATTAAACTCCTTCCTAAACCGCTAAAGGACACACCTATAGGGTGGTCGCTTAAAGTTCTGCAGCAGGTTCAGAAGCTCCTTAAAGTGGATTGGCGGAATTCACCAGAACAAGCGGTGACACAGAATACACACTTTTTAATACAACAGGCCCCGATCCCGCCTAGATTCTGGAGTCCATTAGAGGGTTTAAAACTAGGGGACCTGGCTCCCAAGGGGAAACTAATGTCGTATGTGCATGCCTGTACAAAATTCCCAGAATTAAAGGGGCATTACTTCAAGTTTCAACAAATTTGTAACGCTATAAAGACCCATTTTTATAAAAGAGAAACATGGATACAAAGCAGGGTAGAGTTATCATCACTACTCAAAGTGGCCGACCAACCCCATTCTATTTCTAGAGTTTATAATTTATTGCAAAAAATAGATGGGAATCTTCCTTCTGGTGTCTGTTATTACTGGACGCAAAGATTAGGTGTGGTGGAAGACAAGGGAATATGGGGACAGATATGGGCTAACAACCATAAAAATATCAGACAGGATAGATATAAACTTCAGCAATTTAATATTATGCATAACTTGTACTACACTCCTGTTAAACTCTACAGAATGGGCAAATTACTGTCACCCTTATGTGCTAGATGTGGAGTCATGGAAGGTGACTTATACCATGTATTATGGGAGTGTGTTAAGATTCAACCCTTTTGGAAAGCAATTAGTGCCTCATTATCACAAGTAGAAGGTATAGAGGACCTTTTTATGCCAGAAATCTGTTTGCTGAATAGTTTTCACATTGGCGCGACTAAACATAAAAAATTATACATGGGCATCATATCGGCCACAGCAAAGGCTGTCCTTTTGAGACATTGGAAAGACATGACTACCCCATCAGTTATAGAATGGTACAGGGAGATGATGCTGGCCTTACAGTTGGAGTTACATATAGCCAAGATGAGCAACAGAGCGCAACTTTATGATTCCACATGGGGACCACTGAGAGCCGTCTTGTCTACATGGCAGGGTAAGATTACCTAGTCACAGATATCGCCCCTTTATTGGATGTATTAGTGTTCTATGACTCCCCTACTAAGAAGAATTTTAAGGCTACCTCAGTTAGTTGGTGGATGCTTCGGAAGGTATGGGGGGTGGGTGGGGTAAAGGGGAAAATTATTATGCTGGTTAATTGTTCTAGTCTTTGTTAATTCATAGTTATAATTAAAACGGACACAGCAAGTATGTTAATATGTTAATGACACATTCAATGTGCTAGTGTATGCTTGCAAAACTCTGTACAACCTATGCCTTATTAAGATTGTCAATAAAATAAACTGAATTAAAAAAGAATGGCAGAAAAAGGGGAGATATTGCTGATGGGTGATCTGAATATACCAGATGTTAACTGGAGTGCAGTTGCAGCAGCCACTTCTAAGAGTGGGGTTATTCTAGATGCCCTACAGGGGGCATGTTTTAGACAACTAGTATTGGAACCCACTCAGAGGAGCAATCTTAGACCTGGTTCTCTCAAATGGAGATGGAGAGAGGATCACAGATGTAGAAGTGGTAGCCATCTGGGAACTAGCAACCATCAAACAGTATGGTTCACAATAAACACAGCAATAGAGTCAAGCCATACAAAAGCAAAAGTACTGGACTTCAGGGAGGGCTGACTTTGCCAAAATGGGTGAGTGCCTAAGGAATGCACTAGCAAATGGGCAGGAAGGAGGGATGGAAGAACAATGGGGAAAATGAAAACTGCCATCACAGAGGTAACAAGCCTTTGTGTGAAGCAAATAAACAAAACTAAACGATGTAAGAAACCACTATGGTTCTTAAAGGAGGTGGCAGAGAATGTTCAAGAGAAAAAGAGAACATTCAGGAAGTACAAGGAATCACAGAAGGAGCAGGGCAGAAAATTGTATCAGTTAAAGCAAAAGGAAGCAGGAAAGGCAGTCAGAACAGCAATGGCCTGAACCAAGGAAAAGATAGCCAGCTCAGTTAAGAAGGAGGATAAAACCTTTTTTAGGTACATCAGAAAGTGAAGGAAGACCAAGGGATGGATAGTGAGACTTAATAAAGGGGAGGAGGGGTGGGAAGAGGGTGACTGTGAAAAGGCAGAGATACTAAACAAATATTTTGCTCAGTATTTACAAATGAAGAGGGGAGATACCTAAAACAAGCAATAGAAACACTCTGGATACAGAAGTTGATACCAGCCCATTTACAGAAGAAAGGGTTCTGAAAGAACTCTTAAAACAAACTGAAGGTGGACAAAGCAATGGGGCCTGATGGGATTTATCCTATAATTCTAAAAGAACTAAGGATAGAACTAGTGGCACCACTGACTACCCTCTTTAACAAATCATGGGAGGATGGGGTGGTACCAGAGGACTGGAGGAGGGCAGATGTGATTCCCCTTCACAAAAGTGGGAGCAGGGCAGAAGCAGGAAACTACAGACCTGTTGGTTTGACCTCAGTGATAGAGAAAATTATGGAATCACTTCTGAAGGAAAGAATCGTCAAGTACCTAGAGGCCAGAGGGGCACAGGACCCAAGGCAGCATGGATTCACAATGGGAAGGTCATGCCAGATGAATCTAATAGATTTCTTTGACTGGGTGACCAAAGTAGTAGATCAGGGAGGGGCTGTGGACATGGCCTACCTAGACTTTAGCAAGGCATTTGACTCAGTCCCACACAAAAGATTAATATACAATTTAGCCAGCCTGGGAGTGGGTCCCAAGATGTTAGCCTGGGTAAAGAATTGGCTGGAGAATAGGACACAGAGGGTAATAGTAAATGGTGTCCACTCTGAAGAAAGGGGGGTTACTAGTGGGGTACCACAGGGTTCAGTATTAAGACTGGTCCTCTTCAATATCTTTATAAGCAAGATTGCAGAGGGACTGGAAGGAAAAGTATGTCTCTTTGCAGATGACACAAAGATCTGCAACAGAGTTGATGCACAAGGGGGGGTGGAAAGGATGAGAAGGAACTTGGCAAGGTTGGAGGAATGGTCAAATGTATGGCAGCTTAGATTCAATGCTAAGAAGTGCAAGGTAATGCACCTGGGAAACAAAAACCCAGGGGAAGAGTACACAATGGGGGGTGAGATACTAACAACAACAAAAATGGAAAGGGACCTGGGAGTAGTCATATCAGATGACTTAAAGGTGGGCAAGCAATATGAGAGGGCAGTAAGGAGGGCTGGGGAGATACTGGGATACATTGGGAGAGGCATCACCAGTAGAAAACAGGAAGTTATTATCCCTCTGTACATACAGCTGGTGAGACCCCATCTGGAGTACTGCGTGCAGTTCTGGAGACCCAATCTCCGCAAGGACATAGGCAGGATGGAAGCTGTCCAGAGGAGGGCAACCAAAATGGTGCAGGGACTGCACCGGAAGACATATGAAGAGAGACTAAAGGAGCTTAATATGTATAGACTCAAGGAAAGGAGAGAGAGGGAGAACATGATAGAAACTTTCAAGTACCTCAAGGGAATCAACAAAGTCCAAGAGGTTAGCATCTTTCAAAAAAAGAGGTGTGCAAGAACAAGGGGGCACAATTTGAAGATAGAGGGAGGGGGGCAGCTTCTCAGAGGTAATATAAGTAAGTATTTTTTCATAGAGAGGGTTGTGGATGCATGGAACGGCCTTCCGGAGGAGGTTGTGGAGTCAAAAACAGTGGTTGAATTCAAGCATGCATGGGACAGTCATAAGGCAATTCTAGGGGGTGGAGGTAGAAAGAAGTATGCTGCTGGTTAACTAGGATCTGCAGCTTATCCATTAGGTAGGGGAAATGGGCAGACTGGGTGGGCCAAGCGGTCCTTATCTGCTGTCAAATTCTATATTTCTATGTTTCTATCAAAATTGAGGTTTTCATTAAGGAATACTCCAAGATACCTGAAACAGCGTACTGGTTTGAGGACCGTTCCATCCTGACCAGATACTTTAAATAGATCGCGGTTATTGTTTAATTTGACTGTTGAACCAAACAACATAGTATGTGTCTTATCAACATTAAGAATTAGTTTATGAAGGGAAAGCCAGGACTGAATAGATTTAAAAGCAGTTGTAAGGGTCTTGTTTACATGGTGTATATTCTTCCCATCACAGTACAGGACGGGTCATCTGCATAGAGGATAGCCGAGCAGTCAGGGCTATTTGGCGCAATGCTATTAATAAAAATGGAGAAGAGGAGGAGGAGTCCTAATATCGATCCTTGGGGAACTCCTAGGTTGTTTGCCATGGGGCTGGACACGGCAGAATTGAATCTAACACGTTTTGTTCTATTTGTTAGATAGCTATTAAACCAATCAACCGATTTAGGTGAGAAGCCAAGAGATAGGAAACTATCCAGTAGAAGGGGATGGTCAAAGAGGTCAAATGCCTTTGTCAAGTCAATAAAAACTGCACCCGTGAGGTGGCCACTGTCCATGGCAGTTAACGTATCATTTGTAAGGTGGAGCAAGGCCATGGAGGTGCTATGACCTTTACCAAAGCCATATTGAATTGGTGGGAGAAGGTTATATTTAGTCATGAATTCAGTAACTTGAGTTGATACTATCTTTGCTGATATTTTACTTAGCACTGATAGTATAGCTATTGGCTGGTAGTTTGCCATATCTCTCTTATCACCTTTCTTGAACACTGGAATGATTCTGGCCATTTTCCATACATCAGGGACAACTCTGTTGCAGAGAGAGAGGGTAAAAATCTGCGATAACGGTTGAGCAATAAATGGTGCGGCCACTTTCAGAAGTTTGGGTTCTAAGCCATTTAGTAGGTCTAGGACATCAGATTTTGAAATAGCCTTGAAATAGAATGGAGAGTGAAGAGCAGTAGGGGTGAGGGGAGGAAAAAGCTGGCCTTGGAGGAAGCCAGATGTAAGGCTGGGTAAGTCAGATAATTGTCTATTAAATGCTTCTGCAATGGTCCTAGGGTTGTTACAATGCACTCCACTTATGATCATTTCACCAGCCAAATGAATACTCTTTGAACCTAGGAATGATTTGATGTGTGCCCAGAATTTCCTGGAGTCACCTGACGCTTTCAGTAGAAGCCCCTTACAATATGTGCTTTTTGCTATTCTAATTTGCTTTTTACAAGCACTTCTCTGGGTCCTGTATGTATGGTAGTCAACAGTAAGGCCAGTTTGTCTGAAGCGCCTCCAGCTTTTATCCCTGGTGTGCAAAGCAGCCAGTAGATCTTTGTGTAACCATTTAGTAGGTACCACGCAAACTCGTCATGTCACAAGGGGTGTATGTCTATCCTGAACTACATGAAACTTATCAAGAAAGTAGTCTAGTGCAGTTTGTGCTTCCAGAGGCTGAGAAAGACAAGACCAGTTAATAGCTGAAACTTCATTCAGGAACTTTGCCTGATTCAGGTTTGCATAATTCCTGAAGGTGATGTAGCAAGGGGGCTGTGTCTGAGAGCTAGAGTGTTGCCACACACAGAATATAGGGGAGTGATCAGATATGCTATCTGGCAGAGGACCAGCATCCACAATTCTGTCAACTCTATTTGTTAACACCCAGTCCAGTAGCATGCTAGACATTTCCTTAGGGGGAGATCCTTGTGGGCTTAGTTATTACTTGATGTAGGTTATAGCTCTGGGTTACAAATTGAAGTAACTCATGGGTATGTCCAAGCCAATTTAGGTTCATATCCCTAGAATAATAAGCTCGTTATGGCCAGCAAGTTTTACTGTATCGTCCAGCAGATTAGTGAAGGCAGTCAATCTGCCCTGGGGTGGGTTATAAGCAACAGTTATGTGTAGGTTTTTCGCACCTAAGTGGAGGATAGTATGAAGGGATTCACAGATGGAGGATTGGGGTTTTGTTGTTAATGAGACATTTAGATGCACTTTGTAGAATAGTGCGACATCCCCACCCCTCTTAGAAGATGACCTGTCATTCCTGATAAGACAATAATTTGGTAATGAGCAGATTGAATCGGGGGTAGAGGGTTTGAGCCACGTCTCAGAAAGGCACAGTATATCTCGATTGTGGGTGGCGACCCAAGCCTCCAGCTCCATGAAATTACGTGTGAGACTCCTAATGTTTAGATGGGCTATGCGGAGCTCAGAAGCAGTAGCCCAGGAGGCATTTTTGCACAGTTGAGGGTTTAAGAGACCAGGGTTCTGTTCCACATCGCCTGCCAATAGGATAGCAAGCAGCATCAGATACCAGAGTTTGCGATGGATAAAAGGAGTAGGCATAGTAGTTTTGGAGCAGAGAGTATAAGGTAGGTGTGCTGCCACAAGGTAGTAGATGAGCCTTGGGACTAACAGAGGAGTGAGATCAAGGCATTCAGTAGATCTAACCAGCATATTGGAGAAACTGAAGTTTCTAATTGAGTTCTGTTGCCAGGTACTACTGTATGAGCAAGGGGGTAGGGAGAGTCTAGCGAGAGAGCAGAGGAGCAGGCTGGTCACCAGAGGGAAAAAGGCTTTGAGAATCATGGTGTGCAGCAATACCACAGATTGCCAAAAGGCAGGAAGAAGAGGAAACGGCACTCTTTTTGCTAGAAATGTAAATTTTCAGATAAATCAAGAGCACTAGAAGACAGACCAATGCCCCTAGTGGTAGTAAGAGATAAGGAGCTAATGGAAAAGTGGGCTGTTGGACATCAGGTGAAATTGACAAAGCCTGTCTATATAAGTAAATGCTGAGATAGAATGGGTGGGTGCGGAACCAGCGCACAGCGCAGGTGGGGTCACAGTACATTCTAACTAGTAGTAGTAGTAGTAAAAAGTTTATTTCTGATATCAGAAACAGGATAAAACCCAATTTAGCATCAGCTAATTTACAATGGGGTCCTACTGTACAGAAGAAATAGTTTCATTTTTAAATACATACAGATGCAAACACTATACATACATAAAAACATAGTACATATACAACCAAAGAAACAAAAGAAAGAAAAGGAAAAAGAAAAACAAGATAATAATTACAACAATAAACCATATATGTAAACATCTCAACTAAGAGTGCAGATAAAACTGACTGTGTCACTATTAGCAAATTTTAAACATGCAGCTTCTGCAGCAAAAATAATTAGTGATTTTAGGAGTGTCCACAAATGTTGTCACGAGCACTGCAGTCCTACAGCTTAGTCAGCTGAGAAATAGTGCCAAAGGTCAAATTCAAAATCCTTCGCTTTGTACTTGCTGGCTGGCGACAAGGTCCGTGCCCCCTTGTGTTTTTCCCATTACAGCGGGTGGTCTGCTGCAAGCAGGACTGCCTGGGTGATGAGAGCTGGGGCTAAAATGTCCATGGAGGATCCGAGTCATGCCCCTGTGGGTGAGGGTAACCTGGGGAAAGAGGAAAAAGGAAGGGGTTTAAGTAGGGAGAAAAGGCAGTACTCAGCAGGTTAACAAAGATAGTGGGGTGGGGTTAGCGTTACAGCAGTAGAAAAGAGTTGGATTTCAATTGCAGACTCAGTCCCCAACTTATACTTGTCAATTTTGCTGGATTTAGAAATCAGTTTGCTAGCCTACTTTTACAATAAGTTCTAACTAAGAGTACAGACAAAACTGACCGTGCCACTATTAGCAAATTTTAAACACGCAGCTTCTGCAGCAAAAATAATTAGTGATTTTGGGAGTGTCCACAAATGTTGTCCCTAGCACTGTGGTCCTACAGCTTAGTCAGATGAGAAATGGCACCAAAGGTCAAACTCAAAATCCTTCGCTTTGTACTCACTGGCTGGCGGCAAGGTCCGTGCCCCTAACAGTTACCTTGTGTTTTTCCCATTACAGCAGACAGTCTACTGCAGGCAGGACCGCCTGGGAGATGAGAGCTGGGGCTAAAATGTCTGTGGAGGATCTGAGTCGCACCCCTCCGGGCAGGAGTAACCTTGTATTTTTCACGTTACAGCGGGCGGTCTCCTGCAAGCAGGACTGCCTGGGTGATGAGAGCTGGGACTAAAATGTCCATGGAGGATCCAAGTCGCACCCCTGCAGGTGGGGGTAACCTTGTGTTTTTCCTGTTACAGCAGGTGGTCTCCTGCAAGAAGGACCGCCTGGGTGATGAGAGCTGGGGCTAAAATGTCCATGGATGATCCGAGTCACACCCCTGTGGGCGGGGGTAACCTTTTTGTATTTTTGTATTGTACTTTTTGTATTTATGTATTGTACATTATGGCTGTTCATACCAGCTAGGGCTGGGCAAAATGTATCTTCTGCTAGTGAAATTCTGATGAAATTACTGTTTCACTTCTCTGAAGTTTTTTGGAATTTCTGCAAAAATGTTGCAAAATTTAGCCAAAATTGTGATTTCAGTGATTTCAGTCTACTTTAAACAGTATTCGTCCAATTTTCACTATGTATGGAATGTTAACTCTATTAAGATCCATAGAGACGTGTACCAAGTATCAGATCTCTGTCTTTAAAGGTGACTGAGGTTATAACCTTCCAAATTTTGGGAAATTTTTAAATTACATTTCGCAATTATGTAAACTGCAGAATTTTAAGCCTCTATATCTTTATGGCATCGGGTCATATCATTGGCTAAAAATTAGCATGGTCAAAAACTGGGCAGCCAAAAACAAGATAATGCTCAGGAGAAACACTGAGCACTGCACACACAAGCAAAAGCACTCTCTGGAGGTAGGAAGACAATGACAATTTTATGTGGGGGGCTTTTCACCTGCACCCCCACATGGGTGGCTTTGCCCCGTACCCCCATAAATTTAAATATACATCCTTGAGAATGCACAAACACACAAACACACACACACACACACACAAAATGACAAAGAAAGACTCAAACCAAGGTCAGCTGGACCCACCAGCCATTCATAGTCTAGGACTATAACCACTAAGCCACATAGCTAGCATATTCACCCACTGTACAGTTGGAGCCTTTAACTGCTCAACCTGACTGAAAAGAGCTACATGTATAATGCTGTAGTGCTCACGCTTAATTCCCAAGTAGCTCTTTTCAGTCGTGTTACTTTCACAGTGCATTTTTTACCACACAGTAATTCCCACAACTTTAATACCGGGTACCTAGAACAGAATGTTACCAATTTGGTTAGATTCATTGACTCTAAATATTAGGCTTTGAGGCCACCTCCATGGCCCCACAGCAGAGTGTCCTTCTGTCATTCTGATGACCCAGGTTCAGAAGCAAGCCTGTGAGGTCACGTCAGGAGGCAGGCCATGACAAGACAGTTGACACTTGACAGTGCATCTCAGTTAAGGAGGGTAGGCAGTGGGTTCCACCAACACAGCAACACTGCAGCAGGGCCAGGAAGTTTGGGGTCTTCTGCAGGGGAAGCTGTAGTTGTGCGAGACTGACTGAGGGATTGCCCCCACAGGAGAGGTGGGAGGGAAAAATGTGGGGAAAGAAACCTGGTTGCCAACTCAAATACTGTTGAGTTAACCCCGATCAAGCAAAAATTCATCTGGTCCAGTCTACCTTCCTTCCACTCCTCAATTACGTGGACCTCATCTGTGGGCAAAGCTTTACTCTCTACCACCATGCAATAAGATTTATTACTTGTGCCCCTTATTCTGCTCATCACTTCTCCTTATATTCAGAACTTGGATGGCTATCCCTTAAACATAGAAGGCAGAAAAACACAGTCACCCGGGCTTACAGATAAATAATTAACAGGCTGCCCCAGTATATCTCGAACTGTCTGCCTGCCTGTTCTGTGAGGAACTACCCCCTTAGGAGCCTCTCCTGTATCACTCTAGTCATCCCCCTGGGTTAGAACATGCTTTGATGAGGCTTCTATAAGTCATGCCCTGCCTATTCTCTGGAGCAGCATCCAAAAGACCCTGAAAATAACTATCCCAGACAAACTGGCCACCTTCAAATCCTTGCTGTCGCTTTCCTTCATTGAGTCTTGCAACTGCTATCAGCACCGACTTGCACCTTTTTCTTCTGGCTCTGTGACTCCCTCCCCTTACTAATATGTCCCTTCTGCCTTATTTCTGTGCTCTTCCCTCAATTTACCTTTCGCCAGTGTGTACATATTAATTTGCAGTGCACATATTTTGTCTACTTTATGCTGCATTTTGTATACTGTACATAATTTTTGTTCTACCTAGATGCCTGTATTTGCCTGTAATACTCCCTGTACCACCTTACGAATTCCTTGTTTTCTTTGTAATGTCTTGTAAACATACCCAGGTCCATCTTGTAAATGAGTATTAGTCAACAGTGATTCGCCTGGTAAAATAAAGATTGATTGACTGGTTGAGTGATTCCTGTGAACAGGGTATATCCCTGAGAGATGAGCAGCCAGCTGGGAGAAAAAAAATCAATAGGGAAAAAAAAGAGGCTGTGTGTGCTAGATCTCTTGCTCAAAGGCTGCCCATGTTATAAGCAGCCGAAGATGTCAAAATAACATCAGCAATTACAGTTGAATTTAATGAGCGTTTGTAAAGTTTTGGAATGTTGTGATACTTTTGTTGAAGCCATGTCTACACATTTTGCTCAGTCAGACACTCGAGTTACTATTGTACAGGAAGGTAAAGAGGCAATAAGGTAACATTCGTAGGAGGCTTCATAGTAAAAGTATAGAGGGGCCAAGAGTCAGGTCACTATCTTGAGTGATGAATGGGACATCACTATGCACTAGTCTGTCTTCTTACAGTATGCCAGCGAAACACTACAGCTCACTGACTTACTCACTTATGGAAACAAATGCACATGCAGCAGCCAAGCCTCACAACTAGTTGTGACTTAGGCCATTGTGAGATAAGTACATGGATATACTTCAGAAAAAACGCTGCACTCACCCTAGCAATAAGGACCGTAAACCAATGCATATTTTAAGTTCCTTTTAGAACATACTTATTCAGTGATCCAGTGCAGGACACACAGTGTGGCAGCAGTTCTTACGTTTCACCGTTAGGGTTTTATCAGTGAAAAGTGAAGTGCATACCAGGTACCTGCTATATACCATTATGTTTAATTGGTGCACCAGTCACAATAGTGCATACTGTACATCATTGAAACAACTGGTAACCACAGGTACATACTTAAAATGGCATAAGTGTAGTGACTAGAGAGAAAAAAGTGAAAACAAACAATCAAATCTGGCCACCATTTCATTAATTCATGACAGTCATTTTATAATACTTCTTACTAGTTCATAGACTAATGGGTCAGACTTCCGACTGGCAAGGCATCCACATGGCAACCCTGCAAAAATAAAAATATACGTGTGTTATAAAAACATACACGTGTTATAAAAACAAACATAGGTGTAAACTGACAAAAGCCAACTCTGTTTCATTATATATAAGGATGACATCATGCATTTAACAGGAACAACATCTTGCGTATAAAACCCAAACTGTGGGTGGGGGGAGTGAAAATGGAAAAGTGGGAGTTTTGGGGGTATGGGAGGGAGGGTTTCGGAGGGGAGTGGAAGGATTCTGGATATCACAATATGGAACATTTTAAAAAGCAATCATTCAGGTATTATTTTTCTCCTTTTCAAAAATGGTTTTATTTCAAATGTTTCATTCAGGCCTGGTTTATACAGTGCCTCTAAATGCATAAATCCACTTTTGTTCTTTCTGATTCAACAGATTTTCAATATCTCCACCCCGGCATCCAGTTTCCCAGATTCAATGCCCATAGCTGTAACCCTATGTTCTCCCTTATTTGGTTGTGCATTAATGTGCACAGCCATGGCATCCTTAGGGTTATTATTTTTGATTCCCAGAATTTGCTCATTCAGGCACTGCCTACGTTTTCTCTTGGTCCTCCCTACATAATAGGACTCACAGGAACATGTAAGTTAATAAACCACATTTTAAGTGCCACAATTAATATTCCCAATATTCTTGGTATCACAGCCTGTTTTGGGGTTTTTAAACATTGAACATCTTTTCATCAGTCTGCGTGTCTTGCAAGCCCCCACAGGGTTTATTCCACCAAGCAGGATTCAAGTCGTTGTCTGTTTGGTGGTTTAGTTTGGTAGCTATTAACTACAAAGTCCCTGATGTTCCGTCCCCTCCTATACGAGATCTGAAGTGGATTTCCCAGTATGTTTCTCAACTGTGGGGTGCCCCTAAATATGGAGAGGTTTTGTTTCACAATGTCCACTACCTCCCTCGTGCCTCCTCCATAGGAAGTTACAAGATGTGCAGACTGGTGAAAAGATGTACAATATTTAAAACACCCCCCAAACAGGTTGTGATATCAAGATTATTGGGAATGTTAATTGTGGCGCTGAAAATGTGGTTTATTTGCTTACATGTTCATGTGGGTCCTATTATGTAGGGAGGACCAAGAGAAAACTTAGGCAGAACCTGAATGAGCATATTCTGACAATCAATCAATCAATTAATCAATTGAGCTTTATTTTACCAGGTGAAACATTGAGGAAAACTCATTTACAAGATGGACCTGGACATAGAGTAGACAAGGACAACATTACAAAACCAATAAAATAATACAATAGTAACGGAGAGGGACTAACATAGCAATTAGGATAAATATTTTACACAAGTGGGGTAGAAGCTTTGTACAATACAGTTAATCATTTTACACAAACGAAGCAAGTAATTCATTTAAGCAAATGTAAAGTTTGGAGGTTAGACATAAGTGCATATTTAAGTGTAAAAATAGTATTAGGTATACGGGGAATTGCAGGGAAGGAAGGAGTCAGGGGGAGTGGTAAGATAGCAACAAAAAGCTGTACAAGGGACATGGGAACAGTACTAAAAGGAAGGTATAAGGGGAGCTGCAGGGAAGGATGCAGATGGGGAAGTGGTATGAGGGCTACAAATGCTGTACAGGGGACAGGGGACAAGGGACGGTTCCATATGGCTGGTGTTAAGAAAGTAGTTGTTTCCTACAGTTGCAGGATTCTGTGACGGCACAGGCAAACAAGTTTTAAACCTTGATAATTTCACAAGTGAGGCTAATTTAAGTGTTTTTTGCATGTTGTTCCATAATACAGGAAGGGAATGGCTTATGGCAGCTGCACCAAAGCAAGATCTGACTCTGGGAATGAACAGGAATAAATGTGATAGGCTTCTCAGAGTGTAACTACTAGGAGGACAGATGGGTAGACAGTCAGAGATAGATTGAGGAAGCTTCTTTAAGGTGGCTCAGTATATCCAAAGGAAGGCATTTCTCTGCTGTCTGTAACAGAGTGATGTCCACCCTACTAGTCCATATAGCGAGCAACGGTGTGTAGAATAGGGTGCACCTGTAAATTTTTTTTATTTTTTTATTTATTGATGAATATCGGAAAACACCTTTGAGTCAAAGACTCCTTTACAAAGGTTCCACATCATAGAAAGCAGAGACATCAGGGACAATATCAACAAGTAGACACAATAATTACAGAAATGGTTACAAAATGATTACAGATAACACAGTAAAGCAGCTGGTGATACAGACTTACAGAGTGCTGCCAAACATAGGTACATAGTGCAGACGGTAGCAGGTAACAAAACATACACTACAGGCCGGTGGCGCTAGCCATGCCCTGGTGGTTATTTGCAAGCCTAGGCTGGATCGAGGTATCTATTGTCAAAATATAGGCATGCCCAGGGGCGGCTGGACCAGGGTTAAGTCCATAAGTAAGTAGGGGAGGGGAGTAGATGCAGCTAAATCAAGGGCAGTCACAGACTGAGTCTTGAGTGATTAGGTCTCTTAGCTGGGACTTGAACTGACCAAGTTTGGGTTCTGTGAGGAGGGAGTTTTGGGAGTGAGTTGAGCAAGCTAGGGGCCACGTACCTAAAAGTTCTTTGACCCAAATTGGTCTTGCAGTGAGGTACCCTGAAGTGGGTTGTTCACGATTGCTGAGTGAGGCGGGTGGACAATGGTGCCTGAAGTAGGGGGGAGACAGCAGGTGGGAGTAGCTCTGCTGTTATTTTTTAGCAAAGAGGCAGGTCTGACATTTGAGCCTACCATCAAAGTTTAGCCAGTTGGTTGAGGCATAAAGGGTGCAGGTACGTGTGAGTCTGGCACAGCCAGTAGTAAGTCTACATGCCTTATTAAGGGCCAGTCTAATTTTGTTCAGGTACGTGTTGTCGGCTGCCCCATAGATGATGATTCCGTAGTCTATAAGTGATAGTATTGATGAAGAGACAGCTAAGTGGAAAGCTTCTGCTGGGAGGCAGTGCTTGTACCAGTGGAGTAGACCAATACGCACATTGACAGCGGTGCTCAGTATTCGGATGTGGTTGTGGTAGGTGAGCCCAGAGTCTATGGTGATACCTAGCTATATGAACAAGGTAACCTGCTCAAGAGGGTCATTTATGGAGCTCAGTATGAGAAGGGGTTGTCCTATGTTCTTGTTTTAAGGGGGGTGCAAATGCCATGAATTTTGTTTTTTTGTAATTTAAGACTAGCCTATGTTGAATGAACCAGGATTCAGCTTCTGTGAAAGATTTCTGGAACGCCGAGCAGAGGACTGTGGGATCAGTGTGGGAGCTGTAGAGGACAGCATTGTCCGCATACAGTAGTAGTTTCCCAGAGCAAGTCTTGGGCAGAGAGTTGAGGAACAGGAAGAAAAGTAGGGGGAGAAGAATAGAGCCCTGTGGGACCCCTGACCTAACTTGGAGGGGGGAGAACAGGGTGTGGGCAATTCTGACTGTCTGGGTTTTCTCAGACAGATAGCTGGCAAACCAGCCAGTGGTATCTGGGGACAGGCGTATTTGTGTGAGGGAATCCAGGAGTAGTGTGTGGTGTACTGTGTCAAATGCCTTAGAAAGGTCTATAAAAACAGCGCCAGAGGTGTGGCCAGTGTCCAGAGATGTGTGGAGGGTGTTTGTAAATTCCAAGAGGGCTGTGGTGATACTGTGGTTATGGTGGAAGCCATGCTGTTCAGGACACAGGAGGCTATATTTGGAGAGGTAGTCCATTAGCTGAGTGGTCACAATTTTCTCCAAAGCTTTTGAGAGGGGAGGCAGGATTGAGATGGCGTGGTAGTTGCCATGCAGGGTGCGGTCACCGCTTTTAAGGATAGGTGTGATGAGGGCAGATTTCCATTTAAAGGGAAACTGGCCCAACAATAGGGAGCAGTTAAGAAGCATGGTGAGAGGGGGGAGAACTTCATGAAGGTGAGTCTAAGCAGCTTAAGGTCTAGTGTGTCGCTGCTGAAACATGATTTACTAAGGGCCTTGAGTTAGAAAAGGGGCAGCTTCATGCTGAGATATTGCTCTAAAGCAGAATGGGGGGGTGGAGAGGGAGAAATGCGGTGCTGGGGGGGTGGAGGAGAAAACCAGCAAGGTCGGAGAAGGAGTCATTAAATGTATTTGTAATCAGGGCAGGGTCTGTGGTGATAGACCCATTGGCCCTGAGTTGGGAGGGAGGTGCAGTGGAGGCTTTGCCACTGACCTCTTTGAGGGAGTCCCAGAACTTGCGGCCTGAGCCCCATGTGGCAGTGAGTAGTGTTTGGTAGTACTCCACCTTCGCCTTACGAATACTTCAAGTACATTTATTGCGTGCTTCTTGGTAGCGTTGCCTATCAGTGGGTTTACCAGTATCCAGTGCAATGTGCCATAGATTGTCACATTCATGCATCTGGTCCAGCATGGCTTGTGATATCCGAGGTGTGTCAACCACTTTAACGCTTTGTTTGCTGAAGGGCGCATACCGGTTGCAGGCAGCATTGAAAGTGTTGATGAAATGGTCGAGGGCAGTGTCAATGTTCAATGTGGTTTTGATGGGGGACCAGTCACAAGCTTTGAGGCACTGTCTGAGGGACCGAAGTTTGCCGAGTTTGAGGTGGCATTGGAGGATTAGATCAAGGAGGATGGCAGTACCAGTCTTCTGGTTGATTCTAGTGGCAGTGGTCAGAAGTTGTGACAGGTTTTGAGAGGCTGCAGCATCCGTACTTGGAGCCGATGCGTCAGCTAGCCAGTTTACATTAAAGTCCACGAGGGCAATGATGTCAGCACTGTCAGGGAATGTCTGGAGATGGATGAGGACAGAGTGGAAAGCAGTCTTCTGATTTCAGAGAGCAATGTATATAGTGGAGAAGAACAGTGGGGCTCTGTTTTGAGCAAGAGTGATCTTCAGAGTGAGAGCTTGGGCTCCATGTTCGAGGGTTGGGGATGGGAGGGTGAGACACTGTAAAGAGTCCTGGACATACAGTGCACATCCACACCCTTTTTTTGAGGTTTTGTCGGCACTGTATAGCATAAAACCAGGAAGTGAGACTGCGGAGTCTGGGATGCGGTCATTGAACCAAGTTTCAGCTACCGAGATGACATCAGGGTGATTCTGGGCAACCCAGCCCTGAAATGAATCAAATTTCTTGAGGAAGCTACACATATTAAGGGAGGTAGTTATTAGATCCTTAGGAGTAGTAACCTTTGTGGGGGGAGGGTGGGTCACGGGTTGGGGTGGACATCTCCTGAGAGGAGGAGCAGGAGGATGTGCAGGGATGCCAATTTGAGTTGCTTCTTCATTAGCTTAAGCACCAGTTGGGAGGAGGAACAGCAACGTATGGAGATGGGGAGGGGTAGATCCCGTAGTGAGGGAGAGGCAAGGTAGAGTAGCGTCCAGTGCCATACCATCGTGGCACCAGTAGGGGGAGTTGTGGGTGATTGGAGCATGGTCCATTGGTAGAGTGAGTGGGGTGGCTCACTAATAGAGGAGGGGAGGGGGGTTAAGGTGAGAAGCCAGGTGAGAGGTAGTTCTGGTTCACCATGTTGGGAGACATGTGGAGCATCTCCTGGCAAAATGAGGGGGGCTAGTTTTAGCAGTACAAGCCACATGGGAGTGCTGGTAGAACAAAACAGTGTCATAATGAGCACAATGTGGTTGGAGATGAAAGATTTAAGAGCTTTAAAAAACTGAAAGAAATTAGCCTGACTCGTTGGCTTAGTGGTAGAGCTGCTGACTTTGGTATCAAGGGTACAGAGTTTGAAACCTGCAAGGGGGATAGTAGCAAGTGATGGTAGAACAGACTAAAGTGGAGGAATAGTAGTAGGAAAGTGAGGTGGAGTGGAGATTAGGAGGGTAAACAGAGTGGGTGTGAGGAAGGCAAAGAAAGGAAGGGCACTGCAGCACCTCCTAGTGGTCAAACTATAAGCTGCAAATGGGGAGTGGACACTTAGAAAATGGAAGGTGTGGTCATGTGACCAGTATGCAGCAATAAAGGTAGAGCTGAGCTTGGGTGGGAGAACAGGTGGGGCAGTTGGCACTAAGTAACACCCCTGCAGGAAGAAGAGAGGCTTTAGCTCTTACAGCCCCTCTTTGAATCCTGGAGTCCCCTGGTGTGAGCTCTTCAGCCGGGCAGTGTAATGAATCTTATAGCTCGGTTGTATAGAGTGTCTAGTTTGGACAGTGCTACACTAATACCTTGTCTATACAAAATATCAGCATAATCCAGTAGCGGAAGGAATGTGGTTTGGACAAGTCTGGTTTTTGCTTCTACCATGAGAAGGTGTTTTATTCAAAAGAATAGGCCAAGTCTCTGTTTAAGTTTTTAGAAAGTTCCTCAATATGTTCAGAGAAGGCCAGTTTATTGTCAATCCAGACACCCAGATATTTAAATTTAGTAACAAATTCAAGAGGCTTACCTAGGAGGGTAGAGATCACAGGTACATCACCCGGCTTAATGATGTGCGACGGCTTGGTGAAGGGAAAGAGAAGCACTGCCTTTATTTTTTTGTTTTTCAGTTGTAGCAGGTTTTTCTGAAGATGGCTGAAGTCTAGTTGCAGGTCTGTATATGATATTTCTGGGGATGGCCTAGCAATATACAGAACAGTGTTGTCGGCAAATAGGTGTGTACTAGCAGCCTTTAACCCTGAATGAATGTTGTTAATATACATGGCAAATAGGAATGGGCCCAGAATGGAACCCTGAGGAATGCCTCTCAATAAGATTCTTGTGGTGAAGAGATCTCCTTCTGCCTTTACTTTCTGTGAGCATCCAGTCAGGTAGATATCAAACCATTTGAGTGCTGTATTGTCCTGGCCAAAGTTGCGGAGGGTGCCCAGAAGCAAGGTGTGATCTATTGTATCAAATGCTTCGCTTAGATCCAAGAACAAGGCGCATACATATTGCTTATTATCCAAAGCAGTTAGCCATTCATTAGATACTTTGGCCAGGGTGGAGATCATGCTATGGCAAGGCCTGAATCCAGATTGCACCAAGGTAAGTAGGCTGTTGGAGTCGAAGTAGTTCTTGATTTGCTGGTTAACAAGTTTTTCTAGTAGCTTAGAGAGAGTTGGAAGCAGAGAGATAGGCCTATAATTGTTAAGGTCACTGGGATCTCCTGATTTCAAAAGGGGAATGATGTGAGCAGTTTTCCAAATAGGAGGAAAGATGCCCTGTACAAGGGACAAATTAAATAGGTAGGAAATGGGAACAGCCAGAGAGTGATACGCTATTTTTAAAAAGTATGGTTCCATGAAATCTGCACCAGCACTTTTCCTTATGTCCAGCTGGAGAAGCAGGTCCTCAATTTGTTTAAGCAAGACAGTGCTAAAGTTGAAGGTGGCCTTGACCTCGGGGGAGCAATGAGAGACCAGATCTAGGTCTTTACCAAATAATTAGTCTCAAAGGCTGTTGGCTGGAGATGAGTCGGAAGCCTGCCCTGTCATAGTGAAATGACTATTAAATAGATTTAGGATCCCAAGCTTGTCAGAGACAGTAGAGCTTCCAGTCGTGATTTTTGTGGGAAAGGAGTTTGCTGATCTATAGCCCTCTACCTCTCTTATGGTTTTTTAAAACAGCAAAGAGCATGTGGTAGAAACACCCAGTTTGTTGTTGTAATAACTTGTTTTTGCATCTCTAGTAATCTTGGTGCAGTGATTTCTGGCCACTCTGAAGGCTGTCCAGTCAGAGGGTAGTTTAGTTGATCATGCTTTTTTCCATAGGGCATCCCTAGGGAGTAGTTTAGACTTGAGGCTGGTGGAAAACCAGGAGCATGATGTTTCTTTTGTACATATTTTCACAAGGGATGCATGTCGATTTATAGTACCTAGAAGAATGTTCAGGAACAAATCATAGGCTTCGTTAATTGTTTGAGCAAGGTAAAAGTTTTGCCAACAGGTATGCTTCAGGTCCTATAAGAAGGCATTGAGGTCAAAGTTGCAACGGCTCCTTTTAAGAATGTATCTAGAGTGTGAAAACTGGCTTTGGAGGGGACCTAACACATGCAATGACACAATCATCACTAAGGTCATTAAGGAAAATGCCTGAGTGAGTTACCTGATGTAGTTTGTTAACCAGTGTAATGTCCAGGATCGTGCTGTTGGTAGGGTTTTTCTTGTTAGGACATGTGGGTTCCGTAATGATTTCAGTCAGCCCAAATGTGTTAGAGATCTTTGAGTGGCTTGGAGCAAAGTGCTAACCAGTCCAGGTTTAGGTCACCCATAACTATAACTTCCGAATGGAAGCTATCAAGTATATGACTTAAATGATTTATAATTCTGGTTCCAGCTGAGGGGGGTCTGTAATATCCTATTACAAGAAGCGATTGGGATGCTGAGGCTTGCACCTTAAGTGTAAGGCATTGAAACTCCTTAGGTGAAGTTGTGGAGTTGACTATAGTCACAGGAAATCTATCCGATACATAGACGGCCACTCCACCCCCTCTAGTCAGATGACCAGTTCTGAAAACCTTGTAAGAGGGAAGGTTAATTTCAAAGTCCTGCATGGGGTGGGCTTCAGCTAGGATTCGGTTATCACCAATACATCCGGTGAGACATGGTTTATCCAGTTTTGAATAGAATCAAATTTCTTTGTCAAGTTACAGGTATTAACATGGAGCAGAACCATCCCCATTAAGTTGGTCAGTTCCGATGGGGTAGTGATAGGGGCTATTGGACCAGGATTCATTTTGATATCCCCTGCGCAGAGTAGTAGGATCAAGCAAGAACATCATTATTAGGGCATTTAGTAGTAGCTTCAGTAGCCTGGTGCACCCCCTTTTATGGTGGTGTGCACAGTTAGTCCCAGTTTCTGAGGGGCAGGTTAATGAGGTTCCTAATGAAGCAAGAAGGACCACCCTAGTCTTAAGAATAAAGGTCAGTTTGTTGTAGTAAGCAGGTAAGACTGGTGGAAAGATCTCTCTGATGTGGTGTGTAGTGCTCCCCCATTTCAGGAGGTTAGGGGTCAATACAAAACTTTAGAGAGCATTAGTGCTATAAGGGCTGTCCATGTCACACCACATACTGTGGGATGTGACAAGTTGTATAGGGTTGGTGTGAAGGCTGAGGCATGTGAAAAACATATCAGCAAGCTGGCAGTAAAGGAAGGCAAGAGATTTCATATTCAGTGTGTGCATGCTGTCAAAGCACACTATTCTGATAGGATCTCGCAAAGCCAATGGCAGTCAGCTATCCTGTTTGCTTCTGCCAACAGGAGTAACCCTGTGGTAGGGGGTGAGGATGTAGAGTATTTAATAGCAGTGGAGTATGGGGTGGGGAGGCAGTCCAAAAAATCCTGAGTACAAGCAATAGGGAAACGGTACCCCTGCTGAGGAATGATGTCCCTAGAGAGCAGATAATGAAGCCAGGAAAACCAGTCCCCAGAAGGTTGTGAAAGTCAATGGGGCAGTCCATGCCCAATCAGAGAGGGGCTGTAGGTTGAGCAGCCAGTAGAGGCTTACTGCTGTTGTACTGCACCCAATAGAAACTCCAGGTTTCAAGCTGGAGAGAAGTCTGTACCTGTAGGTTTCAGCCTTGCTTTTGCTGCGGGCAGGGAGGGTTTGAGGTGTGGCCTCCGTGGCAGCTGCAGGTCAATGATCGGAGAGGCGCTTCACAAGCCCATACAGGAAGAGCCTGGGGAGAAAGAAAAAGACAGACTATTTAGTGTATGTTCAGTCAAAGGCGATTGAGGTTGGAGGCAGGGAGCAAAAATACTAATGACGTACAGTATTTTAGTTTTAGCTTTGGGGGGTGAGGGTGAGAAGTTTAGCACAATGGGATATGATTAAACTTAACAGCTCTATCAGACAGGGGGATAGGGGGTCGTTTACCTTGGCACCAGCATGAGAGCCACAATTCAAAGTTAAGTTTGGGTGCCAAATGCTGGAATTAAGCTAGTGCCCATATGCAAGGGGAAAAAGTAAAACAATAGCAAAAACAGGACTAATTTATGGGAGGATACAATTAATTTATGGAAACCAAGGAGATCAACGGATATGGCCCATTTACTTCAGAGTCTTGTTTTAGTGGCTTATCAGATGCAAAAATAATAACCCTAAGTATGCCATGGCTGTGCACAGTAATGCACAACCAAATAAGGGAGAACATAGGGTTACAGCTATGGGCATTAAATCTGTGAAATTGGAGATTCCCAGGGTGGAGACATTGAAAATCTGTTAAATCAGAAAGAACAAAAATGGATTTATGCATTAGGAGCACTGTATAAACCAGGCCTGAATGAACAATTCGAAATAAAACCATTTCTGAAAAGGAGAAAATAATACCTGAATGATTGCTCTTTAAAATGTTCCATATTGTGATATCCAAAACCCTTTCCCCCACCCCCCAAAATCGCCCCCCCTTACCCCAACACTCCCACTTTTCCATTTTCACCCCCAGTTTGAGTTTTATATGTAAGATGTAGTTCCTGTTAAATACATGATGCTGTCCTTATATATAATGATACAGATCTGCCTTTTTGTCAGTTTTTTTGTTTAAACCTACGTGTATATTTTTATAACACACGTACATTTTAATTTTTGCAGGGTTGCCAAGTAGATGCCTTGCCAGCCCAGAATTCTGATACATTAGTCTACGAACTAGTAAGAAGTACAGTAGCACCCTGATTATCCAAACCTTGGTAAATTGAAAATCCCTATCTATTGAACTTAGGCTGCGTTGCCCAAGCTCTCCATTGTTTTTCAATGGCAGTGTTTTGTGGACAAGATTCCAGTCTGTCTGCCTGTCAAGCAACCAAGCTATAACTTGTCCATTACTTGTCTAGCACACCACAGCTGTTTACAGTTATTGACATACCTATAAAACTGTGTTGCATTGGTTGACATATAGATTGGACCAAGTGCCATGTCAAGTGAAACAGAAGCACAATATGCTTACTGTAGCACAGAAGTTAAGAATCTAGGATCACTTAAAAAGTGGTGAACGACCTGTTGCTCTGGCAGCAGAATACAGGATTGGAATGTCCACTACCACAGACATCAAGGACGTGAAGGAAAAGCTTTGGTCCTTCGCAATGACTACGGAAGGCTACTATGGCACAGAGAGCCATAAAAACACGCAACAGTGTGCAGGGGATAACTGGAATGCTGCAATCTAGCTTTGGTTCCAGCAGGAGAGGAAGAAAGGCACCCCAGTCTCTGGGCAAGTTGCCAAAGAAAAGGCTCTGATTTTTCATGCCAAACTTGGTTGGCAGTCCTCCTTTGTAGCTAACAATGTCTGGCTTGATTGTTTTAAAAGGAGGCTTTGCAGGGAAAAAACTCAGTGCAGCAAAGGACAGTATCGAGCAGTTCATTGAACAGCTACTAGAAACAATGTGCAAACAATCTATTTGTCTCGATCAGCTTTATAATGGTGTCGAGACAGGATTATTTTGGAGATGCCTGCAGACAAAACATTGGTGGATGGGTCAAAGAAAGATGCCCCAGGTTTTAAGAAGCAGAAGGAGAGAGTGACTATCCTGGGCTGTACAAATCCCTACTCATTGGCAAGTCAAAGGAACAGAGGTGCTTTAGACATGTAATCATGAGTAATCTCCCAGTGCAATATGAATCCCAACGCAATTCTTGGATGGACTGTGGGATTTTTGTCAGTTGGTACAAAACTTCCTTTGTGCCCAGTGTGAAACGCTTCCTCTGTTCGAAAAACCTACCTGTAAAAAACAATTTTGCTCTTAGACAGTTCCCCAGTCCACCCTGAAATGCCTGTGATAAAAACAAGAGATGGCACCATATCCTGCATGTTTCTGCCCCCGAACGCCATTTCTAAACTTTAATCCTGTGACCATGGCATATTGGAGATCTTTAAAAGAAATTATCAATGGAGATTGCAAAACATCATTATCAAATCACTTACACTTAAAGTCATGATTTACATGGCTGGTGAGGCATGGGATAATGTGCACCAGAGATAATAGCCAAGGCTTGGGCTAAGTCAGGACTTCTTGAGAAACTACTCCTACCGCAAGATCCCACAGAATAGAGCACATCACTGGTAGAGGAATCAGTGATTGGTGCAGGCAGCACCGTGGAGAGATGATCCAACATTGAGGATGTAACTGAGCTTGCAAGCAAATTAACGCTTGGCATCTCAGATGCAGAAATCAATGAGTAGGTAAGGCTGTAACCTGGAGGAAGACAGGTATGAACATTTGGATGACGACATGATCATCGCAACAGTCACAAGTCAGAATATGGGGCAAGGAGAGGGTGAGGCCGAGGGTGAAGACAGCGGTGGCAAGGGGGGATGAGGAAAATGAACCTGAAAGCCAGACTAAGGTTCCTAGCCACAGTGAAGCAGAGGAATGCTTCAGTAAATGTTTACTGTGGCTAGAGAACCAAGAGGAGTGCGATCCAATGAACCTACTGCTACTTTGCAGTCTTAGAGCAATAACCACGAGAGCACGATTGGGTGCTCAGAAACAAAAGCCCATCACTGAGTGTTCCAAGTAAAGATGTCTCCAATACTGTACAGTGTTATGTCCAGCTGAGTACACTAAATACCAGAAAGAACAAATCTCTCTGTTTAGTAATTTCTAAGACTCTTGCAAGAAAGTATGCACAAAAAAAAAAAATGAAGAGCACAAGCACATAAAAAAACAAAAACCAGCAAGTAGAAAAATCAAACTCCCTCAATAATGAACTCCCGAATATCTGAACTAAATTGATGTCACCCATGCTGTTCAGATAATCGGGGTCCTACTGTATTATAAAATGACTGTCATGAATTGATGAAATGACTGCCAGATTTGATTGTTTTCACTTTCTTCTCTAGTCACTACATCTATGCCATTTTAAGTATGTATCTGTGGTTACCAGTTGTTTCAATGATGTACAGTATGCACTGTTGTGATTGGAGCACCAATTAAACATAATGGCATATAGCAGGTACCTTGTATGCACTTCACTATTCTCTGATGAAGCAATAACGGTGAAACGTAAGAACTGCTGCCACACTGTGTCCCCTACACTGGATGGGTGGATAAATATGTTCTAAAAGGAACTTAAAGTATTTATTGGTTTATGGTCTTTGTTGCTAGGGTGAGTGCAACATTATTTCTGAAGTATGAACTGACTGTAGTGTTCACAGCACCCCCTCCCTAGTGCAACCCCCTCCTTGCCAAAATCAGTAAATGGATATAGTTAGTCATGATGGAGCACGATGCTGGACATCACAGTCACAGGAGTGTTGGAGGGGAATTGCAGGGCCATGATGCTAGTACACATAAGGTGATTTAGTGGTGATAAGTGCTTTGTGAAAGTTAAATTCCACAAGCGGAGTTCTACGGACATTAACTATTATGTGCCCATTAATTTTTGAGCAAATGTTGCCAATAATTTCTAAAGTATCCACAATAAAATGTAACCTACTAAGCCACATTTGTCCAATTTAATTAGATTCCAGGACATATTTATTTTGGCATGCATGCCAAATATTGAGTGTACAACTGCAATAGCAGTGGAGCAATAAACCACAGCCAACCCCCTGAGGATTTAGGAGGTCGTGAGGGCTTGGAGCAGCCCTCCCCCACAGCCAGGAGCTGAAAAAAATTGCCCAGCCAACCACCTGAGGATTTAGAAGGTCATGAGGGCTTGGAGCAGCCCTGCCCCACAGCCAGAAGCCGAACAAAATTGCCCAGGTACGGATTTCAGCTGCGTGCAGTCACCTGATCGCGACCATTGGTGCTTCAGCACAGAGAAAGACAAAGACTGCTATCTTGGTGCCCTTTTTCCTACCCTAATTAAATATCGGCGTACAACTGGAGATAGTTTATTTTTAGCAGTAATTTGTAATTTGGGGCTTAACTCTGTGTTATATCCTTGCAAGTTACTTTAAATTTTCACTTAAAACACCAGCTTAGTAAAGCGCCAGTGGAGTTACTTTAACTACAGTATATCTCTAGCATCCAACTGTAATGTTTGCCTTAATACATCCGAGCAAGTTACTTTAATTATCTGTAAAACATTTAGCTTAGCATAGCACCAGTGGAATTTCTTTAACTGCTATCTCGGGCTGTATTTTCCACCTCTGGCTCTGTGAGCACCTAATGCTACAAGCCCAGGCAGAAACGAACAGGAACCTGTCCCCACTTTAAGCTTAGCCTAGCTAAGTTTGAGCCTGTAATCTATTTCATACTACAGCAGTAGCTGTAAAAAAACAAGAGCCCAAATCAGTTAGCCCAAGCAGGTCCTGAAATACAAACTTTCTGAACATTTTATTCTTCTATTTCTTCTCTCACTGTTCCAAGTTAATCAGAAGCTGTAAACTGTGTTTTGTAAAAAATTACCCTACAGAAATCCCAATAAAGTTAAACTCCCAGCAATGTCCCACCCCTCCCCTTACTTATTTAATCTGAGTGTTTCTCCCTCTACTTCCTCCACAGCCAGCCCCCCCCGAGGATTTAGGAGGTTGTAAGGGCTTGGAGCAGCCTTCCCCCACAGCCAGGAGTCAAAAAAAAATTGCCCAGGTACAGATTTCAGCTGTGTGCAGTCACCTGATCATGAACGTTGGTGCTTCAGCAAAGAGGATTGCCCCGCTGAATGATACTCGTTCGGCTACCCCACCGCCCCCACCACCACACTTGGTCATCTGGCTCATTTATAGGGACCATCGCACCATGTGAGAACTTAAAATAACGTATCAGCCTACTTCTCCAGCAGCAGCTTATACCAGCTCACCACTAGTGGTCACCAATCTCAATCACCCTATACTTAATCCATTCTATAGTAAACATGTTCCCACATCTCTTGATGCCTGTTGTCATTGCCTCACTGATCCCCAAAATGGCTCAGCCACCCACTTCTGAGGAATTTCCCCAATATGGATGCACCACTGCCAACCACACTACGTACTCCTGCTTAATATCCTGGTGGGACCGCAATTTGAACACCCACACGCCTCCCCCATGTTACACCACCTTACATCCTTACATGCACATACTACCTCCCTGCGCTAGTAATCAGTCCTTACACCCACAACTCTCGCTGTACTGCTACACCGTTCTTCTTCAGGTTACACACCCTCCCCCACCCTGATAACCCACCTCATACGCACCCTCCCAGTCCCAATCACACATGCTAAAAATCTCACTAATTCCCAGTCAAAATGCACCTCATGAAAACTGCTCAGATTAGCATTACTCCGACATGCTCTCCTCCTCCTGCTCCTATCAGGAAATGTACACCCTAACCCAGGGCCACCCACCCCTATTGTCTCATCGGAAGGCAAACATGGAAGCCTCCTGCTGGCCACACTTAATATCTGTAGCCTTCAGAAGAAGTTCACCCCGCTATAGGGCTGGATTGCCCAGCACTCACCCAATGTCTTAGCCCTGTCTGAGACCTGGCTCTCAGATAAAATACCCAACGGATCGATCACCCTCAGTGACTACACCATTTATCATGCTGACAGGCTTAGTAAGAGGTGAGGCAGCAGTGCCATCTACATGGTAGCCTCCCTTCTCTCCCTAGCGGTCCCCACCACCCATGCATGGAGCCCAGACCATAACAGTCAAGGTCAGCCTTGACAACCCGGGTAAAACCCTCTACATTGTGACAGTTTACATTCCCCCTTGCAACCAAAAGCTCACTTTCTAATCAGTCCTGGAAAGTATCACCCACCTCCCACCAAAGAGTGAAGTCATTTTACTGGGAGATTTTAATGTCAATTGGTTATTGTCTGCTTTGTCCCCCTACAAGGACTCAGCCCCAGCTTGTGACCTCACCCAGGTCATCCAATCCCCAACCAGACTGGACACAAGAACAGGGACTTCAATTCTTATCGACCTGATCCTCATCAACAGGCCTAATAATATCTCTCAAGTCACAGTGCTGCCTGACTCGATAAGCGACCATTCCCCAATGACCTGCCTGTGGTCCACTAAAATCCCCCCTGCCCTCCCAAATGTCACTGTGCAAAGACACCTCAAAAAAGGAACCCTTGCACGGCTCACGGCTCACCTTGCCTCCTCTGATTGGTTCCATATTCACACTGCCCAGTCTGTGGACGCTGCACTTACCTACTTTATTGCCATCTTCAATGCAGCCTGTGACATATTTACACCCTTCTCCAAACAGGTAGTAAAACAAAGAAATATCCCTCGGATCACTCAAGCTCTACTAGACCGAATGCACCAGAGGGATAACCTATGGCATAAGGCCCTTGACTCCCAGCTCCCGCAGGACAGACAACTGTACAAAGAAGCTTGAAACAGATGCACATGGACTACACGGCAAGCCAAAGCTGCATACTATAAGCAAACCCTCACTGCCTCCTGGGGCTCCGGAAAAAAATTCTGGAGTAATATTAAGGAACTCTGTGGGAAAACTGTATCCCCTACCCCAGTTCAGCTTATAGTAGATGGAGTTACCTCCCAGGACCCCAATGTTGTCTCCGATGCCCTAAGTACCTCCTTCTCTGATCTCTCTCATATTCTCCCACCTATCTTCTTTGACCCTACCACCAACCCCCCAAACAGACACCTCGGCCATCTCCAACCCTACCCTCTTCAGGCTAAGAGTCATCTCTTGTAATGAGGCTAAACACTATCTCACCAAAGCTCTGGTGAACTCTCGCTATAGTAGTGATTCCCTGGACCTCAAACTCATTCGGCTTATGCTGGATGTGACACTGCTTCATCTCACCAAAATCCTCAACCTGTCCTTATGCCTCAGCCAATTCCCCACTGCTTGGAAGAGAGCAATAATAACCCCTATCCTGAAGAGTGGCGACTCCACCACCACAAGCAATCATAGACCAATATCAATCCTGCCACCCCTCTCTAAGGCCCTCGAAAAAATAGTGTTGGATCAACTAACTGACTACCTATCCAAATATGACCTGCTCTGCCATGAACAACATGGATTTGGTAGGGGCCACAGCACCTCAACCACCCTCACTGAACTCACTACATTTATACATGAGGCCCTAGAACAAGGTTCCGTGGCAGGGATTATCTACGTTGATCTGACCAAGGCATTTGCTACCGTCAGTCATGTGCTACTACTCTATACCCTCCCATCCCTTAATTTTGCACCAGAGGTCACCGCCTGGTTCAAAGATTATCTCTCAGGTCGGACACAACAAGTCAAAATCAGTACAACTATCTCCCACAGCAAACCGATCCTAACTGGTGTCCCACAAGGGTCAATATTTGGCCCTCTACTCTTCACCCTCTTCCTGAACTCCCTCCCTAAATCTTGCAGCTGTAAGATGCTGCTATATGCAGATGATGTGGTAGTATTCTGGAAATACCCTCATCCAAATTCTCTGCAAACTGCCCTTCAGGGTTTCCTTAGGAAGCTAGAAACCTGGTTCTCTGAACACCAACTTATAATCAACTACAAGAAAACAAAGTCCATGATCTTCGCCCACCACCAAAGCCCCCACTGTCATGCACCACTAGTAGTAATGAACGCACTTGGCTCTGAGCTCGAACAGGTCTCCTACTTCAAATACCTTGGAGCCACATTAGACACCTCCCTCTCCTACCACTCACACATACAACAAGTGTTCTCCTCTATTAACACTAGACTGGGGATCCTTTACAGGCATAAGCACTGCCTACCCCCTCAGGCCATGCATCTCACTATGTCCTCATCTATTCTATCTTTGGTGGACTACAGAATAGTGATTTATGGGTCGGCTGATCAAACTGCCCTACGCAGCATCAACCTTGCCCTCAACAAAGCTTGCCGCCTGGTCACGGGATGTGACAGGTTAACTCATACATGTGAGCTTTATAAACATACTGGCTGGCTAAACTTCCAAGACAGGCTTAAGTACCATACCTGACTCCTTGCAAAAAAGATGCAACTTAAGCAAGACCCAATCAGCCTCCACCCATTTATCCACACAGCCCCTCACAAGAGGGCACAAAGGCACTCAGCTAACCCCACCCTTCTAATCCCCCACCGTAGAACATCTCTTGGACAAAGATCATTCTGCTATTGTGCTCCTCTGTGGCTGAACAGCATACCGTCCTCCAGCTCCCTGGCCCATAGTCTCAACCTATTTAAATCCGGTCTCAAAGCCCTAATCCTTGACTCCACAACCTGTGACTGTAAATAAACCCCCACACACTTTATGATCTCCATCCCCCTCTCAGAACCTCATTTCGGAGACATACTGTATGCAGGTACCTACTCTATCTCAGTAAGTATTCTGTAGCTAAAGGATAGTTTCTCATTAGTCTCCCTCCTATGTCTCTCCTAGGTTCCCAATTCCACTGTTTAGATATTATGTCTCTGGGTCCTCCAAGACCCTCTAGAACTGTATCCTGTCTTAACTCTGACCTGGGACCTTCTTTATGCTCCCTGTTGATGTAACCTTCAAATTACGTATAAGCCAGGACTGTATGACCTTGTATTATTACATTATTATTGTATTTGTACTTTTTTGTTTCCTCTGTAATTTTACTTTTATCTGACGTGGAGCCTTTGCAAAAGTCTATGACTCAAAGGATTGTAATCCTGACTCTATTCAATAAATAAATATATTTTGAAAATGTTCATACAATTAAATAAATACATTGTGAAATGTTGGACTCCGGTAGCTCACAATTTACTTAACCATCTCTCTATCTCTATATTTAGTAGTTTCTAAGACTCTTCCAAGAAAGTATGTATATAACTGTTCAATTATCTAGCTCCAAAATGGCTAAGTTGTAAGCATAGCAATATTTGCAGAAATATTCACATGGTTAATAAATTGCCAGACTTTGAGCCCCCATAAACTCCCTGTCCCTCATCCAAATGTCGTGAAACTTGGCATCCTTCTAGAGCTCCTTCCATGCAGTAGATATTCCACATTTCAGATCTCCAGCTGTACGACTGATAGAGTTATGACCAATTAAATAATCTGAAAGATTTTGTAAACTTCTCACATGATTAATGAATGGCTAGAATTTCAGCCCCTATAACTCCCCTCTCCTCATCCACATTTCATTAAACTTGGCATAATTTTAGGACATCTGTGAAACAGTTGTTACTTGCCAAATTTTAGATACCAACCTATAAGACTGCAAGAGTTATGATAAACTAAACAATTTCAGAAAATATCACAATATTTTGTGAACTTTCATGAAATTCATTTAATTTTGCAAGAATTCTGCAAAATCTGAATTTGTTAATTTTGCCTAGCCCTAACAGCAGACCACCCCCCACATACACACATGCAGACTAGATTCCTCTATGTAGTATAGGGGTGTATGATAAACGAATATAATTTCCAGAGTACCATGAATAACATTCATTACTCTGGAAGAAAAATAAGTAATCAGCACTATTCAGGGTTGCTTGGCATTTTGCTTCAAGACCTCCTGAGACTTCTTGTCCAGTCAGAGGCCACTTTGGATGCTCACTGAAGGCAGCTCATGTGACTTACCACTTGCAGAAGGTACAGACAAGAGAGACAAATGTCTGAGATGCTGTGAAAGAACAGTTTACTTCCATCCACTTGTTAAAATTAGGCAAAAAGCAAAAATCTTGACACTTTTGTTCCCTTTCTAAATTCCAACCTGAAAGGGTTAATCTTTTACTCTTGGTGTGTGAAAATACGTTGATTTTTTTTCAGGCGACCTGCTGGAGAGAACAAAGAGTGCTGTTTACTGAGAGAGACAGACAGGACCCAGCGAGCAGATACACAGTCTGTGTGCATACCAAAACCTTAAAGATGTCATGTTTTAAACAGCTTATGTCAGCTTAAGGGAGTAAGGGAGATTTTGAAGTGGGTTATTTAGTGAATAGAAATTTAAGTTCTATTTGTAACAGAGTTGGACCTGTCTGAAACAAAAAAATCAAGGCAAACTAAGGATTTAGATTCATGGTAGTCCAGCTGAAGTGCAGTGAAGTGTACAACTGCACTGAATATTTTTTTTTTTTGTGGAGGCCAGTGTCAGATGGCTCCCACTCCCACTGCTTCTAGGCGGCTGACATTTTTTCTTGCATTTGTGTGCAATAATGTGTACTCTGCACACTTGTGCACTCAGCTTCTTTGTGGCTTCATGCCAAAGAAGAATTAAAAAAAAACGTTTAGTCTGGCTTGACAATTAGTGAGGGAGACTTGTCAGCCTATTGGAATTATCACAGTGAGTGTCTATGTTTCATAATAATATAATTTCAATTTAATATCATACATCTTCCTATGAGAAACCCAGGCTTGTGTCTCTCCATGGCTACTTGTGCAACTGAGAGTGCACCACTGTATATAGCTGTTAGCTGGTAGGGTGGAACTAGTCAACTGATTCCCACCACTTCTGGGCAGCTAGCTGCTGTTTGGTTCTATGTGTGTGTAGTGTGCACTTAAGAAAGACATTGTTCTAAGTTTGTACCTTTGTGCCAAAGCGGAAAGTTAAAAAATATAATTTTTTCTTCCAAGAATTTGTACTGTATGGGGCTGGAAGTATAGCTTAGAGCTTACAGTAACAAGCTGTGAATGAGCTTTGTGTAACATGCAGAGCTGGGTTTGATTCCCACAGCCTCCACTTGCATACTGTGAGACTCTGAGCAAGTCACTTAACCACTCCAGTGCTAAAAAAGGCACTTGTGCCTAGTGGGCCTTACCCAGTTACCAAAAGAATGAACAAAAAAATATTTACTAGTCAGGCTTGGCTAGTGAGTGAGATTAAGTTGTCAGCTCACTGGCATTGCTGCAGTGAGTGACTACTATATTTCATAATAAAATAACTTCAGTTTAGTATCAAACATCTTCCTGTGAGGACTACAACTATGGCAGACAGAGGAAATACCAGATAATGCAGTTCATCCAGCAGCCCCAGCAAAGCTGCAGTAGGTGTAGAGCAGCAAGCAGCAGGTGAGGGTGAGTGTACTGCAGAGCAGTGCTCAGGGCACATTTGTTGCACAAAATTATATTTTACCCCATCAAAGCCTGCAGGCTCCAGCACCAGTATGGTGTTTGCTGACAAAAGCGAAAAAAGTATAATCTGAATTACTAGTGGACTACTAGGAACACATTGTCATTAACTGCTACTGATACTGCCAATATGAATGTGTCCTCATCATCCCTTCCCACTGCCACCAGTACCACCATCACTAAGGCTGTAATTAATTCACGGTCCGCACGGAATTCACGGATACCGTGAAAATCGGCAGCTTCTGTGAATTTTGGCAAAAATGGTATCAATATATTTCTTTCATGACCTGATTACCCCGACATTTAGCTAATCATCTCCTAAACACTTAAATTGACTGCTTTCTAATCATTCAGTCATTTCCTAATTGCTAACTCTATGTAGAACATCATGAAATCAAGCATTGCTTAAGCACTTAAGCACTTAATAGCATAGTTGTTTGTGTGACTGATTTCTTGATCTACAGCTGTTTTAAATTGCAAGTTAGTAGCCCAGTTTTCCAGTATGCTGCACAATGTCTCTGCCTCAAAAGCCTACCTCTGCGTCTAAACTCGGTAAAGTCTATGCCAAACATAGGTGCTCCCAGTATGATAGAGGCACCTTTCACGTTTCGGGTGATATTTTATTTTGTTCAACCTGCAATATACCCATAGACCACAAACGAAAAGCCTCTTGCAATCACCACCTCAAAGCCTCTTTTCATGTTGCCAAGAAAAGGAAACTCGATGTAAGCAAAAGCGCAGTAGCTGAGAAGCAGGTAACTGTACGAGAGCTGTTTCATACCAAAGCGGAACATCAGGAAAGCCGGAAAATTGCACTTTTTAATCTAGTAGAAGCTTTTACTTCTGCTAATATACCTTTGAATGCTCTAGATAACCACAGCCTACACTGTTACCTTGAAACCAATTTAAAATCTGTTGGATTGATACCTACATCGCAGTGGCTGCGTTCAGAATATTTGCCCAAAGTGTATTAATTCCATGTGGCTGAGGTAAAAAAAAAAGTGTTAGAGGCAGAAACAATTTCTGTTATATGTGACGAGACAACTGATGCACAGGATCGCTATATACTGAACATTGTGGCTATACCTGCAATTAGTACACTACACTTGCAAACAAGTAATCCCTCTGGAACCAAATTAGAACCTAGACTGTACTGTGCTTGAAGCTACAAATTTTAAAACAGTTTCTCAAACTGTCCTGAATTGTTTGCAAAAATATGAAGTCCCATACACCAAAGTTGCAGCATACATCACAGACAACGCTATGTACATGAATAAGTGTTGGCTACAGAGTCTAAAGCACGTACTTTTAAATGGGGTCCACGTTACATGTTCTGCCCATCTATTAAATCTTCTGGGAGACATTTGGCGTAAAACTTTTACTGATGTCAACACTTTTGTTGTGGCTGTAAAAAAAAAAAGCATTCACAGCATGCCCTGCTGGAAAGGCTCGCTTTAAACAGTACCTAGCCAGCAAATACCTGTCAGTTGCCTTACCGCCAATGCCTGTCATCACAAGGTGGAACACCTGATTCAAGGCAGTTTTCTATCATGCTGAACACCTCCCTGAGTATACTGAATTTTTTAAAGATGATAGCGGAGCTTGTGAGGATGTAGTGGCAATGTCAGCTGATGGAATTGTGACCACAGGTATCCAAGAAATTGCTGAGAATGCTCCTCCTTAAGTTCATATGCTGGAAAAGTACAAGGGTGAAGATGTGAGAGCACACTTGGTATATGACGAACTGCTTGATTTTGCTACCTTCCTTCAGGTTAAGTCAGAAACTACCATTAACTCGCAAACTAAAAAATGTTTATCTGACTGTTCACACAAAATAACGGACTACATGACTGAACGTGGCAAATTTCATCAGTCGGCTGCCAGATTTTTTGCTGCAGTTAGAATTTTTAATCCATTGAGGGCATGAAACCTTGCAATGACAGAAGAGGCTATTTGTGAGAGCATTCCTCTGTTAGATGAAAATATAAAGGCAAGATCAGAGCTAAGATCATACATTCAAGAGATACAAGATAGCACTTTCATTTTTTGTAACATCGATATTGTGGGGTTCTGGAGGGACTGTAAGGAAAGATTCCCAAACTTGTCAAGCATTGCCCTTAGCTGTTTGAGTGTACCAGTCCATAGTGCCAGTGTTGAGAGATCATTTTCTCGTTACGGTTCTATGCTGACTGATAGTCGACGAAGTATAAAGCCAGAAAATCTAAAGACGTATTCGATGCTGCAGCAAAATAATTAGTGTATTTTTATTTGCACAAATGCACTTTTGTACATGATGTAACCAATTTTAACTGCTGTTAATGATTTTTATCGAAGTAAAAAATGCAATTTAAAATTAGCGATGTGTCTGTGTAATTATTTAGAGTTTCCGTGCAAACACCGTGAAATCGTTCCTTTTTTTCCGTGAATATAATACAGCCTTAACCATCACTAATGGTGGGTGAAGTGGCCGAAATTCGCTCTGTGAAGTGATTCGCGGAGCAACACAGAATCCTCAAACTATTCCGCAATGCGAAGCGGAGTACTTAATGTTATAATGGGGAAAACAAAGTCCATTGAGAACAATGACTTTGTTATTCCGCCTTCTCCAAACCACTTCTCCACCAATTTTAAGGGGAAGTACATTGAAATCAATGTACTTAGCCTCACTTCACCTTGTTTGTGAGCTCCAAAGGCAAATTTTGCAGTGCTTCATGGGATTGCAGGTCACAGGGGCTCTAGATTGTTCTGCACAGCCTCAGTTCTGTGTAGTGTGTGTAGTGGAAGATGTAGATGGTTTCATCTCAGAGCTCTGCGATTCAAATCCTCTAAAAGCTGTTAAAAAAGCCTTTTTGAGCTATTTTTTTTTGCTCAAAATTTAGTACATCGATTGTAGGAAACCCTCCTTTGCTCATATCATTGAGGGTTTATTGTCTGTGTATGGATTTTGAATATTAATTTAGAACAGTTAGTCTGTGTACTGTGAAGTGTACTTTGGGGGAGGGGCGTATCTGTGGTGTAGTAGATTAACTGGGAGAAAAAGGCAGTCTCTGTTTTGGTTATATTTTTCTTGTAAAACTGTTAATGTACACGCAATAATATTTTCAGTAATTCTAGACATTTTTTTGCTGATTGTTGAGGTGCAGCAGTGTATAATTTCACTCTGTTTAAAACATTTGGTTATATTACTAAAGGTTTTCAATTTGCCACGCATTACTTGTAGTGTGTGTGTGTGTGTGTGTGTGTGTGTGTGTGTGATGCGTGCCGTTAAATTGGACACCTTTTATTGTGCCACAGAGCAATTGCAGCAGTGTGAGCCTGCTATCCACTGCACCTGCATGAATTTTGTACTGCTTTGTTGTATCTTTACTGGCAGTGGACTATTACTGCTGTGCACTAACCCCTCCCCCAACTGGCAAAAGGTATTCTTTTCCAGATTTGGATTTGTGACTTGTGAGCATTGGTTAGATGGTGTTGTGCCTTTGCATCTGCATCTCTTGAGTGCACAGCTCAATCTTAATCTGTCATATGAACATACCAGCAAGCCAGCAGAAAAAGGCCATTTGTTTTGCAAGTCTGCTCGTATTGCAGGGTCCACAGCTTGAGCTAATGTCCCTGCCTTCCCTTCCCACTCCTCCCATCCTCTCTACCCATGATTCTTATCTTCCCCCTATGCCTATCCCAGCCTCTCTTAAAGCTGCTCACTGTCTTTAATGAGATGACCTCTTCTGGCAGCACAATCCAAGTGCCCACCACCCTTTCTGTGAAGAAGTGCTTCCAGACATCCCTCCTAAGCCTCCCACCCTCCAGCTTAAGACTGTGCCCCCTCGTGATGTAGTTGCCACTCAGCTTAAAGAGACTTTCCTTATCAACATTATTTATCCTTTTCAAGTACTTGAATGTCCCAGTCATGTCCCCCCTCTCTCTCTATTGTTTTCCAGGGAGTACATGTTCAATGCCCTCAACCTCTCCTTGTATGCCTTGCCCTGCTGACCAGCTATCACCTTTGTAGCCCTCTTCTGTACCTTCTCTAGCAGGTTAATGTCATTTTTGAGGAGTGTGCACCAGTACTGAACTCCATACTCTAGATGCGACCTTACCAGTGACCTATACAAGGGCAGTATAACCTCCTCTCTCCTCCTACTGATCCCCCTAGCTATACATCTCAGCATCTTGTTTGCCTTTGCTGCTGCATGTCTGTCTGTCTGTTTGCATTTGAAGTACACCATTAATTTTGGGAGACTTTGCATTTCTTGTTATGCTCTCATTTCACTTTGTCAGCACTGTGGAATTTTCTGGACACAAGACAGTAGCATTTTGAGAATGCACATTAATTCTGGTGACTGTGTGTGTGACCATTGCATGCATAACAGAGTGCACCATTAATTCTCGGAGACTTGCATTTTTTGTTACCCTCTTGTTTCACTTTGTCAGCAATGGGGAATTTTCTGGACACAAGACAGTAGCATTTTGGGATGCACATTAATTCTGGTGACTGTGTGTGACTACTGTATGCATGACATCTGAGTGCATCATTAATTCTGGGAGACTTTGCATTTCTTGTGCTCTCATTTCACTTCATCACTGTCAGCACTGGGGAGTTTTCTGGAAACAAGACATGAGCATTTTGGGGATGCACAGTCATCCTGGTGACTGTGTGTGAAGGGCTGTCAATATTATTTTCACTTCTCCTTGCTTTGCATTAATGCGGAATGACAACGTGAAGTAATAATTACAAGGCAAAGTGAGCCTTTTGCATTGGCCACTCCACGTAAGGGAGTGACAATGTGAAGTGCGCACTTCGCTGGTGAAATTTAAGTTCGCTGCATCTCTAACCATTACCTTACACTTAATTTTATTTAATTTAGAATTTTGAATCGGGAAAGGCAAAGTGAGTTGAAGCTCATTTCCAAGTGCATCACTGGAAAACAGGAAGGTTACGTGATTTACTCAGTGTCACACAGTATGCAAGTAGTGGTTGTGGTATTCAAACCCAAGACAGCTGGGTCTTCAGATGGCTCAGTACTCTCACCTCTAGGCTATATTGTCTCACAAAGAAGAGTATGAAGACATTTCCTTTTAATAGCCCCATCCCAGAGGTATTTGAAGAAAGTACATGAGATAAGACAATACAACACATTATCATGCAGGATAGTGTTACAGCTGGCATTGACATTTACAGAGTAAAAGAGATTTTGATTCAGATTAGGTTTGTACTATACCAGGCAAATCCCTCTGCTCTTATTAGCATATTATGTCACAGACAACTACAAGGATAAAACACTGTCATACTTCAAAAATGAAAGATTCTGTTTAAAACAATACGTCAGATTACTCAAGGTCCCCATTTCAGTAGTGGAGGATAGAACAGTACATCACAGGTGTCCATAGGACAAGACCAGAGAAAGTTGGGCAGTGCTAAAATCCTGCACTCTAATTGCATGGCAGATGTCATGTGATTTACAGGAGTGAGTGATAATCCACTTTAGGATTTTGACTACTGCGTCTGCTCGCTGGCACAGTGAGATGCCAAACTGGCATATGTGGCACCATCCAGCAGTTAAAGCAAGGCTTGTGACTCTTGAAATTAGCTGAATCCTGAGTCAGCCACTGACTATAGCCCCATTCACACAGCCAAATCTGTGGCATTGCTGGTGGTGCACAGCAGCAAGATCTTTGCCGCTGTGCACATCTAAATGCCACAATTTTGACTTTTGCGGCTTGCATTTCATTTGGATCACGATCCTTCTTTTCTTGGGATCGCAGTAGTGGTGCAGGTGTTCTGCAGCATTTTCTCGGCTGTCTGAACAGCCTGGCATCACCCACAACATCATGACAGGCTTTTCCCAGGCTGCACCTGGGTTTGTTCCAGCAGCATGTCAATTGTTTTTTACCACCCGAATTCAGCAAAAGCATGTTTTGGGCAATAGAAACACAGCTGAACTCAGGGAAGTGGTTCTTTTAGCAGACCAAGGGCTATAACTTGGAGAAAACACTGTTTCAGAGTCAAGCCGTGGCACTGGGCATGCACGCATGTATATGCATACATGCATGCCCAGTGTCTAGGCTCGACTCTTGAGACCGGGTTTCCTCCAAGTTATAGCCCTTGATCTGCTAAAAGAACCACTTCTCTGAGTTCAGCAGTGTTTCTATTGCCCAAAACAGGTTCCCCCCCTCCATCAATAATGCCACCTCACAGAACTCCTTCTCCTCACTGTTGCAAGAATACATGGCCCCCTCCTGTTCCTGCCAAACCCCGCCATCATCCCTCCCTAATCATAACCTTTCTACACCTCTCTTAACCACTAGATGCAGGTCATGGGTTTCCCATGTCAGAGTCTGGCTAGGCAGTTACATTATTGTTCAATCCACCTGCAGTCCCTTAGGTCTTGACCTAACTAGGCCACTCCGTTTAGTCTAATTCAACTGTGCCCTAGATTGCTTGACTATCTTTGTATTTTACTTCTCCCTGTATGTAAGTTTACCATGGTACCTGTGCTGTAATATTGTATTTATTGCAAATTTAATGCAATTTTTATGTAATGTTATATCTGCTATGTACCATGTGCTTTTCACTTACGCGCATGTATTCATGTGACCTTGCATTTATTTATGTTTTTAAAAGTTGGTAACTGGGAAAGGCACCATGAGCAGAAGCTCATTTCCAGGTGTGACCTGGGGGAGGGGGTACAGAGGAAAAATAAAAATACAGCATTAACAGAGTTGTAACAAAACGTAGAAATTATACATAACAGTAAAGAACTGTTTTTTTTTAATAGAGAAATATCTAATAAATACAAACAATATTTACATGGTTATATATAATGAGTTAAAGCATGGGTAGAGGGGAATAATGAAACTGGGGTACGTGAGTACTAGGAAGGAGAACAGATACAGGAAGTAGTAGGGGTTGGCTTGAGTAGGCGCTTGAGGGCAGGAGAGGAGGGAGAAAGATGGATTTGAAGGGGAACACTATTTTAGAGGGAAGGAAGTCTATAGGAGAAGGAAAGGTTGCCAGCTGATGTGCGTACATGTGGGAGGGAAAAAAAAGTGTGGACACAGTTCGACCACAAGCTGTAGGGTGAGGGGTTGGTTGGATTAAGGAGGGAGGTGAGGTAAGGCAGAAGGGTTCCAAGCAAGTATTTAGTGATGAAGGTGGAACAGTGTGAGAAGCATCTCTGAGCAAGGGATTGAAGGGAGAGGGAGGAGTATAGGTCACAGTGGGGAGTTAAGGAGGGGGAGTTAGAGGCGAACCTACATAAGTCATGAAACAGAACATCAAGTTTGGCAAGGGAGGTGGCTGTGGCAGCACTGTAAACTCTGTCAGTGTACTTAACAGCAGGGAGGATCCATTTAACTAGGCGGTCGCGTCTCACAGGAAGGGAGAGACTTGCCTTGTGCTGGTAAAGTAGCCCTAGTTTAGGGCACAGCTTGGAGTGTACAGTGCCAAAGTGGGAAGAGAAGTCAAGGGAGGTATCGAGCCAGACTCCTAGGTACTTGTAGTTGGGTCATTGTCTAGAGGAGTGTTAACTGCTGAGAAGAAGACTGGGAAGTTGGGTAACCTGGTGAGTTTTTGCTTAGATCCGAAGGTCATGGCAGTGTTTTTTTTATATTCAGTTTTGGACAGTTGGCATGGAACCAGGCTGTGACCACTGTGAGATCAATTTGAAGGGGGGGATTGGACAGCTTGGATGGATGGGCGAGACAGGAAAAGTATGGTATCATCCACGTACATGTGAATATTGGCAAGGGTGCATGCCAAGAGGAGATCATTAATAAAGAGGGAAAAAAAAGAACAGGCCCAAGGATAGATCCCTGAGACATGCCTGTGAGGATGGGGAGGGAGGGGGGATTGGACATTGCTAATAGAGACTGCCTGAGATCAGCCAGTTAGATAGGAGCTGAACCAAGACACCAAATCAGGGGATAGGCCATCTAAGCATAGTTTATTTAGTAGTAGAGGGTGAGAAACAGAGTCAAAGGCCTTGGCCAGGTCAATGAAGATAGCCGAGGTGATCTGGCCAAGGTCCGTGGCAGAGTGAATGGCATCAGTGAAGTGTAAAAGGGAGGAGATAGTAGAGTGGAATTTCCTGAAGCCTGATTAAAATGAGGAGAGGGTGTTGGAAGCAAGAAGGAATTCATTTAGCCTACAGAGAATTAGGGACTCTTGGACTTTGGTGAGGGAGGGGAGAAGGGAGATGGGACAGTAATTACCAGGGACAGTGGGGTCACCACATTTGAAGAGGAGGAGGACTGTGGTGGGCTTCCAAGCTGTAGGGACAGTAGCTGTGGAGAGCGATAGATTTAAGATGAAGGTTAAAAGGATAACAACAGAGGAGGCTGAGATTTTGAGGAGCGGAGGGTGCAGGCCATTGGTGCTTGACTTAGAAGGATTAAGTGAGGCAAGAGCTTTTAGAACTTCTGATGCAAAATTGGTGATAGTTGAAAACCGGAAGTCTGTGAGAGGGATTGGAGGGTGCCAGATGGAGAAGTGGGGGGCTCTTGGGGAATGGCACACACAGGATGTCAAAAAATGTATTTAGGGCCTCAGCAACAAGGGAGGGATCAGAGATTAATGAATCTGCCTCACGGATACAGGGAGGAGGGGTTTCGGTGGGGGGGGGCGCAGGAGCGAGTGGAGATTCTGCCAGAAGGAGGAAGAGGTAGTATTTGAGGAGTGCAGGCGTGACTTAAAGAAGCCAGATTTGGCAAGGTGGATACTCTTAGTACGAGTATTGTGGAGGGCATGAAAGGCTTGTAGGGAGGCCTGGTTACCTGAGTATTTAAAACGGCGCCAAGCGAGATTGCGATCTTTGCACATGGCCAAAATATCAGGGGTGATCCAGGGATGGTGGCTGCATTTTACCCATATATCTTTTATTGTGGCATGGGCATCCCAGATTTTTAGGAAGATGGATGTGAAGTGAGTGAGGGCAATGTCAACCGAGAGAGAGAGTAGAAGACTGGAGACCAGTTGGCCAGGGCCAGTTCATGGAGAAGTTTACTCGCATCAAGGGATTTGATGGGGTGGATCTGGATGTATTTTGGGGGAGTGGGAGGATGGCAAGCCTTTCTAACACAAAAGGTAGAGCAGTGATCCCTGAGCTCACTGGGTAAGATACCAGCAGAGCAGATATGGTGTGGGGGTGGGTTGAGAACACCCAGTCCAGTAGGGAGTGCATTTGAGATGTAGGATTGGGATGAGTGGGCTCATTGATCAGCTTGGTGAGGTTTAAAGCTTTGATTTGGTGATGTGAATTAAGTGACTAGGGGAAGAGCCAGTCGAAATTAAAGTTACCGAGAAGAATTAGTTCGCCTATGGATGCAAGGGATTATTGCTTCACAGTGGGAGATAGTGCACTTTAAGGAGCTGTGGGAGTAGATGGCCACCCTGCCTCCATGTTTTCCATGGTCTTGCCAATAGAGGTTAATATCTGGGAGGGCCAGTTGGGAATCAGGGATATGGGAGGACAACCATGTTTCAGATATGCAAAGTATGTCAGGGGAGTGCTGAGTGACCCATACTATTAGTTCGTCCAATTTGGGGAGTAGGCTGCCAGCGTTTATGTAATAAATTTGCAAGCCTTTAGGGAGGGACAGTAGGGTGGAGGTGGTAGGGCTAGAGGGTCCAGGATTAAGCTCAACATCTCTTGCTAGAAGGATTAAAAGGTTTAGGTTGGGGGCATGACACTTATACTTGATTCAGAAAGCTTGAAGGGGGACATACAAGAGAGATTTGGGAGGATGTAATTGACGAATGACTGCTAACGTTACAAGAGAGCAGCTGAGTAGCCCAGGGTGGATTAGGATGTTGGGGTGGGAAGTAGAGGGAGGGAGAAGGTGAGACCGTGGCAGTGGGAGTAGATAGGTTGCAGGCTGGACAGGGGGAAAAAGGGAAAGAGTGGGAGTTTGATGGGGTAGTAGTAGAGAGGACAGAAGGAGGGAGGAAAAGGGGGACTAGGAAAGGGAGGCGAGCATGAAGGGTGCTCATGGATGTACTGTAGGTGAACTAGGGTGGTAAGACAGAGGCCATAGGGAATTGGGCTATATGAGGCAAAGTAAGGAAACACCACAACATCACCAGTGAGGCCAGGTGAGGGAGGGAGCTAGTGAGAAAGATGAGAAGCACAAAGAGCAGTTACAATTGGAGCTACTGCAATGGTGCAGTGGTAATATTGCTGCCTCTGATGGTAGAGGTCGGGAGCTCGAGTACAGGGGGAGATGGGTACACAGAACACAGGGGGGATATAGAGATGCAGTCAGAAAAGGTAGGGATAAGCAGGAGTAGGATGAGGTAGGGAATCAGTACAGAGCTAAGAGAAGGGAGTTGAGGTGTGCACAATAGTGACGTCTAGTGGTGGCTTAGAATAATTAACAAATAGGAAAGTTGGGACATAGATTCTGGCTGGCAGGGTCACGTGACCGGTCATGTGACAGGAAATGAGCTATAAATATAGATCCGAACCAAGGGGAGGGCGGGGCAGTCGACGCACAGTGTTGACTGGCCACACTAGTTCAAAAAAAAAAACACAAATGCAGCAGTTTGGAATGCTGAGGGCTCTTCTGATGTCCATACCTGTGCTACTTTGTTGCAGGCTTCTGCTGGGCTGTAGATGCTGTGACAGGGAACAGGGAGCAGGAGAGCCCTATAATTAAGGAAAGCGCAGGAATTAATATGGGGGAGTGCACATACAGAAAACAAAGGGCTGCCGAAGCAGGAAATGGAGATAAAGAGGACACTACAATGGGGGAGGGGGAGGTGAGCACTGTATTTGTACTTCTTCCACTTCCCTTCCCCCAGCGCTCTTCTGGAAACCAGCTTCTCAGCTCAGAATGCTTTCCTGATTAAACATTTGAATAAATAACCAAATAAATAATTGACTGCCTTCTGATGAGGCAGCATCATTCAACCACACCCCCCTCTACTGGAACCCTCTCCTAAACAGCAGAACTTCTCTCGGAGCATCCCCAGTGCTCCAGAGCTATACAGTTTGAATGCTGCTCCACAGCGTTTCAGACAGACTGCCCAAAACATTCAACGTGGCGGTGATCAAAACTTCTCTCCGTGTGAACGAGGCTTATCAGCATATCTATTAAACCTCCAGCAGTTCCCACAAGCTTGTTGAGCAACTCATTTTATGGATGGGAGGCGGCAAAAGGGCAAAACAGAATTTTGACTAACAATGTTGATTAACTGGTGTGAACAATAGTATTGACATTCTGGGTAAGACAGTCACAAAGATAAAAAAAAAATCCATACAGTATTACATTTGGGATGTGTGAATAACTTATTTTGAATATTCAACTGAGCATTTGCATTTGGGGGCCCAATTATTCATTATTTTTTGCCTTGTTACTTGGCCATTAGAACAGTGTGTGAGACTTCAGGAGATCTTTTCACTTCTTGTCCATTCAGTGGCCACTTGGGAAGTTCAATGAAAGCAGCCCACGTGACCCAGCACTCGTAGAAGCTACAGGAGAGAGAGAGACAGATGTCTGAGCCACATTGTACACACGTCCACAGTAGCTTACCACATTTAAGACATGCCCACAGTAGCTTACCCACATTTCAGACATGCCCGCAGTAGCTTATTCACATTTCAGACATGTCCACAGTAGACTCACTTTTCGGACACACTCACAGTAGCTTATCTATTCACACTACAGGAAGAGGGGGAAAAGGCACAGTCCACTTTAACTACCACAGAACATTTAAAATCATGGGTTCAAAATTCCTAGACCTATAATAGATCCAGAAGCAAATGATTTGATACCTTTTATTAGACCAACATGGATGTTACAGAAAAGAACAAAGTGCTCTAGCTTTCAAACCAACCAGGTCCTTCTTCAGAAGCTTTGTGGCCAGGTCTGAAGAAGGACCTGGTTGGTTCAAAAGCTAGAGCACTTTATTCTTTTCTGTAACATCCATGTTGGTCCAATAAAAGGTATCAAATCATTTGTTTTTGGATCTGTTCTTAAAAGGACCAATACGGCACATACAACATTTTTTAGACCTATAATAGTAATGACATTCAGTTAGCTGAAGCATCCTTGGAATAACCAGCTTCTGTAGTTGAGTAAACACCTCAGCCTTTGGGCTTAGTGTTTAATCGCCCACATCAGCCAGTTATTCACTTGTATATTCTGCTAATTGAATCTGATCACTTCAGGAACCTCCATTTTGCCATGGGCAAGTGCAAAGCTGGGCAGGATGGAACAGTGTTGATCTGACGTTCCCTGTTGACCAGTCCAAATCAAAGTGAAGTGTAAACCTTGATTAGAAGCATATAATGAAATGTGGCACCATATAAACAGCTTTGGAAATAGAACTGGAGATCAGGGATCTGTCATCAGCATTGCAAAAAAATGCATACTTAAGTATGTAAACACAGTTTAACATGCACTGATGCTTTAACCTTACCTTTACTAAAACTAGAGGTCACTGGCTGTTTAGAGTACAACAAATAACAGAATGAAATGTGAAGAATACAATGAAATATAAATACAAAATGGCCCATTCCAGAATCCATAGCCCAGTCAGTGCGTTTTCTTTCATTGAGAAAGGCTTGGTTTCCATGCATCGTATTACTGTCTGTCAATTATGAAAGGTCTGTTAGGACAGATGACATCTTTGAGAAACTAAATCTGACATTTGCCAATACTCTGAGCCCACAACAGTAAGTAGGAAAGAGCTCAGCCCAGGAGGCTAGCACTACCATTAATATTCAAGGCAAGTCTGTGGGAGTAAACAGTGCAGTGTCTCACATACATTACCGAGAAATGGGAGAGCATGACCTGGATTAATGTAGTGCTCTGCAATGCTATATACTTCAGCTATAAACCATCTTTTAATAAATGGCATATTATATTAACTAACCTGATGGTTTGTGATGTTTTTACAAATGGCTGGTGACATGTCTTGGATATGCCTTGTTATTCTGAATGGATTATCTATTAGAGATCTTTTATTTATTCATGCTGGGTATACTGCTTGCAAATACTTTGAATTCCATTTTTTTAAATACCAATAATGTAATCCCCGCTCTAGGGGATTTCTTGTAATGGAACATGGCTTTTGGGGAGGGCTGCACGACATGACCATCTGTATTTCTGAAATGCCATGGGTTCAAAAGTGGGAGGACTTGGGACTACGTTTAGAAGAAATGTGAGGAAGTTGTACTTCACTGAGGAGGTGGTGGAACCATGGAACAGACTGCCAGCTGAAATGGTGAGACGGCTGTCCTAACTCAGTCTAAACATAGTTAGGACTGGGCAAGGAGACTCATAATGTGGTGGGAGGGCCAACACAGGAATATGGGCTTGGGGGAATGATGGAGGGGGGAACAGCACACCAGCACTGTAGGTTGGAGAGGGGGTGAGGTAGTATAGAAAGTGCAGGCTCGATGGACGTTTGGTCTCCTTCTGCCATCAGATTCCCTGTTCTATGATTCAATAAATGTGCAGTGGCTGGGTCTTCATTCCAACAGAGTCTTCTGTTTTGTTCTGAGCTCCTCCAGGCAACTCCTCTGTCCTCATCTATGGTACATGCAGGGTCCTCCAAATGTTTAGACTACTTTGGACCTGGGATGCAGACCTCACTATGAAAGAATGTTTCCCTTGGTTAATGGTTAACTCAGTCCCTCAGTGATTAGACCAGACAGATATAGCTAGCTGCACCAGTTAAACAATAATGCATGACAGGGTGCATGTTGTGCTCAGATAACGTCATGCCTGGGTGGTTGAAGCATGAGGTAGCAGGCTGAGTGCATTCAACACACACGAAGTGATGTCATGTCACACGACACACACCCTGGTGTGCATTATTACCATTATACAATGGCTCATTTAAATACTGAATTAAAACATAGAATAAATAGTGGGTTTTTTTTTTGTTAGTCTGGAAGCATATTTTGTAACTAAAGAGTTCCTTCTACTGTTTGTCCACAAGGTGGAACTGTCCACAATGAGCTGTTTGTTGAATGCCTTGTCTTTTCTTGTCTTCTTTCTGTGGCTTCCCCACTCCCTCAACCAGGAAAAGCTGTTGTGTTTGCTTTTGGTTAAGGTAATGTTTCAGGGAGGATCGTTTAACTGTTTTTATTTGAAATGATTAAGGGTTCATTCACTGAGGGTGTTTCTAAACCTAAAACATCCCTGAAGCCGGTGATCAAGTAGCATGCGCGCACTCCCAGACCTGACAATGAAAGTGTGAGATCCGCGGAGCAGGTTTGCCTTCCCGTTTCTCTGCTGCACTTCACAAGGGCATGTGGTTGTTTTTTGCGTTGACAGAAACCTATTGCTGTTAAAATCTGCATCGGTTACAATGTTACTTAAACTGGAACATAGCGGTGAAGTCTGAGGAAGCTCGTGTGCTCAGTTATATCTACTAAGGCATGCCTGTGAAGCTGCTTGTAGCAGCAGTTTGAAAAAAATATTTGCTGTTTGCTTTGGCTTGGTGGAGGAGATGTGAGATTCTAAGTCTGGGCTGTTAAGACACTTTCTTGGGGGGATGTGGCTGTATGACATGATGAGGGCTTGGAAGGGAATTGTGTGGAGTGATACCACATGTGAGATTGGGTCATGTGTGTGCTTGGAGTTGATACAATGATGTTATACTCTGGGATAATATCACTGTCCCATGCACACACTGACTAATCAGAGTTAAGGAGATTTTCTTGCCATTGTATAAAAGTTATTTACTGTCCCTGGGTCAGCACACTGTACAGTGGGCTAGGTGTAGCACTGATCCACAACTGCACAATTATCTCAAGTCTCAAAGATCCCAACAATTTGCAGTTTTCCTCTTGGGCCCTTTAGATTATGGACCGGGGGCAATATTTATCCAATACTTGATTGCTGTTCAGGGGACGTAACCTTGCTCTTTTCTCATGGAAATCAGCATCGGCCCACTGTCTCTCTAGGGCACTCTGCTGCTCTATTCATTTATTGCTGCTAAGGACCTCCCACTAGGGAAGGATCCCAGCATGTTCCCTGCTGGGTCTCTGGGGAACCCTCTCCCACAGTGCCCACAGGGACAAACCAACTAAAACTGAGCTGTTAAAAATGCTGGCACCTACAGAATAGCCCAATACCTTGTTCAAATTAGCTTTTAGTGGACTTTCAGGCTTTGAGAGATTCTGCCCTACTACATTTCCTGTTAACTCCATTTTGGTAGCATTTAACTTCCTAAAATAGGATAAAAACTTACAGAATAAAGAATATGGAAGTACTTGACTCCCAGAAGAAAAAAGAAAATTGTTGGTTTTCAGTTTTCACTGGCACGGGAGTCAAAATGATAGATTTTCCTGAACGACATGGTATAGTGCCACTAAAATTTTATTTACAATTGTTTAGCCAAGGTAGTCCAGCTGAGATTCAACATTTTATTTTTTGTAGGGTCTGAGTATACACATTTCTGCAACTGGGTGAACAGGGGCACTAGGAGATTAAGTAACTTGCTCAAAGTCAAAGAGTGAGTATTTTGCCTCTAGTGGGTTTTGAACCTGTGACCGCCCCGGTTTTCAGACTAGTGCTGTAACCACTGGACTACATTTTCTCCTGAATATCATATGATAGGCATATTAAATACCAACAAATGTCTCTCAATTTGTGACCCAGGAAGTATTCTAGACTTACAAAAAATGGAACAAGTTTCATATTTAAATGCACAGAGGTTTTTGACTCCTACCCTTCCCCTATCAGAATCAAAGAAACCATGGTACTGGGTCAATACTGCATATGTAAGACTGCTCAATATTAACCGCACTGTGTAGACAGCACCTGGGTATACAGTGACAGAGGTAGAACAGCGGTAGGGGAATACCGCTACCCTGTTGCTGCATGCTGAATGGGAGAGTGGACAAGTTGCCATTGCCATGTGCTGGGTGCCTGGCCTAACTGCATGTGGAGGAGTGGCTAGGGCACCAGCACATGGCACACGGGAGACCTGGGACTGTGGTTTGGTCCCCCCCCCCCCCGATATCCTGTGCTATAACTTTTCTTGATGATTTAACAAATGAAACAAAAACTTTCCCCCTCCCGAGGTTCTCCCCATCCCTGAGGCTCCCCCTTGGAGTGTTATTTAAGTTCTGTGGGGTGTTGGGGAGAAGGCCCCCATGCAGGGGGTGTGGGGTGGGGGGCAAAGCACACTACCAAAAAAAAACATAAAGACCCATTGTATTCAATGGGCGTGGTGTTCAAAGCAGGTTGGTGTTTTGCCCAACTCTGTTTTTGTTTGGCAGAGGCATTTTTAGCTGTGTGGTTTTGTTCTGCAGCAGAATGATCCCATGCCAGGAACCACCAGCCAAATGGCACAAATGGTGGAGGCACTGGTGCCTTACCTCCTACCATGCCAGGGACCTGAGTTTGGCAACAAGCTTAGGTCACCAGGGGTCAGTCAGGGGAGAGATTCGAGCATCCATCAGACAGCTGTCCTCTCCTGTGGTGGGTGGCATGCTGACTTGACTCTTAGCTGCCACCAGGCAGAGGCCTGGGGTAGCTCCAGTGCTTGATCGACATAGAAGGGAGGGGCCATGGTTCCAGTGTGCAGTGGCAGGGGACCCAAGGCAAGAAAAGTGGAAAATGGTCAGTGCAGGCTTTTAAGCATCTATCCCATCCCGCACCACTCCTGGTCCACTGGCCCAGTACTGGATGAGAGTCACCAGGTGGGGGTAGGATGGCCTTCCCTTTCCCAGCCTCGCTATAAGGGGGGGAATCCATGGGGGGGGGTCTTCTGGCACAGCGAGTCTGGGGCAAGAGGATGCCAGGTGTGAAAAGTGGGGAATGGGCTGAGAGCCCACCTGCAACGACTACCAGGAAAAAATCATTGTGGTAAAAAAAAAAAAAAAAAAACACAGTGGAATCCCGGCCCACAACACCACTGTGGGTCAGCCAGAGGAAGCCTGAGCTACCCATAGCCCACTCTGCTCCTTTGGGTAGGGTGGGTTTAACTGTTTACCCTAGTACTGGCCTCTAGAATTCCAGAGAATTTGGCAACTGCAAGCCTTCATGCAATGTACCTGCATGCCAGAGCTGGAGGCATGCAAACACTGAAGAGTCACTTGCATGAAGTGTGTGTGCGTCTCCATATGGGTGGTAGTGAGGGTTAAGCAGTAAACTGGCCAGCAAAAGGAGCAGCTTGGGTAGATAAGATTGTCCTACTGTCACTCACCCAGTTAGAATGCTTTGACTTCTCACTCATGACAGTTTTTTTTGTTCTGCAAGGCAGAGAAAAAAAACACATTTTTAGAGGGCTGCTGAAAGGCAGCACATCTATTGTAATCACTCTGAGTTTTTACCAAAAAGGAAAGTAATGCTGAGGAACCTTTTGGTGCAGTCCTACCTTAAACCTGGGAATGGAATGTTGTCAAGTCTGGCAAATGTCTTCTACCTCCACTGCACCAATCACAAGCTTCCAGAGTGATGTCATTAACTGGTTTGCCATGATTCAGCATGTGCTGCACACCAGACTGCCTGTGGAAATAGGAACCGTTCATTTGCAATTTGACAGCTGTGAGGAGCACATGAGTATCTGCAGTGTCAGGAAGGTACTCACTTTTTTGTTTACTTAGTTTCATTTCTTTTTTTTTTTTCCTCCCCACTCCCCAGCCTGCTGTCTTTGGCCATCTACTCCCAGCCACATCACCTGCCTTCTCCCAGACTTAACTCTTGTCTCCTTGCTCCTCCCTGGCTTTCCCCCTCTCTCGATTTGCGTATGACAGCTGGCCAAGGAGGTGTGAAGAGGGCTGTGCCAATCACCGTATGGGCACCCACGGCACTGGCGCTTAAGGTAAGAGGGGATTGGCAGAGTGGTGGCTAGTGCCATGGTGGGGAGGCTGCTAAACACCAGGGACTGATGTGTGTACCAGGGATCAGCAATCAGGGGTGGGCATGTTCCACTAGCCACCAGGGAATATTGTCTCATGTGATGTGCACTACATCTTTGTATTGTGTGACTATTCATTGTCTATACTTTTGGAATGCGGCTAGGGATACAGGACTAGGGGGGGACCGCTGGGTGCCTGTGAGTCCCTAGTCATTTATGGCCTGGGGATCGGGACCCGAGGGCAGGCCACTGGCCACCAGGGAGCCATTTTTTGGTTTTGTCCCCCCCCATCAATGATGCCACATTTTTCAAATCCCTCTCCTGCCTCCTGTGCGATTTCACAACCCACTCCTGTTCTTGTCAAAGCCATTAGTCCCCTCACAATACTCTGGCCTCTCCTCCCCAGTCTTTGCCCCATGTTTTGGCTTTCCTTATCCTTGGTCCAAATTGGACTGCCCAATATAGCCCCATGCAGCTATGCCCATCGCCATTCTATTTCACTTTGGCTGCTTACCCAGCACACTTAGACAGTCTGCTTTTCTGTGTACTCACTCACTGCTGTTTTATGTTGTGAATACTCAAGATGTAATACTGCTTACATTTACTGGATGTAACCGTCACAATGTACTTGCTGCTCTGTCTACCAGTAATCTGTTCTATTATGTATACTGTCCTTTTTACCGACTGTACCTATTTATTAATTATTACTTTACATTGTTCTGTGTACCTGTCACAATGTACTTTAATGCACTGCTTACTGTTAGCTGGATCTGCTGTTGTACACTGTCTATTCGATTATGTGTCTTCACTGACTTCATGTACTATTTTACTCTTATACTCTCATTACCCTTCCCCCCCAGGATGCATCTTGAAATGAGCTCATCTTAGTGTGTCTTCCTAGTGAAACACTTAAATAAATAAATACAAATTTACTGGGTGGGGGAATCAGGTACTGGGGGAACTGCTAGGCACCAGACAATATTATAGTAGTATAAGGGCTGGCAATTGGAGGGTGGGGGAACCACTGGGCACCTAGGATTTAGTTCATTTATGTCTGGTCAGCAATCAGAGGGAGTGGGAACCACTAGGCACCAAGGTTTAACTAAATTAGTACCAGGACGGTGATCGGAAGGGGGGCATCGTACCACCAAGGTGGCAAGTGTGCTCCCCCACTGGCCACCTTGGTTGTTGGCTACAGTTACCCTGGAAGCCGCTAAGGTTGTCTGGAGAAAGATGTGGTTTTGTTCAGCGGTATTTGTGCTGTGCAAAATAACCACACTAACCCCTCCTGTGTACCACAAATGTAGTGAATATGGGGTTGCATGGGTATTCCTGTCCTTGCCCCTTCCTTTGCCCACCAGCATATACAGTATTATTTTTTGCTCGGGTGCCAACTCTGTTTGCTCGTGCAACTGCCTCTTTTGAATATCACGCCATGGTGCAAAACCTGGTTTGCACAAGCAAACACCCATTTACACTCAAGCAAACTTTTAAATATTGGGCCCCACATGTGATTACATTTTCCAAAATGAAACTGCCAACACCATTCATTAAATATTGTTATGAAATGGGCTTAAGATGTCAAGCCCTCTGTTTGGTTGATGGCAGTGCACTGACGGTGTCTAACACACGGCTAAAATCAAGTACTGGCAGGCTGGATGAAGCACCCAAAAAAAACAACAACATATTAATGCCCATTTGGAATATTGTAAAAGATTTAGAATGTTGGTGACCTCCATTTTGTTTCTTTAATCCCTTTCAAGTGCACCATAAAAATGATCAGAAATGGCGCCTTACAATGCCATTTCTCTTCAAAAACAACACAATTCATCACGTTTGAAAATGACGTATTTTGATAATTTAATTTCACCCTTTTTATCTTCTTGCATATGTTCCCCACCCACCCTCCTGCCCACTTGCTCATTGTATAACCCACTGGACCCCTGCCCCTCCACTCACTGCTTCAGCACAGTCACTAATCCATTTTCATTTCTTTGCAGATTCTGACACTATTTCTCTGAGTCCTTCATTAACTGCTGTGCAGAGAGAGCCACTGTAGTTGAACATCTCCTCCGGGAGTGCTGCACACATCGGTGGCATCTCCTCACCCACACTGCCCACTACAAAAGTACAACAGAATTTAAAAACAAAAATAGGCATATTTACTACCATCTTCTAACACTGTTTTTTCAAAATGTGACAAAAACTAATGTGTGTGTGTGTGTGTATGTATTGTGTGTGGGGGGGGAGATGAAGTAGTGCCATGGAAACTGGTTCAGGAAACCTGCAACTAAGGACATCACAGTAGGACAAATGTCCTTAACTCAAAAAAAAAAATGTAGTACAGTGATACAGGCAGAGGAACTATTTTATTTCAGATTAAGACAACATATAACTTGTTTTCTTCTTAATCCTTTGAATTTTAATTTTCACACATGTGAACAGCTAAGGTGACCATTTCATATGTGTAATAAGACACTCTGGGGATGTGCAGTAGACACTTGTATTGCCTGGCCGGCAGCTGAAGCACTCAGCCTACAGCCACATGCTTTGCTATGCCATTGGTCATGCACCAGAAGTGTCTAGTGCACACCCTATTATGTCACATTGCATACTTATGAAAACAGTGACTGTCTAGTGTTTTGTATGAAATAAATAAACCATTTCATACCATTTAAATACATTTGTTGTGTGCTCTGCTTCACTCAGATTGCTAGATGCTAACACTTAACGATCCCTGTGGGGATCAGTATGTCTCCACCCTGGTGATATAATTTGTGGTGCTGTTCTCTTTTATCTATGAAAAAGTCAAGGAAATTGTCACATTGGTGAGGTCTGCAAAGACTCTTCATTTCCTGACTGTTTGCATAGTCCAAGAAATTAAAAGCCAATCCTCTGATTTGATTGGGATTTCAGCATGTTTAAAGCCAGTAACACTCACAAAATGAGCCTGTACTGAAGTTGTGGAGAGTGCCATATTGCTGTAAGGTCTGCAGACTCTTAAATCTGTCTGTAGTGGTGAAAGTCACGAGCCCTATTTTCATGTAGAAGACCATTCTGCTCATTCACACCTGACATTTCATAGAGAAGGTTGTGTAGGGCAGCACTAAAATAATTATCCCATTCCTAAGTCTGTCTATGAATGAGGTGGGAGAGGTAATGCTGTTTTGAAACCCTACTAAGAAAGTTTTGTGAGGGCTAAAGCCTGAGGTTCAATGTGGGGATATAGTTTCTCCAACATCTCCTACAAAAACCAGCCTCCCACGGCAGTTCCCTGCTTAGCACGTTGAGAAATACTTGCCCTTCTCAAGTGCTGGGTTCCTGCATGGGTCGTGAGCTATGCCTCCTTCCTCTACTCCTCTTTCCTTCTTCTACTTCTCTTTCTTCATTTGTTTGTGTCCTCTTCCCCTCACTGCTGTTTTGTTTCCTTCGTCCAACTCCGCGCCGTTTTTTGGTTTTTGGTTTTCTTCCTTGTTGCTGTTGTGTTTCTCCTGTATGTCCCTCATTGCTGCCTTTTAATTTTTGGCCTTTTCCCCATTCTGCCACTACAGCATACTTCTGGGAGTCTGCATCATCCTGGTGCTTGGCTCCCAGGTTCCCTTCTGCCTCCTTCTGTCTCACCCCATAGCTCCTCCCCCTTAGCCTTGCACTGTTTGGCTCCTGTCTCCCCTCGTCACTACGCCTTACAATTATCCGACTTCTGTCCCTCATTGCATTAATGTTGGAGTTCTCGGAGCCATGGACAGGATTGGGATGATGCCTGCAAGTACATTGTTTTCTGCCCCCTCTCCTTCTGCCCACCCAAGGCTTGGCTCTCCTCTATCCATTTCTTTGGCAGTGATTTTCTTTCCATAAATTTTGCCCCTTGAGTTGTTGTCTGCATGGAGCTTATGCTCCAGCTAATTGAGCAGCACCTCATCGGTGTTTGATTCTGTGGCTGAGCGGTCGGCACTGACGTCTGTCCCTGCCTTCGGATCTCACAGCATCTGGGTTACCTAGTGAGTGCACCCCGTTGGGATTGTGCAGCTTAAGATATTAGCTATGGTCTTGTCAGTTTATTTGTGTTATGTTAGCAACACCTGTATTTATTAAGCTGTGTTAGCACGAGTACTGCATTCTCAGAAAACATATTGTTTAACTCGTGGTTTTTTTGTGCACTTTTACTGAAATTGCTCATTCTTTTCTTTGCCTACCTAGACCGAGTTCATTCCTGAAAAAAGGCCCTTGGACCAGTGTATTTACCCAGTCCAGAAATAAACCAATGAATCTCCAAATATTATTACTAGTTATGTATGTAAGTGGTCACCATACCAGGGCCCTCGCCCCTCGGGGTTCACCTCCCCACCTCTCCTGAAACAGTGTGATGCGAGTGGTGAGGGTCTGCCGGCAGTATTCAGCCTGTGCTTCCCGGAATGAATGTTGCTTTTGTGGTAGAGGAAGTAAGGGTTTAAGTGAGGGGACCAGATGGGAAAGGAAGGAAAGAAAACAGATTTTTTGATCAAACATGCCTGTAAGCAGAGTTCATTGGTTGCAGTGGGCTACAGTTTGTCTAGGAGGCGCGAGCCGCTGCAGTTTCTACAAATACATTTTTTACATAATACCAAGGTTGTCAGTTCATGAGGTTCTCACTCAGTGTTTTCTTTTTTTTGTGGGGGGGATTACAGTGATTGAGAGAGAGGAAGTACATTCAACAAGGGTGTGAGCCTATAGAAGCTGCAATTTCAAGAGCTGCAAAACGGAGCCAACACTGTGGCCAAACTGGAGGTAGTGATTTTTTTGTGTTGGGAAGTGGTCACCTGAGATAGCTGGAACTTTATCCATGGGTTATATTGGGATTTACCCATGAATAAAGACCCCAGCTGACCAATCAGCTTAATGGATTTAGAGACCCCACTGTATAATTTAAATGTTTTTTTATAACTTGTCTTTCTATTGCGCTAAAGACCTGAACCTTGGCATACTTCCTTGTCAAAAGATGCCCTTAAGATAGGTCAAATATAACTTGTACATTAATTATTTCAAAATTGTAGGGGCTCAAAAATATATATCATGTGGATGAATTATTTCAAAATTGTAGGGTCTCAAAAATACAATGTGTATGAATTATTTCAAAATTGTAGGGGCTCAACAATATAACGTGGATGATTTATTTCAAAATTGTAGGGGCTAAAAAATGTAATATGTGGATGATTTATTTCAAAATTGTAGGAACTCGAAGTCTAGCATTTTATTTTTGGATGAAATTTCATACAAATGTTTATCTGCCTACAGCTTGGCTACCTTCGGAGCTAGGTAGCATATATAATCTTTGTGTAAAGGTAATAGAGTTAACTAAATATGGAGAAATAAAACTTATTCATGGGTAAATCCCAATATAACCCATGGATAAAGGGGATATGATAGAGACATACAAGTATCTTACAGGGAGGAACAGGGTGCAGGAAAACACTATTTTTAAGCGAAAAAGATGTTTCAGAACTAGAGGGCATGGGATGAAGTTGGAGGGAGGACGATTCAGAGGATACATGAGAAAGAATTTCTTCACAGAACGGGTGGTGGACAAGTGGAACACCCTGCCAGAGGAAGTGGTGGGGGCTGAAACAATCACGGGATTTAAGAATGCATGGGATAGACATAAAGGAATTCTAGAGGTCAGGGGTAAGGGGAAATAGACTTCTAGGAAAACAAACTGAACTTACAAGCTCAAATGGGCAGACTAGGTGGGCCATAGGCCCTTATCTGCCGACACTGTCTATGTATCTATGTATCTATGTATGGTTTAGAATTGTTTAAGTTAATGTGGTTCAAAAATTCACCATGTAATTATTTATTGAACTTTTGTGAATATTTCTGAAAATATGGATGTTTGTAATTTCTCTACTCTTGTAGGTATAGACCTGACATTTGTCATGCATATTCAGTATCAACATATCCTGGTATCTAATAAAACTTAAAAAAAAAAAGGTTCAGCAGTTTTAAATTTACAGTGAAATAACTACAATTATTATTAGCAAAATGTTCTCAAATTTTATGGCAGCAAAGTATGTCTTGCCTCAGGAATTCCTCTTGTGGAATTAACATTCACAAAACATGTTATCACTACTTTATCTGACAAGCTGAGCTGTTTGCAGTCCTGTGGGTCCTTCCTGGCTGAATAGTTTGGTCCCTTCCCATTTTCTCTCATAGCTTAATCTGATAGACTCTGTGAAACTGTGGGTCCCCGTGATATCCTCCTCGTTTATTACAGTGACACACTCTCTTAAAGAGAGAGTTGTCTACTCATTTTCCTATTGGACCTATCCCATTGGAATAGCCCAAATTACTTCTTATTTATTTATTTATTCATTTATTTAAATCTTGGATGACACCTGTGAGTGGATGCTCATTGAGAGGTTCCACGTCAGACACAATAACATATGAAGACACAATATAGTTACAATAAATTATTCATATAGAGTATAAAAAAAATTGAACAGTACATGGGTTGCAATAACAAACAGTTATATAAACTGTGCTAATGCATAGTATATGGTATGCCACCAGCATTCTGCAGAAGAGAGAAAGGCAGAGGCAGACTGTTAGGGTGAGGTAGGGAGGGGCAGTGGGAGCTGGGATAGGAAAGGCAGAGGGAAAGAAAGAAACAAAGCGGTAGGTGGTGGGAGGCAAGTGCTAGGGCAAAAGGGTGTGGGCAAGACTTAACTTGGCAGGTCAGGAGTTGGAAGTGCTGAGGCAGACTAAGGCTGTGGGCGCAGACTAGCAGGGACACCGACAGATACTATTGTTGGTGAGGTGCTGACAGAGTTTGCGCTTAAAGGAACCAAGGCTTGTGACTCCGTCTATAACTTCTTGGTGCCCCAGACATTTTCTTTTCCCATATCATCATTCAAAATTCCTCTAAGTCCTAGACTTGCAAGCACATCAAGTTCACTGGATAGTCAGTTTACTGTGTGTGATACTTATGTAACCTTCATTCAAGTTGGAACTGTTGACACAGTGCTTCCTTGCTCCAGCTGGGGTGGGGGGTGCTATTCTTGGGTTACCCAATTCAGCTGTACATTTCTTGGTAAAGCCATGTACAGTGTCTACTCCTGTAATGGAAGACTTCCTGCAGTAGCTGCCTCCCTAATCTTTAGCCTCTAATTCGAATTCCCCAGCCTTCATGTCCCTATACAAAACCAGTACTCCTCCTTCTTGGCCCAACTGCAGCACATCCTGTGCATGCAGGCATTCCTTGCCCCAGAATGTCCTCTAACTTGCCAGGAAAAGAAGATAACCTTTCTCCTTCCACAGAATGTTAGAAAAAGTCAGCTTGTCTAATTGTTACTGCCACTGTCATTCCTCTCAGATCCCAGAACTGCAAGGGCCTTGGAGAAGATCCTGCTGGTCTTTTCCTTTAGGAACATTTATAATTCAATGAGTTGACTCCTCATGTTCTCATGACTTGTACTCCTTGGGCTGGATACTCAAAGGGGTTGCACCTGGAGCAAACATGCAATGCGCCCTGGCATGATATTCAAAAGGGTGACCTGCGCAATGCAAGTCCCGATGTGCCAGGGCGCATTGGTAATGTAGGCAGTGCATCTGCAGGTGGTGTTCCCATGCATATGTGGAGCATTCTGATATTCAGCCTGGGATGTGTGGCACAGCTGCTGGCACAACCCCCAGATGTGCCACATACCGGGGCACAAAGTTGAACCAGAAGATCCTGACTCAAATGCTGGCCACCCACAGGTGGGCTGCTATAGTGCAAGGTACAACACTGGCAGCCACCAGCTGTGGGTGGACACCCGTCCATACAGAATATCGTCCACAAGCACACGAACCATCCCTGGCAGTCCAGTGGTACCCCCTCCCTCCCTGTAGCTCAGATCATGGCAAATATGAGTAAATATATGCCCTGGCAGTCTAGTGGTAACCCCTGTCCCTCCCATTGCCGTGATCACCAGTATTATGAAATGACAGCATATGCCCTGGTGCTCTAGTGGTACCCCCAGTCTTCCTGAAGCACAGATCACCCAAACAGTAAACAAGGCCCTGCCCTGGTAGGCCAGTAGTCCCCCCCACCCCACCTGATGCAGTGATCACTGTAGAAATAAACTCATCCCTTGCTCTGGTAGGCTATTGGTACTAATACCCCCTCCCTATCCCGACCCACTGATCGCCGTCTTCTGCAGAAGTGACATATCCCTGGTGGTCCAATGGATCCCCTTCCCCACCCGAATCCCCAAAGCTGGTGAAATGGTTGTGAGCAAAGCCCTGGTGGTCCAGCCATAACCCCATCTCCCCACCCACAGGGGACTCCAGCCCACCCAGCTCCCTCCCCCATCATCGGCAGATGGTTCCAACCTGCCCGCATACCACCTGGCTGCCCACCAAATGACAACTGATGTTATTTTGCAATTTTCAGCAGCTCATAACATGGACATCCGTTAAGCAACAGATTAATAAAATTTGCATAAAGCCTCCTTTTAAAGGTACGCGAACTGGCTGAATTTAATAGCACTGTATTCTCTTGTTTTAAAGTTGTAAGTATTTGTAATTTTGCAGTTTACATACTTTCAAAATTTAATTGAAACATTTCTGAATTTGAATACTTATCATTAAATCTTCTTTAAAGCTACAAATGTGAAATATGGATGTTTCAGATTTGTTGAAATTTGGATATGTTGCTTTAAAATTAGATACAAAGAACTGGAATTTAAATGTTGGCAAAATACTATGTTGCCTATAACCCAGGCCCCATTAAAGTTATAAGTCTGAAGTCTGATACACATATACACGTGGTGTAGAACTGTATACCTGCCAAATTTGCAACATTTGGATGAATACTTTTAAAATTATACTGAAATAACTGAAATTTACATTTTTGGCAAAATGTATGGCAGCCTATAGCAAAGCCCCTTTTAAAGCTTAAGACCTAAAACTCTGTACACATACCCATTGTGTATGTTTCCTCAAATCTTGAAACTATGGAGAAATTTGAATAAGAAGTTATAAAATTAGACAGAAATAACAGAAAATAACATTTTGATAAGTTTGGTCACCTATAACTCAATGCCTTTCGTGCTAGAAATCTGAAACTTGGAACACTTACACAGGTGATATGGCCCTTACTACTTGCCACATTTGGTAACATTTTAGTGTGTGTACTGTACTTAATTAGATGACAATAACTGAAATTTAAATTTTGGCAAAATTCCATGGAATTTTCATGGAAATTCTGATGCATTTCATGGAATTGGAATGGTAATTCTTCCTTAATTTTGCCAGTGGAATTTTGCATTCCTCACAGCTCTACTGAGAACTCTTAACTGCCATGTGAGAATATGATTGTGTAAGTTTGTGGGGGGAAGGGGGTAATTGAGGAGAGAACAGAGGATGAATTTAGAACATAATACCAGTTCTAAATGAAATTAAGTGGCTGTCCATACTGAACAACATTACAGTATACGATCTATGTAAGACAGTTATGCATTTTAAAGTATTAAAAATATAAGGGAAAAACAGAATGGTATAATCATAAAATTATTTTTACCATGTCATAGAAACACTGAAAGGCATGGGGACAGTAAGGCAAATAGGATGCTGGGATGAATCAGGAGGGGTATTGACAGCTGAAGAAAATAGATAATACCTCTTTATAGATCTTTGGTAAGGCCACTCCTGGAGTAGTGTGCCTCAGTACTAGAGTCCTCACCTCATGAAAGATAAGGACATGCTGGAGACAACACAGCAAAGACTGACAAAGATGATTCAGGGCAACAGGGCAGGTCTGACTAGGATCGCTTCAAGGCACTGAACGTGTACTTGTTGGAGACCAGACAGGAGAAGGGAGACATGACAGAGCCCTTCAAGTTTCTGAAAAGAATAAATAAGGAGAACTGCGGGGACCTATTTAGTATGAATAACAATTTGCAGTCATGAGGCCATGAGTAGAAACTGACAAGAGGGAAGTTCAAGAGGGATATGAGAAAGTATTATTTTACAGAAAGTGTGGTGGAACCATGGAACAGCCTTCCCGCTGAGGTGGTCTGCACCAAAAGCATTAATGTTTTCAAGCATGGTTGGGACAGAGTGAAGGGTGTAGTGGTTACTCAGGGTGACAGTAGTGGGGAAAAGAGTATGGGGGTGGATAGGGAGGGCTAGAACCCTGTATGGACAGTAGATCCCAGGGTTAGATAGGGAATTGTGGTCAGACTGGATGAACCATTGTTTTTTTTTCCCTGTCATTATTGTCTATATTCCTATGACAGAGAAAGACCCAGCATTGATGCAGTCTGTCTAGAAACCCTACTTATAAACTATACATAGTGCCAGCCTTTGGCCTGGGCTGAGTGTCCTGGTGATGAATTGTCTCTGTGTCTATCATGACCTCACAAAAGTCTCCCTTCCCTGTTGTCAATCCCCTAAATCTGCCTCAGCATGCCTGGACCTTATTTATTTATTGAAATGATTCACCAGGAGAGCACACTGAGCAACAAGTTGCTCGTCTCATGGTGCAATCTGGGGGAAGGGGGTTACACAGGGTTGTGAAGGATGGTAAGTTATACAGTAGTATGTAGGTAGTACAAACGGTACAACAATGTAAGATTAAGCAACAGTTGGAACACAAGGTAAAGTACAATAAACAGTAGTGGAACTTGGGTAAATTACAATACATATCCAAAAATGTACAAAAGAACCTATAAACATACAAAACAGTAATAAAGTGACAGAACCATTTATAGTGCATGAGTGTATCAGGAGTAGGCTTGAGGTAGTACACAAGTAAAAAGGATGGGATAGGGTGTGCTCTTGGATGACCCAGAAAGGCAGGTGGAGAAGAGAGGCAAGGAGAGGCAAGAAGTGAATATGAGGAGAGCGGTAGCAATTTCCTGATTACCCCTACTAGATGTTGAGAACCCTGCCGGGGGGATTAGGGTTGGAAGGTAGAAACTGGGGGTAGGTATTAAGGAGAATTAAAGCAGGAATAGCTGAGGGACAGGTAATTGTGTAGGGCAGAGGTAAAGGAGTAGCTGGAGGAGGAGTGTCGTATTTCAGAGGGTAGTGAATTCCAGATTTTAGGGAAGCGATAGGCAAAACCAGTCTGACCGATGAGGGTGGAGGGGTGAGGGACTGTCAAGGTGTGGGTGTCATTTGATCTGAGAAAGTGGGTGGGGGGAGGTGGAGTGGAGAGAGAGGATGAGAGAAAAGTGGAGAGCACTCCGAACCAGAATTTGGAGGTTAGTTTGGCACAGTGCGAGGTGCGTCTGTGAGACAATGGAAGGAAGATAAGACAGTGATAGTGATTATGGTGGTGGGAGCCAGAAGGGGAGTTGAGAGCAAAGCAGCAGAAGGAGTTAGAGAGTGTCCAACTTGGTCAGGGAAGATTTAGGAGCAGCACCATAGACTACATTACAGTAGTCAAAGATGGGGACCTTTCTATGGACCCAGCGTTTACTCCTACATACCAAAATATTTTTTACAAAAGTCTGTGCAGACATGTTTATTTTTCCTCCATTTGCAGGTGACTGGAATATGGTGCATGTAACTGTATACTAGGGGTGTGCATGGCCTATCATTTTGCAAGTGCTGTGAATAATTGGGTCCCATGCACTTGGGATTGAATAGTTTATGAATTGTGGTGGTGTTGTTTTTAACTTTATTTTTACTGCTTTACAGAAAAATATCCACATATTGTTAATAGTCAAACACAGAGCATACGTCATTAATAGTGCGTTGATATCTAGCAAAGTTACTGTCTAGTGTTATACAGACACAATATTGGAGGGGTTAGACAAAAAAAACAATTCAATCATTCAGCAACAGCATTTGCTGTATAACAGATTCTATGAGGCTGCATGGGATGTGTCCTTTCAAATGTCCCGGGCTGACATGTCATTCGTTCTCCTCCTCCAAAATGGAGTGATGGAGAATTGCTTCATGCTATCTCAATTACATATGTACTAGAATAGTACATAATCTTACAAAATGGGAGAGAATCAGAAATGTTAAACTAGAACTTGGTACAAGTATATATACAGTAGTAAACATTGAGACCTATGCATTTATAAGACTGTAATTCCTTTGAATAAATTGTACTGGCATGATGTTCATTAATTTTAATAAGAAATACTAACAGAAGGGACTACAGTAACCCAGCTGGTATTCTTTTTTTTTTAACCATTATCTGCAATTCAGGATAATAACACTTACAATTCTGTCTAGCCACAGCATGCCTCTTTGAATTGTAGTAGTAGATAGGTCAGATACATTAATAACCAAGCTTAGAAAGGGTGCCACTGGACACCAGGAAGAGAGATTAAGGGGAGGTTTCACTGAAAAACAGGGAGTACTTCCCGTGCCACTTCCAGTGGCAATCCCCTACTCCTTCAGCAGTGCCATACCACTTTCTTTGGTGTCTAGCCTTAATCTCTGCCATCTCCCTGTCCTAACAAGTGTTCCCTGGTGTTTAGTAGCAACTACCCATCCCAGGTCCGATTCCACTTTCCTGGTGTAGGCAGAGGTGCAGTGCACTTTAACTTACTGCACAATCAGTGCCAGGGCAATCCGGATGCCAAGCCCTGTGTCCAGATGGTGTGGGATTTTGGTGTGATTTTTTTATGTTAGAACCAGCTTGGGTAACAGAACAGGCATGCCAGGTTTTGTGAAAAAAATACTGATCTGTTGCAAAGTTATAAGAATTTTTCATGTCCCATTGTTTTCAATGGGAATAGCACTTTTCAGGATAGCGGGAAAAAATCGACAAAGGATTTTGCTCTCATGAAATAGGATTCACTCTTGTGAAACCAAATTCTTTTCATGAGAACTAAATCCTTTTTCATGTTGAAAAAATCCTTTTTCTTGAGTCAACATCTTGTTTGCTGTTTTAAAAAAAAAAAATTGAAAGTCACCCGAAATGAATGTAACTAGAGACACCAACACATGTACATTGTTCATCGGGACTCCACTAGGTGGATTGTGAAGTTATTTGGTGGAAGAGCAACCTTGCAATGCCTTTTTTTACATTTTAATTCTTTTTCCATGACTCGCTTAAATCATTTTTCACAAGCTCATGAAAAAGGATTTCACAGGCTACTTTGATGCATAACTGAGCCATTTTCTGAGATTTTGACCCCAAATTTTCATCATGGCCTTTTGGAGACCCCACCTGATGAACAATATGACTGTCATTTGTCAACTCCTGCCAGAAAGGTGATTTCACAGTTGCTTGGTGAATTCACCTTTCTGGCAGGATTTGCATAATAACAGTCATATTGTTCATGAGGCAGGGTCCCCAAAAGCCTGTGTTGAACATTTGGGGTCAAAATGTCAAAAAATGGCTGAGTTATAACCATTCGTTGCAATTTCACTACGCACGCTTATAACTTTGTCAATTTAAAATATTTTAACCCAAATTTGAAACATAGATTTGTTATTACCCCACTAAATGTATGCCACAATTGTCATTTTTCAAATACTGGCTGAAATGTGTTTTCGCACCTGCGATGCAGAAATGGCATTGCAGTTGCATAGAATTACATTTTGGTGAAGATTTGAATATTTTCTGCACTGGGTACATCAGGTGGGGTAATAACATAGCTATGCTGACAATTTCATCACTCTTGGGCTATACATGGAAGCACAGAGCCCATAGGGCCCTTTGTTTCCACAGCTAAGTACATATACACATCTATGGAGGAATGGCAGTGCAGGGCCCTTGGGCCTTGCACTCCCACAAGCAAATTACTACATGATTATAGTATCTTAAAAAGTAAGGAAATTAATTGCAAAAAACTGCATTAATGCATCAGTTAGGGTTAAAGCACAAAAGTAGGGAACTATGGTGTTAGGGTTTCCAATCCTAATACCCCAACTCCTCACCCTGCCCAGACCAAGATGCATCAGGGGTGGCATTGGGTTTGTCAGCCCTAACGCTTACCCCATTCCATTGGAAAATAAGCTGGGTGGGTACAACATAGAAGAATGGGGTGAGCATTAGTGTTGACAATCCCAATGCTGCCCCCGACACCTCTTGGTCTATTCAGAGTGAGTGGGGAAGGGTATTAGGGTTGGAAACCCTAACATCATATTTCCCTGCTTTTGCCACTTTAACCCTAACTGATGCATTAACACAGTTTTTTTGCAATTTAGATGTGTGTGTGTGTGTGTGTGTGTGTGTGTGTGTGCACGTGCGGGTGCACAGTATTTGTTTGTAGTCTGCATATAATGTGTAGCGTGTCTCTGTATATAATATGTAGTGTGTTTGCATATGGAGTGATGTTTCTGTGTTTTCAATATGTAGTGGTGTGTATTTTTACATATATATGTAATACTATGTGTGCATCTATGTAGTGCTATCTGTGCATCTGTGTCTGAAGTATGTGTGTCTCTGTATATAGTGTTATATATATGTGTGTGTACCTGTGTACATAGTGCTGTACTTGTGCATCTGTATGCAGTGATGTGTGCACAATGCTATACATTTGTAGCTTTGTTAGAACATGTATGTCTATTGTGCTGTGTGTATCTGTGTGTTTAATAATGTTTGTGTGTAGTGGTGCAGAATATGTATGCATCTGTTTATAGTAGTGTGTGTGCGCATTGTGAATTTAGTGGTGTGTCTGTGCATATGTAGTGCTGTTGTGTGTGTCAGAGTATATAGTGCTATTTTTGTATGTATGAGTATGTAATGCTGTATGTATGTGAATCTGTGTAGAGAGCAGTGTGTGTGTGTGTTTGTGTATTTGTGCACATCCGTATATTTAGTGCTGTTTGTGTGTAGAACTACATAGAGCTGTTTTTGTAGGTATGTAGTACTGTACATGTATGAATCTGGGTATGTACTGAAGCACTGTATGTGTGGTTCTCAATGTGTGCCTCTGCGTACAGTATGTAGTGGTGTGTGTATGTATATATGTGTGTGCGTGTGTGTGTGTGTGTGTGTGTGTGTGTGTGTGTGTGTGTGTGTATGTACACATTTGTGCATCTAGTGCTGAGTGTATGTGTGAATCTGTATGTGTGTATCTCTGCATGTGGTGCTCTGTGTGTGTATCTGTGTATGTAGTGCTCTGTGAGTGCAAGCATCTGTATATTTTGTGCTGTGTGTTCAAACAGAGCAGCTGCCTCCAGGGTGTTAGGAGTAGGAAGGAAATTAGCAGGTCTTAAACACAGGAGTGGACTGTAAGTAGGAAACTGAAATATGCTGAAAAATATAGGGCTTACAAGATAAGTAGGATAAGCTAGCCAACTCTGCAATTAAAGAAGCAGTATAAAGAGTTGTATTGTACCCTGAGGTTGGGGATGGGTATTAATCATGAGGAGGTGCCATGAAGGCAGGACCCTTAGTAAAACCTGTTTTTATTCTACATTTAAACATCTTTCTTGTATAGGGAAAGTGCTCTGAGTGAATAAATTGAGATCCTCCCCCAGCATGTTCCACCACATCCGTGTCCTATCATATGAGTGGAACAGAGCAGGAGTGGAGCGTCTGACCTGGGAGCATCTATAGGGAATTTGCAAGAAGCTGCAGGTCTGCAGGGGACTCTGGATGTGAGATGCCAGAAAAGAGGTGAAACCTAAACTATCTAGAGTCACTGTAATAGCCAGTAAACAGGCAGGTAACAAATCTAAGCAGCAACAGTAAAGGTGTAGGGGGACTGAAAAAAACTAGGATCCTGACCACTCCCCTATCTGGAGTACACCTAATATCAACTGATCTCAGCAACTGATAAGTTACCTCTAATATATGACACTGTAGTGTGATTTTATTTATTTATTTTATTTTATTCTTTGGTGACCAGCTAAGGCCCACTAGACATAGGTGCCTGTTCTCAGGGGTGACATGGGAGCACTGGGGAGGTTAAGCGACTTGTTCAGAGTCACACAGTATGCAGCTGGAGGTTATGGGAATTAAACCCAGGTCTGTCTGCTGGATGTACCAAGCTCATTCACAGCTCATTACTTTAACCTCTTGGCAATAATGCCAGCCCTGCACAAAAATATGTTATAAGACTGTGGTGTTGTACTGTATCTGCTGAAACAAATTTGAATACCTGGCCCAATACCTATACAGGATAGGAGTACAGTAAAAGTGCTAGGGACATAGTATTGAGAGACAGTTAGTTTGTGATAGGTAGATTCCTTACTCAAACTATCTACATAGGTGCAGGGTACAAGGTAGTACTCTAAAAAGGACAACCAGGTAACAAACCAGGACAGGAAGTAACAAGTCAGGTTCTAGTTGAAAGGCACTAGGCAGTTAAGGGAATACAGGATGTTATCAGTGGTGGTCTGGAGTTATCACAGATTCAGTATGAAGATGAGGTACAGTGGGAAGCTAGTCAGTTGTAGCGACTGTGGGGGTGCTTTTCCCAGAGTTATACTCTGGAGGAGGGGGCAGTGGCTCATCTGCAGGACTTTGGGGGATCTCCATGCTCTGCTGGCAGCAGTAAGAGAAGAGATAGGTTAGCTGTGTCACTGGCTCAGCTGGAGCCCATGATCCACATCACCCACTCCAGCAGAGGTCCACTGGTCCAGGAGAGTGGAGAGTGATAGGGTTGCCAAGGAGAAGAGAGGCAGAGATAGCCACAAGGAGGTTGACCAGCCCCAGACCATTCAGACAGCAAATTGTTTTAAACCCCTGTGGGGGGACTTTGAGTCATTTGAGAGTAATGGGCATGATAACTTGCTGGTACCTGGGGAGACAAGCAAGAGGAAGTCAGCCAGGAGAGTCATAGTGGTCAGGGACTCAATGCCTGGGGGTAGAGAGGGTGGTAGGATGGGAGTTGGATGGATGGAGGATGGTCAAGTACCTTCCTGTTGCATTGGCTGTCAGGGATGTAGACAGAATAGGGAGAATGGGTGGGTGAAACCTGGGAAGGGGGGGTGCTGGTACACTTGGGAACCAATAATCTGGCAAAGCAGAATCTGGAAATGGTGAAGCAAAACTTTCTCAGACTGAGGGGAAGATTGAGGGCAAACTTGAACTACCTGACCTTTTCTGAGGTCCTCCCTGTGTGGAGGAGTTTAATGGGTAGTTTGTGATGGTGACAGGAGATGGGGTACCACTTTGTGGGAGGTGGAAGGGACTTCTCAAACAGGAGAGTTTTCAAGGATAATGGTCTTCACCTTACAAGAGAGGGGGCCAGTGCACTGGGGCAGAAGTTTGGCATCTTTATTGGACAGTTAAACTGACTATGAGGGAGACTGAGGCTAGAGAAACCATGGTGATAGGAGGGAGAAAAGGGAATCTAGCGAGTACTCCTCCTGGTCTGGGGGCTTATAGCAGCACAGTGGACAAAAATGAGATTCAGGTTCAAACTGAATAGGGGAAGAGACCAAGGAGGGAGGGCTCACAAAGCTTGCAATCAACATGAAAAACAAGAAGTGTAGGTGACTAGGGAAGAATATGGGAAAGCAACAAGTACAGAGCAAAACGTAATCCTGCGTTAGATGGAAGGGGACTAACTTCACACCAGGAGTCTAGGTAATAAAATCGGCAAGCTCCAGACAATGATGGCAGACACTGAGATTGACATCTTAGCTATCACAGAGACTTAGGTCTCAGAAAATAATGACTGGGACTGGATGGTTGTGGAGGGATAGAGGAACACATAAAGTTGGGGTGTAACTCAATATCTCAGGGAAGATATCAAGTATGTGGAAGATGAATACATGAGGGGATGTAATGGGGAGAAAGAGTCGCATTAGATGCAACTCACAGTGGCTTCATGCAAGAAACTGCAGTTGTGGGTACTATATAGACCACCAGGACAAGGGGAACAGAATAACTTTGAGCTTGGGGAGGAACTAGAAAGGGGAGTGGCAAAGGTGAAGGTAGTGGTGGTGGGTGATGTGAACCTGCCAGATATTGATTTCGCCATTCCAGCAGCCAGGAGCACCAGATGACAGGCCCTGCAGGATACATTCCAGGACTGCCTGCTGGTGCAGCTGGTTAAGGAACCCATCAAGCAGGCTACCATTCTTGATGTGGTGCTCACCATCTCAGAGGTGGTAGGAAGTGAGTGAGTGAGTAGCATAGCAGCTAGGGTCCAGTGAACAGAACTCAATTTGGTTAACACTGGCCCTTGAGACTAGAAAGCCCCAAATGAGGGCTGAGTTCCTTGATTTCAGAAGTACAGACTTCAACAGGATGAGGAAGTTGGTGTGGGACCAGTTGTCAGGGTACAAAAGCATCAGAGATGTAAAGGAGAAAAGGGGGGCAATTAAGGGGATCAATCTAGAGGCATATAAGTTATACATGAGAGCAGTAACCAAATCCCTGCGATGCAGCAGACCTTCAACAATCTCTTGAAAGGAGTGGACTGTCCCTCATCCTTTCACCAAGCATAGATTACAGTCTTACATAAGTCTGGTAAAGAACCCATGGAGTGGAACTCATATAGAACCATCTCCTTATTATGTACAAACAAAAATCTTTACAGGGATCTTAACCATCAGACTCCAAAAACATATTTTCTTCCTGATACACCCAGACCAAACCTATTTCATCAGAGGTAGGTTCATTCAGGAAAATATCCGTCAGTTATTGAACATCTCCTCCCAACACAGTAACTATAAACTGCAGTTAGCTATCTCAGTGGATGCAGAGAAAGCTTTTGATAGGGTTAATTGGCACTTCCTAAATTTTACTCTGCACTCCTTTCAGTTTGGCCCAAATTTTCTACGTGCTATACAAACCCTATGCACAAACCCAGAAGCAATGGTTACAGTTAATGGCTGCACATCACAGATTTAACTTGGGTAGGAGGACCTGTCAAGGTTGTCCGCTGTCACCTCTTTTATTCGCACTAAGTTTTGAACCTCTGGTGATTACACTTTGCCAAAGTCCTATAATTAGATGCATTTAAATAGGTCAGGCCAAACATAAAGTTTCCCTCTATGCTGATGACAGCATTCTTTTTTTTTCTCTCAGAAGCTGAAGCTTCAGTACCTGCCCTGCTGAAAATACTGGCTGAATATGGTACCCTTTGAGTATAAATTAAATGGTGCCAAATCCAAGTTAATTAATATTAGTGGCCCATGCACACCAGAATATAAAAGCAGCTTCCCATTCTCATGGGTACACAATAACCAAATAAGGTACTTAGGTGTGCAGATCACTCCACAAATTTCAGAACTGCTTAACATTAAATACCAATCCCTGTACAAGACTATTCAGGCAGATATAGCCAGATGGAAGCTTTTAATGCTCTCTCTCCTGGGGACCATTGACACCTTTAAAATTAACCTCCTATCCCAATACTTGTTTCTATTTCAGACATTGCCAGTTTCAATCCCTGCAACTTTTTGGAACTTTCTGCTAAAAGATATCACCAACTGTATATGGGCAGGACAGAGACCATGAGTGGGTCAACCTTATCTTACTAACCCTAGAGATAAGGTGTGAGGTGGCCATGCCAGACCTCAAGGCCTATTACTTGGCCACACAAGTTGTCTCATTGGGAAATAAGGAAGCAAATAGGGTGATTAGGGAAGCAAAAGCAGACACTGAGAAGAGTATTGTGGAGGGTGTCAAGGGTGGGGAAAAGCAGTTCTTCAAGTGAATTCAGCAAAAAAGAAAGGAAGGAGGGGGAATTGTTAGGCTATCTGACTGAGGTATGGTAATAGAGGAAGATGTACAAAAGGTAGCAGTCCCTAATAAGTACTTCTGCTCTGCCTTCACAAGGGAAGACCATGTGCCTCTGTTGGCAAGTGGCATGAAGGTAGCCATAAAGGGGGCCCTGAAAATAAGGTGATCAGTGTTTGCCAGTGCAAAGGTCCAGAAAGGCCTTGCAGTCCTAAAGATAGATAAGGCCCCAGGGCCTGATTAGATGCCTTTGAGGGTAATCAAGAAACTGGCTGCAAGAACATGTATTGAAACAGCTAGTTCAATACTTTGGACCCCTGTTACCAATGGACACTACCTTGCCCCTGAAGACATCTCTTGCATGAAGGGGTGTGGGGAACTGAGGGCACACCATGCCCATGTTATGTGGGACTGCCCAGTCCTTCATCCTTTTCTCCAGTGTTTGTAATTGGAGCTAGCAGAACTCTTTGGTAGGCCATTTAATTTAACTGCTACGAGTTTCCTTCTACTTAACCACTCCGAAGGGTTCCGAGATTCAAATACACGCCACTGTACTTGTTAGGTATATTGCTTAGTGCCACTATTATTTATTAGGGCATGGTTTTCCCCACAGGGCACCATGCTGACAGCCTGGCATAGTACCAATAATGACATTTGCAAACTAGATAAAATAACTCACCACTGTAATGGTCCAGCTGAGCTCTGCATATCACCATAGATAAGGTGGCTCCTCCATTAGATGGGGAAGAATAAAGAGTTTGCCCCATAAAATCTAGTTGTTTAGAGTACTAGTTTATGCAGTGGGAGAGTCTTGACATTCCTTACATCAACCCATATAGAAATCAGTGGGGTCATGACCCCCCTTGCCTCCCAGAATGGAAATGGGGAGGTAGACACTCCTCTGGGACCACCGCCCCTTCCACTGTTGAATATCAACTATATTCATATCAAAAATTTGGAACAGTGGATCGACTAAGTTTAGTTTCTATAAATACAATACTCAGCAGTCCCCCCCCCAGTGCTGGTCCAAAGGGGTGATGACTGTTACCTTTTGTCCTCACCCACTTTTTCTGACGTAATAATGACACTTGACCACCTTTTGATGTTTGTATCTCATTTTACCCATGTGTTGAACTGGATCATATTGACTATGGAAAATTATTTAATAAAACTCATATCAACCAAAAAAAAAGAAACTGGCAGCAGAACTGGCTGAACCCCTTGTAGGGCTATTAAATGGCTCATTATAGATGGGAAGCTCTGAAAGACTGTAGGGTAGCAGACGCAGTTCTGCTTCATGGGGAGGAAGGGAGAAAAAGAGCAAGCAGGAAACTACAGACATGTCAGTCTTTCCTTTTTTAAACATAGTTTATTGAACAGGCTTCAAAGTGATATACATAGTCACAAGCAATGACATTTTTACACATTTTTCCTCACAATCTTAACAGAATTAATACACAGGTTAATATAGGTAGGTAGTCTGAGAAACATACACTAATTGCTTTACATGTCATACAGCATTCCCCTCTAAACAGTGATTTAATCGCATTGACGAAAGATTGCCAGTTTTTTTGGGAACAGAGGTTCCTGACCATTAAGTCATAATTGACATCCCTCTAGATGCATGCAGAGTGTGAGGTTGTTCATCCAGTGAGCTATGCTTGGAGATATTCTACTAGCCTAGTGTTGTGCAATGTTTTTTCTGGCATTCACCAAAGGGATATCCCATGGCCTATGTTTCTTTCTGGGTGCTACTGCTACCTCAGCACCCAGCAGAAATTCTAATGGGGTATTAGGTCAATCAAAACTCAATATTCTCTGCATGATTGTATGAACTCCCATCCAGAAAGAGGACACTTTCCCACATGGAATGGCCATGTGCAAAAAGTTTCCATCTGCAACACGGCACTTTGGATAGACTTTTGACCAAGAGGGAGTAAATTTCTGTTATTTACAGGGCGTTAAATAAGTTTGGTATACATAATTCAGTTAACTTTGTTTCAGTTTATTTGACGCTGTGCATTGATGAATATGTTTTATGATGGCTGACCATAGAGAGTCATCAGTTGTTATGTCCAAGTCATTTTCCCCAAATAACTTTAGATTTAATATCTAGTGGAGAAGCAGATCCCAAAAACAGTTTATAAAGTGCGGATAGAATAGAGGAGTTAGGTTGCAGTTTGTACAGTATCTCCTCAATAGAGGACAGCTTAAGATTGGTATCTGTAAGGTATTGCCTGATTCTGAGGTAAGTAAAGTAGTCTCCAGATGGGATATCAAACTGTTCCTTTAACTCTAAAAAAGACTTCAATCTGCCTCCATAGATCTGGTCCCCCAACAGTTGAAATTACCAGTCTTCGCCACCTCAATAATGTTTGGTGTATGAAAACATTGTAACCATTTTTGTCTGCAAAGCTTATGTGTATGGCAGCATTCGGGAATACGCCCTTTGGATTATTTATATATTCATGTAACCCATCCATAACCTTATTAATATTCTAGTCAAAGGGTTTTTACATTTTGGAGATATGTCTGATACAAGGAAGGTGATAAAATGCCTCGCATTAACCCACTAACCACCAATTCCTCTTAAATTCTGGATCATATAGACTATGATCTTTTCCATGCTGGGGTTGGGTTTGCTAATGGCTTATCTAAAAAGGTTATTTGGGCTGCCCAATAATAATACTAAAAATTAGGAAGTGCAAGTCCTACTATGCACAGTGGAAGTTGTGATATTCTCTTTGTTTATTCAAGTTGCTTTTCCACACCATATAAATTCATTCAAGACACTGTTCAACTGTCGAAAAAAATATTCCAGAACCCTAACTGGTAAATTCTGAAATAAGTATGAACACTTGGGTAGTATGTTCATCTGTATCGAGTTTATTCATCCTCAGACTTATAGGGAGTCCTTCCCATCTATCACAATCTTTCCTGATACTATTAATTGTTCCTTTAGTTTTCTTTATATAAATTGGAATTTTTCCATGGAATCCTACTGCTGTACCTGCTATAAGTACTGTATTTCAGAGATTTAACCAATTATAATTTTAGTGGGGATGTTTCTAGAAAACCAGAGTCATTTTGACCCAGGATCATAATTTTGTTTTTGGTCCAGTTTATCTTATGACCTGCTAGAGAGCCATATTCTTAGAGTATGTTGTGCAGTGCTGGGATGCTGCTCTATGGGTCACAGAGATAAACAAGAGATCGTCCACAAACAAAGCTATTTTATGGTGCTGGCTGCCAGCAATTAAACCCTGTATTCTATGATCATATCTAATTATTTCAGCCTTGGGTTCCAGGGACATTACATATAGTAAGGGAGAGAGTGGGCATCCCTGTCTAGTACCCCTGGTCAACTGAAGGGGTTTTGTGAGTGTATCAGTGACTAAGACTTGGGCTGTGGACAAATTATATAGCACTACTATCCATTTTATCATATTATCACCCAGTCCAAATCTTCTTACCGTTTCTAATAAATATTTCCATTCTACTTCCATTTAACCATCACAGAGACAACAAGCCTTTGTGTGAAGCAAATCAATAAAACAAAATGAAGGAAAAAACCACTATGGTTCTCAAAAGAGGTGGCAGGGATGGTTAAGGATAAAAGGATAACATTCAGGAAATATAAGGAAACATAGAAGGAGCAGGACAGAGAACTTTATCAGTTAATGCAGAAGGAGGCAGAGAAGGCAGTCAGAATAGCAAAGGCACAAACTGAGGAAAAGATAGCCAACTCTGTTAAGAAGGGGGATAAAACCTTTTATAGGTACATTAGGGAGTGAAGAAAGACCAAGGGAGGGATACAGAGACTTAATAAAGGGAAGGGAATGTGGGCAGAGGGTGACAGTGAAAAAGCAGGGATACTGAACGAATATTTCTGCTCAATATTCACAACAGATAAGAAGGGGAAGGTGCCTAAACCAAACAAGGGAGAAACTCTGAATAGGGGAGTTGATAAAAGTCTATTCACAGAAGAAAGGGTTTTGAAAGAACTCTTGAAACTGAGGGTGGACAAAGCAATGGGGCGTGATGGGATTCACCCAAGAATACTAAAAGAACTAAGGGTAGAACTAGCAACACCACTGACTACTCTCTTTAACAAATCATGGGAGGATGGAGTGGTACCTGAGAACTGGAGGAGGGCAAATGTGATTCCACTTCACAAAAGTGGGAGCAGGGCAGAAGGCAGGAAACTACAGACCAGTTAGTTTTACTTCAGTGGTAGGGAAAATGATGGAATCACTTCTGAAGGAAAGAACTGTTGAGTACCTATAGGCCAGTGGGGCTAAGGACCCAAGGCAGCATGGTTTCACAGCAGGAAGGTCATGTCAGATGAACCTAATAGATTTCTTTGACTGGGTGACCAAAGTAGTAGACCAGGGAGGGCTGTGGATATGGCCTACCTAGATTTTAGCAAGGCATTCAACACAGTCTCACACAAAAGATTAATATACAAGTTATCCAGCCTTGGAGTGGGTCCCAAGGTGGTAGCCTGGATAAAAAACTGGCTGGACAACAGGACGCAAAGGGTAATAGTAAACGGAGTCCACAGTGAAGAAAGGAGGGTAACTAGCGGGGTACCACAGGGTTTGGTACTGGGACCGGTCCTCTTTAATATCTTTATAAGTGACATTGGAGAGCACCTGGAAGGAAAGGTATGCCTCTTTGCAGATGACACAAAGATCTGCAACAGGGTTGATACACAAGGTGGTGTGGAAAGAATGAAAAGGGACTTGGCAAGGTTGGAGGAATGGTCAAATACGTGGCAGCTCAGATTCAATGCAAAGAAGTGCAAGGTAATGCATCTAGGAAACAAAAACCCAAGGGAAGAGTACACAATGGGGGGTGAGTTAATAACAACAACAAAAATCAAAAGAGACCTAGGAGTAATTATATCAGATGACCTAAAGGTGGGCAAGCAATGTGAGAAGGCAGTAAGGAGGGCTGGTGGGATACTGGGTTGCACAGGGAGAGGCATCAACAGTAGAAAACAGGAAGTTGTTATCCTTCTCTACAGACAGTTAGTGAGACCCCATCTGGAGTACTGCGTGCAGTTCTGGAGACCCCATCTCTGCAAAGACATAGACAGAGTGGAGGCTGTTCAGAGGATGGCAACCAAAATGGTGCAAGTCTGCACCAGAAGACATACGAGGAGAGACTAAAACAGCTTAATATGTATACCCTTGAGGAAAGGAGGGAGAGGGGGGACATGATAGAAACTTTCAAGTATCTCAAGGGAATTAAGGTACAAGAGGGTAGTATCTTTCAGAAGAAGAGATGTGCAAGAAAAAGGGGGCACAATTTGAAGACAGAGGGGGGACGGTTCAGAGGTAATGTTAGAAAGTATTTTTTCACACAGAGAGTTTTGGATGCATGGATCAGCCTTCCTGAGGAGGTTGTGGAGTCCGGAACAGTGGGAGAATTCAAGAAAGGACTTGATCAGAGCAATGTTCTTAAGATAAGAGAAATCACTATGGACCACAGCAGACACCTGATATTCCATAGTCAGCTTGTGTCCATAATGACCTCCACATTCTTCATCCTATCTCTGGCTGTAAGCTGAGTGGGCCCAAGATGTAATCAAGCCACCCTTCTACTCAATCCAGTCATCTTTTGGATACCAGAGTCCACCAGTAGCACTTCAGTCTTGTCTGGGTTCATCTTAAGCCAGTTGGAAGCCATCCAGTCATTCATCACAGATAGGCAGTCATTAAGCATGCCCACTGCAATTTTATCACCCAGGACAAATGATAGGTACAGCTAAGTATCATCCATATAAGAGTGAAACTGCAGACTGTACCTCCTTATCACTTCTTCCAGCAACAGCATATATACCATAAAAAGCATGGTAGATGTAATTGAACTCTGAGGGATTCCATGGGTTGTGACAGCTGACCAAGAGAGAAAATTCCCACATGCAACCTGCTGCACCCTACTGAAGAGGAAGGTCCCAAACCACCTTAGCACAACCCCTCCAGGTCCTACCAAGTCCCTCTGTCGAGCTGTCAAAATTCCATGATCTACAGTATCAAATGCTGTTGAGAGATCAAGGAGAACCAAGATGGAACATTCCCTCTATCTCTAGCCTGAAAAATATCATTCTGCATCTTAGTAAGTGCAGTCTATATGCTATGGCACCATCCAAATCCAGATTGGAATGACTCCTAGATAGAGAGAAAACCTCCAGGTGCATCTCCAGTTGTGCTGCCACCACACTCAATAACTTCTCCCAAAAAGGGAAGGTTAGAGACAGGCCTGTAATTTGCCAAGATATCCAGGTCCAAAGAAGGTTTCTTGAGAAGGGATCATCACAGTCCTTTTCAAGGCAGTCAGAAACACATCCTCCCCTAGGAAACACCAGACAATCTCAGAAATCACAAGACCAATAGACTCCTGACAGTATAACAAAATCCAGGTCGGCCCAGGATCCAGTGAGAAGAACATGGGACACAGGTTCATGATCATGCAGAGAATCTTCTCAGACACCGCAGGGTGGAATTCCTCTTGGGCAGACCAGAGGCCTCCATTTGTCATAGATGGTACCATGCTGGCCCACAACAACCCAATTGAAGAGACTGAGGATTGAATAGAGATACCCTATTAAGAAAAACTGGCCAAACTCCTCACATTGCTCACATGTCAGTACTCCTCCAGACTGTAAGAAGGCTGGAGGCAACAGCCTGTCCACAGTGTGGAAAAGCTGAGTTGGCCTGTTAATCGCTGCAGCAGTCGCCCATGACAGGAACTCTGCCTTTCTCAGAGTGATTGGCCCCTCATACTCCTTATAATGGGTTCTTAGGATTAGTACAGTATATCCTCCAATGATCCTGATCTCCACTAAGAATGCTCCAGTCTCAACTCTTTGACCATCAACCATCTGACCTCCTCAGTAAACCAGGTGGAGCTCTGTCAGAAGACTACTGGGAAAACATAAAAAGATGTGAGTGAGTCAAGAGCTGCAGTAACAGCCATATTATAATCTTCCACTCCTGCAACATACTCATGCTTCCCAGTACAAGCATGGACCCACAAGGGTACACAACTTCTCCAGGGGGTTAACTCATTTTGAGGGGGCCCTGATCTGAAAACTCACAGCGTGATTGTCTGACCAACTGAACAGATCAACCTCAACATTAAAAAGGCTGAACCCCCATGAGAAAACCATATCCAAGGTGTGACCAAATTCATGAATAGCAGAGATAATAACCTGTGTGAAGCCCACTGGATCGATTTGTCAGAGGAATGATTGATCAGGCAAAGGGGATTCATTGTCGGCCCAAACATTGAAGTCACCCAACATCAAACATGATTCTCCTCCCCACCACACTCCTACCCCTACACCAGTGTGCTGACAAAGCCTTCTCTGGCTGCTTCACTAATTTGAGCAAGTTTTGGATTCTAGTCCTCTTGTTGTACTCTGCACTTACCCTGGCATAGCTTTATGCTACAATCTGCATCTGAAATGTAAACAGCTCTCTCTCTATTTCACACTAAACTTAAATCTTGCCATGTTGTGTCCTGGGCTACCAGGTTCACTAAGTTCCTCTACAACCAATGTACTCATGTGGGCCCTTTTGTAACTTGTAATGTAATGTAACTTACTATTGAATCTGTGTAACCTTATGTAACCTATGTAGTGTTTGATTATTTCATGTATCTGTATGACCTGGAACCTTTGTAAACTAATCCCTGACTCAAAGGTATTAATCCCAGCCTGAAATAAATAAATCAGACACCAAGGTACTCCAACATCAGACTGGTGATGAGCTCCCCAAATTTCTGCAGGAATCCACTCTCTCAACCAGGGAGATGATGAACAAGAAGGATCTTGTCTCCAGGACCTGGATCACCCTTGAAGGCCACACATTCAAATGACCTGGTTTGACCCACTGGGAGGCTACAAGTCTCAGGCTGGATCAAAAACAAATGTACAGCCCCCCCTGTGCTCCCACCTAGAGCTATGTACCACTGTATAGCCCTACATAATGGCCAGCTCCAGCACAGGGTCAGAGTCGTCCTCTAACCAGGTCTTGGTGATGTACACCAGGTCCACTGAGGACTCCATGAAAAAAATCTGCTATTATCATGGTCTTACTCCTGATGGACCTGGCATTACATAGACTTACCCTCAGGAGAGAAGCTGTGCTGGTGGGCTTGGCTACCATATCTGGTGACATTTCAGGAGCCATTGGAATAGGAACCAGGCAGGGAGAAATCCTGTCTTGGTTCCATTTTGACCTGGGGTGGCTTCTTATCCTACTTCTGCTCTTGACCTCCCTGAATCCCATCCCAGATGCAGACCTGTGTCAGTGCCTTCTTGCTATCCCCACTTCCCCTTCCCCACTCCAAAGGTGAGCCACTGTAGGGACTTGGTGGCAGTGGAACAGGTGTTTGACAAAGATGCTCTGAGTAGTAGGAGATATGGGTCTTCTTAGATCCTCAAAACACATCCAAACACTAAAATGGTTAAAAATCAACCCCCCCTAAAAACAATTACCCACAACCAACTAGTCCCCAAAACCAAAAAACTCACCAGACCCAACAGCTCCCCAATCAACTCTCTCACGATTCAGTCACACACCTGTCACTCATCCAAACACCCCAATCACACCAAGAATTCAAACAATAGACTAGTTAAACAAAAGCAGTGTCCACAAGTTGAACACCCAGCAGTCCCAGCAGCCCCAGATCAATAGTAGCTTAAGTTCAAAGAGTTCAGGATGATAAAGATTTTCAAAGTGTCTGGCTCCTCTTCAGTTCCTCACCCCTAAAGTTCATGTTCCATCTATACAGAAAATGGTAAATACACAGAGGCAGCACTCCTCTGTGTGACAAGTCCCTACTGGATCCTCACTTTCACCAGGATCTCATGGCCAAAGCCTCATGAAAATGCTTTAGTGAGAGGGATGAAATGACAGAGACGTACAGGTTCCTAAAAGTAATCAACAAGGTGAACTGTGAAGAATTAGTTAGCACGAGTAACAGTTCAAGGACATAAAGGCATGAGTGGAAACTGATGGGAGGGAGGCTCAAGAGGGATGTGAGAAAATTTTATTTTTCAGAAAGGGAGGTGGCACTGTGGAACAGTCTGCCAGTCAAGGTGATGGGTGCCAAAACCATAAATGGTTTCAAACATGGCTGGGACATATGTAATGACAGATACAGTTGTTATTCAGGGTGGTAGCAGAAGGAGGGGCTGGATAGTGAGGGCTAGTACCCTATATGGGTAATAGATTTTGATAGAGAACTACAGGCATACTGGATGGACCACTGGTATATTTCTGCTGTCATTGTCTATGTTTCTGTGTGTGTGTTTTTGAATTAATCACCACTTACTCTATTTACTGTGATGTTCTATGATGGGGGACAAGAAATTAATTTAACCTAGTGTTTCTGTGCATCTGAAACCCAGACTCTAATCTCACATCCAATATTTAGGGGTGATGGTTCAAGGGCAATGTGAGGAAGTATTTTTTTCACAGAGAGGGTGGTGGATGCATGGAACAGCCTTCCTGAGGAGGTTGCAGGGTCTGAAAGTGTGGGAGAATTCAAGAATGCATGGGACAGACATAAGGCAATTTTAGTGGGGGATAGAAAGAAATACATTGTTGGTTAAATAGGATCTGTAGCTTATCCTCTAGGAAGGGAAATGGGCAGACTAGGTGGGCCAAGCAGTCCTTATCTGCCGTCAAAGTCTATGTTTCTATGTTTCTAATATTTACAGTACTGTGTGATCTTGGGGGAAGGGCAGAGTACAAGCATGTTAAATATTAAAACAAGTTTGTGTTTTCCTCACACTCACTTCTCAGCTATTTGATGTCCTTTCTATTTCTGTTTTATTATTTTGAAACAATCCATTTCTTCTGCTTTTATTGTGTTGCCATTGGAAAATCAGCCCAGTGGCTGTAGCCAAAATTTGTTTAGTGCAAAATACTGTAGAGCTTATAGCCACATGGCTTTTAGGGTGCTAAAACAGTGGCAAGGAAGTCACACACAGCATAGAAACACAACAAAGTGAGGAGTCCTGAGAGCTCTCATGTCATTTCATGTAAGTTATTCCCATACTGTTTTACATCATCCATTTTGTTATGCAAATGTATGACATAGCAACAAAACAGCAAGGGACTCAAGTGCAAGTTTATGGGTCACCAAAGAGGGTGCAAAGAGGCACCCCATTGTACCAACCTATAAAATTACTATTTTCACCTGTTCAACGCTCAGAGACAGACAGAAGGGGCCTTTGTTTAAAATCTCATCCAACAGTGCAGTACCTCCCTTGCACATCATGGTACTTACTGTATGGAATTTTATTTTTAAGTGTTGTTGTAACTGTATATTTTGTTATACTTATTTCCAAATTGTATCATTTTTGTACATTGTACTTCGTATCTGTACTGTTCTCTTCTTTCTCCCCACGGGATGCATCTAGAAATAAGCTGATACCAACTCAGCAAGACTTTCCTGGAAAAACCTTTGAAATAAGTAAACATTAATGCAGTGCCATTGGTACTGAAGGTATTAGTCCAAGTGCCTGGAGCAGGACTTGAACCCATTATTATCTGGTCTTCTTGAACCAGAGGAGAGAGTGCTAGCAACTGAGCCACTGACAAGAGATGTACCTGAACGTCCACACTTACTGAACAGGATCTGTTCAATGCAAAAACACACAAGTATGCACACTTATACTCCTATGACTGTACTGTATCCGGTACTTAATGTAAGTTGTTTTATATAAGAAAGTGAGACATGAACTCACAAGCACTCAGAGAGACTGTCTGAGTTATTTGTACTGAAATCCATCATAAAAGTGAGGCACAGTCCTTGAAGTATTGATTTTAAAATTAAATCTGCCCCTAATGTTTTTTCACTGCTCTGGTTTTGAATGTCAGGAAAATGGGTTCTGTAACTTTAAAAATGAACTTGGAAAGTTTCTTTCTTTTTTTTTTACTTCACATCACAAAAAAAAAAATTGGAGCAGATGTCCCAAAGGTGGTCCTGCTTTCTGGGACGAGGTGTGATAGAAATAGGACAAGGAGATTTGTAATTCTGGCACTCTGGGCCTCAGGTTACTTCTTCCCGTCTAAAATTGGGGCAGCTAAACTTTAGCAAGGAGACTCTGTCCGCTGAAACAGAACTTCAACATGTAAGAACAGCAGCATGATGCAGAGACTTGAAGGATGCTGTTTGGTATTTCAGGGGTGCAAAGACTGGGAAGCAATCTGAGAATGTGCACTCTGAGGAAGAGATGAACGGGCTTAGACCCCACAGGCTAGATTTTTAAGTGGATTAAAAGCAGCAGTAGTCACCATGTGATTTTATTTCAACAATAATGTTTTTCTAGCAAAAACATCAATATTGTCACTTTTCATTTTCTTTCATACCTGAAATGAGATACAGGATTTTGAAATATTTAAAAGTTCCCACTCGTCTGCCACGCCAGCCATGAGAAAATTAGATATCTTGGTGTGGTTCAAGCTATTTACCATGGGGCACATTTGATCGTGCTTTAGTGCCACCCACACTATTTATTTACTGCATACATTCAAAAAATGTTCTCAAGGGAAGAGATTTATAAAATTTGCGAGTGGCAGCCATCTGTAGTGACTTGAGTCATTAATTACAAAATTAGCTATAACAGCTGTTTCTTTAAAAATGATTAAACTGAAAATAAATTGAAGAGGAATCTATGAAGGAAACAAATACAGTTTTAATAATAAAAAAATACTATATGATGACATGTTTGCTAACAAACACTGCTGCTTTAAGAACTTGCATGGTAATTTCACAGAGTGCATCTGAATTTTAAAGTGCTTATTTTAAAAGATAACTACCCTGTCCCAGCTTAACAATTCATTAACCAAATAAATAACTTCATTATAGTGAGAGCCCCTAATTATATAGTAATATAAAGTCAGACGGGACTGTAGGTCCACAAAGTCTCCCCCACCCCTGGTTTCATAATAATGAATATTGACTTGGACATCATGTTATGTCAACAAGCATAGAGGAGGCACATTGGAATAACACAGAGTAGAAATGAGCCAGGTATTGTGAAGAAACAATACTGTATGTTTCCAAGAAAAATCTCAACAATTAAAGAGCTAATGGAGCAAAAACAGGCAGACAAGAAAACAATACAAATTTTATGTAGTAATCAGTTATAACTTTTTTATTTCTGAAGTATTTTCCTTTTTCCTTTTGCTCATCAGAAAGTCTTCTATGTGATAAGAGAGATTGTTTGAGCTATTTGTACCGACATCCCTCATAAAAGCTGTTAGCCTGGCAACTGATATATCTAGCTGTACTGCCTCACACAACATCATCAGCATTGTGATCTCACTGACAGTGACATCACAGGTGGATGACCTGGCAGTCACTGAATTGCTGTTCCTAAGCAGCAGTAATGTCACAGTCAGTGAGATCACAATGCTGATGACGTAGTGGGGGCAGTAGAGCTAGATATGTCAGCTGTCAGACAGAGTGCTGTTCCACACATTACATCTACTAACATCAAGTAAACAATCTTCTAATTAAACAAAGGGAAAAGATAAAGTACCTCAGATATAAAAGGTAATGGTTGGCTGCTTTTAAAATCTAATGTTGGTTTTAGGCAGTACACTAGCTCTTTAAGAGAAGCATTGGCCAAGGTTGATATTGTGTGCTTGCAAAGTTTATTAGTGAAATTGTTATGATTTGTGAAACAGAAGAAATTAACTAAAACAAGGATTTACCTGCTCCAGTGGAGTGGTGAAATCTTACGGACTTGGGGAATTTGGTAAGGACCTGTAAAGCAAGATAAGAAGAGGATGAGGAGATGCAAAGGGTAAGAGGTCCTACAAGAGGGAAGTCGAGATGTAGAAATAAAAAAGATACTTATCTGATAGGTAGACAGTAGGGCTGTGAGGATACCTTTTCCAGAATATCAGCCACATAATTGGTACTCAGCAGTCAAATATTTGTGTATTCAGTTTTTGGGTAAGATTGAAAAATAGAAGAAAAAATAAACTGTCTGGTCCGCCTGATGGCACAGCAGAAGCGCAGTACTCTTCCGTGCTAATGACCCAGGTTCAGAAGTGGATCCTGGAAGTTGGTTGGGTGGTGGGTGGGCTGGGGAAGCACTGAGGCCTGGCAGCGCGCACAGCCAGGGGAGGGAGGTGCCCTGGTTCTGGCACCGTATCAACCCCTGCAGTGGGCTTAGGGAGTTAGTCTCTCCCGCAGTATGTCGCCACATGCGATCGAGGTTACGTGCATGGGGGTGCACTTCCTGTGCCAGGATGTCATGAGGGGGGAAACCAGGGAAGAAAAAACAGAAGAACTATGCACACCAGTCACTGTTAATGACAGCGCTGGTGCCCCCATGTGGACCCCTGCCAGAGGCACAGCAGTGTGAGTGGTATCTGGTGCTGGGGTTGCCAGACAAGTCTGAAGCAGGCACAGGAAGGCACCTGTGGCCAATAAACTACATGGGGGAAAAAAAAGTAGCAGCCTCCCATCTTCCTCCTCCAGCCCAAACCCAGTAAAATACAACTGCCCTGTGCCCCACCCTCTGTCCGTAGCCCAATTCCACCCTCCTCTCCAGCACCCACAGTTTGCAGTATTTATAATTAAATTATGAATGAAATGTGTAACATTTATAATTACATTATAAATAAAATTCCATGGTGAGTGACCAGCACAGCCCGTCCACCTCCAAGACAGGCAACCATCTTAATAAATGAAAAGGTACTTGTTTACACTAAAATAAAATTAAAAAATGCCTATAGTTACCCTTAATCTCCACCCTAACAGCACCCTGCTCTCACTCTCCTCTTCCCCAGCACCCAATTCTGAAGCTAGAAGGCAACCGGCACAACCCAACCTCCTTCACAGCCGGACATCCTCTAATGCATAAAATCTCTCTATAATAGTAAAACCCACTGATCATGTGATCCTCCCACCCACTAGCCATCCACCCCAGGTCTGTGACTAGCACAACCTTTAACTAACCTCTGCAACCAGCCACCATCTGCCTTGCAATTCCATTATCAATAAACTGCTTAACATGTCCGTGCAGTCCAGACAGTCTATTGATAATGGACATGCGGGGCAGATGGTGTCTAGCTGCAAAGCTAAGCAGAGGGTCATGCTTCCCACTGGCCTGGGATGAGTGGCCCTTGCATGAGGGATGCATTGGGTGCCATGGATATTATGTTTACATGTACTTGCACTGGTACTCAGGGGATGGGAGAGGACCAAGGGAGCTAGGAATATTATTTTAAACTCTACTGATACTGGGAAATTGGGGGGAGGAGGGTTCATAGACCTCCAAGAAGTGTATGAGCTTGGCTGAAGGTGGCTGGTGCTTTGCGCTCCATTAAGAGTTGCCTTTTGCATACATTAATTAGCAATGCTCAGACAAGCTAGTAACATGTACAGTCAGAAAAAGCTTCCATTATCCCAGTGTGCACATATTAATGAGATTACACCTCATTAGCATGTACACCTGAGGAGCCTTTATACTCGCGTGCAGACAACTTTGCGCTGCTCCCAGTGAGGCTTCCAGTATGAGATATTCAGTGTGCATTTGAACAACCATCACTGTGCATGGAGCAAAATTTGGTTGTGCAGTGCAAAGGCTACAGAACTGCTGCCCCAGGGGTTTAGGAGTATCAATAAAACATGCATTCATATTGGGTGCTATGTACAATGTGGGTGGGGGTACGTGAAAAGTTGCGTACCCTGCCTGCATAGCTGTGCACCTGCAGACAGGTGCGCATATGCCGGTATTCACAAATGGCACTCACCTGTCCACAGCTCCTCCCCCTCTGACATGCAGGACTCCACAGGGTGGCTGGGGCAGGAGTCATGATTCTGGGCAGGCATCCAATGGGATGCCCATCCCAGAACCCACAGTGGATCCCTCATGCAGCGAGATGTGGGTCCAGGATGGTGCATGCCTACCACAGGCACCTGGACCTGCGCGGTATGTCCTCTATGGCCAGTCTGACCACCGGCCCCCTTAGCACACTGAAGGACCCCAGTGTGTGAACCCCACCCCTGGCCCACAACCCTGCAACAGCAGTTGTGCCCCACCCCACTGTGGTCATACCCCCGAGCCACCCATATGTGAGCAGTGACACAGGCCCCCCCCCCCCGGCACCATACCATCCTGGTGCCGCTGCTCAGTTGCTGTGTCAGGCACTCACCCATCCTACCACCCCTGCCCTCTTCATCTGCCTAGTGGGCAAAGGCAGCATTGTGAACTCTGTCCTGGTCCCATGCATCCAGCAGGTGCTGCCCATGGGACCACATGGTGGGTTATGTCAGGGTTAGCCCTGGTGTAGCCTGTACCCTACTGAGACCTCCTGTGTGAAGCACATTGCAGCTTTGAGCATGTGGCATAGTGCTGGCACACCCCCAGCCCACCCCCGTCATGTTGCAATCTGCACAGCCAGGGGTTAGGGCACACATCGGGTGCACACCTCCTTGATGAATGCCGCACAGGTCCCCCTCTGTGGCATTCAAGCATACGATGCCAATGTGCCTGGCTTCCACAGACGCGATGGCATTGTGCATAGTGCCCAATACAAGCAGGAGTTGTCATGTGTGTCACACCAGCCTCAGTAAGGTCTAACAATAGTTTAATGTGGATTAATACTAATAAAAATATGAGTGATATTTGCATTTGTAAAAATTACAGAATTTGCCCTGAAGAGTAAGTGTACTGTGCATTGCTATCAATTAATTGGAAATGCTAAAGACACCAAAAGCATTAAGTCACACTGTTAAGTGTGCATCTCCAAGAATTAATTATAGTGTATGGCTGGTCACTATTCCCATCGGGAAATAGTGACATCACATCCTTGCTGTACCATCGTTCTGACACCAGAATGCTGTTGTACCATCATTCTGGTGTCAGGATGCTGTTGTACCACTGGTCTGCAGTTAGAATTGTGTTGTACTATTAGTTTGATTTTAGAATGCTGTTGTACCATCATTTTGATGTCAGAATGATGCTGTACCATCATTCTGGTGTCCAGATGCTGTTGTATTATCAATCTTTTGTCAGGATGCTGTTGTACCATCATTCTGTCTGGATGCTGTTATAAAATCATTCTGCTGTGAGGATTCTGTTGTGCCATGGGTCTGATGTCAGTATACTGTTGCGCCTCTGGTCCAATGTCAGAATATTTTTGTAAAATCGTTATGATGTTAGGATGCTGTTTTACAACTGTTCTGATGTCAAGATGCTGTTGTACAATTGCTCTGATGTCAGGATGCTGCTGTACCATTATTCTGAGGTTAGGATGCTGTTCTGCAGTTGATCTGATGTTGGGATACTGTTGTGCCATTGTTCAGATGTCTGGATGCCGTTTTACCATGATTTTGATTTTAGGATGCTGTGGTACCATTGATCTGCTGTCAGGATGCTGTTGGGCATGGTTCTGGTGTAAGGATACTGTTGTACTATCATTCTGATATCAGGATGCTTCTGTACCATCATTCTGATGTCAGGATGCTTCTGTACCATCATTCTGATGTCAGGATGCTTCTGTACCATTATTCTGTTTTCAGGATACTGTTGTGCCATCATTTTGGTGTTAGAATGCTGCTGTACCATAGGTCTGATGTCAGGATGCTGTTGTACCTTTGGTCCAATGTCAGGATGCCATTGTGTCTTCGTTCTGCTGTTAGGAAGCTGTTGCACCATTGGTTTGATGTCAGGATACTGTTGCACTATCATTCTGATATCAGGATGCTGCTGTACCACCATTCTGATGTCAGGATGCTGTTGTTATGCTGTTAGGATGCTACTGTACCATGGGTCTGATTTTGGGATGCTGAGGTACCATCGATCTGACATCAGGATGCTGTTGTACCATCAGTCATTTGTCAGAATGCTGTTGTACCATTGGTCTCTACTCAGGATGCTGTTGCACCATGGTTCTGATGTCAGGATGCTGACATACCATCTTTCTGATGTCAGAATGCTGTTGTACAATCATTCTGATGTCAGGATGCTGTTGTACCATCCTTCTGATGTGATGCTGTTGTACTATTGTTCCAATATCACAATGCTGTTGTACCATAGTTCTGATGTCATATTGGTAGCAAAACAGTCCAATAGCAGTTGTGTGAATAATCAAAAGTAATCACAATTTTTAGTAAAAACTTTCAATAACAGGCACTCTGCCAAACATAGTGTTCTTTTTTTCAGAATAAATGACCAGCTTTACTGTACACAATAAAACTAACATGTCTCAGTGGTATGCTGTATAACAAGGCTGAATTGCCATCTCGAGTACCCTTATGAAATCATAGACTAAGCAGACTAAGCCGTTGTCGTGTTACCAGAGATCCTTTTGTAACCAGGACTAGTTAACCAAGCCAAAGCAGTGTCACCTGAGATCCTGGTGTACCTGGGACAAGCTATCAAGCTATAGCAGTGCTATCTGAGAGCCTTGTGTACCTGCAACAAGTTAACCAAGCTATGGCAGTGCCACCTAAGACACCAGTGCACATGGGACACGTTAATCAAGCTGCAGCAGTTCTGCCTGAGTCTCCAGTGTTCCTAGGATATGTTGGCTCATCTGTGGCAGTGCCATCCAAGCTACTGGTACACCTGGGGCAAGTAACCCAGGCTGCAGCACTGCCACCTGCGATCCTGGGGCACTTAGGGCAAGATAACCAAGCTGCAGCAGTGCTGCCTGACATCCCAGAGTACCTGGGACATGCTAACCAAACTGTGGCAGCATGGCCTGAAATCCTGGCATACCCAGGATAAGCTTATAAAGCTGGAGCAGAGGGCAAGGTAAGGAAGCTTCGCTACTGTTGCCCAAGATCACTGTACACCCAGGACAGGAAAACATATCTGTTGCAGTGCTGCTCAAGATCCTGAAGAACATAGGCCAAGGTAACAAAGGTATGGCAATGCCTCCTGAAATCCCAGTGCACCTGGGACAAGGTAATGAAGCTATAGCCATGCCTCCATAGTTTCTGTTGCACCTGGGGTGAGTTAAACAAGCTGCAGACTTGCTATCTGCATGCCCCATGCACCTGGGACAAGATAGTCAATCTGTGCAGTGCTTCCCAAGATTGTGATGACCAGGGACAAGTAAATCAAGCTGCACTAGCACCACTCAAGATCCTGGTGCATTAAAGCTACCAACTTTCTGAGACCTAAAACTGGGACGGCCCATCCTGACCATAACCCCCCTCCCACCATATCATTCCCATGGGCACCGCCGCAGACAATGCTGCACACAATTATATTTTGCTGCTTGCTCTGGCCATGCCGACCCACAGTAACGCCAGTAGCAAACATCCAGATTAAAACAATACACCATTCTGCTGCAGCAAGTTCCAAATCATGTTGTACAGAAAGTTCATTAGAAACAAACCTGTATTAAATTATAATCAGACTTTCGAGCTTCATGTATTGCTCTTCCTGACAGTCCCATCCAACTTGTTTACATTCACCTCCTTTGCTGAGCAAACTTCACTTCAGTGACTCCCACCACTACACCATATTGCTTTCAGACACTTCCCTACAGCTGATCAGGTTGGGATACCTTAGTTCCCTGCTGCCAGTCTCTTCTCTGTCTGGAGTCCCTCTCAGTTGCTGACAGGCAGACTTCCACATGCACTACTACCCAATCTAATCTAACAGGAAGGAACATGCTTTACTGTGCTCCCACTGACATGCTTGCAGTACAACACAGGCATAGGGGTTGAAGTTGCAATCTGCTGTCCAGCCAGTGCAACACCACAGTGGTGCTGAAATAACTGTCACTCACGGATTAGCAGTCAGCAAAAAAAAAAGGGACAAAACTGGGACAAGTAAGCAAAAAAAGGGACAAAAGTGACATTTTGCAAAACTTGTGGGGGCACTGGGACGTGCTGCCTAAAACAGGGACTGTCCTGGGAAAATAGGGACTGTTGGTAGCTTTATGGTGCACCCAAGACAAGTCAAACAAGTTGTGGAATGCTACCCAAGATCCTGTTGCTGCTAGCACAAGTTAAACAAGCTGTGTCAGTGCTACCTGATAATCTGGTGCACCGGTAACCAGTTTAAAAGCTGTGGTACTGTGCTTCCAAGAGATCTTGGTGCTCCAATGTCAAGTAATCAAGTAGCAGTAGTGCCACCCAAGACCCTGGAGCACCTAGAACAAGTTAACTAAGATGGGGCAGTGCCACATGAGATCCTGTGCAGCCAGAACAAGTTAACCAAGCTAAGGTAGTGCTACTTAAGATCTCAGTGTACCATGGGAATGTTAGCCAAGCTGCAGCAGTACTGTCCAAGATCCTAGTGCAACCAGGATAAGTTAATCAAGCTGGGGCAGTGCTATCTGAGATCCTTGTGCAGCCAGGATAAGTTAATCAAGCTGTGGCACTGTTGTCAAAGATCTTGGTGTGCCTGGGACAAAGTACTGAAGCAGTGGCAGTTCTTTCTGAGATCCTGGTGCACCTGGCACAAATCAGGCCAGTGGCCTCCTGCAGCAGGTATTTGTGAAAGGCAGATGAGCAGCCATGTCTTCAGCAGCCAATGTGACGTACAAAATGGGATTTTTCTGCTAGTCCCACAACCTGAAGAAACCAGGTACTCACCAAAAATATGATGGTAGTACACAATGCAAAGGAAGTGTTGTTGGTAGACAGAGTAAGGTAACACACAAAGCCAGGAAATTCTGTTATGCATTTTGGAGCACTGTGCTTGGTTGACTAGTCTCCACAGGAGATTTAGTGCAAAAAAGTAGGTGTAGAGCTGGCAGAGAATTGGCAGAGATTGATGTTCCAGGGCTAGGTTGAATACAGTTAAGCCTGCAAAAGCCCCAATCTCTGAAATTCCAATATGTTTGCTTGTGTACTGGCAAGCAAACATGAAAAAAGATTGTGCTTCTTCTTCTCGATAGAATACCACTAGTATCTTCTGGATATCTGACACCAGTGGCTCAATTATCGTCACATTTGTATGGGCCATGAAATGGAGTGCAATGTATGCCCCATTGAGCTGACCCATAAGACTGCAGTACAGAGAACATTAGACTTATACTAAGGGCAGAACCACCCCCCCGGCAGAAATGTTCACATACAAATTAGGCATTCCAAATGTTAATGTGTGCAAACATGGTTAGACCACAGTAATGGCACACAGTACCAGTCCATGCATGTATGTGCATGGCATTGCCCCTTGCACAAACATGCATAAGTTTGTCTAGATGGAGTCCATGTCCCCCACCCCACCGATCAGTACGTTGGCATAAGCTGTTTCCTTTGCCAGTGCCACAGGTAACCCAGTGGGCCACTAGCTAATTACAAAGCATCGCTCTCATGTGTTTGTTAGTCTACTGGCTCCCACATTCCTTAGCCCTGGTTGGTCATGTGACTAGAAAAAACTTTAGGCTGCTGGCTGAACTCAGCCCCCCTTTGTCACTTAGCAACTGGTGCAGCAGTCTGACGACCCCTTATGACCAGAAAGTTCTGGTCTACTGTAAGGGGGCGTCACAAAACTAAGGTAACCATTGTGCTGGTGATAGTTGACACTGTGAATGGCACTGCATGCCATTTACATGCCAACTCCACCTCCTTATGCACACAAGGGTTCCTTGATCCCTATGAGCATAGGGGTCACAGGCAAGAGTCAAAGAAGCTCCCTGTGCCTCTGTAAGCATGGAAGTCACAGGTAAGTGACAGAATGGCTCTCTGAACCCTTATAATAATTAAGGAGGAGACTGAAACAACTGTTGAGGAGAAAAATATGCAGGATGAGACACAGCATGGTTTTACGCAAGGTACAGTAGATCCTGTCACACTAATTTGCTGCAGTTTTATGACAAAGTAAGTTGGGCACTGGATAGGGGTCTGCTGGTGGATGTTGTGTCTGAGGATTTTAGCAATGCCTTTGATAAGGTCTCACATGGGGAACTAGTTGTGGTTCTACAGAATGCTGGGATACATAAGAGCATAGTTGCCTGGATTAATGCTTGGCTGACCCATAAGAGACATCAGGGTTAGTACTGTAAGGTGGGCTGAGGTGACGAGTGGGGTTCCGAAAGTCTCAGTACTGGGGCCATGCCTATTTTCTCTCTGTGTAACATCAATGTCCTGTGGAGATGAGGTTTGGATGGCAAAATTTGCCAACAATATGAAAATTGGAACAATAGTGCAAAGTATTGAGGATGTTGAAATATTACAGGGTGCATTGACCAAACTAGGAACCTGGGCAAACAGATAAAAGTTGAATTTTAACTTGAGCAAGTGGCCAGGGGATTGCAAGGCCTTGGGGGAAAGGAGGGGAACCATTAGAGAAGGACTGGGAGAAAGCAGAAGAGTTAAATAGGTACTTCTGCTAGGCATTTATGAAGGAGGGGGATGGCAGGGGACCAGAGTTGGGAAGGAGGGCGTGGATAGGGGTAGAAACAAGACCCTTCAGTACGGAGAGAGTGAGAGGAACTGAGCAGGTTAAAGATGGACAAGGCCATGGGTCCGGATGGGCTCCACCCAAGCATAATCAGGGAACTGAGCGAGGAGTTGTCTGCCCCACTGGAGAGACTGTTCAATTTGTCCATGGACACTGGGAGGGTGTCGGAGGACTGGAAGAGGGCAACTGTTGTGCTAATTCACAAAGGGGGCAGCAGAGAGATGAGGGAGAACTACCACCCAGTCAGCCTCACTGCAGTGGTGGGGAAGGTCCTGGAAGCACTCATCAAGGAAAAATTAACGGAGTACCTGGAGGTGAATGGACTGCTAGGCAACAGCCAGTGTGGGTTCACAAGAGGGAGGTCAAGCCAGACCAACTTAATTGAATTCTTTGACTGGATGACGCAGGTAATTGACCAGGGGGGTGTGGTGGACTTGGCCTATCTGGACTTCAGCAAGGCTTTTGACACTGTACCCCAACAGAAGGCTGGTTAACAAGCTAGAAAGTATGGGGGTGGGGAACAAAACAACTAGATGGATAGAAAACTGGCTGGCGGATAGAAGCCAGAGGGTGGTAGTAAATGGAGTGCACTCCAGGACAGGGTGGGTGACAAGTGGGGTACCTCAGGGGTTGGTGCTGGGACCACTGCTGTTCAGATCTACATATGTAATATAGCAGATGGACTGAAGAAACATTGAAGTCGATGTCAGATAAGGACTGCAAGGCCCATCCAGTCTGCCCATTTTTTCTACCTTATGAATGTGCCATAGGTCTTTACTTTGTCAATGGCCTATCTATTCATACTTATCTGTGTTGCTCCCTTTTCCCTATCCCATGCCTGTTTGAAGCCCTGCACTGTATTTATATCCACCACTTCCTGAGATAGGCCGTTTCGTGCATCCACCCCCCTTTTTGTGAAAAAGAACTTCCTCACATTATCCCTTAATCAGTCTCCCTCTAATCTCATGCTGTGCCCTCTTGTCCTGCTGTTTTTCTTATATTGAAACATGTTAGACCTTCGCCTTGTTAATGTCCTTAAGATGTTTGAATGTTTCGATCATTTCACCTCTCTCCACCCTTTGCTCTAGGCTATACATATTGTGCTCCATTAATCTGTCCTCATATGTTTTCTGATGTAGTCACTGCACCATTTTGGTTGCCCTTCTCTGGACTGCCTCCATTTTGTTAATGTCCTTGTGCAGGTGCAGCCTCCAGTACTGCATGCAGTACTCCAGATGGGGCCTAATTAGTGTCTTATAAAGAGGGATTGTTATCTCCCTCTTATGACTTGTGATACCCCTACTAATACACCCCAACATGCCTCTAGCCTTACCTACAGCTTTAGTGGTCTGCCTGGATGATTTCAGGTCATCTGTGATGATGATGCCCAAGTCTCTTTCTTCCCTTGTAACTGCCAGCAACTCCTCTCCTAGCCTATAGGTGGCTTCAGGGTTTCTCTTCCCTATGTGCATGATCTTGCACTTCTTTGCGTTATACCCCAGTTGCCACTCTTCTGAACATTTTGCCAGTTTAGCTAGATCTCTTCTCATTCTGCCCACCCCATCTGGATCATCTACTGTGTTGCAGATCTTGGTGTCATCTGCAGACAGACAAACCTTACCATCCAGTCTATCTGCAATGTCACTGATGAAGATATTAAAGAGGATTGGCTAGAGAACTGATCCCTGAGGTACCCCACTTGTGCCTTGCATCACTTCTGACTATACTGTTTACCACCACTCTCTGTTTTCTGCCCACCAACCAGCATACCACCCAGTTGACCAACTTCTGAACCACCCCTGAAGGGATGTGTGGTCCTCTTTGCAGATAATATGAAAATCTGCAACAGGGTTGACACTGAAGGGGAGTCGAAGCCATGAGACAGGACCTGAGGATGCTGGAGGGGTGGGTGGAGACCTGGGAACAAAAATTCAGCATCAAGAAGTGTGCAGTCATGCACCTGGGGCAGGATACACACTTAGGGGGGAGGTAGTCAGGGTTACGGAATGGGAGAGAGATCTAGGAATAATAGTATCTCATGACCTCAAGGTGGGGAAGCAGTGTACAAGGGCAGTGTGGAAGGCTTGCGGGATGTTGGCAAGTATAGGCAGGGGAATAACTAGCAGGAGGAGAGAAGTCCTGGTGCCCCTGTACCAAGCCATGGTAAGACTGCACCTTGAGTATGGAGTCCAGTTTTGGAGGTCTTACTTGTGCAAGGACATTGACCTGATTGAAAGATTTCAGAGAAGAGTGACCAAGATTGTGCAAGGGATTAAGGGCATGCCACATGAGCAGAGATGCAAGGAGTTGGGGCACTACACATTGGAGACCAGAAGGGAGAGAGAGGACATGATAGAGTCCTACAGGTACATCAAAGGGTTAAACAAAATAGACACTGGATGAATACTCCACATGAAGGAGGGCACCATCACAAGGGGACATGGCCTGAGATTGCAGGGGGGGAACTTCAGAGATAACATGAGGGGATGATTTCTCACTGAGAGGGTGGTGGATGACTGGAATAAGCTACTGGAGGAGGTGGTGTGGGCTGAGACTGGCAGGATTCAAGAGGGCATGGGAAAGTCAAAAGGGACTATGGGGGGGTGGGGGTAATCAAGGTTAGCAGGGGGGAAGTGGCAGACTGGATGGGCCAAGGAGTCCTTTTCTTCTGTCAAACTCTATGATTCTATAATTTTATGAAGTGTTCAATAATACAATTGGGGAGAGGAAATAGAGGGGCAAAATATAGCATGAATGGGTATACACTGAGAACAACAAGCGTAGAAAGAGATCTGGGCATAGTTATATCAGATGACCTTAAGTCTAAAAAGAATTGCAAGATAATGGCAAAGAGGCCAGGGGAATGCTGGGGTGTATTTCAAGACATATTGAAAGTAGGGAGAGTGCAGTGATAGTGCCCCTGTATACGTCCCTGGTGAGGCCACTATTGGAGTACTGCCCACAGTTTATGGCACCAAGTTCAAAATCAGATATAGAGTTACTCGAAGGAGTACAGAGGAGGGCCACTAGGATGGTTAGGATGGTAAGACAACTGAGTTATGGCAAGAGACTGGACTCCTTGGGGAGGTACACCTTGGAGTACAGGAGAATGAGAGGGGATATGTGCCTGGTTTATGGTCCATTTGGAAATAGTGATTTATGGGAATGTGCGGGACTGGAGCTGAGGCAACAAAATCGCAATGTAAGATAACATTTATTACAACTAAGGGGTGAATTATACCATACACAGAAAAGAGTAGTGTGGTTTAACCAGAAGGTGGCAGTCAGATGGAATGGACTCCCATTGGAGGTTGTGGGAAGTAGAAACATGGAAGAATTCAAGATCAGATTAGATGAGCATTGTTTGAAAAAATAAAATAACTGGCCACTCCCTTTGAATAAAGGGTGAGCTGTTAATGGGCAAAATCCTGATTTGGCTTGTAATACCCTATGAAACCTATGAAGTATGGGAGTTGCAGACAAGGGATGAAAGGTCTCCCTGAACCCCTAGAAGCATGGGAGTTACAGGCAAGGGGCAGAAACTCTTACTGAACCCTATGATAATGGGAGTCATATGCAAGGGACAAAAGGGATCTCTGAAGCCCAATGAACATGGGAGTTACAAGTAAGGGACAGAAACACTCCATGAACACCTATGAGTATGGGTGTTGCAAGCAAGGGACAGAAGGGCTTTCTGAACCCCTATGAGCATGGGAGTCACAGGCAAGGGGCAGAAACTCTCCCTGAACCCCTTTGAGAATGGGAGTCACAGGCACGTCAAAAATGGCTCTCTCAACCTCTATGGGCATGGGAGTCACAGGCAAGTGACAGAAAGGCTCCCTGAACTTCAATGAGCTTAGGAGTTGCAGGCAAGGGACAGAAGGGCTCCTCGAACTCCTACAAGCATGGGAGTCAGAGGCAAGGAACAGAAGGGCTCCTTGAACCCCTGTGAGCATGGACATTGCAGGCAAGGGATAGAAGGCTTCCCTGAACCCCTATAGGCATGGGAGTTGCAAGTAAGAAATTGGCACTGAATCATGTTGTAGCATTTTAGCACCAGCCCCTTGGGACTTAATTAGATCCCATTTATTTGGGGATTGTCCTTTCCTCCATTTTTGACGAAAGGTTATAAAAAGCTAGAGCTCACTGCTACAGGATCAACTTCATATGGATAAGTAGTATTGATACAATTTAAATATGTAAATATTCATCTGTATACTTCAATACACTTGTAATAATCTCATTCTTATGGATGCTGAATAGCCTGGCGGCTAGAGCACTGAGCTGGGCATCTGAAGACCCTGCAGACCTAGGTTTGAGTTCCACAATCACCACTTGCATACTGTGTGACTCCGAGCAAGTCACATTCATGCACAGTAGCCATCATAGTTTGAAAGCCCATGAAAAGCTCTTTCAGATGAGGAATGAGGCTTATCTGTAGCTGGAAGCACTCTACTTCTAGAACATTGTGATGTTAACAAGGAACAAGCTGTGTCTAACTACAGTAGAGTCAAGCACAGCTTATTCCTCGATGACATCACAGTGTTCTACAGATGGCTGCAGTGCAGTATTAATGGAGAACAGAGTCAGTTTTCTACATCTCTGGAGTATGTTCAGCTACAGGTCAGCCTAATACCTCATTTGAAATAGCTCTTCATATGCTCTCAAATGGTGTCAACCAATTAACAAGATTGTTTCCGTTTAACTATCCTGTGCTGCTGGGACAGACATGGACATGAGCCTATCATAAGTGTGCCTTTCCATGCCAGCATTTCTAAACAAAAAAAATATATAGTTTTTAAAAGTGTATTGATCTATACCACTGTGCTTCAACATGATCATGGACATTGTATTAGCAGGAAAAAGCCTCCTAATGTGACTCCAAGCTTTTGTTTAAGAACAAAAATATATTTCTAGCCCTAACAGTTCTAAAGTTATCATTGGTGCTGTGCTGAATGAAATTTAAAGGAATTCCACCAGAAACGGAATGGTGGAATTCTGCAGCAGAAAATGGTTGTGGAATGATTTTCCACAGAAAAACGCTGTTCCACAGAATATTATTCTGTTGATCACAGTAGGCAGAATTCCGCAGAAGGACCAGTGAAAATTCCTTTGGAACATCTGCCGGTGGAATGGTTATTCCGCACTTCCTGGGTGGAATTCCACATTCCACACAGTATTAATTATCACTTTTTAATTACCTTTATAAACGGCCAACTTTGGAGATGTCAGGGCTAGAACCTTCATTAGGAGTCAGGTCAATGCAGATGAGTTCTATTAATGCAATTTGCATGTATCGCTATATTAAAGTAATATTAATAGTGCTTAACAGTACAATAATATAATTTTATAGCACAGTATATTGATATATGTTAAAGTATATTTAAACATTTTTAACCTGTAGCCCCGCCCCACATTTGGTGTTGTAGTGGGCCATACCTAGGACTTCTCTGGCTTAAAAAGTGGCAGGAAATTAATGGCTTGCTGCATACCAGAGCATATATATAAAGACCACCATAGGCTTGGAGTTAGCTTTCTATGGTCTTAGAGTTTGTCTGTAGTGGGAGGCACAGAAAGGCTGGCCCGGGTGCCCTTTGGTTTCGAGCTGCAACTACAGTAAGTGTGGCTGGAGGAGGGGCTAGGAGTAGCCCCCCTGCTGAGTGCCAGTCTCTCCAAAGACCCAATCAGAGTGGCTCCCAGGGGGCTTTGTGCTCCAGTGTTCCACTTGGTCCTTCTAGACCAGGGTTGGGCAACCTAAGATAATCAGAGGGCCACAGGTGCGGCCCTCAAACAGCCCCAAGGGGGCTGCAAGATCACCTTTACCACAGTCACAAGCCAAAATTATAAATTTGAATTAAAAACAGGCTGTGTATACATATATATTATAGTGGCATGGTAATACCACTATAGTTAGGGTAAAGTACCCCATTTAAGGTTAAACTCTGAAATTTGTCAGCCTAATAAATTTGCCACCATAAGATGGATGTGCCTGAAATTTGGCGTGCACAGAGTGGTACCATATATCTCTGGATCTGCCAAGTTTCGTAATGGTCAGATATATGGTTGTGGAGCTACATAGCACAGGAGAATGTGGCAATTATGCATTTTTACGCATTCTTTGTGCGTGCCTACAGCTTGCACGTTCTGTGTAACCAGTCCAAAACCTTCAAGGAACATGCAACTGGGGTCCCCGATGTGCCTTTCAAAGATTTCATGAAAAAATATTAAATGGTTCAAAAGTTAAAAAAACAAGTTTCCCATTATAGTCAATGGGAAAAGTTAACAAAAAGTTTGACAGTGTCGCAAATGACCCCTGTAGTGTCGCAAATCCACCATCTTGTTTTCAGTTGGTGGTCATAGAAATGCTTGGCATTTAAATTTGGGACCCTCTAGGGACACAATTCTTTTTGTGTTCACCTAGTCAAGCCCTGAGGATGCTAGCCATGTCTTTTTTGAGGGGTTGGTGAGAACATATTGGAGGGCTGCAACGTTATGGCACTCAAAGTTGACGATTTTCCCATAGGCTAACATTATGGCGCTTGCCACGCCTTTCCAGAAAATTCTAGCCCTCACTAGGGGCTATAAAACCAACCAGGAACGCCATAAATGAGATTTGAATTTTTTCCTACATTGTACGGTTCTTGAGATATAAGCAATTTAGAATTTCAAGTGCTCATTTTCTGCTCCGAGGGCCATTATAATGCATACATTCTTTGCATTCACTGTGCTTCTGAATGCACCTTTTTGGGGAAAAAAGTGTGTGCTTTTGCATTACTGTTACAGTCAGCAGTTCCGCTTGCGTTTCCGTTACTGTTTGTGCTAGCATTTTCATTTCCAGCACCGTGTGCATTACCCTTTGCATTTGCGTTTGCACTTCCATTTGTGTTACTGCTACCATTTGCATTTCCATTACTGGTTTAGTTTGCATTTCCTTTTGTGTCACCATGTGCATAACCATTTGCGTTTGTGTATGCGCTTCAATTTGCGTTTCCCTTTGCATTTCTTTTTCCTTCGGAGTCATCGTTGGTGTTACCGTAAGCATTTGGGTTTCCAGTTGTATTACCCTGACCGTGCGCGTTACCATTAGCGTATGCATACACGTTTCCATTTGCGTTTCTGTTTCTGTTACTCTTTCCTTTGGCGTCATCGTTGCTGTTACTGTGACCGTTTGCATTTCCAATTGTGTTACCATTACTGTTTGCGTGTTCATCACTGTTTTCTTTTCCGTTGGCCTTAGCATTTGCATTTTCGGTAGCATTTCCATTGTCGATTGCATTACTGTTTCCTTCTGCGTCGCTGTTGCCATTACTGTTTGCATTTCTGTTTGCGGTTCTTTTACCGTTTGTATTTTCATTACCATTTGTGTTTCCATTGGCATTAGCGTTTGCGTTACTGTTTTGTTACCATTTGCGTTTCTGTTGCCGTTAGCATTTGCGTTACCATTTGCATTACCATTTCTGTTTTCATTAATGTTTGTACTGGCATTTCTCTTACCATTCGTGTTATCGTTTACATGTGCGTTGCCATTTGCGCTTACATTTGCGTTACCATTACTACTTTCCATTCACTATTTATAGTGTACATTCTCAAAAAGAAGGGACATTCATGGCAAAAAAACTCTGTTTAATACATCAGTTAGGGTTGTTCCACAGTGACAAAAGCAAGGAAATTCAGTGTTAGGGTTGAACATCGTAACTGAGCATTCTCCCCTGCCCCCACCACCACCACAAACACACATACATGCAAGTAGGGGAAGGACCAAGGCAACACAGCCAATCACACATGACCAGTAGCAGGTCACAGAACTAACCTACAACTATCTAAACCACAAAACCACACACCCATGCTCCCATCGGGCTCCGGCATGAGGTTGTCACTGCTAACTGTGATCCTGGACATTCCAAGCACCGCAAAACACATACCACTACGTACAACTGGGCATCTTCAGCCACACGCTGCCACCAACACATAACATACACAACCTACATGGTATTTTGGGGTTCACAAGATCCAAAACAGGATTTTACACATTCCCTGATACACTTTTGAAAATCACTTTCATTAATGTCACAGTGTTGTGATGTGCATTTGCAACACTTCCATCTTTGCGACAGTATTTTGTGACACTATTTTCCATGCTTTTGCAAATCCCACACTGTGGTGACTTCCGTTGCCAACAGTATTTTGCGACACTATTTTATATGCTTTTGCAAATGCAACACTTTTGTCTCTTCCGTTTGCTACACTTTCATTTGTGGAAGTATTTTGCGACAGTATGCTCCTGATGATTGCACATCTTTCCCATCATCCTGCAAGCAAACAATTGGGTCCTTTGGGCTGAAATTTACAGGGTGGCAAGCCCTAGTCCCACAGATCTGCCTTTTCCTGCTTTCCTGCTACAATACTTAAGCATGACGATCTTACACTGTTCCAAAACTGAGCAATTTGAGATAGACTAACATTGCGATGTCCGTGATGCCTTTTTGCCACCCATATCTTGAAAATGAAGTGAGGTACACCGTTTTCACAACTGCCAGATGAAGTTAGATTTCTTATCTACTTGCTACGGTAACACAGATATACACCTCCTGCTGGTTTTGTGTGATTGCTTGTGTTGCCTTGGTCCTTCCCCTACTTGCATGTATGTGTGTGTGGTGGTGGTGGTACAGGGGAATGCTCAGTTAGGGTTTTCAACCCTAACACCGAATTTCCTTGCTTTTGTTACTGTGGAACAACCCTAACTGATGCATTAAATGGAGTTTTTTGCCATGAAAATATATATAATATGTGTGTGTGTGTGTGTAAATTACATATTATCTTATAACATTAAGAACATAATAAAGGAATTGAATACTTCAATACAGAATAAACAGCAAAAGCAGATGGATGAGGGAGCCACAGGATGATCCCTGGGGGCTGCATGTGGCCCTAAGACCACAGGTTGCCCAACAGTGTTCTAGACCAAAGGTGTCAGATCTCACAAGGCCACCAAGGGCACTGATACTGTGTGTGGGTCCTGAAGAGGATGGAACATAACTTGAGCTGGCAGAGCTGCCCATGAAATGGAAAGTATGAAATCAAACTACCGCCAGAGCCTCAGAACAGAAATCTGAATGAGTCTGGGAACAGTCCAACTCCTAAGAACAATGCTGCTGGTGTTCAGTAGGGGCCCCCTGGTACTACTGATGTCCCTTGACAGTAGAAAGAGGGTCACCTGAGATCACTACACTACTCTCCAGAATTGCATGAACTTCAGTTCTGGCATAGTGAGGTGATTACTGTATGGATATACTCTTGCTAACTGCCATCATGGATGCTCAAGTAAGGATTTTGCCGGGTAGAATGTACTGCTGGGGTTGTGTAATTAATCACATTCACCCGCTAATGAACAGTACTGTTTAATGACTGTTACTGTCATATTTTGCCCACTGTTGCTGTGTGCCCTCTTCATGGTACTTACCAAGGTTCATGTCTGAGTGCCCCATTCCAGGTCTGACCAGCGGGTAAACCTTTGCATAGAAACAAATGTACAGAACCACCAAATCACTTTCTGCATCCTATACTGTGACTGGCATTTTCCTTCCTGTATGTCCTTCTTGCAGTGACCCAGACGGTGAAGGAGAGCCAATCATATGTACAGTACTCCATCTTTTATCTGCCAAGTTCCATGTGACCTAAATGCTGGTGGATAAAAGAGTATGGCAGATAATAGAGGGAGGTGGTTAAAGGGAGAGATAATATTTCTGAAAAATGGGACAGAAGTTCACTCTGTCAGTAAGTGACGGTGGAAGATAAAAAGGGGGCAGATAAAGAAGGGAGCACTATACCTTACATGTAACATATAGTAAGAGACATTACAAGTTATTGTTTACATCAGAAGGTTCCCTGACACCTAGGCCTCCTTTTGAATTTCTTCAGAGGTAGCAATATGACAACCCTTGTCAAGCCTCCCTCTTATTATTGGGAGTTCCCCCTCCACTCTGAGAGTCCAGGTTGTAAAACATTTTTAGATTTTGGGGTCACATTCAGATTAAAAAAGTTTTCATTCATTTTCATTGTCCTAATTCAATTGTTAAGCACAAAATCGCATCATGAGAATCACAAATAATTTCTCATTTATCGTTAGTGATGACATACTGTACTGTAAGCTGCAGAAGACTATGCTACAGTGCAACATGTTATGCAAGATGGGGGTTCCATGTGACTGATTCTGTGGCCAGGACTCACAAAATTCCAGAAACCCTGCTTATCTTTGGGTGATGTCATATTAGAATGTCTGGATGCACTTATTGCTGAGAAAAATTACTTTGAAAATGTTAGCGCAGTCCCTATAAATAGTGTGTGTTAGTTCTAAGGCCTTTTGAAACTCTATCCCTGAGTTGTTTAGTGTAGTGCGTGCTGCAAAACCCTTTTGGGAATCACGTGAATAGTCTGTAGTATATTCCATGACTCATGCTAGTGACATCCCCAACCCCCCCAAAGATTCTTAATCATATATAATCAATGTATTTCCATGAATAATTCATTAATTATTTGTGGACTAGTCAACATTACAGATACAGGGCTGTCAGTCCCCTCTTCAAACAAGGATTCTGATTCAGCCAGTTCCAGACTGCACAAGAGTTCTGTTGTTGGATATTACATTATTTCTTCAGAGGGTCAATGCACTTTACTTTTAAGTAGCCAGAATCATGTATTGGACTTGTAACCAAAACCTAATCTGCTGCATACATATATTTTTGGAAAAAAATGCCTTTAATGCTCATTACGGTTGTCAGCCTACAAAACACAAAGCACACAAAAGTTGGAAATAAACAATTAGGTTTGCAAACACAATGCCCACACAGTTTGGAATTGTGCTATTAGGATTCTCATGCCTAACTCCAACCCTACCACATTCCCTACCCTCATGACTTGGTACTGGTACAACACAGGTCCATACATCAATGGTATTTTATATAGATATATATGTATAGTATACCTATATATGTATATATGTGTGTGTATATATATATATATATATATATATATATATATATATATGCATATATATTCATGGCAAAAAAACTGTGTTCAATGCATCAGTTAGGGATAAAGCAACAAAAGTGAGGAAATGAGACGTTAGGGTTGAGCCCTTAACTCCCCCCACATCACACACCCTCATCCTCCACAGACTGACAGATGCCGGGGTGTGCCATGGGGTCGTGTGGCCCAGCTTTCACCCCATTGCATGTGTAAACAGGTTGCTACAGTAAAGGAGAATGGGGTGAGAGTTAGGCCTCGCTACCCCATGGCACATTTCCTTACATGTGTTGCCTTAACCCTAACTGATGCATTAAACAAAGTTTTTTGCCATGAATTTCCTTACTTTTTGAAAAGGTATAATATAAGTAGTAAATAGCATGTGTTGTTGGGAGCGCGGGGCCTGAACCAAGCTGCCCATTTCTGCATAACAATATGCATCTGTGGGAGTGCAGGCCCTTTGGGCCCTACGCGCTCCCACTTGTACATAGCTACAGAGCCATACAGCAGCCCTATAGGGCAAGGAACCCTTCTAACACTAATTTGCCAATATGTCGGGAACCGTAGCAACTAGAAAAAAAAATTCAAGTGTCATTGTAATCATGACAATGAGCACTGCTCACATTGACTGAATCCATATCTCGCATCGTTTCCGAGATATGGCCTCCGAAAAATGCAGTAGGTGGCACAATGTAATCCTATGGGGAAAATCTGAACTTTGTGATGGCATATCTATGGAACCACTTAATTCCCTAACACCTAGACAGCATAATTCACACCTGTAGGACATCCCCTCAATACACTTAATCAAAACAGAGGCTTGCACTCAAATATAGTCAGGAAACAAAAGATAAAATATATCAAATATTTTATTCTCACCAAGTGGATAGGAAATAACAAAACACTCTCCCATAGCCTGGAATAAACCCTATCAAAATCCCCTCCATACCCTGAAAATTTCAGGTAAAAAGACCAAACCGTTCATTAGTAACACAATGGTAAAATTTTTATAATCCTAGTCCGCAAGGTAGCAAAATCTCCTTCCTTCCAGGGTCTGAAGGCAGGTCAATGAACCTTCCTGTCCTCCCCGGAGCCGACGCCAAATTACAGAAGTGCAGGGTCTGAAGGCAGGTCAATGAACCTTCCTGCCCTCCCCAGAGCCAACGCCGAATTACAGAAGTGCAGGTTCTGAAGGCAGGTCAATGAACCTTCCTGCCCTCCCCAGAGCCAACGCTGAATTACAGAAGTGCAGGGTCTGAAGGCAGGTCAATGAACCTTCCTGCCCTCCCCAGAGCCGACACCGAATTACAGAAGTGCAGGTACGATTCCCAAGCAAGTCACTCTGCCAGATCTTGAACTTGGCGTGATTCCTGTGCTGCCTGCTCCCAGCTCCCTGCATGTGCTGTGTTGCTTGAGCATTTTTTTTTCATTTGGCTTGGATTTTAGTTGCTCTTTAAGTTCAGAATTATTTCACTTAGCCCTAGCCTTGCAAATTGTATAATGTTTTTTTACATTGTTTAGCTGGTCTAAATTTAATTGCTGGTGCCATACAATATTGTTACCTGTTAGGTGAAATTTTTTTTATTAACTTTTCTACTCAAACCCCTCCAATCCCATGGCTCCTCTCTGTCTGCATTTCAGTCTCTCTCTCTCTCTCTCTCTCTCTCTCTCTCTCTTCTCTTTCCTGCACTCAGTCTTCCTTACTTCCATCCCCCATCTTGCATTTCAGACCAGCCCCCTGCTTTCCCTTATAAAATACATCCCAAGTTTAAAATCCCCTCTCCTTCCTTCCAGGGTCTGAAGGCAGGTCAATGAACCTTCCTGCCCTCCCCAGAGCTGATGCCGAGTTATAGAAGTGCAGGTAAGATTTCCCAAGCAAGTCACTCGGCCAGATCTTGAACTTGGCGTAATTCCTGTGCAGTCTGCTCCCAGCTCCCTGTGTGTGCTGCTGCTCCTTCAGCATTTTTTTGCCCACCCCACACCCTAATTAAATACTGTTAAACCCCACCTCTGGTCTTTCCTAACCAGCCCCAGAAGTGTGGAGGCATGTCTGCACTCCACAAAGCTTAGAGATCCCACCTCCTGCACTTCTAGCCACCCCCTTCTCCCGGAAGGCATGCCTAGCCTGCTGTGAGTGTACCCTTGACCCCAAACTTAAACTAATTTCTACATTTTTTTAAATTCTGCTGCAGACACCTACCTTGATTTTCCAACCTAATAAACCATCCTACCAGAAGATATATTGGTCTTCCAATATGGCCCTGGAGAACTTTTCCTCCAACCATGGCACCCCTTGCATTAAGTCACGATGGACCAGTAACTCTCCTGCCTCTCTCCTGAATAGGGGCATACTTCTGGCCCTTCTTTACATACTGTCCCTCCATGGGGTGGACATGTGCATAGGACATGGACACTTTGACCCAATGAGGCAAAATCTCAACAACCCCAAGTCTTGTCATTACTACTGGACCTCTCCCACAACAAAGAATGATTTTATCATTGTACACGAGTTGGTAAAGAGGAGCACCTACTACATGTTGCTCCATGAAGCATGCAGGAGGCTCCATAACCTCTCAAAACCCCAGTCAGGCAAGTGTTGGTATGACTACTTGCTCTTCTACTGCTTGGTGCAGGTGATGTTCAGCCAAACCCAGGGCACCCATTAGCCAATATCCTTGTCTCCACCCCCCAGGATCATCACTGGGAATCATTGAAAGGCTTAAGGATAGCACACATGAACATCTGCATCCTTAGACCTAAAATTCATGAGGTTCAAGCCTGGCTAGACCTTTACAAGCCAGATATCCTTGCTATCTTGGATACCTGGCTTAAGGCCCACATCCTAGACCATGAGATCATGAGATCATGATCCTAGGGTACAAAACCTTCAGACAAGACAGGACAAAAAAAAGGGGGGGTTCTAATCTATATGAAATAGACTCTAAATGTGCCACTACTGAAGCCCAACCTTGGGAATTGCCAGGACAGGGAGTCTATTTTCATCCGTCTAACCCTCAGTCCAGCTAAGCATCTCACCACCGGTTCTGTCTATAGCCCCCCTACGACTGCCCAACTTGTTCTTGAGAGCATCACCAAATCAGTGGGCAGGGAATTAACCAATGAACTCCTAATTATGAGAGACTTCAACCTGAACTGGGCCTCTGACCCCAACAAAGTCCTCAAGGCAATGATCCATGACGCAAACCTGGAACAGGTTATCTCTCTACCCATCAGGCTCAACTATAAAACTGGGAGCCACTCTAATCTTGACTGGGCTCTGGTATCCAATCCCCTCAACATACAGAAAGCAGGCATATTGGCAGATGTTATCAGTGACCACTCCCCAATTTTCTGTATTTGGACGAACAGTGCACCAAAGTTTCCTCCCAGGATACACTCAGTACGTGATTTCTCCAATTTCACATCCACAAAGTTTAATGACTACCTAAATAACCTGGACTGGAGCCCACTTAGGCTCCTCATGACCTTGGACGAGGCCCTGGCCTACTTCCAAGACTCACTACTCAAAGCGGCCTCATTCTTTGCCCTCCTTAAAAAAACTTAGAACAAAGGGAGGCTGCTACAAGTGGATGTCCCCCTCAGTGAAATCTCAGATGAAAAGCAGGGACAAGGCCTGGAAAAAGTTCCGTCTCTCCCTTCTCCCTGCAGATCTGGTTACTTATAAAACCCTACAAAATAAATGTAAGCTAGCCATCAAACTTGCGAAAAAGGAGTATGTATCCCACCTCCAACAGTCCAACCTGGGAATCCCCAAGCTTTTCTGGTCACACATCAATGAACTGCTTGAAGGCAATTCCAAGGAGACGCTAGGTCCAATAGAGGTACAAGGACAGTGTGTCATTGACTGCCACCAAATAGCCTCAGCAATCAACCACCACTTCACCAACCTCGATGATTACAAGTTAGGGCTGCCAACATCTATGCCTTTGCAGATATCTGACATACCCCCCCAGTCTGAAAAGACCCCAATTTCACCTAAGATTGGTCAAGGTGAGTGAGGTCCTTAAGCTACTTAAAGCCCTCAAAAACAATGGTTATGGAGGCCCTGATGGAATTAGCCCAAGGTTACTCAAGGAAGGTGCCCAGTCCCTTGCCAAACCTCTGACCTGGATCATCAACAGATCTCTACTTGAAGGTTACATTCTGCACCAGTGGAAGGTGGCCAATGTGGTCCGCATTCTCAAGGGTGGCTCACGCAAACAAATTGGCAATTATAGGCCCATCTCCCTGCTATGTACCCTTAATAAACTGCAAGAAAGTCTAGTGTACGGGCAACTGAGAGACTACCTTGAGCTCCACCAACTCCTAACCCCCTCACAACATGGCTTTTGGGCAAATCACGGGACAGATATGGCACTCATCAATCTCACAGTGGATGTATTCAGGGCATTGGACATAGGCATGTCGATGGGTGCAATCTTTATAGATCTGTCCAAGATGTTTGACCTTGTGGACCACAGCCTTCTTCTAACTAAGCTTCATGGCATAGATCTTGATGCCCAGGCCCTAAATTGGTTCAAGAGCTACCTATCAGGATGGTCCCAGTGGGTCATTTGGAAGAGAGAGAGCTATCTGATCCTTTTTCCATCAAGGAGGGAGTGCCTCAGAGCTCAATTATTGGTCCCCTCCTGTTCTCTCTCTTCACAAATGACCTCAACCATCACTGCGGGGATAGCTCAGTTGTTCAATATGCTGATGATACAGTCATCTACCAGTCCATGTCTACCCTCCAGGACCTAGGCCCTCTCCTCCAAGAGGACCTAAATAAACTTGAGGCCTGGCTTACATTTAACAGAATGGTCCTCAACACAGCAAAAACCAAAAGCCTTGCTGTTTGGCCCTAGAGCCCTCGGTGAGGACAGGACCAATTCCTTATAACTAACTTCCCTTGCTGGAAAAAGTATAGAGACTGTAGACAACATAAAATACCTTGGGCTAACTATCGACCAAGTTCTCACCTTTAAGTCCCACATAGACAAGGTAACTAGGTCTATCCACGGCAAACTTGGCACCTTGTACCAGCTAAAAAAACAACTTATCCCAGAGGTAAGGCAAGCAATTGCCTCCAGTGTCCTCCTTCCTACATTAACATATGCTGCCCCTGTAATTCAGGGTATGTCAAAGCATGAGGTTGACAGGTTTCTAGTCCTGTACAACAAGGTGGTGAGGTTTGCGACACTGAGCCAGACAAGAAGCCACCCCTGAGTCTCGCTGGCCCAGCTTCAATGGCCTTCCTTTGAGGCTTGTCTTCAGTACCCCCTGCTCTGCCTTGATTACAAACTGCAGGACCCGGCTTCCCCACCTAGCCTTACAAGAATAATCATTCCTAAGTCTAACCCTTGTATACTCAGGACCACTGGTCAGTCCATACTAGCAATCCCCAGAGTCAAGATTAACATGGGAGGCAAATCCTTTGCTTACACTGCCCCTAAGCTGTGGAACACTCTCCCACCTTTAGTACAGGAAGCCCCATCACTGTTAAACTTTCACACAAGGCTCAAGTCCCACCTGCTTGGGGCAAGCTCATGCCATTGTCAGGGTATTGGATAGTCACCCCCGGTCCCACATCCTACACCAATCCCTCTCCTTTTCTCACCCAAAATGACTCCAAAAGCATGCCTTAAGTCCCTCAATTGTTGCACTTATGTTCAATATATTGAAATATTGCCTTTATTGAAACCTTGAATTTCATGTCACCTTTCTCTGCCCCCTATACTACCTGACTGTATTGTACTGTTTCTGTCTCCTGGGTCACCCCTGAAAAAAGGGACCTTCAGGGCTCAGAGGGCCTACCCGGTCATCAAAATTCAATAAATCAGTCAATAAATAAATAAATAAAATCCTTGACCGTGAGGTCGCGGACTAGGATTTTGACAGCTCGCGGACTAGGATCATTAGCGAGCCACAGTCAAAGAATTTTTAAATGTTAAAAAGATACTTTGTGACCAAAATGAGCCAAACCAAAGGTATGGCTTTGTAGAGGGGGTCACCCTGAACAAAACCCATGCCTCATTTGGCCCAAAAGTCACCCATGGAGAAAGCTACAACATTTTGTTTTGGGGAATAATTGAAAAACAAGATGGTGGCTCGTGGACAAGGAATTTTCTGGTGAATCAGGATCCTAGTCCCAGAGCTACAAAATCCTTGACCATGAGCCCAGTCTTTGTCTGAAAAATCACCATATAAATCTTGGTGTGAACTGAGCATGCTCAGAACCCAAAAATTAAAAATGTAATAACTTTGGAAAGGATTAATATTTTTTTACCAAACCAATGCTGAATTGTTCCTTGACCCAACCTCTTTCTATGTTCCAAAGTACAGACCAAAAAACCACATGGTGTGGTCACAGCTCCATGAGCAAAAAATGTTAAAAGTGGCAAAAAACTTGTTTTTTAGCGTTTTGCTGTGCAGAAACCATAAATCTGACAGAAGCAAAACTTGATAAATCAAGAGATCTATCATGCCAGACCATGCATTCCAAATTTTGTACAAATTCCTTGAATGGTAGCAAAGTTAATAGCACTCAAAAATTGAGATTTAACATTAAAGTGCCTACTCAACCCTAACTATAGGGCGAGACCGTGCCCCTATAATATAAATAGAGAGAGAGAGAGTGAGAGAGAATGAAAATAGCTGAAAGGTAAATATCAGATATGAGATAATATCACCATTGAGAAGACAAAAAAAAAAAAGCCATGAGCCCGAAGGGCAATGGGCCATTATAAGCTTGTTTGACCCAGAGATGGTGGTACTTCATGGATATCTGGGACTTATCTGTTGGATGTTCTATATACTGTATTATATTAGGTTGGTCTGTTTTGCTTCTGTAACCCCCATGCCACTTATAGGAAGTTGGACACCCTGCATAAAATCTGGCACTAGTACCTACATATGGCTTACCATTAACTTTTTGCAGAAAATTCAAAGGTTGGTACCACCCTGGGCATTAGGATGTATACCAGCCTCATTTTTAGAGGAAAAGGGGTAGGGGTACAAGAACAAAACACTTGAACCTTTGTAAATTACAACCAGGTCCATGGTATAGGCTGCTAGACATATGCTAGATCTAAATTGCTGAGGGGGCCCAGTAATTCCACACTAGAAGCAAGAATCAGAATGTCCAGAACAGGAATTGGGATTGTGCAGTATGGCTTTAACAGATGGCAACTTAAACCAGGTAGTAGACCCCCATGGGTTGATCAAGGGAAAAACAGGTACAACAGTCCAGAATTCTCCTTGCATGCAGTATAGTTCAAGAAACAAAACATCTTCCCTTTCCCAAAATGATGTACATACATGGATACAGCCATACACTCTGAATCAGTTCACTCTCCTGGGTGAACTCTGAACATGTCTTTCACACACTGGCGTGAATATTGATCATTTTCTTCACACTCTTGAGTGGAGCACTGAATCCCTTTCACACACTTGGGTGAACTAGGCATTTCTTTCACTTACTTGGGTGAACATTAAACACTTCCTTCATGCTCTGGGGTGAAGCACTGAACCCCTTTCACACACTTGGGTGAACTAGGAATTTCTTTCACTTAATCACAAGTATAACTATATCAAGCTGAGGCCACCTCCTAAGGTACTGTGAGTCCTACATCATAGTCTGCTAGAACAGTAACTGACTATTCAAAAAGTGTTAAATACTATTCCAGACAGAACTCTGGTTATACATATAAAGTTAGAATGGATGATAAAATTGAAACTATCGATGGTAGAACCAGGGTACAATGTAAGACGTGTTGTATGTATGTTTTCACTCATGACTGTTCTCCTGATCCCCAGTTCACATGTATGAAATGAGAATAAAGAGGATAATCGATATCATGTGCAAAGCTTTAAAGTAATGAAAAGAAGAAGGGGAAGGAACAGAGATCAGTTCAACATTTCTATTCAGAACCACTTTGACCCTTTAGTTCATGGGGAAGAACAAAATATTAGCACCAATGTAATTCAGGCATCATCGAGTTCTTTACATACTACAGGAGTAACTGATACTGAACCTACCACTTAACTGACTTCTGGTAATGCATGAACCAGTCACTGACTGTTATGCACAAGTTGAGGAAATGGTTTTACAAACTGGATCTACAGATTTGATGTGCCCAACTGATAACATGGACACAGATGTAACACACAAAACTAAAAAAAAACAGATATTTGTCTTGGGGGACTCTTTGGTCAAGAGGCTTGACAGGGCAATATGTGATGAAGATAAATAATTTAGGACACTGTCTTACTTTAGAGGTGCCAAAGTGTCTGATACAATGCAAATGTCAGAAGTAATCTTACAAAATGGGGCCAATGAATCTCTTGTTATAATACATGCTGGAGCAAACAATGTTTTTCAGCAGAATGAGCAACAAATTAAACAGGAATTCGTTGATATGACAAACATGTTAGCAGAGCTGGGATGTGAGTTTGCATTTTCTGAGATTTTACCAATTCCAAGGGCCACTTATCAGGAAGTAATCAAAATCAAACATGCAAACAACTGGTTAAGATTATGGTGTATGAAGCAGGGAATTGGATGTATTACTTATTGGGAGGAATTTGCTACTAATGAACATTACTTTAGCTGGGATGGGCTTCACTTAAGCAAACAAGGCAGTTCACATTTAGGACTCCACCTAAAAGCCTATATTGATGCTCATTTAAACTAATGGCTAGGGGGTGGGTGGTAAAATAAAATACCATCAAGCACACAGAATAAAACAGGCTCCAAGTAAGGGCAGGATAGTTAATAAATCTAAAACTATGGAAAATCAAAATGAAATTAAAACTTTACTAATGAATGCAAGGAGCCTAACCAATAAAATGGATGAATTAAGACACCTGCTCACCGCTATGAATATTGATATCTGTGGAGTCTGTGAAACCTGGTTTTCTAATAATGACTGGTGCACTGACATACCAGGTTTTATCAAATTTATAAAAAACAAAAGTACAAAAAAGGTGGAGGCATTGCATTATATATTTCTGAAAAGATAAAAAGTCAACAGAAAAATCAACAGGACACTAATTCTGAAATTTTATGGGTTAATCTCTATTTAGGTGAAAAAAACCTTGACAATAGGTTTAGGATATAGTTCAGCAAACTTAGGAGTAGAAGAAAATAGGGCTTTTATTGATGAAATAGAAAATACTGAGATCACCAATGATTATATCTTAATGGGTGATTTCAACCTACCCAGTACAAAGTGGGTTACCCTTGAGGTTAATGGACAGTTGGAGAAAAGGTTCCTTGAGGTATCTCTATAGCAAGACTTAAAACAGCTAGTCACTGAACCATCCAGAAACAATAATATACTGGATTTTATATCAACTAATATCAAGAATATAGGGGCACTAACTCTTAATTTACCTCCACTCGGAGACAATGATCATGTTATGGTATAATTTCATTTAAAAATGTATATTAATAATAATAATAATAATAATAGAAATAATAAAGGCATTACAAAAATAATACTACTATAGGGCTGATTACAGAAGTATTAAAAATTATTGGCTGCTTGAAACTGGGTAAATGAGCTTGAAAATCTCAATCTGGAAGAACAGTGGGGAAAACTATATTATAGAATTGAATTTTGTAATGCTACCTGGATACCTCAAAGGGTCAAATACAACAACAAAAAAAGAATACCTCTATGGTGGAATAATGAAATAAATCATAGTATTAACAAAAAACAATGTGCATACAGTAAATCTTGCACCACGGCACATTGGAATAGATTCAAAAGACTGGCAAATAAAACTGAAAAACGTATCCGTTCAACTAAGTAGAATTTAAAAGTTCAACTTGCCATGAATTCAAAAAATAATAACAAAAGGTTTCTACAATTACATTGGATCCTTAAAGGATAATCAAGGTAGTGTGTGGCATTTGAAGACTGAAAACTCAACCATAACAGATGAATGGGAGATTGTTAAAGAAATTAATGCATACTTTTTGAATGTATTTAAACCAAAGAAGGATATTGTAATAAATGAATCGATCAATAGTGACTCAACTATTCTGTTGACTTGAACAGGAAGTTGAAGATGCTATCCATCAGATTAAAGTTAACTCATCCCCAGGCCCAGATGAACTTATGCCTAAGTTCATAAAAGAACTCTCGAAGGAGCTTACTGGTCCTTTGACAGTTTTATTTAACACATCTCTTAGGCAAGGCATGACTCTGAAAGCGTGGAGATCTGCTAACATTGTACCAATACACAAAGGAAGTAGCAAACAATTAATTGGTAATTACAGACCTATTAGCCTATCCTCCATCATCTGCAAGATGATGGAAAGGCTTTTACAAACCAGGATAGTTAATCACATTATTAGTAATGGCTATGTTGATATTTCACAGCATAGGCATACTTCTGGGAGATCCTGTCTAACTAATCTTATTAATTTCTTCGAGCCAGTAAGTAGTACCTTGGATAATGGAATGCCAGTTTATGTCATTTATCTGGACTATGCCAAAGCTTTTAACACAATCTCATATAAAATATTAATAGAACAACTAATCAAAATAAAATTACATATTAACATCATAAAATGAATCTCCTCATGGCTTGATGACAAAAAGCAGAGAGTAGTATTATGAGGGCATGAATCAGATCGGGGTACTGTTACTAGTGGAGTTCCCCAGGGCTCTGTGCTGGGCCCTTTACTAGTCAATATCCTTGTTTCAAGTATGCAGATAACAGAAAATGTTTGGATAAATAAATATGCAGATGACTGCAAAGTCAGATGCATTGTTAATGATGCTCAATCAGTTGTTAAGTTACAGGACAACCTGAATAAACTATGTAAATGGGTGAAGGAAAACCAAATGATATTTAATAAGACTAAGTGTAAGGTAATTCACCTTGGCAAACATGATATGGGGGCAAGCTATACTATGAACAATACTAAACTAGAAGTTACTACAGAGGAGAAAGATTTAGGAGTAACAATATCAGATGAACTTAAATTTGAAAAACGTATAAAAAAACAGTCAAAACAACGTTACTCTGTATTAGGATGCATTCGTAAGCATGTTAAAATTTGAAAACCTGAGGTTATGTTGCCTCTCTATTCAAGCCTTGTCCAACCTCATTTGAAGTATTGTGCTCCCTTCTGTGCCCCTACATCAGTTGGTGGGTTAAACTTGGTTGAGAAAGTTCAGCGCAATGTTACAAGACAGATTAATAACTTGGCAGATAAAAGTTATGAAGTCAGATTAAAAACGTTTAATTTATGTTCCCTTGAGTATAGATTGTTAAGAGGAGACCTCATATACATATATAATGCACTACAAAATGGTCTATTGCTAGGTACCATTTGTCTTGAAATACAATTACCTAGGAACAATACCAGGTCACATAAGGTTAAGTTACACTGTACTCTTAGTAAAACTTCAAGGCAACAAAGGTTTTTCACACAGAGTACCTCCCATATGGAATTCTTTACCCAGCTATGTTGTAATGAGTGACAATGTAGAACAGTTTCAAAAACAGCTAGATCATTATATGGGTGATAAAAAGTATAATTTCCACCATTAAGTTAATGGTGGTGAGTTCTCAATGGGCTTCTGCCTCCAGAACTCGTATTTTAACTATGAAACTTGGGTGAACATTTCCTTCACACACTGGGGTGAAGCACTGAATCCCTTTCACACACTTGGGTGAACCCAGGGGCACTGACGGGTGTGACCTAGTCTTCTCTAAGGGCACATACACCCCAGAAATAAATCCCCCAATGTTGGAGAACTTGTCTCCTAAAACACTACTTACTGACCAGTTGCTCCTTCCACTGAGCAGGGAGCAAGGACACCTTTTCCTGGGTAGCATGTCAGAAACAGTCTCTCACTAGTCTTTTCCAAAGGCAGCTGAAAACAAACAAGGATCTTCAGGGGATTGACATCTACTCTGTAGCATCTTGTGAAGATATGTAGTGATGACCAAGTGGCAGCGGCACATATTTCATCAACTGTGGCCACATTTGTCTCTTCCCAGGACATGGCCATTGCTCTTGTAGAATGGTCTTTCAGGTCCTTGGGAGGCGTAAAGTTATTGGCTCTGTAGGACTCCACAATTGCTGTTTTGAGGCATGAGGCTATTGTGGATTTAGATGCCAAGTGTTCTTTTCTGTTGCTTGTACCATAATAAATAGTCTGTCCATCTTGCATAGTTCTTCTGTGCGAGAAACATAGGTAGTTATAATCCTTTTCATTCCTAGTGTTTGAACTGGGGTCTAGCAGTACCTCTTCTGCAGGTAATTTGGCTGGAATTTCAATAGTTTGGTTGGTATGGAATGTTGATTCCACCTTGGATGCAAAGGACAATATTGATTGTATGCATGTTCGGTTGGCATGGAAAGTCAGGTATGGTGGTTTGCATGAAAGGGCCTGTAGTTCCCAAAGTCTCCTTGCTAAACATATGGCTACTAGAAATATTGTCTTAATGTTTAACCACTTGAGAGCCACCAATTCTATGGGTTCAAAAGGAGATGTTGTCATGGCCCTGAATACCATATATAGATCCCATGGTGCTGTTATGGACTTTGTCCTGGGTCATATATTTGTAGCAGCTTTCAGGAAGTGTACAATGTCTTGGTGTGCACTTGGTGTGGTGTACTGAATTTGTCTCCTTTCTGCCCCATTGCAACTACCTGTACCTTGAGCGAGGATGGAGATAGTCCCAGGTCCAATACCTCTTGAAGAAACATTAGAATCTGTGCAATAGAGCAACTACTTGAGTCTGTCTTGTGGTGATTGCACCATTTTGAGAATAATTTCCTGTGATGTTAATATGTGGTGGTTGTAGACATCATCTTTAAGTGTTGTGGATTGGGATGTAATACTGGACCCTGTTTGAGAATATCGTGCCTGTTGAAGAGCCTCCAGAGATGATCTAGCATCATGGCTACCACTGTGGCAAACCATGCTCTTCTCTGCCAGTATGGAGTTATGAGTATTACCCTGGCCCTGGATGTATGTATCTTCTTTAGCACTTGTGGAATGAGTGGTAGTGGAGGGAAGATGTATGCTATGTTGAATAGTCATTGTGCTGTCAGGGCATCTACTCCCATGGCTAGCTTGTCTTTGTATCTGGATAGGAATTTCAGGCATTGATTGTTCTTGTTGGATGCCATGAGGTTGATCTCCACTGGGCCCCATCTTCTGTTTATTTGTTGGAATATGTGTGGGTGAAGTTGCCATTCTCCCAGGTGTATCTGTTGTCGGCTCAGCTAATCCACTAAAGTGTTTAGCTTTCCTGCCAGGTGAATTGCTGATATACTCCTGAGATATTTCTGGGCCCAGGGGATGAGCTTTGATGTCTCTTTAAGAATTGCTCGGCTCCTGGTTCCCCCCTGTTTATGTATGACACTGCAATCTGGTTGCCAGATCTGATGAGTACATGCTTGTTTCGTATGTGTTGGGCAAATTGCAACAGTGCTAGGAAAACTGCCCTCATTTCCAGCATGTTTACAGGTAATCTTGTCTCAGCGATTCACCATTTTCCTTGTGCTGACTGTTGTCCCAAGATGGCCCCTCCCACCCATACAAACTGGTGCCTGTGTCTATAATGGCCTCTGGCTGAACATCTACCGGCATCTCTTGTGTGAGTTTATGTCTGTTTGTCCACCATGATAAGCTTTTTACCACGTGATGTGGTAGCGTCACCTTCTGGGATAAGTCTGTGTTGTATGTTGGGCTTTGCTTGATCAGAAAGGACATGAGGGGTCTCATGTTCCATCTGTCCCAGGGAACTATGTTTATTGACAATGACATTAGATGCAGTACTTGCGAAACTAATTGTAGTGAGGGGGTTCTTTAGTTTCTCTTACTGATTTGTCTACGCTATAATGGAGTGAATTCTTGCCTGTGTAGGGTATACTAGTCCCAGGGCTGTGTCTATTCTTGTGCTTAGGTGTTCAATGGACTGACTGGAAGTGAGGCAGCTCTTTGAGTGATTTATTATCCATCTATGTCTCTGTAGGATTTGTACCAACTGTTGTGTTTCTCAAACAGACTGTTGAATTGATCGGGTTCTGATTAACCAGTCGTCTAGGTATGGGATGACCTGTATTCCCTTTTCTCTCAGTTTGGCTACAATGACAATCATTACTTTTGTGAATACCTTTGGAGCTGATGCCAGCCTGAAATGTAGCACCTGGTTTTGGTAATGTTGGCCCATTATATGGAAGTGAAGGAATTTGTAGTGTGAGGGTCTCATTGGGATGTGAAGATAAGCGTCTTTCAGATATATCGATGTTAAGAATTCCCGTAGCCTTATGACCCTGGGTGTGGATTGGATTGTTTCCATTTTGAATGGTTTGCATTGGAGTGACTTGTTTAGATGTTTCAGATCCAGCACCAGGCATAGTCCTCCTGTTTTCTTGGGTGCCATGAAAAATATGGAGTATACTCTTTTTCCCCTTTCTTGTAGTGAGACCTCTGCTATGGCTTTGTTGTGTATTTGGTCTGTTAATACTTATTGGACTTGTGGCCGTATGACTTTTTTCTTTGAGACTGGTGATGTGATTAGGCGGTTTTGATAGGGAATTTGAGCTAGTTCTATGGCATAACCCTTTTTTATTATTTCCAGGACCCATCTGTCTTCTGTGGATTATTCCCAGGCATGAGTGAATTAAAGAAGGCGTGCACCTACAGGGCTGTTTTAGTAATGATTGTAGCAACTGTAGTCATTGTTTTGACTAGGATCTATGAGACCTGTATTGTCCTCTGCCTCTGTTGTGGCCCCCTACCCTAATATCTGATGTAGTGGTTAGCAGATTGGTATGCCTGTCTGTAGCCATTTCCCCTATTGCTGTGGCCTACCCTTCATTTGTCTAGAAAGGAATGAGAGTGATATCGCTGTCTAGCAGGAAGATAAGTGAACCTATTTGCCTGCTCCTTGAAGAGATTCTTTCCTTCTTTCTTACCCTTGAGATAATGATCTAGGCCTTCACCACACAGCAAAGTGCCCTTGAAGGGTAATTTGTGGAGCATTGCCTTAGATTCATTGTCCACATCCCATAACTTCATCCACAGTGCCCTGTGTGCTCTGTTGATTAGCACCGTGGCACGTGAGTTCATTTTCAATGAATCTACTGCCATGTCGGCCAGGTATTTGCTTGACAATATAGCATTTTCTAGAAGTTGTGCCTTAGTGGATTTTGGGGTCAATTTCTTTGTAATCTCTTGTAACCATGTTAATTGGTCTCTGGTGGCATATATTGCTGTTGCTGCAGCCCTTGTGCCTAAACCTGCTAGTTCGACATTTTTCTTTAAGATGTCTTCTAATTTCCTGTCTATAGGATCTTTCAGACCCAATGCTGTTTCAGTTGGTAACAGTCCTTTAATTGAGTGAGGCAATTTGGGGGTCCACTGTAGGTGGGGTGCACCATAATGCTAGTTCATCCGCTTGAAGTCAGTACATTTTTATCCCAGGATCAGCGTTCAGGGATACGAGCCGGCACCGTAGACTCTCATTCTTTGCTTACTAGATAATCAGTGGACTAGCAAAAAGGGAAGCCATCCACCTTTTTTTGTGGATGGCTGTAATAATAGGAGTAATTTTGACTGGGAGGCAGGTGCTGGAGTTTCGAACCTCACTGTAGCCATAATGTTGTGTACTAGGGCAGGAATTTGATCCAGGAAGCACCACTTGGCTGTTAGCGACTGTGTGTCATCTTCCATTTCTCCTTCTTCTTCTGAATGATTTTCAGACTCTGGCTGTGGTAATTGAAGCTGTGGCTCTGTTGGGAGATGAATTCTTGCATGCTTAGAGTTAACTACCCTGCTAGTATCAAGAGGGGTGTGGGGTCATGGTCCAGCTAATTTTGACAATTTATCCAGCATGGCTTATAATATTTGTATCTGGACTTGCATTAGCTGGTTATTTTGTAGCACAATTGCTGCTGCATCTAATTCCTTGCTGGGGGTAACAGTGATATTTGATAGTGGAACCACTGTTTGGGTCTTAGAGCATTCCTCACTAGTGCCTTCCCCAGCTTTCTGTGTCATCTGGCAGGGGGGAGTCTTCAGCACAAGATGTGCTTAGTCTGCCCAGTTGTTTTGCCATGATAGGGACCTTGCAGAGTCTGCAGCTCTTTGTTTTAGCCATAGGTCTGTGGAAAAATGGGACATATATGTGTATTTGTTAGGGTAATGATTTAAATAAGTAGTAAATGTACATAACATTTTTTATTATTACTGCAGTACTGTAAAAGCATGGTATTCTAGGCAAGGCCATCAGAATGATTGATGTCTCTTTAAGTAGCAACAGTGTATTGGTAGTATAAAAAATCATCCTATCTCTTTAAGGCAGGAACAGTCTATTAGTATAATATAAATCATCATGTCGCATTAAGAGTTAGGAATAGAATGGATGTGAATAGCTGTTTCTATTGTTTCTCCCCTTGAAACTGCCAAAATTGCCACAGTGTATTGTGCAGGGTGATTTATGCTGAACATAGTGAGCTATCATGTTTTTTGCATGATGCATGTGCTCCCTGGATTGCCATTCATAATATGGTGGCTGTGAGACTCAAGATTCTTCAAGTATCATAGTGACATGGGGGAAGATCTTGCGCTGCTGGGATGTGCAGCAGCCAATACGGGAGCTCTTTGGCTGATCACACATTATTGTTCCACCTCACAAGACACACTAGCAACGTGGAGATAGAGAGGAATCTGCCAAGGAAAAAGCAAACATGTATAGTGAAATTAGCATAGTGAGGGGCAGTAAAACAGGATTTTGCCCTCACCATCTTAGGGCGAGGTAAGGAAACTTTTTAGTAACTTCTGCAGCTGTAAGGGTGCTAAAGTTAAGCGAGATGAAGGAATTTTTTGGCTGCAGGTATCGGAGATTTGTGGTTAGTCACAGAGAGAAATCTTATGCTGTCTGCATTATGGACATCCTGAACCACTAGCAGGGGTAACAGGATGAATCATAGTGCCTTAATCATTTTGCTGTGCTGAACAGATGCTGGGCTGCTGGTAGGAGCTCAGAGGTAGTCCAATAGTAAAAGTTCTTGGCTTTATCAATCTCCCTCAAATCTGGTCCGCTAGCAGGGGAGCCAGTGAGGTCTGTGTATATATATATGTATATATATATATATATATATATATATATATATATATATGGTTGATGCACCATCATGCCCACTTTCTGAGTTCCTGGGACCACTAGCAGGGGTTTCCAGGTAACATAGATCAGTTATTGACATACCCAGTGGAATAGCTAGAGAGCATCTAATTACTGAGTCTCTGCTGCTGGCTATAAGTTATATATAATTTAAACTGCATATACTGTATAAACTGTCATTATATTGCATTTTCTGCTGTATAGTTGCAACAATTTACAGTTCATATCTGTCTAAGCCAATCTGCTGCTATTAATGAAATACATTGTAGTTTGTAGTGTTCTTACCTTGTATATCAAAATCTGCACTGCACAAAATGAATTAATCCTCTGTGGAGCTAATGGTTGTGCTGCAACCTCTACAGATGCACATTCAAAACTGATTCAGTAGGAGCAAACCCCCAGGAAATGGGGATGGACTTCTTTAGAAGTCACATGTGCATCAAGCAGCCTATCAGGTGTATACAACCCATGATGTCATGACTGTGGCATGCCTCAGAGATTATCCCCCACAATCAGGAAATCCTGCTGTAGAAAAGTCTCCACCACTTCACTGGAAGCTGGAAATTTTAATCCACACTAGGGTGAAAAATTCTGGGCCCTCAACTCAGAGACCACTGGCAGACATCCTGCTACTCTCACTCCAACTCTAACTCTAACTCACAACTAACTGAACATTCTAAAGCCCAGAGCAGTTGTACACATAAAAAGGGTTATGCTGCTGCAGGAGTTTAAAATGACATAATCATTCTTCTCTCAGGTTAGTTGAGTAAACAATGATGTCATTGTGCAAG